>JAQFVV010012577.1:1052952-2457539 GCA_028023455.1 Epiperipatus broadwayi | reverse complement strand
TTAAAGTAGCTCAAGAAATAATAATTAGATAGTGTTTAAGTGTTACATTATCAGTTTAAAACTTTAGAAAATTATTTATAAATCCAAGTAGGATTGACCAATAGTAATAGAGCTTGGCAGACTCCCAAAATCGCGCCAATTAATTGTATAATCGAGGAGAACAAGAATTGACAGACTCGAGTGAAGAGGTAAAAATTTTGAGCTCTCTAATAATTTTTTTTCTCCAATTTATTCAATTTTTTCAATATAATTCTAATAATGTCATTAGAACAAATTAACTCACAATTTTAAAAATCATAGAGAGAGTCTTAAAATAAATATTTTTAAAGTTTTCATAAATTATGTATCACTAACTTAATCGAACCTGCCAGTGAATTCTATAGAAGTACAGTCAGAATTTTCAGTAAAAAATATGGATAGATTCTTTAAAACCAGTTTTAAAGTTTATAACATTTCAAAATTGTTTATATTGTTCATTGATACCACTTATATAGTGTATCCAAAGGAAACTGCTTTTACGCGTGTAATATAGATGAAAAGACATTGTGCGCAAAGTTCAGAAAGAGAATAAAATATAAAAATCATTATGATTCATCTAAGAATAAATGGACAAATATAATTCTAAAATTAAAATTATTGGAATTGCTTTCTTTAAGATGACCCGAAAAAGAAGTATACTCTAGAAAAAAAAAAAAAGTTAAAGATCAAAAAATAATGTACATAAAATTAAGAACGAATGAAATAAAGCTTGCTAAAGAGAAATATTTGTATAAAGAAAAATACGGAAGAGGAATATAAAAAATATTGGATCCATAAAACGCAATTGGTACCTAAAGTATTAAATATTCGTAGTCTAATTAAAAAGGAGAAAGATGCATCGACGCGCCGAGGGAATATTTGCCAGAACATTAAAAAAAAACTTTGAGGGATAACTAACTAAAAAAATATTTTAATAATCTGATGCTAAAAGCTAAAATTAAAGATCGTTTAAACAAATTTATTAAATGAACCAAGTTATTTTAAAACTTTGAGAGTCATAATGGAGAACATTCAGATAAAAGAAGAAGAGTAATATTATGGGACTAAACAAGATTTACTGTCAGAAAAATATTTAATTATGATTTGAATTATTTTTTATTATTATTATAAGCATTAGGTTTCAGAAAACGATAGGGAAACAAAATACATTAATTTTGGTATATATAATATTATATGAAATATGTTTGATTTTGAATGTTTTTTAATAAAATTGTATGTGTGTAATTGTATATTTGCGATGCTCGAAGGAAGGAAAAGAAGCCTACTGCAAAGCCTAATCCGAAGATAACAATTGTTTTTTGGTAACATTTATAATTATTGATGATATAATGTATGTTTTATTTATTTAGATCAGCCGAAAATTGAATGAATGTAGTACAAAAGTTTTATTATTATTATTATTATTATTATTATTATAAAACGCATTTAAAACAACACATTCAAACATTTTGAGATGTGATGAGATTTTTGAAAATATGCATACGATAGTCATTTTATTTGTTGATAAATAATAATTTAATATAATCGATGATTATATTACATTTTCTATTAATTTTTCCTATTGGGATATTTGAATATTATTTAGTAAAAAAAAAAAAAACGTAAAGGATGAACATACAGTGTTATAAAGTGAGATAAATTATTCTTAAGAAATAGAGAAATGATTTTCATATTCGCGAATCTTGTTTGTTGTTTTTTTAAAAGTTGTTTGTATTTATCGATGTTTGATATAGTGAAAATCTAGAGAGATAATTTGGGTAGTAACTTGGGAGTACAAGGGTGATTTGGAAACCAAGATGATGTATGAAAATCTAGGATGATACAGGGAATGGAAATAAGTAGTTTTGTGAGAGAATCAGCATAGTTAACATAGCCCTATGGCTGATCCACATTTTGTTTTATAGGTGATAATCAGCGAAGTTAACATAGCCCTACAACTGATACACATGTTGTCTTGGACAGTGTTATTTTATATTTCATGTGAGTTGCCTTGATGTTTGGTAAAACTGAATAAATAGCTGCCACATCACTTTCTTATCTTAAGGGTTAATAGACAATAAATGTCGAACCTGTTCACACTGTTCCATGCATTCTTGAAGTACATTGAAAACAAGTTATCCATCTTTCTTCCCAATATCCTATACATCTTTCACTATCTTAATCTGTATTTCGTGATACTACATCGTATATGATAGATTTTATTGAAGGGAAAACAATAGATATTTTAGAATGTATGTTATGATTTTACTTGGAATAAGAATAGTCAAGAGTTAACTAAGAATAGATTATAACCATTGAAAGAAAGATACAGATGTCCTAAATAATGGAAGAAGTTATAGAATCATTTTAATTTAGAAATAAACTATAATTTTTTGTAAAAGTATATCAAATGAGAATATACAAAATATTAAAATATATTTTCACGCTCTTTTTATTATTAATTATATTTTTAAAGGGATAAGTGTTGCATATTTAAAAATACTATAACACTCGATAATTATTATCATATATTTGAAATTGTAACAGGGTGATATTTAAACACATTATAATATTTTACAGGAGTATGGCTTATGCAAAAACGCATTATAATTTATATGAGCATGGGAGAACAAACATTAAAGTTAATCATAATATTTAATAATATGTTGTGCAATTTGTTTAAAGTAACAAGAAATGTAAATTTTCTTTTTTTTAAGACCATATTGATTATAAAGTGTGACGTTATAAAATATTGATCCACAAAAATAATTTAGAATATTGTAAATTTAGTATATTTAAAAGGTAAAAAATGTTGTTACCCATAAGTAGTTCAAATAAATAGTGTGATAAACCTAAAGAAAATAACTAAAATAATTTTTAAAATATATAATGATTGGATTAACTATAAAGAAGTACAAAATTGTAGAATTAACATTTGTCATGTGTAAGGAAAGAAGGATATCCGTTGTAAATAAGATGTAAATAGATTTGTTTTATTTTACTTAAATTTATTTGATGTTAATAAACTTTGTTAAATTTGTTTTATTAAAACTTGTGTCTGGGTATTGTTTTCACTACATCATGGTACAAATTCACAGAATGTTTTCACAACCACTGAAGTACATTTTGCACAAAAGATAACTAAAAATATGTTTAATCTTAATTATTATTGATGTTCTTATAATTAAGTAATTATAAAATTGCATTAAGTTATTGGTCATAAATCCACTATCCTAATATTTTGATAAATTATATGCTATTAACTGCCACTTACTTTATTTATAAGATTATCTAAACACTACCACTTCTTAGTTTACTTTATTGTTTAAAGACAAAAGATGATATTGATATTGATTGATTTATTATGGTAATAAATTTGCAATAAAAGAAATTTATACCAATTTGATTAAGTAAGAAAGATTGTAATCATTATTGTTATTAATTGCAGTGTAGTAGATATGGCATAAAATCCCTTACCATGTGTCCTAACGCATTTTGTTGAAGTATAAATAAAGATTAAGAACCTGAGATTATAATTTATTGAGCTAGATGATGATTATTATTATTAAAGATAACAGAATTAATATTATAGTTATTAAATGAGTCTTAGTAAGTAGACGTTGCGAAAGTCATAAGAATACTATGTAGTTATTATTTGAAATAATAGTATAAAGGGGGGATAGTGTTCTTATGCCATTGAGGTGGTATCCTGTGGGATATTGGCTCAATGTGATCTACCTTGCCAACTCGTATTTCCACTTTTCGTCTCATGAATACATTAAATCTTTATGTTAATTTACTTTAAAACAGAACCTAAGTTAATTTTAAGAAATTTGAGCTAGTAAAACATTTTTTAATTTAATATTTAATTATTAGAGCTAGAACCTGGTGATGTTAAATATAATAATTTATTTATTTGTAAGTAGAGGTACGAGGTCGACGGCGGGCACGGTTAGAATATATATATACAATCAGTGCTCAGCTTTATACTAAGAGAGCCGAACTTCATACTTTAATGGACAGGCTTCAAACTACTCCAAGCCACAACTTTTCAGTCATACATTTCATTGAAAATCTGATGATGGAACATTCAAATCCCACATTAGTGCCAATGTTGTCATCCTACCCATGTTGACCATTTAGTCATTCTGATCCCTCATGTACTGGAGAATAATCCATTACATACATATGCGAGGAAGAAATGGTGAGATAAAAAATTCATTCCATTATAAAATAAGCCATTTTATCACAACTATAACAGAATTCCTTAAGAAAAATAGTTTATAATTCTGGTAGACCAAATGAAATTTTTCCTGAAAATTTTGTATCATCCTACAAGCTATAGAGACAATTAACTTAGTATGAAGAAATCACTGCCTGAAGCCAATTCGTCTATTAAGCATATTAACCTTCACTGATTATGGGATGTAGAATAAAGAACTTTTTATACAATAACTTAAAAAAAAGAAACTTTCCTAGCAATAATAAAATTTCATTTATTATTATTATTATTTTTTATTAAGCATGCATATTTTTTGTTTTGTTTTCGAGTTTCAGAAATAATAGGTTTACTGTCTAGGTAAAACAATTTTAATAATATTACTTTTATTGATATATCTATGTGCACATTTACCACAATGCATGAGTGTATGAATGATTAGATAGTTAGCACATATTATATTATTTATGTTTCAGCTAGTGGGAAAAAAACTAAAGGATCTCACAGCTGCATGCAATTTAAATGCTGTGAAATTATATTCTTTTGTTGTTTCACTCACCCAAATATTTTATTTGAATTTCATAAAAGCTTTCATGTAACATTTATTTCTAAAACTATTTGTAGCAATTTCATGAGCTGAACGTTATAAGTTGATCAGAGCCATTTAAACTTTTAGTGTCATTTGCTGCTGCTGCTGCTGCTGCTGCTGCTGCTGCTTCTTCTTCTTCTTCTTCTTCTTCTTCTTCTTCTTCTTCTTCTTCTTCTTCTTCTTCTTCTTCTTCTTCTTCTTCTTCTTCTTCTTCTTCTTCTTCTTCTTCTTCTTCTTCTTCTTCTTCTTCTTCTTCTTCTTCTTCTTCTTCTTCTTCTTCTTCTTCTTCTTCTTCTTCTTCTTCTTCTTCTTCTTCTTCTTCTTCTTCTTCTTCTTCTTCTTCTTCTTCTTCTTCTTCTTCTTCTTCTTCTTCTTCTTCTTCTTCTTCTTCTTCTTCTTCTTCTTCTTCTTCTTCTTCTTCTTCTTCTTCTTCTTCTTCTTCTTCTTCTTCTTATTATTATTATTATTATTATTATTATTATTATTATTTATTAGCAATGTAAATAAAATTGGATGAATTATCATTTTATAAGTTCATATTAGTTATTTTATTTGTTCACTCATATCATAACAATTTACAGTCACATTATTATTATTTTAAACCCTGAGATTATTAATCATTTATTATTTTTCATTTTAATTATATTTGAGTTGATAAAAAATATCTTTTAACTTTAAATATAAGTTATTGTAGAACCTCGTTTTCAGTTAATATTTACAAAGAATTTTACAGATCTTAATTAATAATTTCCTTCCATAAAATTTAAATAGAACATTAAGAGAGTCTCATCATATAAGTCCATCCTATTGAAAATTGGTATCTGAACCTAAAGGACACCCCTTTTACCCATCTTTACTGTTACAATATACACATATTTTCCAAAGACAAATGATTAATTCTCCGAATAAAGACTTTAGAAGCAATTATGTTACAGTTTATTTCATCATCATGTAACAAAAAATAAAACTCCATTACAACAGTGTTATTGTTTATCATTAAGTAAATCATCAGTAACTGATGGTAATAATAGAATAATAATCATATACACTAAATATTAAATGTATTTATGGAAAAAATGCATACATTTTATTTGTAAAAAAACATGTTAAATGATAAGTGATATTATATTTCTGATGATTTGTTTATAGAAAATTTGATAATCAGATATAAATAACTTATCTACACAGGTATTGTATATTGCTTTTTTAAAAAAACATAGATTCTCTTAAAAAGGCATAAACGCTTTATGCATAGCTTCTAAAGTCTAATCAATGAAAATAGAATATCATAACATCAAGCAATTTTTGATCTGATAAGATTTTACAATTTTAATTATTTAATCCTAAATTAAGAAAAAGAAGGAAGATTGCAACATTTTTATAGCAAACAAATTATAAAATGAACATTTTAAATGAATATTTCTATAGTGTAATTTTCACTACATCATTCTCACAGAAGGTAAGGACTGTTTTCTATCTGTTTTTAATTAATACCAGGTGGAGAGCTGTAATCAGAAACATATGACCAAAGACATATGAAAAAGATAATCCCCAAGATGCACATTTAATGAACCAGCACTCATCAGTTAGTCTAGATCATATTCTCTTACACATATCTTTACCCACTGTTCAATATATAGATAGGGAATTATTACAGTTTACTTGATGTATCAATCTTACTGCCTTTACAACTTTGACACAAACCACGTGATGAAAGTATATTAATAATTTTTATAAATCATTCAGAAGACTAGTGTATTTCACTACACCATTTTCATGAAAGATAAGGACTGCTTTCTATTTGCTTTTAACACATTGTGGAGGGATGTAATCACAAACATATCACCAAAACATGTGAAAAAATGTACAATACCCCAAGATGAACATTTTGTGCTAAATCAGAATTCATTAGTTGCCCTAGATCACATTCTCTTATACATATTTTTATCACTGTTCAGTATATATAGATAGGGAATTTACTACAGTTTAATTAAAATAAAATAATAGTTTTCCACTTCACCTTTGATTAGTAAGTAATTGAGATTGCGCTTTACGTAAAATAGTGAAGCTTGTCTAAATCTTATTAAAAAGTTATATGGCTTAGCGCTTTCAGAGACCTTGAGTCTCCATAATCATAGCCTACTTTTAATGGAAGTTTAGCTGTGGTTTATGTAAATTTTATGCAAATTTTATAACGACCATTTTCTGGAAATTGCAAAGCATGATTCTTTCCGGTTTATTGCACAATTGTCATTTGCAATAAAACATGCCTCTTTAATTTTTCATTTCACATCATTGCATTCAGTGCACAGTGCCCTTGAAATAGTGGGTTCAAACATATGGCCGGTTGTTTTTTGGTGCTTGAAGAATATGGATCTGTTTTCATCATTATTTATAGCTTTCCTGTACAAATAATGATGTTGAGATGTTCTTGTTGTAATGTTGGCACAGGTTTCATGCCCAACCAATGGATGTAGAGTGGCATATTATGGGGAGACCCATGCCAACATTACAACAAGAACATCTCAACATCATTATTTGTACAGGAAAGCTATAAATAATGATGAAAACAGATCCATATTCTTCAAGCATCAAAAAACAACCGGCCATATGTTTGAACCCACTATAGCAAGGGCACTGTGCACTGAACGCAATGATGTGAAATAAAAAATTAAAGAGGCATGTTTTATTGCAAATGACAATTGTGCAATAAACTGGAAAGAATCGTGCTTTGCAATCTCCAGAAAATGGTCGTTATAAAATTTGCATAAAATTTACATAAACCACAGCTAAACTTCAGTTAAAAGTAGGCTATGATTATGGAGACTCAAGGTCTCTGAAAGTGCTAAGCCATATAACTTTTTAATAAGATTTAGACAAGCTTCACTTTTTTGTGTAAAGCACAATCTCAATTACTTACAGTTTAATTAATAAGTGTCAAACTTACAGCCCTCACAATTTTGACAGAAACCACTTGACAGAAGTATATTAATAAGTTTTAGATGTCATTTAGTAGACTAGAGATTATCCATTTAATGAATAATATTTCTGCAGTATAATTTTCACTACATCACTTTGACACAAGATAATGACTGGTTTTTATCTGCTTTTAACACCTTATGGAGAATACAACCATAAACATATGATCA
The DNA here is from genome assembly GCA_028023455.1 of Epiperipatus broadwayi. NCBI lineage: Eukaryota > Metazoa > Onychophora > Udeonychophora > Euonychophora > Peripatidae > Epiperipatus > Epiperipatus broadwayi. Next base: position 2,449,564 of record JAQFVV010012577.1, on the reverse strand, counting down.
AAGATATGTGAAGAGGATCTATGATCCCCAAGATGCATATTTCATGCTAAACAAGCACTTATCAGTTGGCCCAGATCATATTGTTGTTCAGTACATATAGATAGGAATTACTGCCCTCACAATTGACCCAAAACACTAGATAGAAATACATTAATAATTTTAATACTCATTTAGTAGACTACAGATTGTGCATTTAATGAATAATTTCACTACACAACTCTCACACAAGTTAGGGACTATTTTCTATACACTTTTAATGTTTTGTGGAGGGGTGTAATCATAAACATCTGACCAAGGTCATGTGAAAAAGATGTATGACCCCCAAAATGTACATTTCGTGCTGAACCAGCACTTATCAGTCAGCTCAAATTACATTATCTTACACATATTGCTATCACTGTTTATTATATAATGTAGATAGGGAATTATTACAGTTTAGTGACTTCTTTATACAAACCACTTGATGGAAGTATATTAATAATTTTTATTAGTCATTTAATAGATTAGAAATTATTCATTTTCACTACACCATACTCACACAAGATAGGAAATGATTTTTAGCCATTTTTAACACTTGAGGGGTATAATCATAAGCATATAACCAAGGACAAGGCATTAAAAGTGTATAGAAATCAATCCTTATCTTGCATGAAAGTGGTGTAGTGAAAATTACACTACAAAAATATTATTCATTAAATGGACAATCTCTAGTTTACTAATGGACTAATAAAAAATATTAATCTACAATAAATATTTTCTTACATGATTAAAATTTATATAATAAACACAAATGTCATAATGAGTAATCATGGGACTTAATCTTAGCCATGATTTGTGAGGTTTAGTCAACAATTTAATTAGCTTACCGGTTTATTTATACCTTTAGTAATAACAAAACTATTAATAATTTTTTAATCATTATGTTACATATGTATTATAATTTTTAGTCATAATACTGAATAGGAAAAAGAAAGCTGATGACCATTGATACCAGAAAAAAAAATTCAAGTGACAAAACAATAAAATTGTCAGAAATCTAAGTGCTCAATATGAAATGATTATAATGAATGAACACAAATGCTATGTTAATTGCAATTGTTTCATATAGCATTTACATGTGAAAGACAAAATCTATCCACTTTAATACTGTAAGATGAGGTTATACCAAGATTATACCACTTCAATCTGTTTACATTTTAATAAAACTATTTGTTATTTATGCTTGTTTTGAGCTTAAAGTTATTTGTGCTTCTTATGTGTTTAAGACTTTTTTATGTATTTGAACGTTCAGTTATAGTTATAATAAAAAAAAATTGTTTATTTTCCAAATTTATTTGTAAAGTTAGAGCAAAAAAGCAGTAAATTAATCACCCCCCCCCATTGTAATATAACAATTAAGTGAATAGTTTCCAGCATTATAATTGAAGGTTTCATCATTTCAAGTTTTTTACAGAATGAGTTAGTATTATAAAATTATTCCAAGTCAAATTCCCAAAAAATAATTTAAATAAACTTCCAAAATTTCTCCTTTTCCTTGTCCCAATGCCATTCTATTGGTTAAATAAAAGATGAAATAATTTTATTTAATATCTATATTGTTATGTTTGATTTATCATCATATAATAATGTTGACATGAGATAAGAGTTGCTATCTTTTGCCTGACCAGAATAACATTCATACAAAGAATGGGACATTATTGGCAAATTTGTTGAAATGATTATTTGGGAATCTGACTTGTAAATACTCCTAGTAACATATTTGGATTTAATATTTAAATGCATGTATATTATCTATACTAAACCTAATGTAATTGGAAGGATTTGAACTCAGACTTTCAAGATCCCCATAGCTATCCACTCCATTTTATATAACTGGTACACATGTCCACATACATGTGAAAAAGGTAAATGATCTCCATATATATATAAGTATTTTGTGATAAAAGGTAAATGATCTCCATATATATATAAGTATTTTGTGATAAACCAGCACTCGTCAGTAGGTCCAGATCACCATCTCCCACACATATACAATCAGTGCTCAGTTTATATTAAGATAGTAAATTTTTAAACTTTAACAAACAAGCTTCAATCTTCTCCATCCTGTGACTCTTTAGCCATCCATATCATTGAAAATCCAAGGTTGGAACATTCAAAGCCCTTATTGATGCCAATATTTCTATCATACCCATGTTAACATTACGTCATTCTGATCCCTTACATATAGGACCTTTTATTAATATTTCCATTTCAGATGGGTAAAATACAGGCTTAATATGTAATATTTAAATATATGTTTAAGTCCTTCTAATTACATTAAGTTTAGTATAGATGATATACATGAATTTAAATATTAAATATTCAGGCAGTATTCTGCCCAACCCTCTTCTATATATTAAATGAACATATTAAGATTCTATATGTCAGGGATCAGAATAATTTAAAGTCAACATGGATATAATAATGAAATTGCATCAACAAGGACTTTGAATGTTCCATCTTTGGATTTTCAATGATATGATGGTTGACAAGGGGAGAAAATTAAAGCATATTCATTAAAGTTTGAAGATTTGGTATCTTAATATAAACTGAGCACTGATTGTATATAAGTGTGGGAGGATGGGATTTGGACCAACCGATAAGTGCTGGTTCAGCATGAAATACATATATTGGAGACCATTTACCATTTTCACATGTATGTGGTCATGTGAATCAGTTATGTAATATGAAGTGGATAGCTATGGGGAGCTCGAAAGTCTGAGTTCAAATCCTTCTAATACTTGAATTTAGTTTTTCTGTGAATAAGTTGAAATATATTTTAATGCTTGCTAGGATGAATGAATCCTGTAATGAACAAGCTTTTGAAACCAATTAAGATATAGCAGACCCTATTATATATAAAATTAGCTATAACCATCAAAAATGAAGGAATACATTAGCTGTACCCATAAAAAAGGAATTGGAAGAATGGGAATTAAGCTATAAATTATCCTTTTTGTTTATTGAAATTTGCAATGAAAATTAATTAGCTCAATTCACTCATCTATTATAAACTTGAGCAAGCAATGGATACTAGATGGTGGTGCTATATTTAATCCTCAAATTGGTTTCTGGTTGTTGGCCATCATTAGTGAGGAGCAAATTTAAAGCCAGATAAAATAATTAGGTATGATCGAACAGTAATATAAGATCATTATCAAAGATAGTCTGTTGCTCTTTAAAAAAAAACAACATTCCAACAATTTTAGTTTATTAAAAGATATACCAAAAATATATATGTTTATTGTACTTTAAGTTCTCTTTTGGAGTAATAGGCAGTAAAAAGTGCTGGAGGAGGGAATTCTAATTAATGTGTCTAATCACGATTTCATTAACACAAATGCCTGTATAATCTAGAAGTCAAGTTTAAGTATTGTAATTAATTTTTTCTGCTTCAACAAATTAATATTTTATACTCCCAGTGGAATATTAATAAAGCAAAACAGAAAAACAATATAAGAATAAAGTGTGTTCATTTCCCTATCCCCTTCAAGAATATAATTATATCCCCTTTGCCGACAAAAACATTCTATTTAAAAAATGTTCGTATTTCATTTCTTATTAAATAAAAACCAAAACAAACAAAATACAAAACATTTAAAACTAATAACTACACATCTACACAAAGATGTTATAAAAGAATTTCACTATAAAAAAACAACAACAATATTTGATAGTGTTACTGAAATAACTTTCATCAAAGTTGATTTAAGCTTGATAAGAACCGCTGTGAGATACATTAAAAAAGACAAAGATGTTTTTCAAAACTTGGCATCACTAGAAATATTACTTCCACTTTTCCCAAAATTATAAACAAAACAAACAAAACACCAACTGAAATGAACAATTTTTATTAATCATTAATTAGACTAGGGATTGTCCATTTAATGAATAATATTTCGGTTTGAGTAAACCACTATTGCGCAAGCTAGAGACTGGTTTTATCCACGTTTTTCTAAGAACAATAACGTGATATTTTTGGCTTTAAGTTTATCTTAAATGACAGCCTATTTAAATAATTTTTCATTCATTCCGATGTTGAAATGCTATTATGTCGGTTTTCATATATATATATATTTCAGAAAATGATTAAAACCAAGTCATAGTTTTAATCTATATGAAATTTCCGAGATCTCAAGGCTTCAATGTTCCATTATTCAAGATTTGTACTAAAAGTAAGCAGTAAAAAGAAGCCATTTAAATATAAATACATCTATATTCAATGATAACAATCCAGGCAAATGATAATTTTAATTTAATTCTCATTATTTCTCCTGTCTTGCACAATATAACACAATAATAGATTTGTGAATTCAGAACTAAAAAAGTTCCAGAATCTATTTTCATTTGAATAATACAAAATAACAAAAATAAAATCTGTTCTATTAACTGAAAGAAGTTGCTCAAACTGCCACTAGAGTTACTTGACTATGACATGATCTTGTTTAAGCATAGGAAGAGTATCAAACTTTGGAACATAAGGTTCTCAAATCAATCCAGTTCTAGCACTTCCATGCTTGAACTTTTCATGAATTCCTGAGCAATAAAGCCATTTGATTATTTTTTTTGTTTTTATTATTCTTGTAATAATAAATTGCAGATATTTAGATGTTATAATTATTTATTCATTATTACCAATTATTAATACTAATATTTCACCTAATGTTCAAAGATTGTTAAAAGTAACACTTGTTCTTCATCTTTGAATATATTAATGGTGATTGCTGAACATTTATTCTGTACATGAAAACAATAGATAAAATTCACTGTATAATTAAAAAAAAACAAAGTCAAAAACTAAGTGTATATAACAACAGAGCCCAAAGATAGAATGGTATTATTCTATTTTTTCATTAGTTTATGATGCTATATATCTTAGTGAAAGGTGGGTGGTTCTGCTTTAGGTTTTGATGCTACATAACTCAGTGGGAGGTAGTTTAACTTTGCAATTGCTGCTGCTACTACTACTACTACTACTACTACTACTACTACTACTACTATTTACTACTACTACTACTACTACTATTACTATTATTATTATTTATTATTATTATTATTCTTTCTACAAAGTGAATAATTTTACATCATATAATTTTTATACATGATATATTCTTTGGTTTTTAGAAATGTAAAAGCTGATAACAACTATTTATCAAACCAACAGCATTTGAAACATTTCAAACTCTCTTTAGATGTCTAATGACTTTTTACTTTAAGATACTTCATTTTAATGGAATATGCAAAAACCACCAACATTTCACAGAAATTGAATAATTACATTAATAGCAATAATATAGAATTCTATCCTAAAACTTTGTATAAGCATGAAACTAAATAGTAGTGATGACAAAATCTTCTGTTTAGTTTTTAGCTACTGCACTTTTTCAGTGAGATACACAAGACTGCATATATCCACCCAGAAATCATTTATGTACAATCAAATACTCTTTACCAATGAAGGATAATATCCAAAAATTAGTTTTTTTAACTGATGCAAGCACTGATAGATTAAAATGCCCTAGAGTAAAATAATATAAAAAATTTCTGCTGTAATTGGATGTATTAAAATTTATGGATCAATTATGTAATATTTATTAGAATCAAAGAATTTCCATAAAAGAAAGTCCATATGATGCCATATGTATATGTGCCAGATATTTCTACCAGACTTTGGCAAATAATTTTTACAAATTATTAGTTGGTATGATTTTAGCTACTAACATATCTTTCAGAATACTTTCTATTCTTTTAAACTTTTTATTAACACATATCAGATGTTCCTCATCATACTACTATACAATAGAAGTCATTATCATATTTCAAAGAACTAATCCACCACAAATATAATCCTAGATATTTACAACACAGGATAAGTGCATACGTAAACTGCAAGTTTGATAAAAAGAAATTACTATTGTAGTTACGAAAACTTAAAAGTTGGCCTAGTATAATTCCTAATATCATCACTAATTTACATTTGAAATGCTTATATGATTCATTCATTTATCAACCTCTCTTATTTTCAAATTGAATCTTATATATACAATTATTTTATACAGCAATAATACTTAATCAATCCCACCTGCTATAATAATATATCTTCTAGAGTGTTTTCCCACAAAGAAAATCAGTACCAAAAAGTAAATGAATTGAATGTAAAATGATTTTTCAGAAATGATTTGCAAGATTATGAACCATCTGCTAACTCAATAGTTTTGCTTGACTTGTTTGCATGCAATAATTCATGTTAATGTAAATTGGGATTCTACATTTAGTTTTGATTGACTCTCAGGTAATGTAACAATAAAAAGTTCCAGTCTACACTCTGATTCATGCAATCACTATATTCTTCTGACTAAATTGCCTCCCCATTGCAAATGGTACATTATTAATAAACATGTTGGTCATCTGTTGACATAAATACAAGCGTTAGCAAGTTTTTAACTTGTTTTTTGTTTTTCATAAATGTACCTTTGAGGTCTTTCTAGAAATGATATATATTGCAGAGGCTTCTACTATGTGGTGATGCTGAACTGAGATCAGACCCATGTAGCTATCTGGCTTGCTATGCTGATTTTGAAGACATTACGTGTCTAAAAGATTCACGCTTGCAAGTTGAATAGAAACTGTTTCGTAAACGCTCAGAGTTTGTGTTTTAGATCTAGTTTCTAAAATTCCTGTCTTTCACTGATGATAGCAAATAGCTTGAAATCATGATCTGAAAGTGGAATTAAAGTTAGAGATAGTGAATGCATGCTCTGACGTTTGTGGAAACATATGCTTGACGGTGTTTTTGGTAGAACACCATCTGTTGACATAAATACAAGCGTTAGCAAGTTTTTAACTTGTTTTTTGTCTTTCATAAATGTACCTTTGAGGTCTTTCTAGAAATGATATATATTGCAGAGGCTTCTACTATGTGGTGATGCTGAACTGAGATCAGACCCATGTAGCTATCTGGCTTGCTATGCTGAGTTTGAAGACATTACGTGTCTAAAAGATTCACGCTTGCAAGCTGAATAGAAACTGTTTCATAAACGCTCAGAGTTTGTGTTTAGATCTAGTTTCTAAAATTCCTGTCTTTCACTGACGATAGCAAATAGCTTGAAATCATGATCTGAAAGTGGAATTAAAGTTAGAGATAGTGAATGCATACTCTGACGTTTATGTAAACAAATGCTTGACGGTGTTTTTGGTAGAACGCCATCTGTTGACATATATATATATTAGGGAAAAATTTACTGCTCTCTGATGCAAAGTTTTAATAATATTAATCTTTATCTAATGTAAACAACTGTCAAAGAGCATCCAAAGTTCTTATATAAATAAATTTATGCAATACATTTTACTATCAATGGCTCACTTTTTTGATTTTCTACAATTTATTATGTATGCTAAATACTCATTATTCAAGTTTCATTTTTAATCAAGCTATTATTTATTACACATACCAATAAATTATTTTGGCCATATAGAAAATGATCCATTTCTTCTATAATTTCTGATCACTTTTTACATGCTTGATTTATTCTTTAAATATTTATAACTATCTCTCTTTTTTTAAAATTCTTATAAGACATTTATTGCACACATTATCCCTCAAGCATATACAAATGCAAATATAAACTTAAAAGTAATTACAAGGGACTTGAACTCAGACCTTCAAGCTCTCCACTACTATCCACTCCATCTTATACAACTGATACATCTGACCACATTCATGTAAAAAAGATAAATGATCTGCAATATACATATTCAATGCTGAACCTGTACTCATCAGTTGGTCCTGATCACTATCTTTCCACACATATATACTATCAGTGCATACTTTATATTAAGATAGCAATTCTTCAAACTTTAATAGACAAGCTTCAATCTTCTTCACACTCCAATTCTTCAGCTATCCATATCATTGGAATATAGAGAAAATTAAAGCTTGTTCATTAGAGTTTGAAGATTTGCTATCTTAATATAAAGTGAGGACTGATTGTATATATGTGTGGAAGATGGTGATCTGGACCAACTGAAGAGTGTTGGTTTGACACGATATATATATATTGAAGATCATTTATCTTTTTCACATGTGGTCAAGTGTATCAGTTATATTGGAGAGTTGTGAGGAGCTTGAATATCTGAGTTCGAATCCCTTATAATTACATTAAGTTTAGTATAGATAATAAACATGTATTTAAACATAAAAATAATTAACAAATTCCTTTTATAAATTAGCATTAAAATTTAGGTCAAAATGCACAAGACTATTTAAATTTTGATTCTAGTTATATATATATAAATTTCATTTTAATGTGTACACTAATAAGTGTATCCTAAAATTCCTTTTCTATCTTCTACACTAACAGGCTTCTTCATTAAGTTACTCATTCTTTCTAACTATTCAAGTCAATCTATATATTAAATTTGTTGGCGTAACCTCAAAACGAGTATTGAATAAATCGACAAACTCATTATGTCACACAAATGAAACATTAATTGATTGATCATTATTATTACTATTTTTTCTTTTTTGCCTTAAAGATATAATTAATTGGTTAATTAATCAATTTGCTTCCCGCTCGTAAATTTGCAATTATATGCCAAAAATTATTGATATTACAGCATTTATTTCGTTTACAAATACCAATCTAAAATCCTCTGGAGAAATGAAATCTACTTCAGAATAGAATAATTAATATTTTACTCAATTCATATATATGTACATTTTTTAAAATATCAACTAAATTTGATTATAGTTTTATTATAGCGTTTTTGTCCATTCCTGTCTGTTTGTTAAATTTTATAAAATAATATTTCAACCTGTCAATTTTTTTTACTTTAAAACAAATTTTCTTCAATTCTTGAAAACAGATCATATCAAAAAATTAAAAGTAATTACTACTAAACTTGTAGTAATGATTAAAGTAATGTTTTATAGATAAAACTAGATATGTTTAAATTAAATTGTGAGATCAATATCAGCATAAAATCTTTATATTGCAGTAGTATAGCATTTGGATACCACCATTAAATATAGGTTTGAATCTAAATACCTAAGATTCTGGATTTGGTTTTTAAGTGGTGCCATAACCAGCTATTATAAATGTTAGTTAATAAATGTGTATAATATAATTAGATATAAAATATGAAAAAAGTCTCAAATTCTTATCTCATGGTAATTGCCTTTTCTTGAATATGAATCCTTATCCTGCAATGAATTACTTAAAGGGCATTTTACTTTATCTTTTACCATGTTAAAAAAAAACGACTATTATAAACTTGTCATACTACAAATTAATACAATAACTATTTACAATCTAAACAAATAATTAAACAAATGATAAATATGTTACAGTTTTTTTTTCCATATGCCATAGCATCGGCCGGGACACGAACCCACAAACGTCTGCAACCAGTTACTTGCTTGCAAGGTGCCTGTGATACCCGAAGAATTTTATATATTCCACTATTAAGACAAAAAAGCTGCATGCAAGCTTTTTATATTATTTAGAATGGCATAAATGATATAAATATTGTCATATTAAAAATTAAAACTACAGTAAACAAATTTTAGATATTAATTATAAGAAATCTTGTACTAAATCAATTTTCTATTCTATGCACCTTTTCCTCTAACCTCAAATGTAAGAGTGCAGAAGTATGATGAATGATCATTTACTTTTGGATTATCTATACAACGTACTTCTAGATAGAATAACAGTCATCAGTCATCTGGTGAAGGGACTAATCCATATATTACTGCAAGCCTTTCTAATTTTAAGCTTTACACTTTAAATCACCTATCAACTACTTCTAACATATATTCAAAATTTCTATATCTCTAAAAAAAATTTGAATATAATTTCTATATCTTTAAGAATATACTCATATTAATTACCCTTCTTTTCCTAATCCTTTTATCACTAGGTTGATCAATAATTGCATATTGCTGATCTAATTTATCCAACTTATCTACATATTGAAAACCATCAATATCTTTCTGATCTGACTATGTATGCCAAATTTATGAAACACATAAAACTATACTCTTAACAACACACTTAACAAAACATTAATTTACTCCAAATGGTTTAAAAACTTAATTTGCTTAATTAGCACAATTTTCATTTTAATTTCATTTTCACTTCAATCATCTTTAGTTAAATACCTTTTTAGACATTTATTTAAAAGCAATAATGTTATATGAATTTCTGCCTAAAATATCATCCTCAACTTTGGTTTTTTTTTTATCAATTTTGTAATTACTTTTCTTGCATACTAATAATTAATTTATATATTTGTTTGAAACCGTTAATATTTTTTTAAATATCTAATCTTTTATATTGTCATAACTAACTAAAATACAGGCTTATTATATATCTGTACCAGTATATTTAATATATAGGGTATATGAGCACAGACTTTCACACAACCCACCATTCACCACTCTATCTCATATTACTGATACACTTGAACCTATATATGTCGAAAAGATAAATAACCACCAATTATTTATCTTTTCGACATATATGGATTCAAGTGTATCAGTGATATGAGATAGAATGATGAGCGGTGGGTTGTGTGAAAGTCTGTGCTCATTGTCATAACTACAGAATTAATTAATTTCTGCAAACTTGAACATTAAATTCAAGTATTTATAAACATATAATTATAGCAGATAGATCATTTTTAATAGAAAATATTACTATACATTTATATATTGGACTATTTCCATAATCTAATATAAAGTGTTGAATGTCTTTAGAAAATTTTTATTTTATTTAAATTTTCAAATAACTGAAACACATAGGCTTATTATATACCTGTGTCTATATATGTAATATATAGGGTATATGAGCACAGACTTTCACACAACCCACCACCCTCCACACTATGTTATAACACTGCTACACATGAACACATATATGTTGAAAAGATAAATAATCACCAATATATGTGTTCAGGTGTATCAGTATTATGAGATAGTGTGGAGAGTGATGGGTTGTGTGAAAGTCTGTGCTCATATACCCTATATATTAAATTTTCAAAGTACATTCAACTGTTAGTAATAGCATATAGGTTAGTACATGCACAACTTTTTTGAGAGGTATTCTTCTACTCTTCTTCAGGTGTTGATGGACTGACCAGTGACAGTACTAGCATGGGAATCAAACCCAGATTATTAGATTCATGGATATTGAATTTTAAGGTAAAGCTCTAATTAACTGAAAATTTAAATAAAGTTAAATTTTTCTAAAGACATTCAACACTTTATATTAGATTATGGAAATAGTTCAATATATAAATTCAATTAAAATATTATTATCAGAAACTTTCAGCAAAACAATAATACTATACATGTTCTATCAAAAATTGCATATAGCAATTTCAAAACCAGAAGTTAAAAAGGGTGTGTATCTTACTTAACTATTTAAACTTTTATTAGTAAATAGTTCATTTATGGAAATTTCTCACCAGTTTTCTTCTTAACGTTTGAATAAAAATTGTAGTAATCCTGAACTTGGGATATTAGTCTACTCCTGTTGTTGTAGGTATAGATTTTAGTTAATTATTATTATTTTTTTGTATTATAAAATATCACCACGTTTTTGAGAACTTTCAAATATTATTCCATCAATATACCCTTTTCTATAATCTCCATTGGAATAATCTTGCCTCCTCTATTGAAAAAATTACTTCCCAGAAGTTTAATTATTTATTTAGGACCAAAAAATATTTTCCATTATCATAGCTTCTTATATAAAACCTAAATATGACTTTCCATTGAATAAGGTTTTTAAATATGAAATACATTATGCCAATTCACTTTCTACCTAAATGATTCAGCTCTTACTTCTCAGCTTCTCTCTAATAATCAAACATTTATTAAAAAGCTATTATTTTAATAACTTTACCATATTTCTTACTTTGAAAAGTAAATACCTGCTCAAATTTTTTATGATTCTTAAACTTGATGAATATTGTATTACAGAATTCTATTCAACTTTTACTCCATATCTGATGCTCTGTGTAGTTTAGCACAGTGATAGCATGACAAACTCAAGAGCTAAAAGTTCCTAATTAAAGTTACAACTATTACTTCCAGTGTTTGAATGTTACATGAACTTTTTAAGCAATTAACTATGCACTTATTTTATTTATTCTTATCTTTTTAAATATATAAAACTCATTTTACGAGAAACAATCCACTCTATTATTTTAATTCTAATATTAAATAATACATGGACACTAGTAATAATAAAATTACCAGACTAGTTTTTAGTTATAGACTTTTATTGATGCTAATTAAGCTAATAACCTAAGATTTAAATGATAAAGAGTTTTAAATTTAAGTTCATATACATATAACATCTAAATACTAGACCAGAAAATTTATATTTTAGTGATCTCTGTTGATGCATTTGATTTTTGAGAAGAATGGAAAAGTCATGTGATGGTTTGTTTGTTATGAAATCTTTTATTGATTAATATCTGTTCTTCATATAACATTCAGTTATCCAAAACAATTGGATTGTCTCTACACAATGTAAATAAAGCTTATTAATTAACTATGTAAATACAAACATGCAGATCTTACTATTATGCTAATCTAGAAAATCTACATATGCTAATGATACATTTAAATGTATAATAAAAAGACATTATTCTAATGAGAAATAAGTATGCAAAAATGGACTCTTATAAGAAATTGTATGCTAAGACTTATTCGTGTGTGTGTAGGAAAGTGTAGTAATTGCATCTATGTTTTGCATAGTGCTTTAGCAGAGGACTGACTTCATACTGTTCATAGAATAATTGTTGTTGTTTAGATTTATCATTCATAATATATATGTATATATTTGCAATCATACCATAATTTGCATGTGAAGAACTTTCTTTCTTTAAGATGCAAGGCAAATGAATTATAATGATCTATTGTACAAATGTAGAAATTAACTTATAAAAGCAGAAGTTTATTTGTAGACTTAATTGTATTTACTCTTCAAACCTTTTTCTATTTTTTATTTAACATGTTGCTTTGTTACCTTAAGGTGTACTTGAATTTATTTAAAGTTACTGAATATTGAGATAATAATATTCTCATGACATAGCAGAATACTTTAGATCAACATTTGAAAAAACTTGCAATAATTAGAAGAATGGCCTAGTTGACAATTAGGAAAAAAAATCCTGTGAAACATAGCAAAATAATATTAAAATAAATCTCTGTGGGATTTATAGAAGTCTATGTGCAAATAGCTATTTTGTCCAACAAAAAAAATGGTACTATGAATCAGCAACCTTTATGATTTTAATATGGATAAGACTGCACCTGATTGACTTATGTGGACCATATTGAAAAATATATGCTCATAAATAAAAGGCTGATCAAATAAAAGTTTCTTTATGTAGTACATGGGAGGACAAATACTGAAATTGGAAAATGAACTTAGTGATCTTAGGATGTCCAAAGAAGTTCCATATCAGGAATCAATGAAGAAACTAAATGCTTTTTAACACCTGTAATAACTAAATTGTTGGCATGATTGAGGGAGAGAAATATAAAACAACTACCTCATGAAAAATATCAGAATTATAATATGGCACTGAAGAAATTGACAAAGGATTGTGATTGTGGCTCAAACAACTATTATGTAGAATGATAGATGATAATTTTAGAAAAGTGTTATTAGGTGAACTCAACCTTAATTATAAATGTGCAATAAAAATGCATTGTGCAAGAAACTATATTAAATAATGCTTCAGAATTTATACTCTCTAAACCAATGAAAAAATACCCAATAGTAATAAAGAAAATAAATACACATAAACCAGATAACAAGTGTATAAAAATGTTTTAACATGTTATTACTATGGAAAAATGACCCCCTTCAAGAGCAACTGCAGGTTTAAAAGTGAAAAATATGATATTTATAAAATAGCAGGATATTCAGCAGCTGTTTGTCATAATAAAAACAGGACCATTAAAATAAAAGTAATGGCAGACTATATAGTATAAAGAAATTTAAATGATGTGAGTAATGACCATAATTTGAGGAATATATATATTCAAAAAGAAAGTTACCATGGAAGTTGACAGTGGAAAGTTCATGTAGATATAAAAAGAAAATGTTACAAAGACTGATGTTATTACCACAGATGTAAATGGTAATATGGTAAAGATGCATAGAAAAGTGCAAATTAAACTCCAAGGTTAAATCTTTACCACTCTATATCATCAATAAAATTTTTCGGCTGTTATTAGGAAGAAATGAGTTTCATTATTTAGAAATCTGTGTAAACATCAAGAGTACAACTAGAAGCAATAGTAATAAAAAAAGAACCCTTGGTTGTTCAAGTCAGGACCAGCAGAGTTAGAGATACAACTTATCAACATTGAACTAATAAAGAATGCTCAACCAATTGTATGTATAGTTCCATTTGCATTAAAGAAAAAAAAAGAAAAAAAAAACTATTAATGGAATGGTTCACAAAGACATATTAATGCAGACAGAAGAATCACCCTGGCTATTCCAGTAGTAGTTACTATGAAGCCAGATGAAAATCTTTGCTTATGTGGCTACTGGTGCATTATTCTAAATAAGTTTATCAATAAAGGAGCCTACCCCATTTGTAGCATACATAAATTACCAGCATTATTGTTTTTGCAAAAATGGATTTAAAGTCAGATTTCCCCATCAATTGTTGGTGGATGAGTGGCTACTACAGCTGCCTTACAAGCAGTTGTCCTGGTGTTCACTTCCCAGCTGATGCTTTGACACTTAAAAAAAGTCAGATTTTCACCAAATTCCCTTCAATAATAGAATGGTGGAATTATTAACTCTTAATTCTCACTAATCATTTGGGGCTTTACAAATGCAAAGTTACTATATAACATTACAATTGCACTTAACATCTTCTAAGATAAAATGGATAATTTATTCATGGCATGGAAGGCATCATCCCACATTTGATATATTTGATTACCACAAAATCTGTGCAAACTGGGAATGTGCAAAGAGAAAGTTTGTTCCAAATTGGAGTGAAGCTAAATACTACATCATCACAGATAAAATTTCTAAACCATGTAATTAATAAAAATGAAATAGATTCTATCCTGGATAAACTAAAAGCAATAAAAAATACTGAGCAACCTAAAAATATAAAAGATTTTTAGGCTTATTGAACTTTTTTGAGACTTTTCTAAAAAAATCTCATATGTTATTGCTTTTATAAAAAATATTAAAAAAAATAACTAAAATATTGTTGTCCAGAAATCTATAAGATCTCCTACTTCAAAACAATTCCTCATACATTATTATAGCAACTTGGATGTGATAATATCAACAGATGCACTGGAATGGGGAACTGGCAATGTGATTTCCTATCATTGCTATAGAGTTGAGTGCTCTATAGCTTAAGTCTCAAGAACATCATTGGCAATTGTCAGATCAACAAGAAAGCTTCAGTTATAACTTTTGCAATGGTTGGGTGTAATTGGAGTCTTACCATATCTGTTGTACAAGGGCGCCACCAGGCTATTCGAACCTGGAAAATGTGTATAGTAGGCAGATACTTACTGTTAAGATTCACTTTTATTTTATTATTTAGACTATTAGACCATGTCATAAGCTCTAGGAGTAGCTGAGATTTATAATCTAAATTCTTAATGTATATATTTAAGAATGAAAAGATAAAAAAAAAAAAAACTACTGACAGTAATATTACGCAAAAAACATTTATTATCGCACATATATAAAATTGAATTGGAGGAATAAACATTATTTCTTTAGTTTAGTTTGTATATTTATCATAAAATTAAAGTTTAGTTTGCAAAGACAGAGATTCTTATTTATACATTTTAATCTTTTGATAGACGTAAATATGCTACATAGATTATGCACATAAAACTTACGAATGCATGCAGCTATTTATGTCTAAGTTTAAATTTTAAGCTTTAATATTTTAAAAACCAAATGAGCTTGCACATGTATACATATATGCATCCTCCAATCTATTTCAAGTAACCAATACACATGACTATATCTAAATAAGTTACATGATACATATTTTGTGCAGAACCAGCACTCATCAGTTGGGCTAAATCATAATCTCCCACATATATGATCTGGTTCAATTAATAAGTGCTGGGTTTGCATGTTTTTTATATATATATATATATATATATATATATATATATATATATATATATATATATATATATATATATATATATATATGTCATATTATTATTACTATTTGTGGGATATTCTGTGTAGTGAAAAAGCTAAATGCTGACGTTTCAGTACAATATCAAGTACCTTCCTCAGAGCGTCCTCTTTCTCAAAAAAAGAAAAAGAAAGAGGACGCTCTGAGGAAGGTACTTGATATTGTACTGAAATGTCAGCATTTAGCTTTTTTACTACACGGAATATCCCGCAAATAGTAATAATAATATGACATCTTTTATCCGTGAAAACATTAGAATTAACAATATATATATATATATATATATATATATATATTGGGATTATGATGTATCCTTTTCACATGTATGTGGTCTTGTGTATTGGTTGCTTGAAATGGATTGGAGAATGAATAGACTGAAAAATCCTGAGTTCAAATTTCCTCTAATTACATATATAGTAAATATTCAGTATAAGCAAATTATATTATGTCTTAGTATAAGTTCAGTCCATACCTATACTATTAACATATATGGACACACAATGGTCCAATAATATGCAGTTAGATGGACATGACTAAAATATCAAATCCAATGAAATGGATGGTTAAATAATTGGAAGAGTAAGAAGATTTAAGCCTGACTATTAAAGTTTAAGAAATTGTGATCTTAATATAAACTGGACACTGATTGTTATATGTTTGGGAGATTATGATTGGGTCCAACTTATGATTGCTGGTTCTGCATAAAATATGTGCATTGGGGATCATGCATATTTTTCACATATTAGTTTCTTGAGATGGATTAGAGAATGAATAGACTGAAAAATTCTAAGTTTATATCTCTCAAATTCCATATATAGGAAATATTCAGTATAAGCAAATTACATTATATCTTAGTAAAAATACTTAATTGTAAATTATTAGAGAAAAAATATATAGTTAATAATAAATTTGGCGGAACGTTTTCGAGGAACTGTGCCTCATACTCATAGCCTTCGTGAAAATGTACTTAATATATGTAAATGAGAATATTCAAATGAGTTACTGTTACGTAGCCCATTTTTTCGAGATGTCGAAGCACATGTCTCTTCTGTTGATTGCATGGATGTCTCTGTTAATATTATGGTGAAACGAAAGCCACAATTAACACCAGATTGGCTCAACATCGGTACACCTTCAACAGAGCCCAAACGAACAGCAGTACATCTTCTGCATTTTTTGAACATACTAAACAATCAGGGCACAATTTCATCCCCGCTAACCCCGTTATTTTATGCTCAGAACCAAACGACTACAGGAGAAAAATAAAAGAGGCATTCTACATTAACAGAGACATCCATGCAATCAACAGAAGAGACACATGCTTCGACATCTCGAAAAAATGGGCTACATAACAGTAACTCATTTGAATATTCTCATTTACATATATTAAGTACATTTTCAAGAAGGCTATGAGTATGAGGCACAGTTCCTCGAAAACGTTCAGCCAAATTTATTATTAACTATATATTTTTTCTCTAATAATTTACAATTAAGTATTTTTATTATTACAAATAAGGAGAAATTAAAACCACATTTATTATATCTTAGTATAAGTTCAGTCCATCCCTCTACTATTAATATATATGGATACATAATGGTCCAGTAATATAAGGGATTAGATTGATGTAATGTTTATGTGGGTATGACTGCAATATCAAATCCAATAAGAGCTTTTATCATTCTATCATTGATTTTTCAATGAAATGAATGGTTGAATAGTTGGAAGGGTGAGAAGACTGAAACCTGTCCTTTAAAGTTTGAGAAATTGCTATCTTAATATAAACCAAGCACTGATTATATATGTGTGTGGAAGATTATGATCTGGATCAACTGATGATTACTGATTCTGCACAAAATATAAATATTGAGGATCATATATGTTTTTCACACATATATGGTCATGAATATCGGTTACTTGAGATAGGATTGCAAAATGAATAGACTAGAAAAATTCTGTGTTCAAATCCCTCTAACTACATATATTTATAAATAAAATTTAAATAGTTCACTGTAGAGCAAAAATTTTTTCCAAAAGTTAATCAAGAATAGTGAAAGAGAAATTATTATGCACAAGGCTTAAAAAGTACTTAGTGATAAGAAATTTAGATTTTTTTCATTCCTGTTTTAAATCTAGTTAAAAAAAGATAAAAATCCACATATTAATTAATTTCGGAGAGCTAGATGCTAACTAACAAAAAATAATTCAGATTTAACTTGGAATCTAAAAAATTACAATTTTGCTTGGACTGGATAAAATCTTATTAATTTTGAAATCTTAACCATGATAGATATTATCCAGCTGCCAATATTAACAAACTAAAATAATAGCTATAGTGCTAATATTAACATCTATATAATCTATATATATATGAATCTGAAATATGTGTTTACATTTTTTACTAATAAAATTTTTCAGTTTATTATATATGTCATAAATAAAGTTACCGAGCTCTTATGTAATCTTTGATAAGTTAAAGTGAAAAACTATGACTTGGAGAACATTTATCTTGTAGTCAGTTGTTTTAGTGAGGAAAACTTCATTTTGTCAATTAAATCTATAAAAGCAAAAATGTGTACATGGATTTAAAGATGATTATTGACTTTTAAATAAATACATCAATGTTTATTAATAATTATTTACTAGGCTAAAGAATGTTACATTATTTTTAGTCCATCAATATATATTTTTACAAATAATATACATAGATATTATTAATTTAATATAATTCCTTTCTCTAAACATGCATTATATTTAAATATATATAAATCACTGTTTAATACTACAATTCAAATAAATAACTAAAGACAATGGGGGTGAAAATTAAATAATTTCAAGATGCATTTTTTAGTTGGTTTACATTTAAATATGTTTTTCAAAACTGATTCTATAATGAAAAAACTCAAATACTTTGCTTCTTAAGTTTTCTTCAAAGGACATTTTTAATGATTATTTATAACTTTCGTCATTTTTTTCTCCTCTTGCCATCATTAGATTAGTGACTAAAGACAAAATCAAAAACTGTAACGTTATTGTAGATTAATCAAATGAAAAAAAACTGTAAACTGCTTCGATGTCTTTGTAATTATTGAATATATATATATAGGTTATAAAAAATCCAACATTTTATTTATTTGTAATACAATGCTTATATCTAGCCCTAGTACTACTTCATCAATAATTAAGTGTTTCTAAAAAATTTTTTGAATCATAATAAAACTAATTAAAATCACTTTAAAGCAAAAAAATAAATAAGTAAATAATTCAATTAAAAAAATCTTTTTACCGAAATGATCTGTAAAAAAAAAAAAAAAGAAAAAAAAAATTGTTTAAATCAGTTATTTTCTCTGAAGTAAGTGCCTTAGTTTTTAAAGAAATGTAACTTAGTCTTTGAAAAAGGAAAAAAAAAAGCCTTAGTGTAAATGCATTACTAAGTAGTAGACAGAAAATCCAATATGTTTTTTTGAATACAGTAAATATTTCAAGATGATATTTAAAATCTTTTTATATACATAAAAAAAGAATTCTTACAAAGATAGTAAGAAAATTGTTAAATATTAACTAAATATGAGTTCTATTATTAAACTGCTTGTCTGTTAAAATGCTAAAATTTTACAATGAATTAAAAAATTATCTGCTGAGAAACATCACCTATGATGATAAAAAATATCACAAATATAACCAAAAACTAAAAAAAATAACTTACTTTGCAAACTTGAAAAAAGATTCAATTATTGATAAATCCTATTTAATATTTTCAATTGCAGAAAATAAAAATTAAAAATGGAGTGAAAGAAGAGAAATATTTGAGATATACAAATCACATAAAAATAAATAATCAAAGGGTTCATTATTGTTATGTTTGAACACAAAGTGACAGATTTGTTTTTGATTCAAAAACGTGTAGTTCTTGACTCAACTATTTCACCTCAATATAAACCACTCAGGGAAGCTTAAAACCAATAAAATAATGAAACATATGATAAAAAAATAAATAAAATAATGACCACCAATAAAATACCTTGGAAAATAGTAGTATAATATAAAGAATTCTACAAAATTATAAACAATACTATTTTTACTGTTTCAAGTTACAAAGACAGAAATAATAGAATTCACAAAGAAGTTTTTAAATAGCTGATACAGTAAAAAGTCCAGTAATCTATACATGTGTAAAACATATTAAAATACAATTACTATAAACTATGAGATGAACACATTTTAAAATTAATAACATAGTTAGTGGTCTATTATTATGTTCAAATATGCTATAGATTCTCCTGAAAAATAAAAATAAAGGTAATTTAGTAGTTTAAATTCTTTTACTTATCCTTTAAATAGAAAGTATATATATATATATATACGAGAAGGGGCCCCCCACCCGCTGGAGAAAGGGGTATATATATATATATATATATATATATATATATATATATATATATATATAAATTACCCCAAATCCAAAATTCAAGCAGACCAGCATAAAAATAATATTAAAACACTACCAAAGGTTTCACTACTACAAGCAGACTTCTCAAGTGTAAAGAACTACTAAAACTACACAATATATATATATAATATTAACATTACCCACAAATCCATTCACTTCTCATCCACCCTTAATATTAAAAGAACTCTTAAATAAATTAATTGCTTCAGAATAATAAATTTTCAATAATAAAGATTCTTTAATTCTTCTTTTGATTTCATTTCTCTCAAAGAAGACAACCTTAGCTTCATCAAAATCAATAGTGTGGCTTGTATCTTTTTCATGGACATACCAAAGCAGAACTAAGATATCTATTTTTAACTCTACTTTTATGAACCTTTATTCTTTCATTTAAACTCAAACTACTCTGATCTATGTAAACCTTCTTAAAAAATAAACAAGGAATAAAATATACTACACCAGGAATAGTCTTTCTATCAAAAATTTCTTTTGTATTATTTAATAAATTATTCAATGTAACACCCCTTTTCCAAGCAATTTTCTTATTTCCAAACAATTTACTATTTCTACATACAATTTTATAAAAAGACAATTGATATGGCAAAGAAATAAAATCATATTTTTCTTTTACCTTTACATCCTTACAAATATTACTATTAAATAAAATACTTTTAACAAATTTATCAGAGTAACCAACTCTCAAGTAATCTTTATAAAATTCATATGCTTGTATTGTTTTTATATATATATATATATATATATATATATATATATATATATATAAAAATATATATATTCGTTCCCTATATATATATATATATATATATATATATATATATATATAAACAGGGAACTATAAAACAGGTAAATGTATGATGTTCAACATAGAAAGTGCATTAAGCCAATCAGAATACTGATGAAAGAATAACAACACACTTCACCAGTCATACAAACATAGGTATGCAAAGTTATTACAAATAAACAATCACTATAAACACACAATATTTGTATAGCAGAAATGAATTAATCCGAGTAACAGAAGTAAGATAATTTGTTAATTTTTATTAAATAACTAAAATTTAAATTCTTTAATGCCACAATAGATCTAAATTTTATTTTTGTTAAAACATCAAAGATGAAGGGACTTGACAGAAATATCATTTACTAGATTAAACACATTATTTCAGTAATTACTGGATATTCATTCAATAGATAAGATAAAGTTTAGTAAAATTCATGAAACTATTAAGATATTAGTTGGATTTCTAAATGCTACACAGAAAAAAAGATTTGAGAGAATTAGATGATGTTTATAATGTAAGTACTTAATGCAATGAAATGTGGCAATTGGTGATTTGAAAATGCTTTTATTGGAGCAATTTGGATTAATTAATTAATTTATTTTTAAAAGGCATACATTAAAAGATAACTTTTAGAAAATATATGAGTCAGAAGACATTTACAAGATTAAATGCTTTTCTTTTAGAAAAAAATAGATATAGGAATAAGTGCAAGATGGAGATATTGCACAATATTTATATAGATAAATTATTAAATGTTGATTTGAAGAAGATAATTGGGTTAAGGAGAATTTCATTTTATCAGATTTTCTGAAATTGATAGTAGGATAAATTGATTAGAATGAAATAAAGAACAGATAGAATCTGTGGTGATTTTGGAATGACTGTAAACCAAAGCAATGAAATAAAATATACAGCAAATTATTGTTTTAAATATTTGAAAAATTGAATAGTGATAGAAATACTGCTAAAGAAATTAATATGAAATAAAAATAAAAATTATTTTCTCTTAAAAATAAGAATTAGGGAAAAGTTTATGAAAACATTAGAATAGCTTTATATGAAACAGATAATCAAAAAAATAGATTAATCCCTACAGATGTAAATTTAAAGAATGAGAAAAATAATTTTAAAAATATTAGAAACAAAAATGTATTGAAATTGAATATATATTTATAAACAGAGAAATAATAGACATGATGAGATTGTAAATGGTGAGAGTAGGTGAGATTACTTTTCAAAAGAAGGAAACTGGATAGGAAATATTAAAAAGAAAAATCAAATGATAGAAATACTCATAAAAAGTGTTTTACATTGGAATTAATAACATCTTTTGGAAAATGGCTGATGATGATCTTAATGTATAAAATAAAATATTAGCTTTAAATATCGCATTTAAGAGTAAAGACTTCCCCAGCACTATTCCTCAATGAATTTTAAAAAATAAGAGGAGATATTAGTAATGGACCCTGCTAATTGCTGATTGGTAAGAGTTTTATGCTATTTCTACTTTCCTTTACTTTCCAGCTAAGAAGAAATAGACGCCAATAAATGAACTAATGTTGGATATTAGCTGTCTGATCATAACCAGATATTTAAAAAAAATATCTAATCTTATTCAAAATTTTTCAACTAGCAAAAAAATTTTCCAACTTTATTCAAGAAAATTTAAAATGATCACATGATATGATATTATACTATTCACTATATGGTAAGAATTATTTATGTTTTGTGTGTGTGTATATATATATATGCACATACATACATACATACATATAGAAAATAAATAAATAAAACTTTCATAGAAAGATAACATTTTAAAAATTCTGAAAATATTCAAAACAAGAGCTAGTTCCCACTTGATTATCTATGTAATGATCTTTAGTAACTTGGCAAGTATATATATAAATTAAATAACCAATCTAAATAAGACTGAAATAAATAACTATATATTTTAATATTTATCTAACAAGCTTTCATCTCTTTTGAGACCTTCTGAAAATGTTTATACAAATCATATGACCAATTAATTATATCCATTCAATCTACTGGACATTATTTACATTAAATTGTACTTTTAACCATATTCTCATACATTACAATCAAATAATTAAATAAATTTAACCAACTTTAACATCTTGAATATATATATATAATTTACAATATATAATTTAATAACTTATAAAATATAAAAAACAATAAATATTTTATCTTAAATGCACACAAATAGAATAGCCTAGGTTACTATAATACAGTCAATTATTCTATGTGGAAAACCTCCCAGAATTCTTAAAATTTTCACAATATTCAGTGTTTAATTTATTAGCAAAAGATACTAAGATAATAATTTTTAATTTAATCTTGAATAAATAAATATTACAAATAATAATAAATTTAATATAATAATAATTGAAGAATGTCTTGTGAAGATTGTGCATTGAAAATGCTAGCCTTTAATTCCTAACTCTATCATTCTCAGCAGTATGTTAAATTGCAAACAGCAATCAATGCAATAAATAAATTAATATATACAGACATTTGAAAATAAAATTAAAAATAAAACATTGTTATTTAAATAGCTGTAAATTAATAATTTAACTAGCCTGAGTCAAAAGTTTTAATTTTCTTGGGACTCCATTTAATATGTCATTTTATTTTCTTAGAAAATAGCAACTAAATATTTTTAATGATTTTTTTTTTTTAAATTACTGTAGTTGATTTTTTTTTTTTTAAAAAAGATTACATTTAAAAGATAAATCTTACAGAATTTTACATAAATGTAAAAAGAGGAGAAGAATCAATAAATAAACTGACCTGAATGTGAAAAAAAAAAATAAAAAAATAAAAGTTTTGGTTATTATAATAAAAAATATTTAATAAGATAATTAAGTTACAAAACTGATATTATTTAATATTTGCATTCTAATAGAACAATGGGGGGGGGGGGGTAAAAACTAAACAATGCATGTTTTTTTAATAATTATTACTAAAGATTTTATGCTGTTATAAAATTACACATACATTTTTGAAGTTTTATTGCTATAAATAAAATTAATAAGTCTAGTTTATTTATAATTATATATACAAATTTGTAGATAGTAGAATTAATAATTATTTAATATTTATTTAACTTATCATTAGCACATGGGTGCTTGAAAAATATAAGAAACAGGAGGGTAAAAAGTATATTGTTAAAATTACGTTTAATTATTCAGCTGCATGACATTATAAAGTATTTGATTGTGTTCCTGTTGCTTTCAGTTTTTTTTCAATCTCTTGCAGCTGTTTATAATATAATTTGTCAGCTATGCATTCATTTGAGGTAGAAACTGAAATTAAAATTATTGATTTATTAGTAAATTCATCTAAAGATGTCCATGTTCTGTAATAAAACTGTTACAAACAAGTTGACAACATTGCTAATTGGTAGATTCTTTGAAAGAGCAGTTTCAAGTCTATTTATAAGTGCCTCTTTTAAGCAAAAAAAAATGTATATTTTCCATAGTTTATTTAGATATTTATGATTATTTTTACAAAATATTTGTATAGTAATTATTAAAAAATAAATATTTATGTGATTACAATTAGATTTTATTCAAATATATTTTATTTTTAGCAATAAAAAATGAAGACACTTGTAATAATGATTAAAATAAAATTATGATTGGTAATATTCTGTCAAACACTATAATACAGAATTTTTATATTTTCATAATTATAAATAAAATTTTAAATTTTAAAACAGAAATTCATAGCTATATGATAACTTAACAATAATTTATGAAGTTTACATAATCAAGATCTCATTAATGTATTTTTAAACTGGTATTGTGATAATCGCTCAATAAGAAAAAAGTTCTCATTATGTGTTTTTTTTATATATATAATTTTTCTACATTTGCAAAGTTCAAATATGAGTTTTAAAAATATTTTCATTTGTAAATTTGTATTTATAAAAAAGCAAGACAATTTATTGAGTTATAATGAATAAAAAGATTTTAATACTACAATTAAATGTTGAGCTATAATTGAAATTGTCACTAGGGGATGATGCAGAAAATGTTGAAATGTGAAAGAGTTAAGCACTCTAGCAAAGGTGTTACTCTGAAAAGATTTAAAATCAAGAGTCAAGATTAATTGCAATGCACTTTTATATATATATATATATATATATATATATATATATATATATATATTATATATATATATATATATATATATATATATATATATATATATATATATATATCAGGAATGAAGCATCCATGTATTGAATGGAATGAGTGCTTCTGTAGAAAAATTCACTAAAATTTTCAAAAGCTTTAATTAAAGTTCAATTTAAAAAATTCACTAAAATATGTACATATTCAACCTCACAAAATCGATCCAACAAGTTGCACATATAATAGTATAGTAAGAAAAATAAGTCCATTGATGCATATAAGCTATTTTGGAAAACTTAAAAATAAAATCTCAACTATTTTGCTAAACATTAAAAAGAACAAACTACTCAAACTTTTTTTTTTTATTATTCTTTGGAATTTCTGTGTTCTTTCAATTTTTTTTATCAACAGTTGAATTGTTTTTATATACAGCAAGAAATGTTATTGGTACAAATAGAAAATAAAAATATCTTTTCTGATTTATAGACAAGAGAGTTTCAGATTTTTCTAGCTCTGTGTAATATATATATTAGGCACTATTATGTAAAAATGTTGTGGCAAGTAAAATAAAAACATTATTAAAAAGATTATATAGTATGCTTCTGTTCCTTAAAAAGTCATGCCTTATCACTGATATAAATATATTATAGAGAATTTGAACACAGACTTTCAAGCTCCTTTCAGCTATCCACTCTATTTCATATATATATATATATGTGTGTATGTGTGTGAGCTGATCCACTCTATTTCATATATATATATATGTGTGTGTGTGTGTGTGAGTGATAGTGTGTCTAAAGAAGAATATAACACATCTATATGCCATACCTATGATCTAAAACTTAATGAACACAAAATTTTTATTTCCAGAAATTGAGTTACAGCCAACTGAAATATTTTGATTACTAAATAGGGATCTATTTATTTTTAACTAGAGAATAAAATAAAATTGGAAAATCACACAAATTATCAATACCCAGAAATTAGTAATCCTAGTTAGTATTGCCCAACAGTAGACTATGTATTAACTCTTTCTAAGAAAATTCTGAGTTTTTTTGCCAGTCATGAAGTTGCTCATGATGTCAATGCTTGTATTATAATTACAAAGTAAATTATTTCATTTAGAACAATAATAAACCCATATTATAACTTTCATTTTTGTTGCTAGATGTCAGATAGTTCTATAGAGCAAATGTTAATTTGCAGAGGTCAAGTTACATAAAATAATGGTACTCGCTCATATTATTTTTTTTAAAAAAAGTGCATTTTTCAAAATAAATTTTTGTTTCAAAGTTATTTTTTATAATTTTAAAAAATATTTTTATATAATATATACAAGATATTTTTTTACTTTTACAATTATATCACGATTTTAAAAAGATTTAAACTTATGTTGTAGGAAAAAGAAAAGTTATTCTAAATAACATAAAAAGATATATTTCTTTAAATAATTTTGTTGCTTTTAATATGCTAAAAATAGTTTTGCTACAAATACTGTTCAAATTCAAGGTGACACTATATAAAAATTAAATTTTGTGATATGAATTTCAGTTTAGTTAGGTTTAAGTTACAATAAGAGCATAAAAATATTATTTTATCTTTCATTAAATCTATAAAAGTATGCAGGTGTAAAAACATGTAGTTTTGAAAGTTTGATCAATGCCATATGTTAACAATAATATACGAGCTTTGAAAATTTAATAATGTAAACACCTATAACTGCACTATAGAAAGAATAAAGTCCTTTGTAATTTTTAAATATTAACATGAATTATCTTCATCAGCTAAGATGACTTCACATGGTGTTACAGCTAGAAAATAGAGCTGTTTAACATGTAAAAATTGTATTGATAGATATATAGATAAAAAAGCAGATTTTATTGTATGTTGTATATAAAAAATTAAGTATATAAGAATTTTATATAATAAATTATAAACAAAACTGAGACTTTCTTTTTATTTCAGTTAACAACTTAACATATCAAGTATGACCAATGAAATTGCAAATGTTGACATGGATTTACTCACATATAGTTAGATTAAATATTTTTCTTTGGTTTAAAAAAGCTATATTTTCATTAATATTATTTTACATTATTATAGAAATAATAAAACCATGATAAAAATTTGATACTTGTCAAGCATTGGTGGTCAAGAGATCAGCACAGCTGCCTTACAAGCAGTTGTCCTGGGTTAGCAGGTCTGCTTCCCAGCTGATGCTATGACACATGAAAAAAAATTTTTGATACTTTCTTTTAATCCTATACAACATTCAATAAATCAATAAATATATTATAAACTACTGAGGAAGTTACCTAATGTGTAAGCACCAGAACACCAGTTTCATTCAACTGACCGGATTATATTTTTGGTTTGCTTATCCAAAAATCACTACTCAGAAAACATGGGTTTGATCCTCTACTACTATATTACACTCCACCAACTTCACACCACTCAATAAATTTAGTCTAAACTGACTTGGTCAAATTTACAATAGAGGTAGTACCAGAAACACTCATAAAACATGAAAAACAGTCATTAAAACATATTTCATGTGAAACTACTAAAAAAACAAATAACTATCTTATAACATCCCACAGACTTTATGCAGACATGTGGGAACAGATTGCTCTGGATGAGCCAACAATCAAACCTCTTAAACTGACATCTAAGTTATAAAACGATTTGACAACTGAAACTAGAAGAGACAAGAAAGAAGGAATAAAGATAGAAAAAAGATGACAGAAAGAATGAGGAAAAGAGGAAAAAACAAAGATAATAGAAAACAGATAAAGCCTACTACCAAATGAAAAATGGCTGCTTGATTTGACGCGGTGTAACCAAAGATTAAGATGTAACATAAAACTGCACAAGATAAAAGAGAGATGTAAATTCAAGTTGAATTTAATCAATGTAAACAAAGACTAAAACAAATGTAAATGAATAGAGCTGTAATCTAATGTAATCTGT
The DNA here is from genome assembly GCA_028023455.1 of Epiperipatus broadwayi. Taxonomy (NCBI): domain Eukaryota; kingdom Metazoa; phylum Onychophora; class Udeonychophora; order Euonychophora; family Peripatidae; genus Epiperipatus; species Epiperipatus broadwayi. The sequence goes on along the minus strand of JAQFVV010012577.1, from coordinate 2,420,920 downwards.
AGAATCTGTATTCCAATAAATATTTCCTTAATAAAAAAAAACGTACAAATAGCAAACGTAAAAAGAAAAAAAAATCCTATTATTAATTAATGATTATAAATTGGAAAAATTAATATATATATACAATAAATTTGAAGTATTAGAAAATTAATATAAAACAATAGAAATAAAGAGTATTGCAATATAACGATAATGCATCCGTCTTCCAAAGTCTCTGAACTCCATTTTAATGTGACTAAGGCAATCTAATTTTTTTTTCATATTCCATCCAAGTGTTTTTATTTTTAAATTGCCTGACTCAATCAATCCAGATAAAAATAAATGATTTGAATATAATAAATAAAGAAAATACAGCATTAAAATTTATTTGGTTAAATTAAAAAAAACAACAACTTATAGAGACTTATACTATGATTATGCTTTTGTCTTAAGATTCATACATCAGTTGCCATTTGATGAGCCCAGATCTTCCTGGAAGATTTATCCTCTAACTAAAAATATATAGATACTCAGTTTGTAAACTATACTTTATAATTATATGAATAGGATCTGAATCAGCAGTCAGACAGACTATTTTGGAACCTTTATCGCCAGTTATAAATTAGTTATTTAAAAAAGGGGTATTAAGCTTGTGTGAGAAATTCTTATCTATTTGATAGAATGTAGATTTGAATTCCATGTCTTGGCCATGGTACGTAGCGGCACTAATTACAACAATATTTTTTAATGAGCCACGTAAAGAAATATATTTTTTATTCAGGAAGTCATATGAGATTCGAACATCAGAATGACAAAGTTGAGCTACCATTCATGAAACTTTAGCTTCTACGTTAGTTACTCTATCAATGTATTAAAAGGAAAACTTCTATTAGCCGGCAATACATGTCATGTTTTAGTTTTCTATCCCCCCCCCCCCACAATTTTATTAAAGGTCCAAGAAATATCTTATGAAAAGTGATTTTATTTTATATATATGTTTCTTACCTATTTCCCTACACGCTATTTATTAAAAAATGCTGTTGTAACCATTGTGTGATTTAAGACACGCATTTATATTAAGATCTAATAATTGCCCCAAATAAATGTTCTGTACTTGTTTATTTAAACATTTACAAAAAAAAATGTTAGTAATAAGCATAATCAACTTTCGGTTTGCGTAAGACTTAAGAAAAAAAAGTTGAAATAATACTCGATAGAAAAGTAAAAATGTATAGATGTAAAACAATCCAATTTTATTATGTTTATAGAACTGAAGAAAAATATGTCAAAAATAATATATGATAAATTTTATATATGCTATAAAAATCAATAGACGTACATTAAAAAAATTAAGGATATGAAATTTATATATATTGTATAGAATGATTGATAAAAATATCAAAATAAAGTATGATTTTAATATAATTTAAACGTTAATTTATTACTATCGTATAACTTAGCCAAAATATATATAAATGTGTTAAATAGAAAATGCTTTTAAAAAATAATAAGAAAAACAAAATAGCGATAGGCTTAATGATAACCTAGTTTTTCAAATAACATTACTAGAATAACAAATTAAAAAAAAAAAGACTTTTTTTGCATACCCAATTGCATAAAGATTAAACGCAATTCACACGGCTTAAGTATTAAACATTATTTGATTTAAAATTCAAGTAATACATACCCTATTATAACTTTCGGTCCATTTGTGTTTTTTTTTTTACTGAATGGCAATAAATTTAAACATTACTAGCGTTAGTTTGAAAATGAATCCATTTATATTTTTTTTTAATTTAAAATAAATTAAACTTTGAGAGAAAAAATAAGTAAAATCGAATTTTTAAAAAACTATGACTAATAAATCCTATTTAAAACTATGATTAATAAATTGTAAACTAGAAATCGTTAAAAGTCTTTCTTCTTACTTTTTAAAATACAGTATTTACCAACACATCAGCTTCAAAACAACAATCAGGTCCAATTAATTAAACAGTAAAATAATAGTCTGTCAAGCAGGTGCGAAATGAAATTATTTATGTAATTAAGAAAATAGTTTTTTTTAAAAAAGAAGATATTTAATCTTTTTAAGATATATATTTAAAACCGAATATTCCAATGAAATATATATATAATTGAAATTAATATATATAATTTAAAAAAATCTGAAAATAGTTACAACTTCAATTTACACAATTGCGTAATTGCAAACGTTTAATCAATGAGAAGTTTAAGTCATTATTACTCATCTACTTGATTAGTCAAACAATTTTATTAGTTTTCAATATTTATCGAAAATAAAATCTGTCAAATTAACTTAGTCATTAAATTTAAATCAGCCATTATTTAATTTAAACGAGAACTATTTAAAATGCTCCTATAACGATTTCAGCGACAGCTTAAGTAAGCACTCTCATTTGCAATAATTACATTAAAATAAAGTTTTTTTTAAATTTTTTTATTTACCATTTATAAATGTTAATTGATTAAAAAAATTAAATAAACATATTTACTTTCCTCCCTACTGTTTTTTTTCCCTGTTGAAATTTTATATACGCGTTTTGATAATTTAAAAAGAAATTCCCGCCTCGAGCAATTATTTATTTAAGAAAGATTTAACTTTCAACAAACGTTTATAATTAATTGGACTCCTGTAGACATAATCCAATTTTCTCTCGCCGGAAAATTATACGCCAGTTGACATAGAAGTAGATTTCTTTCCTTTAACTCATACATTAAAGCTTTAATTATTAAATATATATATATACAGTTAACACTAATAAATAATACAATTTACCTTGCCGATTTAGAAAGATATCCGCTGCACCTCATAAAATATGAAAAATTCGTACTATTCTGGACTAACCGCTGATAAATATTTTTTTAATGTTCATTTCTGAGCTACGACACATTCGTTTCTCCGACGGCTGCTTGACTGTTTGCTTCTATGATACATTGATGGCTTTTAATCTTTGAAATTTTTTTTCTTTTGTTTTTACGATTATGACAGCTCTTTGAAAAAATGAAAGCTTTAAATCATTGGCACCAAGCAAGTTGAGCATGCGATACTTTTGAATTTTATATTGCTTGATCGACTGTGGTTTCCTCGTGCTAACTCTAAATCGTGAACACGGGACACCAACATGCGCCCCGTCATCAGCTGCTAATTACGTTCAATCGGCTGATTAATTCAATTAAGTCTGATCATTGTGTGAACACGTGGTATACACCACCATTTATAAATATTGACTCACGAGTTTATGTAAGCCCTTTTGAAAAACATACCGAGGGAAGAGAAAACGAGGTTACCATCAATCTAATGATGATAAATTGTTACATAGTTGCTATTGATGACTTGACCACGCAGTTCCATTCATACAAACTCTCCACCGCATGGTTGTAGATCATATCGCTCTACTATTTGATTATTTTGAGTCTATTACTGTTTTATTTTTCGTTTCGTTATTATATCTGATGGTTATGGAGATCATGACTGCACATTCTCGGCAAATAGAAGCACAATTCACGATCTGACAGCAGTTTTAAAAGATGATCAGCTACTTAGGGTCATACCCCTCGGGGATTGTGTGATTTGTTATAACATCAACTCACGACTTCTAATATATTTCTAATGCGTCTTCATTCACTTTTTTTTTTCTTAAAAAAAAACATTAAAATAATAAATTGGTTTTAAAAAATGTCTTTCAGAATACAGTATTTGATATTTTAAATTGTTAATATATTCTGAATAAAAATTGATTTTTATTTTATTATTATTATTATTTTTTTTTTTTGCAATTTTTAAAAAGACGAGTCTTTGTTTGTAATGTAAATTAGTTTTTGAATTGAATCAATTTAAAAATTTTCACTTAAAATAATTATTTGCCTTCGATTTTTTTTTTTACCCTTCTACACACACATATATATATATATGGGTAAATTGGTTGTGGTATGTAAATTTATTTGTTTGCAATATAATATTACAGATGTACTGAAAGTACCTCGGAATTTAATTTATTATACTAAGAGAAGATACTAACCTATTTTTTTTCTCTCATTATTAATTTTTAAACAATTAGCAATTTGCATATTCTTTATTTTAGATATCAGAATTATACAAATGTAGATTATTATTTTTTTTTATTACTATTGTAAAATTCTCAAGCAAATGTAGAGAAAGAAAAAATAGGAAAAGTTAATTATATTCGTTTGTATTTATTCTACTGATTCAGCATTTAATTTTTTTTTTTTTTTTGCAATATTTATCAGCCAGTCAACAAAAGGCATGATTTACTGTTAGAAACAATATTTTCCAATATAAATAAAATAAAGAATTGCTTTTATAGATTAATCATAACATCACATCAATATGGAAACTATAGATTTTTCAGATGACTAATAAAATAGAAATAAATCCCAATTATTTTTCTAAATCTCATTCAATTCTTTTATTTTAATCATCAAGGTTTTATTTATTTTAACATATCAGAAGTCAATAATGCTAAAAAAAAATTATTATCTCCAATCTAAATTTTATTCCAAGCTTTTAGGTTCAACCAGGGTATTGCTCCATATATCCTACTATTTTATTCTCTTTAGAATTTTGATAAATATTTGATGTTTTACTGGACATCCATTATTCTACTAGCAATTATAATATAAAGTTTAAGCCTAAATTAATCTAGGATTTTTTTTTTAAATTTGGAAGTATTTCCTAAGAAAGTTTAGGATTTTTTAGGTAGTTGTCCCATAGCAAAATTAGGTCATCAAACATTTTGGTCAGTAAATAGTTATTTAGCTATTCTTAATTTGAAGCTAAAGGTCAAGACATTTTGACAGATTAAAAGAGAATTAATAGGTTGCCCATAAAATAACAGCTGATTACAATAATATGCAGTCTTTCCCACAGGTGAGAAAAATCTTAACTCTATGATCAAACAGCTCATTTATCTTTTTAACATCTATTTACATTTATTTTCCTATTCAATCAATTTGAATATTTTTTTCTAACAGTCACTCTAATTTTTAATGATTTATTTTTTAATTATCTATATTAATTTTCTTATTCAATCGATTTAATTTTTTTTATTTCTCTTTATTTTGATTGAAAAGTAATAATATCCAAAACTCTAGTGCCTTGTAATTATACATTTATACTCATCCCGCATTCTCTAATTAGTGAATTATATTATATTTTTATTGCTTCTGTCTTCCATATATGTTATCTCTCTTCTAACTTGATTTTATTATTTTGCAATTTTTCTAGTAAATCTATTTCTTCACCTAAAATAACTGCCAATATTTAAATGCTCTTACAATAACTTGGCCTGTCTATGTTTCTGTCAGGATGTCCACATTTTTGAATTTTTAACAATGAAAAAAAAAAGTTTCTCTTTGGAGCTCAAACTCACATAATTAGATTTCCCAGTGAAAATCCTTAGCAACCAAGCCATTTATAGAGTAGTAACATTTTGTTAATATTTTCATTTAACTAATACTTAATTAATTAAAAGTAAATATTTTCTCCTGAAATCTGAATTATTCTTATGAAATAATTAATATTTTATAAATATCTTGTGAAAAAATAATAAACATGTAAAAAAAATTGGAGGATTAATTAGAAAGCTAATACATAAATGATCACATGATATTAAATTTAGAATCATTTGTTAGAGAGCTTATTTTTATTTTTTACATTTTATTATCAAATTATATTTGTCAGATTTTTTTTTTTTATAGTTTTAACCATTTTTTAAAATAATATATAAGTATAACTAAAAAGTAAAAAATAATATGTAATTTTTTTTAAATAATGCAGTAGCCAATTAAAAAATGCAAAATAAAGTAATCAACAAAATAATCCATGTCTTGGTTAATTTGCCGTTCTTGGAAAATAGAAGAGAGCTTAAGGATCTATACTTATTATAAAACAACTGGAAATTGCAGGAATATTGTCATTTTATAAAACATTCAAAACATTTTTTATTTTTTTATTATTTATTTGAGCCTCAAATGTTTTTATGAAATGACAATATTCATGTAATTTCCAATTGTTTTATAACAAGCCTAGATCATTAAGTTTTCTGCTATTTTCCAAAAATGGTAAATTAACCAACAAGTGGATTACTTTATTATTTCAATTTTTTAAATCAGCTATTTACATAAAAGCATTATCTAAAAAAGTTATTTTTTACATATTATTTTATGATTAACATCTATTTGGACATTTCTAAGTGGTTGATTGCTAACTGTAAAAACTAAACATCACCTGCTTTATTTTCCAATTCTGCTTTATTCTTTCTTTTTTATATGCTTATATTTAACTTACTCTGTCTGAGAAAATCTTGTAACTCAATTTTACTAATCTAATCGAAACTTTGCATATTTATGACTTCCTGACAATATTTATTAGAGTATGCTAATAATTTTAGCAAAAAAATTAAATTTTATATAAAATTCATTTTTAATTTCTATTTTCTGGAACTATATAAAACTAAAAAGTACATAAAGACACTTTAAACAAAATCTTTTATTTACATAAATACACTAAAACATAAAAAAATGAACTGAAACATAACAAAAACAATTTCAGATTTTACAGCATTCTTGATAAGATTAAAATAAAAGAAATAGTCTATGAATATTTCTAAACCTGAGTACTGCATGCTTTTATTTTCAATTGCATATAATCAAAAGTATTATAAAAGCTGAAAAAAATGTATTTTTTGCTTTTTGGTGCATTTTTTCTTTACTTTTTAAAGCATTTATTGAATAAAAATGCTTTTAAATTTTTTTTATAATTATATATTTTATTATTATGTAATAAATTTCCTACCTTTAAAATTTTCATTTTTAAATCTTTCAGCTTTTCTTATAATTTGTTTTGAAGTTTTTAAAAATCTTTTGTGTATCTAGTTTTACTTCAAATCCATCTTTTTTTCTGTCATTATGATTTAAATTATTACTTAACTATAACCATTCTGAATTAGTTTTTTTGCATTCCAGTTTTAATTATTTTATAAATTTTATGTTGAATAACAACAATAACACCTATCAAGATTTGATTTAAACATATGTAGATTAATATCTGGATCATCATCAAATCATCATTTTCAACTTTTATAAATCCACCTCAGGTGGTCTCTCTAAGTTCAATCAATTTCTCCAATTTTTAACCTTTTTTCTTCACATCACCCCAACACACTTTCATATTTCATTGACCAATCTCACATGTGGTTTTTTGCTAGATATTTATAATTTTTTGATATCCAGTTTAAGATTTCAACTGTCTATCTGTTATCATTTCTTCTCACAATATGTTCATCCCAACTTCATTTCAATCTCTTAATTTTTTTAATGATGTCACTAATGCACATTTCCTCTCCCACCCATGCACATTGTTTTTAGTATCTTCTTGTTACTTCTAACACACATCTTTTCATACTTTGTTGAGTGGTCTGAATTCTCTGTATTGATCTTCTGTTAAGTGACCAAATCTCAGATTCATAAGTAAGAACTGGTAACACACATAAAACCTTCCCTTTCAATCACATAGGCATATTTCCTTTTAATATTAAATTATTTTTACCAAAAACACCCCAACTAAGTTTAATTCTATTATTAATTTCATCTATCATGTTTCCATCTATAGTAAAAATCTGACCAAGATATTTGTAGGTGCTAATGTTTTCTAATGCATAATTATTAATCTTTTATTTCCTTCTTTTGAAAAAAATCCATTGAATGTTACTTTAATCTTTTTAACATTTTTTTTCATTTTCATTTGATAACTCTTGCAACATTTCCAGAAACTCTAAAGCATTATTTAAAAAAATAATTATATCATCTGAAAAATCTAGATAACTTAAATAATCTCTATTTGTTTATATTCCCTTTCAATCCACAAAATATTTATTGCAAAATTGCTGTAAAAAGTTTGGGAGATATGGAGTCTCTTTGTCATTAACTTTTTTCAATGATAATATCTTTAGTATCATTATGTAATCTAATTGTTGCTGTTGCATTTTTATAAATATTTTTTAGAATATGACAATATCATGGATCTATATCTTGATGATCCAATGCTTTAATCACTGAAGAAATTCCTATAGAATCAAATGCCTTTCATAATCTACAAATACAAAGCATAATGGCAATTCATGTTCATTGGTTCTTTCTATAACTTTTCTCAATATCTGTATATAAGCTACTGTACCAAAACCACTTTTAAATCCAAATTGTTCTTTTGGTTGGCTTAACTCCAAATTTTGCTGTAAATGAGTTGCAATTATTTGGGTAAAAAATTTGTATAGAACTGATAAAAGACAGATCTACAAATTCTAATATCTTTTTGACCACCTCTTTTAAATATTAATATCAATACTGCATTCTTCCAGTCAACTGGTTTATCTTTAGCATTTAGACATTTGATATGCAATTGTATTTTTATATTGGACTATTTCCATCATCTAATATGGATATTGAATGTCTTTAGATGCCCAACATTTCAAGAGGTATTATTCTCCCCTTTTCTCCAGGTGTTGCTGACCTGACCAGTGGCAATTGGTTAGAGCATTACCTTAAAATTCAATATTGAAGAATCTAAGGTTTAAATCTCATGCTAGTACTGTCACTGGTCAGGCCAGAAACACCTGAAAAAGAGGGAGAATAATACCTCTTGAAATGTTGTGCATATACTAAGCTGTTTGATATGCTATTACTAATAGTTGAAGGTATTTGGAATATTTAAATAAAGCTAAATTTTTCTAAAGACATTCAATACACATATTAGGTTATGGAAATAGTCCAATATAAAAATACAACTAGAACACCATCATCACAAACCTTCAGGAAAACATTTGATATGTAACTTTGCAAAAATTTTCTATACTCCTACCTTTTTTAAGATATCTATTACAATTCCATCATTATATAGAGCTTTTTCCTTCTTCATAAATTTAATTGCATTTTGCAAATGCACACTTTAGATTGTTACAAATCATATTTTACTAATAATGTTATGTGCAGATGTAGTTCATAAAAATAACATACTAGTAATAGTTAATATTAATAGTAATAAAAAAGTAAATATTTGTATATAATAAAAACAATAAATAAATGCTAAACTCATGCATCTTAAATTCTAAAGTTAATTCCAAAGTCAAATATTAAAATTTCTTTCCACTTCTTATTTGCATTGATAAATTATATATATATATATAATATACCATACACTCTTTAATAAACACTTCACAATGCAATTTTAACATATGATTTATTTCCTCTTGCTTACAGTTTCAACTGTTCTGAAGTCATCATCAGAGGTACAACATTTAAACATATGCAATTAATACTTCTCTCTCTCTCTCTCTCTCTATATATATATATATATATATAGAGAGAGAGAGAGAGAGATATATATATATATATATATATATATATATACTCATAAAAACAAACAACAATCTATATAACATTTTAAATTATGGATTTTTAATATTTAAAAAAAAAACCAACTAATATTTTTTATACATATTTTTTATTCTATACCTATATTCAATTAATTTTTTTATATAAATTAAACATTTATTTCTTCATATTCTTAACTATTTTTAAATTTGTTCATTTATCTAGTTAATTTCTTTTATTTTAATTATTTTATATATTATACATGCATTTATCAATAATAATAATATTAAACCATTAAGCATCACATGATGACTATCTCTTATACTAGCATATAATGGTTTAATACCAATCCTGCCTAATAAAATAGTGGTGGCTATCATTGTTAAAGAGCCAAAGACACCAAAATGTATGGGTGGCTGAACTGAGTTCAGACCCATATGACTATACAAGCTATGGAGCTTAGATTGAAAATATGTTTGTTTTCAATTTCATTCTCATAGTTTTGTAGTTAAGTAGAGATAAAAGGTGGGTGCTGGAGGGTTGCATTAGATCCTAAGATCTAGATGCAGTGCTCTCAGATCCAAAGCTCCTCACTGATGATGGCCACAAGCCAGAAACTAGTCTGGGGATATAGAATAAGTAGGCATTAGATAAGGATTTTATGCACAAGCCTTCTGGCATTCATTGATTACTCTGGTTGGCACAGGGTGTCACTACTGTATGGAGAGTTTTGCTTTATTTATAAATAATATTAACAGAATATCTATATAATTCTATTTCTTCCTAATTTTTAATTGACTTTACCTCTTTAAACTTCACTACAAGTACACCATTTCTTAACTGAAAATAACTTTTAAATTTTATTACATAACCATTACACCCTCTATGAATATCTTCCAAAACAAACATTCTAATTCCTTAAAATTTATACATATCTATTTATTAACAAAAATATTCCTACAAATTAATGTTCTCAAACCCAGATCCTTATTAAGAGATGGCTTAATCTTTTTAATCAATATAGCCTCCTTTATCTTTCTATCCCTCCCATTTTTAGTATAATTTATCATTTTAATATTTCCTTTTTAAAACTTATGCTGTGTCTCTAATGAATGTAAATAAAGAGGTGATCTCCTTTCATATCTGTCTGAGTCAATCTTGTATAAATTGAATTTTTTGTTTCACCCACATAACTATTTCTAATATTTTTCTCCTGACAAGATTTATACTCTATTTTATATACTCCATTTATACAATTTTCTATATTTCCTATATATTATCCAAAATATTAAGCATACTCTTTCTTTTTTTATTTACCACTTTAAATTTTATTACATTATTAAACTTTTTATTAATTCTCCAAATTATTTTATTTATATTCTTTGCTACATTATTATTATTATTATTATTATTATTATTATTATTATTATTATTATTATTATTATTATTATTATTATTATTATTATTATTATTATTATTATTATTATTATTATTATTATTATTATTATTATTATTATTATTATTATTATTATTATTATTATTATTATATGTTTTTATACCATATCTTTATCTTTGTTATCTTTATTATTTTTCTATTATTCTCCTCATTATTATTAACAATAAATCTCTCTTCTGACATTTCTATATTATCTTCTATAATCTTTACTGGGTAATCATTAATATTAAATTCCTTAACTATCAACTCTACTTGTTTATTATAATTCTCTTTACTTGAGCAATAATTTATAGCTCTAAACATTCTTGAAGTAATACTATTTATTTTATATTTCTTATTTATATTTTAATTCCAGTTAGCTATGTTATTATCTATATTCATCTTTTTATATATTTTGACATCTCTATTTTATACCTACCTTTAGAATATGACTCTATTAATAGAATATCTAAATATGGTAGCCTATTTTCTTTTTCTATTGTAAATTTTATGCTTGTATTTAATTTATTAACCCCTTCAGGGAAAAAAATTCTTTGCCTTTGGCTTTTGTTAAAAGTCAAAAGATAATCATCCTCATATTTTTTCATAAATATTGGAGCATTCTTATTACTCATCATTAAATCTTCAAGAATGTATAGAACTATAAGTTACTGCTCGAATAAAGAGGATTACAATAAGCAAGTAGAATTAATAATTAAGGAATTGAAAAGAACTGATTATCCAATAAAGTCTATATAAGTTCTATCTGCATCATTCACCTATGAGATCACTTATACAAAAAAGTCTTGCAAAATAAAATAGAAATTATAGTCAATTCACTAACAAAAGCCTACCTTTTATTGTACACAAAGATAGCACTTTTTAATATGTTAATCATGACAAAAATCACAATATTTTATACTAAAGCATTCACTAATAAAATAGACTTACTTTGCAGGAAACTCTTGCGGGGAAAAAGTAGTCTCAATATCAGTAAAGTGGCTAAAAAATTGGTCTAGGACTTCATTCAATTCATACCTTCAGAATCCAAAAAACATTAAACATAATCTCTGCATGTGCACAAAAGTTTCCATATCTACAAATAGCCTGCAAAATCATCCCCCCCACAGATAAACCATCTCTTATACAAGGATACCTGAAGTCACTACTTGCATTATTACTAACTATAAAAAATTTGAAGTTTAAACCACCTCAAAATAAATTTAAGTACAGGGAAATACATCTGCTTTTACATCCTTCACAAATTGATGTAAAATCTGTACTTAGTATCACCAATAAACAACTATGCCATAAATTTAAATTCTGGTCACTTGAACCAAAATATTTTGATTTTCTATTAAAAAATAACTTTAACTCACTACCCACACAACATTTTTTAAAATGTAGAAGGAACTGTCAAAATGTAGACAATTATTATAACTTCTGCCACAGAGACTCAGAAACACAGGATCATATTTTTTTCTTATGTCTAGGACTAAATAGCATCTGTTCAATAACAAACACACTATTCAAAAATAAAAAAATAAATATGAATTGCCTATTTGACTCATTCAAAAAAGAAGTTTTTGCTGAAATAACGATCAGTATATTCATTCTCTATGCCTTATGGTGTACAAGGTATAAAATTCATGTACAATAATAATCCAAGAAATCACCCTAACACATTAAAAAAAATGGATAGTATATGTGAAAGAGACAAAATTATAAATCACACAACATTCATTGACATCCAGTCTCTATTGCAGTTACCTTCAAACTTATAAAAAATAGAAAAATCACAAAAAATTTAGAAACTTCAAATGAAAAAGATACCACTTGCCATCATTGGAAAACATTATATGATGGTGAACTTTTGAACTTTGATCAGGTTTTAAAACAACTAACTGTATATATGTAAACTTTAGTACCTCTGTCTGTTTTACAAACAATTGTCTGTGTGTATAATAATCAATAATAACGTATAAAAAATTATGTAACCATTTTTTTAAGTTATTGAATAAAGTCCTTTGAAAGAGAATATAAAAATATCAAAAGAAAAATTTATTATTAATAATAATGAAATAAATAATCTTAAAAAGGATAAAGATAATAGAAGTAAATATATAGGTATAAAAACATATAATAATAATTTTGTAAAAAATATAATATAATTTGGAGAATTAATAAAAAGTTTAATAATATGATAAAATTTAGAGTAAAAAATAAAAAAGAAAGAATATGCTTAATATATTACATAATAAATTATCAATAAAGCCAGTCATATATAATGTGATAATGCTTTTATAAGTTTGTATTTACAAAAATGTAATACTGAGATATATAGAAAATATAGAAAATCATATAAATGGAGTATATAAAATAAAGTGTAAATCTTTTCAGGATAAAATTATTAGGAATAATTATGTGGGTGAAACAAAAAATTCAATTTACATAAGATTAAACCAACACAAATATAATAAAAAATCACCTGTTTATTTACATTCATTAGAGACAGGACATAAATTTGAAAAAAAAAGTACAAAAATGATAAATCATACTAGAAATGGAAGAGATAGAAAGATAAAAGAAGTTATATTGATTAGAAATATTAGGCCATCTCTTAATAAGGATTTGGGTTTGAAAACATTAATTATATATATATTTGTTAATAAATTAGGTATATATAGAGATTAAAAATTAAAATAAATATAGTTTCAAGATGTTCATAGAAGGTGTAAGGGTGATGTAATAACATTTAAAAGTTATTTTTATTTAAGAAATGGTGTATTTGTAGGGAAGTTTTAAGAGGTAAAGTTAATTAAAAATTAAAAATTAGTAAGAAATAGAATTATATAGATATTCTGTTAATATTATTATTTTTGATAAATGCATGTATAATATATAAAATAATTAAAATAAAAATACTACATGAATGAACAAATTTAAAAATAGTAAGAATATGAAGAAATAAACATTTAATTTACATAAAAAAATAATTGAATATAGGTATAGAATAAAAATATATATAAAAAATATAAAAAATATTAGTTTTTTTTAAAAAAATATTAAAAATCCATAATTTAAGATGCTATTTATATTGTTGTTTGTGTTTTTATGAGTATATATATATATATTTGTACATATATGGGTGTATATATTGGTTTGTGTGTATATATATATATATATATATATATATATATAGAGAGAGAGAGAGAGAGAGAGAGAAAAGTATTAATTGTATATGTTCAAATGTTGTAGCTTTGATGATGACTGCAGGGCAGTTGAAACTGTAAGCAAGAGGAAATAAATCATGTTAAAATTGCATTGTGAAATGTTTATTAAGGAGTGTGTAATGATATAAAAACCCACCCTCAGTAGATACACTTAACTTAATTCTATATCTTACTAATTATTTGATTATTAAATAATTCAAATAATGATATTTAGAAGCCATATATCACTCTTTTCCTATTACATTGCATGTTGCAAAAATTCAAAAATACCATAGATAGCAAACTAGAATATAGAGAGATAAGATTCCCATCATTAAAATTGTAACTTTCATATTTTTCATTTCACGGCTTATAAAATGAGATTTTATATTTAATATGAACTAAAATTTAATAGTTTTTTAAGAATAAAACTAAACTTAAACATCAAGTTTTAGGTTTTGCTGATAAGAAGCCATTTAGAATTCTTTTATTACTTGAAAATGTATTAAACAGATTGAAGACTGGTAAATGTTTGTTTAATAATTTAGTCTGTAATTTTTATCAAAAGTTCTTTATTTTCTAATTTCATTGAACAGATTTAAAATCCTTTTTTATTTTTATTTTTTAAAACAATAAAAGTGTAATTTGCACATTTTTTTTGTTCATATAATTTTATAATTTTTTTATACCAGTTTCTTGAAAGTATGATTACAATATGTTTTTTTTCTTTTTTATTTCTAGCTTTTATAGCTTGCAAATTTACACATATAAAATCTCAGTATATTTCAATTATTGTATTTGCCTTCAATGGACTTTGTTATGTGTAATAAAATAAAATAAAATAAAAAGATAAGCAATTTTTTATTATTATTAGTTAAAGCTGAAATATACAAATACCAATATGAAAGATTAAATTTAAAGTTTTTAAAAAACAAATAATCGTAGCTTTATTTTTATTAAGATATACATTTAAAAGTAAAATATACGTTTTTTTAAAGCAATAAAATTGTAATAAATAAATGGAGGTTTTTAAAGTAATTTAGATTTTGCAAATGATGTGGTTGATTTAGCAAATAATGCTTTAGAGCTTCAGGAAATATTGCAAGAATTATCAGATAAAAGTAAAAAAAGTAGAATTAAAAATTAATACTAGTCTTGCATTGGTGGTCGAGAGGTCAGCGCAACTGCCTTGCATTAGCAGGCAGTTGCCCGGGTTGTGGGTTCGCATCCCGGCCGATGCTATGACACTTAAAAAAAAAATACTAAAAAAGACTGAAGCAATGTTTAATGAATTTTGTGAAAAGAAGGGACTAAAGATTCATAATCACAAATTCAAAGAATTTAAAAATCATATATATCTTGCTATAATTCTTAATACAAATGGAAATATGGTGAAAGAAATTACTCATAGAATTAAACTTGGATGGAGTACTTTTGATAGAAATAACTCACTATTAAAAATAAATATGCGTATGTGTTTGAAAATGAAGGTTGAGATGTGATTCCATCAGTTCTTACTTTCAGATATGAAACTTGATCACTTAACAGAAGGGCAGAACAAATACTTCAAACAATATCAATGAAATATGGAAAGATGGGTGTAAAGTATAAGAAAAGATAAAAAATGAAATGTATTGGTAAGAGAACAATAGGCATCATTGCCATTATTGATGGAATTAAAAGATTCAAGTGAAGTTGAACTGGACACATTACTAGAAGAGATGATAATAGATAGGCAGTTGAAGTTTTAAATTGAATCTTAAGAAAGTGCAAAAGATCTAGAAAGAGACCTCATGTGAGGTAGAAGAATGAATTTAAGAAATCTACTGATGAAATGTGAATTGAAACGCAATTGAATTAAACTTTGAGTGACCTTCATCTTATACTGAAGTAATAATGGTCAAAGATAGTGATAATGAAAACATTTTAAATTTTTTTTATTATTTTTAAAATTAATTTGTATTATTTCTAAAGGTATTTATATATATATATATATTGTAATGGGATATATATATATATATATATATATATATATATATATATATACACGTTACATTTAAATTTTAGTACTCAAATTTTTTTTATATAAATATCTAATACTGAATTAAAAGCACAGGCATTCAAAATGCACAAATAATGAATTATTAATTTATTAATAAGTTTAATTTAAATATTGAAATAAAATAAGCTTAAAAAAATTATAGAATCGAAGCAAAGATTCTAATATTTAAATAAATATAATAAAAATCTTTTAATCTTAAAAATAATGAAGAGAGTTGTTAGCAAAAATAAAATTACAAACATATCCTTAAGGCAAAATGACCATTAAAAAGATTATTACGAAATAGATGAGTCGAGAAATAGAAACAAAAGGCTTGCTTTTCTCACCCAAGATATATACACAGACCACAGAGGAAAATCTACTGAATATGTCTGATGGATCCGCACATTCCTAGATAAGACACTTCAGGACTATAAAAGGAAAAATTCAAAAGAAATAAGTAATTAGAAGATTAGAATTTTGAATTCGTTTGTTGTTGCTGAAAAGTAAAAAAAAATAGCTTAAAAAGTTATTGTCGCCGTCACCAAAAATGTAATCTGTTTTAATCACGCTTCCCTCAGTTGAACCGGCCAAAGGCAGCTTTCATCTCCATGGATCCCAGAATCGAACCACTAATAACATCTTCAGAAAATCACAGTAAATCCTCCTAAACTATCATCATCTGCAAGAAATGGCCCTTGCATAAACTCAAATCTTCCTCACAAAGGAATGAGCCCAGAGAAAGAAAAGTATAAATTATAAATGATAAAAAAATGAAATATAACCTCTCTTTAATTTAAAATCTTCGAACTTTATTTTCCTTTAAATATGAACTATAGACTTTCTTTCCTGATCAAACTTGAACTTTATTTTTTATAAACTTTGCAATCTTAAAGTCTTATCTAAAATTTAAACTAATCTTTTTAAAATATGTATTATATATTTTATATTTATGCTTAGTATAAGATCTGTTTGTAATAGGGCAGGAGTTTGCAAGTGCAAACAAATTTAAAGATAAAATCAAACACATATCATTATTTGTGCATTATTAGATTTTTTTTTTAAAAAAAAGGTCAAATCTATTATTTGATTTAAAAATAAGTTGAATACAATGGGTGATTTTAAAATAAGTTAAAAACCCTGAATTAAAGATTTAAAAAAAAAACAATTAAATTATTAAATTGACTTAAATTTAAGTTGAGTGTAGATAGCTGCTTAGACTCGTTTAAGTATATGTTAGTTTAAAGAGGTTTTGATTTCAGACTCTTTGTTTCATAGTTGTGTCAATGCTGGTGAAGTATATTTGGATGTTTATATCAATGTAATGTGAAGTGTGTTAGCATACAGGGCAACATGCCCAACTGAATGCATGACCCAAAGAGATAGTCATGGTGTTGAAATGGACATGGAGTACTTCCCATGACATTGACTCCCTTTCAGCTCTATGGATAGGGACTATAAGTCAGCAAGATAGACCGCTCTCCCATCCATATGTAGCATTTTCTCTTTATTATTTTACATGCATGATTTCTTCACCAGTCAGATGTACATTCCTGTACTGGACGAAGGTCATGTTCTTTAAGTAATATCATGCTGTCAGATGCACATTTCTGTCAGTGTGGTTTTATGCTAACATGTTCGCATTGCATTGGTTGTGGATATATATCTGGAAGTGAGCATTGGTGTGGCTGCAGACTTTTAGCCTGGAGTCAAAGGTTTTGAAAATCTTTTAATTGCATCGTCTAGGTAGCCTATCTATGCTTAACATTCTAAGATTAAAAATTAAAGTTAAAAAAAATAATAGTAATGAAACATAAAGCATAATTTTTTTTATAGTAATTATTTTTTAAGTTTGTGTGTTGTCACACACACACACACACACATATATATATATGAATAAAATCTTTCATGTTATTAGTACTGGCAGTGATCTGGTTTTTTTAAATCTTTTATTAAAAATATATTTTAATAAATATGCTTAAACCTCTGCTACTCCATGAGCTAGTGACTAGGGCTGATGGTCATAAAAAATATGTATGTAAAAGTTGGATCTTTAACAGTGTGTTTCTGCCTACTATATAAATTTTCCAGGTTCCAATAGCCTGGTGGCACCCTGTAGGGCAGATACAGTAAGACTTATGATCAACCCTGACTGTTATAATATATATTCTAACCTCCCCCCGCGCGTTCTCACCCCCAAAATATACTGTTTATTACGAATATTACGGGTTCTAGCTCAGTTAACAAATAAATAAATGAAATATTCAGCATTAATTAAAATGATTACTAGCTCTAATTTTAAAATACAAATTCGATTCAATTTTAAAATGAATTAACAAATATTTACTATTTTCATGAGACATGGAGTGACAATACGGGGAACGAGATAGACTACATTGAGCCATTATCCACACGATACTACCTCAATGGCATAAGAACACTATTCCCCCTTTTACTATATCAAATAACTAACTCATAGTATTCTTACGACTTTCTAAGCTCTATTCACTACGATTAAAATAATAATCATATCTTAATCTTCTTTATAACAAGAATCTAGCTCAATTAAATAAAATGAAGTAAAATAAAATAAAATCTCAGGTTCATAAATTGTATTCTAACTGATTTAAAATTACGGTAGTAAAATATGAAAAGGGAATTTTATGTCATAATCTACTACACAGCAACTAATAATAATAAAAAATAATAATAACGATAATAATATAATATAATCTTCTTTCTTCCTAAATAAAATAAATAAATACGTACGTGGTAGTATTTTAATAATCTGACAACAGAATACGTGTGGCAACATTAGCATATAATTTAATGTAATATTGTGGCAACCGACTTATGACCAATAAATAATATAAACTTATGATCTTTTAATTTTAACATACCAATAAATTCTCAAAATTCTTATAACACTTTTATGTTTACCTTTTGTGCAAAATCTATATGTTTGTTTCAATTATAAAGGTATCGTGATTTCATGCATCCATGTGGAGAAATAACAACTCGGACACAAAACTTTAGAACAAATTTAAAACAAAGTTTATTAACAACATAAATAAATTAACAATATTTTTACACTATTTACATTGGATATCCCTTACTCTCCTATCTCAACTTAGTTTATTAGTTTATAAAATGGAATCAAAATATTATTTATTTTTTCCTAGTTAAATCTTATCTTTTTAACACTTAAGAAAATACAGTATTATTACTTGATTTATTATTATGGTTAGCTTATTACAAAATGCATTTCTTATATGAATATCACTAACACTTTGCATCCCTAATATTATTAAAATTATATTTTTACAAAATTTTACATTTGTAATAAAATTCTACAAAATAACAAATTTTAGTTTTATATTGGTTGTATGGAATCTTACAAAGTCAAAACATTGTTCTACATTCGGTATTAGGTTTTTTATTATTCATTATCCGATGTTTATTAATCCTAATATTCTCATTCAAGCCTTACTTCGGATGATATAATTACAACTATTAATATACCATGCACAAGTATATGTCTATTGTACATTATTGGACTATTTTCTTAATAAATATGCAATACTTATTTTCTAAATATTATTTAAAAAAAAATTTATTCAAATTTTATTATCACTTTTAAAATACTTGGTTTAGATTTCTTTCAAAATCTTATATTCATTTCTGAATTAATTTTACAAGGTATTATATGATTCTTTCTCTCTTTATGATATTTTGGACTTTCAATTTTAAAGTTATACAATTCTATACATTCCAGCAAATAAACTATTCTTACATAAACGATAACATATCTTCAGTTCTATTTTATTCATTATTTCTTTGAAAATATCTTTCTGACTGATGCAGATTCACGAAATAAGGATAGTGAAGATAGATGCATAGGATCAAAATACAACTAGAATATTACTCGTCATATACCTTGACAATCATGGCACAGTGAATTAAAAGACACTATAGAGGAGTGACCTTTATCTGTCTACCAACCTCTATTATAGGAACGATGTTAAAGCTATTTCTTCAGCTTTATTCTTACATCCAAAGTTTAAAGATATCCAAAAACACTGTCCAAACTATATGTGTTCAATCATAGGGCTTAGTTAACTATACTGAAATCACACAAAACTAAATATGATCCAAATCCTTTATTTTTCCTATTTCTTTAAAAAAAAAACATCATCTTGGTTTCCTCTCCACTAGTACTTCCAAGTCACTATCCGATCTTATTTCTCAAGATTTTTTCTATACTGTACATTGACAAATACATATCTGCATTACTAACAATAATAAAATTCATTTATTTTAAAACTATTCCACTGTTCTATAAGAAAATCTTTTTACTACTTTCTTTCGTATATTTAATCATATACAAACTATTTGAATATCTGAATACTTTATCACATGAAAGTTCAAAAGAATCACACAATTGTTCTGTTAAATTATATTATTAATATACTTTAAATAAATTATTGCATGCATATTCCGAATTACTCCTATCTCATTATATGTTAAAAATGTTGCATAAAATGTGTACATATAATTTAAACTTTCACACTTCATTCTTAGGCCAATAGATGATCTAAAAAAAATACATTATGCATTATAAACAACTATTAAAATTACCAAAACGACCTTTATCTCCTCGATCGCGTTCCGTAGGCTTCACCATCCATTTGATCCTTGTAGATATAAGACTCACATCCATACACTTTATTTTAATCACTATTTCTATAATTTTATCAAGCTATTATATTTAATTTTAAATATTACTAAATTTATGTTTTATGTTTTCCCTAATCTCACATAACATTTTATATTTTAAAATAAATTAGTAAAAATATTCCAAACTATATTTACTGTACTTCTTTATCAAACTTTCTTGAAAACCGTTCATATTAAAGCTAAAAAAAAATGTTTATTATTTCTTCTTCAGACACTTAATGTTCTTCTCCCTGCTTGTTAAATTTTAAGGCAAAACAAATATTACTTTGTTCAATAAACATTTATGAATGATAATCCTTGGTTTTTATAATATTTAATACAATTATTAATCATGACATTAGTTAATCCCGTAAAGAAAAACGTCTACATATTCTCTTCTAATATTTTTCTGCTAATATTTTCCCGCGCGACTTTTATGATGCATCTTCTAGGTACTTTGATTTAAATATTCAATAAAATTTTTCTGTTTCCATGTATCCATTTTCATTAAGTAATTTAAATTTATATTTTCTAAATCAAGCATTTCTCCAATGAACACTTTATAATATTTTTTTAATTCTTCTTAGAGAAAGTTTTCTGTTTTTTTTTCCATAAAAACACAATAGCTCTTTCATATTATTATTCTATTACTTTTTTCCTTCTTTTAAAATTCTGGTACGATATACTTTGTAATGTTTCCTTTATAAAGATAAACATTCTTTCTTCATTATAACTTTTACATAATTTTTTCTTTATGATATACGCATCTTAATTTTCCCATAGAGAAGAATAAAAAAACTTCAGAGTAGCCTTATAAATTTGTGCGTCATAAATTTTTCTGACGGCAAGTAACTTCTCTTTTAAGTTTTCCGTATAACGTCCAAATTATATTCCTCTGAGTTACAATAATAAGTTTCTGGTTGAGCATAAATAAAGCTGTATCAAGGCACTGTACAAATATTTTTCCTTTCTCATAACTTCTATATACTGTTTTCTGTAGTATTTCCATTTTACTGTAAGGTTTTGGCTAAACTTGAATAAAATCACTGGTAAGAAAACTTTTAAAAATTAGCCCTCCATGTAAAGGTAGTTCAAAATATTATATTAAAAAAAACTTTTAAAACAAATACAAAATTTTAAAATTATATTACTTTTCTAGCTTACGATATTATACAGCTAAAAAAATATGTTACTCCCTCCTTCACTTACACATTACTTTCTCCCGCTCTGTCTAATTCTTATATTTTGTCTGCTAAATTACCTCCGTTGATTGGTTAATGACTTTTTTAGCGTGAACAAATTTACACATTTTCGTTCTATAATAGATTAAACCTCTTTAAAATAAAGAATTTATGACGTCATGTCTTAAATATTACTTAGAATAGTATTTTTAAACTCAATTACAGTTTTATCAAAATTATTTAAACTTTAAAACAATTATTAAAATAACATTTAATATCTATTTTAATATTAATATTTAATTTATCTTGTTTTTATTTAAATAAAATATTTAATTTTTTTATTAACTGTATTCAACTTTTAAACACTACTTAAATATTACATCATTTAAACATTTAAAATAACTATTTAATATTTCAACATTCATTTCAACGATAGACAGCAATTACATTTAGTTCCATAATTCACAAACTTTATTATTATATTCTAACAAGCGTGTGTGTGAAGGTATATAATATACAGTCACATGATTACTAACTTTATCAGATGATTTTTTTTTTTAATTTACGTCTCGGTCTAAATTACCAAAACTGATATATTTTATAAAAAATTTGGAAAATAATTTAAACTTGTAGAACTAAATATAATTCTCACCATCCTAAAGTTTATTTTAAAATATACTCTATTAATTTTGACTATTAAATATAATTATAACACTACATATAGCATTTATTTAATTTATTAGTTTTAAAATATCATACTCGAATTATTAATATATTTTTAACTATTTATAGCTGTGTTATTTTATATGGCCAGCTTTTACAATCATAAGCAAGGATATAATTAAGCTTTATTTAACTGTTTTCTTTTAAAATAATCCATTACACTTTTACATACCAGGTAATTTTCAGCCTTAAATTGTACTATAAAATCTAATCGATCATACAATTATCAATATATTACACAAACGTATTTTAAAATTTAAATTTTTTTAGCAATTGACCATTCTACCTTATTATGACCTATAGATAAGGGCACAATATATATATATATATATATATATATATATATATATATATATATATATTGATAGGAAGATTTTCACTGGTTGCATATATAAAAGACATTTTACAGGTTCATCTGTGTTAATATACTGACATTTTGACTTGATCACACAAGTCATCTACTGAGTGATAAAATGCAGAAAGATGGTTGTAAAGGTGCTACAAATCAGTGATTGTAGCACCTCTACAACCATCTTTCTACCATTTATCATCCAGTAGATGACTTTTGTGATGAAGTTGAAATGTCAGGTTATTTAAAAATTTTTAACATGGATGAATCCGCAAAATATGTCTTTATATATTTACAAATTCATGCAATCAGATTAATGAAAAATCATATAATTTAGAATATATATATATATATATAAAGTAATACATATTGAAAGGTTCAATATATATATAATTTAGAATATATATATATATATATAAAGTAATACATATTGAAAGGTTCAATGTAGCAAATTTGCTTAAGGTAGAATTGAAAACAACTAGAAATTATAAGGTTTTAAATGGAAACCTATATCAATTAATTTGCAATAACATTAAAATGTTCAATTATTTTACACTTAAAAGATGTAATTGGCATTAATTTGGTATTTATGAAAAAAGGGCTTTACACATTACATAAGGAGTCTGAAAGTGGCTCATTAGATAGATAATAAGCATTGTTTATTCTGTAAAACAATTGCAACTGAAAGATTCTGATATCATAATTGATAAGTATAAATTACCAGGAAATTGATTGTCTGGTTTATAGAAATTCAATTAGGAGTACATAAATTTTTATTAATTTTAATTTTGCTTTATGCATATCTAATTTATACTATAGTGGATTATTAATTGATATTAATTTCTATTCAAGATAGTATAATTTATAGTTGTTTGCAACTCTGACTGAGAAAGGTACTTGATATTGTACTGAAACGTCAGCATTTAGCTTTTTCACTACATGGACTATCCCACAAATAGTAATAATAATATGACATATATATATATATGTATATATATATATATAGAGAGAGAGAGAGAGAGAGATAGAGATTTACATTTCATTTACTTAAAATATACTTGAAGATTTTATTTAGTAAAAGTAACATTAAGATTTACCCCCTTCCCTTTCTGTTATTTAATATAAATAAATCCCACCTTCATTGATTTTACAATAACTGAAATATTTAAATACAATATTTGAAATTTTAAGAGTATGGAAAATATAAGAAGACTGGCAGTTATAGAAAATAATTAATGGGTCACTCTTTCAGAATTGAATAAAAACAAAACATTTTAAAAGATTTCAAAGCATTAATTAGCTTAAGTTCTGGATTCACCCCGGGTAGAAAATCCAGAGTTAAAGAAATATATTTTTTTATATTAAAAGATAAATAAAATGTTGGCTTGTAAAACAATCTGGTGAGTGTATTATTTAATAATGCATTGTTTTAAATGGAAGTTAAAAACCTTAGTTCATGAAGGTTTACTTAAAAAGAAGAAAAGATTTTACAAAATTCAACTCATCAGATTGTTAGAGAATGGCATAATAATAATAATAATAATAATAAAAGCATATATATAATCAAGTAATAAACAACTATAAATAATTGACCACACCAAAGTTAAAGAAAGTTAGAGCATATGAGAGAAAATTAGATTCATAAACTCATTTAAGAGCAAAATACATTTACTTATTAATTTAAAAGATAGAAAATTGAACAATACATTAGAAATCTTTATAGCAGGATTTGAGATTAGTGAGGCTAGATTCATTTTCAAATAGTAGCATAAAAGTTACCTTGCACAAATTTAATAAGTCTATTTTCAAAGTATGGCTCATGCATGGCAAATTGAGGATCCAAATGAATTCTTCTTGGTGACAGCAAGCTTCTACTTAGCATACTAAAGTTTTAGGTTGGGCCTTCACTTCACTTCATGGGAGAATGATATTACAGCAGCAGAAGATGATGACCCAACAGGGCCAATAAAGGTGGTGGATTTATTACTACACCATTTTAAGTTTCAAGTGACGTGTAATATGTTTACAATCAGTTCTCTCAGTAGTAGCTCATCTAATCTGTCTAAAAATTCAGCCATTTTATACTTTTGCCCAGGTGTTTTTGAAAATGCAACAGTAAGATAATGTCCTAAAATAAATTCAAATCTATTTCCAGATTAGAAATAGATTTGACAACATGTTTATAACAAAAGTATCTCTAATCTTAATCCCATTTTAAGTAAAAACTTTAATTAAAAATACCTTCCCCAGATTAAAACAATAGTGCTTTCAAGCCTTTAACTATTTTTAGACAATTACTGTAGCATCTTCCATATTGGATTTTACAAAATATACAGTTTAAAAGAAAAAAAACAAGCAATTTAAAAAGAAAAAGTTTAAAAAATGACGTATAATAAAATATTTAAAAAATCAATCTTTTGTTAGTAATTTTGCTCCTATATATGTATTTTAATAAAAATAATTAATAATCTTATGAATAATAATAAAAAAGTTAATTTAAAAGTTAAAATTTATAATTTAGGTGCCCTTCTCAAATGTATACATAAAATATATATACACGACAAAAGAAGCGGGATGGGATATAGGGTTTAAACACAGATTAGTAGATGGAACTATGAAGCTCAATCTTAAGCTAAGATTGACTGATTCATTTCTCTGCACATACAATGAAACAAAAAAACCAAAACATTGAAAAAAAAAAAGCCTTGACTAGGAGTTTTCAAGTGACGACCAAAAGAAGCAACGAAAAAAAAA
Organism: Epiperipatus broadwayi; assembly: GCA_028023455.1. NCBI lineage: Eukaryota > Metazoa > Onychophora > Udeonychophora > Euonychophora > Peripatidae > Epiperipatus > Epiperipatus broadwayi. Next base: position 2,395,122 of record JAQFVV010012577.1, on the reverse strand, counting down.
TTACTTTAAATTTTTTTATGTACATTTCATTTTTTTTAAAACTGAGTTAGTGTTCTCTGTTATTTCCCCTTGTTTTAAAAAAAATTCATCTCCCGCCTAACCATTCACTGCTCCCACACTTTCTATATATCTGCCCAACTATAGCTTTGCTGAAAATTTTATTTTTTGCTTGCTGGAAAAAAATTTGTTTATTTGAGATTTTATACTAATCTAGTCATTTCACCTTTTAGTTTCTCTTGGTCGCACTCCTATATCTGAAAAGAAAACTCATAGTTTGGTTATTACATGTTTAAACTTTTATACATTAAAGCATTAAGCCAAAAAAAAATTGCTCTCAATAATTTTTTTTTTATATCTCAGTTCGAACCCTCCACTTCCAACATTTTTGCATTTGACTCACTACTGGTTAGCAAAATTTCTTTTTATAAGGATGCCAGCCAAAACAGAGTGATCAAGGATTTAGAAATTACTTATACATTTTCCATATATGACTCAATACCAAAAAAAAAATTTTTTTTATATGACTGAAGTATGTAGGTGATTACATTGAAGAAAAGAACACATATGTACAATACTTATGGGAAAAGATATAACACAATTTCTCCAGACATATGGGTTTCCAAGAAAATATATAGCAAAGCAATACATATAAAAAAGTTTCAAACACATTTATTCTCTTTTGAAATATTACATTGTACCTACACATCACACATACACACCTATGCACATATATATTCAGTGCCACATATACAAGTACATAGATTTTACACACGCATACATCTATATCCACTACATAGTACTATACACACCATTGGAAAACAGAGAAACAAAAAACTGGATGAAAGTTGAAAAAAATAATTAATACACATGTTAAATTCTTTACACTTTGAACATACTGTTTTAAACATACCAAACATGGAGGAAAAAAAAGCTATATATCTTACAACTTTTTTAAAAATACATATAAACATAATTCAGTACTCAGCGTATGTGGGTGTTTATATTGAAGCCTCGCGTTGGGAAGCCAAGCCCGGGAGAAAAAAATCCTATGTACCGGTCAAAACATGTTTATCCATCTAACATGAGCTGGAACTCACAAACTGTACTTCAAAGCCAGTCAAGCCTGAGATTTAGGTCAGGGACCAGCCTGAATTCGAACCCACTCTCTAAGCCCCAGATCAAACACCTAATGGATAACATAACAATGATGGCACATGAGAATTAATTTTAAATCCGGCCGACTAGCAAAGCTGAGCAAAACAATGAGACATCTATTAACTATGACTAAACTAAAATATATATAAGCATGGCTGTAATATGTGGAAGTGGAGAAAAGGAATTCGAACTACTCAAATAAGTTAGACAATAAAAATATAGTTTAATATACTGACAAATTATTATACATTTATAAATTAATTATATACATTAGTGTGTGCGTGAATGAGCAAGCGGTAGATGATTACATAGTGTCATTCATGCTATTATTTCTCATATGCTCTTTATTAGCTAAAAAAATATATTATAAATAAGCACACATCTTTGGTGGGTCCAATATTAAGATGCCAATCAATTATTAGAAAGAAGTTACATAATATTGCCATTAATGCTTTGATTTATGGTTCTGAAACATGGTGACTAACATTATTACTTCGAGGAGCATTCTGAGATTCATTACAGATATAATACAAACTATTTTCATGCCACTGAGGTCGTGAAAATAAATAAAATACATTTGAAAACATATTTGAAAATGACATTTGATTCTATGACAAAATATTTAATGAAACTTCTGTTAATTAGCGCTGGTAAGAATGCTTTATTTTCCCCAAGGCAAATAGATACTCTTAAATACAGAAATAAGTTACGATGGTGGGATTGTATAAGACTGAAATAAATTTAATTAATAAAACTAGTAATAGTTGGCATTTATATATATTTTGAGCAGAGCACAATTTTAATATTAGAGCATTAAAACTGGGTCATGAAGCAAAAGAAATAAATATATGAAGAAGTTTGCAGTGCTGACATTATAACCAAGAAATAACAGGAAAAGTCGTGCTTCTGGATGAAAGATGAAGTGGATGGGCATAGCGTGTGCCAGACTTAGGGATCACTGCCAGAGGCCTTTTTATATGAAGAAATGGATGGGCATAGCATGTGCCAGACTTAGGGATCACTGCCAGTGGCCTTTTTATATGAAGAAAGAATATGCATAGCATGTGCCAGACTTAGGGATCACCACCAGAGGCATTTTTATATGAAGGCATGAAAAGGAATCTATGGGTTTGAACTTGTCGCAACCCCCAGATTAAGACTAGAAGCACGTAATATATCTATATACGAAGATAGGCTAAATGTCAGTAACACAGTAATGATACATGTCACTAATGACATTGAATAAATTTTACTGCTTTAAAATAAATGACCCTTGTTTGAGTACTATAATTTAGACAAATAATATGCTATGCAGTTACAATATATATATAGAGAGATTTAAATTTCATTTACTTAAAATATACTTGAAGATTTTATTTAGTAAAAGTAACATTAAGATTTACCCCCTTCCCTTTCTGTTATTTAATATAAATAAACCCCACCTTCATTGATTTTACAGTAACTGAAATGCTTAAATACAATATTTGAAATTTTAAGAGTATGGAAAATATAAGAAGACTGGCAGTTATAGAAAATAATTAATGGGTCACTCTTTCAGAATTGAATAAAAACAAAACATTTTAAAAGATTTCAAAGCATTAATTAGCTTAAGTTCTGGATTCACCCTGGGTAGAAAATCCAGAGTTAAAGAAATATATTTTTTTATATTAAAACATAAATAAAATGTTGGCTCGTAAAACAATCTGGAGAGTGTATTTATTAATAATGCGTTGTTTTAAATGGATGTTAAAAACCTTAGTTCATGAAGGTTTACTTAAAAAGAAGAAAAGATTTTACAAAATTCAACTTGTCAGATTGTTAGAGAATGGCATAATAATAATAAAAGCATATATATATAATCAAGTAATAAATAACTATAAATAATTGACCTCACCAAAGTTAAAGAAAGTTAGAGCATATGAGAGAAAATTAGATTTATAAAATCATTTAAGAGCAAATTACATTTACATATTAATTTAAAAGATAGAAAATTGAACAATACATTAGAAATCTTTATAGCAGGATTTGAGATTAGTGAGGCTAGATTCATTTTCAAATAGTAGCATAAAAGTTACCTTGCACAAATTTAATAAGTCTATTTTCAAAGTACGGCACATGCATGGCAAATTGAGGATCCAAATGAATTCTTCTTGGTGACAGCAAGATTCTACTTAGCATACTAAAGTTTTAGGTCAGGCCTTTACTTCACTCCATGGGAGCATGATATTATGGCAGCGGCAGATGATGACCCAGCAGGGCTGACAAGGGCGGTGGATTTATTACTACATCATTTTAAGTTTCAAGCAACATGTAATATGTTTACAATCAGTTCTCTCAATAGTAGCTCATCTAATCTGTCTAAAAATTCAGCCATTTTATACTTTTTTCCAGGTGTTTTTGAAAATGCAACAGTAAGATAACATCCAAAAATAAATTCCAATCTATTTCCAGATTAGAAATAGATTTGACAACATGTTTATAACAAAAGTATCTCTAATCTTAATCCCATTTTAAGTAAAAACTTTAATTAAAAATACCTTCCCCAGATTAAAACAATAGTGCTTCCAACCCTTTAATTATTTTTAGACAATTACTGTAGCATGTTCCATATTGGATTTTACAAAATATACAGTTTAAAAGAAAAAAAACAAGCAATTTAAAAAGAAAAAGTTTAAAAAATGACGTATAATAAAATATTTAAAACATCAATCTTTTGTTAGTAATTTTGCTCCTATATATATATATGTGTATATATATATTTGAGCCACACCTATGTATTTTAATAAAAAGAATTAATAATCATAAAATGAATAATAATAAAAATGTTAATTTAAAAGTTAAAATTTTATAATTTAGGTGCGCATCTCAAATGTATACATAAAATATATATACACGACAAAAGGAGCGGGATGGGATATAGGGTTTAAACACAGGTTAGTAGATGGAATTATGAAGCTCAATCTTAAGCTAAGATTGACTACTTCAATAAGTTTTAATCGAAATTTTATTTATATTTTAAAGAGAATAAGCTTTTTTCAAAGTTACACCTTCAAAATTTGTTGATATGATCAATTTTAAAGTTATTGATATTTGTGTTATTACATTCAATTTTAAAAACACTAATGACATTCATAACTTTATTTAAAAATTATTGAAAATAAAATTGCTAAAAAACTTAAGATCCATCTATATTAATAATCTGATCAAGATATGTGTAGCTGTTAACTTCTTCTAACTCATTTTAATCTATCTTGATTTTCATATTTTGAGATAACCCATTGAACATTACTTTAGTCTTTTTAACATTTATCTTTAGTCCTACTTTCCTATTTTTATCTGATAACTCCTGCAACATTTCGTGCAGTTTTAAAGCATTATTTGCAAAAACAATTACATCATCTGCAAAATCTACATGACTTACATAATCTCTACTTACTTTGACTCTTTTAGCTTCCCATTTTAATCCACAAAATACTTCTTGCAGCACTTCTGTAAAATGTTTTGGAGAGATGGAGTCACCCTGTCTTACACCCTTCTCAATGTTGGCTTTTCTAGTGTAACTATGTAATCTAATTGTTGCTGTTGCATTTTTATAAATATTCTTCAAAATATGACAATATCCTGGATTTATACATTGATGATTCAATGCTTTAATCACTGAAGAAATGTTTATAGAATCAAATGCCTTTTCATAATCTAAAAATCTAAGGCATAATGGCAATGTATATTCATTTGTCCTTTCTGTAACTTCTCTCAATACCTGTATATGATCTACTGTACTAAAACCACTTTTAAATCCAGCTTGTTCTCTTGATTGGTAGAAATCCACTGTTCTCTGTAGACAAGTTATAAGTATCTTGGTAAATTTTTTTGTATAAAACTGATAAAAGGCTGATAGGTCTATAATTTATAATCTCTTATCACCTTTTTAAAATATTAATATTAACACTGCATTCTTCCAATCATCTGGTACATCTTTATCATTTAGACATTTGGTGCTAAAACATTTTTTATTTTTTTACCTGCTTCTTTTAATATATCAATTACAATTCTATCATTACTTGGAGCTTTTTTCTTCTTCATAAATTTAATTGCATGTCTCACTTTTTCATTTAAAATTCTGGCAATTTGGAAGATATAATAGATATAGGAGGTACTTGTTCTTTATTACTATATACTTCTTGATAGAAGTCTTCTGCCCATTTCATGATGTTATTTCTCTTTTTAGTAATTATTCCATCTTTTTTTTTATTGCAGATATAAATTTCCTACCAATACCAAAATGTGGCTTTACACTCTTGAGTCTTTTATTATCTTCTATAGCTTTACTTGCTAGTTCACAGTTATACTTTCTTATATCATTTTCCAACTCTTTTCAACACCAATTTACAAAATTCGGGGTATTCACTTATTTTTAATGCATAATTTTTGTATATTTTCATATTCCTTCTTATAAATATTTATCAAAATACATAGTAACATTTAGATTTTATGATGATACTGAAATTAACATTGATCAGAATATATATAAGAATGATTTCATACCTCCAAAACAATTTATAGCAATACAAGAAGTATTTTATGCATTTAAATAGGAAGACAAGGGGATATAAATGAAAAGAAACTATTTAGATTATCTAGATTTTATAGACAATGTGATTGTTTTTGCAAATAATAACTCAAAGAGTCAGAAAGTTTTCCAAAAATTCTTAGATAGAATTGAAAAAAAAAATAGGATTAAAGATAATTACTAAAAAGACTAAAATAGTTTTCATTGGATTTATCCAGGAGAAGAAAATAAACATTGATAACTATGAATGAGAATCACTTCTTATATCATTCATCCATCTCACATGTGGTCTCTTTTTGGGTCTTTTACAATCAAGTATAAGATTTCAATTGTCCATCTATTATCATCTCTTCTAGCAATATGTCCAGCATAAGTCCAGTCTCTTAATTCTTTCAACATTATCTGTAGCACCTGTTTGCTTTCTTAACCATGTATTGCAAAAAAGAGTTTGAAGTTAACTGAAAAGAGATCCTTTGATTCCTCTTGGAGGCCTTAGAAAAACTGAGCAGGGCAAATTCCTGATGTCCACTCCATAGATTCTTCTCATTACAGCAGTTATTATTATGTGATTTTTCATATAGTATACAAAAGATAGATGGGCTGCTCACCAATACATTAGCCAGTGTGGGGAGTTTATTGGTTTGTTACCTCTGAGTTTAAGATCAAGACACACCATTGTATTTCTTCTCAGCTGTCTGATGGCTTCTAACTGAAATATCAATTAAATTCTTTTGAAGGCAAAATAAATGTATGTATAAATGAAAAAAAAAAAATTAATAGTGGAAAACATAATAAATGAAATTATCCACAGAATTAAACTGGGGTGGAATGCTTTAGACAATTTTAGAAAAAAATATGCTTCATGTTTGAAAAAAAAATTATACATGTGTTTTTATTGGTTTTTATTTCTGGATCTAAGACTTGGACACTTAACAAAAGAAAAATTCAGAGACTTCAAATCACTCAAGAAAGTAAAGAAAAAAAATATATGTTAGGAATAAAAATAAGAGACTGAAAATGAATTCATAGATGAGGAAACAAACAAGTGTCACTGATATCTTTGAAAAAATTAAGAGACTGAAATGGAGCTGAAATGGACATAAAAGTAGATAATAGATAGACATTTCAAATCTTAAACTGGATCCTAAAAGGTTGTAAAAGACATGAAGCATATGCATGACAAATTAAATAAGGATGTTTATTGATGTGACATATAAAAATACTAAATGAGATAAACTGGTTTTAACATGGATAGATTTTTATTCTGCAGTGAATTGCCAGTGATCAAAAATTATGATGAAGGTGTTAGTAAATTATAAATTAATACTTTTCATTCATGCAACATCGTTATGATACAAAAACACCATAATTACTGGACAAATACTAATATTTCTACAGTATATTTATTTTACATATACATTACATATAAAAAATTTGTGCAAAAGCACTATAAATTTCAAGTAAATAATATCAAAAGACAAACTCAGTTTTAACAAATTATTTTTATTTCTTTGTTTAATTATTAAAATAAAAAACAGGAAGAAAATATCTTTTCATTAATTATTATTAAAAAACTAATTTGACTTCAAAAAAAAATTTTTTTTTTTAAAAAGATATGAATTTTATTAATTATATAATTATTAATTATAGGGGATTCATTATTTTGAATATTACTGGAAATGTGAATATATATTTTTTATTTAAGCTTTATGAAAATGATTTTTTTAATGATGCTCTGTAAATATGACCATCCAAAGAATAATCATTTCAGTACATCAAAGAAATAATGATTTGCAATTATTTTAACTATTGCATAAATAAGGCTACAATAAAAAGATGTGAAATGGACCATTTATGTAAACTGGGAACAGTTTATATATAGTTTGTAATAATTAAATTTGTAAAGTGCATACTCGTTATGTAAAGTAATATATATTAAATCTATAACCTTAAGACTATGCACCAAAAAAAAATGACAATAGGGACCTCATTTTTTCGGATGCATAGTCTTAAAGTTTGTAATGATCTAGGATTATGTAGTTAAGCATAAGATATATTGCAAATTCTTTAAAAAATATCAATGACATTAAATTGATTTGAAAATAAAAATTAATATTATTGTTAAAATTTCCATAAAAAATCTAAGATGGCTACCAGAATTATTTTACCATTTTAAATGAAAAAGAGAGTAGGAATTACAATTTTCTTTATAATTTATATTGTTATTGATGATTAATTAAAAAAATTTTTAAAAAAGGCAACTTTAATTTTTTTATATAGGAAATGTGATTTAGTTTTACATTTTTTCAAAAAAAAAAAAAGAAAAAGAAAAAAAGCTTATTTCTATTCTTGAAGTTTTTGTGTTATAATGATAAGATAAATTTATTTTCATTAATAAATAAAATTTTTGTCTTCAAAATATATCTCTCACTATTTTAAAAGTTCAAAATACTAGATATTTATTAAAATAATTTTAAGAATTCTTTACAATAGCAATTTAAATTTAAAAGACTATATTCTTACTTAAACTGATAGTGAAAAATCCAAATTTTTGAAATCTGAATCCAACCAGAGCAAACTTTTGTCCATTTAGATTGAAAAAATATGACAGTATTGTGGGGCACTTTGAGTTCAACATTTATAGAAATATGACAGATCCCTCATTAGTGTTGAAGTTGGTATCACATTAAGTCATATTTTTGTTTATGGTTAGCACTGAACAAAGTCAGATTAATCTGGGATCCTACATTATATTTAATAATAAAGTATTTTTCTGTCAATTTTGAATGACTGGAAGGTATGAGTCTAATATCTGAAAAAATTATTCAAGCCTGCCTATGACATGAAAACAAATCATTAAATCTACATGACCAAACATGAAAGATTAAAGGAATTTATATCATTATGAATAAACAAATAAAAAATATGAGGATATTATAAATAATATTATTAACACTGATTAAATATTTTCTCAGCTTGATTACATGATTCATTATCTTTAGAAATATATGTGTGAACTTTAATATAATAAAAATGTCTAACTGCCCACACATTTTAGTGAAATAAGTTATTTATTAAATACAATTCTTTATTTTCTATACAAATCTTTATAGTTTACCTGGTGGGTATGCATTATTTATTCATAGATAATTTTAACTCTTTTACAACTGCAATATTAATTAAGACTATATAATTTATTAGTTATGAAATGTTTTACAGATATATGCAGAAATATTATTAATAGATTAACTCTTTTAGTAAAATTGCTAGGGATTTAAAATTTAAAAGAGTGATTATGAATATAATATCTCTAATGATTACTCTAGTTAGAAAACGAAGGAAAAATTCATATTACTATTTTATATATACTTAAAAATTGCACTTCTAGAAGTATCAGAGATGAACAATCATTTTTTAGACTAATCTTCCAAGCAATTGAATATTTTAAAACTTTAATCAACTTTTTAAATCTTGTGGGATGATTATCTGATGATCTTTGCTAGCATTTCTGAAAAATAAAAAAGATTAGATAAAGAGATAATTATCATTTTGTATAAGGCTTGCTTTTGAAAAATGCCTATACATTCTTTTACATCTTTTTCTGAAATAATTTTTTGTATAAAAAAGTAGAGATTATCATTTTCAATAAATTAAAAGTTTTAATTATAATATACTAAACTTCAAAGAAGTTTATGAATTTTTTCCTAAATGTTTTATAACTTATGATAATACTAATTACAGTATTCATGTCAAATCTGTAATCAAATTATTTTTTATTGACTTTTAGAATCATAGTATACTGTTAAATATACTATTCTTTCTATAATCATAGTATAGTGTTAAATATACGATCCTTTACCATTCACAAGTCTTTCTATAGAATGTATTTAATTTTTTTTTTTTTTTATAAATATAGAATTTTTATTCAGAAATTTGGTTACAACACATGATAACAGTTAAACATAGAATATATTACATGATAATCAGGGAGATAAAAGTTCAATATTGATATCTTGCTTGACACCAGCCATAGGGACTAATATGAAGCATATCAGCAAGGAACAAGTCCAGAATAGTATCTTGTTGATAGGTGACCATGCTTGCATGTCTCATACAGTTCAATGATAGATCTAATCTTTTGTCCACAAAGAATGTATTTAATACTTCAAATACAATATATAAAGACTTTGGTTTAGTAATTAATGTTTAAAAAAAGCTTATATTTTTTATCATCAAGTAATGAAAGAAAACATCTTCAGTAACTTTTAATTTGGATAAGATCCAAATTAAAAATATAAGTCAATTTAAATATCTTGTTGGCTTTTAAGTATTAAGGTAAACATAGATTTTGAGGTGAAACACAGATTTGCATTTGCTATTTCTGTTTTTAACAACTATAACTAAATTAGTTGCATATATAACTATTACTTAATTTAATTTATTATATGGAAATGCTATTTGAATCCCCTATAAACATAACATAATAACAAGATTAGAGACCATTCAATATGGGTTTCAATCTGGATATCATACTATAAAATCCATTATCATAAATTCACATCTTAGTTAAATTGAATATATGAAACAAATCAATAATATAAGACTTCCTAAAAATGTTTTATAATAATTTTAAGCATGATTTTTGTGAAGGAGTCAAACCTTATTTACATTATAAAAATTATCTCAAAGACATTATAAAAAAAATGCAATTTTGATTTTTATGTTTGGGAATGACTAAAAATAGAATTTAATAGAGAGCTACAAATAGATATGATGGCTGAAAAAAAGTTTGCTGCAGAAGAAGTTGAAGGACTGTGTTGCAAAGTATGAAATAGAGAGAAACAGTGGATCAGGATCTTCTATATGGGAATATTTTTGTGTGATTGATTTGTATAGTTTCAGCAAACTCATCTTTAGTAGACTTTTTATCTTGGAATGTTCATGATCATTTATGAATGATACTGATGATAGTACTACAACTGGATGAAAAATCTACTGCCAATCCTATTAAATTTTCAGAACAAGGAACTACTATAATAATTGATTATTATATTATCCACTTTATTTACTCTGCACTACAGCCATCTGCGATAAATTTAAGAAATTAATGCCTCCAATATAAATTTTGAGAGTAAGCAGAGAATGTCATGTGATACTTTATTTACTATATCAGATATGTAAATAAGATTTATTTTATATAGCGCATGTTTATAAATTGTAATACATTAAAGATCAGCCTGTCAAGCTATTGTGCATGCGCTTTTTAAGAGTGTTAATAATAAATGAATACTTTGACTCCCAACACAAGATATAGTATTTAGGAAAGAATAAAATGAATCCACTTATTCTATCCAACCCAAATGCTTATATATGGGCAAATCTTAAGTACTGGAAGTGAAAGTGTGAGAATAGACACTCACTTTAATTTTCTATGCCAAATTTTGTTGCATTAGGCTTGATGAGTGATTTAAATTATTAGATAGTGAAAGTTTGAATAGCTAGATATTCATTTACTGATGATCATTGAATAGTTATCCAGATTGGCTATTTAAAAAAAAGTCTGTTGGAAAAAAAAATTAAGTTTACTTAGCATGGATTTAAACCCAGATCACATATATGGTAATATGTTGCTTTACGATTACAAGGCATTTCAAATATTTTGTTGTAGTAAACACAATGTACGATATTACTGCAGGTAGATATTGAACAGTTTTTTTCCTCCAAAAGATGACGATTCTTAAATGCTTGAAGAAATGTGCACTCTTTTCGGCTAAATTATAATTTCTATATTGCAAGACACTTTAATGTTATGTTCAAGAATGAGATGTAAGCACTAAACTGTTCAATTGCTCTTTAAAGATCGCTGTTTTTGTTTCAAGTTTTTGTTCTTAGGATGCTACTTCAATTAAACAATAAAAGAAATTTCTTCTTCAAAAGTAGTCTATATAAAATTAGATTTTTTTTTTCATGTGTCAAAGCATCGGCCGGAAAGCGAACCCGCAAACCCGAGACAACTGCTTGTAAGGCAGATGTGCTGAACACTCGACCACTAAACGCTTGACAATTGCTTTTGTTTCACAATTTCAAAGATATATTAAAGCATTCGTACGCAGATGTGCATATCCATTACTTATATATTTTAAACAGTCTGCATTTTTATTAAATTAGAAAGCATTAATTATATATCAAGATGTTTGCATAAGAGAATAAATTAGATGATAACCTTTCTTATTTCATTATTGAAAACTGTCTGCAAATTTAATTTTCATTTCAATTTTTAATGAACAACAATTACTTGCCGGTAAATTATTTCAACATTTTTTGATGATTTAATTATCTAAGCACTCTTATATTTGTAAATAGAAAGTGATTATGAGCTATTTAATAAGTTAATTAAAACTATTGTGCCCGTGACTAATTAAGATGAGTTAAAATTAGCCTTTGTTTTCATTATATTTAATCCAGCTATCATTTTTAAATGATAATAAATGAGTTGTTTATTGTAATAGTTAGTATTAATTTAAGTTTTGGGTTAGACGTGTAAATGATTCTCCAAATTGATTTGTTAAAATCTTTTCTTTTTTTTTAAAGCAGATTTTTGTTCTAAAAAATATCTGTTTACAATTTAAGTGTAAAAATAAGGTATTTTTGTTTGTTTGTTTATTTATTTTCTTTTAAGAAAAGCTTTGCTTTTGTTATTTTTTTTTCACTCAGATGTCAATACATGAATAATAATTTTTTTTTACTAATGGTGAAATTGTGTTTTTCTTCATGTTTTGAGCATCAGCATTCATTTGGTTTATCCATATTTTCTTTGTATATTAAGTTCCGTTCCCTCCGAAAAGATAGAATTTATTAAGAAACAGGGTTTAAATCATCTTTTCATTTTCTCTTTTCGCAGCAAATTTTTATAATATATCAAAAGCTTATATATATAACTACGTGTCTTTATAGCGTTGGATATAACTAGATACCTGTGAAACTATTACATTTGCTTAATTAATAATTTCTCATCCATTTGAAAGAAAACTCCCAGTCTCTAGACTAGAGAGAAGATCATAGATTTATTAGATTAATGAATTTTAACACAAAGCTCTCTTTGTACTTAATTGGTAAAGTAATTTCAGCTCAACATTTTATTATACTGAATATCCAGATATATATTAAGTTTTAATAAAATTTAACATTGGAACTAGTAATATGTTTTAGTTAAAACAAAAATTTGGATGAAGGAAGGTATATTAGATGGAGTGCTGATATAAAATAAAAACACTTCTTTAATTATAAAACTATATCATCAGTAGCCTAGTTACTGATAATGTATAAAAATAGAAAGCGTTTAAGTTACTAGTCACCATGAAAATACTCTTAAGACGTAATAGTGGGCAACAAAGTTTCTATTTCAATAAATTCATATAACCAGAAGAATCTATGTTAGCAAAAGGAATTGGTGATTAAAATATGGCTTTACATTTTAAAATGAATGATGAAAATTTACTTTGTTATTATGGTCAGTAAAAGTTTCATAAATAGTATTCACTACTGGTTTTAATTAATTATGTAACTAATATATATAGTTTTAAATGTGGTTGATGAAATTATGCAAAGTCTTAGCTACACTGGGTGGTAACTTGCCACATCTTGTCATTCAATGCAGCATAATTTGTCATTTATATTTTAAGTATATCATAAACTAAATTGAGAATATAAATCTATTCATGGAACAAATAAGTTCAAATATGTTAATATAAAATAGATGACATTGATATAACAAAAAGATGGATGTTATTTACAAGTTCATGTAGTTTCTGAATTATCTTAGTAATGTATTTGGACTCACTTTTTTATGAATAGATTGGTTTTACTGATCTAAACTTTACATAATCTCTTAGATATAAGGGAGAAGAGAATAATATATATAAGAAATGTGCTTCTTTTTATGTATAGCTTATGTAAATTTTTCAACAATCTAATTATTATCATGAAAAACTCAGGTAATATGATTAAATTCTTTTGACAGAATTCTAATGATATTACTTTATTGATAGGTAATGATAAAATATTTTGTGCAGAAATGCTAAGCATGGGTACGTTTCTAATAAATGATATGAGAAACACTGGTATAAAATAAATATTTGAGTACACTATTGCTCAAGGGTTTAGAAAAAGTTTAAGAACTGGTTCCTAGAGTCTGACCCTCTACTATTGTGCTAAATCACCTGATACACCTCTGTGATTTACACAGACTAAGAAAATGTCCTTTTTATAAATTTATCTTTTTGTATATGTGATTCTTCAATAAAGAAAACTATTAGTGTGTGCAATTGAATATAAAATATTACATCATGGCATATTTTTATTATAACTATCTTTAAAAATTAAAAAAGCACTCTAGTGTTTTTAAAATGTTATAGGCACACACGTAATTCAGTTGGAAAGAAACAATTCTTCACCCATGCACTGCAAACAAACAGCACTATATAAATGTTTTAAAAAAATGGGTTTATTTTTAAATAAACTAACATTTATTGATTGAGAGTGTTGGAAATGAAGCATGATTGAATATCCATATTTTAATGTAAATTTATTACTTGTAAAGGTGAAATTATATATATATATATCCCAGAACAGAAAAAGCTTCTCGTTTTAAGAAAACTATGATAATAAATTGCATTACTTTTTACAGATCTAATTATTAAATAACATAGCATTTTTTGAGGAAGAAAATTATCCTATATTCTTGTGTTATGAATAGAGAACATTTCATTATCCCACACTATTAAAGATAATAAGCTCCTGGAATTTATAATTCAATCTTTTTATAAGTAATAAGTGATTTAAAAATCTGGCTTATAATTAAGATTGCAGCCCATTGCCAATACTATCAATGAATTTGGTTAGTGTGGCTATTCATTCTTTTAAAATATTTATTGATATGGAGTGCTGAATATTCATATTATATGAATGAAGGGCAGATTTCTTTCATCTAATATATATATATATATATGTTGGTCTAACCCAGTTCGAATACTAGGCGAAGGTACCTCGAGGCCACCCATACATAAAATATAAAAATCAAGAATACTATGGCCTCTGCCCTATTTGCCTATTCTTGAGTCTAACTACAAAACAACAACATATCTGAGATATGCATAAATTATTTTCTCACCCAGCCCAAGCTTAGAATCAGGGAGAGACAATGGACAGAACACCTTACAGAGCTAACTAAGTTAAATGTGCATAAAAATATAATATGAAATATGTGTTTGTGCATGCCTGGATCATTGGACAAGTAAAATAAAGGTTAAGCTAATCAGAAATTGAAATAAATTAGAAGACTTAAGCTTTTTAGATTAAATAATATATTTTAATAAAACATAATACTAAATATTTGAAAGGTTTTAATTATCTCCACTATTCCCCGATTGATTATATGATAAATAATTTGACATAAGGTGGAGGGCAATTACATAACATTTTGCAGTCTAAACAGTACTCTCCCAATTTAAATGAAATTACCAACTCGTGTCCCCTCGATAAAGCCAAATTAAAATACCTCTTTCACAAAGCATATTCTAGTTGCTTTGTGCTTTATAAATAGTTTTAAAATATTTAAAGATTTTTTAAAAGTAACTCTTATTTAAGTGTGGAATGAATGCAAACAAAGTAGGCGTTATCGAGGAGACCCAGTTGGCAGACAAAAGAAAACTTAACTATTATTCAGATGACAGATATTATTTTAAATTGGTAAGTTTTAAATAAAAAAATAATTTAAACCGCAAATAAAAAAAAAAACAAGAAAACATTTATATGTATTTTAAAATGAGGAATAGTGAAAGGGAAAATTTTCAGTATAAGTAAATGATCAAACAATAAAAGTAAGATAAATCTAATATTAGTCTAATAAAAACAACAGTTACATTATTAATAGGAATTAAGAACATAAGTAGCGAAAGGTATTTAGAAAAAGGGTAAGTAATAGTTCATGAGGAGATTCATACAGTTACTGGTCCTTGTTCTTTGGATCCAGTTCCCTCGACATGGTAGCTTGATTAAATACGTGGGGATTTGTCCGGACAAGAAATTCAAAATTATGCAGCATTTTATCGCGAAGTGCACAGACATGAATCACAGTTCAGGTTTCTATTTGTTGGACATGTTATGGCATTTTGATGGTTTTAGGACCCCGGAGACAGGCAAAGCTGTTGTGCCTAACCGCAAAACATGGTTGTGTCCACCAAATTAGTATAACGTTTAACCGATCACATGTTAGGACTTATAACAGGAAATTTTCCGCAAAATTAGGATCACTTTAAAGCACCGACTTCCAAATCCTTATGCACAAGATGAGAATAGTTTTGAGGACAAAAACTGAATAAATTCAGCAGCAAAATCTGAATAAGTTGAACAGAAAAATCTTCCTAATTCAGGAACAATATTTTTCTGATTTTTAGAAACAAAATCTCCTGAAGAATCCAAGCACAGGATCTGCACGAATAAGCATAAGAACTCAGAGAGATTTTAAAAGTAAAATCTGAATCATCTAAAACACAGGATCTGTACGAATACGCATAAGAACTTAGAGAGAAAGAGAAAGTACAACCCATTATTTTGTTCTCCTCTCCTTTTTATACCTTTTTAGGAGCTACCCTTCTATTGTTTTGCGTATGATTTTAGATCTTGATAAACCCCCTATGTTCCTTTGTTTCAAAGTAACTTTTTCTAAAAATAAACTTTTAATTTCTTTTTATAGATTTTTGTATTTAACTTTTGAATTTGTATTAATTAAAAAAGGCCATCTTTAATTTGCCTTGAATGGGCTAACTAATTGAAACATACCATTCCTTTAGAAATGCTAGCAGGCTTATCTCAAAATAAAATCATATGCCATATTTTAACAAAATTTAAAAGAAAAATATCTTATTATTTCTTTTAACAAAATAACATTTTATTTCAATAGAATTTTGCATTAACACTTTAACTGATTCTTTTAACTTTTTAATCTTTGTCTAATTTTGTATTGGTCCACTACTTAAATCTGAGAACAATATGATTCGTCCGTTTCATTTCCAGCCAGTTTCTATTGTTAAAATATTAATCTAAAATACACAGAATTTTTTAAATTCAGCTTCTAAAAATTGAATAATTTTAGATTCAAATTGGTTAAATGTAACGAAAAATTAAAAATAATGTTAATAACTGTAGAAAAATATAAGAAAAATGTGTAAAAAATAGCCAGCAGTATAACAAAAGAATTATATTCCAACCAATGATTGTGTCATTATTCAGTTCTCCAGCTGTCAAAATAATTCTCTTTTTATTTCCAGCATGCTTATTTTTCTTGTAAAATTTAAATTTTTTTAAATCAAACTTTATATTTCCATAAAGTAACATCAAATCTTATTCATGAATGTAAAAAATTACAATAGATGTAATTATTTACTACAAAATCAATTACGAACATGTAAAACCTTTAATTTTTATCTCTATTTACCCCAGTTAGTAACTCCTACTATGCACATTATGTTAGCATGATCCACCACGATGATTTTGGCCACGCTTATTTTTCTTATAATATTTAACATTTTTGGAATCAAACTTTATTTTTGGATAAAGTAATGAAAAATCTTGATAGATATAATTATTTACTTCAAAATATGAAAGCGTACTACATTTCATTTTCAATTCTGAATTTTTAGTTTAGAAATGCCTGATTATGGTCTGTAGCGATAATTGTTTTTTGTAACCGATTATTTCGCCAAATGTATTTTTCTTGTAATATTTAAAATTTTTCGAATCAAACTTTATATTTCCATAAAGTAACATCAAATCTTATTTATGAATGTAAAAAATTACAATAGATGTAATTATTTACTACAAAATCAATTACAAACACGTAAAACCTTTAATTTTTATTTCTGTCATTGTTAATTAGAGATGCCTACTGTGCAAATTACAATTGTTAGCGTAAACCACCTGATTTTAAGAATGATGATTTTGTCTGCACTTATTTTTCTTGTAATATTTAACATTTTTGAAATCAAACTTTATATTTCAAGAAAGCATTGCATAATCTTATTTATAAATGTAAAAAAATTACAATAAACATATTTATTTACTTTAAAATCAATTACGAACATGTAGAACTTCTTGTTTTAGTTTGTGTCTTTGTTATTTAGAAACATCTATAACCCAATTTCAAGATTTGGCAAGTATCCAATCAGAATAAGAGGCAGATCAACCTACAAAATAGTTAGCAAAGAAAATTGATTTTTTAAAAAAATATAACGCTATAATTTTTAGAACTACAATTTTAAATTTTGAATTTCCTATCAAATAAGCCTAAAATGAAAAAATTGTGACCAAAATTGACGAAGAGATGGCACATGCTATGTCCAAAATTTTTTAGCTACGGGGTCTTTTTGCAATAATCATATAAAAGGTTAAATCATATATATATGCTTGACATTTATATATGTTTGATTAATAAGTTTTAAAATTAAATTTTAATAGCAATTTAATCTTAATGGAATTTATTTTAAAATAAATATTTTAACGCAAATACAAATTTAAATACCGTTAAGTAAGCAAAATGAATGTATTAATTTTAGCTTTAATGCAAAACCCTGCTGATACTGGACTATAAACTTAATTCAGGTTACAATATTAGTTAAGTTTATAGAAGGCTGTGAAGCATGGATCGGACTTCCAGATCCATTACTTCAATATATATATATATATATTGTACCAGTCAAAAAGAAGCCAACACATCAACAAACCCAAACTCAAAGTCGGATTCAAACTCAGGCAGTTCAAACTGAATTCAAACCCAACTCACAAGCTCAGATCAAATCAATGGATGACATATATCGATGGTACATGACTATGTGCCAAGGAACTAGCTCAACGGATGATGATGATTAATGAGACCCCTGATTTAACTCTAATGAAGTATAATAAAATAACTAAGAATATTTATAAGTCAACTCATATATATATGTGTTCGGGTTGCCAATACAGACAGCGAGCATTAATATTAAAAATAATTATTGAATAAGAAAGAAAGTTAAAAACCAAATGTGTTAATAAAATATTTAATAATAATAATAATTTTGTTCAACTTTTAGATTATGATATAGATTATCTCTAGTCTTTAAACGGAATTTATATTTACAATAAGAATGGCAGTCCTTATTATATGCCAATGAATATTACGCAATATTTGAAAGTGTATGTCTATGCTCCCAACAAGAAATAAAAGGCAGATAAAGGTATTCATTAGTAAAGGGAATTATGATTCAAATTCTAAAAGAAAAAATGTGAGATTTATTTTCACATTCGTAAATCAATTCACAAAGAGCAAGATACATGTTTAGGGCATAACTTTCATATT
Source organism: Epiperipatus broadwayi (assembly GCA_028023455.1). Taxonomy (NCBI): domain Eukaryota; kingdom Metazoa; phylum Onychophora; class Udeonychophora; order Euonychophora; family Peripatidae; genus Epiperipatus; species Epiperipatus broadwayi. Next base: position 2,376,004 of record JAQFVV010012577.1, on the reverse strand, counting down.
TAATAGAAAACTTACTTAATTATAAATAAATATGAATTTGTTCGACTTTAATAAAATCAATTCATCACAATTTATGAGCATGAGAGTGGGCTTTACTGGAACTGAGAAATAAACGGTACTGACGACTTATGAGCTATAAGAATAAATATGAAAAATAATGGTTTGTCTGTGATTTGAGAAAATAGCAGGGCACTTGTATTTGACAAGTCTTTGATGCCCTATATGAAGGATCCATAGAATACGGAAAACCAGGTTGGGTCGTAGCCTCGAACCTTTGGTGTTCCAAATATAAAATGAGCAAGTGAGGAAGTACTTTCTTCCTATGTAATTTAACGAACAGTAATATCACCGAGGACAAGCCTGTGAAGCAGGAGATGGCTTGTGTCAGCAACGTTCGGAAAAATGATGACTTGGTAATCATCTTTTAATTAATAAAACCCATTTTATATAAAGAATGCTCTATGTGATGACCTGATCAAGTTAAATTAAATTCACAAGAGATTTAACTAAAAAGTACTTAATGCAATTATAGAATCATATTAATCTTGTCCCAAACATCATGCTCTCCCTGAATATTACTACAGAAATACAAATTTAAATTAGAATATGTTCACTTTATTCCCTTTATCAACCTTTAGCAAAACATTTTAATATTATTAATGTGAATAAATGAATATTATAAACTCAGTAAAGTGGCCGGGAGCATAGGTTAGAAATTGAGCTAATAATTTATTATTATTAACCATTAATAAAAATAGCAAAAATTGTATAACTCCTTCAACTCGATAATTAATAGAACTGTATCCAATGAGTTCTAATGGGTAAGAATTACTATAAAAATTAATATAATGTTATTTAACAAGGCAAACGCAATGAAGGAAATTATTATCGAGTTGAAGTTTTATTGGCATATAATTAAAAATAAACAACATTAATAAATCACACAATAAATATATATAATATAATAAATGAACCGCCATCGTAAGAAAAAAGAAAGTTAACAAATATTAAATTTAAAGACTAGAGATTAAGATAGAGAATTACTACATAATTTAAAAAAGCATTAATACATTAAGGACAGAGAAGAGCTTTTAACAGTACTTAATTTAAAGGTAGTGTAAAATAAAGTTAGAAGACCGGCGAGAAAGTAGCGGTTCATATAAGAAAGATATTACCATTTCTTTGTGGTTGGCTCCTTAAATTACACACAGCAGAGTCCAGTTGGATGAAACGTAGATGCGCATTTTGGAAAATTATTTGAATGACATTTTGAAGGATTTCTCTAAGGTTTCGGCAGCTTATGATTGGTATATGAATTTTTATATTACAGCCACATTGAAGATTTTCAGGGGACTTCAGGAACTGTAGTCAGACTCCTGAAGTTAAGCCCCCCCCCACCATGGTAGAAACATTATTTTACTTCATAATTTAACTGGGCAGCTTCTTCTCTAATGAAATATATATGGCTTCTCTTAATGAGGAATAATAGTTGCTTGGAAACTTTTCCTGGACTCTTTATACTCTATCTGATGCTTTTAGGCTAGCGCTTCTTTCCTAATCAATCTTACAAAAATTTACTAGTTGTTTTTAGATACATTCCTTCGATAAGGCTTTCAAACTCATTAACTTGAATTCATTTTCTAATTAGAAAATCAATTTTTAAAATCAGAAAATGATTTTAATTAGGACCGTCCTAAATTTTAAAGACTTATCTATTTCTAATTAATAAAAACTTTAACCATTGTTTTGGAAAGAGAAAATCTGAAAGCTTATCGAAAGAATGTTGCTTTTAATCACTAAAAATTTAACATATTATTTAAAAGTAAAATAAACATTCCCGACGCAATGAAACTTTCGAACAATTATATATATTTAAACATTTATAAATATATACGCACAATCCACGCAGTTGTAATATATATAAATTCATGAATAATTTTATCATGAATTTATTAATAGCATTGATTAATTTAAACTCAAATGAATTAATTTTAACATGCATTTATAATAGTTTTTCTTTAAGGAAACTAGCGTGGACTGAACGTATAAAGTCCCATTGCATCGGAAATTCAAGGTTAGTACAAAGGTTTGAAGTTGGCTACATGTGAAAGATCATGAAGCTAGGATCGAACTTAGATCCGACTGCTTCAATATATATATATATATATATTGAGATAGATGCTTTGTCAGATCTCATATATATATATATATATATATATATATATATATAGGTGGTTTCAGCTAAAATTTTACTTTTAAATTAATTTAGAAAATTTTATAAATTTTTTATTATTAAACATGTGTTATAAAAGTGCACTCATATATATATAAATTCACACACGTGAAGTTGCAAAATATTTCTGTTAATTATTAAAAGTAATGAAATATTTTTAAGAAAGATTAACTTTTATATAAGATTATTTTTAATGATTAATCTACCAAAATTTTTAATACTTAAATAAGGCTATAACCTTAGTACATGTGCCTTCAGGGCTTAATGTATTACAAGAGAGACCTGTACAAAATCTAAAAGTTAAGCATTGTCTAGATAAGTCATGTAATTGAATTAATTAGTGTGGAATGCAAAAATTTCTTAATTAAAGCCTGGCTTATTTAAAATATGTGCAATAATTTCTTAATTAAAAAGAACTTAGCTTATATAAAAATGTAAATCTAAAAAATCCTAATGTGTTTGGGAGAACAATCAAATGCATATCTTATAAAAACTCCCCAAAATTTATTATGTGATTGGATTCTATTAGAATTTATTCTATGCTTCTCTCCATGCATTGATTCATTCATTTATTAGATTCTTTCAGACACTACTAGTCAAGATCACATTCAAGATTCTGGGACTTTTCATTACCAATTAATTTGTCAAAATTATTAATACCCTACAAACAGTCAACTACAGTTATAAAATGAACATATAAATTATTCCTAATAGTGTTCTGAAAAGTATTCATGGTTAGACACTTTAACCAGATGAACTCTGTACTGTAAGTATAACTTTATCTACCAGCATGTCTTAAATTCATAAACTCGTAAAAAGCTGATCTCTTGAAATGCCAACCTACATGGAAGCCTCTCTCAACTATCCAATAATAAGTTACAAATACAAAATGGACAAGAGTAGCTACTCCTACAATGAATTCACAGAAAAAAAAGTAACACACTGATTTACATTAATGGTAATATAAAGTTTTGTATACCTTAAATAAGCCAGATGTTGTTAGAATTGCTTTCATTACACATATGTGCATTTTAAACTTGATCTTGGATTTAAATGTATTATTTTTTATTTATTTTATGTATATACTATTTTATAATGTTAATGTCATTCATGAATGTTTTACTATTTTTATTAGAGTACTGATTAAATTAAAATGTATTAAGTTTTAAAAAATAATTATTGAAGAAATTCTCTTTTTTTTTATTGAGAATTTTGCAGTTATTAATGAAAACTTAAATACAACTAAGACATTATTTTATTAAAATTCTGCACTGTTTGGTGCAGTGTCAGAGCAATTAAACTGGAGTTCAAGATTCATAAATTATGATGCAACCTTGCCATTTTTACTTCTCAAACTTTTTCTAAAATTCCCAAGCAATAAACCATTAATCCCAGACTAATTTAAAGAATTACATTAACAATACTACATTTATATATTCCTCTCAGTTTATCACACCATTACACCATATGATGAAAAAATATGACTTCATCTACACTTAATCAACATATCAATTACAATCATCCATATAATACCTATCTCACACTCATATTCTTTCTCAACCAGTTTGCATTTTTTCTCAATTTATTCTTCACACTATTGAACTTACTTATCCTCAACCTGTCTTCATATCAATTTTTCTCTATCTTCATGAAATATTTAAAAATGTACTCTGTAGAAAAAGACCTGACTCTACAACATTTAAAACATAATGCCATATGATCAACTGTTCAAATAAATTAATTCATATAAAAGTTAAAATTTTATTTTTCTTATGAAACATCTTTCTGGAAAAATAAGTAAGATCATATTCCCATTAATGAGCAAGATGACCATGTGATTTGGAACTACCTTTTTTAAAAAAAACCACCTGAACAAAGATTAGTTTTTGATGATAGCTTACTAACCATCCTTATATTGTCTATATAAGTCTTTGAAATATATTTTACTTAATCATTTTATTATATACTATAACAATTAATTTGCAAAATATGTTAATATATCACAAATCAATGAGCAAATCACATTTACTGGCAATGAGAATTTGCCCAGTATATAATCCTTAACTCAGAAAATACACTCCAAAATGTTTAAAAGAATTATCCTGGATAAATTTTATTTAAAAATCAATATCTTTACTTTGCATTTCAACTACTAGAAAGGCACTCACAGAACACTATCTAATAGTTATTTATATAAAAAATAATTTAAAAGAAGTCATTGCAAAAGTTTTGCATCTATTATGAGAAAAAACCTAAAAATAGCTTTTCAATTTAAAAGGAATAATGTAAGATCCTTTTTTTTTATAATGCTCATTAAGTTATTATGCAATGTATTCTCTGATTACATGCTTATAGAATTCTTACTAGCCCTGAAAACAATAAATGTACATTGGGCTATGTTAATGATGGCTAATTTATAACAAAATAATTAATAATCTACTAATTGAAACATGTTATCAAAAGTTCACATTTAACAAGTTCATTCAAAAATAAATCTTCAGCTTGGAAAATTGTAACAGAATGATCGCTCCCTTCAATTTTCAAAAATTCCTTCCATTTTTTTTTTACCATACCATTATGTATCTCTATAATAAAAAAAACAATAAGACTTTAAATAAAAAAATAAAAAAACTTATGTTCCATAATGTTAAGATTAAAGTCTAATCCTTATACTTTAATGAATAGTAATTCAAAATAATAAATGTAATTTCTTTGAGAAAGATGACATTCTATAAATCATGGTATATCTTATTCAATGTAATTATAGTAGATATTTATAAACACAGAGTCTCTTGACATAAAAAATATAAAAGAGTCTCAATAAGGTAAGTGAAACTGATGTGGTATGTCCAAAATTTTTCTGGCAGAATAATACTGAGCTTCAGAAGAATACTGAACTTCTGAATATGTTAAAAGATTTTTTAAAGGTGAAATGGGAATCAGTTACTTAGATAAAAATCAGGGTGTTTAATATAACACTGTTGTAGTTACTATTAATTCACAATATCAGTGAAATTTGTAAAATAAGTATCTATAAACTTTTTATTTATTTATAGTTACTGTTATAAATCTCTTATTTCTAATTTTATATGTATAATGTATGTTTATATATGATTACTAAAATATGTATTTAAATTGCAATTAGGTTTAGATTTTAATATTTAGTTTTTAGAAATACAATGTATTCTATCCTTTTCTATATGTGTAAAGTTTTAGCTTATTACTTTTTGTCATTGTGATCATGTGGAAATTATTGTCTTATAATGTTTCAATTGGTGTAAGATGAGTTTTATACTGTATTTTTCTATTGCTAGCTGTGATAGAACTTAGGATGATTTCAGATTTTTTTAATTCAGTTGCGGTATACCTTTCAACATCATGGGGACTTCATTATATTTCTTGAAAAAATTTGGTTGAGATGGCATGACTGTTTGGCAATAAGATTTTTCAGGCATTCTTTATAGCAGGGATGGCCAATCTTCATGCCTATAAGAACCAAATGTTAAAATTGAAATATATTCAAAAGCCACAATTAAATGTTTGGAGAATTCAAACAATGTATTATATTTCTGGATGACAGAAATAAACAATCATTATAAAGTTACCACTACAAAAAATAGAATACATATGATTTCAAAATAAAATATAAATACATCAAACTAATGTAAATGATATGATTTTATTTCCAAGGTTTTGTGAGATTTACATTTAACCATCTAGAAAGATGCATGTGCCTCACAAGCCACTGTTTGGTTATGGTGGCTCTATAATATGATTTTTTAATAGATCTAATATATGGACTTTTCTGTTTCTGAGAGAAGTAATGTATTGTCTTTGGTCTTACAGTGAAATTTATGTGATGCTACATAGAAGATGATTCTATACTTTAAAGATTTATTTAATTGCTTTAATAATATTAAAGTAAATCTTATTTCTCTCAATGAAAAATATCAGTCAGATTATTGTCTTAATCTGTCAAGGTGTGAAGCTATTTTTTATTTTAAATATATTTATAAATGAATTTTTGGATTACAAATGACAACTCTATCAAAGTAACTTATATTTCTTTCACTCCATACTTGGACAAAAACTATGGTCTCAATAAGTTTTTATGATTTGCAATTATTACAAGATTTTGTATAATGTGGACACTTAAAATAAGAAACTAAAATAATAATATGTCTTATTGTGTTAATGTCAGTGACCAGTCATATGACTGGAAAGTGACAACATGATGATAAATTATGATTAAAAAGTGAGATAATATTCAACAGGGTATGACAGAGAGGATTACTTTAATTTCATATCTAATATTTTATATGATTATGCATAAGAGAATTAAGAAAGTACTTTGTATATGAATAAGAGTCATGCTTGAAATATACTTTCTAAATCTTAATTTTTAAATTATATATTTTAAGTCACCATTTATGTATAAATGATATGAAGAAGAAGTGAATTAATATATGCTTAATAACTATGCTTGCTATTAATTAGTTATAACTTTATTTGAACATATAATTATTGCATTAAAACTTGTTAATCTTTGTGCAGATACAAAAAAGTATAGATTCTAATAAACATAAAATATATATTCTTAACATATATCTGCATATCTTCAATACAATTTAATTTATAAATTTCACATAACATATATAAAACAAGCAATGTAAAAATAAAATAGTTATGAAAAAGATAGAATAATAAAGTAAAAAAAGAAAAACAAAACATGTTCACATATGTGCTATAATTACTGCTGCACACTATTGGATGACAATTTTGTTTAAAATGGCCATAAAATGCAATTTTAATGATTATAGCTGTTTGTCAAGTTTAAGAAAAGCCAAAAAGTGCTTTCTATAGCTGTAATAAAAATAACCGGTTCAATAATAAATAAAAAAATTGTTTATGACAATTTGAATACAATCATGAATGCATTTTTTAGATTTGATTATTGATCCAGTTATTTTCATTTTATCAGTTATAGAAAGCACTTTTTGGCTTCTTTTAAACTTGACCAACAGCTATTGTCATTAAATTTGCATTTTATAGCCATTTTAAACAAAAAATTTATCCAATAGTTGGCAGCAGTGATTCTTTGATTATGAAACAATGCTTTCACTGACTAAAAAGTAATTTGTGATCATGTTTACATAAGCAGTCACATGGGAAATTTATGAATTCAAAATTATGAATGTCTAATTTTTTATATTTAATATCATTTTTTTATATAAATTTAATTTTAAGGCCAATTATTTATTTTATATAAATTTAGCATTACTAGGTTGTTTAATTTCATGATTTATTGTGTTTCTTCAGCAGGCACATATCTCTGCTTTGGAAGATTTAATTTGATGATTTTTATTCTAAATAAGTTCCACGCAAATGCGGAAACATTCCTTTTATTTTTCAGATCCAGAGGGTCTTATTATTTCTTGTTACCAGTGCAATGAATTGTTCCTGCCTGTTAATGAGAGTTCTTAAGGGTTATATGAAGATGCTCATTCCTTCATTCCATGACCCAATTAACTTTGCAAAAAGTGAATATATGCCCGTCATTGCCTTATTACACTTGGATATGACATTGTGGAGGCGATCATATTCCAGCCTACTTCAGTGTTTGTTTATTACTTTTGAAACTCAGTACTGCCTCCCTTAAGTATGTTAAAACTTGATATTTCAGCTTTTATTGGTCATGATCATGAGAGTTATGCATTTATCTATTTAACCATATTTTCTAAAGTTAATTAAACTTAACTTGTTTTATTTATTATGTACCTGCTTGAGGGATATCTTCCCCAGAGATCAAAATAGATGCATCTCCCAAGGTCCCTTATTATATGTCTGTTATATATTGAAACTTTTATATATGGAATCATCAATTAATGTAATTTCCACTATAAGTCTAGCAACCAAATTAAGCGATATCCATTTCTTTTGTTTATTTGTTTGTAATCTTAAATACTAATAAAGTGTTTATATCATATATACATTGCATTGAGTTTCTTGTTTTCCATAATGAGGTCATATAATTATAAGCTAGTTTTAAAAATCTCTACCTCTCCCTGATTACCAAGCCCAGAAAAGAAATGAAGTAGTATATGGTCTGAAATGAGTTGTGGTGGTTAAATCATCCTGGTGGTGATTTTACTGTTGTCTGCTCATCCTGACTATTACAATACTAATAAAAAAATAAATAAAATGCCTAATTTTTACCAGTCATTTGGAAGTATTTACTGCAAGATTGTAATAAAAGTACTGATATACAGATAGTTCAAATGCCATCTAAGTGCAAATATGACCAATGCATAACACCAAAATTGCTATCCTGAGATAATGTAAAATTTGAAAACAGGGGCTAATAATTAAACTGTTAAGAGTAAATTTTAGTTGATAAGCTTGATTTTTATTTCAGTCTTATAATGATCTCTCTAATTCTTTTAAAGCTATATTTTATACAAAGCAGTTTGACTCTAACACATACATTTGTACAATTCATGCTCTAAAAATGATGAAAGAATGCAGATGGAATTTAAACTTTTTCCCTTATAACTTGAACATAATTATATATATATGGCCTATGACCATAATAGAATAAATACAACAGATGACAAGAGAGTAATGTTAAATATAAAACTATAACTATATCCCAAACATGTAATTTAGAGGTAGGAAGGAAATATAAGAAATATACAATATAAGAATATGCCCAAATTAAAACATATTTTGGAGGTAATATTACCAAATAGTAAGCTTACTGAAGATCATGCCAAAAACATATTCACTATCTATAATAAAAATTACTGCACACTATTTCTAGTTCATAAATCAATCTTTAATTAATTTTATAAATCAAGATTAAACATTATCACAATGGCTATAAATACTTTAATGCCCAACATTGTTTAGCATAATGGACAGCAGATGAACTTTAGAAGTAAAAGTTCTTCGACTGAAATTCAATATGCCACTTAAAAATAAAATATCATTTTTTAAAACCATAGTTAGTGAAACTGTAGAAGAAAACTTCATGGATAAAAATACTTGCTTATTAATTTTTTTTTTTAGAAAAATATTTAATTTTGTTTCAAGATGTGGATTAAATACTAGTCGTTTCTTTTATCTAAAACTATATTCGCAGTCGTAGAAATAAGATGCCAAAAATATATTAGTAAAGAAATCTAGATTTGGAATAACAATTAATTTATTTAATATACTGCTGAAATTTTTATTTTTTTAAATCATAAATTGTTATTATTATAATAAAGAATAGAAATAAAGAGATAATATCTACGCAAATAGAATTAACCTTTAACCTTTAATGTTTCCAAGAAATTATCAATTATTACCAATTTTTTTTTTATTAAATCTATAATAGCTCTTTTATTTAAGTTTTTACTTCAATCCCAAGTTTTTATATGGAAAAAGAAGCCTCTTTTACTTTATAGGCCAAGTTCTTATACGGATTTAAACTCATAAAACTTTCTGAGTTTAAATCGATATAGGAATTTGGGTTTGAAGTAAAAGAGGACTCCTTTTTCCATATAAAAACTTGGGATTGAAGTAAAAACTCAAACAAAAAAAATATTATAGGTTTGATGAAAAAAACTGATTTGATCCCAGGGATTGTCAATTTTTTGATAACATCAAATATTAAAGGTTATTTCTATTTGCATAGATATTATGTTCTCATTTCTATTTTTTATTGTATATGTATATACATTGACTAACAACACTTGTTATAAAATACTTTACATGTATTTATAAACAGAAATAATAAAGTTAGAATTAAATACATATACATGTAGATATATATAAATACATAGTGTATAACTCTCCTTCAAATTAATATACCAAGTTTAATGATTTGTTTAATTTATTTAATGATCTCATGAACAATGAAATAGATTTTAGATTTATAGTAAACTTTACCTGATCAACATTGCTTTCATTGTTTGTAGATGACGGGTCTGGATAGTCCAACATTGGGCCATGTCCTTCTGCAAAATAAAATAAAAGAATGTGTTTAAACATTATATTTGTAACCACTTATATTAAAATTTAAATATATTATTTAAACTTAGGAGATTAATTTAATTATATTTTAAAACTTTACTTTATTATCTTAAATATTATTAATTTTTAAAATTAAATTTTTGATCTTTTTTATAGGTCTGGTAGTACATCCTTCAATAATTTTTACTATGCTGATGCTAATTTTTAAAAATATGTCACTATTATACAAACATTCATGTGTTAGCTCTCTAACAGAGCAATTATGTTTGACCATTGATAAATATTATTTATTATATTAAAATATCAAATATTAAAAATGAGGATACTATATGGAATTTAACAAGAAATCAATAATCTCAAATGCAGTAATATTTAATTTAACATGGTTTTTTTAATAATAATATTCAAAAGTCTTAATATTTCATGAATCCTATTGCTAATATAACATTTACATTTACTTCACTGTGCGCTTTCCCAATTTTCATGTCAATGATGCCATATAAACATATACATATTGTAACGGCACGTATCCTCTCAATGAAATAAGTTAAGGCAGTCGCATCTCACTAAAATCAGATTTAAGGTCTTCATATAGGATGCCATGAATGATGTGATTTAATTTTAATATAAAACTATATCTGTTCCAAATAAATAATTTATAATTAAATTATTAATATAAATTATATATAAATCACATCAAATCAATCTTCACCTTAATTGATTTAACCGTTATCCTCAGATTTCAAACTCAGGGAAGTTTAACAATAGACTCTCTTCAGGGGTTCCTATCAATATACAAGAGTAATAATAATGAATCTCACTAACTCTTTAAAATGGGTTTCGTGAAGCTAATATAATAATAAAGATTATACATTAAATGTTTGATCTTATCTTATAAAACCAAACAAATAAATAAAAAAAATTAAAGACTTCATTTAGTTTAATATAAAACATAAGTTATTTATTTAACAAATAAATAACCTAAACTTTATAATATATAAGAATTATTTATATATCTACTATTATATATTTAAAATATAAATATATTCTTTTTACCCATTGTAGATATATTTTTAAATATATAACACTATATGATTTAATAGTTGAAAAGATCGTGAATAAAGATTTTATTACTTATATAAAGTATATATATATCTAAATATTAAGATTACTGTACTGAAACTATCATATAGTAATTAGATTATACAAATCATAATCTAATTATTTGTATGTAATATTTTCATCCGTTAAAATGAAAATATGTAATTTATGATCATTAATAAAAAATATATAAATATATTTCATACCAATGTTAATAATCTATCCAACTATAATAAACAATGGTTATTAAATTATTTGAATTAGTACAAAAAAAGTAGTGTCATTTCATAAAAAAATATATAAACTGAAGAATAATTTAATTTCTTACCTCTAAATTCACTCTATCCCTTTAATATATTTATATGCCGTTCCCATATCTAAATTTTTATTAAATATAAAATTTTTAAATTATTCATCTCTTCTTATTCATTTCTTCAATGAAATGAATTTAATGATAAAGGAAATGAGATTAATGTTCACCAATTGTAATTTTTAAGAATGATAATTATAAAAGTTAATGAAATAGTCCTAGATGTTCCTGGAATTTGCACCTTCGAAGATGAAATTCTCAATTCCTTGGTTATTGTGCATTGAAGAAGATAATATGAGATCAAATTGATGTTTAATTTCCTCCTTGCATATAGATAGCATCTTCTTTTATACACAGTTCTTTTATTAGCAATTATAATTCCATTTCAAAGGTATAGCTTATATATAATTTTAAAGGCATTTAGCAAAAGTTGTTATTTATACATATACATACACACACACATATATATATATATATATATATATATATTTGATTAGACAAGCACATTTTATATATACCCACTGTGCATTTTTTTTATAATATAAAGTTTATTAATTTAGTTTACTTGAAGTTTTTATATTTAGAACTCCAACTAAAATGATTTTTAGAATATAAAAATATATTCAAATTAAGTAATTTAGAAATTACTTTTTTTTAAGAAATATTAGAAATTTCTTCTAATAAGCTTTCTTATTAAATCATTCAAAAATATAGATTTTATCCTATACATTGTTCTTTAAATCAACACAATATAAGTCCTTGTGAGGATATTGCTGAAAAGATAGAATCTTTAATCTCTTCTTTTAAATTATTTGATTTTTCCTATTTATAGTTGCATGAGCTTGCTAAAGCATATAATATTATATATTGTGATATTACAATTCTATATTAAATCATTGAGTTAATTTCATTTCCTTTAATTCATTGGTAAATTGCATTTGAACTTAAAGGTCATCACCTTGTCAATTGTCTTTATTAATGAATTAGTATTTCAACAATGGTTTTTCATTTTAAAGAATGAAAAATACTAATTTACTATGTTACATATTTCTTTTCATAAATATAATAGAAATAAAAATATAATGTATACATATATTGATTATATGTATGTGCAAGTAATGTATACTCATACAATATATATAAATACAAGTTTCTAAATAAACCCAAGACAAAAGTATTATGGGCTATTAAAGCAAATAATTTGGTTTAACAGCTATCAAATCATTCCTTTTTTTTAAATCATATTTAATAAATATATGTAACTAGTCAGATACATATAAATTACTGTACATTAAACCCATGCATGCCTTTAGTCACCAGTAAATAATTCAGTAGTCATAAGTATCAAAATTATATAAAGATAAAAAATGAGTGACCCATATTTTACCCCTTTTTTGATCTTACAAAGTTTGTATATCTGGTAAAATGAAAATACACACAGAAAAAGTAGTTTTTTAATAATTACTTTAGCTCAGGAAAGAAAAAAATTAGGAACAATTGAATTACAAAAGATTGTATGTACAAATCATGATAAATAAAGATATAAAATTTTCAACTGCTGAGAAGTTTATGTATATATTAACAATAAAAAAGATCACATGATCACTATCTCTTATACTAGCACATAATTGTTTATAAACAAAGCAAAACTCTCCATACAGTAGTGCCACCCTGTGCCAACCAGAGTAATCAATGAATGCCAGAAGGCTTGTGCATAAGATCCCTATCTAATGCCTACTCATCCAATATCCCCAGACTAGTTTCTGGCTTGTGGCCATTGTCAGTGAGGAGCTTTGGATCTGAGAGCACTGCACCTAGATCTGGCTTTCATTGATTACTCTGGTTGGCAAAGGGTGGCACTACTGTATAGAGAGTTTTGCTTTGTTAATAAAAAAAGATAATTGGAGGTCTCTGTACATTTTTCTTTCATCATCTTCATGTCACTTACTGCAAGCTTTAGTGACTAACAGATGATAGATGGTAGTGGTTAATAAACAACTATCCTATACTGTCCTATCCAATATTCCTAGACTAGTATGAAGCTTTTGACTTTCATTAATGAAGAGCTTTAGATCTCAGAACAGTGTATCTGGACTTTTAGGATTTAATATATCTTCCTTAACAACCATCATTTATCTCTGATCTGCTATCAAACTGTTAGCCCACACTAAAAACATATATACGTATTTGATCTTAGCTATATATAGACATTATTATTGATCACCTACTGGTGCAGCATTTGTGGTAGAATGAGAAATATGCAATATTGGTAATTTGGAATATGGCAAGCTATTTATTATAATAAGAATAACTTATATAGAAATAGCCACATATACATATATTTCAAGATGCCAATAATGATCAAACCAAGTGCTCTGTAATGTTTAAAATTATTCTATACTAATGGCTTTTTAAAATACTGGTTGCATTTTAAGGTGCATTATATACCTTAAATAGTGGTCAAAAAGTATAATCAGCTAAAGACAACTTTTTATTTGTACTTAACACTGTTAAAAGGTTGTCATAATCTAGCTACATTGTTATTAATCATTCCCATTATTACCTCCAGATTCTATCTACTTAAAGAATGAAATTGAGAATGATCCTAGCACACTCTAAACTATTTTTAACTAAATAAATCATTGAAAACAACATATAAATACATGAAAATGAGAATTAACTAAGAATAGCCTGGTTTAACAAATTAACAACATATTTATTACTGAAAATAAAACAAAGAAATTGGTTTAATTACACAATAAATATATATGGGTATATTTCTATGGTCCATCAATATCCATGGAATTATTATTCATTGAATTATATTTTGAAATATATAATAAATGTTTTGGATTCATCTATATTACAACTTTATAAATAGAATGAAGAGAGAAAATTTTCAATTGTCTCCACACAGTTTTTCTATCTTTTAGATGAGAATAACTCATTTCTAAAATCTAAAAATAAAAAAATATATTATATTATATAAATGAATAATTATTTCCATATAACTTTACAATTTAAATAATGAACTTTCTTATCAGTAATGTTTTATTTAGAAGTTCTATGCATAAATATTGTTAGATACTTTACATATTTGTTTGCATTTTGAAATTGATTTCTAGCATTATTATATGCCATCTTGTTTTATTGTATCAGAAAATATACTATTGATTTAAAATATGATTGTCTTTTCTAGTTTGGATCTTTAGGTTCATGTGCAATTTATTCATTGCTATTGCCACAGCTCAGTTTGAATAAATAAACATCAATGCAATCAAATTAATTATCTTTTGATACTTCAAGCAACAGACTCCATCTTAGGTTTTCGCAAATCATCTCTTTATCTTTAGTCACTTTGTGTCTGAAAAAATGATAAATAAATACATGTGTTTTAATCATATATTCTGGGAATCTGTAAGAACAAACATAAATGACTATTACTTTTTTATATTGGTAATTTATTTTCTTACTTCTGTACACTAAATGATAAGGTTTTTCTGACAATCTCACTGAAGTTTATTATTAGGATTACTGACAAAATTGGCTGAAAATCTTTTACTTAATTGAATTCACAATCTGCAATATCTATTAATATAGAATATTAGATAACTGACTGCTGAAGTCTTGACTTGATTAAATAAAAGTAAGCACTTAGGTCTCTGTGATAGATTTTTAGAACCACCTTCTTATAGTCTTTTTATATTACTATCACTTATTCATTAAAAACACATTTTCCAAAGCTCTGAAAATCATCACTAATCTACACAGTGTTTTTTAAATCATGTCAGATTTTTTCATTTTGTTTTAATTTTTGGATTAGCTTGTAGATTCCATGTACAGTAGGTTGTTTATAAATTGTAATTACTAATACTTCTAATTTTAGTTAAATTAACAAATTATTACTTTAAGATATTGTTTACATTATAGCTTTAACAAAAATATATTTTAAAATTAATTCAAGCCCCAAATTATTATTATAACTACTTATTATTTAACCTACCAAATTTACTACCACAAAATAAGACTATGTTCTATTGAAGGCTGACACTTCCTATCCACTATAATGAAATGCAGAATTTTAGTCCTATGATTTTAGAAAACATATACTACACAAGTTATATATGATGTAATGTGTATATAAATATTAGATTTCAAAATTATTTGGATATTCAGCTATGAACATTTTAATGTTGTTTATATCATTCTCTTTTGATTTTTTTTAATGGAGTTTTCATTATTAAAAAATTTATCTCTCACAAAGATACATAATGATCACTACTTTATATGTTATAAATTAATATTTATTAATTTTACCTACTTTTTGTTTAAACATTTTATGACTTTGATATTATAATATGTAAACCTTTATTTTTAGTTATTTACCTTTGCTTAATTCTGTCTAATTTTGTACTATTTTAGTTTTAATTTTTGTATTAGTATTATGCCAGCATTCATGATATCATGCACACACATACTATATATATGTATAGATAAATAGATATAAACAAATGAATAATAAAGAAATTATATGCAATAATTAGAAAAATATGTTCAGCAATAATATTACTAGGCAATTAACTTTCAATTAAAATTAGCAGTTCTCAACAATAGTTTTTTTTATCTAAATTTAGATAGAGATAAAGGAGATCCCTCTTTTAAATCAATGCTTAAGATATTATATGTTATATGTATTCAGATAATTATGTTTATTAGTATGAGGATTTGAAAAAAATCACATCTTCGAAATTCTGGAACTAAAAAAATCAAGTTTACATGAGAGTTATATATATGTGTTAAAATAAATATTTTTGTAGATCAATTAAGATCTAAACAAATAACTATGGGGAATATCCATCTAATGTCTAGAGAAATACGCTCAGCAATATTGTTGCTACCTGACCACAAATTAACAGCCTCAAACTAAATCATTTACTTTAGTAGTAAACAACAACTTTTTGTCTGAGTTTATTAGAGGAGTGTCCCGCTTTTAATCGAATATCTAAAATTTTATATTAATCACAAAAATAAAATAATCTGAGTTCTTTTTATAAAGGATACCAAAGAAGGAATTATTGGTATATTTGATTTAATTATATAAAGATATAAATGGAGTTAGTGATATTTATATGTTTACCAAGAATTACATGGCACGTGTATTAAAAGACTGTACTTTATTTTGAGTGCATATGCGGTTATCACTCTAAGGTGTTATTATTATATTCTATGTGCACTGAAGGTATTAGATATTTATTTATGGCAATAACTGTTTAAAATGAAGTTAATTACACTAATAAAGAATACAAATTAAAGTTGAAACTCAAAAAATAAATATAAAAGAAAAATGAATTTTAAATTGTTTTATATTAAATATAAGAGAAATATATTAAATAAAAAAGAAATAACTAAAACTACTTTTAAGTTTATATAAGATGTCAATTTATAAAATAATATTTGTCAAAGATTTGAAGAAAGGATATATATAATTTTTGAAATTCCAATCTGCAATTAAATCATTTGTTTAATTTATTAAACTTTGTTAGGGTTATATTTATTATATGAACATTGATATTCAGAATACCAATTCCATGACATTTTATCAGGGAGTAATTAATGTAATCTTGATTTGATCAAGTATAATAAATTGAGATTTATGTATTCGTCAGTGTTAATCACTGAGTTGACAGAGTGTTGGCATAAAGTTTGAAAGTTTATAAAGAAAATATTCATAAATTCTTTTAATTACAGAGACAGGATATATCCATATAGTCTTTCCTGATTATTTCATCAGGATATACCCAGATAATGGTACTGATTATCGTCATAATTAATTCAGCCTTGAAGTTTAAATTTATTATATTTTTATTTAAAAAAATATGCTTATTTCATGATAAAATAGTACTTTCAGAATATATTTTACTATTAAGTAGTTACTTTTATTTATTTTTGTTATAAATTATATTTGTTATTAAGTTATTAAATCTATTACTAATTTATTTCCATTCTTATATATATATATATATATATAAGAATGGAAATTTTTCACATATATATATATATATATATATACGCTCTATATAACTGCAAAATGTGAAAAACAACATTGTATAGAATGCACAGAAATTTTATATAATGCCAAAAAAGGCATGTCCATGTATGAAATTCTTAGATTCTCATGTATTTCCTGAGCATTTTATAAAAAGGAAAATCATTAAAATATAAAATACTCACAGCAAAGATAATGTAAATGTTAAATTTCATACATTTAACAAATGATTAGTAAAATTAATGGTTGAAATTGTTACTGAATCTTATGTGTACTCTTACCATTAGTTAAGAGTAGAAAGATAATTACCAAAAAATTCCTTAGATCCTTGAAGATTTATACAATTTTAAAATCCTTCAAATTTTGGAACTTCTGAAATAATGGTATAAAAATGTCACTATTTTTTTTTCCTTGCTTAAATAAAATTCATCATTTCACGACCACCATCGCATACTAACTTAATATTATTATATTATCATCAGAGGACTCATCAATAAAAAATAATTATAATGCCACATTTGCAATTAAGAAAATGGAAATGCCATCATAAATCATATAATCAATGTATAGGTAAACATTTATTATTTACTAAAAACTAAAAAAAATATATATATTACTTTGGATAGTTTCTTTCATTCTAGTATTTTACAAAATAAGTTGAATATAAAAAAATCCAGTATCTTATATTTCATATTTCTTATATTTTCTCATGGATCTTTTTAAAAAGCTTTTTCATACTTTACTGAAAACTTATTTGCCATTCTTTATAATACCTAAGTATTGTATCAACATTTAGGGAAAGTATGTACAAAATAAAAATAAAAATGAAATTTCATACTTGCTTAAAACATTTTACAGTAACAGACAGACACACACACACACACATATATATATGTTAATTCTAATATTTTCACGGATAAAAGATGTCATATTATTATTACTATTTGCGAGATATTCCATGTAGTGAAAAAGCTAAATGCTGATATTGTACTGAAACGTCAGCATTTAGCTTTTTCACTACACAGAATATCCTGCAAATAGTAATAATAATATGACATATATATATATATATATATATATATTGTGACAGTCAGATTATGTATGCTGGTTTAACCTAGTTCGAGTCCTAAGCGAAAGTACCTCGAGGCCACTATACGCGAAATATTAAATAAAGAATATAATAACCTCTGCCCTATTTCGCCTATTCTCGGGGCTAATTCACGAACCAACAACACCATCTGAGCCACGCATAAATTCTTTTTCAACCGGCCACAAAGCTTAGCAACAGCGGTAGAGACATGGACGGGAAATCCTAAGGAGCTAAAAACTAAATATTTAAAGTACTTAAAACATGTGTTGATGTTTGCGTTATGCGTGCCTGGATCATTGAAAAGTAAAATAAAACATTTAATATGACTAAGAAACTCAAGTTTTTGATAATTAAATAATGTTTAATTACTGGCTTTAAAATATGAATAAAGCTTTAATGGCCTCCGCTATTCCCCTAAATTACTGCAACAACTAATTAGACAATAAAAAGAAAACAGGTTAATAGGTTTGCGGTCAAATTCTTTTCTTCCCAATTTTATTAAAAATTTCCAACTCGATCTTCTCGATAAAGTACGATAGGTAATAAAACCTTTCGCAAAGCATTTCTTATGGCTTTGCGCGAAAAACCGGGTTTAAAATTAACTTAGAACGCATATAGCTAAATCAAATATACGTGACTAGCTAATGGCGGACAAAAAAGAGGTGTTATCAAAAAGATCAAGTTGGCACACAAAAGAAACTGACTTGGATTTAATTAACAACATAAATAAAATTGGAAAGTGATTTCAAATGACAAAAAATTAATTATTAAATTTAACCGCAACGAAATACCAAATCTAAGGAAGAATAGCGAAGGTAAAAAGGTTACATATAGCTAGATAATCCCAAAATATATTCACGGTTAATTCATAAAATGTTTACATAGCAAATACATATAATTCAATACAACAATAAGTCAATATGAATCAAAAGTAGCATACGAGATAGTTTAATTTAGGAGATACGATACCGTCCTTTTTCCGTGATGTTCCCTACGGCGTCCGTGGCTTGATCCGACCGACGATAGGTGTTTGTCCGGACAATGAAAATATGAAGTATGGCTTCCATGAAAAGTTCTCCAGACATGGCATAGAGTTCAGATGGTTATTGATTGGATGTTAAGGCATTTCGGATGGTATTTAGGAACCTCGGCGATAGGCAAAGCTATGATTTGCCTAGCCAAGCATATCCATTTTCCTCAAAATACGGTTGGTTTTAACTTGAGCCGGTTCCAACTTCTCCATTGTGTGAAAATAACAGCTGTATAACTTTTTTTTTAAGTACCAGCTAAATGTGAAGCAAAATCTAAAGGATTTCTCCCAAGAGAAATCTGAATGTACTCTCCAGAAAACTTGGAATAAAACAGCAAGAAAAATCTTAATAAATCGCCTTCACAAGCAAAATCAGAATCAACTGACTCATTCAAAAGGAAAAGTCTGAATAATAATCTCTTTTGTTCTCCCTACTATTTATACTTTCTCTGACAGCTACCTTCCATTGTTTGTATGATCTGAGATCTTGATAAGCCTCCCCATGCTCCTTTGTTTCAAAGCAACACTTTCTAAAAATAACTTTAACTTTTTTACTCTAACTTTTTTACTTCAAAGTTTGAATTCTCTTAATTAAAAAGAAAGAAAGAGAAGGCCATCTTTAATTACACTTGAATGGCTCACTAATTAAAACTAAACATTCTTTTAGAAAATGTTGGCAGGCTTATCTCAAAATCAAATCATACTAAATATTTTAATAAAAATTTGAACAACAATATATTATTATTTTACAATAGAATAAGCATTTTATTTCAGCAGAATTTTGCATTACTTATATATATACGCTAGATGTATATATATGTATGTTTGACTAATAGGTTAAGCAATTTTTATCAATAGAATGAAATTTATTTAAAATAAAATATTTAACTGTAATACACATTTAATAAGCATAATTATTTTTAACTCTAATGCAAAACCCTGCTGATATTGAACTATAAACTTAATTTAGGTCTACAATATTAATTAAGTTTATAGGAAGATGTGAAGCATGGATCGGACTTCAGATCCATTGCTTCATTTCCCAATAGTTAGTGAGCAAAAAAAAAAATGTTAAAAAAAAATGCTGTTGCTTCAGGTCAGAGGTAAGAATTTGTACCAGGTGAGTTCAAGCCTACTCTTTATTCACTGTAATGTTTAATTTGCTACTACTAATAATCTTTCTATATGTTACTATAAAACGGTTTATCCATCATTCATTCTCCTATATTTTAAATCAAGTCCGTGTTGTTTTAGTCTGACTAGCTATATTTATGTTTTTAATTTCTAAACTTTCCGGGATCCGGTGGTATATACTGCCTTGTATTTTTGGACGGGTTCATGACCCTATCATTTTGGTTTTCTTCTAAGTTCCCATAATCAATGTCAGTTAGTATCCGAATCGTGCCTTGAATGTCCTGCATTTGAGTGCCTATTAATATTTTCCTTATCCAGGGTGGCATGTTGTGCCTAATCATCCTCACTATCTGCATTTCTGGATAATTGAAAGCAGTTAGGGCTTTAATGCGATTTACCTGCCTAACAAAAAACTGAGCATAAGTCTCTTGATGGTTAGCTGGGTATCTTTCATGCATTATGGAATACATCAAACCTTCCTGCCTCTCTGCACTCCAGTACATTGACATTATTGCCTTCTCATATTCCATAAATGTTTGCGGTTGTATAGATAGAGTATTCCACCATTCTCTGGCAGATTCTTTTAAATGATGACTGGCGATCGCCACCTTTTCTTGTTCTGTCATATTCTGAAATTGAAAAAACATTTTGAGACTATCAAGGTGGTGTCTAGGGTTTCCACCCGGTTCCCCTCTAAAACCTTGTATATGTATGAATTTTGCCACCGGAGACGTTACCGGATTAATTATTATAGGCGTAAGGATTTGGTTACCTTGTTGCGCCTTGATTGGATTGATCTGTTGATGAGTGTTCATTTCCTTTTTATCCACATCCATCTGTCCATTGTCTTCTCCTTCCTGTATTTGATGCTTGACTGACGTGTCCCAGGCATACATATCCTTCTCTACTTCATTATCGATCAATGATTTAGGTTGTGTATCATCTTGTTTCTGTTGCCATTTTAACTGAGTATCCTCATCTGGCCATACTTTTGTTCTGGTATGTTGTTGCTGGAGACCCATGTTTTCCTCCAAACGGTTCAGTCGTTGAGATGTCATATTCATGAATTGCTGGAACATGTTCCTCATCATTTCATTTTCATGTCTCATTTCTTTGATGAAAGCATCAAAGTTATACTCTTCATTATGAGTACCTGTTGGCCTCTTGGGAATATTGAGTACTACCTCCTCCTCGCT
Organism: Epiperipatus broadwayi; assembly: GCA_028023455.1. Classification (NCBI taxonomy): domain Eukaryota; kingdom Metazoa; phylum Onychophora; class Udeonychophora; order Euonychophora; family Peripatidae; genus Epiperipatus; species Epiperipatus broadwayi. The sequence goes on along the minus strand of JAQFVV010012577.1, from coordinate 2,353,848 downwards.
GTCATAATGTGCGTCTGTCTGTTGGTCCATTTTTTTGCTATTTTGCTACACAAAGTCACAATTTATTTCTAAACGTATTTTAATACAATCTATATAAGTATATTGTATTATGTATATCTAGGAGCTATATCCTGTATGTGAAGAAAAAAAAATTTTGTTCTTTAAAAAAAATAAGTCAAATATTCTAAATTCTTTATTTATGTTTTCAGAAACTAACTTTGCCTACCTCACGAGGTCCTATTTTAACCCTATGCCTATATGTATCTGTTTACACATGAAAATATAAAAAATCCTGCCGTGTCTGTCTTTAATAACTATACCACATATTATTCTCCTCACTTTACTTTATTTATATTTTATTAAAATACCATTGCTATGTTAATATAACTAAAATAATCCACTTACAGCTTGACCTGGCTTTCTCTGACACCTGAAACAACTAAAAAATGCATTTACATTAATACACGTATATATATATAACGAAATATGTGAGCAAAATATACATAAGTCATGTTTAAACATTATTTTGGCTCACTAAGCATACATTGTTATTTTGATCATCTAGTATAGTTTAGTCTATTTGATATCCGATATGAGAAATTGCACTTGCCGACAAATTTATTTGAGAAGGGCGCCAGTCGACAAGACAATGGCCATATCAAATATACATATTAATGGATAATGATCCAAGCACACATTTATAAGGGTTTATAAAGTTTCAATGCAATTAAAATTTTACTTTGCGTTTCAGTTCACTTTTAAAAAAAATTTAATTTTATTCTGCTGAACGAAAAAAAAAAAAATCTCTGGATGAATAAGTAAATGCTATTTTAAATGACACAATATTATTTAAATCTAAGACGTATAACAACTAAGTACGGTAATTTGTCTGACCTGGGATCGAAACCAGTTACCATTTTGGTCAAGACACAAAAAAAAATTCAAACAGCCAAAGTACGATTAACAAAACAAACAAAAAAATACAACCAAAAATTAAAATAAAATTCCATGATAACTGCCACTCCGAATTATGAACCTGGGATCGAAACCAACTACCATTTTGGTCACAACCCGAAATAGATTAACAATTATCAAGCAATTTTACAGAATCACGCATTGAGATCAAAAACTGTTTCAAAAACATTTATATAAAAACGGGTTTTACCGAACTATAACGAAGTGTATACCTATACAAATATTTCTTTTTTTATTATGTACATAAATTTATTAGAACGAATGTCATATTGCAAACCGCATACTCCTACTATTTCAGGCAAGTAACGCTGGTCACAACAATGACACGGAAACAACAATTGCAGACATAGACCTATTTTTTTCAGGCTACACAGCAATTTAGAACTCTACAGTGTAAGGGGTCTTCACCTAAACGGTTACTAGGGGAATCTTCATAAACGATCAGTAAAAAACAAGGGCTTCACCTAACGGTTGCTCAAAGGGTCTTCACCTAACGGTTACTCAATAAATGATTCAATAGCATAATCCGAAATGGGAAAAAAAAATCTTAACTAAAGGGAGGCTGACATCTATGTTATACAAAAATATAAATTAAACGACATACGCATTTACTCTTTATTAAGTTGAAAATTAAGTTTGCTATTTTATTAACAAAACTTATATATATTTGGTAGGACACGTAATTACAAAATATTTAACAGTGAACGAAAATTTTGCATGATTATAGCATTCATTCTATATAAAAATGAAATGCAGGGAACGTGAAAAAAAATATTTGTTAACACCGTACACTGACACGTGTAATTTTGACTTATCAAAGCTTTCGATCTATGAAAAACAATTCTATTAACGAAAAAAAAATTATCCAAGATATTTACAAAAATTTATCCAAACGGAAATAAAAATCTATTATGTAATTGTACTTTTTTACTCAAAATATTAACAGTACCGTTTATACTATATTTCGAAAAAAAAACCATTATTATTCCCAAACTTTTTCATATTTGAGCGATACTAAAAACAATCTAAAGTACGAAAGCTAATTTAAGGAAGGGCGGGTGGGTATATATTTGACACTTCCGCCTTATCGAAGCTATCTACTTTATACGAGAAAAAAAATATGGCGTACTGGCCATGACAAAACTAATTAGGATTACCAAAAAATTACTTTAACTCTGAAATCTTCTTTTCTAATCACACACAAAAAAAACAACTAACGGCGTGTTAACTTTTTTAACTATAAAATATTCATTTCATATATATCAAACTCGGAAAAAAAAATGTTTAGCTTATAACACCTTTAACTTCTTAATTAGTTAAAAAAAATGACATTTAGCTCACGTTAGGAAACAAACTTGGAAAAAATTATACATATATTATTTGATATAAATTATTAAACTAAAACTAGCTTCTCAGGGTACTGTTAAAAAAATTTTTTTTTTTTTTTGAAGAAAAGAAAAAAAATGACACTCATCCACGTTGTTAGCGTCAGAATCGGAAAAAAAAATTATACGTCTACCCATATTTTCCTTAATTTCAAACAGAAAAAAAAACATTCCACACACATACAAATGTCATATAGGGCATTGCCGGGTATGGAAAATTTCGAAAAGCCACACGATGGGCGTCCAGAATGCGGAGAAAAAAAAACCTACTGTGACAGTCAGATTATGTATGCTGGTTTAACCTAGTTCGAGTCCTAAGCGAAAGTACCTCGAGGCCACTATACGCGAAATATTAAATAAAGAATATAATAACCTCTGCCCTATTTCGCCTATTCTCGGGGCTAATTCACGAACCAACAACACCATCTGAGCCACGCATAAATTCTTTTTCAACCGGCCACAAAGCTTAGCAACAGCGGTAGAGACATGGACGGGAAATCCTAAGGAGCTAAAAACTAAATATTTAAAGTACTTAAAACATGTGTTGATGTTTGCGTTATGCGTGCCTGGATCATTGAAAAGTAAAATAAACATTTAATATGACTAAGAAACTCAAGTTTTTGATAATTAAATAATGTTTAATTACTGGCTTTAAAATATGAATAAAGCTTTAATGGCCTCCGCTATTCCCCTAAATTACTGCGACAAACTAATTAGACAATAAAAAGAAAACAGGTTAATAGGTTTGCGGTCAAATTCTTTTCTTCCCAATTTTATTAAAAATTTCCAACTCGATCTTCTCGATAAAGTACGATAGGTAATAAAACCTTTCGCAAAGCATTTCTTATGGCTTTGCGCGAAAAACCGGGTTTAAAATTAACTTAGAACGTATATAGCTAAATCAAATATACGTGACTAGCTAATGGCGGACAAAAAAGAGGTGTTATCAAAAAGATCAAGTTGGCACACAAAAGAAACTGACTTGGATTTAATTAACAACATAAATAAAATTGGAAAGTGATTTCAAATGACAAAAAATTAATTATTAAATTTAACCGCAACGAAATACTAAATCTAAGGAAGAATAGCGAAGGTAAAAAGGTTACATATAGCTAGATAATCCCAAAATATATTCACGGTTAATTCATAAAATGTTTACATAGCAAATACATATAATTCAATACAACAATAAGACAATATGAATCAAAAGTAGCATACGAGATAGTTTAATTTAGGAGATACGATACCGTCCTTTTTCCGTGATGTTCCCTACGGCGTCCGTGGCTTGATCCGACCGACGATAGGTGTTTGTCCGGACAATGAAAATATGAAGTGTGGCTTCCATGAAAAGTTCTCCAGACACAGCATAGAGTTCAGATGGTTATTGATTGGATGTTAAGGCATTTCGGAAGGTATTTAGGAACCTCGGCGATAGGCAAAGCTATGATTTGCCTAGCCAAGCATATCCATTTTCCTCAAAATACGGTTGGTTTTAACTTGAGCCGGTTCCAACTTCTCCATTGTGTGAAAATAACAGCTGTATAACTTTTTTTTTTAAGTACCAGCTAAATGTGAAGCAAAATCTAAAGGATTTCTCCCAAGAGAAATCTGAATGTACTCTCCAGAAAACTTGGAATAAAACAGCAAGAAAAATCTTAATAAATCGCCTTCACAAGCAAAATCAGAATCAACTGACTCATTCAAAAGGAAAAGTCTGAATAATAATCTCTTTTGTTCTCCCTACTATTTATACTTTCTCTGACAGCTACCTTCCATTGTTTGTATGATCTGAGATCTTGATAAGCCTCCCCATGCTCCTTTGTTTCAAAGCAACACTTTCTAAAAATAACTTTAACTTTTTTACTCTAACTTTTTTACTTCAAAGTTTGAATTCTCTTAATTAAAAAGAAAGAAAGAGAAGGCCATCTTTAATTACACTTGAATGGCTCACTAATTAAAACTATACATTCTTTTAGAAAATGTTGGCAGGCATATCTCAAAATCAAATCATACTAAATATTTTAATAAAAATTTGAACAACAATATATTATTATTTTACAATAGAATAAGCATTTTATTTCAGCAGAATTTTGCATTACTTATATATATACACTAGATGTATATATATATGTATGTTTGACTAATAGGTTAAGCAATTTTTATCAATAGAATGAAATTTATTTAAAATAAAATATTTAACTGTAATACACATTTAATAAGCATAATTATTTTTAACTCTAATGCAAAACCCTGCTGATATTGAACTATAAACTTAATTTAGGTCTACAATATTAATTAAGTTTATAGGAAGATGTGAAGCATGGATCGGACTTCAGATCCATTGCTTCAATATATATATATATATATATATATATAAATATATATACAATATATATATATATATATATATATATTGTAATTGTGAGGGTAGCTTACAAGCCTGTTCAACCCAACCCATAACTATTCATAACACTAATTGTGTCCATCTCAAATATTAAAATTAGCTTAAATATTAAATTTTAATTAATACACAAATAATATAAATATATGTTAGTAATATACTTGTTTTTATCATCTTATATGTCATTAAACCAAATAATGTAATGAGAGGGACTGACAATTGTTAAGTAATGAAATGAATAAATGTCAAAGCAGTCTTTATACAAACAAGTATAAAAATAAAATGATACTTTATTTCATGACTTTTAAATCGATTATCGTGATATAATATCTGCAACCATGAACAATTATGGCAACAAAAAGGAAATGAAAATCTGGATATGTTAAACAGCAGGAATTATGCAAGATATATAAATATAACATCATTTTTACTTGCATGATCTTCACCAATTGCTTACCTGCTACAAAAAGACAAGATTAAAAAAAAGCAAAAAACATTTTTAGAATAGGAGAGAAAACGGATCTGTTGTTCCAGAAAATTGCTATTTTCAGACATATAATTATCTTATGATACCGCAATAAGTAAAAGAAGTTTTTCAAAGTGAAATAGAATAAAGAATTTCATCTGAGTGAATGAAATCAGAAACTCATTTTATATGTATATTGTATTAAATAACTATATTTGTTCTAGTCGAACATAAGTTGAAGAACATCAAAGATTGCCAATATTCTAAATAGAATTTTAATTAATCATCAACCATTTGTAAGATCTATACAATGTCAACTGTAACTGATTTAAAGATAGTATATATAATTAGTAACTATAAAATGTTTTGTAGCTGAATTGACAATGTCATAGGTGGATCGTTATTTACCCTGCCATGGAAGTGTGATATTTGTCTTTATCCATTCTTGAAATGCTGAAGAAACATCTTTTGCCTTATATGGAATGCTTAATGATGAATTTAAAAAAGAATGAGTGAGGACCAAGATGTGACTGTTTCAAATATATAATGAACAGATGCCAGCAGATAACTTATGCCTTGCTTAAGGATGATCATCTGCAATGCATCGACTATACACATGAAGGACTTTTCTCAACTCACAAATTTTAACTAAATCGATTTAAAGGGATTGTAAAATCTTGATTATGTAATTTGAATTTTTAACTCTTGTAAATATATATATTGTACCGAGATATATCAGGAAGGAGTGTGCTTGCTTTGGAGGTACACATAATTAAAAAAAAAAAAATATAAATTGATAAACGATTTGTGTAAATATTAATAAAAATAAAAGATCTTGTAGGGTAAAATAAGAATAAAGATTTTTTTTCTCATAGACAGGTTATCGTTAAAAGCATAAATTAAATAGTTTTATAATATATAACTTTGAATCGTATTTAAATAAAACCTAAAGGATTAAAAATTGATTTAACTAAATTTGATTTAATTAAAATTTGATTTAACTAAATTGAAATTCGATTTAAGATTGCTTTAAGAAAAAAAAAAAGAAAAAGCAAGGTGGAATTCATTTTGTCTTATAATCATAATAAAAAAGGAAAAAATATATGTAATTAAAGGAATGTAGTGAACAATGGGAGCTAATGACAAACATAAGAAATTTCCATTAAACGGCTAATTAGTGAAAATAACTTTAACAAAGAAATTGAAAATAACTTTAACAAAGAAATTGAAATAACTATAACAAAGAAAGTGAAATAAAGAAATTGAAATAACTCTAGCAGAGAATACAAAGAAATTAAATGACCAATGCGAACACCAGAAAGTCAGCATGGACCATAACTGAAACACCAGAGGATTAGTTACGTATTGTAGATTGAATCCGCAAGATAAGGACCGTAAAATATAAAAAGGGCGAATTTTCTATTCATTCACTTATTCATTCATTAATTATATTATTTTCATAGATAGAGAGTATACGTCTAAAGTAAAATGCTGCATTGTTAAACCCATTGTGTGAACAACCGGCCGAATCCTTCCATGCAATACCAACAGCAGACAGTTCAAATTTTGATCATGGTCGTGTAAAACAAGAAAGAGATGGAGTGTGTCATGTAAAACAAGAAAGAGACGGAGTGTCCACGTGGAGCCCACAGGATCCCAACGACATCGGGAAAAGGATTGCAAAGAGTTAGCGCTAACTGACCGAATGAAATACTATAAGAAGCAACGCTCGGAACCATGCATAAGGGAGAAAGCTAGGTAATGTTTATTTCAATTTCTAATTCACTAATAAAAAGCCGTAATAATAAACTCTGAACTTTATCTTACGAACAATAAGTACTAATTGTCTTTAGCTCCATTACCCAGAGATTTTAGTGTGATTTCAAATATAAGTGTATGCGTATAATTATTTCCAAAATGTATTTATAATATGAGATTTTATTGTGATTTCAACTATAAGTATGCGTATAATTATTTTTTGTATTTATAATATGAAATTTTTACTGTATTAAATTTTATCTGAACTTGAACGAAAGTGTAATTAATTATATTATAAGACCAAACAAAGTGTAATAGCGTAAATAGAGATTTCATGGGTTAGTAATTACTTAAATTAGATTTAAATTAAATACTTAAATAAAAGAAAAAGAGAAAGCGAGAAAATTAGTGCAGAGAAAGATTCTAAAATTGATTTTTAAGTAGGCGGAGTATATTTTGTTGATTATTGTAGCTGAGCTAGCGGGAGCGGGTACTAGATCGTATTGGTCAAGCAGACTTGTCGACAAGGTCGGCTGGCGCCCATAGGATTTTTTTTTTAAATAAATAAAAAGTTTGATTGGCTAATATGTAGTCTAGTAAACGAGTATAAATGTTATTGGCAAATGTTTTCCAATGATATTGATTATTCTACCCGAGGTACTGACAGCCCTGTGATAGGATTTTGTGTAAGAGGGAGGTACAAAATTCTGATCGAGTTGTTATTATAAAAATTAAAACATTGTTATTGATTTATATAAATGATGTTTTTATAAAATTTACGAGACGATGGTAAAAAAGGGTAGTAGGTATAAATGGCGCGTCAACGTGGAACGAAACTAAACGTTTTGGATGGCAGAACCGATGTGAGTCATGAATGGATGTTTTAAGCGGTGTGGCCAGAGTCGTGTATGAGTGATAGAAGTGATAGCTAGTAAAAAGAAGCGGGAGGAAGCGTGATAGTAGGATTAGAAAATGGTATAAGCAGCGCAACTGTAAAGGTGATTTTGCAATTATATAAAACGTGGAGGCATACAGACACTCCGGGGAATTTTAGTATAAGAAAAAAAAAAGGGGGGAACTGGGAAGGTTAGGTTTTGGTTGTACGTACGTAAGTTTATTATTATTATTAAAAAGAAAAAAAAACAATCATATGAAATAAAATCAGATAAAATAGGTGTAAAATGGAAATAGCAAGTCGGGTTATCAAAATAAAGACTTTCTCGGGAAACGAAGGGGAAAGACCGAATAGATACTTGGAGAGTCTAGAACGTTTTTTTTCATGTAATGAGTTCAGTGAGTCGGTTAAAGTTAATATAGCTGTAAGCTACATACAAGATGAGGCCGAAAATTGGTGGGAGTCACTGGGAATAAAGCCAATGAACTTCAAGGAATATAAACAAGCATTTCTGAAGAGTTATTGGGGGGAGGGGCTTCAGGAAGTTGTTAAACATCAGGTAACACAAGAAAAATGGCGAACAGAAGAATCACTAAGTACATATTTCCGCAGACAAGTGGCGAGATTAAGGGAAATCACAGCATACAATCTATCTGAGCAACAAATACTGCGGATAGTAAGGCGAGGCTTCCCAGAAAACGTCCAAGAAACAATAATAGGGAATGATACCATAGAGCGAGCAGCAGAGATACTCAGGACGATAGATAACTATAAACAGTACGAAGAAAATCGGAGGAAAGAGGGAAAGGCAGAAGATAATAGCAGACATGTAGCAAACCTAGTACAAAATGAAGAAAGGGGCGAGCTGGGAATGGCATACCAATCATGTCCTAAAATAGAAATAGGAATCGAAGGGAAGGCGATTAATGCACTACTTGACTCGGGCAGCCAAGTGTCGGTGATTTCGCAGAAAACGTTCAATGAAATGGACCGGAGTAACTTGAAAATTAAAACCTTGCCGTTAAAGGATGTATACGTAAGGCTGGCGAATGGGAAAAGAGCCAAGTTGGCATCGGAGCAAGTGTGGGTGAGTATTAAGATCGCAGGGAAGGAATACAACCATGTCATGCTGATCTTGGAGGGATTGATACATGATGCTATCCTGGGCTCAGACTTTATGTGCAAAGCAGGATGCGTGCTGAATTATGAAAAGCGACAGGCAAGAATTAATCATGCAGAAATACCGTTTGACGTCTGCGAGGCAGACAATAGTAGAATGGAGCACGATGCAGAAAGTGCAGGGATACAATTAGAAAAAAAAATAATAATAAGGGAAGAGGAACAGGGAAGCGAGAACGGAGAATGACTGAAGAGTTTGTTGAACACGTACGAGGATGTGTTTTCAGAAGTTCCGGGAGTTATCGAAGGATATGAACACCGAATAAAACTGATGGAAGACCAGCTGTATCAAGCGCGAACATACCCAATACCACATCAATATAGAAATGCCGTAGAAGAACAGCTACAGAATATGCTAAAATGGGGAATTATTTCTAAATGCTCATCACCATACAATAATCCGTTGGTGACAGTAAAGAAAAACGATGGGTCTATTCGATTGTGTTTAGACACGCAACAGTTGAATAAAATAACAGTGCTAGACACTAATGCCCTGCCACCTATAAGTGAATTATTAATGAAGTTCCATAAAAAAAAATATTTTCGATGTTTGATCTAACGGCCAGCTACTGGCAGATCAAGCTTCACCCTGAAGACCGGAAATATACCGCTTTCCAATATAATGGACGGGCATATAACTTTAATCGGGTTCCCTTCGGCTTAAAAAACAGTGGGGTGGGACTAATACAATGCCTTGATCAAGTATTGTCAGAAAAAATTAAGAGTTTAATTACGATGTATGTGGACGACATCATTGTGGCCTCGAATAGTGTGGAAGAGCACTTCGAACATTTGAAGCTACTGTTCGGGGAGTGCATAGAAAAAGGAATTAAAATAAATTTGGGGAAAAGCCACCTGATGACTCTGGAGGTGAAATTCTTGGGACACATTATCAGTGAGCAGGGAATATCTCCAAATCCAGAAAAAATCGAGGCGATACAACAGTTTCCAAAACCAAGGAAGAAGAAAGACATCAAAGCTTTCCTCGGACTGTGTAACTTTTTCAACCGATTTTATAAAAACTTCTCAGACATGGAACCTCTCTTACAGTTATTAAGGAAGGACAAAAGGTGGATGTGGGAGGAGCTACAAGAGCGTAGTTTTGAAAAGGTAAAAAGGGGGTTTCTAAAAGAGGTCATGCTGTCATACCCAGATTTTGACAAACCATTTATAGTGCAAACTGATAGTAGTGGAGTGGGCCTGGGAGCCACATTATCTCAGGTACAGGACGATGGGAAATATGGGATGTTATTCTTTATAAGTCGCTTATTAAGTAAGCCTGAAAAAAATTATACAGTAACTGAGAGGGAGGCTTTAGCAATTGTCTGGGCCTTTAAGAAGTTTAGACAGTATTTAATCAGGTCGCAGGTGATAGTGATCACAGACCATAGGAGCCTTGAGTTCCTTAATCATAGCTTCCTCACGAATAGTAGGCTGATCCGATGGAGTTTGATCTTACAAGAATTTAACTATCGCGTGCAGTATTGCCCAGGCAGAGACAATATGGTGGCAGATGCTTTAAGTCGCTATCCGATAGAACCACCGCAGCAACATTTAACCTGTAATGATGCGTACATAGCAGCGGCAGAAGTAGATAAAGGCGAGGATATAGAGTGCAGTTTGAAAGGATTAGTGAAAGTGCAAGAAGAGGATACAGAGTGTAAACAGATAATAGACCACTTGCGCCGTCAGCCTACAGGAAGACCTGTAAACAATACGGTCTGGAAAGAAAAAAAATATTGTTTGAAAAATGGACTTTTACAGCGTAAAATAAGAGATGAGGAGCATACACGAGTCGTTCTTCCAGTGAATATGCGGAAACAAATAATCATGTTCATACATGAAAATTATGGACACTATGGGGCAAGCAAGATGGAAGGGTTGATAGGCAATTGGTTTTATTGGCCAAGAATGTATAAGAGTGTTTTAGACGTCATTGAGGGATGTACTGTATGTGCGAAAACAAAGCCTCAAAACTCATCAAGCGTGGGCCCGTTGAGACCTATATATGCATACCAGCCTAACAGCCTATTGGCAATAGATTTCTACAGACCTCTACCCCAGTTTAATAGAAAGAAGTATCTTGTTGTAACGTATGACGTTTTTTCCAAGTTCGTAGCAATATATCCGGTGACGCAAGCTAATGCCAAACAAACTATACAGGTACTTGAACGGCAACATTTTCGAGATGTGGGAACCCCAAAGCAGATAATATCAGACCATGGAACTCCCTTTATGTCGGAGGAATGGAAAAGGTGGATGAAGCGCCACCAGATCAGACATATTCTCACTTTGATTCGTAATCCGCAGTCTAATCCCTGCGAACGAGTCATGAGGGAATTAGGGCGCTTATTTCGTGTGTATCTCCAGACCAATCATCGTGGATGGGTAAAAGAGGTCACGAGAGTGGCGAACATGATAAATTGGTCCAAAAATGAATCCACCGGGTTCGAACCCATCAGGCTTCATCACGGGAGAATACCCCTTACCCATTCAAAACCCCTTTCCCAATTAGAACACCACCTATTGATAAGAAGAAAGACGCGGATGAAGCACGCTGTAAACTCAGAAAGATGGGAAATATAAGACAGAGGAGACAAGGGAAGAGCAAGGCTATGTTCAAGCTGGGAGATGAGGTCATGGTAAGGGTAAACCCAGTAAGCCATCCGGAAAAGGGGATATACAAGAAATTTCAACCAATATACGACGGGCCATACAAAATCATAAAGGAGTATGGAAATAACACCTTCAAAGTCGCCCAAGGGTCAGACTGTAGGGGAACGTTCAATGCGCGATCCTTACAATTACTAAAGAAGAAAGCTTAACAAATAACACGAACACACGAGAATAAGAGAGGACGAACTTCCATCAAAATAAATCGAGGGGAATGTATAATAAAATTAAAATTAAACATTGAAACTAAAACCTTCAGATTGATATTTTAGTTTCAAAAAGGGGGGACGGAGAAATGTACCAAGATATATCAGGAAGGAGTGTGCTTGCTTCGGAGGTACACATAATTTTTTAAAAAAAATATAAATTGATAAACGATTTGTGTAAATATTAATAAAAATAAAAGATCTTGTAGGGTAAAATAAGAATAAAGATTTTTTTTCTCATAGACAGGTTATCGTTAAAAGCATAAATTAAATAGTTTTATAATATATAACTTTGAATCGTATTTAAATAAAACCTAAAGGATTAAAAATTGATTTAACTAAATTTGATTTAATTAAAATTTGATTTAACTAAATTGAAATTCGATTTAAGATTGCTTTAAGAAAAAAAAAAGAAAAAGCAAGGTGGAATTCGTTTTGTCTTATAATCATAATAAAAAAAGAAAAAATATATGTAATTAAAGGAATGTAGTGAACAATGGGAGCTAATGACAAACATAAGAAATTTCCATTAAACGGCTAATTAGTGAAAATAACTTTAACAAAGAAATTGAAAATAACTTTAACAAAGAAATTGAAATAACTATAACAAAGAAAGTGAAATAAAGAAATTGAAATAACTCTAGCAGAGAATACAAAGAAATTAAATGACCAATGCGAACACCAGAAAGTCAGCACGGACCATAATTGAAACACCAGAAGATTAGTTACGTATTGTAGATTGAATCCGCAAGATAAGGACCGTAAAATATAGAAAGGGCGAATTTTCTATTCATTCATTAATTATATTATTTTCATAGATAGAGAGTATACGTCTAAAGTAAAATGCTGCATTGTTAAACCCATCGTGTGAACAACCGGCCGAATCCTTCCATGCAATACCAACAGCAGACAGTTCAAATTTCGATCATGGTCGTGTAAAACAAGAAGGAGACGGAATGTCCACGTGGAGCCCACAGGATCCCAATGACATCGGGAAAAGATTGCAAAGAGTTAGCGCTAACTGACCGAATGAAATACTATAAGAAGCAACGCTCGGAACCGTGCATAAGGGAGAAAGCTAGGTAATGTTTATTTCAATTTCTAATTCACTAATAAAAAGCCGTAATAATAAACTCTGAACTTTATCTTACGAACAATAAGTACTAATTGTCTTTAGCTCCATTACCCAGAGATTTTAGTGTGATTTCAAATATAAGTGTATGCGTATAATTATTTCCAAAATGTATTTATAATATGAGATTTTAGTGTGATTTCAAATATAAGTGTATGCGTATAATTATTTTCTAAATGTATTTATAATATGAGATTTTATTGTGATTTCAACTATAAGTATGCGTATAATTATTTTTTGTATTTATAATATGAAATTTTTACTGTATTAAATTTTATCTGAACTTGAACGAAAGTGTAATTAATTATATTATAAGACCAAACGAAGTGTAATAGCGTAAATAGAGATTTCATGGGTTAGTAATTACTTAAATTAGATTTAAATTAAATACTTAAATAAAAGAAAAAGAGAAAGCGAGAAAGTTAGCGCAGAGAAAGATTCTAAAATTGATTTTTAAGTAGGCGGAGTATATTTTGTTGATTATTGTAGCTGAGCTAGCGGGAGCGGGTACTAGATCGTATTGGTCAAGCAGACTTGTCGACAAGGTCGGCTGGCGCCCATAGGATTTTTTCCTTTAAATAAATAAAAAGTTTGATTGGCTAATATGTAGTCTAGTAAACGAGTATAAATGTTATTGGCAAATGTTTTCCAATGATATTGATTACTCTACCCAAGGTACTGACAGCCCTGTGATAGGATTTTGTGTAAGAGGGAGGTACAAAATTCTGATCGAGTCGTTATTATAAAAATTGAAACATTGTTATTGATTTATATAAATGATGTTTTTATAAAATTTACGAGACGACGGTAAAAAAGGGTAGTAGGTATAATATATATATATATATTTGTGTTTCACTTTTTTGCATATTTGGAAATGTGAACTTTCTATAATTTAAAAATGTTTCTTTGGGAAAGTTTATTTCAAATAGGAGTTGAAAAGAAGAGGAGGATGGTTACCTTTATCCAATCATAGTGGCTGACATTTGATTAATTGCCACATGATAATAAGGTAAGACTTTATTATTATTATTATACTACATTGAATACATACACTTTATTAAGACATAATTTATCTTGTTTGTTTTATATATATATATTAACAAATCATTATATCTGTTATTCTGTATAAATGATTAGCCCCCTCGTTGAATGACTTTTACTATCATATGATAAATTGTACATAGATTTTGGAAGGGGTCATGAGGAAGTCAAACACTGACCAAAGTGTATAAACTATGATAGAAATAGATATGACAACATAAAAATATAAATTGGTTATTTAGACATATTTATAATGAATCAATATTTGTTATTTTATCATTATTTTAATGTTGTAGATAATTGCTGTCATCAACAAGGATTTCTATTTAGGGATTATGGGTATGGTAATATAAACTTGTTACATTAAGAATACGATAGAAGTTCATTACTGACCCCAATATTGCAATTTTTTTTGTGTGTATATACATATTGTTAAAACATTTTGAGTTTATAATTTTTATGTTTGTTCCATAATAAATGTTAATGAATTTATTAATTTCGATTCAGTCTTTAATTTGTTAAATCAACTTTGTATTTATTCATTAATCTATTACAATAGAATTGAAATTTAATTGCTTGATTACTAGATATATCATACTAATTGTAACCTATATAGAGATATGGTAGTCATCAGCTGGCATTGGTGCATCCCTGTTAAGAGAATTGAATTTGAATTCTTCCTCGGTTTGAATTCTGAGAATAACAGAACTGAAAGAGGAGTTAAGGTATAGATGAACTGACCCAAATTGCATTTGAGTTTAACTGATGGGTATTGAGCTGGTCTATTAAAACTAGGTGCAATTATAGGTCATGTACATCATGACATTATCTCCAACATTCTATCCAAAGACCCAAGGTCAAGCATAATCAGATGTGACTCTCTCTTTCTACATCATCAATCAGACCGTTACATAAACATCTGGGTTACATGGCACACAACAGCATAATTGTGTGTTTACACACACACACACACACACACATATATATATATATATAAAGTTTAAAGGAAAAGTAGAAATAAACACAGACATAAATTTTTGTGGATATTTTCTACATTTCACTTGGAATAAAAATAATGTCAAGTTTCAATTTAAAACAAAATTTCATTATTAATTAAAACATTTAAAATAGTTGAAATATTGTATTATTATTACTCTGATTTTGAAATTTAAAAATAAGGATGTTTGCTGATAATTATAAAAATGTCTATTTTTGAAATCTGTTAATTATTTGGTATATCATACCTTGCTAAAACTTCAAACTTGTTTTCAAAAGAATTACATTGAAAACAGTCACTATGTTTTTACCACCTGACCCAACTAAGATTATAAAAAGACTGATAAAAATATCAGTTCAGTTTGGTTTGTAGTTTTTGTCAGAGCTTGCCAGAAGGCTTGGCTAATAATATTTTTAAAAAGCAGAATAGCTAGCTGCAGAATTAGCTAGCAGAATTGGACAGAGCTCCCATAAAGATGTGACTGAAGTCAAGGTAGTAGATCCAACAACACTCTACAGTTCAATGGTGGAGTTTGAATTCACATGGAGGAAATAACCCACTTTTTATGTTGAAATTCATAGCCATAGATTTGTGCTGAGGACAGTTGCTTGCCTGGAATCTATCAAACCAAGACAGCTTCTCAAGCCCTAGACAGAAGAGAGTTCTTGGAATGTCAACATACCTGATTATATTTTCCTGATGATGACAATTACCTGAATTATACTTTTCCCTGATGATGATAAGCCTGGATTATATTTTTCTGATGTACCAAAAACCAAGCTTACCAAGAGAAACATTGAAGAAATTGGTATACCTATGCTGCTGTTTGTCTAGACATGCAAGGAACCACAGCCAACCACATTACTTCACATATATTATGTGAGTTGTTTTAAATAATTTTTTTTTTAAAATGACATTCTAAAAAGTGAGATACATAACATAGAACAGTATCAACTTAATTAAATTGTTTAAACCATATATTTTTTTAAAAAAAAAATAAAGCAAATAAATAACTCTACTTGGATTAAAAAAATCTAAGAGTCAGAATTAACACCTAAAAGATATTTTAAAATCTTTTAGAGAAGCAACCTGTGATTTGAGACATATATAGAAGAATATTATTTTAAAATCTTTTTTTTTAAAATAATGCAATCATAATTTTTTTTAAAATTAAAATCAGAAGGCAAATCTTTTAGATTAATTTAAAAGCATTGATAATTAATCAATCAACAATCAAAAAGTGACCTGTCAAAAAAGTGACTATTTTCTTTTTTAAAAAAAGAAAACTATAATTAGTTAATAGTTATCTGATAAAAAAAGAATGTTTCTGTCAAAAATTGACTATACTTTATTTTTTTTTTAAAAAAATAAACTAATAGAACTTGATAAACTGATTTTTTAAATTATTATTGATAGACACACATATATGTAAACTTTATGTATATTCAAAATGGAATTTGTAATTATAAAAATTATTGTTATTTGACAAAATTAAATTTATTAATAATCTATGCAATGGTATATACATGTATTAGTAAACCTAGCATTGGTATTTGTATTATTAAAAATATAATTTAAAAATTTAATCATGTATTTTATTTAATGATTCAAAGATGTTCAGAAATTATTGTTATACCATATGTCTGTGTGCATGTATATGCCAATGCTTGTCAAATAGGACACATATGTAAAATTTAATTATTTTTTGTCATTATTGAATATCCATTGAAACATATTAATTGTATATTATAAATTGTACATCTGTGTGCATATATATGTAAACCACCATGTAATAACTTGAATTTTGTATTAATCACATAATTTTGTATTAATCACATATATGTAAATCACAATGTGATAATTTGTTATTATTGTATGTTAACCAAAATCAGAAGGTTTAATTGATATGTATAGCCTTATTCTAGAGATTAATATCATTTTTTTTAAATTTTTATTGTTAATAAACTTGTGTTCTATTATAAAAATTATTCCAGTGGGTTCTAAATATTTTTAAAATATCTGTTTCCATCATCTCTTGGTCACATACAGTAATAAAGTATATGTTCTCTGAGCTATATTTGAGTATATTATTTAGAAATTAAAAGGCATTCAGTGATGATCAATCATCATTCTGGTTGGGCACATAAGATTATATTTTTTAAAGCTCCTGCACTACATTTTATCTTGGTTTAGTCTTAGAATTTAAATTTATGGTTGGCCAGTACATTAATGGTACTAAGTGGCCAGAGCTCTGATGATGATGATCAGCATGTTTTAATGTTCCAGCATTATTGTTTTTCTGATTTTTTATTATTATATATTCTGATAAATGAGCACTTATTTTGTGCCTCCAAATTAATGATAAATAATTGCCCAAGCTGACAAAAGTTCAATAGTTAGCCTGGTGTACTAAAGACCCATTTCAAATTCAGTCACAAGATTGTCTGTTGATTCATTTTTGATTGCTATTGATTCATGATGATAAATAATTATTACTTTTGGGGAGTGCTGGTGAACTTATAATTAGTTATGCTGATTTCTCAGAAAATCTTATGATCTCATGCTCTTTTTAATATATAAAATTGCTTATACATTTTTTTGATGTTAAACATTACTTTAATTAACATTTTTAAAATAATATCTTATTAAAATATACTTTATGAAAATTTTAAATTTTCTTTACTTGAGAGTGATGATAACTTGCCATCACCCCAAGTTCACTCCAGGGGTAACCACTCCTGATCTCCCTTCCCATTACAATATATACATAATATCTTTTTTTCATATTCCTTTATATTTTTTTGTTATTAATAAATTCATTATTAAATTATCAATCAAGTCTATTATCAATTTATTCCAATTTTCATACATAAATATATATGTTTTTTTTCATGATATGTAGTTAAGAAATTAAGTAATTACATTCATATCGGCCTTTCAAGCCAATTGTGCAAATGCTTTACGAGTGTTAAATAATAAATGAATACCCTCTGACCAATACAAGATATAGAATTTATGCAGGAATAAAAAGAATCCCTCTTATTCCTATGACTCAAATTTTTATATATGAGCAAATCTGAAGTACTGGCACAGAAGGCATGATGATAGAACGATCACTTTAAATTACTATATACAATGTCTGAATGAATGACGCCGATGAAATTTTCTAGAATTTACTAAACGTCATTCCAACTGAAACTTAATCATATATATAAATAAGCATTTATTTTTATAGCGTCTGTCTATAATTGTAATTACATTCATGTTGGCCTTTCAAGCCAATTGTGCAAACGCTTTGCGAGTGTAGAGGGATTCTTTTTATTCCTGCATAAATTCTATATCTTGTATTGGTCAGAGGGTATTCATTTATTATTTAACACTCGCAAAGCATTTGCACAATTGGCTTGAAAGGCTGATTTGAATGTAATTACAATTATATACAGACACTATAAAAATAAATGCTTATTTATATTTAAGAAATTAAGATAACTTTAGTTTTGTGATCATCATTTTCGATGCCAATACTTTACATCAGCTAGAATCTGGAAGTAATAATAGGGAAAAATTAATAAAAGTGCAAAGAAGTTGAACTAATGTATTTATGATAACTTTTTATTCTTGAAGGTAATATACCTGATTCAACAACCTTCACCCCAAATTAAAGGTAATTTTAGAAGATTATTCTTCTTAGAAGTAAATGATGCATCCTTTAAAAGAACCAGCATTTTGAAATGAGTTGTTGAGATAATTGTAAACAGAATAGATTGTTCAGTTGGATTATCATCAATAGTTTGTAATTCTTCTAAAATCTTATTTAAGGACTCAAAGTAAGGTATTCCAGCAATATTAATAATTCATAAGTTGTTCTGACCAAGCATCTATAATATCACATGTTTTAATCTGGTGTATTTGAAACAATCATTAGAATAGATCACTGCCAAATGAAGGCAGTTTTTTTTATAGAAAAATATTTGAAGGAGATTTAAAAAATGGGTAATGAGAATTTATGATATTTTTTCCCCTCTGTCTAAAAATAACTAGGTACTATTTTATTAACCAATATTTTAAAAACACATCAAAACTATAATCTCTTCGAATATATAAAAAAAATCAAATTTGCACAGAAAATATTTAACTCAACTGATCAAAAAAGGTTTAACCATATATATATATATGTATGTGTGTGTGTATTTATAGTATTATTGCTGGGAGCTTCCATATAATAAAAATATAATAGCTAAATAGCTGATGTTTCAGTACAATAACAAGTACTTTCCTCACAGCTTCTTTTTTCTCAAATCATAAGAATGTATGTAGTGACATTTGCTCCTCATCCTCAAATTCTATTGGTTGAGAAGTATTAAAAAATATTTTATCCTCTAATAGCTTTTTCCAAATATTGTTAATTTTTTAATTCATTTCATTTATGCTCTTAGACATTTTAAATTAACAAACCATGACATCAATTTTAATAAAACATATATTCAGCAAAAATTGAACAATATTACCAGAGACTGCTAAGGGAAGCTATAGAGATTTTCAAAAGACCTAAGAGCATAAATGAAATGAATTAAAGAAAATTAACAATATTCGGAAAAAGCTATTGGAGGATAAAATACTTCTCAACGAATGGAATTTAAGAATGAGAAGAAAATAACAAAAAAAAATAACAATTTTAGATCTCACCACATACATTCTTATGATTTAAGAAAGAAGAAGCTCTGAGGAAAGTACTTGTTATTCCACTGAAACATCAGCTATTTAATTATTATATTTTCATTACATGGAAGCTCCCAGAAATAATTATACTATGAATTCATTTATCAATGAGAATATATATATATATATATATATATATATATATATATATATATATATATATAATATAGGGTGCATAACAATAACTCTAACAAGCTCTTATTAATAAATGTAGCAAGAGGAAGCATTAAAAATCTCTATTTAGAGTTATCCCTATCTTCAGACTGATTGGTTTTGAGCTTTGGGCTCATCTCAGTGAGAAGCTAGGACATTCAGACACTAAATCTAAAATACCAACTCAAAAGCCAGCACTTATATATATATATATATATATATATATATATATATATATATATATAATATTATTATTATTCGATATCTGTATTTTTAAAGCAATATACATAATTATATAACTGAATATTTGTAAATACAGTAACTAAATAATTAAAATGTTTTATCCACTTAGGAATGCTTTCAATAATAATATTTCAGCATCTGTTTTTTACAACCATAATAAATCATGTATTTATGGTTTTGACTTCAATTTTAATAATGTAAAAATATTGCAAATTGAAAAAAATAACAATAAAAGAAAAATAAAAGAAGCTATGCTAATATACAAATATAAACATGACTTAATTAACAGGCAAGCAGCAAACATTAAGATCATGGAATTGTGGGAAAGTTAGCCTTTCAAAGCTTTAGTTGACAAAGATTACTGGGATAATCGAAAGTGCTACTAAGTGGATAAATTTTTTTAATTATTTAGTTACTGTATTTACAAATATTCAGTTATATAATTACCCACACACACACACATGCTGCATGCACACACACACACACACACATATATATATATATATCACTGAAGGCAATATTTAATTAAATCAATAGAATATCAACAAATTGTTATCACAAATTACACTTTTTTTTAGATAAAATACTATTAGCTTGATTTAAGATCTTACACAAATAAAGAGGGAAACAATGAGTAAAACAAATTGAGAATAAATATGCAGAGGCTAAACTTTCCATACAGTAGCATCACTCAGTGCAAGCCAGAGTAATCAATAAATGCAAGAAGGTTTATGCATAAAATACCTATCTAGTGCTTTTTTATCCAATATCCCCAGACTAGTTTTTAGCTTGTGGCTTTCATCAGTGAGGAGCCTTGGATCTGAGAGCACTGTACTTAGATCTCAGGATCTAATGCAACCCTCCAGCAGCCACATTTTATCTTATTAGCTAATTACAAAGCTTTGAGTCCAAAAATGAAAACACAATGTTTTCAATTCAAGCTCATTAGCTTATATAGTCACATAGATCTGAACTCAGTTCAGCATTCATCCTTTTTGGTATTTTTGGTTTTTTAATAACCATAGTCACCATAATCCTATTGGAATTTATAGTTAGCTAATAATTTATTGCTTTATAGTTAGCTAATAAGATTAAAGATGGCTGCTGGAGGGTTGCATTAGATCCTAAGATTTAGGTGCAGTGCTGGCTCCTCACTGATGAAATCCACAAACCAAAAACTAGTCTGGGGATATTGGAAGAGTAGGCACTAGATAGGGATTTTACGCACAAACGTTTCTGCATTCATTGATTACTCTGGCTTGCACTGAGTGGCACTTCTGTATGGATAGTTTAGCATCTGTGTAAACAGCTTGTATAAGCATAAGAAATGGTGATCATGTGAGAATAAATATAACTAAAAGTATTAAATAAACTCCAATCAACAGACAAGAATAAATTGTTTGAAAGTAGATTAATAAACAATCATTTTTAAAATCTTTTAAACAAACTTTTTTTCATTGTTTTAGATATAATAAAATGTCAACAACTAATTGGTTATTATATTTAAATCCTATTATTGCAGGTAATGCTTGAATAAAATTTTTTTAAAAAAAATCTGTTGTCAAAGCAAACCTTACCTTTTTAAACAGTAAGTAGAACCTTACTTGGTCTAAGATTTTATATAGACAATGAGTTAAAGCAGTGGATGAGACAGATTGAGAATAAATCTGCCTACATATATATATATATATGAGAATAAATGCAAACATATATTCGTTATGTATGAATGTGTGTATATACAAATGTCTGGGGTATATTTTAAATGTGGGCATGGATGGATATATGTATACGTATTAATATCTATAAAATAGATGAAAATAAGAATGTCAACTTTAATTTTAAAATGAACTTATATATAAAATTTTCTGAGATCAAATTGACAGCTGGGCATTATGGCCAAATGATAGCACGTGATCATTATTGCAAATCTTTAATATAATTTATTTTACCATTTAAAAAAAATTAATGAGCATAAAAACGATTTCTGAGTATTAACATTATCTTTAATTTCAATTACTGGTCGTTTGTATTTTTACTATAATTATTTAAGGTAACATCTACAACTATAAATTATGTTGTCATAATGTATTTTAATCACTCTATTGTATATTGCCAGTAATGCATACACATACTATTGCGTATGCTTTAGAGAGAATGAGAATTATTATATTTATTTTATTAAAATAATTTTATTTAATTGCTTATATACATTTAAAATATATAATAATTAAAATAAATAATGCCACAAACAGTTTAGTTTATTATCGTTTTAAGGCAAAAATATATCAATTTGGATTGAAATGCATTCCGGCTGCCTCTAATTCTTATTCTTGAATATGACTTCATTTCAGAGCCAAAAATAAGATCTTAATGTAATATTTAATTTTGTGTCCAATTCTGTTTTTTGAACACGACTTTATTACAGAGCTACCTATTATAAGATATATAAATAATATCTTAATGTAATTTTTAATTTTGTTTCATAACATTTTACCTAATGCTCCACCCCCCCCTTCAAAAAATTAAAAGAAAAAAATTATAGTATTTCTATCATTATTTTTATTTTCTTCTGTCTGTTAGTTAACTTTTTATTTCAATTTTTACTGAATGTAAAATTTGCTATTTTTTTACACTCACTTTATTTTTTACTATCTCTATTTATATTATTTCTTTTATATTAAAATGATTTTTTTAAAAAAAATACATTTTTTCAATGATTTTTTTTTTTTTTTTTGCAACAAATAAAATGAATATTTATTG
Source organism: Epiperipatus broadwayi (assembly GCA_028023455.1). Taxonomy (NCBI): domain Eukaryota; kingdom Metazoa; phylum Onychophora; class Udeonychophora; order Euonychophora; family Peripatidae; genus Epiperipatus; species Epiperipatus broadwayi. The sequence continues at coordinate 2,330,865 of JAQFVV010012577.1, read as the reverse complement.
TGAAAACGTTAAGTCCCCTGTGCGCAATTTCTTTTTTTGAGCAGAAATTTCATGTTGAAAGTATCATATGCATTTATAAATCTAGACAATACACAATATGTCTTTTTTTTTTTCTGTTTTCATTTTAGAATTTATTAAAATATGTGAGAAAAGACTTTTTTTTTTCCATGTTTGCAATTTTGAATGGATATTCTTCTACATAAAGTTTCTTCAAATAATAGCTGGTAATAATTGCAAGTAATTATCTAGGTGGCTATTTTATTTTTCATGGTTTTGTTCAAAAAGTTTGATATTACGAAGAGCCACAATTCCGTTTTTTTTTTTATTGATTCTTCTTTCAAATGAAGAAAATTGTTTGTACTTGTGTATATCCGAGGTCTGTAATTAATAGCAAATTATTCGATGAGTTTTAGGAGTCGATTAAATTCCTAGTTCATGCCTGTAGGGCGTCATGAGCCCCTTCTGTTCTAATACACTTCTGCCAAACCGACTGTTGATTATGCAAATTATTTGCATTCATAAAATATGGTGTTAAAAATTTAATAGCTCCAATAAAAAGCGACTTTTCGTAATTTTTATTTCAATTTTAACCCACTATTAATAGACTTACAAATCTGAATTAAAATGGGTTTTATAAAATGGAAAGCAGCTCTGTAATTTTAATAAACCAATATATATTTATATTTATAAATAGCATTACATTTTATTGATTAGATAATAGCGTTGTTTCAATTAAAATTTTAATATCAACATTAGTTATAAATAAACATGTTTAAATTATAGATTTTATGCATCTAGTTATATGTACAAATCCATAGATACATACAGAAAGACTTCACGATCCAGCGAAACACATGTGCCATGCCTAATGCAATGAATTCAAATAAAGAATCTTAGCCTTTTTTCTCAAATCATAGTCAATCCAATTCATCTTATAATATTGATTGATAATGGATATTTAATTACTTTTAGTTGGCTAATAAATCGAGAAGAAAAAAAATGCGTTAAGATCTCATGGCCTGGCAATAGATAAGCATGGTAATGTGCTCTCTTTCACTATACGTTTGAGAGAGATTGCCAGAGATGTCTTTAATCTAAAGTATAGTCATTTATAGGTTTTTTTTTTTTTTTTTTTACATTTCCACACAAGTATATATAAAAAGAGAAAAAATGATAAAATAACATTTACTAGGGGTGGGCAAAATAACAGAAACGCAGATCTATATATATATATACTTGCCACCATATAGCATGAAAATGCATTAAAATGTATTTTTTTTTTCAGATAAAAACTAATTTTCTTGATAAAGATATATTACAGAAAGATCATGCCAAATTACAAATACCTGTCTTAATATAAAATAGATAAAGTATAACTGTTAGCTGCAGTTTTAGTATTCAAACTGTTGAACAGCTTAATATTCAAGTTTTTTTAGGATGAAGAAGCATTCATTGGAGAAGGAGAAAAAAATTATCTGGGAATAATTGATGGAAAATTATGAAGTATTATTACAAAAACACACCCACCCACAGAAGTACAACTGAATACATACATTACTGTGTAAATCAACACTAACACAGATGTTATAGTATTTATCAAATGGCCTGGCATGAGCTTCACTGACAGAATACTTCTACTAATTTTTCATTTCAAAGTCTCTAGATGTTAATAATAATAATTAATAATAATAATAATATATAAATAATATTATTTTTATAAAGCGCAGTCGATATTGAAATAAATGAGAGAGTGCAAATCTCTCAAGCGCTTATGACTACAACCAGCCAATCAAATTTTAAGCACTGGGACAGAGAATTTTAATAAGAAAAGAGCAGTTCCACTCTCTTCTTTACTTGTCTCCATATATATCCAAGCTAGTCCAAAGTACCTATATTTGAAAGCGCGACTGCGCTTTATAAAAATAATATTATTTACATATATTGCTGCAAATTTATAACATCAAAAAACTACTGCGTAGTAAATCGAAAGATTTCATGCTGTACGTTTATAACTTGATTTCAGTTAATTAAGTGTGATGATATTTAAGATTCACGCTTTCAAATATAGGTACTTTGGACTGGCTTGGATATATATTGAGACAAGTAAAGAAGAGAGTGGAACCGCTCTTTTCTTATTAAAATTCTCTGTCCCAGTGCTTAAAATTTGATTGGCTGGTTGTAGTCATAAGCGCTTGAGAGATTTGCACTCTCTCATTTATTTCAATAATAATAATAGTAAAATCACATACAGCTTCTCTTCTACTGAATGCGAAACATGCTGATAAAATTTTTGAGTCTAAATTACTATATTCATATTTTCCAGTTGTGAATTGATAAATATTTTAAAAAAGTAAATCTTATTTCATGGTAAAATATTAATTTGCACAACTCACACAGATAAATATGATTAAAAACACATAGTAGCAAACACTTTATCTATTGTTCTATGCTGATGATCATGATGATTTAAAACTATATGAATAGAAAATTAATAGAGGAATGTATAAAAATGAGCCGGAAATAAATATAACAAAAACATGTGTATTGAAGACACACAAAATGATATAATATTAGAAGATAGGAAAGATTGAAAAGTGTGAGGAATATACTAGCATTAATATTACAAAAGAGCGACTGATATAGAGAGAAAAATATACTGGGCATATATGACTAGAGTCTATATAGAATATGTAAAAATCAATAAACAATATAAAACACAACAGTGAAAAGTATCATTACATATGGAAGAGAGTTATGGCAGCTAAAGAGAAAAATTAAAAAAAAATTAATGACTACAGAAATGGTTTATTGGCTAAGATTTTCAGGAAAACCAAAAAGAAATTCAAAAACAATAAAACGATTTGAAAAATAATAAATATTGAAAACATTATAGTAAATGCCATCAAACAAGATAATTCAAATGATATGGGCATGCACATAGAATGAATAATATTTCTGTAGTGTAATTTTCACTATATCATTATTGGATAATCTCTAGTCTAATAAATGACTAATAAAAATTATCAATATGTACATAGAATGTCGAAGCAACATTAATAAAATAAATATTAAACTGTACACCAACTGGAAAAAAAAGATGACATCCAAAAAGGAGTTGGAAATAGGAAGAAAAATTAGAAACAGAAATTTGTCAAAAGATTTATGGCAGAACAGAGAGGCATAGGGATTGTTAATTGAAAGAAATTATAGTGTTATAGACTGATAAGATGAAAAAAAAACAATAATATTTTCTTTCATTTTATGACTTTTCCAATCATCTGACATAAAATATTATTAAGCTTTTTAATTATGAGAAATGGCTTAATATTTTCTTAGCCACTATTCAAAAATTATTTTACATAGATTTCAAGAATTTCTTATATACAATGTAAGGTTTTACACTATCTTAATAAATTTATATTTTGTTCAAACTTGTATAAATACTTAAGGTAAAAGCATTTAAACAATTCATTAGAGATCAAATATCTATCCAGCAGTATCAAGCTAATCAAGTGCTAGATAGTGTTTCATGTTATTTTTTACTATTTGGATAGACAAGTGAGTTGGCTATGATCTCAGATAATTAAAAAATAAAATTCCGAGACAGCTTGAAATGTGAAAAAAAATGTTCTCGATTTGTATATCATGAATCTTTGCATATATATATATATATATATATATATATATATATATGCAAATATATATATATCTGTATATTCAAAAGCCAATATATATATATATATATATATATTGGCTTTTGAATATACAGAATAAATACACTTGGAAGTTTTTATGAAGGCATACAATCTGACAAATAATATTAATCAAAATAAAAATGTCAGAGTAAATCTCCAGTCATACTCAGATGTAAACACAATCTCATTCAACATGGCTATTAATATAACTTTACAAGTAAAGCTAATTTCTACTCTTTTTAATACTCTTTGAATACATAATTAAATATCAAATATGATACTAATTAGTACAGTGCTAACAATTATGCAGTCATCATATTAGTAAACTTTTCAAATGTTACTTATAACATTGCACCACTATCTATTATCAATTTAATTTTTGGAAATGTAAAATGAATCAATTTATACTAGCCAATGTAATATTTAATAAGGCTGTAACCTCAAGAATATGCATGTAAAAATGCGATAGAAGGGACCTCTACAGGTCTTAACCACAAGCTTATGCTCTGGAAGAATGTAAGAAATAATATTAATCAGAACAAACATCCAATTCTACTTTGATATATGGCTTAATACTTTGACTTCACAAGATAGAGGTAATGGTTTTTCTTTTATTGAAATCAGAAATTTCTCAGCCCCTATGCCCATAAAAACCTGTTAGTCATCTTACCTTTCCTTTCCATTTTTTATCCTAAATTTTTTCCATATTTGTCTCTGTCTTGCTCCATCACATTTCCACAACATCATCTTTGCTCACTCTATGATCTTTATATGTAGATCCCCCTTATATTTTTTCAAACACAGTATAAAAACTAAGAACCTACTTTCTGAATGACCTCATATAACTTCATTATTTGTACCTTTTCTGCTTGTAAGCATTTACATTCAATTAGCAGATATCTAATATTTTCCATGCTTTTCTTACATAACTTGCAGACTAAATCACCCATATTTCTCCATTTATGTGTATATTCCCTTCTTGCTAACATTCCCATTCAAGCTTTAAGCAGCAAACTACTTTCCTTACTATTATCTTAAATTAATTCACATCCAATACTCTCTTTACTTTTATATATATTTAAACTCTTTTTACTCTCCATTCTAGTTCCTTATCTCTTCAACTTCCTATTTTTTATTAATGCATCTGTTTTTTATCCCATTCTTTGCCATTATAACATTCAATAATTCTCCCAACACAATTATTTCACCTTTTTATATTAGTATACTGACATAAAGTCTTTATACAAATCATCTGCATACTGTACTACCTTTCTCACCCATCTTGTTGCCTGAAATTGAGCACTGCCCCCATGAAACAAATACATAAATACTCATGATGTGATGTAATGTGATACACTAACTTCTCCTTATATGAAGCCAGGAATCTCTCAGCCACTATGCCCAGATAAACCTGTTAGACACTTTACCTTCTCTTTCCATTCCTCACCCTAAGTTTTCCCATAATCTTCTCCATCCCATTTCCATAACATAATCTTTGTCAACTCCATGGCCTTCATATCTAAATCCCCCTTATTTTTTTCCAAACCCAGCATAAAAACCAATAACCATCTTTGTGTATAATCAATTTGTTCATATTTATTCTTTCATAGCTTCATTATTTGTACCCTTTCTGATTTCAAGCATTTACATTGAATTAACAGATACCTAGTATTTTCTATCATTTTTTACACAACTTGCAGACTAAATCCCTCATATTTTTACATTTATGTGTATATTTTCTTGTTGCTAAAGATCCCATTAGAACCTTAAACAATAAACTAATTTCATTGATATTATCATAAATTAATTTGCACCCAATGTTCCATTTACTTCTATATATATTAAAACTCTTTTTACTCTCCATATTAATGCATCTATTCTTTTATCTCATTACTTACCATTATAACCCTCAATAATCTTCCTGACACAATCATCACACCTTTTATACAAGTATACTGATATAAATTCTTTATCCAAATCTTTTGCACATTGCATTACCTTTCTTACCCATCTTGTTGCCTGCCCTTTACTTGTAACCCAATTAAATATTATTTTGACTATTCTTTTATTATTCATAAACTGCAATTTATCGAACATTTTCATTTTGCTTTTGCATCTCACATATAAAAATTTGACCATCCTATTTCTCCTTGAATTGCTTCCTTTGCTGTCCACATATCTGCATCTAATTCATGTCTTCCTATTTCCCTTTGTACTTTTTCTAAGTAATCTAATACTCCTTTATTAACACATAATGTGTCATTGCCATATGCTAACTCTGCTACCACAACTCCCTGCCATACAATTCTAGGTACATCATATTTATTACATGAAAACACTGTTAATTACTTTATCAATCCCTTTCTTTTCTTTGCTTCATTTATCAATTTTTCTCCTATTCATCCAAACAATTTTTCTGATTACTTAAGATGATTCCCAAATAACTATATATATATATATATTCACCACCCTTAACTTTATTTCCCCCAACAAAAATTCTCAATCTTCTCTTTCCCTAGTATTAACCATCATTATATTTGATTTTTCTTCACTAAATTTAATCTCCATATCTTTACCCATTCTTGTGCATGTCCTCAGAATAACTTTCACATTTTCTCTTCTTTCTTCACACAAAAAGATATCATCTGCAAAAAAAAGATCTGACAAAGTATATACTCCCTTGCCACTTATTAATTGTATCTCTATCCCTTTCCCTAGTCTTTCTATTGCTCTCTCCATTTCACTCAAATACAACAAAACAAAATAGGCTATGTAGGGCATCCTTGCCTTAGTTCCACCCCATTTTTAACTTTAACTGATTCTATATCCCCTAATTGATATGTATAGTAATTATTTTCATATAATTTCTTAATAATATCCACTAAAGCTTCATCCATTCTCAAATTTGCTAAACTTAAACATAATCTATTTCTATTTACTGTATCATATGCCTTCTCTATATCTATAAAACTCATATATAACTGTCTATCTGAATTCATACCCATATCCATAAGTTGTGTAACCACAAGTAAACTATCTCCTATATGCCTACCCTCACTATGTTATTTTGTTCCATCCATTTTGCAACTCTTCCAGCCACCATATATGAGAAAACTTTATAGAAAACTGATGTTACCACTATTAGTCTACAATTGTTTAACTTTCTATGATCCTTGCCTTTTCTTTAAATAATAATCTTATTCTTGTATTACTCCCAATTATCCGGAATAACTCTCTTCTGTGCCATCTCATTAAAACATGATAATAGCTTTACTTTTTCCTATGCTCTAAATTCATTTACCATCTCTTCTGCTCATCCATTTAAACCTCTTGCCTTTCCACTTTTCAATTTCTTCCTTGCCTCATTCAGTTCATTTTCTGTAAACCTAATATTCCCATTACTATATGCTTTCATGTTTTCTATTACTCTGTTCTCCACATCTAACATCTTTTCTATATCCATTACATACCTATTTAAGATTCTCTCAAATTTTTCTCTAGAGCTACACTATATTCCCTCATCATCTTGTAATACTATCTCTCCCCCCCTACATTTCTGCTTTTAATGTAATTCCAAATTTTTTTATTTCCATCTTTTCCACTTTTATTAATATCCTCCAACAATTTACTATTCAAGTTCATTCTCTCTATAATTATCTATTTTATCTAACTTTTTGTTTTTAAGTACTTTTCCCAATTACCATTAATACCTTTTTCACTTTCTTTATTCTTAATAGCACACTTATATTCTGTACATGCTTTTTTCCTATCTTTTATACTTTTACTAACTCTCATTTTTTATTACTTTTATTCTTCTGAATATTCTCACCTAAAATCCTATTTGCCACTTTTTCTATTTCATCACACCAGTCCTTATACTCTCCCCCCCCAACCAAGTCTTCCATGGTTTCTTCAACTTGTATTTTATACTCTTTCAATTTATTCTTATCATTCATTCTCCATCCACAACTTTCACTATTGTTTCTACTTTTATTTCTATTCTCCATCACATTACTAACCATTTCTATTATAATAAAGTTATGATCACTATTACATACTCTCTTTTCATTATCAAACATCTTAATTTTCTGTACTTTATTCATTCCCTCCTTCTCCACCAATACATAATCTATTGTGTGGAATATATTATTTCTAGATCATGTGTATTGTCCCTCATAAATATTTAATAAATTTTCAATGCTTAAATTCACTTTCTGACAAAATTTCTTCAAAAGTTTTTCATTCTTATTGTCTACATCATCAATTTATTAAATATGTCCATTCATATCCCCTATAATCATTATTCTCTTCCCCTTTCTTTAAAACTCTGTATATTTTTAACTAGGCATTGCACCACTCTATTATAGTTTGACTATGTCCACCATCAAATCTTGTCTTCCCAACCTTATTTCAAACCACAAATGTTCTTGACATTTAACAGTATTTAAATATTTTTTGATATAACACCTGTACCACCCCCTTTTTCTTTTTCTATTTATACCCTGCCATACCAAATCTTCCATAATAGATTCATCTCCTTCTCTTAGATATGTTTCCACTATTGCTAATCCCCCAAGCTCTTCATTTTCAATTGCTTTGTTTAATTCCAGTCACTTTTCTGGTCTCCTACCATCTTGCATATTCAAATACCCAATTGCAACAATTTCTTCTTTCCTAATTACTCTTGTATAAATTCTTTTGATTCTTTCTTCTCCATTATGTTTAAAAATAACTTGCTTACCATTAATTTTACAGACCCATTCCCTCTCCACATCTACACTTATATTTAAATCAATTACCTGTTGCTTATTTTTTACATCCTGTCCATTATTCTTCTTTTTGATAATGCTGCAATTTAAATCCCCACTCCCCTTTATAAGTTTTCTGAATTATATTCTTATAAATCAGACTCCCTAAAACTTCACTTCCTTGTTTTCCTAAGTGCAATCCATCTTTACTATACAACTCCCTGTTTCCAATAAACCAATCCCACACATCCACAAATGTAACATCATTTCTCTCATGCAATTTTCTTAATCTCTGATTTATAGAACATGCCATATCTAACAAATATCACTTGTCAAATCTTGGTAATAATCCAACTACCCCTACTCATCCATTATTCTCTCTGATGGTTCTGACAAATTATTAGTCCATACCATAACATACACATACTCTACTACCTTGCTTTTTTATTTTATCTGTCACATTCCTAATTCTATCTCCAGGCAAACATACTCTTACATACCCGATTCTATTTTTCCATGCAATTATATCTCCACATTCTCTAATTAGTGAATCTCCTATCAGTACTGTCTCATAGTCTACTTTCTCTGCTCCATCCATAACATTTTCTACCACCTTCTGGACCTCCTTATCTACTTCTTCCTTATTATTCCTACTCAATAGTTTCTTTATCTGCTCACACTTTATCTCTAATGATTTTAATTTTGCTTCTACATAATCCTCCTTTTTCTCTATTTTACATATTCTTTGGCTAACCATCTGCATTATACTACTAATTTCTCCATCCATATCTCCTGACACTCCACAAAAACCATACCCTGTCCTATCTTTCTCAACTACATTTTGCCCCCTTTCCCCTGACTTTCTCTTTGGACTATCTACCCTTGTATCACTTTCTCACACTTTTATCAAATTTCTACACTGTCTATATAACCATAAATCTGTTACATCCTTCCTAGTCTTATTCAAACATTTCAAGTGATAAACCTAATCACACATGGTGCATTAGAGCACACCTAGTTTCTTTCCGCTGATTATATATGCATTGTGGAATACAAATGCAATCCATATTTCTTATTGTCCAAGTCACCTATTCTATATTTGACTTTATACTGCCTCTCCTGTTCTTCAAAGCCCCTTGCATGGAAGAATAAAAACTTTACAATCTTTCCAAAATCCATCAATCTATACCTCCAAAACGTTATCTTTTTTCTCAAAAAAAAATCACTGTTTTTAAATTTAAAAAAAAAAAATCTTTAGTAGCAAACTTACTAAAAACCAATTAGTCTTATATACACCTTTGTTATAAATATCCTTATACTAACACACATTCAACAAAATAACTTTTTTTAAAAAACTTCTATATATAAAATGGTGAACGACAAACTTTCTAGCAATTAAAAAAATTGCAATCTTTCAAATTTCAATTAACTCACTTCTCTTGATCGCAATTTACCCTTTCATACACAATAATCAGTCTTTATATTGATGCTCTAAAATTTCAAACAGTGCTAAACTCAAACGGAAAGGTGTCTTTTCAGTTTAGCTCTTTGAAGTTCAGAATTCGTATTTATTCACAGAGGCTGAAATTTCTTAACATCATGACTGGTGATTTAAATGTTTTATATCTATTTTTGAAATTATGATATTTTATTATATATATTAGTGAAGCTATAATTTTGCAATTGTTAGTATTAATAAAATAAAAGGAATGTGTTTATCGATAAAGGTGTAATACAAATCAGTAATTTATTTATTAATAAAGTCATATTAGCTGCAGAAAGGAGTTTGCTATTAACTGAAAGGAGACCTTTTGATTCCTCTTAGAGGCCTTAAAGGTACTGAGCAGGGCAAATTCCTAATGTCCACTCCATACGTTCTTGTCATTGCAGCTGTTATTACTATGTGATTATTCATATAGTATACGAACATGGATGGGCTGCTCACCAACACGCATAAGCCAGCATGGTGAGTTTATTGGCTTTTTACCTCTGAGTTTAAGAATATTTTTTCCAATATATACAATCATGACAGACAAAAATAAATCATGGCCCTTATTCCCAGGAGGCTGTAAAGTCACCAACCAAGGCAGCGGTTGGTGGCCGAAGGCGGAGGGTGCTAAGAATCCCCTGATTGTGGACTCAGGCTGCCATTTGATGATGACTTTTTATTTAGGTACTTACAACTGCAGATCACTTTCAAGTGAAGGAAGATTGCAAGAGTTAGAAGAAGAACTGTCTTATATTAAATGGGACATTATTGGACTTTGTGAAGTTAGAAGAAAAGGTGAAGAAACAATTGATTTAAAAAGTGGACATATACTCTACTATAAAGGCACAAATATTGGAAATACAAGTGGAGTAGGATTCATTATAAATAAAAAATGGAAGAATAACATTGTGGAGATTGATGGTGTATCAGACAGAGTGGCAAGATTAGTTTTACAACTTAATAGCAGATACCAAATGCAGATAATTCAGGTTTATGCCCCAACAAGTTCTCATAGTGATGAAGTAATAGAAGATTTTTATATGGATGTACAAAAGGCTTTTGATCAGAGTAAACAACATTTTAAAATTGTTATGGGAGACTTTAATGCTAGAATTGGTAAACAAATGAAAGATGAAAATGCTGTAGGTAATTTTGGTTATGGTAATAGAAATGAGAGAGGACATAGACTTGTGGAGTTTGCAGAAAAAGAAAAACTTTATATTATGAATTCTTTTTTTGAGAAAAATGTTAAAAGGAAATGGACATGGAAGCATCCAAATGAAGGTACAGCAGAATTGGATTATATTTTGACTAACAGAAAATACATATTTCAAGATTGTAATGTTCTTAATAAATTTAACACAGGAAGTGATCATCGATTAGTAAGATGTAAGATACATGTTAATGCAAAACTAGAGAGACAAAAATTATTAAGAAAAACAATATTTACAGTTGATATTCCTAATCTTCAGAAACATTCTAATGAATTTAAATTAGAACTTACAAATCGGTTTCAAGTATTAGTAGATTTTGAACATGATTCAGATTTGAATGAAATTAATAGGAAAATAACTGATACACTTTTAAAAACTGCAACAAAGATAGCTGGTAGAAAAAAGCAGCAATTGACCAATAAAATTTCTACTGAGACTAGAGAATTTATGAAGAAAAGAAGGAATATGAGGATATACAACAATGATGCATTAAAAATCTTGAATTTTGTAAAATGGTGTGGAAAAGAGTTGAAAATGATATAAGAAAGTATAATTGTGAACTAGCAAGGAAAGCTGTAGAAGAGAATAAAAGTCTAAAGAGTGTAAAACAACATTTTGGTATTGGTAGGAAATTTATATCTGCAATAAGAAAAAAGATGGCATTATTACTAAAAAGAGAGATGACATCATGAAATGTGTAGAAGACTTTTATCAAGAATTATATAGTAATAAAGAACAAGTACCTCCTATACCTATTATATCTTCTGAATTGCCCAGAATTTTGAATGAGGAAGTGAGACATGCAATTAAATTTATGAAGAAAGGGAAGGCTCCAGGTAATGATGGAATTATAATTGATATATTAAAAGAAGCAGGTGAAGAAATATAATTTTTTTTAGCAAAGTTATATACCAAATGTCTAAATGATAAAGATGTACCAGATGATTGGAAGAATGCAGTATTAATATTAATATTTAAAAAAGGTGATAAAGAAGATATTAGAAATTACAGACCTATCAGTCTTTTATCAGTTTTATACAAAATTTTTACTAAGATAATTACAACTCATCTACAGAAAACACTGGATTTCCACCAACCAAGAGAACAAGCTGGATTTAAAAGTGGTTTTAGTACAGTAGATCATATCCAGGTATTGAGAGAAGTTATAGAAAGGACAAATGAATATGAGTTGCCATTATGCTTAGGATTTGTAGATTATGAAAAGGCATTTGATTCTATAAACATTTCTTCAGTGATTAAAGCATTGGATCATCAAGGTGTAGATCCAGGATATTGTCATATTTTAAAGAATATTTATAAAAATGCAACAGCAACAATTAGATTACATAATGATAGGAGGAAAATCAACATTGAAAAGGGTGTAAGACAGGGTGACTCCATATCTCCAAAACTTTTTACAGCAGTGCTGCAAGAAGTATTTTGTGGATTAAAATGGGAAGCTAAAGGAGTGAAAGTAAATGGAGATTATTTAAGTCATTTAGATTTTGCAGATGATGTAGTTGTTTTTGCAAATAATGCTTTAGAGCTACAGGAAATGTTGCAGGAGTTATCAGATGAAAGTAAGAAAGTAGGACTAAAGATAAATGTTAAAAAGACTAAAGTAATGTTTAATAGATTTTCTCAAAATATGAAAATAAAGATTGATTATGATGAGTTAGAAGAAGTTAACAGTTACAAATACCTTGGTCAGATTATTAATACAGATGGAAACATAATGGATGAAATTAATCATAGAATTAAACTTGGTTGGAGTGCTTTTGGTAGAAATAACTTGATACTAAAAGGAAATATGCCTATGTGTTTGAAAAGGAAGGTTTTTAATAAATGTGTTTTGCCAGTTCTTACTTATGGATCTGAGACTTGGACACTTAATAGAAGAGCAATACAGAGACTTCAGACCACTCAAAGAAGTATGGAGAGATGCATGTTGGGAGTAACAAGAAGAGATTGAAAACACAATGTATGGGTAAGAGAACAAACAGGTGTTACTGACCTCATTGAAAAAATTAAAAGACTGAAGTGGAGTTGGGCTGGACATATTGCTAGAAGAGATGATAATAGATGGACAATTGAAATTTTAAATTGGATTCCAAGAGATTGTAAAAGACCCAGAAAGAAATCACATGTGAGATGGATGGATGAAATAAAAAAGTTTACAGGGATGATGTGGAGAAGAGAAGCTAAAGATAGAAAAAGATGGATTGAACTTGGAGAGACCTTCATCCTGCAGTGAATTGATAATGGTTGATGATGATGATGATGAAAGTCATATTATTAATATTCTTAGTGTTTTGATTATCGTTCATAAGAAATTAAATACAATTCAAAATTTGAGACTCTGGATATATGATTTACGCACAAAAATGCTTGATTTTGTTTAAAAAGAATCTATTTTCTATCTTAGTAACGTGTAAAAATCCACATGATTATATATATATATTTAAAAAAGAGGATATTTAAACGAAGCATTCAGAAATAACTTTTTATTCAGAAATTATAGTTTAATGGTTTAAATAAGGCATTTTAGTCTGAAGGCTCAATGAGTTTTTGCTTATAGGTTCATTCACTAGTATTCTTTGTTTATTAATCCATTTTAGTTTTATTTGTAATACAGAGTAATTTGGCCTACTTCTTTTAATATAATCTTTGAAAGAGCAATCAGAAAAAAAAACACAGTTGTCTATCTTCTATATCGGTAGAAAAATACTATATATATATTGAGTCTTAACCAAAAAAATCATTCAAATAACAGTAATTTAAAAAAATTTAATTTTCTTTAATTGATTTATGGCTTTGTGAACATTACTGAAAAGTAATTATTTTTTCTAGATCTTTGAAAGCTGCTTATCATTTCTCCTTTAATGATGCTAATAATTCCAGTCTTTTAACTCAAATCTTTCTGCTGCCTCTATACTTCCCGATAATAATACAAATGTAAATATATTCGCACTCAACTCATATACATTATAATTTATTTTTCTAATAAATACAGTATTTTATTTTTTTTAAAAAAGTTTTAACAAAAATAGTGCAGTTTGTTTTTGTTAGAGTAGAAATTCTTGTGTTTCAATGGTGTATGAGTATTATTTATAAATATTAGAGTCATCCATTTACTTTCCTTCCTAAACAAACAATTCTTTAAAAATGTACTGATAATCAAAAGCATAGGTTTATGATTTAAGCTAGATACACAGTAATTTACCTAAAGTTTACTTAGCGATTAAGCCAATGCACATGCGCTTTAAAGATAAATTATAAATGAATACTCAATTTTCCCTGACACGAGATATAGTATTTTAGAAAGAATGGAATGAATCCACCTATTCTTTCGACCCATAGGGAATTTGAACACAGCCTTTCAAGCATCCTTCAACTATACACACTATCTCATACCACTGGTACACATAACCACACATGTAGAAAAGATAAATAATCACCAACATATGTATTTCGTGCTGAACCAGCACACATCAGTTGGTCCAGATTACCATCTCCCACACATACACATGTATATAATAAGTGCTCAGTTTATATTAAGATAAATAAGATTGACATCAGCATGGGATTTGGGCTTTCCATCATCAGATTTCCAATGGTACGGATGGCTGAAGAGTTGGAGCAGATTGAAGCCTGTCAATTAAAGTATAAAGATTTGCTGTCTTAATATAAACTGAGCACAGATTATATCTATGTTTGTGAGAGATGATAATCTGGACCAACTGATGAGTGCTGGTTTAGTATGAAATACATCTATTGGTGTATCTTTTCTACATGTGTGTGGTCATGTGTATCAGTGATATGAGAGAGATGGATAGTTGAAGGGTGCTTGAAAGTCTATGTTGAAATCTCCTATATTTACAATTAAGCTCCAAGTATATGAAGAATACCTATATTTCAAATCTTATACCGTTTACTTATTTTTTAACATTGAATACTTATTATTTTAAAAGTTACTGTTTGATCTGGTCTTGCATTATTTGTCTTGCTCTTTTTTCGACTCTTCATTTTTTTATTAATTTTTTTTTATTGATAACAATATATATATACAAGTATTAACATATTTACAATAAAATAAATTCATGTTGCATAGGCAGAAGTATGATGAAATTTCAATTAGAATGATACTGGTAATACTATAAGTTAACTCCAATGGAAGTGTGATCCACATTTGAAGAGTGACATATTCCAACACTGCAAAATTATGATGACTAAACAGAAGAAGAATCTAGATATTTATTTTTAAGAGTGAAATCTGATTGGTAGTGTTGTTAGAAGTACATATTTAAGCTATTAGAGAGTACAACTGAGAGATTATTGATTGCCAAGATTTTTACTTAAATAAAGTCTCTGTTCATAGCAATTTTTTTTCCATATTTTTATTTTATTTTATATATAGCTAATAGATTCTGATGAAAAAATCTTCTGATTAATTATTCAACTTTTTAAAATCCACTTTAATTATACTTTTCAATGTAAGACTTGATTTCTTCTAAATTTAACGTACAACTTAAAATAATTATATGCGTGTGTGCATGCAAATGTGTGTAATATTTATATATATATATATATTATAAGAGACTTGAATTCAGACCTTCAAATACCCCATAGCTACCCAATCTATCTTATAAACTGATACACGTGATCACATACATGTGAAAAAGATAAATGATCTGCAATATACATATTTCGTGCTGCACCAGCCCTCATCAATATGGATTAGATAGCTGTGGAGTGTTTGAAAGTCTGAAATTACATTATGTTTTGTATGAACAATACACATGTATATATATATTCTATGCATAAACAAAATGCCTTGTATGCTTAGGTACATTGCTAGAGTGATAGACTCTGGTGATTACTTCTGGTACTCCAGCTTATAAACTACCAAGCAATAAGTCATTTTATTATTTATTTATTTATTTTTTAAGACAACAAAATAATTATTCTAATGAACATTTTCAAATAAACTAATATTAGTAAAAAAAAAAAAAATAGGTTTGTATATTTTGAGGTGCAAAAAAAAAGTTACACACTTTCCAATGTTGGAATGTTACTAACTATAATCACACTATGCAAACAAAAATGAAAATTTACTTGAAAAATTTACATATATGAATACACAAATGCTAATTTGAATACTATAAGGCCCTTCATATAAAAAGTACACTAGGCTTTGAATGTACCATTTTAAGGCAAACGTCTCTTGTTCACAATAATGAGATATCCATTACTAATCAATGCCAGATAGTTAACTAACTGCATTGGTTAAGGATCAACTAACTGAAAAAAAAAAGCTAAGATTATTGTACTCTTGTAATAAGTTTATTTAGAAAAATCAAACTCGAATGAAAAGCTTGGAAGGCAAGACAGTCTGTATTATAGCACAGTTACATTCATATAAATATATGCACTCAAATTTAAAAATGCTAAAATAAATTATACATGTTTTGTCCACCCTCGTGAAAAATTAATAATTGCTTATTTTATTATAATTATTACTATTTTGACACAAGTATTTAATGATTAATTTTAATAATATCTTTAAAAATCTTTCTTACTGATTTTATACAGTATCTTTGATAATTTTTAAAAAATTCTAGCTTTTTTTTTTATTAATATTGATAAGTAAAACTTCATAAAGTTAAGATAATATAGCCTTTAAATAACCTAGTACAAAGTAAAACCTTTTCTGTCAATGTCTCATAAAGGAATAGTAAAGAAAGCAGAACTCAATACTCAGTGAGAATACAAACAATTTTCAAATCTTGTTTTATCGTCTAGTTAGAAATATTTAAAAATCTATTTATATGCGTTTATATATTGAACTATTCCATATTCTTATATTTAATTGTTAAATTTGTTTTTTTAAAGCATTCTAACTTCATTTAAACTTTTAAAATATATTTAATTGTTAGTAATTTTTTCTGGTTAGTATATAATACAATGTTTCAAATAGTATTATTTTTCTCTCTTCTTAAAGTATTTTTAGCATATTCAATGATAATACTAGCATGGATATAAATATTGAATTTAAGATTGATGCTCAACTTGACTATTCTGTAAAGATAATCTCCAGTGTGAGACCATGTATGTACTAATGAAGGTATATTCAATTTGCATAAATCAAAAATATAGGGCAGAGAGACAAAAGTAAAAGGAGCTGCTCACAGAGTTATGATAAATAACCTAAATCAGTCCAGTGTAGTACTTCATTTCGTTTGAAAAACAATAATTTTATACATTAAAAAAACAAGAGGACCTATATAAAATTTGGTGACCTGCTGATGTTAAAAGAATAACCATGTTGGTTAGAGCATGATTTTAAATTCAACATTCATAAATCTTCAGATCACAAGTTCAATTCTATGCTAATACTGTCACTGGTCAGATTAATGACTTCTGAAGGAAAGAGAAAAATACTTCTACTTGAAACATTACATTACATGCTTAGCTGCATGTTATTACTAATAATTGAATGTATTTGATAAGTTTAAATTGAATTTAAAAGAATAATAATTAAGGCTAGATGGTGTCAATCATAACATGTATAAATACAATTAAAATGGCTTCAGCACAAACTTTGAGGAAATAGATACCTATTTTTATTGGTCCATGTTGGATGTGTATTTGGCTTGGATATGAATTAATTATCTGAAAAAAGATCTCAACCCTGATAAAAATATTTAATATTTATTTAATGCAAATTAAAATTCATTGCCCTTAAGACTCTCATATAAGTTACTATATAGTTTTTTCAAATAAAATGAACTTACATTGTTATGAAAAACCTTTACTGATATGAGTGAACACCAAAATTTAATATGCTAAATTCCACAAACTATTTATAACTGTTTAAGATATGATTTAAATCCAATGATGCGTCTGGCAAACGAGCTTCTAGAAACGTTTTTTGTACTCATTAATTTTTTTTTTCAGAATTATTTAGTAAATATTTAAGTATGTATTGGGTTATTAATTTCATGCTTAATATTTGATGGGTAGAACTTCCTCTTGCAATAATATCCCATCGATCATTCCAGTCAGATAAAACTTAAAAAGTTCTCTCAAACTTTACTCAGGATTAGATTTTTTTTAGCTAGTTGTCCCATACCCAACTTAACTAACTATCTACTACTGGTTGGTAAATGGGTATCTGGTCATTATTAATTAGCAAATAAAATTAAAGATAAAAACCACCAAGAAATTAATAAGCCTGGTAAGTAATCTCTTCTCATTCATTGTTTTCTGCTGAGAGCTGTTTGCCCCAAAAGAGTCATATAAAGATTGTTTTATCTGTTATTCTAAAATATATTGATCTAAGTATTTTGTATATTATTATCAAGATATTATTTTGTTTCTAAATAAGTAGTATTTTTTGTTACTTTATGTCAACTATCCTAAAGAGATAAAATCCACCATAATGTACATTTTTAATTTGTCATAATTATATTTTTTGTGACATTTGTTCAATTATATATATATATATATATATTCAAATCACTTTTCCAAACTTTGAGTCGACTGTTTGAAGTTCAGACTTATATTTATTCACAAATATTGGGAAGAATAATTTGAATATTTACTATTTAATTCGTAGCAAGCGATATGGACTGGAATATATATATATATATATATATATATATATATATATATATATATCCATACAATATTTACAGTATATATATATATATATATATATATATAAACTGTAACCATATATTTTAGTATAAAATATATTAATTGATGTAACTAGTATAAAAATTTCTCTTTCTTCTTTTGGTGATTTGATTGGCTTGAGCTGCACTTTGAACAGATTACTTTCTTATATTATTTTGATAAATTTAAATTTTCCTCTTCCCATATACTAACTTATATCAAAACGTTTAACTTTTTAAAATTTGACAACACATTAAAATTTGGTAAAATAGTATTAAAAATAATACTTTATTTTTATTTGTTTAAAATGATCTTAAATTATTATTTCCATTGAATTAAAAAACCATTTGTTCAATTAAAATTAATTATTAAAAATAAATACAGTAATTACGTATGCGTCTCAATGTAATAAAAGAAAAGAGCGCGAATTTAAGGGAAGATCGTCTGTTAGTTTGCTTTTGAAGAGAGAAGAGGGAAAAGAAAATGGTAAAAAGGCAAATGGTGGTTTTAATAAGATTATTTTAAAATATTTAACAAGTAAACTGATCACCACAAATTTGCTATAAACGTAAAAATAATATCGTGGTATTTAATTATAAGATGAATTGCTAAATTTAAAAGTCTGTTCAAGTCGGCTGGCCAAGTGGATTGAATCACCGGTAATAAATTTTCCAATATTACATTTTAAGATGTTGGAGCTTCCCAGTTTAAGTTTGAAAGAATTAAATACAAGATTTTGGTATGTTTTGAAATATTTATTATTCTACAATTTGGAAAAATTAAATAAGTATTTAATTACAGAAGTTTTATGAATATGAAAATTTGTTTTTTAAAAAAGAAGAATTTTAAGTTAAAGTAAAACGTTAAAGTTATCAAAATATTTTAATATTTCCGTTTTTTAATTCTAATAAAATATAATATTGATTGATATTTAACTTTACAATGCCAGTAATATTTGCTAGTTAATTTGTTTAACATTTGGATAATAAACATTCTTCAAATAATTAATCAAAGCTATTTATAATTTTATCGTCAGTTTAAAATGAATAAATTAATTGCTGTAATTAGTATTCTTGGATTAACGCGTGGATAAATAAATACTTGCATGGATGTGATAAACTTGGAACACTTTTGATAGAGAAATGTAGAGATTAATAACTTTATGAAAAACATTTTCATTTAAATTCTGCGTGTCATGTTTTAAAATTGTTTCATGTTTGGGGAGCCATGCAAAATTGTTAATCTAATATTGCTTATAATAACTAATCAAATGGATAGAATTGCATGCATGGAATTTGACTATAATTATAGCTATTACTTCGTATACTTACTGTTCTACACATCGTACATGGATTTCATGGATCACATTAGGAGTTATAAAATGCTATACAATCCAATTTGTGATACACACATCTGCTAAAATTCATGTATTGAACTATAAAATGCTTTACATTTAGTTTTATCACACACACACCGTTAAATTTTATATATTTGATGAATAATACATTAATTTAATTTTATCGTTATATGAACTCGCATATGAAGTTCATAAGTTATTTTTTATTAAGTTTAAATTAATAGGGGTTGAATAAAATATTTATTCAAGAGAATAGCGCTTGCGGAAAAGCTTAAAAGTACTAAATGAATTCATGAGATGTATCAATCTTTGTGAGATATTTTGTGAGTCTTTCCAGATTTGTATTCCTATGCCAATATTACTTATATTATATTACACATGTTTATTTTAAGCAAGATAAGTAATACATTAGTTGTCCTGATTAGCGTAACATTTTTTTATGCAAGAACCCACATTTGCTAAAGTATCAGCATTTTCTGAATGGTCAGAAGAACTGAGGAGGATGATTTTGCACTTTAATGTGAAGTAAATAATAATGTTGTTTTAGAATGTTAAAGGGCTTTAATCTGTGCTGGTGGTTAATCTGCAGATTATTTTAATTGCCATTTTTGTATTTTACACACATTCCTGCGCTGGTGGTTAATCCACGGAATTGTGTGATTATATGTATTATTTTAGGATGGTGTTTAAATACACAAAACGTTTAGTATTATTTAATTCCTACATGTAGATGAATACATCCACAGGAATATGTTTGCTTCACAGATACAAGTTGGGCAAAGTATTTTAGTTGATCTGCTAAATCATCTTCTTCATTTGTAAGCATAATTTATCGGTTAGATTATTAAATGGTAACAGGACATTCTATTCAAGTACTTCATAATAATTAACTGTTGGTTGATTATTATTTACCGGAACGTAAGTTTAAATTGTCACTTTATTTAATGAGCACATTATAGCTAAATCATACAGCCGTCATATTATTTATTATATTATTATAGGTGTACAGTAGGGATTTATTGAGTCTGGAAATGACGTTCAATATTTCATGAATTGATGCTGAATTTATTATAAATTCCTCAATATTCAATATATAAAATTGAAATATAAGGTGGGATTAGGTTTTTAAATACTGTACCTATGAGATGTATCGAAGAAATCGATTGAATTATAATTATTTATTTGATTTGTTTATTTATGTTTTATTTAGAATATTGAAATTAATTACTTATTGTTCATAAATTTGTAAATAAAAGTTGATTTATAATTAAACTTACTGTGCCGTTGCTATGTGTCATTCATAAAATCAGAAATCATAAACTTTGGATAGGGCATACATTAAAGAGCATACATTGAAGAGCATACATTATAGAGCATACCTTGAGTTACATATTATCGTCAACATGATATAAGAGTTTATAAATATTATTTTTGAGAAAATTTGGATGCTTTTCGTCTTTGGTAGTTTATGATGAGTAAGGTACAATAAAATCCCATTTACCTTTTCCATCATTTTGGCTTTGCGTAGTTGATTCTAATATACAATATAAATTAATTATTAAGCTTGTAAACAGATTTACCAAATAATGACATGATTGAATATATTTACTTAACGTTTTTTAAATTGTCATTTATCAGTATAATAATAGTCTCAATAATATAGTAAACTATAAAAAAAAGAACCCAAGTATTTATATTTATTTATTGCAAAGCTTTACCTGGACTAGCATTCGTATTAAAAATCATATAGATGGTTTAAAATTTCATAATTTTATGTAGTTCCACAAATTATGCCATCTTGTACATGGTCGGCCATAGGGTCGCATACCATAAAAATCGCAAATTAAGGTTTAAAAGTAATAACATTGCACTTATAATTTGTTTAACGTATTTTATCATACTACTATGATAGTTCTTCGCGGTACACCCTGGCTGCGATCAAATTAAATTGTAAAAAGTTTATGTTAGATCATTGGTTTGGTCTGTAGTTGTGGTCTTTGGTGCATAAAATAGATAGCATGATATGCTTTTGGATACAGCTCTTAATAGCTGACAATGTACAGCGGGAATTGATTAGTGATCAAAGTTACAATTCTTAGTGCACTTACGTTACGTAATTGGGACCACACAATCAAATGGTTACAATTTTTGGTGCCGCAACGAGTTCATACACGATAGGTAGTTGAGAGGGCAATGGCCTTCGGTGGCCATTAGCTGGCCATCAAAATTTAGGGTTACAATATATATATATGATATTTAAACAAGCTATATCAAACTACAAACAATAAGATTAAATGTTATCTCTTGGCCATAGTTGCCACTACCTGTCATGAAGTAAAAAAGTTATAGTGTATTCATATGCAAAATTTAAAAATGTTTATTTTAGATAACATATTTTTTATGTTTATAAACTTTTTCTAAATATATATACATTTTATTTTTCAAAATTTTTCTCACTACAATCGGCTTTTTTTTTATTATTTATTTCACAACTTCACTTGACCAGCTTATTACAAACTACGTTATCACAGATAAAGTGCAAAATAATTTGAAATATTCTCTTTGCTAGTGTTATTTATATTGGATTTTGAAGAAAGAATTCATTTGGAAACATTGCATAAAAATTCACTTTGTGATAAATTTATATCTATTTGTACTCTCGTGTGTTGTTTGTATTCACAAACAACTAAGGATTTATAGAAAATGTTACCACAATAGAAACAACCTTATTTATACTATTATTCTAAATATATGTTTTTGTAAATAGTGATTCCCCACCTTTTCTTTTTTATTTGAAATTTTTATGAAAAGATCATTAATTCATTTTCATTACTATCATACACTTTTTGAAAAGAATTATTTTAAAACTTATATATAGGTAAAATATAAAACGCTCCTCATAAAAAATACTGAAAAAGAAGTACTTAATAGACTTTCCATTTTTTGGGTAAAGAGGATTTGAGTATTTTATTTACTGACGAATACTTAGATGATTAGCTGAATTGGATAAATTTAGTTTTTCCATGAAAATTTTTTTGCCTCTGTCTCTTGAAAATTATTTTACTTGGCTCGGATTTGAACCCCAAATCACAAACAAGAAGTGAAAGTGCTATCTCTGAACCACAATGATCTTTATATATATGTAAATGAAATATCTAGGTTTATTTGTGTATAATTAATTATAATAAAAATATTACGCGTAGATGAACCCGGATAATATTTCATTTGTATCTGTAGTTTTAGAAAATCTTCGTTTTAATATATGCATACCCAATGTAAAAAAAAAATTTTGAAATGTAAATATTGCTAATATCTACCCCTTTAAAACAAAAAAAAGTTCTGTTATGTATTGCACAGAATTTAATAGTTAAAAGGCTGAATATTTTTTTAAAATTTAGTTTAGTCAACTATATGGAATTTGGCTGTTCAAATGCCATCTGCCCTTCTGGCTGACTAATCATAGGATTAACCTTATTACTATTTATTTCCCAACATTAAACAAAGTTTTTAATTGAAACAAAAAATGTTTTATTTACTTTCTTTTATTATAAAATGATTAAATTTTAATTATGTGCTGCATTTATTTTACTTCATTATCATTAATTCTTTACATCAAGTATAATTTAGTGCAGTGAAAAAATAATGGATTCTGGAGGTAATGATCTCTAGATTGCATTTCAAATTTATCAGTTCAGATGTTTGAATATCATCTAGTGGGTTTCTGAGAAACAAATCATTTGATTATTTTTATTTATTTATTAATTGCCTAAAAGAAAAGTCCATTATTAAATCAGAGATTCTCCAAAAAGTAATTTTTGCACATTCACATAAGTACTGTTTTATTTAAAATCATTTTTTCCTTTTATTATATTAATTTAAGCAATATTGATCAATGGTTATAAAAATTATAAAGGAGTTTAAAAAATCTTGGATTATCAATTAGATTATTAGCAAAATGTAAAGTGAAATGAAAAAATGTAAATACTGATGTTATTCAAATTATCTTTGACAAATTTAGGGAAGACTGATCCTAAGAAAGCTTAGAGAGAGAAAAAAAAGAGAGAAAAGAGAGAGAAGAGAGAGAGGAAGGGAAAGAGGGAGGGAGGGAAGAAAGAGGGGGAGAGATAGGAAAAGAGAGACAAAAAGAGACAGTGGAGTAAAAATTGTAATCATATACTGGATTATTCTTATCATCTAGTTTAAATTTCAAACTTTATTTATACTTTTCAAATACATTCAACTCTTTCAATAATAGTATAAAGGTTTTTACCTAAACCAATATTTTTGAGTAATATATTTTTTCAAGTATTATTGGTCTTTATAGAGACAATACTACCATAGAAGTTGAAACTGCATTTGAATTCATTGATAGGCTTTTAAGTCAAAGGCAAATGGACAGTGGAAATATTATACACTTATTTATAAAGATTCTCCTGATTTATCCATTTTTACTTATGAGATAGGTTAATGATGGTTGAAAATGATGATAATGATAAACTTAACAGAGTACCAGTTATATGCAATTTGTAATAAGTTTGGGTAAAAATAAAAGCAATTAACACCAGAATAATGAAACTAGATAAAAATAAAGATTTAATAGCAATGTATAAAAAAACATTACCATACAAATGCTTTTAAATAATGGAAAGTAAAATTAATTAGATGATTCTGAAAGTAGTAATGAAAAAAACAGAGATAAAAACTATAACAACTAAAGTAGGATTGATAATTATTCAGTGATTCTTTGAAGCAGAATTAAAATAGAAATTATAAAATATTTTTATTTGAAATATTAATCCATAGGGAGTAGATATTTAGAACAAGTATAAAAAAATTGAAGGCTCTAGAGATGTTGACTTGAAAAAGAATGAGAATATAAATTTAAGGACACATTGCAAATTAGGAAGTGTTAAAAAACAGAATAATAAAGATTGAAAAAAAAAATAAGAGAAAAAGATATTGAATAGAAAATATATTTAGAAATAGAAGAGTTACAAATTATCTTTTAAAAAAACTATGGAGAATAAGAGAAAGGATATAGAAATAAGAAGTTGATAGACAAACACAAGAAAAATGGTAATTATAAGATTTTGAAGAACAAAAGGCAAAAATTTATGATTGAAAGAGTAGCAAGCTTCACTGACATTAATAATAGACTTGCGAGTCTGAAATGAAAATTCCTAGAGGAAGTGATAAAAGATAAATAACTATATAAGTGACTAAAATGAGATCACAAGTTAAATGAATAGATAAAAAAGACTTTGAAATGATTCAATTTATTTTGAGATATTAAAAAAATCATAAATGAATTATAAATAAAGAAAAAATAACACTCTAACTATATCATCATTATCATCATCTTTTCAACTATTATTGATCCACTGTTGGATGAAGGTCTCTCCAAATTCAATCCATCTCTAGCTCTCTTCTCCACATCACATAGCACACTTCCTTATTTCATTCAACTGTCTCATATGCCACTATGCTTTGAATTTATAGATTATGAAAAAAGCATTTGATTCTATAAGCATTTCTTCAGAGATTAAAGCATTGAATCATAAAGGTATTGTCATTTTCTGAAGAATATTTCTAAAAATGAACAGTAACAATTAGATTCATAATAAGACAGGATGATTCCATATCTCCAAAACTTTTTACAACAGTCTTGCAAAAATATATTTTGTGGATTAAAATGGGAAGCTAAGAGAATAAAAGTAAATGGAGATTAGTGTAGTAATCAATCCAAATAAAATTCAAACAAACAATTAATAATTATTTAATTATCAAACTAGCTTTCATCTCTTATTGATACCTTTTTGAGATGAAAGCCACTTTGATAATTAAATAATTATAATTAGTTCTTTCAATTTTATTTAGACTGATTATTATATTAATTTTATGTGCATAACAACACTGTGAACAAATAATTTTTTTTATATTGGATATTTGATCATTATATGTAAATGGAGATTATTTAAACCATCTAGATTTTGCAGATGATATAGTTGTTTCTGCAAATAATGCTTTAGAGCTTCAGGAAATGTTGCAAGAGTTATCAAATGAAAGTAAGAAAGTAGTATTAGAGGTAAAGTTAAAAAAGGTTAAAGTAATGTTCAATGGATTTTCTCAAAAGATGAAAATAAAGATTGATTATGATGAGTTAAAAGAAGGTGTCAACTACAATATCTTGATCAGATTATTACTACAGATGGAAACATAATGGATAAAATTAATCATAGAATTAAATTTTGTTGGAGTACTTTTAGAAAAAAGTTAATATTAAAAGAAAATATATTGGAAAAGGAAGGTTTTTAATAAATGTGTTACCAGTTTTTACTTATGGATCTGAGATTTGACCACTTAACAGAAGAACTATACAGAGATTTCAGCCCATTCAATGAAATATGGAGAGAAGAATTGTAGGAGTAATAAGAAGAGATTGTAGGAGTAATAAGAAGAGATTGAAAACAAAATACATGGGTGAGAGAACAAACAGGTGTTATTGACATCATTCAAAAAATTAAGAGACTGAATTGGAATTGAGTTGGACATATTGCTAGAAGAGAAGATAATAGATGGACAGTTGTAATATTAAACTGGATTCCAAGAGATTGTAAAAGATTTAACTATACATATTTATTTATTTATATTTTTAATTTGCAGAAACAATATAAAAAAAAATTATAGCATAATGAAAGTTGTTGATCCATCTAAGTTATCTTTACAGTATTTTCTTTTTTTTTTTTTTTTAATATATGTAGATATGGCGAATCATAAAATTATCAAACATGCTAGTAAACATGGATTAACTGAGTGCATGTGCAGGTTTTATGCAAAGTGATTTAACGCTGAATATATTATTGATACATGAAATCAGGTCATTATTATTATTATTATAGAACAAACTATTATATTTAATATCTATATAATTCTATAATTAAAACCACTTCTTTTCTTTTTAAAAACTTTATTTGATGTATATATATATATCCACTTATTTCCAACGTTTCGACTATCTTTACTCTATAGTCATTTTCAAGGATCTAGAAAAAACATTACATTATAAACAAACTTCACATAATAAAACCAAAAAACAAAAAAACAAAAATAATCAAAAACAATATAAAACATATAAACCCCATAAAATTTAAAAATAAATAAAATACATTAAAATCAATTAAATTAAAAACACAAAACATACACCACACTTACTTGACTCCCTTCTCAAAAAACTTTCCCTTTTTTACATTTTCTTTTATCCAAAAAACCAATTGTTACAATAAAAAAACTTATTTCCTTTTTCTTTCTTATATACTTCAAAAATGAATTTATTTCCAAAAATAATTCTTTATTCATGTCTTATCCAATTCTTTTTATATATAAATTCTCTTTTACAATTCTTTCTTTATACAATCTAACCCCCTCCAACATTTTAATCTTAAAATCATTTAAAATGTTGGAGGGGTTTTTATTAATTTAAAATTTGCTTTGTTTTTTACATTATCAAATAAATTTATATATATATTGGTAAATAGATGTTCTATCTTAAGATTAAAAAATATGACAATTTTTTATTTTATTTTCAAAAAGATATAGTGATTATCTACGCCTTTATTCAATTAACCATAAATAACTAATCAAGTTGTTTTTTCCCCTTGCAATTAAAATGTATTTATATATTGTACTTACCTGAATAAAATTACAATTTTTTAGTTTATAATAAACTTTAAACACTTGATTAAAATTTTATGAAAACAGTTTTTAATTAAACATCCAAATAGAAAATTTTTATATAATTTTAAACATATAAGTCATTTGTGGGGTTATTTGTTGTAATATCAAATTTGCGACGTTTTAATTATCATCCAATTAACTGAAGTCACTCAAATAGTTGTTGCAAAGAGTTAATAACAAAAAAAAATGTCATTTAAATTTATAATTAAATATATGAATGAAATAACAACTCTCTCTAATACAAAATCTAGAAACGAATCAAAAGCAGTGGTAGTGATAAATGGTTTACTAGATTTGTAACTAACAGCTTTTTGATTGAAGCCAGCAGTTTCTATTTTCAACATCTTTGCAGCAAATGCTTTGGTAACTTCTGGTGTCCTCATATGTCGATACAACTTCTATATTTATAACAAACAACTTCGTGTAAATGAACATGAACTATATATTAATATACCTATAAAAATATTGCTTTAATATTTAGACATTCGAACAGAAATACATATAAATCATGAAAACACAGAAGGTGTGGACAGCTTTTACCTGTTCTAGTTATTCTTGATCAATAAGAAATCTGGTACTTGATACATAATACTATAATCATATTTGGAAGAAGTAACAACAAATTCTCATTTGAAATTATAAAAAGTTATTTTTAAAATCAAAAATAAGGCTTATTTATAATTAGCTTTTTGCTATTCTTTATTTTACAGAAAAATATAATTGTAAACGTTTGTCATCAAAAGATCATAAGATCATTGAACATTTTAGTACTTTAAAGCTTTGTATATTACATATAGAAAAATATTGAGCAGCATTTCAAGATAAAGATTCCTCTAATAACTCGTCACAGGGACCAGTGAAAAAAAAACCAATACTCACGTGATCATTAAATTCCTATGGATAGGAAGTTATTGTTTTTTTCTCTTTATTCTCTAGCTAAAAATTCTTAGTATTCCAGAATTCTTGGATAACAACAAACTATATAAATATGACATACATATATATCTTTAAAAATATTCATACTAAGATATCAACAAAAATAATTAATAAAAATTAAAATAGTACTGTTATGAACAATAAAGTATAGTAATAAATGGAACCAAAGAAAGAGAACCACATGATTTTTCTTTTAAGTGTCATAGCATCGGACGGGACATGAACCTGCAACCTGGGCAACTGCCTGCAAGTGCAAGGCAGTCGTGCTGACCTCTCAACCACCAATGCAAGACAGAACCACATGATTGATTGATTCAGTGTATACTAAATGCACAAGACAAATATTACAGATTTTCGGAAATAGAAAAAAATGTTGCAATGAGCTAGTTATATCAAAAAAGAAAACTTAGGCATGATTAGAAAATGTTAAGCCATCTTTTAAAGTTTTGAATATGACAAAATGAATTAACCACAGATCACAGAATTAAACAATGTTCTTTATATATGTAAACAAAACATTCTGGAATAAATTCTACAATATTTAAAATACCAGTATATAAAAATAAATAATAGCTAAAGCCAGCTTACAACATGTACACCATCCTAAGTAGTATTTAACCAGCAACATTAAAAAAAAAAACTATTAAATTTTACTCACAACTACATGATGAAGCTAGCTACAACTATTATTTATTAAAACTAAACTAATGGATTAATCTATTTTTGATCTGTACTAATTATACTGAGTGTTTGTTATTCATATTCTAAGAGAGGATGATTTTATCTCCTAAATTATATATGATTAAACTATGCTAATTTCACTTATATATATTCTAATATTGACATTAAATTAATAGATGGTAAACTAAAAGAAATGTGCATTTTGATAAACCTCATATTCTGAATACTAAACTATTTCAAACTGATTCTCATGCTTCATCTCGTGCTCAGTCATGTTACAGTTTGAGTACAGTTTGAGATCGAACAGATTTTCTTTAAAGAATTTGCCTTGACAATGACAGATGCTAATTCATCGAAATATTGGTATATAATAGAAAATAACACATGGTTTTGCCCAAAAAGTCTCTCTCTCTCTCTATATATATATATATATATATTGTAATGTTTATTTATATACGTTGCAAATATAACTAAAAAATAAAAGTAAATTTAGATTTTTTTTGACTAATTTTTTTTTTAAAAAAATAATGTACAGTGAAAGTTAAATTATTTTTTCATATTTTTTTAATGTAATTAGAAATAAAAGTAGAATTGGAGAGAACAAAAGACATAAATTACCAATCTAGATAAGAGAAAGTAAAAATACTTCAACTAATTAAAGATGGCAGAATTTTGCTGAAAAAAATAAAGACTTTGTTACATAAATTTTATAAAGAATATATAAGATTATCAACGTATATTTTGACAAACAAAAGATATGCACAGAAGTCGGAAAACTGGGCCTCTAGTATAAAAGGCAGAGGTCAGTTTGAAGAACATCTTGTTCGTTGGTTTCTCTACTTGGTCTTGGATAACAATAATATATCCAAGATCACTCTACGCTGAAGTAATTCGGCATGGCGGAGTGAACCGGAGCTTCTGAAGACATCGTGCCTGAAGATGTATACCAGAAAAGCTTTCGTGACCGACTAGGAGAATGGACCGCAAGATCAACTAATAATCAAAGGCCGTGAGCTCATTTTAACCCTGAAAAACTATGCATAGTTATCTACAACCATCGTGAATTCACTAAAACTTACCGGTAAGTTATGCTTCATTATCCTGATTGTGACAAAAGTAACGTTTGCAAACAATTCTTAAAAATATGTTTAAACAATCCCGATAGAGACATTAAATTTCTTGTGCAAGAGACATTCATTTTTAAGTAACTTTCTAGAAGAAATTTGGAAGTGAACTGTAATTGTAAAATTGTTTTTTATTAATTGATTCACGTCTGATTTAAGTGTGTTCTCTCCAATTTATTTGATAAATAATTAAGATCAAACATTTTTTTAATCTATTAGAATAAAAATATTTTTAATACCAATTTTCATTTGTACGTTATTAATAATAGTTATTATTTTTTATTATTAAATTTATTATTAGTTTAATAAGATTTAAAACATAATTTACCTTTGCCAATATGTTGTAGGTTACAGGAAAAATAATATTGAAAGATAATTCTAGTTTACTGTAGAATTACCGATTCTTAAAATCTAAGACCGATAAATTTAAAAAAATATCTTTTCTTTTTAATTTGCGAGATGCTATGTGACAGTTCAGTGGGTTCTTGTAGAACTCTGGCACCTTTCAAATAAATTAAAAACTGATTATCGTCAATAGCATAATTCTCAACAATTAATAGGCCGAGTTTGATCAGGAAATATAGTTATGTTTTGATCAGGAAATATAGTTATGTTTTTAGAAATAGAAATACAACTTTCTTCTTTTCGACATAGCTTGATCAACTTGTGTGCAGTTTATATTAGCATGTAGAGGCCTAGAAATACGGAAAACATTATAATATATATATATGAATACACATTTTGAATTCTTTCATGTGCGTGTACTATAGCATTAATATGTGGATCAGATCTTTTCTATCATTATCAGGATAATACGATGACCCATAAGCTGCTGATGCCAGAAACTGGTAATGAAAAAGACTGTCAAATGATTTAGTTGCTAATTATTTCAACCACTATAAAATTTGAATGGCAGAAGAGTTGGTGAATAATATGACATTTTGTATATCGATGGAGATATTGCTATTTCATCACATTTATTAATCTTTGTTGACAATGGCTTATTTGAACGTTATATATATATATATATTGCAAAATATGTATTTTATATATTTAACCCGTGCAAATCTTCGTTTTAACATATATATATATATACATTGCTAAAGAAGAAAGGGACTTATATATAATACTGTACTTACAGAATATTTATTTAAGATTTGACACCAATATTGATTTATGTACGAGGATAATAAAAGTGCAGACGTATTTTTTTTTTTTTTAAATAGAGGTTATTTGAAATAATAAAATAATATATGCAAAGCAGTATTATGAATAATACCAAAGTTTTAGAGCCTCCTATGGTTTGATAGTGTACGTAATACATTTTCAACTTCTTTAAATTAAAATAAATTAATAAATATAGCTAAAGCTATTTTTGCAAACATTAAAAACAGTTATTAATTATAAATTAACTTACATAAAATATGCAGCCATTTTTAAATTTTTATTGTATTTGTAGATTTTTAAAGAATATTATATATATACACAAAGTTCATAAAGAACTTCCAGCACCAGAAATGCAGGGCTTTAATCCACATCTAGAGATTGCCATTATATCACACTTTAAATACGGAGGGTTTTTAGAATATTGTTACTTTGACATTTGTTTGTTTTAAATAAAGTTATGTAATACTTGTAACATTTCACCATCATTATTTATTAATTATATCAATTTTATTATCTTTTAAAAGATTTCACTGTGTTGTTTCTGTTTATTGTCGTAATATGAAATTATTTAAAACTAAATGAAATATTAAGATGTCTGTCTAATGAATCATTTAATTACCAAAAATTATGAATAATTTAAGTACTACTACGTAAGTCTTTATACATTTTCTTCTCCTAAAGCTTGATATATTGAGTTTTATTATATAGATATAAAAAAGAGGCAAAAATGATTGGCAAGCTTTATATTCTTAAATTGTAATTAAAACTGCTTTTTAATGTATGATCTATTTTTTTTTATTTTTAAAAAGTGCATCATAAAATAAAGAGATCTCCGTATTATTAAATATTGATTGAATCATAAACCAATCAGAACAAACCAACTCGTCTAAAAGAATTTTTCACAGGATTGCCAGTTTTATATTTGGTTGAAAAATTATTACAAATTTTGTAAAATTTTGCTTATATATATATGTTCATAATTTAAATAAAATGTAAGATGAATGGATGGATCCGGAGGAAAAAAAAAAGAGACACCAGATTAAACTTGAGAGAACTTTATCTTAATTGATAATAATTGACAATATTGATGATGAATATACTAATTTATAATGAAAATTAAGTTCATTATCAGTAAAATATTGATCGTATAACTATTAGAAGTAGCTACTCACCTTTATTAATATTTATTTTATAACTATTTTAATCTCTGTAGATATTTTTACTTTGTAACAAGAAAGTACGGTTATATTACTTAATCATCATCAGTAGTAATTGGCCTAGCATGATGCCATCTTAACATGATTCTAACATATCGATTTCAATTTTAAATCTGTATCATAAACTTTATTAAAATGCATATAGTCATTTTTTAAATTTTTAAGAAAAAGAATAATAGAGTTTTCTGGTAAGCAAATTTTTTATCTCAACTCCTGAATAAATTGTATAAATGGTGGAAAATATGTTTCATTTTAAGATGGATTTCTTGCATTTAAATAACTATGAAAACTATTTAAATAAATAGCATAATTTTAGGGTATTCCAATTATGGATATTTATTAAACTAGAAATTAATCATTAAACAAAAATAAATCTCGATAATTATAATAATTAATAGTAGTAGTATTATCGACAAATTAAGATTATCCATGAATGACATGGATTAAGTTTCATAAAAAAGCATGAGAAATAAAAATTTAAATGGTAATTCTTTTGTACATGGAAGTAAGAAAAATATCCCTTTCACATATCTGGTTAATATGGAATATTAAATCAATGCTGAATGCTAAATAATGTAAACTTCATCATTTGGCTATTATAAACGTTTAAAGCGCCTGTGGAAAAGGTTAAAGCCTTTCTCTTTATAATTAATATAATAGCTAGATAGCTAAATAGTGAGAATATTAGAATTAAATATATATGCATTTTAAATTAAACAAAACTCAATGTAAATGTAAAGAAAGGGAGTAAATCACTCTTCCCTGAGAGACTATGAATTAAAAATACTCTAAATGTTAAATAAAAAATTATTACTAAATTTTATTAGAGTTAAATCTTTTTTTATTAATAATTATAAAAGAAAGTTAATACTAAACATCTTTACATTTTTTGTTACATTCTTATTTACCATTGTCAAACTAGCTCCATTCACAACTTTGCCACCATCCTCAGATAAATACAATAATGATTATTACTAATCATTTTCTAAACTAGAGATTATCTATAGCACAAATGTAAACTTTAAACCTCAGTTAAAGATTAATATATCTGATTTTTTAATTTTAAACATACACACACATGGAGTTATTCACCCTTCCCTTTCCCATGTGTAATATCTTTATAGATATATTAAACAACCTCCATACTTCCCCATTCTATTTAAATTCATATAAATAAAGATACAATAAAAGACAAATGACCCCCAAGATGCATTTTGTGCTAAATTAGCACTCATCAGTTGCCCCAGGTCACTATCTCCCATATATATCTCTATTATATGAAGAGTATTTATCTATAGCAAATTTGTTATATTTTTATTTACCATTGCCAAACTCATTCCACTCACAACTTCAACACCATCTACCTCAGATAAATACAATAATGATTATTACTAATCATTTTCTAAACTAGAGATTATCTCTATCACAGATATATACTTTAAATCTCAGTTAAAGATTAATATATCTGATTTTTTAATTTTAAACATATACACATATGGTGTTATTCACCTTTCTCTTTCCCATGCATAATATCTTTATAGATATATTAAACAACCTCCATTCTTCTTTACATTTTTGTATTATGAGAAAAATATTATTAGCATAGAAAATCTGAAGTGCTGCAATGAAAACTTCAAATAGTAATTTTTTTGGAACAGTTGATAGATAATTTCTAAAATAGATTTTATAGCAGATATTTTTAATTTAGTTGGATTAAAAACAAAAGTAAGCCTATCTTTTTGGATCACAGATTCAGAGTATGGTGATTATTATATTATTCTTGCTAATTGAAACCATGATCATCAGAATGTTCTTTATATTTTGAACATACAACATCTTTGGTTTAATAATTGAGGTTTAAAATCTCAGGTCTTTTATCAGTCAATGATTAAAAAAAAAATCTTTAGCAGTTTTTGACTTGGATGGTCGATATTTTCAGAATATTAATCAAGTAAAAAAGACAGACTTGAATCTTGAAATACACATTTACTCCATTATACCAATACTGCATATAACAAATTAAAAGTTAAAATGATGCATCATATTAATATAACTATTTTTCCTAGACATTGAATACAGGGCTGTTTTTTTTCCAAATTTATCATATGTAAACGAAACCTCAACCACTACCCCTCTATTGATTTAAACAAAAGTATTGGAAAAACATTCATTTTAAATATACTCTATAGTATTTTGAAAATACATATTCTTCAGTTTATTGCATATTGGCATATGAAAGAAGTTAAGTCTTTTATGCTATAAGGGTTATCTTTATAATTTACTACAGAGGTGTAATAATGATTGCTATCATTGTCAGAATATAAAATATAATGGAAAGTTGCTAGATGTTGAAAGCATTATTAGCTGAGAGGTCAGTGCAGCCACCTTGCAAGCAAGCAGTTGATTGCAGATGGTTGTTGCGAGTTTGCCTCCTGGCTGATGCTATGACATATGGAGAAAAAAAAAGTTGCTGTAATAAAAGTTAAAACTCTATTATTACAATATCAAATAGATAAATAAACTAGTGTGTGATATTTTTAGTTGGATAGATACAAAAAAAAACCTCATTATTAAATTTTTACTGTTACTCATATTTCTATTCTTTTTTTCCTGAACTTAAAATAGATATACTCATTTATTAGTGGTGGTTAATGATATAATTGTATTCAAACCTAAAGACTCAATCTTCCTTGAGGTCTGGAAGTAGTATGAACAGTTATTATATCAACTAAAGAAGATAAACATGTTAAGGAAATAATATACTAATCATTATTATCAGTATTCTCAATGCATTTTACAAACTATAGATTTCTCAGATAGTAGAATTGTATTCAGAAATGACACCAAAGAAAAATCAGGGACATCATCGGGTCAGAATGACTAGAAGTCACTATGGGCATGCCAATAATATTGGCGTCAGTATGGGATTTGAACTTTCCATCATCATATTTTCAATGGTATGGATGGCTAAAAAGTTGCAGGTTGGAGTAGATTGAAGCCTGTCCATTAAAATATAAAGATTTGCTATCTTAATATAAATTGAGCACTGATTATATATATGTGTGGGAGATGATAATCTGGACAAACTGATGAGTGCTGATTCAGCACAAAATATATTGGTGATTATTTATCTTTTCTACATGTGTGTGATCATGTATATCAGTGGTATGAGATAGTGTGCATGAATGAAGGGTGTTTGAAAGTCTGTGTACAAATCCCCTATATTGTGACAGTCAGATGATGTATGTTGATTTAACCCAGTTCGAATACTAGGCAAAAGTACCTTGAGGCCACCCATATGCGAGATATTAAACCAAGAATACTATGACCTCTGCCCTATTCGTCTAGTCTCGAAGCTATCATGAACCGAACAACACTATCTGAGACACGCATAGATATTTTCTTCCCAAGCCACGAGCTTAGCATCAGCGGGAGACATGGACAGAACCACCTACGGAGCTAAAATAGTTAAATGTGCAAAAATACTTAGAAATATGTGTTCTGCGTGCCTGGATCATTTAAAAGTAAAACAAAGCATTGAAAGATAACTAGCAAACTCAAGCTTTTTAGTTAAATAAATATCTTTAATAAATGACATTTGAAATATTATTAATAATTTAATGGCCTTCGCTATTCCCTGAAATTTATGAATAACTAATGAGACAATGAAAACCCGATTAATATGCTTGTGGTCTAAATCTTTCCTTCCCAGTTTTATTAAACATTGTCAACTCGAATCTGCTCGATAAAGTGCAATAATAAAAATCTTTCGCAAAGCAGTTTCTAATTGCTTTGTGCTAAAACAGAGTTTAAAATCATTTAAGATGTATATCGCTAAATCTGACATACGTAAGAAGCTAATGGCGGACAAAAGAAGCGTTATCGAGGAGATCAAGTTGGCAAACAAAAAAAAAGGAAACTTACTCGTACTAAATTTTACAAGTATGAATAAAACTGGAAAGGGATTTTTATATGAACGATTAACTAATAAACTTAACCGCAATAGAATTAAAATATTTACACATGGGAGTAATGAAGAATAGTGAAGGAAAAGGGGTTAAATATCTAGATAGATGATCGCATATACATATATCTAACTAGTCTAATAAAAATAGTTACATTATAAATATCATTAAGCACACATTTCATAAATATTCAAGGAAGCAATTATAAAAAGTATGGACAAAAAGGGTAGCATAATAAATAGTTCACGAGGAGAGATATGATTACCGTCCTTATTCCTTGGTCATGTTCCATCGACGGGCGTAGCTTGATCCGTCTGATGAGATGTGTTTGTCCGGACAAGGAAAGTGGAAATCGGTAGCATGGTTTCACAAAAAGTCCTCCAGACACGGCACAGAGTTCAGATGATGATTGAGTAA
The DNA here is from genome assembly GCA_028023455.1 of Epiperipatus broadwayi. Classification (NCBI taxonomy): domain Eukaryota; kingdom Metazoa; phylum Onychophora; class Udeonychophora; order Euonychophora; family Peripatidae; genus Epiperipatus; species Epiperipatus broadwayi. The sequence continues at coordinate 2,293,444 of JAQFVV010012577.1, read as the reverse complement.
ATACTACGGCATTTTTCTGGTATTGAGGAACCCTCGGTGGTAGACAAAGTTATTTATTTGCCTAGCCAAGCATGGTAGACTCCATCGAATTCATATAATAAAATCACAACAGGCAACAGCAAAATTTCTAAAGTTCTCCACGGAGCAATCTGACAGCCCACAAGAATACTCTGAATGAATAATCTTTTTCAAAAGGAAAATCTGAATGACTGATCTTTTCCAAAAGGAAAATCTGAATGACTGCTCTTTTCCAAAAAAAGGAAAATCTGAATGACTGCTCTTTTCCAAAAAGGAAAATCTGAATGCCTGATCTTTTGTTCTCCCTTTTATTTATACACTCTCTCAGCTACCTTCTATTGTTTGTATGATCTGAGATCTTGATAAGCCTCCCCATCCTCCTTTGTTTCAAAGTAACACCTTCTAAAAATAACTTTTACTTTTTTACTCTAAATTTCTTTCTTTAAACTTTGGGATTTTATTAATTAAAAAAAAGAAAGAGAAGGCCATCTTTAATTTGACTTGAATGGGCTTAACTAATTAAAAATATACATTCTTTTAGAAAATGTTGGTGGGCTTATCTCAAAATTAAATCATACTAAATATTTGAACAAGATTTAAAAGTAAAATACATTCTTATTTCTTTTAATACAATAAGCGTTTTATTTCAGCAGAATTTTGCATTAACTCATATATATATGCTTGACGTATATATATGTTTGACTAAACGGTTTTCACAAGTAATATTTTTAACAGCAATTTAATGTTACAATGGAATTTATTTTAAAAAAAATATTTACAAGCAAATACAAATTTAATAAACGTAATTAATTTTAGCTGTAATGCAAAACCCTGCTGATATTGGCCTATAAACTTAATTTAGGTTTACAATATTAATCAAGTTTATAGGAAGATGTGAAGCATGGATTGGACTTCACATCCATTGCTTCATTTCCCAATAGTTAGTGAGCAAAAAAAAATATTAAAAAAAAAATGCTGTTGCTTCAGGTCAGAGGTAAGAATTTGTGCCAGGTGAGGTCAAGCCTACTCTTTATTTGGTGTAAAATTTAACTTGTTACTGACTAACAGTTTTTTCTTTCTTTTACTAAATAACTAACAGTTTATCCATAATTCAATCTGCTATATCTTAAAACGAGTCCGTGTTGTTTTAATCTAACAAGATATGTATCTATTTTAATGTCTATATTTCCCAGGATCCGGTGGTATATACTGCCTTGCACTTTTGGACGGGTTCATGACCCTATCATTTTGGTTTTCTTCTAAGTTTCCATAGTCAATGTCAGTTAGTATCCGAATCTTGCCTTGAATATCCTGCATTTGAGTGCCTATTAATATTTTCCTTATCCAGGGTGGCATGTTGTGCCTAATCATCCTTACTATCTGCATTTCTGGATAATTGAATGCACTTAGGGCTTTAATTCGATTTACCTGCCTAACAAAAAACTGAGCATAAGTCTCTTGATGGTTAGCTGGGTATCTTTCATGCATTATGGAATACATCAACCCTTCCTGCCGCTCTGCACTCCAATACATTGACAACATTGCATTCTCATATTCCATAAATGTTTGTGGTTGTATAGACAGAGTGTTCCACCAGTCTCTGGCAGATTCTTTTAAATGATGACTGGAGATCGCCACTTTTTCTTGTTCTGTCATATTCTGAAATTGAAAAAACATTTTGAGACTGTCTAGGTGGTGTCTAGGGTTTCCCCCTGGTTCCCCTCTAAAACATTGTATATATACGAATTTTGCCACAGGAGATGTTACCGGATTAATTATTATTGGCGTAAGGATTTGGTTGCCTTATTGTGCCTGGATTGGATTCATCTGTTGATGAATGTTCATTTCCTCTTTATCCACATTCATCTGTCCATTTTCTTCTCCCTCCTGTATTTGATGCTTGACTGACACGTCCAAGGCATGCATATTCTTTCCTAATTCATTATCTATCAATGATTTAGGTTGTGTATCATCTTGCTTCTGTTGGCGTTGCCATTTAAAGTGAATATCCTCGTCTGGCAATACTTTTGTTACAATAGTATGTTGTTGGAGTGCCATGTTTTCCTCCAAATGGTCCAGTCTTTGTGATGTCATATTCATGAATTGTTTTAACATGTTCATCATCATTTTGTTTTCTTGTCTCATTTCTGTGATGAGATCTTTTACATTGTTTTCTTGGTCACTATGAGTTGATGTTGCTGTATTTGGAAGGTTGAGCATTACCTCCTCATCGCTGTCATAATCTGCAACTTTCTTCGGTTGGTCCATTTTTGCCTAATATTGGCTATTTTGTTATATAACATTCACTTTGTTTGTAAAATGTGTTTGTCTTTTAATAAACAATCTGGATAAGTATATTTTTATACTAGTTATTAACACACACAAAAAAAATTATTTCTTTCTAAAATAAGTCACTATTCTAAGTTCCAACTATCTGTTTTATTTATATGTTTTCAGAAATTTAACTTTGCCTACCTTACGAGGTCCTATCTTAACCCTATGCCTATATGTATCTGTTTGTACATGAAAATATATATATATAAAATCCTGCCGTGTCTGTCTTTAATATTTATACTACATATTAGTCTCCTCACTTTATTTATTGTTATATTTCATTAAAATATCACTGCTATTTTGTCCCAATATAATTAAAATAACACACTTACAGCTTGACCTGGCTTTCTCTGACACCTGAAACAACTAAAAAATGCATTTACATTAATACAAGTATATATATAAAAATATATGTGAGCAAAATATACGTAAGTCATGTTTAAAAATTATTTTGGCTCACTATGCATACATTGTTATTTTGATCATCTACTATAGTTTGGTTTATTTGATATCCGATATGAGAGATTGCACTTGCCGACAAATTTATTTGAGAAGGGCGCCAGTCGACAAGACAATGGCCATATCAAATATACATATTAATGGATAATGATCCAAGCACACATTGATAAGGTTTATAAAGTTTAATGCGATTACAATTTATTTTGATTTTCACTTCACTTTCAAAAAAATCTCTGCATGAATAAGTAAATGGTATTTTAAATGACAATATTAAGTAAGTCTAAGACGTATAACAACTAAGTAAGGTAACATGTCTGACCTGGGTTCGAAACCATGCTACCATTTTGGTCAAGACAGAAAAAAAATTTAACCAGCCTAAAGTACGATTAACAAAACAAAATATTAATACAAAAAACAATTAAAATAAAAGTAAAATCCCATGATAGCTGCCACTCCGAATTATGAACCTGGGATCGAAACCAACTATCATTTTGGTCACACCTGAAATAGATTAACAATTATCATGCAATTTTACAGAATCACGCATTGAAATCAAAACTGTTTAAAAAAACATTTATATAAAAACGGGTTTTACCGAACTATAACGAAGTGTATACCATATGCATCCATATATATGAATATGTACATCATTAAATAAGCATATATATGACTACATATAAATATACAAACAGATATACCTATACAAATATTTCTTTTATTATCATGTACATGAATTTATTAGAAAGATGTCAAATTGCCAACCGCATACTCCTATTATTTCAGGCTAGTAAACGCTGGTCGCAACTATGACAAGGAAGCAATGATTGCGGACATAGACCTATTATTTCAGGCTACACAGCAATCGAGAACTCTACAATGTAAGGGGTCTTCACCTAAACGGTTACTCTAAGGGTCTTCACCAAACATGGTTACTAAAAAACAAGGGCTTCACCTAACGGTTACTCAAAGGGTCTTCACCTAACGGTTACTCAATAAATGATTCAATAGCATAATCCGAAATGGAGAAAAAAATCTTAACTACAGGGTGGCTGACATATATGTTATACAAAAATATCTTTAATATATATATTTATTAACGAACATACGCATTTACTTTTCATAAAGTTGACAATTAAGTTTGTTATTATTGAAACAAAACTTATTTTATATCTATTGTTTGCACGGAACGTAATTTCAAAATATTTAAAAGTGAAAAAAAAAAAATTCTGCATGATTAAAATTATTGATTTAATTAAGGAAACTAATGCAGAGAAAGTGAAACACTATAGTTTGAACTTATCAAACTTTTTGATCTTACAAAAAATTTCTATTAACGAAAGAATGTTATCAATTTTAATCTTTACAAAAATTTGTATAACGGAAACATAATTCTATTATCTATTTGCACCTTTAACTAAAATGTTATATTTCGAAAAAACATTATTATATTAAAACTTCTCAGATTTAAGCATTACTAAAGTAACATAAAGTACGAAAGCTATTTTAAGGGAGGGCGGGTGGGTATATATTTGACACTTCCGCCTCATCGAAGGTATATACTTTATACGATAAACAACGATATGGCAACTGGCCATTGACAAAACTACTCATTCAGAAAAAAAAATCTTGCTATAACTCTGATATTTATTCTCATTAATATATATATTCACTATATATAAAAAAAAAACTAACGGAGTGTTAACTTTTCTAAATGTAAAACATTCATTTCATATATATATACCAAACTCGGAAAAAAAAATTTTACTTTATGACACCTTTAACTTTTTAATTAATTTTAAAAAATGACATTTGCTCACATTAGGAAACAAGACTCAGAAAAAATTATATATATATATATTTTTTTTATATAAATATATTAGACCAAAACAAACTTCTCAGGGTACTAAAATTTTTTTTTTTAAAAAAATGACATTCGTCCCACTGTGACAACTTGAAGCAAAAAAATTCACGTATAACTAACAATTATTTGTGTTATCTAAAACAATCACTATATATATATGCGTACAAATCCGAGGACAAAAAAATTCTACATATATACTATTATTTAAAACATAAACGCTGCCTACAGGGTGTGAAAAATTTCGAATAGCCACACGATGGACGCCAGAATGCGGAAAAAAAAATCTACTGTGACAGTCAGATGATGTATGTTGATTTAACCCAGTTCAAATACTAGGCAAAAGTACCTCGAGGCCACCCATATGCGAGATATTAAACCAAGAATACTATGACCTCTGCCCTATTCATCTAGTCTCGAAGCTATCATGAACCGAACAACACTATCTGAGACACGCATAGATATTTTCTTCCCGAGCCACGAGCTTAGCATCAGCGGGAGACATGGACAGAACCACCTACGGAGCTAAAATAGTTAAATGTGCAAAAATACTTAGAAATATGTGTTCTGCGTGCCTGGATCATTTAAAAGTAAAACAAAGCATTGAAAGATAACTAGCAAACTCAAGCTTTTTAGTTAAATAAATATCTTTAATAAATGACATTTGAAATATTATTAATAATTTAATGGCCTTCGCTATTCCCTGAAATTTATGAATAACTAATGAGACAATGAAAACCCGATTAATATGCTTGTGGTCTAAATCTTTCCTTCCCAGTTTTATTAAACATTGTCAACTCGAATCTGCTCGATAAAGTGCAATAATAAAAATCTTTCGCAAAGCAGTTTCTAATTGCTTTGTGCTAAAACAGAGTTTAAAATCATTTAAGATGTATATCGCTAAATCTGACATACGTAAGAAGCTAATGGTGGACAAAAGAAGCGTTATCGAGGAGATCAAGTTGGCAAACAAAAAAAAAAGGAAACTTACTCGTACTAAATTTTACAAGTATGAATAAAACCGGAAAGGGATTTTTATATGAACGATTAACTAATAAACTTAACCGCAATAGAATTAAAATATTTACACATGGGAGTAATGAAGAATAGCGAAGGAAAAGGGGTTAAATATCTAGATAGATGATCGCATATACATATATCTAACTAGTCTAATAAAAATAGTTACATTATAAATATCATTAAGCACACATTTCATAAATATTCAAGGAAGCAATTATAAAAAGTATGGACAAAAAGGGTAGCATAATAAATAGTTCATGAGGAGAGATATGATTACCATTCTTATTCCTTGGTCATGTTCCATCGACGGGCGTAGCTTGATCCGTCTGATGAGATGTGTTTGTCCGGACAAGGAAAGTGGAAATCGGTAGCATGGTTTCACAAAAAGTCCTCCAGACACGGCACAGAGTTCAGATGATGATTGAGTAAATACTACGGCATTTTTCTGGTATTGAGGAACCCTCAGCGGTAGACAAAGTTATTTATTTGCCTAGCCAAGCATGGTAGACTCCATCGAATTCATATAATAAAATCACAACAGGCAACAGCAAAATTTCTAAAGTTCTCCACGGAGCAATCTGACAGCCCACAAGAATACTCTGAATGAATAATCTTTTCCAAAAGGAAAATCTGAATGACTGATCTTTTCCAAAAGGAAAATCTGAATGACTGCTCTTTTCCAAAAAAAGGAAAATCTGAATGACTGCTCTTTTCCAAAAAGGAAAATCTGAATGCCTGATCTTTTGTTCTCCCTTTTATTTATACCCTCTCTGTCAGCTACCTTCTATTGTTTGTATGATCTGAGATCTTGATAAGCCTCCCCATCCTCCTTTGTTTCAAAGTAACACCTTCTAAAAATAACTTTTACTTTTTTACTCTAAATTTCTTTCTTTAAACTTTGGGATTTTATTAATTAAAAAAAAGAAAGAGAAGGCCATCTTTAATTTGACTTGAATGGGCTTAACTAATTAAAAATATACATTCTTTTAGAAAATGTTGGTGGGCTTATCTCAAAATCAAATCATACTAAATATTTGAACAAGATTTAAAAGTAAAATACATTCTTATTTCTTTTAATACAATAAGCGTTTTATTTCAGCAGAATTTTGCATTAACTCATATATATATATGCTTGACGTATATATATGTTTGACTAAATGGTTTTCACAAGTAATATTTTTAACAGCAATTTAATGTTACAATGGAATTTATTTAAAAAAAAATATTTACAAGCAAATACAAATTTAATAAACGTAATTAATTTTAGCTGTAATGCAAAACCCTGCTGATATTGGCCTATAAACTTAATTTAGGTTTACAATATTAATCAAGTTTATAGGAAGATGTGAAGCATGGATTGGACTTCAGATCCATTGCTTCAATATTTACAATTGAGCTCCAGGTATATGAAGAATGCCTGTATTTCAAATGTAAGATTTGTAAAGAAAAATAGACTGAATCAATAAATATCATATCTAAATTTCCTTTTATTTGAAAAAAACATCTTAAACCCCATTAATCAAAACACCTTTAATTTATCTTCATATTTAAAAAAAATATATACTTTTTATTATTATTATTATTAGATGGATCTTGTAGTTTGTCATACAACAATGATTTTTGAAACCATATTCCTTACCTAGTTCATTGCAAATATGATTTAACCAAAACATAAACCTAGATAATATATCTTTTAGATCTGTTGTTCATGGAAATCTTTATTTTAATTTATATATTAATGGATGTCTGTGTTGTGCTCATGTGCTTTTTTTTACCCTTTAAGAAAGCAACTCCAACAAAAAAACATTAATCTTGTATAAAAGCATAAATATGATTATATATATTAAAAGGTTTATGATTTATGACAAAACTCTCATGGTAATTTATACTTGTGTTTAATAATACCAGTCTATAATCACAACTAAGCATAACTAACCTAAAAAAAAAAAAAAACCTTTATGCATATCCTTACGTTTTGCAATTTATCTTTTTATAAATTAATATATACTTAAAAAAAACAACAAAACATATATACTTCAGAATAATAAATTTAAACATATTAAATTTTTTAATATTCTCCCTCAAAAGCTAAATTCCATATAGATCATTAGTCTTACGTGCATATAATATTGAAATAGATTTTATATCTCTAAATATTTAGAATTTTTAAATTTTTGAATAACTTACGAAAATTTAGTAAATGAATATTTTGATACTAAATTTTTCTCCTTAAACAATTAGTAAGTTTTATTTTTTAATCATTTATTTATAAATAAACTATTTCAAAACTATTTATATTCGGTACTACATTGTTATATACGATTTTTTTCTTCTGAAATACTAATAGTGGAAAGTCATTGCCATCTGGTATTTTTAAATCATAACGCATCAAAAGAAATATCTTTTGTATAATTATTAAATCTGAATGAATTAGTATGCTGCCCGATATTGATTAATTAAATAAGAATTAAACAGTAGTTATATAAATAAAGATAATTTTAGCAGTTAGTTAAATTGTCTATTTTAGAAAATTGTGAACTTCAATGTTTTATTTACATTACATCAATTTATTAAAGCTTAATTTTTAAATTATATTTTTAATATTTGTTTTTTTAATGAGAAATTAATTAATAAATATGATTATGTATAAGGCTATAGAATACAGCAGCATTATAGTAATTGATTATCTTTAAGAGTAATGTGTAATGATATATAGTAGGTTACAATATTTATATGTTACTAATAAATAAAAGAATCATTTATAAGCAAGACAAAAATGTTAGCTGAAATATTAATGAAGAATATTCTGTTTATTTTTCTCACTTAGATACGCGTTTAGACGATGTAAAAAATATTTAAAAAAAACCTAGCTAATGATGTAGCGATATTAATGTAACTGCTTGCATGCCAAGAACGGTGTTTAAATTTAACCACGTGAAGGTTAATTCTTGAATTTTTTTCAGACCATAAATAGTTCAGGACTTTGTTTCAGTTACAGACCCATAGCCAAACGTCTAATCATTCAATGGTTCTACATATGTGTGGTCACGGCACACCAGTAGTATGAGATAATGTGGATAGTTGAAGGTTGCTTGAAAGTCTGAGTTCAAATCCCCTATATTTACAATTAAGTTCCAGGTATAAGAATCCCTATATTTCAAATCTTTCAATAATGCTCAGTAAGTGAGTATCTAGCTATTCTTAACGAAATTAATCTAAATTAGTCAGATGAGTATCAAAGACTGATAGTGAAATAAAAAAGTACACTTGTAAGATAATATCTTGCAATACGACTTTTATTATTGATAGGTGTGGAAGTGTTGCCATCCTGCAGCTGCTGGCCTCATAGTTTCTTTTTACCACACATTAAATCGTATTAAATAAATTTGTTACTGCTTTATAATTAGATTCATAGTCTTCATTATAAAGGTTCACATAAAAATTAGTATTCACTCATAAGTTGATAGATTAAAATAACTGGAACAGATGACCTGAATAAGTTTAGTGCAAGTGTAGAATAGCAAACTCTGGAGCTCAATGTTCATAGACTCAGTGCTGTCACTTTCAGTGCTCAAAACTTTTATAAACTCCTTAAAGTCATTTGATTTTTTGCTAAAACAAATTAAGCTAGTCACAGTGTTAACATATAAAAAAATAAAATTCAATAAGCAAATGAAGTTACTATTCACTATCTTTGTTGAAAAGACAACAATTATAGGATGATTCTGGTTTGTCTCTGCATTTGCAGACACAGATGTGAATAAACACAACAACTCAAATATATATATCATACTTTTAAACAAATATGGTTAATTAACTATAATACTTATTCAATAAAGTATGTTGGAAGTAACAATAAAGTATTAGGATATAGAAGTAGCTATACATAAGGAAAAATGTAAATGAAAGATACACCCTTGAAAAAAGTTTGTTTTGGATTATCTATAATATCAAAGTTTGCAATTTTTTTATTATAAAAAGGTGACCATGAATTAAAACAAAGCTTAAAAAGTTGTGCTTACAGTATACTAAAAGATCAAACAAATTTCAACAGATTGAATTTATATTCATGCCTACTAATAAAATCAATATGTTTGACAATTATATATCATTTGAAATACTTTTTTTAATGCTTTATATAATTTTTTATTATAGGATTTTATATTTTTGTACAGCATGATGCAGAGGATATATTCCATACTTATTATTGGTTTTAAATTCAAATTTAGCAAAACAGTAATATTTTTTCATGTCCTAACTGGAATTAGGATTTTTGTTTAGGTACCACACCCTCAAACAACCCAGTCATCCAACTACTCTTAACTAGAAGATAAAACGATGAAAAACTTTCACAATTAACATATCTGGTGATGCTTTATAATTCACTGATCCTCTATCAGAAACAGTTGGAGAGATTATTATATTGCGGATAAAACCTTTTTAAGAATCTTTCTATCCCAATAAAAAACATTACATTTTGTTTTATTATATATTACTTAATTCCATCATTTAAGTGAATAGTTATAGTACTACATATGTTTTACTAGCACAGTTTGGATATTTTAAGGCATGTGATAGATATCTGTTTTATGTAGTGCAACCTGCAATAGCAGATTATTATTTTATCAAATATTGGTTAAGTTAAAATGTAATGGCTTTATAGAACTTGATTACAATGCACTTTAATAACAGAACCAATAAATATACTTTTTAGAAAAACATATATATAAATATATTATAACGATCGAAATGCAAAGTGAAGATCGAATCTTACCGCAAACTACGATATCTGCTCTACAAGGCACCATCTAGGCATTTAAACCTAGAAAAATTTATAGAGTAGGCAGATACACGCTGTTAAGATTCCACTTTATTTAAATATTCAGATCGTTAGCCCAAGTCACTAGCTCAGTGGAGACGCAGAGATAAAAATCTATATCTTAATTTATATCTTAAATATAAATAAATAAAAGCCACTGCCAGAAATTAACACATAAAAATATTTATTTACGCACATATAAAATAACATTTAAATTTTGAGGAATAAATTCACCATTTTAGATTTTTCTATTAATCTTTTGGTTTACATTTAAGTAAATTACAACCATGAGTTTAACTTACGAGAGAGTGCAAGTCTCTCAGCGCTTGTGATTATTAATAGCCAATCAGATCGTAAATACTGGGACAACGATTTAACAAGAAAAGAGTGGTAACCACTCTTAACTTTACTTGTCTGTCTATATATCCAAGCCAGTCCAAAGTACTTATATCTGAAAGTGTGAATATTAAATACCTTCACACACTACTCACTGACTTCAAATTACAAACATACAGAATGAAATCTTTAGATTCACTATGCAGTAGATTATCGATGTTATAAGTTGCAGAAATATATGTAAATAATATTTATTTTCAAAGCGCAGATGATTTGAAATTAACTTACGAGAGAGTGCAAGTCTCTCAGCGCTTGTGATTATTAATAGCCAATCAGATCGTAAATACTGGGACAACGATTTAACAAGAAAAGAGTGGTAACCACTCTTAACTTTACTTGTCTGTCTATATATCCAAGCCAGTCCAAAGTACTTATATCTGAAAGTGTGAATATTAAATACCTTCACACACTACTCACTGACTTCAAATTACAAACATACAGCATGAAATCTTTAGATTCACTATGCAGTAGATTATCGATGTTATAAATTGCAGAATATATGTAAATAATATTTATTTTCAAAGCGCAGATGATTTGAAATTAACTTACGAGAGAGTGCAAGTCTCTCAGCGCGAGTTTAATATTTGTTTAGTGAGTCGATTATGAATAGACTACATAGATCTGCATTTGAAAAGAAAATATTCTTCCCTGATTTAACCTTAGGCAACAAATTTCACAATCAAACCGGTGCCAATCCATTTGATACATTTATGTATTCAATGTAGCATGAAAATACGACAACACAAAATACTATAATGTCAGGAATGTACATCTGATCAGTAAGTAGAATTAGAGAAGACATTGTCTCTCCACCAACAGGAATGTCACATTGGTTGGCGAGTAGAACAATAAACATAAAACTCCATAGGAATGGACTGCGGTCCTTTGCCATCTTACAAACCCATCCATAGGCAAACAGAAGGTGTGTGGCGTATATATATAATCCTGCCCGTAGTGGATCTCATACTACATCTACAATTACACAAATATATCCAATTCATTGAACCAATTCAACTATGAAATGAATAACCTAAGATTTCTCTCCCTTAATATAACTTTACAAAACTATATAGCCATTCATGCCCGACTTAAATTTAACATTAAAATATGTTTGCACAGAATATTGTTATAAATTTGTTTTTAAAATGTTGAGTACAGATCGGCTGCAAAGATTCCACGGTCAAAAACATCCAAATTAAACACAATCGATCAAAATACATAATCATCGATAACGTCAATTGCAAAAGGGAATACACAAGGCCCCCATGGCATTCATCGTAAAATGCCCGCATTAACATCGTTGACCTATATATTCTAATAAAATGTGAAAACTTCAACATAATCAACCACTAATGAATCTATGCAACGTCTATACCAAACCTAAATTTCATCATTTAAAATTTAAACAATAAATAATTTATACCATAAGAAAAAAAAAATGGAAATGATTTTTATCAATCGGAAAACATATAAAATTAAACATTATTAATTTGATTTTAAACTGAAAAAAGTCAGATAGAAGTTCATAAGCTTGAACGAAAGTTCTTAATTATTTTTAAATTTAGAGTTCATGTCCGTATAGCTTACGGTAGAAGAGTCCAGGTTTATGCTTTTAATTCCCATGACACCTCCATTGGGAGATAATGTTCTGGAGATGGAAATAGCTGGTTCAAGAAATCACAGTCTTTTCATTTTTTTTTAAAATAGAGAGTGTGGCATGTGTGTCCTATCACATCTCTCAAACACAAAAAGCTGGAACTCCCAGAAAAAACTGTATTTCCCTTTTTATATTATCCACACGGATTCAATCAACAAAATGTCACTAATCCATCACTTTCTTTAGGGTCCAAGCCAAGGCTTAGTGCTTCCATTGGTCAAGCTAATCTCTTTTTATTTTCTTATCTATCTTTCATCAGATCATTTTAATTATACAAGAGCCCAAGGCTAGCTTGCTTTTCAAACAATTTATAAACAATCATTTCCATTTACAGATTACAAGAATTAATTAATACCTGTTTTTATTTTTAAATCTTGTACTTTTTTTTATAAAAAAGTACGTTCAAATACTTATTTATTTGTTTTTTTTTTTAAAAAAATATTTTTAAAGTTTGGCATCTGTGCGAATGTATATACATTTAACAAACATTTTAATTTTAGCATTTAGTTTTTTTACTTTTATTTGCGAACTTTCAAGTTTTTATTTTAAATTAATGTAACGACATATTTATATATCATTACAATATATATTTCAAAGTTTTGTTTTTATCAGTGCATCTTTCATCTTAGTTCAATCCTATAACAATCACCCAGCCCAGAAGTCACATCAACCTATCTTACAATGGATGCTATATCAAAGATCCATTTCACTTTTTCAAGTGAGTATAGCACATGCTATAATTTAATTTCATATACACATTTATTTAGACATACTTAACTTTAACTTCATTTATACATATTTTTAGATATATTTTTACCATCACATATTCTGAAACTTATGACCAAAGATATGTGACAAATATAAATGATCCTCAAGATAGGTATTTTATGCTGAACCAGCACTCATCAGTTGACCCATATCATAATCCCTTACACACATCTTCTTCATTTGTTTTGTATTATATAAATAAAAAAATATTATATTACAAGTGTCAAACCCTTTTTTACTCACAATTTCGACAGAAATTACTTTATGTAAATACATTAATAATTATCACTAATTATTTATTAAACTAGATATTATCCCTAGCTCATACATTTTAAATTTGACTTAATAAACAGTGCTATAGAGGTATCAAAACCTGAGTTTCCTTGCACTTGTTGACAGTTTCAACAACATTCATTACACCACCATCACACAAGTAGATATTGATTTCTATCTACTTTTTTTTTTCCTGTTTGCCCAAATTTTTTTGGATTTTTTTAATCAAAAATATATTCATGGATATTTGCATGGTAATCTACTTTTGACATATCTGTCTTTTTTTCTCTAGTTATTGTTTCATATTCTTTTATAAAATTAAATATTAATAAAATGTATACATTACAAATAAATAAATTTCAACAATATCAAACTTTTTACATTAAGAAAATATTAAGAACTTAATCTTAATACAATTTTGGTACTGAGCATCTTTATTAAAGACAAACATTTGCCTTAAAAAAGAATGCTAGATACTGTATTATAACTATTGTATTTTAAAACAGGCAAAACTCTCCATACAGTAGTGCCACTCAGTCACTGTAAACCAGAGTAATCAATGAATGCCAGAAGGCTTGTGCATAAAATCCCTATCTAGTTATGAACAGGCATAGAAAATGGTGATTATGTGATGTTTGGTGGTTTAACTAATGTATTTTATTTATTATATTTCAATGAAAGAGTTTTTTTATAGTTTAATACATTATTCAACAAGAATTTTGAAAAACTAAATAGAAAGTGCAATAATAATTAAAATTGTCTTATTAGCTAATAGTTATAATAATAGAACTATATGCCAAGTCTTAATTCAGGTTTTAAACTATCAAAATAAGAAACAAAAAATAAGAAACAAGTATTATAATTTATATTTCTTATGTAAAAGGAACTACAAACAATATTGACTTTAAAATGTTATAATATAAAACAGCTTCTACTCAGAGGTTAAATTCTCCCTACAGTAGCACCATTCAGTGCAAACCATAGTAATCAGTAAATGCAAGAAGATTTGTGCATAAAATCCCTATCCAATGACTACTCATCCAATATCCACAGAATAGTTTCTATCTTGTGGATCTGAGAGCATTGCATTTAGATCTTAGCATTTTATGCACAAACCTTCTTGCATCCATTGATTACTTTGACTTGGACTGAATGGCACTACTGTATGGAGAGTTTAACTTCTGTGTAAACAGCTAATGTAAGCATAAAGATTTAGTGATTTAATAGCATATACTACTTATCAAAATATTTGTAACATTTAGTCCAATCCTTCAATTCCATGTAGTTTATGAAATTTTATGTGATGTCTGCAAAGCTTTTTATGTAGTCATGATCAATCATTTTATCAACTTTTTAATGATCTTTTGCTAGTTTTATATTCATTTGATGTTAAAACAGAAATTAAAACAAATATTGATTTATTTGTTAAAAAAACTCTGAAGATGTCATAAAGGCCATAGAGTTGACAAAGATTATATTGTGGAAATGGGATGGAGCAGAATATGGGAAAATTTAGAGTGGGGAATGGAAAATTAAGTGACTAACAGGTTTATCTGGGCATAATTGCTGAGATATTCTTGACTTCATTTAAGGAGAATCCACAGTACATCACATCACATCATCACAAATAAACTGACAAAAGCCTAGAGTGTGACTGATTGGTAGATTTTTTGATCTTAGGTGCCAAAACAAATTTGAAAACCCCTTTTCAAATGTTATTAGTACTGAACAAAATAATTACATTTCACCCATAATTTCTTTAAATATTTATGATTATTTTTACAAAATATTTATATAATTATTAAAAAGAAATATATTCATGTTTCCACTTAGATTTTTTTAAAATATGTTTATTTTTAAAAATACAAGTTAAGAAATTCAAAGTAACAATAAAAAGATAACTACAAACATTATGCTTTATCAAACACTTTAGTATAGATCTTTTGTGATATTTTAATAATTATAACTGAAATTTTTAAATTTTAAAACAAATTTTATAGCATTATGATGTCTTAATAATTTAATCTGAATTTAGATACAAAATTTAATCAATAAAGATATTATTAAGTTACTTTTTTCAATAGAAATATGATAACTAGATAATAAAAAAAAACAATTATTTTTCTTGTTACATATTTTATATTAGTATTTTTTTTTCTAAGTTTGGAATGTTCAAATATGATTTTTTTGGGAAAGTTTTTTATTCATAAACTTATATTTCTAATATATCAAGTACAATTTTTTTCATTCATAATATTGAATAAAAGCTTTAATACTAAAATAAAATATTAACTCAAATTGCTGTTAGGGAAAGGATAAAAAAATGTTACATTGGGAAAGGATTAAAACAGTTTTTGTTTTGGAAAGTAATTTGAAAAAAAAAAGCAAAAACTTTAACCAATGTAGATACTAATATTAGGATTAGGATGGATTAAGAAAATCTATTTTTTGTAATCTTATAAACAATATACTTCAACATTTTAAATCATTTAATAGAGTATAAAATTTTGACTTAAGAGCACTGAAAACTCAAAATGTTAAATACAGTCATGCTTATATCATGATTGATTGTGATTTTCTATTATTACAATCAATATTATTTTAAAATTGTCTCATCTTTATTTAAATATATTAAGTTTATAAGATCAAGTCTAGTGGCAGCTTACAGTTGTGGTTGCAATGGATTTCACATTAGAAGTATTAATCCATTCTATTTGTTTCTAACGGAATAATCTATGCTGTTATAATCATGGATATTAGGTAATAGTATGTTTATTTAAGCTTGCAATAAGTGTTTATGGAGGATAAAAAATTCAGATACAGACATAAATTTGAAAGTCAGGTGACATTTTATTTACTTCGCTCAATGAATTTTACTATTCCACAAAACATATTTCATTTTATTTGTTATAGTATAACTGTTTTATTTTTATCAGATTGAATTTTAGTGGTTACTGGATTTCTCACTATTTCTTAGTCACATTTAAAAAAAAAAAATTTCATTTTACCATTTATAGAGTATGGTTTCTAAAATAATCAGTAAAAAATTAATATGCTGCGTATGATGGATGTGATCAAATAAATATGGACAATATTTTTGAAATTTATCAGTTAATAAGATTGAGGTTTCTCATGGTTTTACATTATACTGTCTCTACAAAAGTCGGTACAAATGAATAATAATTCTTTTTTGATGTAATTCAAAAGATGATAAACAGTACCAATGATTATAAAATGCATAGTTTTATAATGATTTCTATTATGATTTTTAACCATGGGACTCCAAAAGTGTTTTATTCTGGTTAATTTGACACATGAATTCTCTTTTATTTATATGTATTCATTTTTGTGTGTTGTGAAATAAAAACCTATATATAATATTTAAAGATTTTAAAATATTTTAATATTTTTTTTATTTATTTTATATTTACATTTTTGATTAATTGTAAAAACATTTGATTGTAAATACAAATGTCAAAACCCTTAACAAAGATAATATATCAAAATGCGATCATAATGGACAACATATCTATCTTAATTCTTTTCTTTTTTTTTAAGCATTTGTGTTTTATTTTCTCTTAAAAAATTGTTTATTTTAAAAATAATAAAAAAAAAAGTGGCAGTAATATTTCATGTAATAAAGAAAAGAAAAATGATAAAAAAAATAAACAGTTTATAAATTAATTCTTTAAATATTTGGATGTTTCTAACAAACTATTTCATAGCGTCATTTATATGATATACATTTTCTTTTTTTTCTTTGTTTTTCTAGTATTTTATATTTTTAAAGCATTATTTTATTAATTTGTTAGATTTTACTTTTTCTGCTTATATCTATCGACATTTGTCATTATGTAAATAATTTTACATAGAAATTAATCTCTCTTTTTTTTTTTTCATGTTTCAAACCATCAGCCGGGAAGCGAGCTCGGGACAACTGCTTTTAAGGCAGCTGTGCTAACCATTCGGACACCAACGATTCATCTCTCTTCCTCACCCTTTTTTAAACCCATTCATGTAAACATTACAATCATTGGACACCATGTGACAGCTAATACCTACTTGACGTTTAATTAATTATCCATGATTCCGTAAAAGTTTTTTAAAAAAGAGTGTTGTATAATTGATTACTGATGTTAATACAGATATAAAATGTAAAGCTAGAAGAAACATATAAAGATTTGTGTTAAAATAAATAAAAAAAACTATCAAGATTTAATAAGAATTAATGGCATTTTTGATGAGAAGCATATATAAATATATATTTTACTGAATGATTTATTATACCGCTTTTTGAGAAAATATTATACAGTAATAAAACAACAGAGTATTTAACATAAACTACTTAACCTTAGGTAGAATTTAATATTATTTATCCATCATCAGAATCATACTAATTTACAACTTTAGAAAAAGTATTTAAATTAAATTCAGATTAGAGTATAGAATGAAAAAATAATGCTCAAATCCAGTTATCCACAAATGGCTACTCTCTATTCTCCCAGTAATATGTATAAATAAGGAATAAAAATTCTTGTTTAGATATAATACTAAAAATATATGATAATATGTTTATAAAAATATGATATCTGGTAAAATGAAAATATATTGAAAGCATGCTAGGCAGGTTAAATATTAAAAAACTACCTCTTCTGTGAGTATTTTCATTTTATCAGGTATTACAATGGCTCAAAAAAGAAAAAAAATTAGTAATAATTGAATTATAAAAATGTAATTTTAATAGTATAAATGATTTCATTATTTTATGATGCAGCTCTAATTTTAAAATGCTAGAATAAATTATATTAAGAAAGTGGCACCCAATAGGAAATTTCCACTAATGATGACCGAGTATTATCATTTCTGCACTTTTACTTTATTATTTTGGCTGCAGAAAGGAGTTTGCTATTAACTGAAAGGAGACCCTTTGATTCCTCTTGGAGGCCTTAAAGGAACTGAGCAGGGCAAATTCCTAATGTCCACTCCATACGTTCTTGTCATTGCAGCTGTTATTACTATGTGATTATTCATATAGTATACGAACATGGATGGGCTGCTCACCAACATGCATTAGCCAGTGTGGTGAGTTTATTGGCTTTTTACCTCTGAGTTTAAGATCAAGAAACACCATGGTCTTTCTTCTCAGTGCCTGATAAGGCAGAATGAATGTTTGTGTAAATGATAAATATTTTTCCAATACATATATACAATTATGACAGACAAAAATAAAGCATGGCCCTTATTCCCAGGAGGCTGTAAAGTCACCAACCAAGGCAGCGGTTGGTGGCCGAAGGCGGAGGGTGCTAAGAATCCCCTGATTGTGGACCCAGGCTGCCATTTGATGATGACTTTTTATTTAGGTACTTACAACTGCAGATCACTTTCAAGTGAAGGAAGATTGCAAGAATTAGAAGAAGAACTGTCTTATATTAAATGGGACATTATTGGACTTTGTGAAGTTAGAAGAAAAGGAGAAGAAACAATTGATTTAAAAAGTGGACATATACTCTATTATAAAGGCACACATATTGGAAATACAAGTGGAGTAGGATTCATTATAAATAAAAAGTGGAAGAACAATATTGTGGAGATTGATGGTGTATCGGACAGAGTGGCAAGATTAGTTATACAACTTAATAGCAGATACCAAATGCAGATAATTCAGGTTTATGCCCCAACAAGTTCTCATAGTGATGAAGTAGTAGAAGATTTTTATATGGATGTACAAAAGGCTTTTGATCAGAGTAAACAACATTTTAAAATTGTTATGGGAGACTTTAATGCTAGAATTGGTAGACAAATGAAAGATGAAATTGCTGTAGGTAATTTTGGTTATGGTAATAGAAATGAGAGAGGACATAGACTTGTGGAGTTTGCAGAAAAAGAAAAACTTTATATTATGAATTCATTTTTTGAGAAAAATGTTAAAAGGAAATGGACATGGAAGCATCCAAATGAAGGTACAGCAGAATTGGATTATATTTTGACTAACAGAAAATACATATTTCAAGATTGTAATGTTCTTAATAAATTTAACACAGGAAGTGATCATCGATTAGTAAGGTGTAAGTTACGTGTTAATGTAAAACTAGAAAGACAAAAATTATTAAGAAAAACAATATTTACAGTTGATATTCCTAATCTTCAGAAACATTCTAATGAATTTAAATTAGAACTTACAAATAGGTTTCAAGTGTTAGGAGATTTTGAACATGATACAGATTTGAATGAAATTAATATGAAAATAACTGATACACTTTTAAAAACTGCAACAAACATAGCTGGTAGAAAAAAGCAGCAATTGACTAATAAAATTTCTACTGAGACTAGAGAATTTATGAAGAAAAGAAGGAATATGAAGATATACAAAAATGATGTATTAAAAAGAATTGAATATCTCGAATTTTGTAAAATGGTACGGAAAAGAGTTGAAAATGATATAAGAAAGTATAACTGTGAAATAGCAAGGAAAGCTGTAGAAGAAAATAAAAGTCTCAAAAATGTTAAACAACATTTTGGTATTGGTAGGAAATTTATATCTGCAATAAGAAAAAAAGATGGAATTATTACTAAAAAGAGAGATGACATCATGAAATTGGTAGAAGATTTTTATCAAGAATTATATAGTAATAAAGAACAAGTACCTCCTATATCTATTACATCTTCCGAATTGCCCAGAATTTTAAATGAAGAAGTGAGACATGCAATTAAGTGTATGAAGAAAGGAAAGGCTCCAGGAAATGATGGAATTATAATTGATATATTAAAAGAAGCAGGTGAAGAAATAGAAACAATTTTAGCAAAGTTATATACCAAATGTCTAAATGATAAAGATGTGCCGGAAGATTGGAAGAATGCAGTAATAATATTAATATTTAAAAAAGGTGATAAAGAAGATATTAGAAATTACAGACCTATCAGCCTTTTATCAGTTTTATATAAAATTTTTACCAAGATAATTACAACTCGTCTACAGAGAACTTTGGATTTCCACCAACCAAGAGAACAAGCTGGATTTAAAAGTGGTTTTAGTACAATAGATCATATCCAGGTATTGAGAGAAGTCATAGAAAGGACAAACGAATATGAGTTGTCATTATGTTTTGGATTTGTAGATTATGAAAAGGCATTCGATTCTATACACATTTCTTCAGTGATTAAAAGCATTGGATCATCAAGGTATAGATCCAGGATATTGTCATATTTTAAAGAATATTTATAAAAATGCAACAGCAACAATTAGATTACATAATGATACTGGAAAAATCAACATTGAGAAAGGTGTAAGACAAGGTGACTCCATATCTCCAAAACTCTTTACAGCAGTGCTGCAAGAAGTATTTTGTGGATTAAAATGGGAAACTAAAGGAGGGAAAGTAAATGGAGAGTATTTAAGTCATTTAGATTTCACAGATGATGTAGTTGTTTTTGCAAATAATGCTTCAGAGCTGCAGGAAATGTTGCAGGAGTTAGCAGATGAAAGTAGAAAAGTAGGACTAAAGATAAATGTTAAAAAGACTAAAGTAATGTTTAATCGATTTGCTCAAAATATGAAAATAAAGATTGATTATAAGAATTAGAAGAAGTTAACAGTTACAAATACCTTGGTCAGATTATTAATACAGATGGAAACATAATGGAGGAAATTAATCATAGAATTAAACTTGGTTGGAGTGCTTTTGGTAGAAATAACTTGATACTAAAAGGAAATATGCCTATGTGTTTGAAAAGGATGGTTTTTAACAAATGTGTTTTACCAGTTCTTACTTATGGATCTGAGACTTGGACACTTAATAGAAGAGCAATACAGAGACTTCAGACCACTCAAAGGAGTATGGAGAGATGTATGTTGGGAGTAACAAGAAGAGATCGAAAACGCAATGTATGGGTAAGACAACAAACAGGTGTTACTGACCTTATTGAAAAAATGAAAAGATTGAAATGGAGTTGGGCTGGACATATTGCTAGAAGAGATGATAATAGATGGACAATTGAAATTTTAAACTGGATTCCAAGAGATTGTAAAAGACCCAGAAAGAGACCACATGTGAGATGGATGGATGAAATAAGAAAATGTTCAGGGGTGTTGTGGAGAAGAGAAGCTAAAGATCAGAGACGATGGATTAAACTTGGAGAGACCTTCATTCTGCAGTGGATTTATAATGGTTGATGATGATGACTTTATTATTTCAAGTTATGTTTCTTCAGCATCTCTCTATGAAAAAATTGTGACTGAAATACAGTACTCTCAAAATATTCAAATATCAAGATGCAAGAATTTGCAGTTATTATTCTTTGGTTAGGTTCTTTTGCTGATAATAGCTAGGTATCCCTTTACTCATCAATAATTTGACATAACTTGAGTTTGAAATAATATAGTTATTAAATAAAGGTCTTAAATTTATAATAGAAATTTTCAGACTCCTGAAATTCCAGTTTTACTCGGGTTTAAACTAACTCTCAATTGTGGGCATGGCAGATAAATGTGTAAATTACTATAATGTAAAAGTTATATATATATAATACATATTTTGCGGGTTCATCCATGTTAAAAACTTTTAATATTAATATACTGACGTTTCGACTTGGTCACACAAGCCATCCGCAGAGTTATAATTCTGTGGATGGCTTGAGTGACCAAGTCGAAACATCAGTATATTAATATTAAAAGTTTTTAACATGGATGAACCTGCAAAATATGTATTTTATATATTTAACCTGTGCAAATCTTCATTTTAACATATATATATATATATATATATATATATATATATATTGAAATAATATATGTAATTAAGATGAAGGAATTTCCACCATTAATATATGCACTGTACTGATCTTATAATAGCTCAACACAGTCATGTTGAGTACTGAAAATATTCTTAAACCCAAACTCAAGATAGAGACTTTTTGAAAGAACAAGAGTGGCTATAAACCTACATTCTAATTATATAGGTCAATCTAAAGTATCTTAGTTTGAGAACATGGATATATTTCTTTATTCACATTTACTTTCAATATTTTTTTTTTTATATATTAACATTTATGAAATCTTTCAATTTACTACATGTTAATATTATGAATTATTAAAAATTATATATCTTCAAACTTTCTGACTGAATTGCTTTAGGTTTGCCTATATATTTAGAATGTAAATTTAAGGATAAGACAGCCATTCTTATCCTTTTAAAAATCTTTATCTTGTGTTGGGTTTGAGTATCCTCAGTACTCAACATGACAGCATTGAGCTATTATAAGATCAGTATAGCACATATATTAAAGGTGAAAATCCTTTCTCTTTAATTACATATGATCTCTGCACTTAGTAAATAGCATTGTAATAGCATATAAAAGCGATTTACCCGTTGATGAAGAAGCTGCAAAAACCAAAAAAATTAAAGGGGCTGAGTGCTTTCGAGGTTTTCCCTCATATTCATGGCTAACATAAGTTATAAATCATTTATGTAATGTTGCTAACTAATAAAATATGCAAATGTGAATGCAAATTAATTTGTCCATTTTTTTGAGATAGAAAAACACGTGTCATGTCTATTGATGACATTGTTATCACTGATAACAAAATACGCCTCCTTGATTTTTCTTTTGCAGTCATTGGCTTCAGTGCATACTATCTTGGGGTTGCCAGGTTCAAGCACATCACCAGCCTGCTTCTCATGTTCAAAGAATATTGAGAAGTTATCGTTGTTCTTTTTTGCTCTTCTGTAAGTTTAAATGTGTTGAGCAGCTCTATTATTAACAGTGGCCTTGGTTTCCCTGTAGTATGTGGCACTGCATCCAGCCTGAGGGCATGAAATACTGTATACAACTTGGGGTGTCTGAGATGGATCCATTCTATCCTTTGAATTATTAATAAGTCTGTTATTATTAGGGGGAGTGTGGAAGCCAACCTTAAATTCACCAGCCAAAGTCTTTATCATCTGTTTGGGAATATAAGGGAGGGTAATTTGAGGTTTATCTTTACTTATGTGGTTAGTTAATTGATTTTCTGTAAAATTGATCTATTTTTTTTTGTAATTAATCTGTAGCTGAAGGTGACACTTAATAAATCTTTTATATAGCAAGCAATATTAGTCTTCCTATCAGCCTCAAATTTACACAAATTTTGATTCCTAAATAAAAACGCGTTTAAACCTGTGAATTTATGTGCTGTAGGTGAAATGAATTTTGGGTGGGTAAAACCTCTGACCTCAAGAGGCTTAACAATCATGCAGTAATGCAGTTCTGCCTTCTCTATGGACCAGAAAATCCAAATATTTTAGCTTCTGCCTTTCGTTTTCCCAAGTGGTGTTTATAGTTAATTTAGTTTGCAGTTGTAATTCATTTTTAATGTTGGTGATTACATCTTTTGGAGCTGCCATAAACACATCATCTACATAACGCAAATAAATTAATCCAGCAGTGTTAGAGATGTATTTAAAATGATTTGTTTTTCAAAAAAGTTTAAAAATATGCTCGAAATTACTCCACTTAAAAGAAGACCCATCGGCCAACCATCTCTCATATCATACCACCCACTCTCAAAAGTTGTAAAAATGTTATGTATATATTTCCATATATTTAAATTAAAAAACATTAGTAAAAAAAAATCATATTGCAATACTAGAGTCAGTAATTCAATATCTAACATATTGGAGTCCTGGCTTTATCAAAGAAACATCAACTTTAAACTGAGTTACTAAGATACTGAGAACAAGTATACAACATTTCTAGTGGAGGGGATATTAAAAAGTGCAATCAAAGATTCATTTTCTAGAGACTTTATCAGACACATTTTGCATTCTGCAGCTAGAAATGATAAGGTACCTATTACCAAGTATGATAAGAGTATGTATTATTATAATAGAGTTTAAATTATTTTTTTAGAAAAACCAGTTGTAGTCATGATAGAACACCATTAAGGAAGCAGTCATTTTGAGAAAATATTATGACATCAGATGATTAGATAGATTATTTATCTTTTAAGAAGAATAAGAAGAGAGTATTAATAATTTTACAGAATGTAAAACTAGATGATATAGGGCTCAGACAACTTATTTCTAATACTAATAATCAATCTAATTTTTATAAAACATATTCAGAAAATAAAAATTACGCAGAATACTCAATGGATAAAAAAATGTTCTCATCACATATATGTATACACACATATAAAAAATCTACAATCATATATTAAATAGAAGGGATTTAAACACAGATTTACAAGCTCTTTTCAGTCATCCACTCTATCTTATATAACCGATATACATGTAAAAAAGATAAATGTTTTCCAATATATGTATTTCATGCTGAACCAGCATTCATCAGTTCGTTCAGTTCATCCTCTCCCCCACACATATATAATCTGTGCTCGGTTTATATTAAGATAGCTAATACATATATTGGAGATCATTTATCTTTTTCACATGTATGTGGCCAGGTGTATCGGTTATATAAAATGGAGCGGATGACAGAAGAGAGCTTAAAAGCTGTTTTCAAATCCTTTCTATTTACATCTAAAGCTTAAGTATACACTTTATACTTGTATTTAAATAATTATATATTAAATTTTTAAGAGCATTTTGATTTTTAAAATTTAGAAAATATATTTGAATTTTACTTATAAGATAAAAGATGTTCATAATAAAGTACTTCATTTTAACTTCTATTATAAATATTTATTACTGATAATAAAAATAGTAATAAAAACATATAATTTTCATTGATATTTAAATCATTTCGAATGAATAGATTTAATCAATTTCTTTTATCAAGTGTAAAGAAAAAAATAAGTAAAAAGGAAATAGGTATATTATCTTTATTACTTACTATAATTGTTATAAATATAGGCCTTATATAGTCTAAATGGATGCCATAAATCAAACTATTAATTACTTTTATTATTTTTATATTAAAACTTTTAAAGTATCAAATACTGTTTTATAAAATTAAAATGTGCTAATAATCTATTTTAAAAGAAACTTTTGAAAAACTTGTTAAATATATATAATTCCAGGAATGATATTCTTTCCCTGATTATAGATCCATGGGAAATTATTGAGCAATATACGTTATACTGTTTTAATGTCCAATCTCTAGATTGGTTTCTGGTATTGGCCTTCATTAGTAAAACCTTATATTTCAAAGGTGAAGCAAGTGTACTTACGTATCTAATATGCTATTCAATCCAATTACCTGAAATTAAAAAAATCCTGAATTTGCAAATCCATATCAAGTTAAATTATATTATTTTAGAGACCTCAGGTTTTAACCAATTAATTGATGGCTAGAAATATATTATGATTTTTTTCAGCTTATTCATATACTCCAAGAGCAGTTCTATTTACCCAAAGTTAGAGCCATGTAAAGTAAGCCTGAAAAATCAAATGTACTTATTAAAAAAGGCAAAATAAACTGTTCTTGGATATGAAAAATATAGCTCTACTATAGAAGCATAATATTAAGTCTAGAAAGCCATATGTTATTGCTATTAAAATTAAATATAATTCATAGAGTTGGTCTATTACAGTTCATTATTTTATTAATAATGTAAATGTTTAGGCATTTATACAGAAAAGATAAACAAATATTTTTTACCTAAACATTTTAATTCATGCCTAACATGTTTTCGATATCTTACACATCATATACATAGCTTATTCATTTTTTTAGTGTTCTTAATCAATAAATTTGCTTGATATCTTTAATCATTATTTAAATTAATTTAAATTTGTTGTTTCATTATTCATAAATGTTTAAATGTCTTCATAACACCCACTTCTTTGATTGGGTGATGCTAGACACTTTTTGTTTATGGCACATCAATCCTTGGCTATTATCCAACCTTCTTTGATCTTTCCATTTTCTGTCTTCTCTTTCATTACAAATAATTTCAGTTTTCATCAGATTGAATTTGTGGCCTTGCTTGTGGTTCATATAGTTGAATATTTGGAGTATTTCATGATTCTATTATACAAATATTTATGCTGGGCCAGCCATGCTGATAGATTTGCCCTTGATTTCTCGTAATATGTGGTTTTACAATTAATTTGATTGCATTTAATTTTATAGATAATCTGAAGAACTGATTCTGTGGGCAGTTTATATTTAGAATTATTGAGTAGATTGTTAAATGAAGGGGAAGAACAAAAACTTAAGTTGTATTTTTTAGAACATATCCTTTTTAGTTTATTAGACACCTTTTGGATATATGGGAGGCTTATCCAATTTTTTATCCTCTCTAGTTGGGGGCTGTTTATCTATTTTTTAATAGAAACTGTTGATAGTATTAATAATTTTGTTTGTATTATATCCCAAATTTGGTAAATCTTTAATATATGCATCAGTGGTGTTTTTCCTGTTTCGAGTTTGCATAGTTTTGAATTCCTATATAAAAATCCTTTTAAACCAACAAGCTTGTGAGCCATGGGTGTAAGTGACTTAGAGAGAATGGTTCCTTTTACGTTTTATGGTTTCAATATCATTTTATAATTATAACTTTAAAAATTAATACGAATTTTTCAATTCTTTGAACAAAACTATAAGTGTTACAAAATAAAAAATAGAATTTATTATATTTACAGTGAGAATTTGCATAAAGTAGTTCTATATAAAGATACATTTCATCATGATTTAAATAAACGTAAAAGATATTATATGCTAAGAAGAATAATATATCGTGAATCTGTGTTTTTACTTATTTAAAACAATTATTTGTTTGTATTCATAGTCTTAGTGCTTCTATTGAAAACAACTTTCGTATATAAGTTTTTCTCGCTTCAGCATTTAACCTACAAGTTGGAAATTTTTTTCAAACCTATGATAAATAATATGATTAAATTTAAAAACAAAAATAAAATGCTTGCTTTTTAAAAATATTTATTTACATCTTTGATTATACAATGTGTGGGTTTAAATTTGTTGAGAAAATTATAAAGATTTCATATACTTATAAAGATTTCATATCCTTTCTGCTGGATGACATTGTTGAAAAAAATCTATCTTTTTTGTTAATTTCTAATAATAATAATTACTTTATTTTTAAAAGACAATTATTGGGAGAAGATTTTGAAATTTCATAAATAACTCTAAGTATAGGCGACATACTTATTAATATAAACGTAAATTTAAAATCAGGTACGTCAAAAAATAATTATGCCAAAATAAGTTTGATATAAAATGTTTGAAATACTACTGAAAGTATAGGATAAAGTATAAAGTATTCGCAAACAATATTAAAAACTCAGAAAGATTTAAAAAGAAGTTAGACTAATGGATTAATAACATTTTCCACTGTAAGCATAGCTTGAAAAGTCATTAATCATATCATTCATGGGTTGTATTTGCCTCACTCACACAAATTAATAACTATTAGCATCCATTTAAGCAACTATAAGTGGTCCTAAATATATTGATAGTAGTTTAGTAATTTCTAGAAAGATCAAATTAAAGTGACTTTATATAGTGAACTTAAAAAGTGATTTAGGATTTTCAAAATGCCACTTTTAAGCAATAATTTTTTGACAGTTTGAAACATTTTTTTAGTTAAAACAATCAGGAAGAAGTTGCTGATTTGAAATGTATTTTAGATGGTGAAACTATGTCTTGAGTCAGTGAAATATATGCCTTAGTTAATAACTTTTTATATTTTTCTAAGAGGTAACTTGACTTCTGATATCTGATCCAAAACTGTTTGTAGTAATGGAATGCCATTGCAAGGTAAAGGACTTGAGTATTCTAATAATATTTCTTGTGGAATGTTTAATTTCACATTCAAAAATTAAGTGTAAGTACATTTTTTTTCAAAAAGAAACACAACAGTCAGCAATAGAATAAATAATATTAAGGATTATGGCTATACTTAACATATTTAAATGACAACCCCAAGTATTTACTGTTACTACATAAAGGCTTGTGTATAATGTCACAGAGACTATAGTCAGGTTTTTAAGATGTTTTATTGCCACTTACTTAGAAGTCAGTCTTGAAAAAGATATCCAAAATTTTCATATTTTTATTAAGAGAATTTTGATCAAAATAATATGATCATACCATATAAGTAAATTGCTTGATCTTTTTTTTTTAAAAAAATCATTACTGACTATATTAAATAATATACATGAAAGTATTTAACTCTATGGGAAGTTTTTATGCAAAATTTTGTACTTTCTTCAATTTTTATTTGAAGATCCTTGTATTTTTCTGTTGGAGAACATTTTATCAAGTAAGCTCACAGTTTTGATAGAGTATAAGAACTTTAAAAAGGACCTTTTTCTAGAGAATTAAGATAACTTTAAATTAATAAAAATAATACAGACTTATTTACTTTTTAAAATGTGGCTGTTAAAGATATCTGATTAAACCCATTTTGTTTTTAAAGTACAAAATTTTTAACTATATTCATTTTTTGTTAAGATTGTTTTTTCAAAAAACTGTTAAGAAAATCATAATAATGATATTTGGTAATAATTTTGGGTATCATATTTATCATTTAAAATTATAGCAATGTGATGCACTATGACTACTCCTTTCTCAGAGTCAGTAATCTCTCAGCCACTATTCCCAAAGAAACCTGTTAGCCACCTTCCCTCGCCTTTCCATTTTCCACCCTAAGTTTTTCCCATTTTCTTCTTTATCCTGATTTATTCTATTTCCACAACATAGTAACTCTTTCTCTACAGTAGTTCAATCATCTGAGAAGTTTTGTGAAGATTGTGTAATCATATGAAATAGTAATCATGTAATATTTTAGGATTTAAAATTATTATACTTTTGCTTTTACACCAAGTGTTTTGAACCATTTCTTTATAAATAATATTGGTAAACAATTTGACTGACTAAGCTTTGGTTTTATATCCTAAATTTATAACAAATTCTAAAAATATGCTAACAGATTTTTTAAAAACAAGCATAAATAGATAGCTGTCTCTGTATTCCATCTGCTTTAATTGAACACATGTTTTTTTTTATCATAAAGTATTTGTGTATTATTTAAAGTAATCCATTTTTAAATTTTGAAAACCTTTTATTTTTATTTTTAGTTAATTTATTCCAAAATCTATTATAAAGATTGATATCTCATATGAATTTAAACTAAGTAGATCCAAACATAGTTTATAATGAAGAATTGTCATCATTGTGTATTTAGAGATTATTTATTCATAGTCTGATTGCTATGTTATTTGTGATATCTTCAATAAAATTGTTGGTTTTCTAAATGGTTTACAGAAAAATAGCTATACTATGTTTAAGATGCATTTTACATTCTTCATATAAATCCAGAGGTTTTTAAAATATGCACATTATTAAGTGCAATTATATCAATTAGGGCTATATTATTACTGTGTAGATAATTTAGATATAAGATCAATGCTTACTTGAAGTATCTTTATGATATATTCTTATTAAAGAAAAGATTACTAAATAGTATACATGACTTTTGAAGTGTTTTATAGTTGCCAATATCACGTAGTCATAATTCAGTTTAGGAATTTTTCATTTGTGTAGCCTGGCATCATTATCCTTTATAATAATAAATGAAGTTAATCCTCAAAACTTTATTGTGCATTTGGATTAAGATAAGTATTAAAAGTAGGATTTATTAAGACTGTTCTTTGCTTTTGTCATGAATGCCTCTGAAAGCATATAGTTTCTTATCCTTATTTTTTAATATTTCATTCAAATTAATTCTGAAATTATAAACCTAATTAAAAATATATAATTGAATTATTTAGCATGGAGTTATTTTAAATAGTTTAATTATTTACAAAATATCACAGAATAACTCATCAAGATTTAAACGAGAAAATAGATTTATTAGCAAGCTTTCCAAGTTCTTCAATTCTGCTTGTGTATTTATAGATTTGGTAATCATTAACTATGTAGTTCATGTTCTATTTTGGGTCACAACAGAGATCAGTTATTAAATTTCTTTGTGAAATTGATGGGTGCAATGACCATAGCTTCTCCTGATTTTGTTGATGAGATTTCAATAATATTTAATCAAATCCAGTTAGCTTTACAATTGAATATATTTGAAACTTCATATGAAATACACATTTAATGCCATAATTCTTTAATTGTCCAAGAGAATTCTTGAATAAAAATTCAGAAAGGAAATTTTAATCTGAGGTGAGTTTCGAATGATGAAACTATACCCAAGTTCACAGAGGCAAAATTTTCCAAACAGCAGCACTACTCAGTGCAAGCCAGAGTAATCAATGGATGCAGGAAGGTTTTTGCATAAAATCCTTATCTACTCATCCAATATTCTCAAACTAATTTTTAGCTTGTGGCTTTCATCAGTGAGGAGCCTTAGAACTGAGAACAATACACCTAGAAACTAGTCTGAGGATATTGGATGAGTAGACACTAGGTAGGGATTTTATGCACAAACCTTCATGAATCCATTGATTATTCTGGCTTGCACTGAGTGGCACTACTGTATGGAGAGTTTTGCCTCTGTGAAAAACAGCTCGTGTAAGCATAAAGGAGGGTGGTCAGGTGATGTTTGATGGTTTTATACCCTAAGTTATTGTCAAATCTGATTTGTTTGATATCTATTGGAAGAATATGTGAAAAAGCCATAGCAAAGGAATTTGGTGTGCAGTAATATTTCTCATAGAACATTTAATTGAATATCGAAAATTTCGGACAGACACTTTTTTTTCTCAATAAGGAAAACAATATTTATCAAAAGAATATGCTAGTTACTAAGGATGCTGTTTGTAAAACCCTTGTTTTATATAAATGTTTTAAGGAGGTTGTTCTTAAAATTATTTAAAATTTAACTTTAGATAAATGAAAAAAATTAGATAGTCTATGGCCAAAGGCTATTTCTAAAATACATGGGGTGATATTATGTTTCAATCTATTGTTACAAATATTCAAACTGAAATATTTTCCTGTTATTAAAATAAACAGTTAAGCATACTGCTTTTATTGGATTAGATATAAGACTCCAATTTTCGAAAAAAAATTCAATTTTTCGAAAAATTGTTCCTTTTTTTCACATACTTATTAAAGCACTTATTTTATTTTTGGAAAAAAATTCTTTTGTGAAATCAAAGCAATGTCATTAGTATGAATGAATTGAAGATTACTGATAAAAATTTATAAATAAAAAAAAATCAAAGTTGTTTTCTTAATTTAATTATCTAATAATTATTGTTAATATTATACCAGTTGAGAATATTAATTTTGAATTGTTTTACCTAAATTAAAATTTAGTTAAATTAGTGACTAAAACTTGAAGACAAATTTTTTATAAATTTTTAATTCCAAATAGAAAATCCTGCAAAAAATTTTGAAAGTTTAAATAATCTCAATACTTTACATACATTATTATATTTTAATTAATTTATTAATAAAAATTAATAGTGAAGATATAATATTCTGGAGAGATTATAAATTTATTAAAAAAAATTTAAAGTTTAGCACTGCTTTCGACTAGAATGTTCATATTTATAAAACTAACATAAGTTTATATAAATAGAATTCATTGGTTAAATAATGATAATGCAATGCATGAGTCCTTCTTGTTTATTGTGTTGATGTTATTTGCAATAAGTCATGCCACTTTATATTTTCCTTTTTGATCAATCATTGCACTCAGTGCAAACACTTTAATATTAAGTGAATCAAAATTGTGGCCAGACTTGATTTCATGTCGTAAAAATAAAGATTTAATATATATATATATATTTGAAATACGAACTCTAATGTATTTTATATATTAGTTCACAGAGGGCAGTACTGGATTTTTTAACCATGTGGGGTGATTTAATGCTTAATATTTGTATATATTTATTTCAGTAAAGGGTTATGCATTGGGATTATTTTCTATATATATATTGTGTGTGTGTGCGTGCGTGTTGTGCTAATCTTGTAGTGCAGTTGGCATGAGACTACCATAGTAAATTGTATTATATATTGGTCCATTATATTTAAATTTATAAACTACTTGGAGAACTTGCTTTAGAGTTAATTTATCTTTAGTATTATTCAATATTTGATTAAGATTAGGAGGGGTTCTCAAACTAATATTGAATTCATTTGAGCAGATTGTTTTTATCTTTTTAGATATATGTCATACAAAAGGAAGATTGATCCATAAATTAATATCGTTATTATTGTTCCTTTCATTTAAAGATGAATAGAAATTTTTCAGAGTTTTATTTAATAGATTAATAATATACTCTGAATTGACTAAGTCTTTTATATAGTTTTCAATGTTGTCTTTTCTGTCTACTTTAAATTTGCATAATTTATAGTTTCTATATAAAAAAAACATTTGAAGCCAAACAATTTATGTGAAATTGGAGTATATGAATGCTGGTGAATTACACTATGGACATTGATGAAGTTTATAATCATTTTATAATTTAATGTTGACTATACATATCTAAAAACTTTATACCATTTGATGTATCTTCACTTTCTATAGTCCAAATTAAAGAAGATAATTGATATAACTCATCTCCTATATCTTTAATTGTTTTTTCTTCAGCATAGATAAGAATATCATATACATAGAGCATATGCAAGAATGATATTGCTGTAATGAACATTTTTAGAATAACTACTAATTCAAATTGATTCACTACTATAGTATATATTATTCCACTTAATATTAGCCCCATAGGCCATCCATGTTCCATTGGATAAAATTCTCCATTGAAAAGAACTGTAATGTCCTCATCCATCCATTCAAAAGCATCAACAAAATTTATTTTGTGCTTATTAATATTTAAGTTAATTATTAAAATGTCATGAATTATACTAATAGATAATAGATGTGATACTGAACCATAAATTTCCATTACATCTAATAAGCCAAGTTTATTATTAGGGTTATACAATTGTGGATTTAATATTTGCATGCATTCAAATGAAGATTCAATAGCAAATTTTTCAAACCAACTTGATCAATTAACCACTCAGCTATTAATTTTGCTCTCTTATAAAAGTAAATGCCTCCAAAATCAATTAAAAGTCTAAGAGATTAATTTTCTTTATGCATTTTTATATTTGTGAAAATTCTTGGGGGAATAGCCACTGTTGGATAAATCCTTTTATATTCAAATTTATTAATTGCTTTGTTTTAATAAGATCAAATATTGAAACAATAAATTTAACTTTTTCTCTTTTTAAATTATATTCTTCATGGTTCTTGTGGCCATTTGCTAATGTGATTTGGGATGATTGTTTTAGTGATAATGAAGGAAGTGATTTATTCATTTGAAAAATTTTATGGAATAAACAAGACATAATAGATACCTGGTCACCAGTAGCTAGCAAGGCATTGATTTAATTCCTTCTACTTTAACAATAACCTCAGAACAACTGTTTACTAATGCAGCATCCTTCGAGTAATACAGGATCCTTTGAGTCTTCTAGATTGAATTCATTCAAATCAAATTCCAATGAATTTAATTGAGTTTTATTAATAAAAATTATTTAAATTAAGTTTTGGGTATATATCTTTTTATTATCTGGCAATACTTTATTTATATATAGCCATTTATTTGATTAAAATCACATCAAATTTAGGCAGATGACACACTTCATAATACACAGCTTCATCTTATTATGAATAAAAAATAAGCTTTCTTTCTTAGATTATTATTTAACTGAAATATAAGACTTCATATAGTAACCAAATTTTAAACTGTGGATTGTAACAATGCAAATTTTCTGAACCAGTTTAAAGGATCCACTGCCATCAACAAAATAGATTTGAATCATATTTATATTTCACTTAATTTATTTTAAAGTGTAAATGTGATGCTTTTTATAATATCCAAGCATGCATATTATTTTTGTCTAATTTGTGTTTAGTGACAAACATGCTGATGAAAGAGTTCTAAAATGATTCTGTGAAACTTGAATTGTCAGATAATTTAATTGTTAAGTAACATTTTATGATTTAGTTAAATAACCAGTTAATAGAAGATGTTTAATTACTCTCATTTGGAATATTACTAGATAAATTTAGGAGTATAGAATATTATTTATTCTATTTTTCCTTTCTCAGTGCATATAACCAACATTACCATAGTCATATTTTATGATATATTTATATAAATTACACCAATGATTAAAATTAGGCAATGTAATCTGTTGTCAAGACAACATGCAGATAAAAATGGAAATACACTTGCTATGAGGGTTTAAGATCTTAAATAGATATTAAGTGATAGCACTTGTTGCCATTCAATGTCTATTTATGATCTTATACCTTGATAATAAATGGATTTCCATTTATAATCTGGGTATTATCTTAACAAGAAGAATGAAATTAGATAATGTGACTTACATATAATAATCAATTAACTATTTTGCACTTACATTTTAATAGACCATTAATAAAGATGGATTCCACCTTTATTGTTAAAAGGAGGTTGCCTTGACAACAGTTTGAAATTGTTGATTGTTATTGATATTGTCTAAATGTTGACTGTTTTTTAATGATATATAATGATAAACTTTTAAGATGCTGATTAAATATACAGCATATGGATAATAAACTTTCAAAATATTGATTATATAATACAACATACTTTAATGTCAAAGTTCATCAAATTATAAATGGAAAAATGAATCGTTTTCATTTTTTGTCATTTATCCTATATGGCTAATGAGTTTTATAATTATAAGATAACAAATCACTCAAGGTGTTTTTTGTTTCATTTCTACTCGTTACTGCAATCCTTAATTATAACCCACTAAATATACAATATGTAATAATAGAATTTTACATCTCTGGAAAATATTTAACAGGTAGAGCAAAAATGATTTATTTATTACTTATAATTGATTAAATCTGTTGCAACAAAGTGTGACATTTCTAAAGCCAGTATTCAAAGTTCTCCAGGTGCTGTATATATTTATCAGTGCTGTAAAATTCTGTTATTACATATTTAATATTTGGTGATTTGTTTTCAAGGTTGTTAAAATGGGTAGAAATTAACTTTACGTTGGGAATTTAAATGAGCTGATCCATATGCAATATCGCAACGGATTTGATATTTACTTTTATAATCACCATTAATATAATCTATGTTCTATATAAGAATTCAGACAAATAAACAAAAGTGATTACTTTTTATTTATGGAGTTAATTAATTTTAATGCTAGGGAGGGCATTGTGATAACAAAGCCAGCACTTATAGGTTTAATGTTCCAAGTGTTACACAGAAACACGTATATGTATGAACCAATATCATATTTCTAATTAATAAATCTTTTTAAGACGTAAATTATATTTAATTTTATATTCAATAGTTTTTAATACATATAAATGAATTATATAATTTATTAAATATAAAATTTTTTAAAATAAGTCTTGTTTCGCCAGAGTCAGGTCTAAAAAAATGTGTTGATGCAATATTCAATATAAGAGAAAGCAATCAATACTTATCTTCAGTTGCTTTCATCATTAAATATCATGTTATAACTAAAAAGCTAAAGGAAGAAGAAATCAATAAAAATATATTATTTATATCTGTTTATTTTCAAAGAATATTATTTCAGTGGAAATAATAACACAGAAATAAACATATGGCAAAACCTTATATAATTATTTTTCCAAATACAAATATTATTCATAGGCATTTTAAAGCTTTTAATGAACACGTTTTTTTAGTAATGGGGAGACGTAACTATTTTGCATTGTTATTTGAATGCTTTGTAAACTTAAATTCTGTAAGACTATACACACACACTCACACACACATACATATATATAAAACGTGTTTTTCTGAAGGTTTGTGATGATGGTGTTCTAGTTGTTTGCTGTGATATTACTAACAGTTAGTACATATACTAACCTGTTTGCTGTGATATTACTAACATTTGTTTGCTGTAATATTACTAATAGTTGGTGCATATGCTAACCTGTTTGCTGTGATATTACTAACAGTTGAATGCATTTGGAATATTTAACTAAAATTAAAACTTTTCTAAAGACATTCAACACACATATTAGATGATGGGAATAGTCCAATATAAAAATACATATATATATAAATAACAATTGTAGCATTAATATTTAT
Organism: Epiperipatus broadwayi; assembly: GCA_028023455.1. Classification (NCBI taxonomy): domain Eukaryota; kingdom Metazoa; phylum Onychophora; class Udeonychophora; order Euonychophora; family Peripatidae; genus Epiperipatus; species Epiperipatus broadwayi. The sequence goes on along the minus strand of JAQFVV010012577.1, from coordinate 2,256,791 downwards.
TCTTTCAATGAGGAATAAATAAGTTTTCCACTTTTAAAATAAAAATCCAGGCGTTTTAGTACTACCACAATCATGGCAAAGCTAATCTATTATTTATTATCAAATCATCAACCCTTTATACATTTACTGAAAATAAACCATGCTTCTTTGATTCTCCTCTTTCTACCAACAGACCCATATAAACAATTTTAACTTTTTGAGGACCAAAGCAATGTACACTTTTTTGTGTATTTAAAAAAAAAATATTTGTAAGGGTCGTTCTTAGAAATTTAGATATGTATATTACTTATTCTTAGCAATAATAATGACATGACCTTCATGTGCTTACTCATGCGTTTTCAAGAATAGTTGACTTTATTCTACTTTAGAGACATCTATCATAAGCTCGGTGACTCAATTTTTTACCAGGTGGTGTAGTGCTATAATATCCCAACTTCAGACCAGTTTCTGACTTTTGCATTTATCATTGATGACTGGAATTCAAGACTGGAACTAAAGTCACATTTTATTACATTATAATACTCAAGATATTAATTAAAATTTAAATAAAATATGAAAAGACCTTTAGAGTTTTAATCCAACCGTACTCATTTATATAGTTATATAAATTTGGCATCAGGTCTATTGGTATATATTTTAAAGAGACCATAACACTGGAACAACTGTAGGTCCATTTCATCCTTTGCTAGGAAGGATAATACTAACAACAATATCACATGACATTCTAATATGCTTACAAGAGCAATTATTAAGAGTAATGTGATGTGATGTATTGTGGCTTCTCCTTAAACAAAGTCAAGAATATCTCAGCAATTATGCCAGATAAACCTGTTAGCCACTTTATTTTCCATTCCCCACTCTAAATTTTCCCATATTCTGCTCCATCCCATTTCCACAACCTAATCTTTGTCAATTCTATAACCTTTATATCTAAATCCCCTTTATCTTTTCCCAAACCCAGCATAAAAACCAATAATCCACTTTCTGTATAATCACTTTTTTATATTTATTCTTCCATAACTTCATTACATGTACCCTTTCTGTTTTCAAGCATTTACATTCAATTAACAAATGCCTAATATTTTCTATTTCTTCCTTACATAATTTACAAAATAAATCACCCATTTTTTTTCCATTTACATGTATATTCTCTTGTAGCTAAAGATCCCGTTCGAGCCTTAAATAATAAACTACTTTTGGTTACTATTATCATATATTAACTCACATATAATATTCTGTTTATTTCTATATATATTTAAACTCTTTACTCTCCATACCATTTCCCCATCTCTCTAACTCCCTATTCTTTATTAATAAATCTATCCTTTTATCCCATTCCTTACTACTACAACACTCAACAATCTTCTTAACACAATCATCCCATCTTTTGTACAAATATACTGACCAAACTCCGTATAGTAGTGCCACCAAGTGCAAGCCTTCATAATCAATGGATGTAGGAAAATTTGTGCATAAATTCCTTATCTAGTGATAACTCATCCAACATCCCAGACTAGTTTTTAGTTTGTGGTTTTCATCAGTGAGGAGCCTTGGATTTGAGAGAACTACACCTAAATCTCAAATCTAAGGTTCCTCACTGATGAAAGCCACAAGGTAGTTTGAGGATGTTGGATGAGTAGTTACTAGATAGGGATTTTATGCACAAACTTTCCTGCATCCATTGATTAAGAGTGCTTGCACTTGATGGCACTAATGTATTGTATTTGGTACTCTTATTAACAGCATGTGTAAGCATATAAAATGGTGATCATGTGATTGGTGATTATGTGATGTTTTGAAGAGCAATTATTGTGTAATCTTGAGTAATCAATGGACATTGGATGATATATTGTTATAAATTTTGTATTTATCAACCAATTTATGACTTTGGTCTTTGACAATAATACTACAATTCAAAGCTGTAACAAATAAACTTATACCATTACCAGCCATATTTTACTTCCTTTATATTATTTAAGCTAGTAACATAAAATTTATAAAAACTTAACTTTAAAGCACTGGATCATTAAGGTATAGACCCAGGATATTATCATATTATGAAGAATATTTATAAATTGCAACAGCAACAATTAGATTACATAATGATATTAGAAAGATTAACATAATAGAAGGGGGTATAACAGGGTAAGTTCATATCTTCAAATTTTTTTACAGAAGTAAAAGGGCTGCAAGAAATATTTTGTGAATAAAATGGGAAACTAAATGATAAAAGTAAATGTAGATTATTTAAGTCATTTAGATTTGGAAGATGTAGTTGTTTTTGGAAATAATGCTTCAGAACATCAGGAAATGTAGCAAGAGTTATTAGATGAAAGTAAAGATAAATGTTAAAAAGACTAAAGTAATATTCAATGGATTTTCTCAAAAGATGAAAATAAAGATTGATAATGATGAGATAGATTAAGTTAACAATTACAAATATTTTAGTCAGATTACATAATGGATGAAATTAATTGTAGAATTAAACTTGGTTGGAGCGATTTTCATAGAAATAACTTAATATTAAAAGGAAATATGACTGTGTGTTTGAAAAAAAAATTTTTAATAAATGTGTGTTACTAATTCTTACTTATGGATATGAGACTTGGATACTTAACAGAAGAGCAAAACATAGATTTCAGATCACTCAAAGAAGTATGGAGAAATACATTTTAGGAATAACAAGAGATTGAAAAACAAATACATGGATAAGAGAACAAGCAGATGTTACTGACATTGTTGAAAGAATGAAGAGATTGAAGTAGAATTGGGCTGGACATATTGCTAGAAAAGATGATAATAGATGGACAGTTGAAATCTTAAATTGAATTCCAAGAGATTGAAACAGATTTAGAAAGAGATCACATATGAGATGGATGGATGAAATAAGGAAGAGTGCAGGAATGATGTGGAGAAGAGAGACTAGAGATCAGAGAAGATGGACTGAACTTGAAATGACCTTCATCCTGCAATGGAACAATAATCATTGATAATGATGATGAGAATTATACATGTGATTTAGTTTGGATTTAAAACATTATAGGATTTTTTTTAAATTTCATATTTTTTTAACTTGAATATTAAAGAAGAGTAAAAGATAGCTGTTAGATAAAAGCATTACTTTCAGCTTTAAAACTTAAGTCTTCTTAGCTGAAGGCAAAACCAGAACCTCGTCTAGATGTGCTAAATTTATATAATGATGCAAATGAGTTAACCTTAAATTAAGTTTTTTAATTTTCAGATTATCAGCTTGAATAGAACAAAGGAGAAAAAAGTGGTTACTAGTTACATAAGTGCATTAGTTCTATATCTGAATCCTAGACATCAGCAAAGTCACAAACTGGTCTAAATATGAAGATTTTGTAGCATTATACATCTAGTATCTGCTGTTTTTTGAAGCTTAAAGTAATTGGTTCTAGACTAGAATGAAAATGATTGCTCTTGGATGTTGTATTCTCATTGATATTAGTTCAAGATTCCTCAATAACAAATTGCAATACTCCCTCAGCTAACACATTGGATAAAATATATGATATTATAAAACAGTTTTATTTTGGATATTATTAATTATTTCTGTTTAATAGCATTGATGATTAGAAGAACCCGTGATGTTAAAATCTTGTTTGCACTTCTTGATTTTTCCTTTTATCCCTGATATATATATATATTCTAACCTATAAAATTTGGACGACGACGACGGCTACTATCAAAAATAAAACGTACGTACGGGCCATTTCTCTAACCCGGTAACCTCAATGAGCGTCTTCTATTAAAGTAAATCGGACGGGAAGCCAAACCCTCTATTATCTAATATGATATTTTATAGCTCTTTGTTAGGTTAGTTATATAATTCGGCTACAGAGATATGCAGCTCAGACAGAGATAGAATAAAAAAAAATAATTATCATTAATAAAATAGATTTAATAAAACAATTTAGAATAAACTAACATTCTCTCTCTCTATCTAAAATACATTCTCTGAGCTATAAGTACTTGCACTGTTCGACAATGATGATGATGATTTTATTTCATTGTTAATATTACTGACTAAATTAAAACATTCAGTAATTAGCCCATATGCTCTCAATATTTTATTATTATACAATTAAAAGTTTCCATCTCTTTAGCCATGCCACACTTGTAATATTAATCATACTGAATTAATTCTTTCTTTAAGAGCACTTATAATATTGACATTAATCTCAGGGTTCTCTGTTATATTTACTAAATTGCTCGGCAGTATTGTGTTGTTCAATAGAACTGACATTCTGGTTGGCTATAGAAAACATTTAACTTATTTAAATTCCAGGTGTCTTCATCCACATATTAACTATTATAATATTTAGCAAGATGATAACCTTATTCAAGAACAACGCATAATTTTGAATAATACTGCCAATTTATAATCCAGAATCTCAGTTGGAATGATGAAAAGACAAGGGTGCTTTTGTGTCCTTCCATCACCCATGACAACACAATAATTTAAACTAAGATTTAATACTTAGAAATTTCACTTAAATGTGTATGGAACAAAGTGTAACCAAAATTACCAGTTTGGGAATAAAGTGAGTTTACACACACATAAAATAAAATGTTTTGGTCTGAAGTTTCAATTTCATACATAATTCTTATTAAATTAAAAATATAATGAAAGATTCTGATCTGCTTAAAATTGTCTATCTAGTGTATTTAATTTGAGATTTCATAAATAATTTTGGACTCAAGAAAGTATTGCAAGTATTATGCAGATACACTTTTATTTAGCACATAAGAAAAATGACTCAAAACAGCTTTTAATAAGACTATATTTATTATTAAATTCTAACAATATTCCAATTTATTCTTACAATTTAACAAAAACGATCCCTTAGGATTAACATAATAAACAAAAATTTACACTTTAGTTGATCCCATATGGATAAAACAAAATAATAACTAATAATAATTAGTCTATGCTTTTAGACTTAGATTCGAACTACTTCTTCATCTTTGTTATACATTGACTCAGATTAATTATAACAAATTAAATATTATTGTCGCTACACTAACTTATCAGTTTAGTGTATCTTATATGAACGGCTGCTTAACTTTATTCTGACTATTTGTTTTAAAATAAAAATAATTGGATTCTAGGCAATGCGTACAAACGATTATTATAATTATATCTTTAACTAAATGATAGTTTTTTTTTTTTTTTTTTAGATAACTCATTATAATTTATGGGTTATTTATCAGAAGATACACTTATTATTTTAATGTTTACCTGAATAACAACTGAAGTTGTTATACACACTGTTTTCCTCCGTATAAGTTATATTGTGAGTGCTAATTAATAATTAACCTGAATTAAACTTAGTATTTGAACCCTCCTTTGGCAAACAAAAATTTATAAATCACGCAATTTTAAACTTATTCTCTCCATTGACTTATGTGTAGATTACCTGCACTATTCCGTCGCACAGTCCAGACATTGATCATATATACTAGCACTCTATTTCTACTAAATGGATCGTAAGGAATTTACCTCCAGTATACCCGTTATCTTGCCATAACTTTTTAAATAAAACACAATCTTCTACACCTTCCGTGGTGGAATTATCTCTATTTTCTCATGAGGAAAAGGGAATAATACCGTATATATGAAGAGTTAACGACTATCTTAAAAGAATTTGGTGGGTCCTTGCCTCTTACCTGGGCCTAATAGGAACGCACACCAATATAATCCTCTCATGGGATTTTACCGAATGAAATAAACTAAATACGGTATAAATGGCTGATCGTCCTGGCTCTGGGAAGCGATCGCTTGGGTTATAATCATACCCGAATTCTAGATTTATTTATTCCCTCATGGAAAATAAAGTTTTTGGGGAGATTATTTTCCATCCCTCAAAATAAATACATACAATTATTACTAATGTGAATATTAATCACATACTGATGCTATTCGGGGCAAGACAAGCAAATACACTAATTACACAAAATTTATATTCCGGGGTATACTTAAATCAACGTCTGAAATCAATGGATAACACAAAAATAAACCTAATAATTTTCACCTTTGCCAAAGAAACATTCAACAAGTAATTGGTAATATAGTATTTTGAACTAAATTAAGTGAATGCGTTAAAAAAAAAATAATTGGGAATAAATTCCGCAATTAACATAGTATAAATTTGTTTTTAACTTTAAATAAGTAATATTCTGTATAGCACTTCTCTTTAATTACTTCTGATAATTTTAGCTAGATATTTTATCTATTAAGTATCTGAACTTTTCTACTTTTACGCATTTAACATATACATTTATACCCATAATTGCCTATCATAAGAAAACACATTTTATAAAATATTTTCCATGTCAAATATAAATTTAACCTAGAATAATTAAAGGAAAACATACCTTTATGATTACAAGGTCATTTAAATACTACTTGAATATACATCTTTTAACCTGTTGATAAAAAAAAATATACATAATTTTTCAAATAAAAAAAAAATTACTTAACAAGTGTTTATTATCTCTCTAGAAAAATGTTTTTCCGTTGGGCAATTTATTTAGATGAAGAATTTGATCCTTTCATAGTTCACGAAGTAAAATTTTTTTAAAAATAAGAAACACATTTTATTATTTCATTTCGATAAAAGTTGCATCCATTCTGGTGCATTTAATAATTCAAGCAAAGAAATCATATCAGCATTGGGTATTAATTCTTCTTCGAATTAACTTATATAATTTTGGGATCCAAGAAAGACAATACATAACTTAACATGACGAATATTGGACGATTGACGATCACATGTAGAATTATTTTCTTTTTAATATTGGCAATACGTATCATTTTTATTTAGTTAGCTGGCTTAAGAATAAAACTAATGCGCGACTTTTATGAAATATTATTATTATAAGGACTGCAGCTGACTTACGTAGATAGAAAGTTTTAATGATTCTAGTTGAGGTATAATATAACATATTATTTTAAAGTTATAATTAAGTCACTTATGTTGGCAGTTTTTATTCCTACTCTAGGAATTATAGGTCTTCTTTCATAATGAATTTTCCGTAATATGCACGTATACAAATTTTCCAATATTTGCCTTGAGAAAATTTATATTTTCTTTTTTAAAAAATATATAGGTGCATAAGTAAATATCCTTTATCATTCATATTATTTCTAAATAATTTTCATTGAATAAATTATATTTTAATGTGAGAAGCTTACATTATTTTTAAATGCAGACAATGTCTGTTAAAAGAGCGCAAAATTTTATAGTTAACTTTCCTTGGCTTTTATAATATGTCTTTTAAATTATAAATTTTTCTTTTATACCAAGAAAAAAATATCAAATAAGGTAAAGTTAATAAATAATTGTTTATTTGCTGGAAATTATTTATATTCTTAATTTTCAACATAATGACGCTTTCAGTGATTACTATAGTCAATACGGTCATTTTGAACTCTAGCATACGATAGTATAATCTTGAGTATAAAAGCCTTATAATAGGTCGATGGTATAGAAAAGCAGAATATCCTATCAATTAAGATTAGCCAAACATGATATTATCAAACATTTAATGGACTGATATTTATTTCTGCAATAAAAAATATAAAAAATTTTGTTACCGAATTTCAGTACTGACGCCTTCTTGGACTAATAGCAGACTAAACTTTTCTCCAGTTTTTGGCGGTTTTGTTTTATTTAGCGACCTCTTACAGAGTAAAAAATCATTTAATTATACATAAATAAAAGAAAGGAAAAAAAAAAAAAAAAAAACTTATTACAGTTATATTTTGTTCTGTATGGTTTAAATGGATTACAAGGTAATTTGACAAATAATGAAAAATAATAAATACACTTAATTAACAATATTTATTTGTGGTGTATATTTCTGTATACACTATTGTCTAAATAATTTAAAAATAAAATTACCAGAAGCTATTGTTTTATGATAAGATACTCATTTCTCCCCCCCTCTGTCCATCTAAATTCAATTACTGTTTATGATATGCTTTTATACTATATTTAATTGCTCTTATGGTTAATATTTTTAATTAAATTATTCATGCTCTTTTTCAAAATGACATTAACTTACTAAATTTATTATTTATTGGCTTAAAATATGTTAAAGTGAGTAATAGCCTATTTTATTAATCACTTAATATTATTACTATTTTACTTTTTTTTTTTTATTTTCTAGAAAAGGATAGCATTGTTTTCCTGTGGAAACGATGCTAAATAGACCAAGTGTCAATAACACTAGGTTACAATATATATATATGTAATAAATAAAGTTTGATATCTGTATTCGTTTCACAATATATGTAATATACAAATCAATATATATATCAAAATACAGTACAATTTATATAAATTATATTCTTTTAGAAGTACTTTAATGGTCCGAGAGGATCTGAAGATACCCAGTCTTACCGTGTCCTGTACAGTGTGCCACTAGGTCATTTGAACCTAGAAAATTTATAAAAGATGACCGATATGCACTGTTAAGGATCCTACTTTTATTTATATATTTTATCATGACCGCCAGCCCTAGTCACTAGCTCATAGAGTAGCAGAGATTTAAAACATTGATCAAAAAATATTTTTTTATAAAGAATAATAGAAACAATTACTAGATCACTGTCAGTACTAATAACACAAAAAGTAACTTTATATATATATATATATATATATATATATATATATATATATATATATATATATATATATATATATATATATATATATATATAACACACAAAGAAAAATAACTATTATAAAAAAATGTATGCTTTCTTTTGTTTCATTATTATTATTTTATATGTTTTTAAGTTTTATTTTTAATCATAGAATGTTGAGCATAGGTAGGCCATCCAGATGATGCCTTTATAAAGATCTTCAAGGCACTTGACTCCAGACTAAAGGTCCGCAACCACACCAATTCTCACTTCCAGACATATATCCACAATCAATGCAATGTGAACATGTTAGCATCAAACCACACTGACAGGAATGTGCGTCCGAACAGTGTGATATTATTTGAAGAAGCATGACCTTTGTCCAGTACAAGAATTTATGTCTGTCTGTCAAAGGAATCATGCATGTAGTGTAAAGACAAAAATGCTACGTATGGATGGGAGAATGGCCTATCTTGCCAGCTTATCATCTCAATCCATAGAGTTGGAATGGATCAATGGTGCAGGAAATACATCTGCATCCATTGCAATGGTATGACTACCTCTTTGGGGTCATGCATTCAGTCGGACTCATCGCCCTTATGTGCTAACACACTTCACATTACATCGATGTAAACATCCATATATCTCTCCACCAGCACTGACACAACTACGAAACAAATAGTCCAAAGTCAAAACCCCTAATTCAAACAAGGCTAAACAGCTACCCACACTCAACTTACATTTAAATCAATTTATTAATTTAATTCTAAAAAAAATCTTTAGTTTAAGGTTTTTAAATCATTTTACGATAACGCATTATATTTAACTTATTTTTACTACAAATACTATTTAACCTATTTTTCCTTTCTTTTAAATTCAATAATGCACAAATAATGATACATGTTTTCTATCTTTAAATTCGTTTGCAATAGCAAACACCCTATTACAAACAGATCTTTTTTAAGCATGAATAAATAAATAAAAAATACAATACATATTTTAAGAGATTACGTTTAAAACTTTAGCTATGACTTTTTAACATTGCAAGATTTAAAAAAAATAAAAAATAAAGTTTAGTTTTGATCCAGAGAGAAAGTTTATAGTTCATTTTTAGAAACAAATAAAGTTCGAAGATTTTAAAGTTAAGGGAGTTTATATTTAGTTTTATCATTTATAAATTTATACCTTCCTTTGTCCACAACAAAAATCTAATTTACGCAAGAGCCATTTCTTGCGGACAATGACAATTTATGAAGACTTATGATGCTTTATGAAGATGGTTACAGTGGTTTGATCTTGGGATCTGTGAAGATGAAGGCTGTCTTCAGCTGGCCATACCAAAGGAAGCACGATGAAGCTGATTACATTCTTAGTGATGGCAACAATAGCTTGTTAAAATTTTTCTACATTCAGCAAAGACAATTGAATTTAAAGTTTTAATTTTCTAATTCTCTAACGAATTATTTCCTTTGGATTTTTCTTTTTATAGTTCTCAGACATCTTATCTCTGGAATGCATGGATCCATCAAACATATTTCATATCTATATTTCATTGGTTCATTGAGTTTGTGGCCAAATAGATTTTGGGTTTGTGGCTAAGTAAATTTTGGGTTTCTGGCTACGTAGATTTTTCCATTGAGGTCTGTGTCTATATCTTTGGGTGGGAAAAGCAAGTTTTTTGTTTCTATTCCTCGACTCTTTTATCTCTTTCGTAATCATCTTTTCAATGGTCATTTTGCCCTAAGGATCTGTTTGTAATTTTTATTTTTAAGATTAAAAACTCTCTTCATTATTTTTAAAATTAAAAGGTTTTTTATTATATTTTATTTAAAGATTAGAATCTTTTTTCGATTCTATAATTTTTTTAAAGCTTATTTTATTTCAATATTTAAATTAAACATATTAATAAATTAATAATTCGTTATTTGTGCATTTTGAACATTTGTGTTTTTAATTCAGTATTAGATATTTACAAAACATTAAGTATTAGAATTTAAATGTAACACACATATATATCCTGTTACAATATATATTGAGAATGAATAAAATGGAAAAATAGAATTTTTGGATTTAAAAATATTTAGAGATGCTACTGATTTAAATTACAAATTAATTTTTAAACCTATTGGAGAAAGAGGATATATTCATTTTAAATCGTGTGTTCCAATGATACATAAAATGGCAAGTCTGAAATCATTTTTGCATTGCAATGATAAATTATGTAAATATAAGAGTGATAAAATTTTAAATATTGAACTCTTTGCTAATGAACTTTTAAAGGTTGGTTATGATAAAAACCAAATCTTGCATACAGTAAATTCATTTAATAATAAGAAGTGTTTGCAGTGTTACTTTAGATAATAAAAAATGGATATCTATACCATTTATAAATAACATGTAATCTAAATTAATTAAGAATACATTTAAAGAAAAGTATAATATTTCATTTTGTGTTCCTCTGAATGTTAATCGATTGATTAATAATTCTAAGAGTATAATTCCTAAACTGCAAAGAAGTAATATAACTTATCAGATTTCATGTGGATGTCAGAAATTATATATCGGTGAATCGAGATGTTCTGCAGAGAAAAGATTGAAGGAGCATCAATTATTATATAATCGAATTAAAAATAATGCAATTAGTCAATTTAATACAGCTTCAGTATTCTTTGACCATGAAAAGACTTGTAATTATAAATTTATATTTACTAGTAGTGAAATAAAAATATTAATGGAAGAAAGAAATCATAAGAGAGGAAAATTAAAGAGGCAATTTTGATTGAGAAATATAAGGGTGATGTTATTAATAGGCAAGTTGCAAATATGACCATACACAGCTTATGGAAATATATGTAACATTAAGTTAAAAAAAAAATTAATTCAGTTAAAGCTGACGAGGATTATCATGCAATCAAAAGTGCTACAAAAGAATTTAAATTATAATATTGTATTTACCATTAAAATTTATATATATATATATATATTGTAATAACAATAAAAATAATATATATATTGTAATAACAATAAAAATAATATATATATAATATTTAAATGCATATATATTGTTTATACTAAACTCAAGGTAATTATAAGGGACTTAAACTCAGATTTGCAAACTCCCCACAACTATCCAAACCACCATATACTAGCTGGTAAACTCCCCACAACTATCCAAACCACCATATACTAGCTGGTATACCTGACTCTATACATGTGAAAAAGATCAATGATTTCCAATATACATATTTTGTGGTGAACCAGCACCCATCAGTTGGTCTAGATAACCATCTCCTACACATATATACCATTGCTGCTCAGTTTATATTAAGATAGTAAATCTCCAAACTTTAATGGACAAGCTTCAATCTCCTTCACTCTCCAACTCTTCAGCCATCCATATATTGTTATTAAAAAGATGAGAAGGTTGCCTTGACAGCAGTGAGAAATATTGATTACTATATTTACTGTGAATGTTTAGGCTGTGACTGGTTGGAATCTAATTTTATATATATATAATTCTTTATATAATTCATGTATAAATTCTTTAACTGCATCCACAGTGTACATCATAGGTCTGAAAAAGAATTCATATATATGCCCTTATTTTTAGAATATGAAAGGAAAAATAAACATTGCTTAGATTTTCAAAAAATTAAAATCATTTGCATGAAATGTAATGATAGAAAGAAAAGAATTAAAAGGATATATTTTATTATTACCAATAAATTACTTTTATTATAATTATTGTGCTCATATACAAAAATGTATTAGGTTATTATTTAAAAATTACAAAAAAAATATACTCTCATTAAAAGTATAAGCATTTAACCTGCAACTGATATTTCAAATATATATAGAAAAAGTTATTTACATTACATTTTCATAATAAACACAAATGCCAACAATTAATTGGTTATCTTATACAACTGGAAGAAAATATTACTCCTTTCACTTCCTAAGTATAGTGTTAATCTTGATAACCAATTGATGATATTCTATTGGTTTATTAAAGTTGATGTTTGATGATTAATAGAAGAGCAATACAGAGACTTCAGACCACTCAAAGAAGTATGGAGAGATGTATGTTGGGAGTAACAAGAAGAGATTGAAAACACAATAAATGGGTAAGAGAACAAACAGATGTTACTGACCTCATTGAAAAAATTAAAAGACTGAAGTGGAGTTGGGCTAGACATATTGGTAGAAGAGATGATAATAGATGGACAACTGCAATATTAAACTGAATTCTAAGAGATTGTAAAAGACCCAGAAAGAGACCACATGTGAGATGGATGGATGAAATAAGAAAGTGTGCAGGAATGATGTGGAGAAGAGAAGCTAAAGATAGAGGCTTGAACTTGGAGAGACCTTCATCCTGCAGTGGATTGATAATGATTGATGGTGATGATGATACCATTTTATAATAATAACTTCTACTTAATGATTTTTTACTATAAAGATGCTATTTATACATCAACTCTGCTTATAACATTCACACATATTTGATGAATTTCCAAACTGTGTAAAACTATTAAATATTGCATTAAATATTTTGTGTTAGATGCTTTTATGATAACTAAATAATTCCTACATCTAGTATTGGTAATAAAAAAAAGTTGTAAATAGGAATGATGTTAAGCTGTTCAGCATGCTACTACAAAGTAATTGTGAGTGCATTTAATAAAAAAATTAAAAAAAAAGAAAATTTTATTGTTTTTTGATTTTATATTTACAATTTAAATAATTTCCTTAACATTTAATTCTGCGTCTATGCACTTTTTTTTTACATTTGCGATTAACGAAGGATTTATAAGATTCTGTTGTGAAAAATTGATTATTTTTCAATATATCTTAATTAAGTTTAATTTATTATACACAATAATACAATTTTATTTTCAGAACAGATGCTATTGCACATTGTTATTATATATTTCAAAAACTATGAATTGATTCATAAAAGTACAATGTTCCTATGTGCATGAAAATAAACTATTGCATTTTGTATAATTAATAGACAATATAGATATGATTAAACTAAATGAACAATATATGACTATGATTAATATAGGTCACATTGTGGAATTGGTTTATCAACAGAATAATAATAATTGACACATTTTTTTAATATAAAATTAAAAGTGTTTCTACCATGAATACTAAAATAATTAATAAACATCATAATCTTATTGTAGAAATACACCTGATATAAGAAATATATGTTTTAAAGATAATTAATGTATTTCTTTTGCCTTTGTATCATGGTGTTGTCTGTCTAGCATTATTATATATTCAATATACTAGAAGGGTCAATATTTTACTCTTTAAGTAAATTGAAAAAAATCCCATGTTAAGATTTTTGTATTAACTCCTTTTTCAATTTATATATATTGTAACGCATATATATATATATATATATGCGTTACATTTAAATTCTAATACTTAATGTTTTTGTAAATATCTAATACTGAATTAAAAGCACAAACGTTCAAAATGCACAAATAACGAATTATTAATTTATTAATATGTTTGATTTAAATATTAAAATAAAATAAGCTTTAAAATAATGATAGAATCTAAGCAAAGATTCTAATCTTTAAATAAAATATAATAAAAAACCTTTTAATTTTAAAAATAATGAAGAGAGTTTTTAATCTTAAAAATAAAAATTACAAACAGATCCTTAGGCCAAAATGACCATTGAGAAGATGATTACAAAAAAGAATCAAAAGACTTGCTTTTCCTGCCCAAAGATATAGACACAGACCTCAGTGGAAAACCCAAAATCTTACCTAGCCACAAACCCAAAATCTACTTGGACACAAACCCAATAAACCAATAAAATACAGACATGAAATATGTTTGATCGATCCGTGCATTCCAGAGATAAGATGCCTCAGGACTATAAAAGAAAAATCCAAAAGAAATAATTAATTAGAGAGAATCAGAAAATTAAAACTTTAAATTCAATTGTCTCTGCTGAAAATAGAAAAATTTTAAAAAGCTATTGCCACCATCACTAAGAATGTAATCAGCGTCAATAGGCTTCTTTCAGTTCGGCCAGCCAAAGGCAGCCTTCATCTCCACAGATCCCAGGATCAAACCACTGGAACCATCTTCATAAAGCATCATAAGTCTTCAGAAATCAACATCGTCTGTAAGAAATGGTCCTTGCATAAATTAGATCTTTGTTGCGGACAAAGGAAGGTATAAATTTATAAATGATAAAACTAAATATAAACTCTCTTAAATTTAAAATCTTCGAATTTTATTTGTTTTTAAAAATGAACTATAAACTTTCTCTCTGGAGCAAAACTGAACTTTATTTCTTATTTTTTTAAAATCATGCAATGTTAAAAAGTCATAGTTAAAGTTTTAAATGTAATCTCTTAAAATATGTATTGTATTTTTTTAATTTTTTTATTTATTCATGCTAAAAAGATCTGTTTGTAATAGGGCGGGCATTTGCTATGGCAAATGAATTTAAAGATAGAAAACACATCGTTATTTGTGCATTATTGAATTTAAAAGAAAAGTAGGTTAAATAATATTTGTAGTAAAAAAATAAGTTAAATATAATGTGTCATTTTAAAATGATTTTAAAACCTTAAACTAAAGATTTTTTTTTTAGAATTAAATTAATAAAATGATTTAAATGTTAGTTGAGTGTAGATGGCTGCTAGACTCGTTTAAATATATGTTAGTTTTAAAGGGGTTTTGATTTCGGACTATTTGTTTCGTAGTTGTGTCAATGCTGGTGGAGAGATATATGGACATTTATATCAATGTAATGTGAAGTGTGTTAGCACCTAGGGCGACAAGTCCAACTGAATGCATGACCCCAAAGAGGTAGTCATATCATTGAAATGGATGCAGACATATTTCCTGTGCCATTGACCCATTCCAGCTCTATGGATTGGGAAGATAAGTCGGCAAGATAGACCACTCTCCCATCCATATGAAGCATTATTCTCTCTTTATATTACATGCATGATTCCTTTGCCAGACAGACATACATTCCTATACTGGTTGAAGCTCATGTTTTCTCCAATAATATCATGCTGTTCAGATGCACATTCCTGTCAGAATGATTCTATGCTAACATGTTCACATTGCATTGGTTGCTGATATATATCTGGAAGCGAGCGTTGGTGTGGCTGTGGACTTTTAGCCTGGAATCAAATGTTTGAAAGTCTTTTAAGTGTGGTGTCTGGGTAGCTCATCTATACTCAACATTTCTAAGATTAAAAATAAAAGTTAAAACAAATAAAAATATTAGTAAATAATAATGAAACAAACATAATTCTTTTTATATAGTTATTTTTCAAGTTTGTGTGTCATCACATATATATACATAAATAAAATCTTTGTGTTATTAATACTGACAGTGATTTAGTGATTGTTTTTATTAGTCTTTATTAAAAGAAATATATTTAATAAATGTTTTAAACCTCTGCTACTTCATGAGCTAGTGACTTGGGCTGGCGGTCATGATCTTAACAGCGCATATCTGTCTACTCTATAAATTTTCTAGGTTCAAATGCCTAGTGGCACCCTGTATGGCAGATACAGTAAGACTGGATAATTTTCAGATCTTTTCCGACCACTATAAATGGCTGCCCAGTGTGTGGCATGATATTCATTAACCACGAATACCCTGATACAAATAAAATAGTTTAGGAAATAGTGCAAATAGCAACCTGAACATCAGAATAGGTATAGTAGGAATAAGTTAGGATAAGATGTGACTGTCAGGTATAAATATGATCATCAAATAACTTTAATATTTAAAAAAAGAAAAGGATTGATTTAGTATTTTAAAAATATGCACACACACAAAAAAAACTTTAACGCATTATTATTGCCAATTAGTATTAACTCTAACTAAAGTCTTTTTTTTTTATCATTTTTTAAAAATAAGTTCGGTGATATGTAACGGGATATATATATATATATGCGTTACATTTAAATTTTAATACTTAAATGTTTTTGTAAATATCTAATACTGAATTAAAAGTACAAATGTTCAAAATGCACAAATAACGAATTATTAATTTATTAATATGTTTGATTTAAATATTAAAATAAAATAAGCTTTAAAATAATGATAGAATTGAAGCAAAGATTCTAATCTTTAAATAAAATATAATAAAAAACCTTTTAATTTTAAAAATAATGAAGAGTTTTTAATCTTAAAAATAAAAATTACAAACAGATCCTTAGGGCAAAATGACCATTGAGAAGATGATTACGAAATAGAAACAAAGACTTGCTTTTCCTGCCCAAAGATATAGACACAGGCCTCAGTGGAAAAGCCAAAATCTTACCTAGCCACAAACCCAAAATCTACTTGAACACAAACCCAATAAACCAATGAAATACAAACATGAAATATGTTTGATCAATCCATGCATTCCAGAGATAAGATGCCTCAGGACTATAAAAGGAAAATTCAAAAGAAATAATTAATTAGAGAGAATCAGAAAATTAAAACTTTAAATTCAATTGTCTTTGCTGAAAGTAGAAAAATTTTAAAAAGTTATTGCCGCCATCACTAAGAATGTAATCAGTGTCAACGGGCTTCCTTCGGTTCGGCCGGCCAAAGGCAGCCTTCATCTCCACGGATCCCAGGATCGAACCACTGGAACCATCTTCATAAAGCGTCATAAGACTTCAGAAATCGATATCATCTGCAAGAAATGGCCCTTGCATAAATTAGATCTGTGTCATGGACAAAGAAAGGTATAAATTTATAAATGATAAAACTAAATATAAACTCTCTTAAATTTAAAATCTTCGAACTTTATTTGCTTCTAAAAATGAACTATAAACTTTCTCTCTGGAGCAAAACTGAACTTTATTTCTTATTTTTTTTTAAATCTTGCAATGTTAAAAAGTCATAGTTAAAGTTTTAAATGTAATCTCTTAAAATATGTATTGTATTTTTTTTAATTTTTTTTTATTCATACTAAAAAGATTTGTTTGTAATAGAGCAGGGGTTTGCTATTGCAAATGAATTTAAAGATAGAAAACACATCGCTATTTGTGCATTATTGAATTTAAAAGAAAAGTAGGTTAAATAATATTTGTAGTAAAAAAATAAGTTAAATATAATGTGTCATTTTAAAATGATTTTAAAACCTTAAACTAAAGATTTTTTTTTTAGAATTAAATTAATAAAATGATTTAAATGTTAGTTGAGTGTAGATGGCTGCTAGACTCATTTAAATATGTTAGTTTTTAAGGGGGTTTTGATTTTAGACTATTTGTTTCGTAGTTGTGACAATGTGGTGGAGATATATATAGATGTTTATATCAATGTAATGTGAAGTGTGTTAGCACCTAGGGTGATGAGTCTAACTGAATGCATGACCCCAAAGAGGTAGTCATATCGTTGAAATGGATGCAGATGTATTTCCTGCACCATTGACCCATTCCAGCTCTATGGATTGAGAAGATAAGTCAGCAAAGATAAACCACTCTCCCATCTATATGCAGCATTTTCTCTTTATATTACATGCATGATTCCTTTGACAGACAGATGTACATTCCTATACTGGTTGAAGCTCATGTTTTCTCCAATAATATTTCACTATTCAGATGCACATTCCTGTTGGTGTGATTCTATGCTAACATGCTCACATTGCATTGGTTGCTGATATATATCTGGAAGTGAGCGTTGGTGTGGCTGCGGACTTTTAGCCTGGAATCAAATGTTTGAAAGTCTTTTAAGTGCGTCATCTGGGTAGCTCATCTATACTCAACATTTCTAAGATTAAAAATAAAAGTTAAATAAAAATAATAGTAAATAATAATGAAAAAAACATAATTCTTTTTATATAATTATTTTTCAAGTTTGTGTGTCGTCACTTATATATATATACATAAATAAAATCTTTGTATTATTAATACTGACAGTGATCTAGTGATTGTTTTTATTATTCTTTATTAAAAGAAATATATTTAATAAATGTTTTAAACCTCTGCTACTTCATGAGCTAGTGACTTGAACTGGCGGTCGTGATCTTAACAGCATGTATCTGTCTACTTTATAAATTTTCTAGGTTCAAATGATCTAGTGGTGCCCTGTATGGAAGATACGGTAAGACTGGATATTTTCACTTCTTTTCCAACCGCTATAATATATATATATATATCTTTTTTTTAAAAAAATTGAATGGAAATGTTAAATAGCTATTTTAATAAAATATATTAATTAATAAAAAATAAATAATTAATGGCATAATTGTTTTAATAAATATTGTTAAAATTTTTTATGGCCTATTATATAAAAAAGTAATACTGTGTGGTTAGGCTGTTACATACAGTTTTGAATATCACTTAATAGTTAATTTCACATAACATAGAGAAGTCTTGTTCTAATTTTTCTTTATTGTGAGGCACTACTACATTTGATTTGAAAGATCATCTGTATTTAGGAATCTCATCTTTGATGCATTGTTTAGAAGGTAAAAATGTAATTATACTGTGAAGCAGAGTCTTTCCAACAGGAACCATTAAGTTTTACAATTGCAAAGTAATAAGAATTTGAGTGGTTTTTATTTTTGTTTTACAATTTAACTAATCATATATAGATATTTATTTACTGATTAACATTGGGTATCTGGGTTGATTGTTGGACATTTACCTGAAATAAAAATTCCAAGCCTATAGAAAAAAAATCAAGTTTGCTTAGCTTATATTTACAATTGTTCAGGTGTTGCTCTGTAATAGAGTATTCTTAATATGTTTATTACACTAAATAAGCAGTCACTGAAATTTGCAATCCTTCTGTATACTAGCTTATAAAATGTTATGATTCTATGAAGAATGCATTATTCTATTTACATTTTTGTTTAATTAAACTGATTTATGACATTTAATAATTGTTTTTAAAATTGTCAGGGGTTAAGGTTTTGAATGATTTCCATCATTTTATTACTTTCTAATTAAAAATAGTTAAATATCCATTTGCTGACCAAGAATAGATAATTACTTCTGTTATTAAACAATAAACATAAAAAAAGTTATTTTTGAAAGAATCACACACATAACTCTATGACAAGAGCATTTTATCACCAAAGATTTATTTTAATATGCTATTACTTTAGTCGCAAGTCCTATACAATTTACTATAGTTATATAGTGGCAGGTTAGGTTTATTAATTGATTTCAAGCTAAATAAAGTAAAAATCCCAGCTAGGTTGGCTACTATTTTGGTGCTCAAACATTATTTAATTGTTGAATGACAGGCCATATGATTATTTTTTATTTTACTTAATTTCCAAAATAAAATAATAGTAATTTAATTTAAATTATAAATCAATAATTTAGTGCAGCATATGTGAGTGCATATAGATTTAAAACTTTAAAATATGAACAGCACATGTTTGAAGGTTAATTTCCTTCTATGTGATTATAATAAATTAATAAATAAATCAGTTATAAATTGTTGAGTAATGGGAGATTTATAATTCTGCATTATTTATTATATTGATATGCATATATTTACAACATTAATTGAGAATTGAACTAAATATAGCATGTATTAATAATAGCCACAATAGTAGTAATAGTAATAATAATAATACAATAAACTAATATATGAATATTTGTATTTGATTTAGTTAAACTCAAAACAAAATTTACATTGTAAAAAAAATAATTATTTAATTTTTTAAGAATTTAACAAAAATAATATTTTGTGTTATTAAACTTATATTCGAATAAGGCACTATACTTTTATTTAAAAATAAGTAGAAATTGAAAACAAAATTTTGTACATTGTCCTCACACTGAGAGTAAATGCTTCTTCACAAGTCCTTGTAAATTAAAAATGGTATATAAAAAACAATTATAACAATTTCTTATAGCAACCAAGCCAAAATATATTATAAAAGTTAAATAACAATATTTCAAATTGGAAAATCTGATAATTAATGAGTAAACATTTTATACAAGTATATCACCTAATAAAAATCCTTAACAATAGTCAAATATAATAAATATTATACTGAATTTGTCGATAATATTGTTTTCATAATTTATATTAATAATCACTTCAATTCAATTGAACTCAATTGAAACAAACAATTAATATTAAATAACTATTTTATTCTAACCGGTTATAATAAAATAATTATTTAATATTAGAAGTTTATTTCAAGTGAGCTCAATTGAGTTGAATTGACTATTAATACCTAATAAAAAAAAGCACTAACCTGATGGGAATTACAATGTTTAACAAACACTTCATGGCTCATGTTTTCCTACTAATCAATAATTTTAAAAATTTTCTGGTTACTATTTTTAAACATGACAAAGTTGATATCTTGTTGAATCATGCTTCATTAAATTAAAAAAAAATAAACCATATACAAAAAAAGATTTCTTAATTTATTTATAGTGCATTTTATATTAGCAATGATTTTTTTGTTGCAATTACATGATAAGGAAAATTATTATTTGTTTATCAGTGTCTAAGAGAATGATTGGTTATTTTATTTTTTATATAGCAATGCAATGTAATTAAACAAAAATTAATTGATTAATTTTGGTAATATAAGTGAATAACTATTTTTTTTATTTATATTTACAAAAAAAAGTATTTGGATAAATTAATAATTCTATTATTGAAAGAATTTAAATAAAAGTTAAGTAAGTAAATAATTTTTTAGTTAGTGAAAATGTTTTCCAATTTACTTTTCACAAATTTTATTATTAGATATGATCAAACTTTTATTTTTTTAATTAAATAGTGAACAAAATATTTATTTATTTTTCTAAAATTGTGTATTTTTGCCTTGGGGTACACATTTCTGATACTATAAGAATATTAAATGAAAATTAGTTAAGTAACATCTGGTTTAAATAGTATATACATTCTCCAATTTATTTTTGATAAACTATGTGTTATATATATATTTTTAAAATAATTCCCTAATGAATAAAACTTGGATAGTTTTTGTTGTATCGTCACATTTTAAAAAATTGTTCCTTTTTTTTTTTTTTATAAAAACATAACCTAATAAACAAGACATTTATTTTTTATATAGCGCAATGTTTTCTATAATCTATAATATTAATAAGCCAATAAGCTGATACACATGCACTTTGCAGATGTCACAATATAAATGAATACTCCCACTTTTTCAAACCCAAGATAAAGTCTTTTTAAAGACTTTATCTTGGGTTTGAAAAAGACTTTATCTTAGGTTTGAAAAAATGGGAGTATTCATTTATATTGTGACATCTGCAAAGTGCATGTGTATCAGCTTATTGGCTTATTAATATTATAGATAATCTAATAAAATAAAAATTTGATTAGTAAATGTAATGCATAGTTGATTATCTATAGTTTTAATAATATAAGTGAATCGTTTTTTTTGTCAAGCGTTGTTAGCCAAGAGATCATCACAATCACTTTGCAAGCAAGTAGTTGGTTGCAGACGGTTGTGGGTTTGCCTCCCGGCCAATGCTATGACATATGAAAAAAAAAAGTGAATCGTTTTTTTTTGACATTGTTTCTATTAGCAAAGAAAAGACAAAAGACTCTAGCTACATTACTGACCCTGTTATTGAAATTTTTTAATAATAATTAGTTAACTAAGTTGTTTTAGTTAATGTGACATTTTTCAATTTGTTTTTGATGCCTTTTATTACTTATTTTTTATATAATAAATAAAGCACTATTATATATTTTTCTTGTCAGCATTATATATATATTTGCACTTGAAAAAATACGAATTTCTATTGCTAAAGGAATATTAAATAAAAATTAATCAAATATATATTTTTTTAAAAAAATATTATTTTTAGTATATATTATTATTGTATTTAATGCAAGTACTTTTGATTGCATACTAAATAATATTTGTATTCTTTTGCTTTTGTTTAGATTGTTTAAGATTAAACTAGCATCCAACTCTTCAGCCTCCCAATGCAAGCCATAGAAATCAATGGATGTTAAAAGATTTGTGCATAAAATCCCTATCTAGTAATCTCAAGGCTCCTCACTTATAAAAGCCACAAGTTAGAAAACAGTCTGCAGACATTTGATGAATAGGCACTATATAGGAATTTTATGCACAAACCTTTTAGCATCCATTGATTACTATGGCTAGCACTGGATGGTACTACTCTATAGGGGGGTTGCTACTATTTTAACTGCTTGTGTAAGCATGGGAAATGATGATAATGTGATGTTTTAATGGTTGTATTGTTTAAGATTGTGATGAAAATCTTATCTTTAGTGAATATAAATTAAGTAGGATGTGTATTTTTAATTTTCTTTAACATATTTTATAACTATATAGCATTAAAGTTTATTTTAATTTGCATAATGAGCAATAATTGTACAGGAAATATTTTTCTTGCTATGAATGTTTCAATTTAATTTTATGAGAATGCCATTGTTTTCATGACGTCAATATTATAACAAAATGGCCATCACTCAAAAAAAAGTGTTTAATTGTAAGGGTGGGAAGATTTTTTAAAAATTGCTATAGATATGATATAAAGAATCCTAGTATGCCAAGGTAAGATTGTACTTACTTTTTGTTCAATTCAAATTAAGACACATATTGTAAATTAACGTCATTTAAACTAAATAATGTTTTCACTGAAAACTTTTTGATAGTTTTAACAGCAACTACTCAGGGGTAAGACTTAAATCAAATTGCAGTTATATTAAATATGTGTTTTTTGTTAAGTGCTAAATCATAAAACATGTAGTTAAGATTTCATATGCAATTTTTCTCCCGAATTATAAAATAATTTAATTTAGTAAATAAGTATATTTATTAAGTAACTTTTTATTAACAACATCATATTAAATAAAGTAGATTAAAAGCCACTTTAAATAACATAGATAAAAATCTCTCCAACAGACAGCATCCCCAAGAGGATCAGCAAAAGGGAGAAGGGTAAATTACCAAAAAAAAAAACCTTAAAATTTATATTAAAATGCCTTCAGTTTTTTTCTTTAAAGAGGTTTCAAATTAACTTCACCAATATAATAAAATAGGCTTTGTAATTAATTTTTTCAGAGATGCATTTGTCTCAAACTTAATTATCATTTGCAGTTTTTAAAATTAATTCATAAGCAGATAACTTTCAATTATTTGTGTTTTTCTTTTTATAAATCTCAGTCATATTTACCGTTAAATAAGTATAAAAATGTAAAAAAAAATATATTAAAAATAAATGCAATAATTAAATAAAAACAAAAATACTGAAATAATAAAGTCAAAATAAAAAATACTTTAACTCATCAGTTCTAATGTATTTTTTTTTCTAATTTTATTTCAAGCTAATTAATTACTTGTTTATGAATTTAATGAAAATTCCCTTTGGCACTTTAGGTAGAATTAATGATATGGCCGTAAAAAAGAGGGAAAATAATGCAATTATTAAATTACAAATACCATGCTGTATGTGTGTGTGTTTATATATATACCGAAGAAATGATTAATTTTAGGATTAAGACATTAATTATGAATAAAAGAATAAGATTTCTATTACAATTTACTAGCAGTAAATAATTCAAAGTAATTTTACATCCAATGCTACCAACTCACAGCAGCACTGTAGAAATTCTCACAATACTTACATTTCTCTGGATGAACTCCAATATTATCAGTTATGGTAGAATAAGAAATAAATTTCTAAACTGTAAAGCACTCGACCAATATTATATTTTACTTTGAAAGAGTGAAAGCAGATTTCATTCTCTCAAATTAAGATTATTTAGTACTATTGAAATTAGAAAGAAAAATAATCTTTTTTGCTCACACATGCGCACACACATAAATAAAATATACAAATTTGAAAGATTATATACTTTAATTATTTTATTTAAACCCAAGTATTTTATATATACTTTTAAGAGAGGGGATTTGAACCCAGACATTCAATCTCCTTTTAGTTATCCATTCCATCTTATGCAACCGATACACATGACCACATATATGCAGAAAAGATAAATATATAAATGATTATATATTTGTGGAGATGATAATCTAGATCAACTGATGAGTGCTGGTTCAGCAAGAAATACATATATGGGAGATTATTTGTCTTTTCCTCATGTAGTATTGGTTGTTTAAGATGGGATAGATGACTAAAGGGAGCCTGAAAGTTTGTATTTATTTTAGTGGCTTAGCTTAATTTTGATATTCACTACTATATTTAAGATTTGATTCAAACTAAAGCAGAATTGTGGTTCGCCCAAAAATTAAATTGTACATTAAAATTTCAATATTGAGTAAGCTGAATAATGCTATGACTTTTCTGATTAATAATATTTATTATAAATCATAATGCTCTTTTGATTTTATTTTGGTCATCATTCTTCTCACTTTTGATTTTGTTATTTGCTAAGATGATTATAAATCTTTTGTAGAGAAGTTTGAATTCATATCAACCAAATTTTATAGCAAGGTAGATATTTTTTTGATCATCTTTTATTTTACAGAATATAAAGTTTTGATTGGCTGTTTATTTTGATTGATCAGTCATTAATACTTAAGTAGTTATCCATATTTCCTCAATTCTATATTTACATTTTTAGCTTATTTTTTTAAGTATAAATTTATCTATATTCTTCCATTTTTATTCTAATCTCATTTAGCTTACCTTTAATGTTTCTTTAGATGTAGATTATATATATCAATATTTTAGAAAGCCAATCTTGTTTGATTTGATTCAACAATGGCATTGCAGAGTTTGTAGATGGTCAGGTTTAGTTTTTTCCCTTTAATGTTAATCATAAAACTCTAGTGTTACTTACATAATGACAATTTGCTTTTTGTTTTAGAAATCATTCATTTGGTATAGTAAAAAGATTTGCATAAACATATATTCAGCATTTATAATAAAAGAAGTAACAGTCACTTGAAATCATAAAACATTTTTGATTGGAATAAAGTTTTGAAATATATCACCAACAATTAGAATATGAACAAATATAATTTTTTATTAAAAATTATGTAATAATATTGACTACACTAGTATTAAAAAGTAAAATTTTAAATAAAAATGAATACTATACTGTAAAAATCTACAATTCAAATGATTTTTTTAAAATAAAAAAACAATATTTTAATTAATTTTAATGCAATGTCTGAGATTAGTTACTTTCCAGATTTCAGCAACATCTGATCAAATTCTTTACTATGGAATGAAGTTTTTGTTTAATAAATGTATTCATTTTGCACTATTACTACTAATAATTGCTAATAATGTAATATATTTTAGTTAATGATCAAAAAACCTAATAAAAAGTGAAAATAATGATAATTAAATTTATTTATCAATAAAAAAATGTGTTATCTGATTTAAGATGTAAGAGATTTTAATATTTATACTATTGACACTTATATATATATATATATATATATATAAGTGTCAATAGTAAATATATATATATATATATATATATATATATATATATATAAACTAATTAAAGAAAGTATATACAAAAAATATAGTAAAAAAAATTGCTTGTATAATTTTTTTTTTATATTTTATTATTTGTGTGTGTATATATATATATTCCAAAACATAATTAATAATAAAAAAAGATTGTCTTTACTTAAACATATACTTGCAATTTTCTTGCAGTATAAATTGCAGATGTTTTCTAGTTAGTTTACTGCTTTGGAAGGTTCATTTTATTTTATTTTCCTATTAACCTTTCATAATTTTTCTCAATACTTACAGCAAGTTCACTAGCAATAAAGTTTAAAACAATTGTATTAAATGGCCTTTAGATCTAAATTGTCCAGTTAAAAGCAAAGTAATGATGAAAAATATAGAAAAACCACAATGTGAGATGATATTTTTTTTATAAAAAATTGAATTAGAATACAACAGGAAATTGTTTATATTTTAACTCATGTACAAAATTCATTGCTACTTAATGGAGTGTAGAAAGAGAATCCTATGAGATATGATAGAAACATATTGAAGATTAAATTTTATTTATTATATATTTCTAATAGATATCTGTAATCTGATACTTTTGATAAACAGTTCTACTACACATTTGTAGCAAATGTTGAATATTAAATAACTTATAACTTATAAATGTTTGATTTATATTCATATAGTATTGGATTGGAATATCATTCTTTAAAGTGTATCTAAAAAGAGAGAGAGAAAGAGAGATATAAAAATATCAAACAGAAATAGAACTGTTCTTTTTCAAGGAATAAATAATCTTTTTAATGATTTCTTTTTCATAAAATTTAAGCCAATTTTGATGCTCTTAAAAACATTTTTGTCCAGAAGCACGTTTCAAGTCAGTAGAGCTAGCCTGACTTTAACTATTTCTATTTTTTCTTTACTTATTCAAAATATAAAACTTTTTTTTTCAGATATCAAAAAAAGTCTAACCTGTTATAAATATAAACATCACATGATCACAATTTCTTATGCTTGCCCATAACTGTTATTAAAACAGGCAAAACTCACTATACGTATTGCCACACACAACAAGCTAGAGTAATCAATGGATGCCAGAAGGGTTGTGCATAAAATTCCCATCTAGTGTCTACTCATCCAATATCCCCAGACTAGTTTCTGGATTGTGGCCTTCATCAGTGAGAAGCCTTGGATCTGAGGGCACTGCACCTAGATCTTAGGATCTAATGCAACCCTCCAGCAGCCACCTTTTATCTCCACTGTACTACAAAACTATGAGTCTTAAACCAAAAACACCTTAATATTTTCAATTCAAGCCCATCAGCTTATATAGTCATATAGGTCTGAACTCAGTTCAGTACCATACATTTTGGTGTCTTTGATTACTCTAGCTTGTTGTGTGTGGCAATACGTATAGTGAGTTTTGCCTGTTTTAACAACTGTTATAAATATACTCAATAATTTTGATTACAATTTACAAGTCTGTGATATTAAACTTATTGGTTTAAAGTGTTCATCTTTTACTGCAAATATTAGATAATAAAATGTTAATTGTTTTTGAAACAAAATTTTTTCATTTACCCTACACAGATGTAATATCAGTTTGAGCAATGTATATAATATAAAACTGATACTAATGTGTTCTTAAATACATAGAGTATCCTCATTCCTCATGAATGATTTGTTTTAAAGAAGTAATTAATAAACATTTTCTTGATAAATAGACACCAAATCTCCATAGAAATAAATTTAAAATTGTCTAATTGGGATTGTAGCACAGTAACCTTGTTTTATATATTTACATTTAATACACTTAAGAAACATATGAGTATTAATACTGTATGAGAATTAATAATATATGTATTTTTAAAAACATAAACATACATATACATGAGGGGTCAGAATGACTAATACGTCAACATGGATAAGATGACAACCTTGGCATTAACATGGGCTTTGAACATTCCATCATCAGATTTTCAATGAAAAGGAAGGCTGAAGAGTTGTGGGTTGGAGTAGTTTGAAACCTGTCCATTAAAGTATGAGATTGGCTATTTTATTATAAAGCTGAGCACTGATTGTATATATGTGTGGAGATGGTAATCTGGACCAACTAATGAGTGCTGGTTTAGCATGAAATACATATATTGGTGATTATTTATCTTTTCAACATGTGTATGATCAGGTGGGTCAGCAATATAATATGGCACTGAGAGTAGTGGGTCATGTGAAAGTCTCAGTTCGGATCCCACATATATTATATATAAAAATGCAGGTTTAAGCCTGTGCAATGTATAAATAAACTAAATAAACACAAAAATTAACGTTTTATATAAAATAATAATAAAAATAAATACATGTTAGTTAATAAAAAAATAATTATAAATTTATTGTTTTTTCCTTTCTCTTCTTTTTTTGCTTATAATTTTTAAAATAAACTTGCTATTAACAATTTTACATTTAAAACTGAATTCATGCTTAAAAAGTGGATTGTTTTCTTTTGGATAAACTTTTTGCAATAATTTTGCCTTCAAAGTTAAAAGCAATTTTAGGTTTAAAATGACTATTTTAAAAACTAAATTTTTCAAAAAAAAAAAAAAGTTGTAATGAAGCTTTGACAATATTTTTAAGTATTTGTAATTAAAAGGGATTTGAATCCAGACTGTCAAACTCCTTACAGTCATCCACTGTATCCAATATAACTGACATACATGTCCACACACAAGGAAAAGATAAGTGAACTCTAATATATGTATTTCATGTTGAACCAGCACTCATCATTTGGGCCGGATCCTCACCTCCCACATATATACAATCAGTGCTCGGTTTACTTTAAGATAGAAAATTTACATACTTTAATGGACAGGCTTCAATCCTCTTCACTGAAAAACTTATCAAATATGTGTGGTCATGTATATCTGTTATATTGGATAGAGTGAATGATTGTAAGGAGTTTGAAAGTCTGGGTTCAAATCCCCTTTAATTACATCTAGGTTAAATATATACATTATACTTGTATTTCAATATTATATATATTATACTTGTATTTCAATATTATATATATATAAGTATTTGATAAATTAAATTTTTTAATTTTTTATTGCTCTATTCACAGGTAAGAAAAGTTATATATTTTTTGTTTTGTTTCACTTTAAATCAATAAAAACTTTTCATTTTGAAAAGATAAATGTAAGGATAGTTTTTGTCTCATTTTATCAAAATTAAAAATTTGTTTTGTAATGCAATCACCCCCAGAAACAAAAAATTATCTATCTGAAGAGACTTTAATTAATCTTTTATTTGCACTAAATTCTGTTTTCTTGAATCTTTACATTTTTAAAAAATTGTACTTGCTTTTAAATAATCCCTACCAGTTTCTTATAAAAATTCTTCTTATGAATTATATATTGCATTTTTAAATATCAAATTATTATGTTCGCTTTGGTAACTTCTATTTTCACATTTAAACTGTAAATGCAGACATTTCTTTTATATTTGGAAGGTGTTACGATACTGTAATTATAGAAAATACTAAAAATAGTCATCACACTTTTAAATTATATATAATGAAGCAATCCTATTTGCTGAATTTCCGCCCCAAATGAAACTGCTTTTTAAATCTATGAAGAATACTATTCTATTATCAAACAATTGTAAATATGGGAAAATGATGATTTCCTGAATATGTTTAGAATTTAGTTGATACATTTTCCAATTACTGCTGATTTTTAGTGTGATAACTATTTTTAATAGCTGTAAAGTAACTGTAGCTGAAGGTTTTGTATATTACATTTACTGTAAATGTAAACACTCACACTGTACACTAATTTTATATCATATATATGTTTGTACTTATGATGATTTCTCTATTCAAATGCCAATTAGAGGAGAACTAGTTGTAATAAGAAATAATATTTAACATTAAAAAAATATTATTTAGATTTATGCCTTACAATTTAAAGTTTTTTGCATTATTAATATGCAATAATATACTTTGCATATATATATATGTGTGTGTGTGTGTAATATACTTTGCATATATATATATGTGTGTGTGTGTGTGTGTGTGTGTGTATTAATAGCGTTGATCACTACCTACTATAAAATAGCATACTAGTTCTTTTACATTATACATGTTTATCAATTAAATAGCCTCATCAAATGTGAGCACATTCTATTTATAAGAAAATTAAAGCAATGTATGCTTCTTTTCAATGTGTAAATGTAGAATCATATATTAATATTTGTATTAATATGTAAATTCACTTATTAGAAACATTCAAATGTATATAAGAAGTTGCCTAACTTGCAAACACATAGTTATTTGTATAAATATACATTTATTAAATAAGTTAAAACATACTTAAACTTATATTCAGTTTATTATTTTTCTTATTCAAAAATTAGAGTTTGCTTTCCATTATATATTAGCAAAGAGTAACATAATTAAGTAGAAGAATTCAAATAACAATTGCCATTCTTGATAATCACACCCAAGGAACATTGAATGTATTAACTTCATTGTAAATTGTTATTTTAATACCTTCATTCTCTGAAATTCAGATTAAGATTTTAAAAAAAGTCATGTAAGTGTTTTTATGTTAATTCGAACAAAGGTTGTAATATAACAAAAAAACATTTTCTTTATCAATATGACTTTATTTATTTTTGTCAACTATTTTTCAAATCTAAGTCCAAAAACGAAATAAAATGGTTAATATATGTTTTGCATTTAATAACCTTATTCATGGAACATTCTATATTCAATATATAATGGAAGGTGGACTTGATAATTTTTACAGAAGAATATATGTATATAAGTATAATTTGCATTTACTTCATTAAGTTTCCCATGTGCAATTTAGCATGCAGTAAAATGATAGACTTAAAACTAAATGTTTCTGGATCGAATCTGAATGTATTATTTCCAGTGTTCAAACATCACATGACTTCCAGAATGATTAATACATCCATTTTTTTAAATCTTACTTAATCATTATATATAAGCATCCTTTTGACATATGTATTTAAGTTCATATGTAATATAGGGTATATGAGCACAGACTTTCACATGATCCACCACTCTCCACTCTATCTAATAACACTGATACCCTCAAGCACATATATGCTGAAAAGATAAATAATCACCAATATACGTATTTCATGGTGATTATTTATCTTTTCAGCATATATGTGCTTGAGTGTATCAGTGTTATTAGATAGAGTGGAGAGTGGTGGGTTATGTGAAAGTCTGTGCTCATATACCCTATATTACATATATGGACACATGGTATATATTAAGCCTGTGTTTCAGTTATTAAGTTCATATGATAAGCTCTATTAGGATAATAATGTAATAATCTAACACAGCTATAATTCGAGTTCAAATCCGTAGCACACCTGGAATTTATCGACTTATTTTTTAACTAGAGGTAAAAAAAGATGATTATGAAAACTTTCACTAATTAGTAGTCGAAGCTAAACTTTCAATTATTTCTTAAAAATATATAGATAAAACACACATACACACAATTATTTATCTACACAACCGTTTTTTTTTAAATTTTTATTTATATCTTTCCTTTTAAGGCTTTTAAATTTATATCTGTTCATTTACATGTATGCCAACGCAGCTGGTAACTACAAAAAAAATCAAATCAAAATGAGTATGCATTCATTTCAATATTAAAATGAATACAATGAATTTTAATGTACTTTTCACGAATATAGTATTTCTTCATATCAGCGATTTTTATATCCGCTAAAGGTTATATAAAAAATTGAAAATATAAATATACATTAATTTTTTTATTTATTTATTTGTGTTATATATACTTTCAGTATGTATTACAGTACAGTATGTAATCTATACTATATATGCACGAGTTAAAAACATAAGAATTCGGTTAGAGATTTTTAAAAATCTCGATGACGGTACTTAGAAAAAAAAATAAAAGAAATACAATACTTTACATATAGTTATTTTATCAACTATTTATAAAAATAATAAAAAAACAAAACTAAATAAAACAAAAATGTTTCATTAGTTAAAAGAAAATCATTATTCTGCAAAAGCTATCATAATAATTATAAAAATTATTCATTCTGTCGTTAATCAAATTTTTTTTTGACAGCTTGAGAGATGAAAGGTAACAAATTCTTCTATGAGATTTAACACACACTGTACTGGTGCGACCTTTAAAATCAGCATTCTAATAAATGCAAAAATTGTCACTTAGTGTTAATTGAAATTCCTTTTACTTATTTACATTTAATTTATTCGGCCTCTTATTAACTCTATAAATTGATTGTAATATGAGTGCCATTAAGCAAATTTGAAATATAATCATTTCAAAATATTTGACAGATTAAAATAATTCAAGTTTAGACGTTGGCATATTAAATAATTAAGAGTGGATAACAATTAAATTATAATATTCATATATATTGTTAAAAAAACTTTCCAACTTTTTAAATTAAAAAAAAAAACTTCAACAAATTAGAAATCGTTGTCGACTATAGTACCTATCACCTAGCATTTTAATTTATCTTTAGTTGTAAATCATACATGACATACATTTATTATAACAGTTTATAAAAGAGATAATAATATTACATATTGATAATAAAGACCCACCCTCCGTCCCCGCACATTTGTAACAAAGTGATAAATCATAGTGATCCGATTTCATTTGATCCCCTGATAGCTATTCTTATTATTTGTTATATTTTAAAAGCAAATAGTGAAGTTAATCTAAAGTTTTTGCATTAAAATAAGTGTATACTAATTCTCCAGTAAGAAAGACATCTAAGGAATTTTGATGGACTGATATGAAAAACAGAATAGATGGATCAAAGAAAGTGTATTAACCTTGAAGAATCATTGACGTTGTAGTAGATTGATAATGAGTAACAGTGATGATGAGGATGTTGATGACACATATAAATATTAAGTAAAACTTAAGCCTTATTTTGATTGGAGACTATTCTTTTTTTTAACTTAGTCTGCTGTTAAATTGAGCAGACAAACTCTCCATACAGTAGTGCCACCCTGTGCCAAACAGAGTAATCAATGGATGCCAGAAGGCTTGTGCGGAGGGTGGCACTACTGTATGAAGAGTTTTGCCTGTTTAATAACAGTTATGTGCTAGCATAAGAGATGGTGATCATGTGATGTTTAGTGGTTTGTTAAATTGAGATTTATATATGGGTTATATTCTTAATTTAGCCTTTTGACAGAGTCAACAGTTAGGAGACAATGGATAGATCTTTAGAAGTGAGAACTAATTATAAATAATCAATCAACATTGTCCTAACAAGGACAGCTTCTGTTATATAACATATAATAACCACATTCCACTCTTTTTACACTTTGAAGCAAAATATATTTATTAATATTACAGTTTCGACTGTTCCTAGCAGTCTTTGGTCAGATCTTATTATCTACTAAACTGTCTTTACTTCTGTTGCTATCTGCACTTTTTTTTGCTAAAGTAAGTCTTTTTTTTGTACTATATTTCTTCTTATATTCCTTTGTTTTTCTTTTGTGTACTATTTTTAATCAGTTTGGTTATTGTAGGATTTATCATCATAAGCTTTTTATGCCATTAATCTCTCTGTATTAACTGTAACAAGAAGAGATCGAAAACGCAATGTATGGGTAAGAGAATAAACAGGTGTTACTGACCTCATTGAAAAAATTAAAAGACTGAAGTGGAGTTGGGCTGGACATATTGCTAGAAGAGATGATAATATATGGACAATTGAAATTTTAAACTGGATTCCAAGAGATTGTAAAAGATCCAGAAAGAGACCACATGTGAGATGGATGGATGAAATAAGAAAGTGTGCAGGGGTGATGTGGAGAAGAGAAGCTAAAGATAGGAAAAGATGTATTGAACTTGGAGAGACCTTCATCCTGCAGTGGATTGATAATGGTTGATGATGATGATGATTAACTGTATCAAAGAGATTGTGTATTTGTGAAACTATATTTTCATCTAATTATTTCCACAGGGAATTCTAACTTCAACTTCTATTTTTTATACACAAGAAAGTAAAATATGTAAAGCACTTGAATTGAGAATAAAGATATATTTATAAGATTGGCAGTTCTAAATTATGATTGCAATGAATGGTGAGTCACATTACAATTAGATTTGAAGTAGAGTTTAGTTCAACAAATGATTGTTTTCTTGAGCAATTATATTTAGAAATTTTTTAGCTTCTTCCTGTCATAAATATAGAAAGTTTTAAATAAGATATCTAAAAATTGATATGTTTCATAAAATATGTCCAGGTAACCTTGAATAGTTTGTTTAAATGGTGGAGGTAGTTGTATTATTAGCCATAAGTACTAGAGTAAAAGGATGTAATGACAATAACAGCTATGTTTCATTTTTTCTAATTATATAGTTTAGACAAATTTTGCTTAATGTAAATTTTTAAAACCTGAACATATGATAATGTTAGTAAGGATGAGTTGGGAAATTTAGAATTAAATGATGATTTTTAGTAAAAGTTAACTACATTATAACTTTTACTAAAAATCGTAACTAAAAAAAGTTTATTAAAACAGGCAAAACTCACTATATATATTGCCACACACAGCAAGCTCTTAGCGTAATCAATGGATGCCAGAAGGCTTGTGCATAAAATATCCATTTAGTGCCTACTCATCCAATATTCTCAGACTAGTTTCTGGCTTATGGCCTTCATCAGTGAGGAGCCTTGGATCTGAAGGTCATAAGCCAGAAACTAATCTGGGGATATTGGATGAGTAGGCACTAGATGGGGATTTTATGCACAAGCCTTCTGGCATCCATTGATTACTCTAGCTTGCTGTGTGTGGCAATATGTATAGTGAGTTTTACCTGTTTTAACAACAGTTATACACAAGCATAAGAGAAGGTGGTCATGTGATGTTTATTGGCTTAAAAAAGTTTAACAGAACACATAAATGGCTGTACATATCAGTTGATTGGCAAGAAAAAGGCTACCTAGTACTGACTTAATAGTACTGACTTGTGATACAATTCATCTCCTATTATTTGAATTTATAGATAAATCAACAACATCTATGCTACAACATTAAATAAGAAATTTCAAAGAAAAAAAAACTTTTACTTTCTGTTTACTAGTATTATTACATTAGTACAAATGAAGGAAGGAATATTTCCTGAAGACATTAACACATATTTTGATAATAATTGTAAAGGGTATAGTACTATTAAAACTAATACTATTGTTGTTGTGAGCCTGATAAATCTGAAATTTCAAACAATATATGGATTGATTATCAGGCATACTTAATATTTAGTCACTAGAATCATTATCAAAAACGTGAATACAATTATATTCACAATAATGAATATTATTCTTAGAAGTAAAAATGTATAAAAAGTTAATACTATATGAGTCTTTATGGCAGATCACAGATTAATAATTAATCTTTAATATAAAAATTGATTCTATTTTAAATCTACTAGTATGAAATCTGATGTCATTCTTTAAAAGTTTTTGCTATTTATGATAAATTTTAATAGTTATTAAATGCTAAAATTAAGATTTTGAATTTACTAACTTGTCATATTACTTGGGCATTGAATTCTTTTGAATAATGTGTTATGAAATGAGTAAATGTGTTCTCTGGTTCACTAGAAATCTTTACACTAGCAAAATAAAAAAAATGAATGTAAAGATGTTCATGCAATATTGATATATATTTTTTTAAATGATTAAATTTTATTGGTACAACATGTTTTACAAAGTAAACTTTGATTTACATAGTGTAATATGGAGATCTAAAATGATACATTGTATTTTTGTACACAGCATTTTTAAGAATTGATCAATCTGTGAATGTTCAAAGCATCAGTCCATGAGTTGATCAATTATTAAAAATAAACCTAGGTTATAATTAGGAATTATTTGTAAAGTCTAGAATTCAAATATTAGGAGTACAATATTGAAAAATCCAATTTGCAGTAAATAAATTGAGGAATAGGAAAACACTTGAGATAATACAAAATATGGGTTAAGTCAATCTACTGTTCAGTTCTCTGAAATGGCTTCGAATATCCCCAGAAGAGGGCAATCCAGCATACTTTAGAAGAACTATGGAGAATAAAGAAAAAAACTGAGCTTTAAATTGTCTCTGCTGAAAACAATAGTCATTTGCTGTTTCTTTAAATCTTGTTTTTTTCTCCTTACAGTGAAAGTAAGATACGAGTCTATTAAATATTATAATAATGTAATTAAATCAATAAATGACACTCTTTTATATAATAGTAGTGATATTTCAATTAGGTTAAGGAAGCATTTTGATCACCATGCCAATTTTTAATGATACTGTCCTACCTATTAATTTTAATTTGAGTAAAGATACCATGTTTAATACAGTTAAAACAGCTTTCATAATATTAAAAGTGAAAAGACTGCTGGTCTTGATGAGATATTTGGCTAAATTTTAAAATATGGTAGTTACCTTTTAATTTTAAAGCTACATTATTTTTTGTTAAACACATATAAACCTTAACTTGGTTGAATTTGTAAAAAGAAAGAACATTTAAAAATGCAGTAATTATCATAAAACATAGATTATAATCCATTATATCAAATGTACTTTTATGTCTTTTCAATCTGGCATTCATAAATGAATATTTTTCTGAAACTCAATATGGTTTTAGAGATTGGAATGCCTTTAAATATGAAATCTGCTTCAAGGCAATGGCTTGCCTTTAATCAGTTTAGTCAAGGGATTTAACTCCATTAAGAAAGTTTATGGCAATATTTAGAAATAGATGATTTCCAATGGAAATATATTTATATTAAATAAATATGCGTAATTGCATGAAAAGAAGTATTAATATTCTAATGAGAAATTTCAGGTATTTGAAATGAAGTCTAGTATTAAATCAGAAATATATACAAAGTTTCAACTTTCTTTTTTATGCCAATGGTGTTTGAAATGCTACTTAGATCCACTGTAAAAGCCTGCATTACAATGTAATACACATTTGATGATAAATTTTTTTCCATTTATTAAAAGCAAATCCAAGAACTTGATTTTCTTGACTTTTAGGTTTACTGATAATTATATTCTTTCCAAGTTAAAGGATGATCTACAGAATATCCATAATATTTTATGTATTCTATAAACATTTTAATTCAGTAATTTATGCAAAAACCAAACCAAAACAACTCAGATTCTTTATTAACCAGTACTAAAAAATCTTCAACAATATTTATCTCTACAGGTATTAGTTAGAACAAATGAAATAATTTAATATATATTGCAGATTTTTAAATATAAAGACAGACTTATATGTTGAAATGCATGTTGTTTTATTATAGTCATGTAAATATTTCAATTAAATTTATTATGAATCATATATTATTATAATAACAGATTACTAAAAAAAATTGATTTAAGTGGATAAATAAAAGACAGAACAACTTTAAATAACTCATTGCATCTTTACAATAATCTCACCAAGAAACAGTGAATGAAGAAAAAGCTGTTACACACCAAGCTTTTGAGTTTCAGGTAGTGAGAGTTTGAATATTTTAAAAATATTGTTTAATTTATTAATTAAATAAACTATAGAACTATTTACTAACTAATAATGAATGGTTATTTAGGTTGAATATAGGACTAAAAAAATATCTGAAAAATAAACCTAAACTTAGTTGGGATCTGAAAATTTTTTTAAGTTTCACCTGACTTCAATTTGAATAATCATGGAAGATGGATGAAATACCATCCATGATATGAGGATCTTTAATTTAAATTTACTTCACATTATTTTAAAAAATATTACTAAAAAATCATAAAAACAATTGGTATGTTTTAAAACATTCTGAAAATCATAGTATTAAATGTCCAATTTTAAAATTACATATTCATTGGATTGGGCAAGTAAAATACTAAACATAAACATGGTTTTGTAGAAAAGAGTGTTTTTAAAATAATATGGTATTAACCACTTTGATAGGAAAGATGGAGCTGAAGATAAAATTCAATCTAGAACTACTATTAGGTAAAATATTTTGCAAAAACAAAAATTTGCTACAGACATAAATGACTGCTTCTCAAGATATCAAATAAATAGACTAAAAGTGTATATAATATATGATATATTTGTGCATATTTGTATTTCACAGATTAGTTCAGATGAGTATAACTTCCGGTGAGTAATGGTGTCCGCCTGTTTGCTTTCGTTTCTTCCCTGAAGTTGTCCAGGTTGGTAATTGTTGTGCATTTTTAATATGACGAAGAAGTCATCAAAAAAGAACAAGGTGATAAATAAAGGTTTGAAAGGTGATGAAACTATAATATCTAAAGATGGAGGTAATACATGTGAGAATTCTGTTGCCGTTAGTAATAACGTTACGACCGAAGTAAAAAGTATTGAGCTACACGATAAAAAAAGAAAACTGGATAAAGAAAATAATATTAGTGCATTCAAGGAAAAAAACCAGGACACAAAGGAAGAGGATTTATGTTTACATGTGGGGAAAAATGCAGATAAACAGGATACAAGTTATCTAGATTTTATTGATAATACGCTTGCGGATAACGTTTCTTGTCAACCCCCATCAAGGGCCTTCATTCGCTTAAACTCTTACTGAAAAAGGATATTTACTAGTTGTATGTCAGCATGTACGTCCATTTTTAGTTTAATTATGCAATCTAATGAGTCCAGCGGTGAACATGTCCTTGATAAACCTGATATAAACGAATACCTTAAGGTTCTTGATCAAAATAGTTTATTAAATACCATTAAACATACAGCTTTCTTTGCTGCAAGGGGTTTTGTTTCTATTGAGTATTTTACCACCGATCAAAAAGAAAAAGCGGAGGCAACGATAAAAAAAATTCAAAATAAGAAAATATATTACGTCTTGAAAGAACCGAACCCCCTAGTTTACGGAAAAGTTTTGCATACTCTGCCTAATTTTGATGTTGAGTTTTTTAAGTCGGAAATGGCGTCGTATGCTGAAGTTAATAAAATGGAAAGATTATTAACACCCGGAACTGCATTTCAAATCCCCTCAAATTCATGGTCAATTGTGTTGAAAATGAACAAGGGCATTTCAAGGGAACAGATCCCACATAAAATTTTTAAAGATCATATGCCAATCTCCATTATTATTAAAGGTAGGCCACCCATTTGTTTTAGATGTAATCGTATTGGTCACATTGCAGCTCTGTGTGATGCTGGGCCATGTGTCAAATGTAATAAATTCAATCGTTTAAATCACTACTGTAACATAGCTCCATTAAAATCTTGGGCTAATGTTGTAAATAATAGTCCTGATGAAGAACTTATATACGAGCAGGAAATTATTGATGATCTCGAACTGGATAATGCTGCACCTGCTCAGTTGATGAAAGCTCAGCAATTATGGAAAATGAAGAAACATACGTTGAGGTAAATGATATAGAGAAAACGGAAAACAACATAATTAATAATGATAATAATAAGCATGTTGACATAACTGATATAGAGAAACCTGAAGTAAAGGAAAAAAAAATAAGCAAATAGAACATTTTCTGTCAAATGTCCCTGGAAGGCATCCATCTTTAACTGAGTTAGAACTTGAAACAGAGAAACTAAACCAAAATGAAATGGAACTGGAAATAGTAAATCTATACCATAATGAGACTGGTGTTAATATGAATGATTGTGGTCATAAAAGTGGCTATAGTAGTATAAGGCAATGAAATCTTTGGATCCGCACTATGTATAAGTCATTAAATATAGTCATTATTAATGTTAGAGGCATCAACAGCCATGACAAGGTACTAAAGCTTACTGATTATCTTGCTTCACAAAAATTTGATATTGCTATTCTAACAGAAACAAAGATAAATGTAAACACACCTGAACAGTTTATCGATCAAATTAAACAGAAAGGTCTATTATTGTACAAGCAGAACATTAGACCGGCACAAGGTGTTGCCATTCTAATTAATATAAAGTCTAAAATTTATAAGGTGCAGATCATAAGTATGCAGATCAATCACATAGTAATCTCTTTTCAAATGCAAGAACAGATGCACTATGTTGTAGCAATTTATTCGACAAATAGAGGAAGGGAGGTGCCCAAAATTATTAAAGAGATGCAGTTCCACTTGACTCTGTGTCCAGGAATGGTAATAATTGGAGGGGATTTTAATGTCATATTTCAGGACATTCCAGTTCAGCTAAAAAATAAGTTGCAGGATATTGATGTGCTGCCATGTCAAAGTAAATATGGAGCAAATGCCTTTACCTTTTTTAATAGTCGTTACTCATCACTGATTGATTTGTTTTTCATTTTGAGATCTAAGATAAAAGATGTTGAAATTGATACTTCAATTGTTGCTTTCTCTGATCACCTGCGTGTAAAGCTGGTGGTAAGGCTCTATGATGGGGATCCAGAATGTAGCTACCAGTTTAGCATAAAAAAATATTAGTAATTCATTCAATTTGACCTGTGATCAGAGATCGAATTTAATTGTAGCTTCTTGTTACTTCACTAAGCAAACAGCCTTGTCTCCATGTGTGGCTTGGATTAGATTGAAAAAACTTATATCTGATGTCTGTTCTTCTGGAATGGAACTGGATTTGTCTCAAAACCAAATGAAATCCCGCTTAAATGACATTGCTAAAACCTTGCATTCTTTAACTACTCTATCTAATAATCGCTCATTGATCAACTCCCTGCAGGAAGAATATAATGACATCTATGAGAAAATGCAGGAAGAAATATATGCTATAAGATTGCAAAAGATACTTCCTAATATTGCCTGCATCATAAAACCAACACTGAACTATGCCAAGGTGTACGTGCCTCAGTCTAGAGGTATCACATGTGTCAAAACTGAGAATGGAGAGGTTTTGTCAGGGCTGCATGTGAATCAGCACATATATAAAAATCTGCAAAACACTATGGGAAATGATGAAAGGAATTCAGACCATTGGCCAAGGATGATGGTGGCCAAGGACCAGCAGTATATCTCACACCTGGATATTAGTGAGGAAATAACTAGACTATCAAATCACACAGTTACTGCTCATGATTCTATACCTGCCAGAATTTATAAATCAATATCTTACTTGATAATTGAAGTGCTTGCAAAATATTACAATCAGTTGTGTGCACAACCAATAGATTGGCCAATGATTAATAACAGAATAATTTTTTGTATAAAAAAGAATAGGAATATACACATCCCATATGTAAATGACCTGAGAAATATTACTATCGAGGACATTGACTCAAAAATATTTGCTAGAATTATATTGAAGAAATTTTCATCAAAATATAAAATTATAAAATTACAAACCAATTTTTCTTTAAAAAACTTGTTTTTTAATTATTATGACTATATGAATTTTTATTTCAAAAGCAACGTTTCGACTATTTATTTCCTTATAGTCTTTTTCAAGCCACTAAAATATACAAAAAAAAATAACAAAATAAATAAAATTAAAACATTATATAAATCTAATATACAATATAAAAAACATTACCTTCCTCTATTTAAAAAAACTATAATTTAAACTTCTATTTAAACCACTCTGTTTAAATTATATTTAGATAAAATATCTTAAAACCAGTCTTATCATCTACAAAAATCAATTAGTTTTTTAAATTCCTTAATATAGAAAAAAACTTTCTTTTAAACTTACATTATAATTAATTATTGTTTCTAAAAATTCTATTATTTGCAAACGATGTGACTAGCTTTATCTTTTATAAAATCAATTAGTTTTTTATTCATATATGGTTTAAATTCCTTAATATAAAAATTTTCCTTTATAAATCTTTCTTATAATTAATTACTGTTTCTAAAAGTTCTATTTTGTAATTGATGTGACCAGATTTAGATTTATGAAAATAAATTGCAGATTTTTTATCTGATAGATGTTGTTTCAATCTTGTTCTTAACTTATTTTTAGTATTTCCAATATAAGAAACATTTTACAACATTCCAGAGTCTAAACATTTTATCATATATACACCTTTCATAGAAGATAATTTTTATATAATAAAAGAGTGTTGTAAGATTTATTATTGAAGAAATTGTATAATAGAATAAAAAATAGAATTTCAGTGGCTCATTACACTATTAAAGGTAAGAGAGCAACTGATGCAATTATGAAGATCCAGGATGCAATCAGATATGCCAGGTGTAATAAGTTAACTCAATTCTTTGCAATGCAGATAGACTTTAAATCTGCATTTGATGTGGTTGATGGGTCATTTCTGTCTAGTTCATTGGCACCACTTGTGGAGGGTGAGGAGAATCTAATTACAGCAATCAACAATTATGTGACCAATGGGAGAATAGCGCTTAAAAACTTTGCAAGGCATTCTAATTTCTTTGTTCCATCAAGGGGGATCCCACAGGGGTCTCCTCTGGCAGCCCTCCTCTTTGCCGTTTATCTGGATCCAATGATTAGGGAAATAGAAGCCTCAACCAATGGGATTTTCTTACCACAGCTTGGTGCCTTTGTTCATGTCACTGCCTTTGTCGATGATGTTATTATTATATTCGAGAATGTGGCCAGTGTGCATAGAATCTTTAACATCTTAAATAAATTTCAGATCTCTACAGGCTCATGTATTCAGTCTCCCAAGTCGGCTGCATGGCAATTGGCCACTGCCAAGAGAATCCCATGTGACTTCTTGGGCACGCCTTCCTCCTTTCTAGGGTTGCCTCTCTATCTGTCTAAAACTAAAATGAGTGCCCATTTGAACAAACTGGTTGTAAAAATCATCGAAACTAAAATAAATGCCTTTTCCCCATTTAAATTGTATGAAACAACCAGAGCAAAGGTTTTTAAATGCTATTGCTGTTGGTGTGCTCTCTTACTATGGACCATGGATGAAAATCTTTAATGCCACTAGTCTTAAGATCATTCAATTGGCAAAAAGATATATTTGGGGTAAGAAGTATAGCCTGATACCTACTAAAATAATGCAGCTACCAATTGGAGAAGGGGGTCTCAATTTAATTGACCCTAAGTCATTGGTGAGCTTCATTAAGGCAAGAGCTTATTTAAGGATCATTGACGATAATTCGCTCAGGCCGCTAACACAGAATATTAATATAGATTCTAACCTGGGGTCAGAAGGAGTATCTTATTTTGATGATATGATGATTTCATACAGTGATATCCAGGATGATTTAAACTTAGAGACCTTAGATAATTTAAAATATAAAGAGCTAAAAAATAGAGAGCTTTCTAATGAAAACTCCTGGCTCAATGCCTCATTAAAAAAAATTCTAAAAAAATTCCAATCTATTTGTACATCACAGTCTGTTATGAAATTTATTTTCAGATTGATAAATGGAATTTTGCCAACCACCACTTTTTTAAACCAAAGGCTGAAAATGGGCCTGGATGTTCTATGCAAATGCTGTAACAGATCCAACGAGACCTTTCTTCACCTGATGGAGGAATGTACAGCCTTTAGTGATTTGAGATCTATGGTCTTTCATAAGCCTATTGTGAATCTAAGACTCTTATTTAAAGAAAACATTGTTTTATTCAAGCCTCATAATGCCATAGTTATTGTGCATGTAATGAGAGCAATATGGATATCTAGGTGTGCTCTGATCTTTGATAACAAGAAGATATATTGGAAAAAAAAAATGGAAAAAGAATGGGATGACATGTTTTATAAAGGTTTGAAATTTTGGCCAAGAAAAACTTTTTTATTGGTATGGGGTGGTTATGTTCCTACAAGGTGTGAAATGTGGAGCTGAATGCACTTACAGAACACTGATTAAATGAAAGGTGGAGATAATGTAATTTACTGGATACATTTGAACTTAATTTATTTTTTAAAGTAATGATTGTTACGATGTATGTACTGAATCAAATGTAAATATAGTTTTTTTTTAAATAAAAAAAAAAAGATTAGTTCAGATAATCTTCACAAATTTATTTTTAACTTTTTGTTCTTTCTGATTATTTACTCATTTATAAATTTTTATGCATATGAACTATACTATTTATCCGT
Organism: Epiperipatus broadwayi; assembly: GCA_028023455.1. NCBI lineage: Eukaryota > Metazoa > Onychophora > Udeonychophora > Euonychophora > Peripatidae > Epiperipatus > Epiperipatus broadwayi. The sequence goes on along the minus strand of JAQFVV010012577.1, from coordinate 2,212,672 downwards.
TATACTTGATGACTGAGTAATAGAAAGCTTCTAATCAAAGTATAGTAGATAAATAAAAAGCATATTTATCTCAAACAACAGATCGGAGAAGGAAATGTTGCTATATTTTCCAGTAAAACTGTGAAATAAGTTTCGTTTTTATTTGTTATTTTATTTTTATGTTAAACCAGAATAATTATATTACAAAGTATTAATAGCCAATTGCGCTTTCAGATCAATAAACTAGACTCACGATAACAAATTATTAAAATGAGGGGGAGCATTACTTAATTAACAAACAAAATTCCAGGGCATACTCAGATAAACCCTACTAAATCTCTGATTCAAACAATTATAGAATTAGTAATATATCTAGTTTTTTTTAATAACTTAGAGTAGTTGTCTGCATACCGCTCATTAGATTCTCTCATTCAAGATAGGACGAATTACTATCAACCACAGTAGTTAACCAGATTTTTTACTTTAATATTGATGTAAATATATTACAGATTTTATTTATTAGATGACAGAATAATCAACATTTTGTGATCATCTGTGTTGTATTTGATTTACGAAATAACTGAACGATCTTTGATTTATCTGTACATGAGACAATTAGTAGTCACATTTGTAAAGGTAAACCACTAAACATCACATGATCAACATCTCTATACTATATAAGCTATTGAGCTTAGATTGAAAATATTATTGTGTTTTCAATTTCATTCTCATAGTTTTGTAGTAAAGTTGAGTTAAAAGATGGCTTCTGGAGGGTTGCATTAGATCTTAAGATCTAGGTGCAGTGCTCTCAGATTCAAGGCTCCACACTGATGATGGCCACAAGCCAGAAACTAGTCTGGGGATATTGGATGAGTAGGCACTAGATAGGTATTTTATGCACAAGCCTTCTGGCATTCATTGATTACTCTGTTTGGCACAGGGTGGCACTACTGTATGGAGAGTTTTGCCTTTGTTTAGTTGTAAAGATAGCAGAATGCTTAAAACAAATACTATCTAATTTTATTTATTTTATTATTGATGTTTAATTAATTATCTGTTGGTGTTAAATTGATGTTAAACTTTTAATTTGAAAAGGCTACAGACAAATATGTCACTTCTAATATTAAGAGAATCAATAAAAGGTAAGCAATTTTTCCATTTATTTGATTAGTAACGATTAGTTGGCTTGATAATTTTATATTTGTTCTATATAAATATAAGCTAAATACATTAAAATGTTGCAGGGAAATAAAATTGATTAAACTTTCAACAATGAAAATCAGTATTATTATGATTATTGGTCATTATACCCATAATACTTTTTTAAACTTCTGTTAGGTTACAGATTTAGTAAAAATACAATGTATAGAAATTTATGTAAGCTCATTTCTATAATTAAATGCATGAAACATTTTATCTGAAGTTGTATTGCTTTAATGCAACTTTAGCCAGAATTTTGTGTATTTTATGATCAGGTATACTGGGAAATATTGACTATTCTTATCAGGGAATAAAATGCCAAATATTCTTATATAAAGTGTAGAAAATATAGTTGCTTTGAGAAGTTATGTCATGGATGTCTCTTACATATTGAAAATTTTCAATCTTAAATCTTTATCTAAAGAAAATGGACGACTTTCTGAAAGCTGCATCCTTTTGTTGTAGCAGCAGTTGGTCACCCAACCAGATGTGAATGAAGCATTTTTTGGGTTAACAGTGATAATACAATTGATATCATAAAAAACAATGGTAAGTTCAAACAAGTTATAAAGATAAAACTAGTAAGAACTTCAGAGTATAATATTTGATTTATGCTTATGCCAAATCTTTGTAAGATTTTCTTAAATCATAGAAATAGAAATTCAGGACTATAAAATCCGGTATTTTTCAAAAAAAGTTGAAAAATGAAAATATCAGAGAACTTATTTATTTATAAATCATACTTCAATAGTATTAGCAATAATTTCAAGTATGGTCTTTCACCCCCCCCTCCCCAAAGAAAAAGAGAAAGATGAACTAAAATAAAATAATGATAATGCACTAGGGATTAGTTTTGTGATGGTAGTATAAATTATTCCATAAACCATAAATATATTCCTATATAGAAAATGGTGCTGAATTATTCTATTTATGTAATATTTGTGCAAAGAGATTGAGCAGAAAATATATTTTCTTAATAGGTCAACTGGTGGCATAACAATTTAATACTTAACTAAAAAATGCTATTGACATTTTTTTTAGCAAATCATGAAATTTATTTTGGCCTTGATGTAACCATCTGATAAATGCCTACTAATGACCAGATAATGATGTTTTTGTAAAACTATTTTTTAAGTGTTTTCAATAAAATATCACATGATTTTCTCAGTTTAATGGTAACATATGCTTTCAAAGCAATTCTCATCTACTCAAGAATCTCATCTTTTGTGAGATTCAGTAATCATTGGATATGAATGGCTGATACTATAATGTTCATATTTCCAGATTAGTTTCAAAAGACTTAGAATTTAAATTTGTCATTAATGGATTTATGCATCTATTCATGTATCTCCTTTATACTATTCAAACTAAAAATCTGAAAATTAAAAAAAATCTTTAAAGTTTAGGAACCCACTTATCTGCATAGTTATATAGAAATTACAAATATTTCATCAAATAAAAAACTATATATTTTCTGATCTTAGTTTTGTGATAATTTTAAATCTTTTATACACATTGACCAGAAGAGTTAATGCCATCAAAATAATGCATGCCTTTTTCAACTTAATTTTAACAGGCATCCAAGAGAAAGATTTCTTTATTTTATTCTAAATCCACATCTACTGTAAGCTTAAATCATTAATAAATACATCAATCATTGAGCTCCGGGACTGTTATTGATCACTATGCTAATCTGTACAGATCTATAAAATGGAAAAATAATTGAATAGCTAAAATCCTTAGTAAATCAGCTGACATTGCACCAGAAATCATTGGCTGAGCTCTAGTTTAGTAACTTTTACTTTTAGAGGTAACATTTTATAGCTGGGTTAATACGATAACAGAAATAAATAAAATTTTGAAACAAACTCTCACATATTATTTAGTTATGTATAACTAAATAATTATTTACTTAGTTTGTTGCAGTGAGTGAGGGGTATATCCTGAAGTTTGAGAACTGAGAATCATACCCAACTGTAGCACTTCTGGTGCACCCAGGAAAACCGTAAATGACACAGTTGAGTTTCAATTAAGGGACAACTAGCTCTTGAATATATCACTTTACTACTGTGACATACCTTACTAATCTTAATAATGTATTTTGTTATCAGTGTTTAAAAATGCAAACAATGTATTTCAGTGTATTTTTGCAGATGTCTTTTTGAAATCATAACACTTTCTTTTCTGAAAAACAGTCAACGGTAATTAAATATGTAGCATGCTATCAAACACTAATCGATAAGATTTTAACTGTTTGTTTTTTAATATTTTTTTTAAAAATGCATTTCTTAAAATTATTTTTGATTGTCTATCAAATACATTACAGTTTGTAAATATGTGGAGATTTATTAGATTTTCAGAAAGAAGAAAAAATGTAGACGTATAAGAAATTTATATTTCTTTTGGAAAAAAAATTCCAAGAGAATTAAATAAATTGATGTATTGCTTTAAATCTGATATAAAAGATAAAAATAAAATTGCTATTTTTATATTTTGGTTATTGTTTAAATATAATAAAGATTTATAAAAGATTCTTGTACGGATTCTCAGACAAGCGTTACTTATTATTTGATAACTTAAAGGTGTATCATTTCTTATAAAGTTAATCCTATTATTTAAACATTTCACCTAAAATGTTTAATGCGATATTATCAAAGCAAGATCTTAGATTTTATGTTTAAGAAATATATATATATTTATCAAAAAAATCGTGAATTTGACTAAACTACTATATGTTTAATATTTGGGTTTTATAACATAAAAACTTTTGTCCTCTATTATTCATACTCTTATAGACCTTACTAAAGTTATTAGTAACACTATGTAGCAATATTTTAATTAAACTAATGACGTATAGGATTGTTATTTTTCAAATTTATTGTATGACAGTAAAACATGGACATTCTATTACTATAACATAAATTTAAAAATAAAAAAAAGAGATGTTTGTGTCATACTTTTAGATTATAACAAAAGTAAAAGAATAATTAATATATCAATATGCTGTCTGTGATGATTATGTAAAGGCGACCCTTGTTGCTTTAATTATGCAATAGTTAATGTGGCAAGAAGGTTTAAAAGATCCAACAATGATATTTATGAATATGTATACATAAGTAGCTCCGGGTTAAAACATTAATTAAATATGAGGAAGGGGTGATGAAAGAGATTATAAAATGAATAAAAGAGAAAGTTGGTATGTGTGCTTATTGTCATCATAAACTGCAATCCATGCAGAATACTTTTCTTTGAATTTACTAAAAGTAATTTCTTCAGTTTACAAAAAAAAGTTCATTAAATCTACATTCAAGATCATATTACAATATATATGTGACATCTGACTTTTTATTATTACTATATATATATATATATATATATATATTGTAAAAGATCGATAAATCTACCTTTATTTTAAAAAATCATTTGTTGTTATTAAAAAAATCTCTTTGATTTGATGTTTATATATGGAGTATTATTATTGTTTATGGTTATTAGTTATAGTTAATGTTGTTTGGATTTATTATTTTATTTATTTGTTGATAATACATCAGTGTGAATATTTAATTGTTATTATTCTTAATGGTGAGATTTTTAATAGTAATAGTGACATGTTTTAATTATTATAAATAAATAGAGACATATAAATTGTTGATTATAAAAAAAGATTATTTTATTTGTAGTGATTATTAAAAAAATGCAATGTTATTATTTATGTATATATATATTTTTAAAGCTATCAAATAAATTTTCGATTTAATATTTTTTATATGATTGATATTTTTATTTTTTTGAATGTTAATTGTTTAAAAGAAAACATATGCAACAATGGTTTTCAAAACTGCATGTTCTGTGGCATGTGGAAAACAACAACAACAACAACAAAAAGAAGCCATTAAGATGATAGTTATTAAAAAAACTGAAGGATAAAATTAGTTGTACTTTGTTTCTTCGGAATTGCCATTCTTGAGAATAATTGAATAATCTATTGGATGTAAACACCTTAATAATGGAAGGGTGAATAATAATGTTGTCGCAGTTCAAGTGCTGCGATCTTCTTGACTTTATCCTAGCAATTAAACGGAAATTAAGCAATGGCTCAACAAATAAATTCCATTGTGTTGAAATGTATGATAGCTATCTTAAAAAAATCTACAATGGTAAATTTAAAAGCAATGTGGAAACAGCTAGAATTAATATATTGGATTCAACATTTCAATTTATTTATTTATTTTTCAAGGAAAGAAATTTTAGAAAGATAAAATATACATGCATCTAAGAATTGACAATTTTCTCTAACGTGATAGTTTCTTCACTTTAACTAGAATGCATTCGAATATTAAAAAAAATATGAAGGAATAAAACAACGGAACAAGTTGAACTTTGAAAAAGGTAGTAAATAACTTTATTAATGTAAATGATATGTTTATATATATTTTTGAGATCGATAGTCTTTTTTTTTTTAATTAGAAAAATGAAACGTTTTTATAAGCATAATTCTATTCGATTTAAGCGTCTTGTTTTTTTTTTTTTTTTTTTAAAAAAAGAAAACAAACGTTTGACAAATGTCAAAATTAACACTTAAGTATTAGAAATTTGTAAGTAAAGCTATAAGTTTGGGTCGCATATGGGTTATTATATATATATTTTAATAAGTGAAATTTATATTTGCAAATTTTATCATCAAAAGTATTATTTATATAACTTAATTTTTTTTAATACTATTTATTTATTAGATAATTGGATATGTTATTGGGGATCGGGTTGATTTATTGAAGGTTACTTATCAGTTAGAAATCGTCATTATATTTATATATTTTTGTGTGTGTACGTATATAAGATAACGAATAACAAAATGAGGTGAAATAAGTTTCATATTCACATTAAGTTATAAGTTAGCACTAAATGATTGAGTCATCAAAGATATGTTATATTTATAGGCCTGAGTGAGCCTAGTCATAAATAATAAAATATTCAATGCTTGTGGAAATGAGTATAGTCCAAAAGTGGATATAATATATATAAACCTTTTATAATGTAGTGGAGTAAATTTTGATGATTTCTTTTGATGTAATGCTACTTAATCGATTAACCTAGCTTTGAGAGCATATCCATTATCTATTTTATTAATTTACAATATTTTACCACTCAATTATTCATTTATTTATTTATTTATTTATTTTCACTTTCACTTTATATAGTAACTCTTATGCAAACATAAACAACAATTCATATATTTGCTGTATATAATATAATTTTATTTATTTATTTATTTTTTAATTTTGAATACTTGGAAAATATAAATACTAATTTGTGTTTATATTAATGTATACTTGTTGAACACAAATATGTCCTTGTCTATTTAATATATATACTTATTGCAAGTATATAGGTATTTTTTTTGTATTTGGGTTTGTATTTAAAACCTATTTAAAACACTGATACTACTTAAAAATCAAACCATGATATAGAAATAAAGGATGTACTATTTGTTTTATAAGTAATGCCTTTGTATTTTATTTGGAAGAGTATTAATATTTTATTCTTATTTTTTTTTTTAGTGCCAGAGTCATTATGAAGTTTATTAAATTCACAACCTAATGGAGAATAATCTCATATTTCAATTATTATTTAGTTTTTAGGTCACTTATCAAGCCAATGTTCATTAATATGTTTAGATATACATAAGTTTACTTATTTGATGTGTATATTAGATTCAATAAAATTCCTTTTGTTTCTAGTATATTTTGTTAGTTAATCATATTAACCCTGAGAATAAATTATAATGATAGGTCTTATTATTGCTCTGTATGATTTTGGATTTATTTCATGTATAGCTAGTTGGAAGGGCAGATAAACAATTTATTTAAATATAATTGAGATAATTTTATCTTTCTTCATTTAAATTATACAATCTATTATATTTGGTTTTCTCAACAATTGGATTCATTTAGATTGTTAAGATCTTTCTTTATGTGTATGATGTGCTATGTTTATATTATTTAAATTGGATGATAAATACATTCTATTACATTTGGCTTTCCCAATGATTGGGGCCATTTCAATTGTGGATAGGCATTCCATTACATTTTGGCACCAATGTTTGAGGCCTTCTTTCTTCATATGTGTATTTTCGTTTGAGATCATTTAGATTACATATATTCCATTACATTTGTCATCCAATGTTTGGAGCATTATTTTCTTCTTATATATTGACGTTCCATTACATTTGGATGCCACAATGTGGTTAGCATAATATGTTTGTTTACTTGTCCATTACAATATATATATATATATATATGCTGATTTTAGAGCTAGCATTTAGATCTAGTTTGTAGTCTTCCAACCCTTCACTGACATGAGCCAACTAGCTCAAAACCATGGTCTGGAGGTGGGAGACAACAAAAGAGATATTGAATTCTATCTCTCTTGGCATTTATGTAAACAAGCTTTTTAGGAGCTATTGGTAAAGCTCCATCTAGTGATCACAAAATGCAAGCTAAAAGCAAGTTACCAAATTTATAACTTGTTTTGTTTATCATATATATATATATCATACAATAGCAAAGGTAAATTCAAAAAGTACATAAAACAAAAGAAAAATATTAAAATTTTTTTTTTTTAATAATGAAGGATATGTCAACATTTTTTATTTAGAATTTTTGTTAAGTGCATTTGATAGATATATTTTTCTTTGCTTGCTTACATATAAAATGTAGTTTTTTTGATACACCCCACACAATTCTTGTGTAATTTTTTTTTTGAAAATAAATAAACTTATGTTACAATGTGTACAGATTGTGTTAAAGATTTTCTGTAGCCTAAAAATAAGTCATGCATCATGTGACTTAATTTAATAAGCTTGTAATTAAATAAAGAGCATGCAATAGCTCTAACATGCTTTATTGATAAGTGTTGCAAGAGAAAGCATTTAAAAATCTATCTAGAAATTATCCCTATTTTTAGACCAGTTTTATGATATTGGAAATCCTCAGTGATGCACTAGGATATTTCAGACACCAGATCTAAAATACCAATTCAAAGCCAGCACTTATCTCAAAGCCAGCATTTATCTATAAAGCTTGTTCTCTGTAAGCTTTTGACAAATTTGATTATAATAAATTGAAGAAATTTGTGCTTCTGATTAACTTTTTTTTTAAAAACAGGAAAGTTTAGATTAAAGTGCATGGTAGATATTCAAACTGAAATTTGAATATTTCACAGTATTTCTTCCATCCAGACAAATACTGGATCTAAGTCACATTGATTGGTAAAACAAGCAACTAAAAAAGTGTGTTGAACAACCTATACATTGAAAAATTTTCCAGGTGTGGTTAAAGTATAGGAAGCTCTTTTTATCAATTAAATTAGCAATTTTTTCTAAATATTTACTGTTACTTTAGCCCTGAGTAATTAATTTGGTAACAAGGGCCAAAAGATAATTAAGAACTAATATACATGACTGATTTGACTAACTATTACTGAAACACTTTAATAAACTCTAATTTTATCTTTACTATATTTTATACAAAATGACTTTTTTTCTAAAATGTGGACTTCTATACTACCAGGTATTTGTAATCTCTTATTTTTATACAACAGATTAAGCTTCTAAAGTTAATCATAATTTTTTGCTTTCTTTTTAATATATTATAATTTAGTAGTTACAAAATTGCTAATTTTGAGGCATTCTGGGGTGATATAATGCAGTTACTACTATTTAGGTTTTTCTATGTTGCTTTATGATTATTTATAATGTAAGTTTAATCAGTTTGCATTTTTATTGTATAGAAATTAGAACTAAGCATTGGTGGCCGAGAGGTCAGCACAGCTGCCTTACAAGCAGTTGTTTCAGGTTTGCAGGTTTACTTCCCGGCCGATGCTTTGACACATGAAAAAAAAAATAAAAATGCCATTATTATACTGATCTCATACAAATTCTTCACATGAAAGAAAACCAACTATGTTGTAATTGGTTGCATTATAATACAAAGAAACCAACAGATTTACTGATTGGTAGATTACTCCTCTCTGACTATTTTAGTGTATTTATAAATTTTTATATTTCAGAAAAAAAATTGTAATTCTCAGTGATTTATTTTACATATTTAAACTTATTTATGCATTATATTTGTAAAATATTTATTTTAAACCAAAAATATATGCAATTATAATTAGATTTTATTTGAAAATATTAGTTGATAAAAGGTCAAGTCTTAAAAGATATAGTTCTAATGAAAGCAACATTTTTTTTTTTTTACTGGCTAAAGTAATTACTTTCATAAATGCCATTTGAAAAATATTTTTGTGAAATTTTAATATAGGAAAGTGTAATTTTAAATTTTAAATCATATTTTCATTTTTTTGTGATGTCTTTAACTAAAATTCATTTCTGTTTTTAAAATGATATATTTCCTACTATAATTTTTATGAATAGAAAAGAGTATGATACAATAATGAAAATCATCATTGTTATAGTTAAGAATTCAGAAAAGTACTTTATTTTTCTATTTTGTAAAGTTAAAAATTAACTATTAAAATATCTTTCATCTGTAAGCTTACATTTGTAATAAATAATACAAACACCATCAATATATGATATAGCCAAAAGGTTTAATTATAAAAATAAAATTGCAAATATGGATAAAGATGTCACTAGAATCTTTTAAATAAAAGAGAGAAAAAAATCAGACATTGAACAAATCAAAAAAATAATGTCTGATTTTTTTTAACCTTTTCTAAATATGAACTACACTAGTGAATCGTTACAGCTTTAACTGACTCTCTAACCACTATTGTTAGTATTATTTTGTCAATTTCATTGTTGTTTTACTAAGAAAACTGTGCTGCATACTTTAAACATTTTTTATAACTAATAAATCAATAATATTTAAATTTAGCTTTATAACAATAAGATAAACCCTGTCTTTCAAGATGCCAATTGGTTGTTCCTTATTCCTTCCACAAAAGAGTGTCTGTCAATGATTTTGATACCTCTTTTTCCTCATTTTAATTTTCAAAGTGAAAATGTAAGTTTTAAAATTATTTTTTATCATTTACTATTGTTTTTATAAAACAATAATTCTTTTAGAATAATAATTCAGATTTTAATAGGAAATATTTATCTTTACATAAAGGCAAATTGAAAATTACGTACAGCTGCAGTTTATAATTGAATGACAGACATACATTTTATGTTTACCACTATAGATTATTTCAATTAATTATAAATAGAAATTTATTTTTTAAAAAACTTTCATTTACTTTGATGATCTAAAAAATTATTATTTTGCATTTTAGAAACCAAATTAAAACAAATATAGTTTTAAAAGATAAATATAATTTTATAGCTGATTCTGTAATTAACCAATCAATAATTTGCAATTTTAATTCAATCTGACAATAGGAATATTGTACTATGAAAGGGTGGTAGTTGTGACTTTTGACCCATGTGGCCACCAGAGGCGCTGGTCAGGATCAACCACAGAAATACTTAGAGTAGGGGCCCCAAATGCAGCATTGCAAATTCCAGCCAAGAGGTGGCACTGTTCACAATGCATAAGCACAGGAACATTCCACCAGCTGGCTGGCAGCATGCCTGCTTGGTGGCACTGGTTGCAATGCATAAGCCCATTTAGCTTACATAGTCTGCTACCAGCCACTACCAAGAACCTAGGTGGTGCTGATTGCCATAAACACATCTAGCTTATGTGTCGTCTGCTACCAGAAACTACCAAGATTCTAGCCCACTACGTGGCACTGTTTCTCCATGTTACACATGGAAAAACAACGCACTGATAGAGTTTATGTACATACTACTTAAAAGATGAATGGCGTATAATGTACAGGTGTGATTAATTAAGAAGCTACAACTATTTAAATATTCTTTCAAACTTAATAGTATCACATGCTATTTCACAGTTTTATAAATGGATGTATTTTTAAATTATTTTTTTTTTAAAAATCGATCTTTTTTTTTTTAATTATTTACTCTATGTCAAAATGTTATGTATAAGTCGAGCGGTGAAATTTGCTATCATGGCCGCTTGAATGGCATCATAGATTTACATACGAAAGTACGCTATAATTAGACAGGTTTGATAAAATTATAGCATAGAAATCCTCATAATTATTCATAAAATATTTTATTAATCTATAAGTCAATTCTAAATTTTATATTTGTATTATATTCGTATGTGGATGGATAATTTAAACCATGAAATTATGGCATAATGATTTGTACATATAATATTTAAGATTAAATAAAAATAATGTAAAATGTTTTCTTTATAATATATTTACGGTTTTCTGATTTAATGTTTAATAGATATAACTGAAACTAAAGTATTTTTTTATAAGATCTGTCAAATTTGCTTTTTTTAAAATAAACAATATAAAGAAAATATGTTAAAAGTTATTTATATCTAGTTAAAATAAAAGTCATCGGTTTATAATTAAAAATGGGAATTTTGTGTAAACAAGAAATCAATTAGTGACCGCACCTGGGGTAAAAGTAAAATCTAGTTTACTGATTGAATTTGTTTCAACAAAAGATTTTATCATTAAATCAGAATACCGTTACTATCTGCTAAGCCATAACATTTTATAACACCTAAAAAGAAATTTAATTAATGAAATCGGAATCAAAATTATATAATTTATATATTTTAATAATTTTTTTAAGTAAATTAAAAATAACACCTCGGAGACTTTATCAGTAGTAGAAATTAGATTATATGATTTTGTTTAATTAAAAGTCGATTGGTCCTGAGGCAAACGAAATTCCAAAAAGGTGTTAAGGCTTGGTGGAAATATATAAATAGGCTAGCGGAAAAGATACTCCATCTTGCTTTTGAAGAGCTGTTACTACGAGAAGCTGAAAATTTGTTAATTTATCTATGGCCTGCTAGTCAGGCAAGAATTTGTTGCCTTTCCCATGATGGAACATCAGAATTTGATTCATCCAAGGCTGGAGCAACAACCAACGTTGCCTTAACAAGCTTATAATAAATAGAAGATGCCATAAGCCATTAAAAGAACTCACCTTCATTCAAATTCAACTACCCCAACTCCAGCTATAGGAATACCATCTTAAATCGTCTCCCAACTAAAGAGAAGATGCCATAAGCCGCCAAAGAACTCACCTTCATTCCAGCTCGAGTATCTCCAGTCCAGCTATAGGAGAACTGTTTTAAAATTATTAAAATCGCAGAGCTCTGTGTAAAATTCAAAATAATCATTATTGCTTCAAAATCAGGTTAGCTAACTATATTGTAAACTCTTTCTAAATTGTCTTATCAATAATATTTCAATTCTATAAATGACATACTTTTGTTAATTTCCTTTATTAACTTCTTGTTTTGCTATATAACTTAATCACTGCAGTTATATTTATTTCTCTCTTGCTTATTTTAGTTATTATTAATTATGCCTATGTCTCGAAACGGCATGCATTTAGTTACAAAATATATACTTTTTGAAGATATTATTTAAAATCTTCGTATTGTATTAATTATAGCATCATTTAGCGCTCCGTTTTGAAACCCTAATTTATAAATAATGGCGACCCTTTGTGCTCATTATTATTTTGTCATTTAGTAAATAATTAATGTAAATATAAAATGTGGCTTATAAATCCAAACTTTCAACCTTTAATTATTATGTTACTAAAGATTAAACTAGCCTGGAGTGTAATCATAAGTATATTTTTCTTATTAAAGTATTCGTAAGTCCCTTAAATATACTTTCCCCCTTTAAAAGTTTATTAATTATACATAACTAAGAGATTGAATGGGATAAAGTAAAGTTTGTGTATATATATATATTCCCGTCAGTAGCATATATGTATTTCTCATGCTACAGAAGAGTTGGCTCTTTTAATCAAGCTGATAAACTAGTGTTCATTTAATGTATGGTATTTAATTTATAATATACTTCGGCTTGGCGGATGTGAAATTTATCAATATTTTATCGTTGTGCTGTTTTTATATATATATAAGATGGAGCCACGGTAAGTCCAGCTCATCTTCCTCTCTTATGGGTAGTGCAGTAGCTAAGACTGAGCTAAGGGCCAGATTAGTACGTAAGTCCCCCGCCTCTTATGAACCAAATAAAGGTTCCCTTTTAGCAGCATGACGATCGGTCATTGGGTAAACCGGTGTTGGTCATGAAAACCCTAAAATCTATTCATCCATCCGCAGAGCCACTTTATTATTATATTTTACTTGTGCGTAGCGTATTAGTAAAATCTTTATAGCCAACTCTCGCGTTGAACTGAAGCATTCTTGAAAACCTGTTCGATCTAAAGCTATCTGTGAGGCTTTATATGCCCATATTTAATATATAAATTTATCATAATCGGATGTATTATTAAGCTTCACTCCAGACTTGGTTTGATTACATGTATAATAGCCACTCGAACTGATGATGAAAGGGCATAACTAATAAGTGGAATGTAGTGATTTATTATATAGCATAAAATTAGCGCAATTAAATAATAGCCACAAATTTATTTTGCTAAATGGCCTAGAGTAATGTTGTTTAGTAAATAAAATGCCTGCGTGCATTATCCAATGCTAAGTAATGGGTTATATCAAGTATATATGAAATTGTCAATAAATATAATTCATCATATATCAGTTTCTGTCTCATTATTAAATCAATCCAATTCACTAATTGACCATAGCTATTCATTAGTAAAGCCCCTATTAATTAAATATATTAGATTTTATCTTTGGAATGTCTCTAGTTTTGAAAGAAGGGGGGAAAAAATTAGCTTTTAAAAAAAAAAAAAAAAAACCGATTGTCGTAAAAATTACATTTTTTTTAATTTAAAAAAAAAAACCACTTTTAGAGTAAATAATTAAAAAAAAAAGATCGATTTTTAAATTTAGAATTGACTTATAGATTAATAAAATATTTTATGAATAATTATGAGGATTTCTACGCTATAATTTTATCAAACCTGTCTAATTATAGCGTACTTTCGTATGTAAATCTATGATGCCATTCAAGCAGCCATGATAGCAAATTTCACCGCTCGACTTATATATAACATTTTGACATAGAGTAAATAATTAAAAAAAAAAGATCGATTTTTAAAAAAAAAATAATTTAAAAATACATCCATTTATAAAACTGTGAAATAGCATGTGATACTATTAAGTTTGAAAGAATATTTAAATAGTTGTAGCTTCTTAATTAATCACACCTGTACATTATATGCCATTCATCTTTTAAGTAGTATGTACATAAACTCTATCAGTGCATTGTTTTTCCGTGTGTAACGTGGAGAAACAGTGCCACATAGTGGGCTAGAATCTTGGTAGTTTCTGGTAGCAGATGACACATAAGCTAGATGTGTTTATGGCAATCAGCACCACCTAGGTTCTTGGTAGTCACTGGTAGCAGACTATGTAAGCTAAATGGGCTTATGCATTGTGACCAGCACCACCAAGCGGGCAGTTTTGCTGCCAGCCAGCTGGTGGAATGTTCCTGTACTTACGCATTGTGAACAGTGCCACCTTTCAGCTGGAATTTGCAATGCTGAATTTGGGGCCCCTACTCTAAGTATTTCTGTGGTTGACCCAACCAGCGCCTCTGGTGGCCACATGGGTCAAAAGTCACAACTACTAAAAGGGTTAATTAATAAAGTAACTTTATTATTTTTGTTACAACATTATTAATTTCTTTCGACACTTAATTTCTTAAATGATTTTCTAGATATGCTGTTAAAACCCTAATCAGATAAAAATGGTCTTAATTGCTAGAATTCATTGAAATCACTAATAGTAAAAGTTTTAATTAAATAAAAACCTTTTGAATTATTTTTGCAGATAAAAACTATTTAATAGATTAAGATTTTTTAAAATTTTTAGCTATAGCATCTAAATGTCAGCAATTAGCTATTGGTCACTCAAACATAAACAAATAAAACATTCTACAGAATCTCTATTAAAAAAGAAAATACACTTATGTACTTGCATACCAAAAACTTTTATTGACTTAAAATAACTGAAAAGTAAGTTTAAACTTTATTTGTTATACTTGTTTATTATTATTATTTTTTGTAAAATTATCAAATATTTATTTTTTAATAAGTATATTATGTTTACATTTTGCTTATGTTTAAATATATTTGCTTTTTAACTGAAAAATTAATCAATTGAAAATTCGCTCATATCAAACTAAAAATGCATATCATCATAATTTTATTATTATTGGTTTTTAATAATTAAAAGTTGATTTTATTATTTCAAAAATATTTTCATTATTTTAATTTATGGTTAATAAAATTTGTCACAAGCATACAGAAATAAATAAATAAAAAATTTTCCCATTAAAATAATTTTTTTTGTTTTGATTATTTATTTTTTACTATTTTTTTAATTTGCACAGTTGATATTTTATTTTAATGATTAATTTTATTTTTAACTTATATGCTTTTAACAAAATTTATTAAAAATATAAATAAATATGTGATGGATAATAAGTTTTTTTTCATCAAAAATATAAGTAAAAATAACACACACAAAAGAGCAGATAAAGCCCATAAAATGGAGAATAAATTTAAAAAAATATGCTTGACCAAAAAATAGAAAAAATAAAAATTAAATAAGGTCCATGAATATATTTATAAAATGTACTTAAGAGCTTTAAAGTTATTTATTTATCGGGTAAATTCATTTTCAAAATTTTAAGAAATTTGTTTAAAATGGTTAAAAAAATTTAAGATATTAAATAATTTAAAATCTTGAAAAGAAAAAAAAGTTTGCTGGTGTTGTTTTTTTTTTTCTATTAAATAAACATGTTTTAATTTTTTTTAACGATCATTCTTCTTATATGTAGATAAGAAAGTTATTTCTTCACTTTTATTTCACATTTGTCTGAATTATCAATATTAAAATATATTTATAACAAAATACAGTAAGGTCTGTATAAATCATAAAGCATAATTACATTTATTAGTTTCATGATCACTTTTAACCATTATCAATCCCTGCAAAATGAAGATTTCTCCAAGTTTAAGTCTCTCTTCACCATATCACACTTTTTTATTTCATCCATCCATCCATCTCATGTATAGTTTCTTTTTAAATCTTTTATAATCTTGTGGAATCTAGAGCAAGATTTCAACTGCCCATCTACTATCAGCTTTTTTAGAAATATGTCCAGTCCATCTCCAGTATTTTAATTTGTTTAATGATATCAATAACCCTTGTTTGTTCTCTCACTTTTATTATCAATCCCTTTTTTTGTTGAATGATGTGAAGTCTCTGTATTGCTACTACTGTTAAATGTATATTTATTTACAACATTTATTCTTTCAAACACATATTTCCTTTTAATATTAAGTAATTTCTAACAAAAGCATTCCAACTAAGTTTAATTCTATGATTTATTTTATTCGTTATGTTTGATAATCTGATCAAAATATTTGTAGTTGTAATTTTTTCTAATTTATCATCACAAATCTTTATTTTCTTCTTTTGAAAAAATCCATTCAACATTATTTACTCTATCAAATCTTTGTTTATTAGCTAATAAAATACTTAAGTTATATATATATATATATATATATATATATATATATTTATAAGCTAATTTTATTAGCTAATAAACAAAGATATATATATATATATATATATATATATCTTGATACTCTGACATTTTTAATACTAATATAAAGTGAAAAACAGAGTTTATATGTGTTTTATTAAAATTAACTGAGCCAAGAATACTTTCAACACTTCTATGTTATAATCAGAATCATCATTAACAGTACTCTGTTCCTTGGAAAAAATTCAGAGAGTAGTTACATCATCAATTGATCCATTTTCCCACTCCATTTTCTTCATTGCCCAGCTCTTCAATTTCATGTAACTTTTTTCATTTCTTATATCATCCAACTAATGACAATCTTTTTCATTCTTTTTTCATGTCTTCATTTACCATTCTCTCCAAAACATTTTTTATTAAAGTATATTTTTTTCTTAATATATGTTCAATTCAGTCTCTCTCTCCTCTTTTTAATTTCCTCCATCAATGTAATAACCATGAGTATGACACAAAAGTATCAAAAGTATACTCAGCTCAATTAATTCAAATAAAAGACATATAAACTCTGTTTTTGGTCTTTATATTAATATATAACTATTAAAATAGAAGAAATAGACAATATTGTAGCAATTATCATGAAAGTATCATTATTAACATTCATAGTATATTACTTACAACCACAAAGAATGATTATTAGAGATTAAATGTGGTGTTAGAGAATCAAGAAGCACTATAGTCATGGTTTTTGTTGCCACAAAAATGTAACAAAGTGTCAAAATCAAAGAAGAGATTGATTTGTATATTGCTTTTATTGATTTAGTTAAGGCATTTGATTTAATTAATAGTAGAGATCTATAATATTGTTGGAAATTAGTTAATCAACATTATTTAAATTGTACAACTTTTACATGATGGAATGAGAAAAAGTGTTGTTATTACAAGGGAAAAATCAAAAGTATTTGAAATGAAAACTAGTGTTAAACAAGGATGTATAGTTTCTTCAACATTGTTTTTAAATTTTATGACATTGGTCTTTATAATTATTTATGTGGCTTAGTCAAAATGTCATATGAATTGATTAAAAGCAAAAGCAAAAACTTCTTCGATTCTAGATTTACAGTATACTGATGGTTTACAATTTAATATTTTGAATACAACATATAAAAACATTGGTTTATTAATTATTGTTCAAGAAAATTTGTTATTTATTAACTAGTAATGGAAGAAAAATCATCAGCAATGTTTGGCTTAGATGGTTATTAATTTAAAAATGTAACTAGTTTAAGCATCTTGGCAGTTTTATAAGTAGAGAGATGGACTTAGTTGTTGAGGAATAATAGTCTCCAATATGCTTCTGTTTAAGTTAAAAGTTGAATATTACATCATAAGAAAATATTACTGCAATTAAATTTTTAGTTGCATAAAAAGCTGTTATTTTACATGATTTATTAAATGGAAGTGAGACTTGGACATCTTTTCAATGCACTATAAATGCATTAGAGAAGTTTCATTTAACTATGCTCTGTAAAATTATAAATATACAGTAGCAATATCATAAACCAAACAATATTTTCTTCAACTTGCTGTATGTGATGCTATATATTTCACTATTGTAAAATCACATCATAATTACGTTGGACATGTAAAATAAATGAATAATGCAGGACACCCTTAGATGATGTATTGTGATGAATATGAGTATAATTTTTATATGGAATAGATTTCATCTATGTTATTAAGGATTAAATGCAATATTAATTGTCTCCATTGGGAAGATATAAAAAATAATAGAATGTATTGCAAAACTACAATTAGACATGGTATTTAAATATTTCAGAAAATATCAAATAAGTAGAAAAACAGATTAGCATGATTTTTATGTAGATGTATTTGTGGTTTACATATTGGTTAGTATAGTCTTCACAAAACTGATTTCTACAGCAGGTTTTTTCTCTCTTTCTTTACATCTCACTCCTTTCATTTTTTGGAGTTAGAATGGCTGTGCTCATTTACAAGTGTTGTTTTTTTTTTTTTTTTTTTTTTTATTATTATTATTATTATTATTATTATTATTATTATTATTATTATTATATACTAGAGAGGCATGGATAACCTGTTGGCATTGCTACCCAATCCCTGGAGCTCACCCACTTGTCCACACTCTGTTGGCACAGTTTACGGAGAAAATATTTCTAAAATCTCTTTCCATGCAAGATATAGGGTGTTTTTAAAACTCCAACAGTATTAGATTAAAACTAGATAAAATTAGAAAAGAATGATACTAAATATGTATATGTAAAATTTAAAATTCTCCTAATTCAACATGTTACATATTTCTAAGTTCTAGTTCTGAAAGCAGAATATTTATTGCCAAAGAAAAGAAAGATTGAAATAATGTAATATTAAAGGCCATTATCAATTCTTTCAAATTATCTTTTTAAAAAGACAAAAAAAAGTTGAAAATTCAAATATCTCAAGCTTTTCCCAACTTTCAATCACAATCTAATGCATTACATAAAATTGTCACTTACCTACATAATGATTCTAGAAGTTATTTAATTTAAAGAACTGGAAAAAAACTATATAACTTTCATTTATGCATTTTAACAAAAACTATAAAATTACTTATAAAATTAAGTTCTGCTTTTCTCGTGTTAAATAAGTTTGCATTAATATTTCATAAAATGCAATTATATTCTGTTTTTAACATATATTTAGTTAGAACAGAGCATTCAACAGTTTGTTCTTTTTTATATAAAAGTGGTCAGACAGCAGAAATTTTAGTTTTTTATTAACAGATTTACATCCAGAATTTTTTGTGAATTGTGTCATTTACTTCTATCTTCCATTTTACTTATGATTATTATATATATATTTAGGGTAGATATATTCGTTATTTTAAAACAAAACCCATAAATTGATTTTATTTTAATATATATATTATTTTTTTTCCCTTTTTAATTATTTTCATTTCACTTTAATAGTACATGATAAGTTTGAATGACAAGTAATCTTCATTGATATATATATATATATATGTATACGATATACTGTATTATATATATATGTATTGTTTACATATATATATATATATATATATATATATATTGTGCCAATGCCAAATTGGCACATGTATATAAAATAATTTTGGATAAAAATTATTATCAAAATCTTTCGGAAAAAAGAATTTGAAAGTTACAATTAATTATTTTAAAGAGGGGAGAGGGAGTTTTCCTATAATAAAAAAAAAAAAAAAACTAAGAGTTTCGTAAAAAGTTAAAATTATTAAGATATAAAAAAAAAAAAAAAATCTCTTTTCATTCCAGTTTATTGTAATAGATTATATTAGTGCGTGCGAATGTAAACAAAAGTATGCGTGTAAGAATAATATAAAAAAAGAAAAATGAATAAAGAAATGAAATGTATTTCAAAAGAAACACAGTGGTGCACTGCTAATTAAAGATATGAAAACAACACATTTTAAAATAGCTACTACTAATAAAATATTCAATCGAAAAACACGTTGTCATAATAATTAATCTAAAGGAATTTCGACAACACGTATTGCCGGAGGATATTAAAACAAAAACACGTCGCAGGTATAAATAGACTTTTTTTTCGTTTATCAGACATTTTTCAGTTGGAGTTTGAAACCGGCCAAAACTTATATATACGTATAAGTAGGTGGTTTCAGCGGTTCGACCCGGTACATAAATGGCTTTACCCAACATTTGGGGCTGAACCTAAGAAATAACAGTATATAAATGCTTTGTTTCTTGTTTAAAAATAAAAACCTTAAAGAAATCTAAATTACGTAGGTAAAAGTGTATTAAATTAAAAATAAAAAAAGAATTGACCGAAATTTTTTTTTCTTACTTCTGTAAATGAAAAGAGATTTTGTGCTATTTACGTTCTGTTAAATAAATGACAGTTGGGTGTTTGGGCGGAGTTAAAGCATTAAGATCGGGTAGGATAAACGGACAAAAGAGAGCGGAGCCAGCGTGTATTTCCAGTTTAGAAAGAAATAAATAAAATAGAAATTAGTAAACTTATTAAAATAAAACGGTATCAAAAATAATGATAAAAAAGTGTTTAAAATTATAAATTTGAAAATAAAATAAAGCCAAAATGGAGACTCAAGGTAAAAATATAGAAAATATCCCGAACAAAGAAAAAAGGGAAATCATAGCTTTATTAACTTGCATGTTCGAAAAACAAAAAGAAACAGCAGAAGAATATAAAAAAATAGCCGAAGAGCTTAAAAACCAAAATAATGAAATGAAGAGTAAATTGGAAGGGCAAGCTGAAATGCTTGAAAAGCTAAAGGACCGGATCGAAATGGGCCAGAATAAAATAAAAGAAGAAATTAGGGAAGAAATAGTTGAAATTAAAACACAAGTAGAGAATAAAATAGAGACTGCTTACCAAGCAATAGAAAAAAATAAGATAGAAGATAGAAAAATAATTGAAGAAATAAAAGTTGAAGTTACGAATTTAACTGTGAAAGTAAATCAAATAAATCGTAGTCAAAATAGCCCACAGACTGAAATAGAAAGTAAAGCAGAACAGGATAGTGCTAACACAGAGAAAAAAATAGATCAAGAAATAGAAGAGAGACATAAGTTCAAGTTAGAAAATAGCGTAGAAAAGTTTTCACAAAAATTTAAAAAGGTTAATGTAAAAGTTCGTATTTGTTTTAAACATAGATTTAAAACAAAGAGAAAGCGTAAAAAAAAATATTCACGGTTAGAAAAAATACGGAGGTCTGTGAAGCTTAAAAATTTTCTAATTTACAAGGCAGAAAATAAAACGGAAAGAAAAAGAGATAAAATAGATTTTAATCCAGAGATAGAAGTGAGAATATGGAGTATAATTTATGTTAGTGAGTTAGTAGAAAGAAAGAAGGAACCACCGGACATAGTTTAAAAGTTAGTAATCGGGCGGAATAGTAAAGGAAATAAACAAAAAGGACCGGAAATGGACAATGAACTCGAATATGATTATTCTAACGTCAATAATTTGTTAAATTTAAATCTGAAACTTCTATTTAAAATTAAAATAATAAATCAAAAATAAATGAATGATGATAAATTAAAGTTAATCTTAGTAAATAAATAACAATCTTAGAGTTTTTAAAATGTTAAAGGAACGATAAAATGATTTATGTCAAAACCCTCGATTATGTCTTATCGATTATATTGATATCCCAGCTCATAAGTCTAGAACCTAGCGGAGCGTGACTTTCACAAAAAAAATGTGTAAAATCAAAGTAGACAAACGAAATGAAAATGTTTTTTTTTTTAAATGAAATAAATAAGTGTATAATGAACGTATTAATGGAAATAAAACATTATTAAATAAAGTTAAAAAAAAAAAAAGGAAAAAAAAGAAAAGGGTATTAAATTAGGATTGAGGTGTGTGCGAGTATTTGAGCAAGGAGATAAATTCCAGGCCTGACTTTTGTTGGATTAAGCCTTGTCTTACGGTGACTTTGTTCTACAGATGGGTAGTGCGAAAAATAATTAATATTGATGATGATGCGCCAGTAGAAAAGTCCTGGCATATAAAAATTAATAAATCTGGAGGAAAAATTCCCAGTAACCAAATAAAATAAATATTTTAGTAAGTCGAATGTGCAGTAGAGATAGTCCTGCCATTCGCAATCTTAAAGTCCCTTTTCATGATCCGTTGTGCACAACAGTTGCCCATGCTGTAGTCACGACTTCCGCAAGAAATTAAAAGTTGGTTTAAATCAGCACAAAGTCGATCTGTGTGTTGAATTGCCTTATATTTTGCTGCCTACTTCTCTTAATATTACATGCACTCTAGAAAAATAAGAATTTGAAATGGTCAATACTTAGGAAAAGTGATCAACGCACATGTTAATCAAGAAAAATGTTAGTAAATAAATAAGTATGCATGGGTATATACGCGCACATACACTGTAATATTCGGTAAATACGATACCTTATGATGAGTATCTTAAATGTATTTATCCAGATATCCTTTTAGGTTATTTTCTTGGTACTGCTGCACCTTATGGTGAGTGCAAAAAGGGATTTATTTATTATAGATTCCCTGTAAGCAAGTCCAGTAATAACTCGATATCTAGAGTATTAATAGGTGTAGAATTATGCTGCACATATACTCATGTGTTAAATAAAGATGTTCGTAACGATTTACAAATAATATTATAAGATTAGTAATAAAAGTATAAAGTCAGTCTAATGTGTATTACGAGTAGGTAAGTATGCATGGGTATATACGCGCACATACACTGTAATATTCGGTAAATACGATACCTTATGATGAGTATCTTAAATGTATTTATCCAGATATCCTTTTAGGTTATTTTCTTGGTACTGCTGCACCTTATGGTGAGTGCAAAAAGGGATTTATTTATTATAGATTCCCTGTAAGCAAGTCCAGTAATAACTCGATATCTAGAATATTAGTAGGTGTAGAATTATGCTGCACATATACACATGTGTAGGAATTATCTAGAATAAAAAAAAATTAATAAATCTTTATAGTCAACAATTAAAATTGCAAGAGATAAAATGGTCAAAAATGACGCATTTTACTCTAAAACGAAGGGGGGTGTAATGTGCCAATGCCAAATTGGCACATGTATATAAAATAATTTTGGATAAAAATTATTATCAAAATCTTTCGGAAAAAAGAATTTGAAAGTTACAATTAATTACTTTAAAGAGGGGAGAGGGAGTTTTCCTATAAAAAAAAAAAAAAAACAAACTAAGAGTTTCGTAAAAAGTTAAAATTATTAAGATATAAAAAAAAAAAAAAAAATCTCTTTTCATTCCAGTTTATTGTAATAGATTATATTAGTGCGTGCGAATGTAAACAAAAGTATGCATGTAAGAATAATATAAAAAAAGAAAAATGAATAAAGAAATGAAATGTATTTCAAAAGAAACACAGTGGTGGACTGCTAATTAAAGATATGAAAACAACACATTTTAAAATAGCTACTACTAATAAAATATTCAATCGAAAAACACGTTGTCATAATAATTAATCTAAAGGAATTTCGACAACACGTATTGCCGGAGGATATTAAAACAAAAACACGTCGCAGGTATAAATAGACTTTTTTTCGTTTATCAGACATTCAGTTGGAGTTTGAAATTCAGTCTAGTTTTACTGTGTCAGTTTACAGAAATGCAGTGCTGAAAAGCTTTTGGAAATATACGCTTGCGCTCCAGCCTTGTTAGTCCAATAAGACCATCAAAACCTGCCTGAGAAATAATGTCTGGATAACAACACAGAAACCCTCCGTCAAAACGTGCAGCTGTCTCCAAGAAGAAACCAACGGATTACCATAAATTCTCTTCCATAAACAAAATCTAACCGGTTAGATACAATCCATTAGAAGCAGCAGAAGTAGCCACCGACAAGAAAAAAAAATCCTAGGTATCTGTTTTATTATTATTATTTACCAGTAGTAGTCACCACTGTAATCCGTAAATATTGAAGATTAACATTATATGAACTCTATCATACATAAAAGGAACTATTGATGTGTGTGCGAGAGTCTCAAATGTCATTAATGCTTTATTATTATTTTTGCGAATGAGAGTTAATTTAAATGTCTAAGATTATGTTGCTTTGTTCATGAAATATCCTATCATATGTAAATTTAAAATGTGCGTGTGTGAAATTTGGATTTATAAAATGTTTAGAATGCGTTGATGTTGGTTAGTAAATTATATTTAAACTTAATTGATGTTGATTGAAATAAATTATTTTTAAATTTAAACTTGATCTGTCGGTCAATTCTTTTTATCAATATCTTATTAGCAATAAATATCATTGATTAAAATTAGACTGGGCTGGTTAAGGGAATTGTTTCGAGCGCTGGATTATGAGCCTACTACCCGAATATGTTAGTCTTCAGACTAGCTGGCGCCCCGGGGTTTACCCCGAAACAAATAAAGTATTTGGATGGTAGGGGTTTGAATCTAGCAGCCGAGATGGGCCATTGTTGATAGTTAAAGCTATTAATAAGATCTCCCATTTTGCTCGAACGTGCCGGTTCGTTCACCTAACCTTTATAATATTATAAATGTATTGTGAAGGAGTTTGAAACCGGCCAAAACTTATATATACGTATAAGTAGGTGGTTTCAGCGGTTCGACCCGGTACTATATATATATATATAGTAGATATATGGCTCATTTCACATACATACATATTATTTAATTAAAAAAAAAATTCTTTTATATATATAGATTTATGTGTACATGTGTTATATGTGTAATATATAGTTGATAAATGAATAAGTGGTGAATGAATATAACGTTGTAAGAAATAATATTTTAATATGTTATTTTTCTTATTAAATAATTAATATATTCAGTTATTTAGTTTTATTTCTGTAAAATAAAACATTAAGAAAGAAAGTGTAAAATAGGCGATCAGATTAGTAGATTAGGAGATAAAAAGAAATGTGCATGTGCAAAAGAGTGTGAAAGAATAAGAACGTCTGTATAAACACAAAAACGCTTTTACACCTATTTGTAATGACTATAGATTGACAGCTTTATTGTTTGTTATCTGTATCTAAGATTATTTTTATAAAGGGGGTGCTTTGATGTAATAAAACGTGATTATTAATTTTCTTGTAAAATTGCGACAGACCATCAACTTGTGATCTTTGATCTTTTATCTCCAGATAAAGATTTCCAGGTGGTTCTTTTCTTTGATTAAAATTCGCAATAAAATGAATGAAACTATTTAGAGGCTCAGTTTTTTTTTTTAAAGTTGTTGAAGGAAAGATGTAGCAGTCAGTTTTTCCTTATTGTTAAACAGAGATGTAGCGATCAGTCAGTTTTTTTAATATGATGAGAGAAGACATGTAAGCTCAGATTTTTTTTTTTCAAAAGAGAGCGATTGATTTTTTTTTTCACTCTTTAAAAAAAATTGAGGAAGAGAAAAATGACTGTTGTTTTAAAGTCAGTATAGACGAAGATGTGCATATATATAAGCAATTCCCAGCAAGATTAAGATAAAGAAGGAAAAATGGAACAAAATTGAATTTATTGGGAAAAGTTATTAACAATTCTATGAAATGATATTAATATATTTTGCTGTATATAATATAATGAATTTGCATTGTTAAAACCATTTTTTCTGCTTCCTGGATTAATACAGAATGGGTTAAATCGCTGGTCTACTGTGGACCCATATACCGGTCCATAGTAACCAAAAGAATGGACAAATTTAAAACCAGCCAAAAATGTCATCTCATTATCATCTTTGACAAGAGCCAAGAAGAAAGGAAAGATGAATAAAAGCCACATATATAGCCAGGTTTGAAGCTATGAACCAAATTTTTTGTTAAAGTTTTCCTCAGTCATCTAAAGTGTCTACAATGTTTTTTTTTAAAATGGGAGAGACAAGAAAATCCACCAGTTCATACTTATCTAAAAGTATTTGAAATAACTCTTTTTGAAATGGTAGAGGGAAGCCAGTCAACGAATTCAGCGTTATCAAAAGTATCAGCAATAGATAATTTTAAAGTGAAGAAATAAGCAGGTCAATTAATTCATATTTATCTTGAAAGTATCTGCAAGGACTTTCTTTTTTTTTAAATGGAGCAAAGACAAGCAGTCTGAAAATTCAAACTCGGGACATTTATAAGAAGTGAAAGTAATCGGGTAACTATGAACTTTCCTTAACAGATCTTTTATTATTGCTTATTAAAAGTAAACCTTAATTTATTGTTCAAAGCATTTTTTTTTCTTTGATACAGAAACATTAAAGGCTTGTTTATCGATAGTTATTCTCAATATCACATAACATAACACAAACACAGTTTAAATCTTTAGACTTAAATTTTCATTATTTTTTTTTTGTTATTTTTTTTATATTATATATTGTAATATTGAAATGTTTTTTTTATTGTTCTTCATTTGTTATGATGGTGAGCAACCTATAAATATATGCATTTATAATGTTTTTTTTTATCTTGTTGCATATTAAAATTGATATAATGTATTTTATTTTCTTTTGCTAAAAGGTTGCAAGAATATTTTTTTATATATGTAATTTATGTATTAATCTCTAATATAGGGGTATGCATTTTACACATATATGTTAACATTACCGAATGTGTGCATGTGTAACTGCTTATACAAACACGTCAAAAGAATAGGTTATACATAGTTAGTTTAAATAGGGTAAATTATAAAGCAGGAATCACATTTGAATGGAAGTGAAATAAAACACAGGTTACATATGAAATTTATTTTTATGATATATTAAGTTAGGAAAGTCTTAAGTAAGCATTCCATGAAATATTTTTTTTAAATGTCATTTTAAGCCAGCTTATTTTAAAATTATCCAAAATGACGAACTTGTATATAAAATTTTGTATTAGGTCTATATTGAATTAATGTAATAATAAGCCATTTATCTAATTAGTAAATTTGATTTTAAAGAAAGAAAGAGTAATAGTATTAATAAAAATATAATTATATATCTTAATTAGTTTTGAGTTGTTATTTAAAATATTGTTGTGTTTTTCTTGTCTTAATTCTATCATTTTAATTCATCATCATCGCTCGCAGATATTAAGAATCATCATTCGTAAATATTGAGCAATCACTTGCAAATATTAAGCGCTCGCAAAATGTTAAGTAAACTAGAATGTTGATTTACCTTTAATTATTTAGGGATTAAGCTTGATAATAACCAAGTTTTAGTAATTATAGTTCAACAATAGAAAGCTAAAATTGTGTTATGCTCATGAGTTTTGATCATCATCATCATTAAATAAATTATAATCATTAAATCTAATGTTTAACATAATTAATATATTTAGTAAATAAGGATTTGTAGAAAGTTGAATATCATGCATAGAGATTCGTGATGATTAGTCATCATCACTAGTATTATTGAATCCTAGTTTTAACTATCAAAGTATTTTAGTAAATAAACATAAACTTATATAAATTCTAGTGAATGTAATATTTAAATCCCATTTTGACAAGGGATGATTTTTAAAAATGCCTATAAGTTTATAAAGATAAATTTATTGTTTTGAGTTCATTATAAAGCTATGGCTGGTATCATCATCACTATTATTATCATTATTATTATGATATCATCATCATCATCATTATTACCTTTAAATTGTAATAAATAATTAAGTTAAATAATCTAGTTAAATGGCCATCAATATCAATAATGGTCTTCACATTCTTGTTTAGAAGCCATTAATAAGATTATACTTGTCTGTTCATCAATATACGTAAATTTGAGCTAGCAATATCTATGAGTCTTGATGTATATAAATTTTTGGTGATATGGGGATCTTATGATTTTATTGACATGAGTAAAATATAAGAGTGTCATTTTTTTTATTAGTCATCCAAGTCATGTGTGATAAAAATGTACCGGAATGAGTTTGAACTCAGTACACTCTAAACAGATATTTATCTAGATTTAAAACAATCTAGTGGCACTCATGGGAAAACACATATACTTAGCTGAACTGAATAAAAGGTGATCCCATCCCTTTTCCAACTTATTAACTTTGTGTAATATGTTTTATAAGTTGTCATGAATAGCACCAGTGTGTGCGTATGACCATGAATGGTCTTATATGGTTGGAAAGAAGAATAGGAAGGATTCTTTGTTAAAAGAACCTAGTATTGGAGATAAGCGAAATGCACTCCAGGGATCTCACCGTGGGTAATTTTATTCAGTTGCTATATTTAATATTATTTTATTTGATGACAATGGCCAGTATGTTTTATTGTTCAAATGACTTCCCCAATATCTAAATATCATTAAATATTTAATGATGATAGTTTTAAATTTCACTGTTGTTATTTTAAGTACTAAGAAATGAGATAATTTATTTATTTCATTACTGATGTGACAGAATTAATGTTTAGGATAGTTGCAATCGGGCTATAATGTTATATTTAGTTATTGAATTATAGCAACTATCATTATATCATTCATCAATATATAGATTGTAATCAGTTATAAAGTAACAGCCTTTTATCAACCCTTTTATCAATTCATCTTTATTTATTCATACTGTTACAAATGACAGATTATATAAATGGCGCAGATTATAAACCTATTTTAATAATTAATAATTGCTTCTAATTTTAATTCAGCTACAATATATATATATTAAAATCAATAAAATAATTAATACAGTAAACAATATTTTAAAAAACAAATATATACCACAATTTAATAGAAGTATTTTCAACTATCTATGTAGTCGTTATCAACTAAATAATAATAAACACAAAATTAAAGAAGCTATGTTAATAAAAAGTGAAAAGCAACATTTGATAAATAGACAGGCTGCCAATATAAAAATTAATGAATTGTGAGAAAATTGATGTATGACGTATTACTTTTTGTTTACATTTGTAATGTTTTTTTCTAGTACAATTTGAATCTAGTTGATAACGACTACATAGATAGTTGAAAGTACTTCTATTAAATTGTGGTATATATTTGTTTTTTAAAATATTGTTTACTGTATTAATTATTGTATTGGTTTGAATAATTATATATATTTTATTATAATTGGAATACAGACATTGATTAATAATTATATATATTATAAATTAAAAATTAATATTAAAAATTAAGCCATATATATATATATATGGCTTAATTTTTAAAGATAGTAATTTATTATGAAAACATAAAAAAATTAAAATAAATCTTTTCTTTGCTCATTTTTAAATATTTTATTTATAAATTTTTAGTTGATTATACTAAATGGGTGGTTAAATTGATGTAATAAAACAAAAGTTGAAACAGATCCTAAAGAGTAACTTTTAGATTTAAATGTATTATATAAATTTTATTGAAACAGATTGAAACATTTGCATATATAAAAAAAATATGCTACTTTTAATCTTTTTAAAAGTTTTTTTATTTTTCAATTAATCATTAATATCCACTTCTTTCTGAAATAATCTTTATCAAAGGATTAAAGTATAAATGTGTGTGTGTGTGTGTAAAAGCCAAGCATATACAACTTTCTCAGCATTTAACAAATCATATTAAAATTTCCAAAATTACAACAATTATTTACAATCTCTATTTTTAATATTTCACTACAAGTATATTACATATACTGAACTTTAGATGTAATTAGACAGAATTTGAATACAGATTTTCAAACTCCTTTCAGTTATCTGCTCCATCTTATATAACCAATACACATGACATATATGTGAAAAAGATAAATGATCTCCAATATGCGTATTTCGTGCTAAACCAGGACTCATCAGTTGATTCAGATCATCATCTTTCACACATATATAAAATCAGAGCTCAGTTTATATTAAGACAGCAACTCTTCAAACTTTAATAAATATGCTTTTATCTTCTTCACTCTCCATCATTTTAGCCATTCATCTGTCTATTCCTCTTCTGTATATTTAAATTGACATATTAAGGTCCTATATTGTCAGAGTTACTTAAAGTCAACATGGGTATGACAACAATATTAGCATATACAAGGGCTTTGAGCATTCCATCATCAGATTTTCAATAATATGGATGGCTGAGAAGATAGAGGGTGGAATAGAATGAAGCTTGTCCATTAAAGTATGAAGATTTACTCTCTTAATATAAATCAAGCACTGATTATACATGTGTATGTGGGAGATGATGATAAGGACCAACTAATCAATACTGGTTCAGCACGAAATATGTATATTGAAGAACATTTACCTTTTTCACATGTATGTGGTCATATGTATCGGTTATATAAGATAGAATGAATAGTTGAAGAGAGCTTGAAAGTCTATGTTCAAATCCCTTCTAATTAAATCTTTTTTTCTATATTTTTTAACTTTTCTTTTTTGTCCCCCCTCCCGCTCTTCCTTCTGATTTTGATTATTACAATATCAACAATAGCATTATATATATAAACCTATATACTTATATACAAAAAGACTATATGTACCTTCAAAAGATTATATTTTTGATTTTAATTGTAAATCTTTTGCTCTTTTCTTTTTTTTATAAGTTTCTACTAGATCTACAGAGGTTCAAAATTCTTCTAGTTTTATTTTAACACTTACTTGTTGAAGAGCCTTCCCAGATTAACAAGGTTTTTTTTTCCCAATATTTATTAAACAAGTACAATGTTTACAGTGACAATTATGTGTACATGGTAAATTGGAAAGGAAAGCTAGAATTACAAACATAAAGAAGAATTACATGATAATAAATAAATCTAAGATAGTATTATTCTGGGCAAGAGGTAAACCTGAATACCTGGTCTACTGTTAGCACACAAGTAGGCTAATTAAGCTCACCCAACTCACCTAGACAAATTGCCTCACACTACCAAGAGTCACTTAGTCAATCTAGAGTTTGGTCAGATCACCATTGGAAAAATCACTACAACTATGAAGGCTTAGGTATTTATGCTAAATCTGATGAGTTCAGTTAAAAACTATCCATTTTGATAACTTAAGGATCTGAACTTCTGATTATTAACAAAATCACTTTCAGCAATATCTTAGACAGAAGAAACAAAGTGTTTTACCAGCAATCATTCCTTCAATGCAATCAGAGTCCATGTTTCCTCAAATAAAACTTTTGGAGCTAGGAGCATGTCATGGTTTTTAAATTTTATAAGTTTATTCAGAAAGAATTTTCCCTCATGAATTGCACCGGGATTGAAAACCATTTTACGAGTAGACCAGAATGCATAGTTGATAAATAATGAAAGCCTAATAGTAGGGATGGATCTTGTCTTAATACTATCCTTAAGAGACATAACAAGGTAAAAATTCACTTTAAGGTTATCAGCGATAATCCTTCTAGACCTCCAGAGTCCATGGCACGAGTAAACCAGATGATCAAATGTTTCGTCATGAGTCTGGCAGAGGGGGCAGATAGGGTCAATTTTGTTGATGCCTCGCCTATGGAAGAGAAACCAATTAGTGCTAATGGCATTTAAATTTATCTTAATAATGAAATCAAAGAATTTTGGTTCCATAGCCCAGCACCTGAAGAGGGAGATTATCTTATTATTGGTCAGGGCAAGTAGCGGTGTTATGGGAATTGTGAGAGGGTGAATGAGACTATGTGCTTGCCAAATATTAATCTTGTTGTTAAACGTATCATTCGTAATTACCATGTAGCTTTTGATCAAATCAATTGCAACATCAAGGAAATTCTTAACTCTAGGAGGGGGTCTATCTGTCAGGATTACTGGCAAAATGACTTGCTCATATCCAAATGATTTGATAAGCATGGTGATGAAATTAAATATCTTTTGAATATGAATGGCTTGTATAGCATGATAAGAAAGTCCATTATACTTCCGGTGAAACAATGTTTTATACCCATTTTGTTATTGTTTAGAAATTCCATTATTTTTTTTTTTAAATGTATAAAATAATTCACATTGTATATTTTAATTTATGTGAATAGAAATTGAAAAAAAAAAGGAAAACAAAATTATTGAATAAATTCTATTTATTAATTTTAAATTTATTTATTGATATTTTATTAATGTTAAAGAAAGATTGGAGGGGGGGGGTGACTTTGGGGAAATATATGCGCTATACTAAAGAAAGAACAGTGTAAATAATTATATTTTCGAAAATTTTAATACAAATTATTAATTATTGAGAATCCTTTACGTCTTTACTTACTGTTTACATTTAGCAATTGTTTCTTTGACAAAGATTATACGGGACGGTTAAAATATCAGAAAAAGACGAATATTAATAATTCAGAATAAATCAATAAGATATTCTGAAGATGAAATGTGGAGTATTTTTTTAAATGTAAGTTGCTTTAAGATCATTTTGAGAAAAAAAAAAACAATGATAAAGGTATGAAACAGATTATTGTTGTCATTTAGTTGGATAGTTTAAAGGAAAAAATGCAGTCTTCTTAGAAGAGACAATTTTGATATTAATAAACACATTTAACTTCAATAATATATTAATAATTATTGTCTTATATATATTTAAATTTATAATAATATAAATAAATTAAAATATATACAGATGAAATTACTATATTATAATATTAACGTAAAAATATTAATAATGTAGTCTGTGTAAAGAGTGACTAAACAATTTTAATTTGGAAAAGGATATATTAAAACAAAACTAGAGAATTTTGAATACCTGTATCATGTAGAAACTTACAAATAGACAAATATGAACAAAACATTTTCAATTAAAATCAATAATATCATTTTTAGAAGTTATATCATATTTTTTGATATATATTTAATCTTTTTTTTAAATATTGATTATTAGTACTGTGGCAATTAAAAAGAGAAAAAAAAAGGAGAGAAAGAAATGTGAAGAAATATATTTGCTATAATAAAGAATGGGGATTGTAAATATTTAATTATGGCATTATTGACAATTTTAATACAATATTTTAATTTGTGAATATGTTTTAAATGCATATCTTTCCGCATATATATAATGTAGTCCTTTGATGAATATTATATGAAATAGTCGAAATGCCAAAAAAGATGCGTTAATAATGCAATGATAAATAAATAATATTTTAAAAGATAAAAAGGATGTGTATTTATATATATTGTAGAGTTTAAGATCCATTGATCATAACTAGCTCTCACTTCTAGCGTTTGAACTTTTTATGAACTCTAGGAATAAAGCTATTGATTATAAATATTATTTTTGGATCATTTAGAGAAAAAGAAAGATGATGAAGATATAAAAGAGATGATTAAAATATTTAATAGAAATACATGCATTCATATACAAGCCTTCATTTTTAAAAATGTTAATGAAAATTAGCAAAAAAAAAATGCTATAGAATTAGATATCAAAGATTTTCTTTTCCCATTATAAAGCCAATTTATTGTAAAACTAATCAAACAATTGTTAACTAGATTATGTCACAATCCAGTTTAAAATCAACAAGTTTAAAATTTCGATATTTTAGTTTAAATAATAAAATATAACGATATCTGCTGAATTTTACTATTTAAAAAGCCCCCACTCCCAATTATGGAATATGTTTGGTGGTCATTTAGTAACTCTTGTTTACTCATGATTATTTAGAATTGACTGTAAAATAAGGTTGGGGGGGGGGGTTATAAAGCCTAGTCAATCTAAACCTACCAAGTCATAGATTGTTTTAACAAAGACCATTGATAACAATATTCATTAAAAATAATAAAAATAAAGTGGGATCTTATTATAACCATTTAAAAATTATGTATATAAAATACTATAGCTATATTTAATATTTTTTGGCAGACATAAAAATAAATTACATCACGTAAAGTCAACACAATTTTTATTTCTATTAATAAAATATTCACAACTATATATATATACGTGAGTGTGTGCAATGCATGGGTGCATGTAATAATTAGAATAAATCTTGATACTCTCTTGCAATTGCACACTTTAAATATTGGACAAATTCTATTCATTTTTTAAAAACAAATTCCCAATATAATACACTTTTATAGATGAGCTGTAGACTTAAATACTTATCATACAGCTATAATTGCTTTGCTCAAATGTTTGTTAAGTGTTTGAACCCCAGAATATGTGATAAAAGTATATCTTATTTGAACCATGTATATGTAGTGTGAAGGATTGGTAACTTTAATAATAAACATTATTTATGGATATTTATCCATTGCAAAATAGCATGAGAATTGCTCTGCTAATTATATTATATTTTGATTGTTGGAGAGGGTTGGAGGAGAAGGGATCGAAAGACACACTTTCAATTCCCTCAGTGGTTATAAAAAAGAAAGAAAAAGAAATGACCGATCGTTTTCTACATTAAGGACTGGATAAAGTAAAAGACTTCCTGGATAAATAAAAAACAACGGCTAACTGGATACCAATATCTTCAGGATGGTGTGGGAATTCCCATTCAAAATTATAAACAACTACAAATTATGGACCTTTTAAAACCGTAAGAACTTTAGATAATTCATAAACATTAAATTAAAAACTTTCCATATTTAAAAAAAAAAATAGAAATAGATTCCTATCTGACCAAACTAAATTATTTATTAATTAGTTATAATTTTATTTGATGTATTTCTTTTGTAAAATCATTTCCATTTATTTTTTTTTGTTCTTTTAAGTTTTTATTATGATTTCTGTTTTTCGATAAATTAAACTATATAAATATTAAACTTAAGTCGGGCGTGAATGGCTATATAGATTTGTAAAGTTATATTAGGGGAGGGTAATCTTAGGTTATTTGTTTTGTAGTTGAATTAAGTCAATGGATTGGATATATTGCTGTATGTAGTACGAGATTCGCTATGGGCAGAATCGCTATTATACGCCACACACACTCATTTTGCCTATGGGACGAATTATAAGATGGAGACTGCAGTTCCCTCCTATGGAGTTTTTTTATTGCTCTTATCATTAGATAGATGTATTATTCCTATCTGATGAATGGCAATTTCTTCTCTTAACCTATTTGTGCTGTCGTAATCATATTACATTGAATACATCGATATATCAGATGGATTGAAGTTGGTTTGACTGCAAACTTTTGGCCTAAGGTTAAACAAGGATAGAATTTTTTTTTTTCAAATGCAAATCTATGTAGTCTATTCATACTCGACACTCTAAATAAAAATGCATTAAAAATAAGTTGGGTATAAACGCTTGCATGAGTTCATTACCAATTAATTATGTTATTGGTTTTCATATTTGATCAAAATGTATTGAAACAGTAAGGTCTGCTTTGCAGATCTTCGTTTCACCTTTTCTCACCTACTTCCTACCCTCATACCTTAGTTTGAACCCCAATCTATCGTAGTGTGTCTGTAATACACTTATATACCGAAAATCCTGCCTAATTTTAAACCACGAGCACAATGCTCGTATTATATATATAACTTATTCCCAAATAAAATAAAATATTATGAATTATGTATTTGTTCACATAATTTACATTTATTAAAAAGTAAGTTATATAAGTCGTAATTGCGCACACACTATGATATCCATTTTAAAACATATCAAAATTATAAATTGTTAGTTATTTTGTTTGGATCTATTTACAAATATATTACCGTCGTAATATATTTTGATTTAAAATAAAATTCCTTTAGTAAATATTCATTTAGTAGATAGATTCAAATATTACAATTTAAAATAAAATAATTTTCGTTTTATTTGATAAAAATCATCCCAAATATTTCTGTTAACATAAATGAGGGACAATAGTTTAATTATATAAGTTATCTAAAAACAGCAGCTGTCCACTTAAGTTTTCTTTAATTAGTAGCAGTAATTTTAATTAAATCTAGTTTGTAATTCGAATGTCGATGGGGAAGTTAACAAAAGAAATTAATTAATGTTGAATTCCTTTAGACATTTGGATAGATTTAATTACAGCAGATAAGTCCAATAATTTTGTATGCCCCAGGACAAATCTATTGTTAAATTTTACTATAAAAAGGATGTTTTTCTTTTGTTCTCCATGCTAAGCTATTCTAAGCTCTGAAAGGTCTAAGCTTTTAAAGAATTCTGAGTTGTCTAAAAGTTTCTGAGTTGTTCTAAAATTCTAATAATTTGCTAACCTTGACATGTCCGAGTAGAGGCGTTTAAGATGGCTATGTCCCATCGGAATAGCCAGCCGCTGCTCCATACCATCAAAAATTTATCACATGGATCCCGAAACTGCTGCTGCCGCTGCCAAATATGAACATTCCAGATTTTGCTGCTGAATTATAAAACCTGCCGAACATCTACCTGCAAATGCTTCTCCAGAGGTAACCTAAATTAACCCAAGAACTCTTGTGATCACTAACTAACCTGCTATAGCTATTTAACACTGTTTTCTTATATTTCACAACTTCATTGTGTATTTATTTTGTGTGTTTATATATGCTTAACATTTTGCTATCTATCCTTGGGTTAATATTTTCTATTTATAAAGCTTTCTTTTATTTTATTATGATAATGTGTCAGAATCATCTTTGACCGAGTGAACTATTCCCTCTATTGAAAATAAGACGCCACTATTAAGGCATATTTTAAATTTATAATTTTCCAATTTTATCGTCTTGCAAATCACTCGTTTGAGGGCGATTCTTTTCTTTAATGTAACATAATCACATAGTTTAAAATCTACATGTTATTGATTTTAATCTAATATAAGAGTATGTGTGAAGTCAATGATTAAATGTGTCCCCAAATGCATGATTGCGTATTTAAATCTATACTTACTTTTCAAACCCGCAAGCATGCATTTTCTTATTTTAATTACCGTGTTCTATTTTAATTATAAAATTCATCATTGATGTCGAGAATGTGCAGACCCTTTTAAATGAATTTCGGGAATTTGATTGGGCATTTCTCTTAATCCGAGTAAAACCCATTTAGTATGTTTTTATATACACTAGTCCCGTATTGCTGGTACATGAATTGGTTGTTGAGACCGCTTTGTTTTATTTTCCAAGGATTCTTTACACAGCTAAGGCCGTTCTCTCCATGCTTGCGGTTTTCCAAACAGAGGGTGTTCACAAATGGCACCCCTGGGAATTAAACGCAACTGTTACACAGTCGCTAAGTTTCGGCTGTTTCGTCAAAATACTTTCCTACGGGTTAGCGGCGAGATGCCCTCCGTAATTATTCTGGATCTTCATATTGTTTCATTTTATATTTATTTTACAAAGCATCCGTGACTTAAACGAGTCACACCCTCCAACTTTATAAATTCACTATCAGCAATACTGACCTCCCAATACAAATCTATTATTATTCTCAAATAAATGCTTTGATCCCATTGCCACGTTTGCTTAGTAAGCTTTAGTCCGTTACTATTCTCAAAATCAATAAATATTTTAGAACATTTAATTTCCATTATTGTCTTAAACTTGTCTATTTACTCAAAGCACCTCGCACATGTTCCTATCTTGTCAAGCACATTATCGTAATGCTATTAGCCCGAGGAATAGAATATATCACTCTGTTTTAAAACCCTTTTGTCATTACTGAAATATAAATGCCAACAATTACTTAATACGCGTCCCTGTCTCATATAAGCAGACAGTGGCGTCTTATATATATATTTATATAAATAAATTGTGTGCAATTATTTAAAACTAAATTTTATCTCTTATTTTATTTGATTCCTATCACTGTCTCGGTCTAGAAATATATATATTTTCTGCATTTCTTTTGTAAATCCATAGACGTTAATTCGCCACCCAAACTTATCTTAGTATAGAGTCTTTTGTTTCTCCCTGACCACCAGGCACTGGTAAAAGGTTATACTAGTTGTAGCATCAGATGCGTTATCACGTAGGTGGCGCTGTGAAATTTGGACTTTAGATTCGAACTTAGTATATCTAGAAGGCAACCCCTCCTAGAATGTTCAGTTTAGTGTCTGGGGTTTGAATTATGCAGTGTGTTAGCGAGATAGACGATTCTGACCGTTACAGTATAGACATTCGGTAAATACTGATACCTTACAGTGAATATCTAAGATGTATTTATGTCGGATGTCTTTTAAGTTATTGGTGTCTTGCAGCATCTTATGATGAATGCCATTGGGTTTCTTATAAATTTCCCTCTGCATTTCCATCAATGACTTTATATTTTGATCGTTTATGTTTACTTTGAAATGTTTTTGACCGTGTAATCTATGTAACCGATCTATACTCAACATTTATAAAACAAACTTTTATAAATCCATCTGTGCGAACTTATAATAGCATAAAAATTAAAATGTAAATTTATAAAAATTAAAATGTAAATTAAAATCAAAGTTAAAAATGTAAGTTAAATTTTAAAATGTAAACTGATACTAAAATAATTTTAAATATATATGTGCGTAAATGTTTGTGTGTATAATTACTGGCAGTGGCTTATTTTATTCTTTTCTAAAAATTATTCTTAGATAAGAATTTATAAAATATAAATCTCTGCTGTTCCACTGAGCTAGTGACAATGGGCTAATGACCGGAATCAAAATATATAAAATAAATAATAATTTTTTTTTGAACTTACGTATCTGCCTACTATATAAATTTTTCTAGTTTCAAATGCCTAGATGGCGCCCTTGTAGTGCAGATTACATTAAGGCATTTCCCCAGATCGTTATAATATATATATTGTGACCCTCTGAATGGGCACAGGGAATTGAGATACTTTGTATCTGTAGTGAATAGTTGTATTGTATTAAAAAAAATGAAATAGCCTTAGAATTTTAAAAATTTTGCTGGAAATTGTTTAAGGCTTTCACTGATGATTGCTTATGCATTTGATTAACCACTTTATAAGCATTATATTATTATTATTATATATATTATATTATTATTATTATTATTATTATTATTATTATTATTATTATTATTATTATTATTATTATTATTATTATTATTATTATTATTATTATTATTATTATTATTATTATTATTATTATTATTATTATTTTATTTTTTTTTTTTTTTTTTTTTTTTTTTTTTTTTTTTTATTATTATTATTATTATAGTTAATGAAGTATTTAATGCAGGAAAGAGGGGTTATTTATTATAGGAATTGGTATATTTTTGTCAGGAGGATGCAAAGTTATTTTATGTTAGTGTTTAGTATTGGTTTGAATGGTCTCCTAATCCATTATTCATTGATACCTATCCTTTTGTCCACATTAATAGCCATTTCAATTATATTTAGTCAAGATAGTTTAATATTTAGGTTGCAGTACATGTGCATACATGTATGTCTATATTGTGTTTCATTTCATTTTCATCTTTTAATAACACTAAGCAATAGTACATTTAACATGAAGACATTTAAATTACAGTAATTATCTTTAATAATTTAACAAATATATATATATATTTTCCAATGATTAATAGATATTTGGATCAGTGGATTATTTTACAAATTAAATAAATTGTTAATCATTTTTGTTTAACAGTTAATTAATATTCATTTCTTTCAAGTTTATAAAAGCTATTTTTATTATTATTATATTTTTTTTGTCTTGATTTAATTGTAAAAATCAGAATGATTTTTTTTTTTAAAAAAGAAAAGATTTATTGCATATGTAATGAGCTTAAGTGCAAAAAGGTGGGAGTTAACCTTTTTGAAAGGAAATGACCTTTTTGATGGGGGATGGGAAGAGATATCTATTTAACAGATAGTTTTAGATTAAAAATTGCTCATTATTATTGATGTAATTGCAGCCAATATATTATTCTTCTCTGTTGTAATAAGAAGATATTTCTTCTAGATGTCAAATTAACTTAAAAAAAGCTTTAAAATAAACTTCAAGAAAGGTCTTCAATTAACATGCAAGGCTAAAAATATAAGAAGATACATCGGTTTTCATTTCTTTACCTCACTTAGACGTTTCAATTAATCATTTTTTTGCTTATTACTATTTTTAACATGTATATCTATAATATTAAGCTTGCGTTACTTTATTTATTTATCATTAAGAAGGAAGATAGAATGCATGAACTTTATAATCATATAACTAATCTACATGTGTCGTATAATATCTCTTGGAAATGTGTGCAGAACTGTTTTACAGAATTTATTTTAATTTTTCACTATATTTTATGTCTTGCTTTTATAAAAGTTAAATATAAAATTTAAAGAATATGTGTATTTTGATATATCATGCCATACTTAAATTTATTATGGAGAAATGACAGTATTTCTTTATTTAGTATTCTTAAAAATAATATGTATTTTCATGAAAGAAATAAAAATGTGAATTACTCCCAAATAACCAAAGGATAATACTCATTAAATATGTACTTAAATTGGATGGAAGGATGGGAATGTGGTGTATTTCTGTTCTCTTCGATATGGAGGCATTTAGAAAATAAATTATTTACCAACAGATTATGATGTATTAATTTGCAATATTTAAAAATAAACTATATGCATACTAGCTTATAAAATATCGGAAAAAACAAATTCTATTTAAGAAATTTATTAAGAACAATTGCTCACTTAATTTAAAAACTACTATGGAGTGAATTAAATAATTCTTGTACCACTGTAGCTAAAAATGTCTTTCATATTTCTGTCATAATAAAAATTGATTACTTATGTGTGATGTAGTAAGCTCAAGTAGCTATGCTAGAACA
The DNA here is from genome assembly GCA_028023455.1 of Epiperipatus broadwayi. Lineage (NCBI taxonomy): Eukaryota > Metazoa > Onychophora > Udeonychophora > Euonychophora > Peripatidae > Epiperipatus > Epiperipatus broadwayi. The sequence goes on along the minus strand of JAQFVV010012577.1, from coordinate 2,171,823 downwards.
TTGGAGATGCTAGATCATATTTACGTTATGATTTTTTTTTGTTATCATACAGAAATTCATTTTATGTTCGAACTCAGTTTGGAATCTATCTCCATATCGTTCAATAAACTTGGAGGAGGACTTTGCAAGTGAACTTTTTATTTTAAGTCAAAGAACAAATGACTTTTATTTATTTATTTATTTTTTTTTACTTGTCATCATCAATGTATGTGATAGATAGACATATTTATTATTATGTTTTGTTTATAATTTTGGGCTGTATGAACTCCTAGATCGTCTTGGAAAGCGTACTCACGAATGATGGATATGCTGGTAAAAAAATTGATTTTATACAAATATGTTTTCTTTTTCTTTCACGAAGGTAAAGGAAAGAAATATGTTACTTTTTTCTCTTTTATTATATTGTTAGAGAGAGGTTTATATTTATTTTTGTATATTTTCTTATCTCAAAGTGAGAATTCTGGCCTCTAAATCAACAAACCTATAATAGAGATAGTCTGCTAGAAACGGTAAAGAAATCTCGTTCGTAATATTTATAACTATTGAATTCTAAAGATAGCTTAAAGTTTATTCTGAATTAAAAGTTATACCTTAATGTATTATTTAATTATCGTGTTGCTTGCATAATATATAACTTGGAATTGATTTTTTTTTTTTCATATATTCTTATTCACGCGTGTGTGTGTGTCTATTTTGCACAATTATAACATTTGTTTAAATATAGCTTTACTTCTCACTATATGTAAAATATATAATTGTTAATTAGAGAAGATATTAATTAGTATTAAAGTTTATCGGCTTAACGTTTTCGAGGATCCATGCCTCATATTCATAGCCTTCATAAAATGTATAATAAAATATGCAAATACAAATATTCAAATAAAGGAGGCATTTTACATCAATGGAAACATCCATGCCATTAATAGAAAGGATACTTTCTTCGAGATCTCGAAGAAATGGGCTACGTAATACTAGCTTATTTGAATATTTGTATTTGCATATTTTATTATACATTTTATGAAGGCTATGAATATGAGGCATGGATCCTCGAAAACATTAAGCCGATAAACTTTAATACTAATTAATATCTTCTCTAATTAACATTTGTTTAATAAAAGTTCAGTTTGTGAATATCTTATGTATAAATTTCGAATGTTGTCGTATTCTAGAGAACTGAAGGGATTTGTAGGTTACCTGTATGTATTTATCTGCTGGCATATATGTAATGTTAGATATGTAGAAGAGCTTTGGGAATGGAAATTACTCTGAATGCGTTCTATGTTTGTAGGGATAAGAGATTTTGCTTGTGTAGTATTTTTAATAATTTTCCATGAGTAGAGCCTAGTTTATATTATATGCATATTATGAAAGGATAGTTTTGAAGTTAAGTGATGTTTTTCTTATAGTTCTGGTGCTGAGGAAAAAAGTCCCACACCAATAGTGTATTTCAGAATTAGATGAATTATTGTAGAAGTATTAAGTAAGAGTTTATTTGCTCCTCATGTGAATTTCCCTTGGAACGTGTAGTTTGTATAATCATGAAAATATAGCTCTGTGTTAGTTAATATGTGGCCAGATAAATAGTTAAATTAAATTCTTGATGGGATATTAGTGTCTTATTTGTTGGCTAGTCTACGACATTGTCCGAAATGAAGTAATGTCTGATATTTCCTTAATGAATGGATAGTATGTGGAAAAGATTGTTTTCTATTATTGTTGCTTGGACATATACACACACGCGTAATATAAACAATATCGCGGATATAAAAGTATAGAGTTATTGAAATTAAAAACGGGAAATATATATTTTGAAACATATATTCTTTTATTACAGAGTTATAAATCATCAAACCATCAGAATGAATATGATTTATTGTTATGCGTGAAAGGTATATGTAATTAAAAATGATTATTTAATTAGTTAGAGAAAGTTGCTTTGTTGATGGCCAAATATGTTAGTTTGATTTATTTTATTAATCAATAGAACATCCTCTCATAAATATTTATTGTGCCAATAATATAATATATTATTTAGTTAATGATATGTTTAAATGAAACGCTTAAGCAAAGAAGGTATTCAAAGTTAGAATATTCAAGTTTTGTTGTTAATTTTGATTTCAAAAAGGTACAAATAATGTAATATAATAGGGATAATCCCCAACTGATGTCCAAGGTTTGTTTGAGAATTTAAAATTATTAAGACAAGCAGTCTTATTGTAAATAAGTATATTAAATTAAATTTTCAGTATAATAAATGATTTGTTTATTTATTAAAAACTGTGTCTTACGTTATTCTTGTATACATTCGGATACTAATTTCCACATCTCCACATTTCATACATCTATTATCAAATAAATATATTGTTTTATAAGCTATGATATTAAATATGCTGGTATCTGATAGTATTGTTTCCTCAATCCAAACATTATAAGAGACATTGCCATTTGATAAACATATAAGAAAGGTTGCCTAGTTAATGTATTGGTTAGATGATGATGTGAGATTAAAATAAACCCTATTTCCATCATTATCTAATTGCTAAACACAGTAAAACATTTAGTCAAATTATCTTATTACATTTTATTATAAATTAGAAGTATAAATTATGGGCCAATGTATTTTCTTTAATTCAACTGTGTTTACTTTTAAATTCCATGAGATCTTATTGTACATTCCTTGATCGGCATTAAGGTAGCTGTTTAGATGATGATATGCCAAGTCATAGAATTGTTTAGTGATATAATTATATCAAGCTGATATATGTTGTACTTGGATGATGGAAGAAATTAAGTTGAAAAGATATTTTAATAGTCTTACAAATAAACATTATTATTCTTTACCATGCAGTTAATTAACAAAAGGATTTATATTTTATTTAATGTTTTTATAATATTTCTTCCTTCATTTATTTACAATTATATATTTTATGAACTTCCTGTAACCTCCCACTGAGCTGAGCTGAATGTAGACATAGGTAAAGAGTCTCAGTAATAATTTTATATCAGATATATTGTTATATTGTTCTATTCATTAATAGAACTGGCGCCCTGGGCATTTACTCATATAATGTATATGAGCGGTGTTGGGAGTGTAGGTTATAATATATATATATATATATATATATTGTAATAACAATAAAAATAATAAATATAATGATAATTAACTATTATATACTGTCTTTCAATCTGCAGAAGTACTTTTGGTTAATTCCTTAATTCTCCTCAACTGCTGTTAAAAACGTTATCAACTCAAATCCCATGTGTATGTTGTGCATCAGTTTTTTTGTGGATGTATGTTATCATATATAGTTGAATCGAGATGCAGTATTGAAAAAAGATTAAAAGAGCATGAATTGTTATACAACCATCTGAAAAGTAAAAATAATAATTTAATGGCTGCTTCAGTTCTTGGATCATGAAAGAACATATAAATAAAATTTTAAGTTTGATATTGAAAGTTGTTAAGATTCTCCATTAAGAGAGAAACCTTAATAAAAAAAATTAAGGAGGCAATTTTAATAAATAGAAATAAAATGAATATAATTAATAGGCAAGCTGCTAATATTAAAATTTGAGATTCGTGGAATTAGAGTTGATGATGTTTAACTGGATTATGTGGAGGAAATAAGCTGCAAATGAATAATTATGAGTTTGGAAAAAGAATATATAAATTAGAAAAAAAGAAATAGAGTTATTAAAACAAATATGATTAGAAATATTTTGAAATTATATAATAATAATAATAATAATAATAATAATAATAATAATAATAATAATAATAATAATAATAATAATAATAATAATAATAATAATAATAATAATAATAATAATAATAATAATAATAATAATAATAATAATAATAATAATAATAATAATAATAATAATAATAATAATAATAATAATAATAATAATAATAATAATAATAATAATAATTTAAAAAAGGCAACAGCCCTGCTATTCGTGCAGCAACATACAGCCTTTATGCCTACTGGTGTACCAGATGCACTTTTGCACTTGCCAATAACCCTCGACGCCACCCAGCAACATATTCAATAAAACTAGAACTGTTCAGAAAAAGAGACAGCATCCTATCTCAACCAGATGTGTTTGCAGCCACATGGTCACACTTGAAACAAAGATCCAGTCTATGAAATATAAAGGCCAATAAGATAGATGATGACATTTTCAACATCAGCATTTTTCCCAACTTCAAAAAGATGCAAGCACAAACTGAACTAAATCGAAGACCAAATTTAAAAACAAGAAGGAAAAAAAAGTATGCAGAAAAGATAAAGACTTATATACTGAAAGTTGTAATTTGTTTTTCATTTGTAACAAATCAATATATTACTAGATGTGACTTTGTAACTTTTTAGACTCAATAAAGTTTGCTTTGAAACATCATCATCATCATCATCATCATCATAATAATAATAATAATAATAATGATAATGATGATGATGATGATGATGATAATAATAATAATAATAATAATAATAATAATAATAATAATAATAATAATAATAATAATAATAATAATAATAATAATAATAATAATAATAATAATAATAATAATAATAATAATAATAATAATAATAATAATAATAATAATAATAATAATAGGAGTAATTTCTGTATAAGTTCTTCATAAGATGAGTTGCAGTCCCCAACCAGAACAGTGGGGCTTGCATTCATAGCAAAAATTGAATTTATATTATAAATTATAGATTTTATCTTTTGCTTTTCTACTGGCATATATACAAGCACTATATTCATTGTAATTATTTTTGAGTCAGTGTTATTATTAGAAGATTTGAATCAATGTAAAGTATTTTGAAATTTTCAAAAGGGCAATCTTGAGCAATTACTATTCCAGTTCCTGTAGAAAGGGAGGATGAATCTCTGGAACATGCAGAGAAGCCCTGGCCCCTCAGGCAGGTAGCTGGATTTATTGCTGAGCCTGCATATATCTTTGTTTCTAATAATCCTGTTATATGGGCTCGGGTTTGATTTATCCAATTTGTGACTTTGAAATTTTTATTGATTGCATTAAGTCCTCTGACATTTAAAACAGCAATTTTAAGTTTTATTAATAATTTTTTTTTTCCTTTGAGTTTAGGAATTCATGTCTTCCTACTTTTCTTCCCCGATTTCCACTGCATCTTGAAACACCAGGCCACTCTCTTCATCCACTACTACAGCCCAATTATATATTTCCTGCTCACTGTGAGGATTCTCTTGTTCAATTCTCACCTTTTTATATCTTCTATCTTGTTTTGGTGGATGCCTTGGTTTGCGCCTATCTTCAGTGTGGATTTTTATTTCAGTAGGCAGATCTGGAGTAATAGCCTCCATCATTTCAGCAGATGTTTTCTTAATAATAGCCTCCATCATTTCAGCAGATGTTTTCTTAATAATTGTTGGCCATGGTATGACTTTGGTTGAAATTTTGCATCTTCTATCTACATGAGTTACATCTTCAGTTTCAGTCTCGAGTGCCATAATTTGCATGTAGTCCTTATTCACACTCTTTGACTGATTTTGTTGGTCACATTTTATATGGCTTACCTTTGCTGTGATTCTCTTATCCTCTTTTTCATTGTTTAATCTCTCTTGCTCATAGAGCTGAGCTGGCCTTTCCTGGAGTGCCATTTTAAGCTTACTTTGATTATTATTATCTTGTATGTTGTCCAGTGGCTTATTTTCCACTTTTAAACCAACTAGTTCATGGTCAGTCTCAATGTGTTTGATGCATTTTATGTTCTTGTTTTCCATCGCTTCCATTGTATCTTCTTTATCTGTTTTTTGCTTACTTTGTTTATTATGTTGTATGCCATCCAGTTCCTTACTTTTCCCTTTTACATCATCTAGTTCTGGGTTGCCCTCAATGCATTTGGTGTGTTTTAGTTTCTTGTCTGTGCTTGTTTTATTTTCTGTGGCTTCGATTATATCTTCTTCATCCGGTTGGTTTATTTCTCCACATTTTTTATTATTTTTTTGCATACTGTCTCTATCTATTTTTGATATTTGGTGTTCATCAGGTGTATTTTCTATTCCAGTCTCAAATCCCGGTCTTTGATTATTATCTTGATTTCCTTTTTTTGATTGTTTTTTTTTTGATGAGGCTTTATCTGTTTTGGAGTGACTTCAATTCTTTTGCCTTCTTTTTCAGTGGTTAGTTTGTCTGCCTCAAACAGCTGTGATAGTACCGACTGATCAGCAACTTTCAGCAAACTTTGCTTCATATTTCTTTGTATGTCATCTATTTGTTTATAATTTTTTTGCATGTCACTCATCTCTTGGTCACACTCTTCATGTTTGGCATATTTTCTCTTCTTATCTGGCCTTGTCTGATTTTCTGTTCCTTCCTTTGTATATTCTTTACCTGTCATTTCTGCCCATTTTTTTATTTTTTTGCATGTCATCTATTTCTCGGCCAGTCTCTGGGTGTTTGGGATTTTCTATCTTCTTGTCTGGGTTTGCTTGATCTTCCAGTTGCTCTGTTGTGTATTTTTTAATTAATATTTGCTCTGTTTTAGCTGTTGACTGGTCATTGCTGTTGTGCTTTCTTCCACAGTCTATTGCCAGGTGATCTCTACTTCCACACACAAAACATTGTGGCCTAAGCCCTTCAATTTGTATAGTCAGTATTGCTTCCTGATCCATTATTATGCTTGGGATGTCTTCAGGTCTTATGCCTTCATTCATTTTAATCTTGAAATAGAAGCTGTTTGAATAAACTAGTGTAGGCGTGTCTGAGTGATATATTGGCTTCATGTATATCGGTTGCCCAAAGGGTTTCATTAATTTTGTGAAATCGTGTATATTATACCCAAAATAGGTATTTTTAATAATGCCAGTGTGATAGTTTTGCATCTCTCTATCTACAATCACAAGAACATAATTTTCTAAAGTATTAATTTTTTCTTGAAAATATGTACATTGCGTTCTACCGCCAGATATCTTGAGTTGGTATGCTCTCCTATGGTTGAAACTGAGATCCACATTTTGTTGTTAGATAACTCTTTATATAGTATTTCCTTTGGAAACTTGTAGAGAGAGAGATTTCTATCTGTTGCTGCTAAGACGATTGATTTATTTGAAAAAAATCTCTTAAATGACATGAATAATTTTTTCGGTATGGTTTCATTAAACCTGCTATTTATCTCTTGCACTTCTTCCTTTAACCAAACATTTTGTAAAGGCACATCGGCATCATATTGATTCATATTTATATCATTTACTTCATTCAGGTCATCCTGATTGGCCCTTCTAAATCTTGGGATTTGTTTTGCGTTTTGCAAATTAAATTCAGCTATGTTCGCATATGTTGTCTGTGCTCTAATGTTGCTATATATTCGTGAAGTCTGATTCGCGCCAAACTTTATCTTGGATTCTGATGTGGACGCCATATTGACAATATCTAGCGCCTGAATAGCGCTTAGAAAAATTGAAAGTTATAAGCAATAAATCACTTACTTTGTGAGTAAAAAGTCCGTTTTCCCTGATAGGTGTGAATATTAATTATCTTCAAGTGATGTTTTAAGCAACTGTTTTTTGGCAATTCAGTATTTTTTTATACTTTTGTTGGAAACGTTTATCTACTTCGTCTAATTAAAGGCACAGCAGAACAATAATGTGATTAATTAACATTCCTAAAGTAGATACACTCGTGTAAAATTACCCATATAGATATGTACTTTTTAAAAAATCAATATGGTAGCACTTGAAATTGAACTGACAATAATAAGATTCAATATGTATCTTGCTATGGCATTGTAATACTATGTAACTAAAAGGATCAATAAAGTTTACAATTGTTGAAACTTAATAATAATAATAATAATAATAATAATAATAATAATAATAATAATAATAATAATAATAATAATAATAATAATAATAATAATAATAATAATAATAATATCTTTAGCAAAGCATTCATGTAAAAATAATAAGTATATAGTTCAGTGCTTGAGAGATTATAAGGCCTTCAAGGAAGAAATAGCAGATTGAAAAATTGTCCTGTTCAATTGCCGACAAAGGTGTTTTTCTTTATTTAAATGAAAATTAAATTTTTAGCTTTTGAATCCATCAGGCTACCAATATTAACTAGGGCTTATATCTGGAGTATAGCTTATATTATAAGCATCCTCAAAAATCATGTTAGGGCATATTTTTTGGTTAGGTTTTATTTTTGGGGAAACATGGTATTTAAATAATAAAGCTAATAATGCTCAAGTCTAGATAGGTATTCAATTTAAATACATGAAAGCAGTCAACCCTTAAACAATACCAATATCATTAGCAATCAACAATCTCAATCAGTTGTCAAGGCAACATTGTTTAATGAATAAAAGTGGAAATCCATTTTTAACTATGATCTAACATGTTTATATAGACATTAGAGATTATAATTTGATACAGAAAGTGAAATTATTAATACAAAAAAGCTTAAATAAACGTCATTAAATAGGTAAATATAATCTGTTCTCAAAGCAGTCTAACAAATAGTCAATTATAACTTTCAAATTGCAACTACAGCTTTCAAACTGCACTCCAACCATATATTCCTTAGATAGTAAAGATAATAATGCTGAACATTATTAGCTTTATTATTAGCTTTATTATCTAAGTAATACATGGTTAGAGTACAATTTAAAAGTTATAATTGATTATTTGTTAGTCTTCTTTTAGAACAAGTTATATTTATAAACAGAGCAAAACTCTCCATACAGTATTGCCAGCTGTGCTAAACAGAGTAATCAATGGATGCCAGAAGGCTTTTGCATAAAATCCCTATCTAATGCCTACTCATCCAATATCCCCAGACTAGTTTCTGGCTTGTGGCCTTTGTCAGTGAGGAGTTTGGATCTGAGAGCACTGCATCTAGATCTTAGGATCTAATGCAACCCTCTAGCAAACACCTTTTATCTCCACTTAACTACAAAACTATGAGAATGAAATTGAAAACACAAAAAATATTTTCAATCTAAGCTCAATAGCTTATATAGTCATATGGGTCTGAACTCAGTTCAGCACCCATACATTTTGGTGTCTTTGGTTCTTTTACAACCATAGCCACCACTATCCTATTAGGCAGGATTGGTGTTAAACCATCAAGCATCATATGATCACATTTCCTATACTAGCACATTAATTGTTGATAAACAGAGCAAAACTCTCCATACAGTATTGCCACCTGTGCTAAACAGAGTAATCAATGGATGCCAATCCTGCCTAATAGGATAGTGGTGGCTATGGTTGTAAAAGAACCAAAGACACCAAAATGTATGGGTGCTGAACTGAGTTCAGAACCATATGACTGTATAAGCTATTGAGCTTAGATTGAAAATATTTTTTGTGTTTTCAATTTCATTCTCATAGTTTTGTAGTTAAGTGGAGATAAAAGGTGTTTGCTAGAGGGTTGCATTAGATCCTAAGATCTAGATGCAGTGCTCTCAGATCCAAAGCTCCTCACTGACAAAGGCCACAAGCCAGAAACTAGTCTGGGGATATTGGATGAGTAGGCATTAGATAGGGATTTTATGCAAAAGCCTTCTGGCATCCATTGATTACTCTGTTTAGCACAGGTGGCAATACTGTATGGAGAGTTTTGCTCTGTTTATCAACAATTAATGTGCTAGTATAGGAAATGTGATCATGTGATGCTTAATAAGTTATATTTACCTGTTTAATAAGGTTTATTTAAATTTCTTTGTATTAATAATAACATTCTTTGTAATTAAGTTGCTATCCTTAGTGTCTATATAAATTTTATTATATCAGAGATAAAGGTGGACTTCAGATTGAAATTGTTAATTGTTAATAATATTGATATTAAGTGTTGACTATTTTTGTGTGTAGTATAAAAAAGTAAAGTGGTTGTAATTTGTGTGTAAATCTTATTCTTTTGATTAATAAAAATCAATAGTTAAGATATAGTATGGTGTTTTGGCCAGAAATATTATCTAATGTCCAATGTTGACTGAAGTTTACAATAAGTATATCCTAAATTTGTATGTTTAATTATTAACAACTGCAATGCAAATATAACCATTTTTAGTAGCATCAATACATATAGAGATTTTTATTTAAAATGTTTCAAATGATACCATCTTAAATCTTAAATTTGGACAACAGTACTATCTAATATCCAATGTTAATTAAAATCTATAGTAGGTATATACTAAAATTGCATGTTTAATTGTTAATAACTATAATGTGACCAAATTGCTTTGGTAACATTACTATACTCAGGAATCATCATTTAAATTTTTTTAGAGAATGAGAACAATTTAGATCTTGGAATAACCTTTTTTATTGAATTTAGTTTTATTGTCCTAATCATGTTCTTACAATAACAAATTAGATTCTATAGTGATGTAAACATCAATAATTTTTTCTGAAGGTTTGTGATAATGGTATTTTAGTTGTATTTATATATTGGACTATATCATCATCTAATATTGAATTTCTTTAAAAAAATGTAACTTTATTTAAATTTTTAATTTTAGACATATAAATATTCAGACATTAATAAAAAAAGGTAGATGTTTTAAAAATTGGCTTTATTTGCTGAGTATATAGATCAAATATTAGTGTGATCACCATCTTGATAGACAATAATTCCACCTCCTCTTATTAAATGCATTTTTGGATCTTGATATCAGGTGCATATTTTAAATGTAATTGGAAAATTTAAATAAAGTTAATTTTTTTAAATATATTTGATACTTAATATTAGACGATGGAAATAGTCCAATATATAAATATGATCAACGATCTTTCACTATATAACCTTACTCAATTCTATCAGTATGATTCAGATTTTTTGTCTGTTCATTATTAAAAAAACACAACTACACTTTTATTTAATCTGTTGCTCTGTTTTGGGCACAGTATTTTTGTATCGATTTTAATATAGGCCCTTTTCATTAGTTATTTAAATATAAGAAACATATATTATAAAAAATATTTTATCAAACTTTAACATTTTTATGTTTGCACTGTTTTGGCAGCTTTTGTACTATATAATCTATTAATGGCAAAAATTACTATGGTTGGAGTTTTGTCTCAGAATAAAGTACATAAAAATTCAATTCAGATTAATTGAATAGAATAGTTATATACTTACTCTATCACTATAGTATTCAAATATCACATGACCTTCCAAATGATTAATCATACAATTATTATTTTTTTCTTGTACTGTGTCTGCTAAAAAATTTAAATGTTTTAAAAATTTTTGATGTTATATGATCCATTTACTTTACTTTTTTTTCATGTGTCAAACCATCAGCCGGAAAGCAAACCCACAAACTCAGGGCAACTGCTTGTAAGACAGCTGCGCTGACCACTCGACCACCAACGCTTGACAAAAATATTTTGTCAAACTTTAATCTTGTCTTGACCCTCTGAATGCAAATTGTCTGCTTTTAATTTACTTTAGATTATTTAATTTTATATATTTTGTCATTAGTATTTTGTCATTAAATATATGCAATGATGTCTTATTGTATTGTATATATATATATGAATTTTAATTCTAATATATTGAACATTATTAGCATATGTATCATTTCTTTGAACTTAGGAATTCTAAGCAAGCATCTGTTTCTAAATTCAGCACTTTATATAAATTTTGTAAAGAGTAAAAGCTAACATTTAATTTTTATAATCTGAAATTCTATAACTTATTTTTATAGTTGTAAAAAAAATTAAAAAAAAGTGTGTTTTCAAAGATATAATATTACTATTTTATACAATTCTAATTACTGACATCTCAATTTAACATCTTGTAAGATACAATGTTATCAGAGTTGAAATTCTACTTTAATTACTTCCTTCTGATTATTATTATTTTATTATAAATACGTTCTTTTAAGTTTATGAAAATATTCATAATCAGTCTTAACTGATATCAAATCTTTAATAACTTAGAAAAGAAAGTATTATTACATTTCTATGTATTCTGTAAAACTTATTAAAATTGAAGAAAATCTAATTATAAGTTACTAAATGTAAACCTTTTAAAATAAAAATATTAATACTATTTTAATGATATCATATTTTAAAAGTGAGTAATGATGTTTTTAACATATACGTTTATTTATTTAAATGTAATATATATATATATTGCAAATTTTAAATTTAATATATATATATATTGCAAATTTTGTTTTTCATTATCATTAAAATCACCTTTTGACATATTAACTCTTATACAATAACAATTATTTTTCTCAAAAATAATTTAAACGAATGAAAAGATTATATAAAGTACAAGGTTTAATTATAATATCAGAAGACTTCATTTCTTAATCTAAAAAATAATATACATGTACATTTAATTCTAACTCAAATTAAAAAACAATTAAATGGTTTTACTTCTCATCATTTCATAAGAAGTTCCAAAGAAATCAATCTGAGGACCATCTGAGGACCTTATGCTCTTCAGTCTGATACTCCATCACTGCACTAACCAGGCAATTTTAACTTAAATATGATGACATAATAGTTGAAAAGGAAAAATAGAGATACATTTTTAAAAAATATTAAATGCTTTTATTTTCAAAATTGTTTCTTCAATCACAATTGGGTTTTTTAGATTTAACTTGAAATAAAAGCATCAAATCCCTTGTTGTGAAAATAGGGATTGACTTAATTAATTTCTGGATTCTGCTCCATTCTTTTATTTCAAGTTAATTCTAAAAATCCAAATTGTAGTTGAAAAAACAATTATTCATTTTTCTTTTTAGTATACAGTCAACAAAACATTTAATGTAAAAATTCGTTTATCTCTATTTATATTTAACTTTTTAGTATTGGCATAGTAAATAAAAATGTAAAATGATATTGTACTTTAAATCAACTTGATATTTATGCTTTATATAAAATATGTATCACTAAATATTTCTGCTACAAGTTAATATGTATACATCTTATGTATATATCACATTTAGTATGTGTACATAATTATATATGTGTATAATAAATCATTAAATGATTTAAAATATGAAAATATCCTTTTAAATTAAAAGTGTTTAACATTTTTCTTTTTGATTGAATTTTTTTTAAATACCTACCAAAACTATATTGTAAATGAACTTCAATTAATATATATGATTTTACTTTACCTACATCAGTATCAACCCCACCCAGCAAATTTTTGAATAGACTCTGTCAACTGTTATTTTTAATATGACTCTATGATTGATTTTTTGTGCAATTAAATATCTTTTACATATATTATATAATAAATTAATGTTACATTATAAATATTTAAGTCTTCTAATTATTATAATAAAAATATTTAAAATTAATATTTTAAAATTGTGAAAGTAAGTATCTAACTGAAAATCTTAACAATAACAAAGGGACATATAGTTATTGGCTACATGATACCTGTTCAAAAAGTTAAATAAAATTAGATATTAGAATTTTGTTATTAAAAATGATATATTTAGAATTTGTTATCATCAAAGAAACAAAAAATTCTAAAAGTAAATAAATTATTAATTGTTATTAAAATATTTCACTTCCAGTTTTTACAAAAATGATTTCCTTTTTAACCTGTAATGACTATATCTGTGGTTATTTTCAGTTCTTGCAACACACTTTCTATACTAACTAAGAGTGGTCTTTTTAAAAAATAAAATGTTTTCAAAGACAATCCTCTCTCCCCAGTAATAAGTCTTTTACAAAAATATTGTGTCATAATCATTAATGATTAGTGAAAATTACATCTTTTGTGGCATTTAGCCATGGGGTAAAACTATCTGTAGCATCACCCAATCATAAATTGCCATCTGTTTTATAGCTCTGACAAAACATAGAATATTTCTAAAGATCTGTATATTGATGACATCTTTTGAAATTTTTTTAAAATTAATTCCTATGCTTTAAAACAGTATAGAAAAGTAGTAACCACAGTACTATTGCTTTGACTAAAATGTCAAATATGATAATGCTATCTCAGCTTACTTTTGTGAGAACTTAAATCAATTTGACATTTATAATTTATAGACATTTCTGCAATAAGTTAATATGTGCTTATGTATATATATATATTTAGTATGTGCACATAATTATATATGTATATAATAAAGCATTAAGTAATCTTTTCTGTTGAAAAGTGTTTGACATTTTTTTCTTATTAATTGAAATTTTTTATTTAAAAAAAAAGTAACTTTATTTTATTGTAACTTAAATCAAGTTTTAAATTGAAACCAAAAATGTCACAAGCATTACTAAAACATATTGCAGTTCTAAGAAAAACTTTTAAATTTGATATCAAAATATTCAAAATTTTCCTGCCTATTAATCCATAACTAAGAGACTATGTCACCTACTTAAAATATTACAGTGCCTCATCACATTGATAGTGATTTAGAAAAACATTGAATTTGAATCTATTAAATCTTGATTTTAAAATATTATAACTTTATTCATGTTTTCATTTTAAATTAAAAAATCTCTACACCATTCTCTTGCAGGCCTTATTTAAAACATATTGAAGTTCTAAAAATGAATTTTAAATTTTATATCAAAATATTCAGAATCTAACATTGACTATCTAAAATATCATAGTGCTATATTCCTTTTATAGTGATTTAAAAGAAATGTCCAAATTTTATCAAATTATATTGAGTTTAAATCTATTAAACCTCAATTTTAAAATTTTATTCTATCATCAGATTTTCAATAGTATGAATAGCTGGAGAGTAGGAGATTGGAGTAGATTGAAGCCTGTCCATTAAAGTATAAAGTTTTGCTATCTTAATATAAACTGAGCACTGATTTTATATATGTGTGGGAAATGATAATCTGGACCAACTGATGAGTCCCAGTTCAGCATGAAATACATACATGGGTGATTGTTTATCTTTTCTATATTTGTGTGATGATGGATATCAGTAGTATGAGATAGTGTGGATAGTTGAAAGTTGCTTGAAAGTCTGAATTCAAATCCCCTATATTTCTAACTTCAATAATAAAAGTGATTACAAGAGTTTACAAACAAATGAACAAATAGATATTGTAAATTAAATAAAAGTATATAATAATAATAAAAAAGTCCTCAATTAATTTACAGTTTATACTTAAACTAGTATAACTAATATGCACATTTGAATGACTCATCTTTTTCATAAGGAAGCCAGGTTTATTAATGATGACAAAAATTACTCTTAATCTAATGATCTAATTGATCATCATAGCTACAATATAAACTTTAAACCATAGTTAAAGGTTAACATATTTGCTTTTTTAATTAAACATAAATACATGGAATAGTGATTAAATTCAACTTCATCTCATAAAGACTTTCACTCTACCATATACTGTTAAAACAAATTGTAATAATTTAGTATAAATAAATACTGAACAAATTATAAAGATATACACAAGAGACTGTGAACTGTGTTGATTATGTTTTAATAATGTATTGTAGAGTGAAATTAATATATATATATATAAATTTTTTTTGTACAATAGAGTGAAATTAATATATATATATATAAATTTTTTTTAACAATAGACTCATTTTTATTCCATCATATCATAATTATTCACCAAAAGAGAAACTCTTACTATCTTTTCTTACTATACATATAATTTATAAACAACTTTTAGTCATCAGGTGAGCTAAAAGTATAATGATTATGTGCACATGAGCAAAAGTAAGTAGTCATTTTTCAGAATAATATCTCACAAATTCTATCACCCAAAAAAAATGCTCATAGGTTCAAATGCCTTTTCATAAAATATAAATTTAAAACAAAATGACAGTTTAAATCCACAAGACTTTTTATAACTTTTCAAAATGTTTAAACGGGATCTATAATAATAACCTCTCTTAAATCTAACTCAGCCTTTTGGATGAACTAACTTTATATATTATAAGTTTTAGAAAATTTCTAGTTTATTGTTTCTTATCTTTTCAATAGTCAATGATCCATCCAACCAAAGTGTTTCTTTATGGTTTTTTAAATGTCTTGTTTAATGAATATACTTTTTTGTTTGCTAAAAAATTTCTATTAAATCTTAAAACACTTTAAGTTTTGGGTCTTGTGATATTCTTAAAATCATAATTTTCTAAATAATTTATACTGATAATAATAAAAAAAAAATTAAACGTAAGAGAAATATAAAGAAATGTTTAAATAACATTTCAACGTTGTAATAATTTTAACAAAAGTATGTATGTCTTAGGGACCATTTATCTTTTCATCATGTTTTTGTTTCTATGTTTAGAAATATGTGATAGAATAGAAGCATAAAATATGTCTAATATATATTATAATGATCGGGGTGTATAAGTCTTACAGTATCTGCCATACAGTGTGCAACCAGGCCATTTGAACCTGAAAAATTTGTATAGTAGGCAGATACTTACTGTTAAGATCCAATTTTTTTATAGACCATTAGCCCATGTCACTAGTTTAAAGAGTAGCTAAGATTTATAATCTAAATTCTTACTGTACATATTTAAGAATGAAAAGATAAAAAAAAATAAAAAAATTAATAAACTACTGCCAGTAATATTATGCAAAAAACATTTATCACACACACACACACACACACACACATATATATATATATATATATATCCATTATTGCTATTAAAAGGTGTGAAGGTTGCCTTGACAGCTGTTAGAAATATTGGTTGCTATATTTACTGTGAATGTTTAGGTGGTTACTGATTGGAAACTAATTATATATATATATATATATATATATATATATATATATATATATATATATATATATATATATATATATATATATATATATATATATATATATTACAAGCATAAAACTAAACTAATCAATATAAAATCAAAACTACCCCAAATCCAAAAGTAAACCAGACCAGCATAAAAATAATATTAAAACACAACCTAAGGTTTCACTGCTACAAGCAGACTTCTCAAGTGTAAAGAACTACAAAAACTACACAATATATATAATATTAAAAACTACCCACAAATCCATTCACTTCCCATCCACTCTTAATATTAAAAGAACTCTTAAATAAGTTAATTGCTTCAGAATAATAAATTTTCAATAATAAAGACTCTTTAATTCTTCTTTTGATTTCATTTCTCTCAAAGAAGACAACCTTAGCTTCATCAAAATCAATAGTGTGGCCTGTATCTTTTTCATGGACATACAAAGCAGAACTAAGATATTTATTTTTGACTCTACTTTTATGAACCTTTATTCTTTCATTTAAACTCAAACTACTCTGACCTATGTAAACCTTTTTACAAAATAAACAAGGAATAAATATACTACACCAGGAATAGTCTTTCTATCAAAAACTTTTGTATTATTTAATAAATTATTTAATGTATTACCCCTTTTCCAAGCAATTTTTTTATTTCCAAACAATTTACTATTCCTACACACAATTTTATAAAAAGACAATTTAAATGGCAAAAAAATAAAATCAAATTTTTCTTTAACCTTTACATCCTTACAAATATTACTATTAAATAAAATACTTTTAACAAATTTATCAGAGTATTATTATTAAAAAGAATTGTTTATATGTAAAATTATTTGTCAGATATGTTGATGATTTTTTATTTGTAGTTGAGAATGATAAATTGAATGAATTTGTAAATGAGTTTAATTGTTTTGATCCTTCTATAAAATTTGTGTTAGAAGGAGGGGGGTTAGATTTTGGTAAGTTAAAATTTTTAGATCTTTTGGTGATTAGAAATATAGAAACTAATTGTTTATTGTGCAGTCATTTAGTTAAAAGTAAAGAATTTTATCTATAATTAAAAAACCTGATAGCTATCAGTCTGTATCTCATAAAGTAGCTGCTTTAAGGAATTATTGTCATAGGAATATTAAATTAAATAATTCTAGTGGGGTAGCTTTGTTTCAAAAATATCAATTTTATAAAGATTACTTGAGTGTTGGATACTCTGATAAATTTGTTAAAAGTATTTTATTTAATAGTAATATTTGTAAGGATGTAAAGGTTAAAAAAAAATTTGATTTTATTTCTTTGCCATTTAAATTGTCTTTTTATAAAATTGTGTGTAGAAATAGTAAATTGTTTGGAAATAAGAAAATTGTTTGGAAAAGGGGTGTTACATTGAATAATTTATTAAATAATACAAAAGAAGTTTTTGATAGAAAGACTATTCCTGGTGTAGTATATTTTATTTTTTGTTTATTTAGTAAGAAGGTTTACATAGGTCAGAGTGGTTTGAGTTTAAATGAAAGAATAAAGGTTCATAAAAGTAGAGTTAAAAATAGATATCTTAGTTCTGCTTTGTATGTCCATGAAAAAGATACAGGCCACACTATTGATTTTGATGAAGCTAAGGTTGTCTTCTTTGAGAGAAATGAAATCAAAAGAAGAATTAAAGAGTCTTTATTATTGAAAATTTATTATTCTGAAGCAATTAACTTATTTAAGAGTTCTTTTAATATTAAGGGCGGATGGGAAGTGAATGGATTTGTGGGTAGTTTTTAATATTATATATATTGTGTAGTTTTTGTAGTTCTTTACACTTGAGAAGTCTGCTTGTAGCAGTGAAACCTTAGGTTGTATTTTAATATTTTTTTTATGCTGGTCTGGTTTAATTTTGGATTTGGGGTAGTTTTGATGATATATATATATATATATATATATATATATATACACATACATAAGAATAATATATCCATTTTCTTCATTAGGATTGATATTATAACGATCACATGTCAAATAGAAGCAAACAGATTCAACAAGTGTTTCATCTAATTTTTTAAATTCACTTAATGAAATATACTTCAGAAGTTCAAAGGTGCATTGTTTCATTATATTATATATGCTGACCACAAACAATGAAAAGAACCAAGAAAGGCCATAAAAACTGCAAGAATGATTGATAAATACATATATAATTGAATTGAAGAAATAAACATTATTACTTTAATTTTTACAGTTATTATATTTAAATTTTAGTTCTCACAGATAGAGATTCTTATTCATACATTTTAATCTTTTAATAGATATAAATACGCTACGTAGATTGCACACATAAAACCTATGAATCCATGCAGAAATTTATGTCCAGTTTAAATTTTAAGCTTTAATATTTTAAAAACCAAATGAGTATGCATATGTATACATTTATGCAGCACAACCATCCACCATGAATTATTCTAGTTCACTTATTATTAATTGGAATGTATAAAAAAAGGTTATACTCTTCTTGAGTTCCTTAAGACACTCATCATGAGGTGTCACATTCACAAATAATGAACTTATATTGGAGACTTAGGCCAATATATTAAGACAATCAACATAAGGTGTCATATTTACCAATAGATGCTGATTGTGGAGGTATGTGCATACACATACACATAACACACGACATCACTTAATTTAACTAACAATTATAACTTTAATATTTTAAAAACCAAATGAGTATGTACATGTATACATATATGCAGTACAACTATGCATAAAAAAAGGTTATACTCTTCTTGAGTTCCTTAAGACACTCATCATGAAGTGTTACATTCACAAATAATAAACTTATAGGGGAGGCTTAGGCAAATACATTAAGACACTCAACATAAAGTGTCATATTTACCGATAGATACCGAGTGTGGAGGTGCAAGCATACATATACACATAATACTTAACATTTAATTTAACCAACAATTATACTTATTAATTATAAGAAATAAATTAATAGAAGTGTCTGTTTTATTATTACATTAAAAATATTAATAATTAATTTAACCTTCCATATTGGGCAGATGAGAGTTCATGATTTAAACTTGATTAAGCCTTAATTGTTAAGAAATGATTTAATGATCATTTAGTAAAAGTTTATAATAATTATAGTTCATAGTTTATACATTACATTAGAGGAATTCCTGGTTCCTTGTGCCAATTCCCACAAAATCTTCTATTATTCATAATTTCTGTTCATGCTGGAGTTATTAAT
This sequence comes from Epiperipatus broadwayi, assembly GCA_028023455.1. Classification (NCBI taxonomy): domain Eukaryota; kingdom Metazoa; phylum Onychophora; class Udeonychophora; order Euonychophora; family Peripatidae; genus Epiperipatus; species Epiperipatus broadwayi. The sequence goes on along the minus strand of JAQFVV010012577.1, from coordinate 2,151,856 downwards.
CTGAGGCATCTTTAGCTGGTTCAATCCTGGAACTATTTTATTGCAGCACCCATATGATTCGGGGTCTGCAATAGTGCCATTCATATTTCAACAATATCTTCATTTGGAAATGGTAAGAGGGTGAAAAGTGCATCTTTTACTCCTCCTCCTCAAAAATCAAGCTGGAACTCTTAATTTAATTTTTTTCTTTTTATACTAATCCTTTGGATTCACTAAACTAAGGTTTCCTGTTCCGGTGTTTTTTATTAGGATCCGAGTGTTGGTTGACTTACCACAAGTGGGTAACACAATCTTTTAAAAATTTTTTTTTATATATCTCTTATCTGACCTTTAATTATAAATTTTCCCCAAGGGCTCATATACTTTGGATTAATTAAAACCAACAATCATTTCCATTTTGAGTTTTAACACAATAGACAGTAATTCAATTATTGTAAATTCTTTATCTTTAAATCTTTAAGTTTTGTTTAAAATTTAGTTTTAAAATACTCTTTTTTTTTAAATAAAGTTTTCTTTTAATAATTTTCCATCTGTACGATATTATATATATATGTTTTTGCAAGTTTTTAGTTTTCAATTTTTAATTCTAACTTTTATTTGCGAACATTTATACTTTATTTTTTAAAAATAATGTAATGGCATGTGTACCCATTACAATATATATATAAAAACAAAAAAAAAAGACTTATAAATCCAATAAATAATATTATATTTCAACCAGAGGACTGGTTTTCATCAGAAAGAAAAAAAAAATACACAGTAAAATGGCGATAATCAAAAATTATCGCCATTTTACTGTGTATTTTTTTTTCTTTCTGATGAAAACCAGTCCTCTGGTTGAAATATAATATTATTTATTGGATTTATAAGTCTTTTTTTTTGTTTTTATATATATATATATACCATTTTGACCTGGCTATTTTGAAATACGAACTTTAATGTATTTATATATTAGTTCACAGAAGGCAGTACTGGATTTCTTAATCATGTGGGATGATTTAATTGCTTAATATTTGTATATTTATTTCAGTATAGCGTTATGCACTGGGATTATATTATATATATATAGTAACCAGTTGGATTACATAGACACACTAATATAGTGTGTGTGCATGAATATATATATAAAGTTGAAAGGAAAACTAGAAATAAACACAGACAAAAAATATAGTAGATATTTTCTACATTCATTGAAATAAAAATAATATTAATAACTCTGATTTAAAATATTGTTTTATAAATTAATATTTTAAAAAGGTCTGAATAAATATAAATATTGCATTATTATTAATTATTACTCTGATTTTGAAATTTAAAAACACCCTATTGTATTTTTGAAAATTTAATTAATTAAACAAAATTTGTATCTATTAGAAATCCCCTAAGTAAAAACATGTATATGAAGGGATTAGTGAGATAAAAATAGAAACTCTGTTTTTAATCAAAGTGTTGTAAGCTCTAGTTTGATTAATAGTTTTTTGTAAGAAGGTCAGCTGAAAAATTGTTGCAATATTTTGTTGCAGCTTGTTGAAGTATGCAGCAGTTGGTTTTAGCTGACTGTAGAGTTGGCAGTCCATCTACCATGAATTGATATAGCTGAAGATAGGACAGCAGATCCAGAGCTGCTAATATTTTTCTTGCCAGGAGTTTTGATTTACTTGAAGCTGGGTCACTTCTAAATCAATAGCCTGGAAAAAAAAGAGGGTAAAATAGCTAGCAGGGTTATACAAAGCTCCTATGAAGATCTAAGGACAGTCCACTGCCTTATAGTTTACTGCAGTTTTTATGCATGAAGCCAGGGTCACTTCAAATGGATCAACTAGCTGCTTAAATATGTTCTAGAAGACAGCTTGACAATTGCTTGGACTACAAAAGGAACCTCATGGTATGCCAACAAATTACCAGAATTATATACTTTTACCTGATGATAACAATTTCCTGGAATGACCAAAGACAGCTTGCCCAAGAGAGCAGCTGAATAAAGAAGTAGTTATATGTATGCTGCTGTGTCTACATATGCGAAGAGAAGCACAGATAAACTTGCATACAAAAGTGAGTTGTTTTTCAATAATTTATTTGATGAACATTTTTAAATCTATATTTTTAAATTTAAAGACATTGATAATTCGTTAAGAGGTAACCTAATAAAAGCTTTTTAACCTCTGGAAAATTTGACTATATATTTTTTGTAAAAGAATAAAAGAAAGCTATAATAGAATTTGTTAAACTGATTTTTTTTAAATATTGATACACTCGTATAAGTGTGAAATTTATGTGTTTTCCAAATGAATTAATTATGAAAAAATATAATATTATTGTAACGAGTTGAAATAGATAAGAGTCAGTGTGCGTATATACACAAACACTCATATATGTAAAATTTTGATTTTTTTTTTGATTAAATGTCAATTCATTTTTTTTTAAATATTAATTGCATATTATAAATTGCGCGTTTGTGCACGCATCAATGTAACAATTTAAATGTTGAATAATAATTATTTAAATCTCAATGTGATCATTTGAAATTTTGTATTATAATCAAAATCAGAAAATTCACGCACATATGTGTGCGTATATATGTCAATTGTATTGTAAATTACAAGGCATGTTAGATAGACACCTATATGTAAAATTTTGATCATTTTTCTAAATTAAATATTAATTCAAACATGTTTACTTTGTATCAAGCCACATGCCTGTGTGCTGAATGGGTTTTAAGTAAACATAATTTATTAATCATGTAACTCAATGTATACTTTTCAAAATCAGAACTCTTATAAGACCTTATTTATTTTTTTATTGTTATTAATAAACTTATTTAATTGTTAAAATTGTATTTCATCATCTCTTGTTCACATACAGTAATAGAGCCCATGTTCTCTAAGCTAGGTTTCGGACACGGATAAATGGGGATGTGTTTAGTGCTTTGGGCATCCAGAGATGATGAATCATTATCCTGGTTGGCACAAAAAAGGATACTCTTTAAAGCCCATGCACTATTATATTTTAGTTTAGTTTAGTCTTGTTAAAAAAATTTAAGTTTATAATTGGCCAGTACAAGCGGCCTGTGCATTGATGACGATCAGCATATTTTAAATGTCCCAGCATTATTGTTTGATTATTGGGTTTTAATGGATAAGCACTAAGCTGGTGCATCCAAGTTATGTTTATATAATTGCCCAAGCTGGCAAAGGCTTAATAGTTAGCCTGGTCTAAAGAAGACCCATTTTCTGATCCAGGCACAAGGTTGACTGTTGATTTATATTGTTTATTGTTCAAATCCAGTCACAAGATGGACTGTTGATTTACTGTATTGATGTATTATATTGTGGATCATTCATGATGATGGATGGTTATTTCTCTCAAGTATTTACTTGTACTTATTTTTTAAATGATAGTGCTGGTGATTAATTATTATAGTTGCTCTTCTGAGTTAGCTTCTGACCTCTCAATGATCTCTCTCAATGTTCTCAGAGATGTTTTGATCTCATACATTTATATCTTTAAATATTTACTTATATTTTCAAATTATTGATATTTGTATTTCATTAAATGGACTGCAAGTGATGATGTTTCCATCACACAGTTCAATTCCATGTTTCAACCCATTTTTCTTTATTATCACCCACCCCCATCCCATTACAATATATATATATATATATATATATATATATATATATATATATATATATATATATATATATATATATATATATATATATATATATATATGCTTTGACTTCCCTCATACATACTTTAATACAAATTTTTTTTTAATGATTTCTTTATTTTCCTAACAGTTTTGACTGCTCTGCAGTCTTCATCACAGCGATCTTAATTTTCTCTACTTTTAAAAAAAATGGTAGAGGAAATTAAGATCACTCTGATGAAGATTGCAGGACAATTAAAACTGTTAGGAAAATTAAGAAATCATTAAAAAATCTTTTGCATTAAAGTGTATATGAAGAGAGTAAAAGCAAATATATATATATATATATATATATATATATATATATATATATATATATATATATATATATATATATATATGCAGAAATGCAAAGAAAGTAAAAGGAGAAAAATAAATATATATATATGAAATTACATTTTAAATATATCTAAAATTTATATTATGAAGTGATATTTCAAAAAATGCATCCATAGTGTGAAAGGTTAGTCTGAATTCTGGGCTAATGGAAGATTGTAATATGCCTAAGGTATGGTGAAAAATCATGTACTGATAATAAAAACAAAATCATAAAGAATTATATATGTATATTTTATGCATATACAGATATATAAAACAACAATAAATTATCATTGATAAATCTTAATATTTAAATCCGATGCTAAAAATTTAATTGACATTTTAATTTATCAAAATTCAGAATATATTAAACAGAAGTTTTATTTTAAGATTGTTTAAGCTCTTTTCTTTTTACTATATTTATTTGTTTATGGTATCATTGTAAATATTATTACAAGCATATAATTGTAAAAGTAAGGATTGATTAGCTTCATTTTATTATAATGAAATAGCTATCAAATTTTTTAAACCAAAGATGAAATAAAAAGTAAAGCTTTTAAATAGCCTACTGTAGACAAAGACTTTCTCAGATTAATTTAAATACTGAATACTGAGGTTTTTAATAGTGTTATATCTTTCTTTTTTCTATCACTGAGAACATGTGAATAAACACATTTACCATCTAATTTTAATAACTAGTTGGTTTAGCCAAGTACCAACCATTTAAAAAATGGAAGATCTAGATTTTCTTAAAATCTGAAAAAAAAAGCTGTCTTATTCTAACATCCAGATTATATTCAAACTCTAGGTTATGAGCTAAGTAGACACATGTACTGTAAAATTGTCATAATGAATGTACATTTAAGCAGACTGGTGCAAATAGAGAATAGAATATTATGATAAAATAATAACATTTAATCATTATTGGAACTGGTTTACTATATCTTTTTGCTTTCTTAACAAATTTATCATCTCAAATTTAGAGCAATGTTATAATATAATGATGCTTTCTTCCAAAGATCAACAAGTTATTTTACATATGTTAATCTTTATTATTATCATTATTATTTGCAGGGTTTGGTCACAATGATGGGCTCAAGATCCATGGATGCTTAGCATTGATTATGATGCTCAAATTTCTTATAAAAATCTGAGTAGTAGACCATTTAAATTTTCATTTACATCAAGTAGTATATAAAATAGTGTGTAAAGATTTGAATTGCTCAAATGCATACTATGGAAAAACTAGGGGTAACCTGTCCACAAGACAGCACCAACATGATTATGTCTACAACAGGGCAAAAAAAGCATATTTTTGCAACACAAGCTACAGTCAGACTACAAACATGATCTCTCTAAAGGAGACATTATATGCACTGAGAGAGATGACAGAAGAGAAAGATGAAAGAGGCATGAATAAAAAAAGAAGCTAGCATCCCCCTATCCAAAAAATGGTCTCTATAATATCTTGTGCATAGATTTGGATATAAATAAAACAACAAATTTAATTTTATGCAAATCCTATAAACAATAAACAAATACATGTAAGATGAGCTTTTAGTGAAATTAAGTGTGATACTAATAGTATTGAAAGAACTAAGCTGAATAAAGATGTTTAAAACAATGAAACTTTTTCTGCTTTTAAATGTTCAAATATTTATTAATTTATTACTTATTATCATTATTATTGTTATAAAACAGCAATAATATTGAAACTACTATTACATTCATTCACTGGAGATTGGAAGTCAGTAATCTTAACTAGAGATGTAATTTCCATCACTTTTCTGAATGTACTTAAAAAATTACACAAATCCTTACTTTTAAATCAATAAATTAAAATATATAGTGTACTCATCAATAATTTTATCATATTAAAACAATCATAATTTATATATTTTAAATAATTATTACTATCAAAGTAAAAACAATATATTCACAATATGCACAGACTTTAAATAGCTCACTGTATGATAAAGATTTCATATATGTTTTTATAAAAAAAAGTAAAAAAAAAATTATATCAAAAATTTCTGTTATCAAGTAGTCATGATTTCGGGATTTATCCAGTATTGTTTTAGTTCCAATCCATTTATAGCATCTGCTAAAAAAACAAATAAACTTAAGGGACTGTTGAAAAATTTCCAAATTTATTTGCTCTGGATTCGAACCAAGATTTTGACATGACAAATAATTTATCATTGTATTTACAAAGCTGCTGCAAATATTTTAAGAAAAATCTTATTTAATTCAAACAATGATAAAAAAGTATATAGCCTAATATGGCATTTAAAAATTAAAATTTTTGCTATAATATGAAAAAAAAAAGAATTATTATTTGTTTCTTTGTTTTGATTTCGATTATTTTTTAAAAAGTAAAACAAAGTTTCAAAAAAAAAAAAATAATTTCGAATTTCCAGACTTTTTAAAAATTAATTTTACTTTGTGATTGTTAAATATAATTCAAAAATCTTAATTTTTTCTGTTATTTACATCTATTTTATTTCAGTTTAGTTTCATTTAGATGAAAAGTATTTGAAATTATGTTTAACATTTTCAATTATTTCTTTTTTAATTTTATAGAAGTCAATATAAAAAAGTCTCTTAATTACTGACTACATTTATGAAGTTTGGAACGACTTAAAACCTGTCATAATAAAAAATTAGACTAAAAAAATAATCATATAAAAATACAAAATGTGATTCAGAATTTTGAATGTTATTGAAATCAAAAACTGAGTATATACAAACTTGCAGCAATATAAAAACTTTTAATATATATATAAATATATAAAAACTTTTAAAGAAAAGAAATTTTTTTTTTTTGGCATATAAATTGTATATGAAAGTATTACTGTGATCAATAAATATATAGAGCTGTTTTTAACAATGAGAAAGAATATTTATGACACAAATTTGAAGCTCTTTATTTTTTAATCTAGCAAAAATAAAGTATGACATTTTCATTGGAGCAATAGACTGGTGGAAAAAAATTGCTTTTTTTATATTAACGCTTATAAAAAAACAGATTTTTAATTTCAGAAAAAAAAGTGAAAAATTTAAAAGGTATGCTCAAAAAAACGTGAACTGGTTATTAAGAAAAAAATAGAATTTGACTGGTCTTCAGAAGAAAATATTTATGACTTTGGAGAAGAATAGTTAAAGGCAGAAAGGCATAAAGAATACAGATTGGTTTAGTGCAGAGGAAGTTCAAATATTAATGATTGTGATGATACAAAATAGGTTTATTTGATTTTCGATTTCATAGATACATTCATAATGAATAATTGCTAAAATTAATTAATGATAAATATTTTCTGGGATATAAAAATAATCCAATGTCTAATTATTTAAAAAGTCACGTGTTTAGGCACCACAAATAACAAACTGAGCTCTGATTCAAGAATTTTTAGCTCTTAAATCAATCCCTGTTTTAAACCAACCAGCATAATCTATATGTAGAATAGAAAGGTATTATTAAGAATATTTATTATAACAAATAAAATATAAATATTATTATTCTAATATTTTAAATTTTGTTTAATTTGAATTGTTAGTCAAAGATGTTTTGATTTTATACTAAACTTTTTGACTATTTGGAAACAGAACTTAATTCACTTTTCTTTCCGATCATTTAGATTTTCAATTAAGTTTTACTGTAGATATAAATAAACAAACATGCGCGTATATACTCAATACGCTTTATCCATTTTTTTTTTCATTATTTTAATTTATCTTCTTAATGTCATATTTACATAAACAATATATACCTTTATATATAATTACACAATTGGACTTTATTTTCAGTTTGTTTACAAGAAATAAAATTGAGGTCACATTTTTATTATTGATTTATTTGTAATCTAAATAGCTTTCATTGTATGCATATTTTATTTATAAAATAACAATAACATTGCATTTCATTTTAGTTACAAACCATCAGCCAATATTTATATAAAGTGAGGTAAAAAGTGTAATCTTCAATAAAAATTATTTTGCAAAAATTATCTTTTGTTACTTCATAATAAAATAAAAGTTTTTTTTAATTAGTTTGAATAATAAAATATATATATTTAAATCAACATTTTGAAATATCGATTAACTATTTGTTCCCTCTCAATTCATTAACGTCACCTACTGATCTAAAATACCAATTAGATTTTTCTTTCCAGGTAACATAATAAATATAATTTATTTGTTAGAAGCAGGTAAGTGCAAAATGTTAATTATGTAACAAACAAGACTTTTATAATGTAATAAAATGCAAATTAGTTAAATGAATAAAAAAAAATCAATATGTTAAATTTATCAAAGTGATTTCCCATACAATGTGTCATAATTTAAAATGTGACTTCTTTATTTAAAATAATGAGTTAAAAAAAAAAAAGACATTGAATTAGAGTTTATTGTTATCTTTTAAAATTTAAATAAAATTTGATAAAGAAAAAATGCCTTTACAATAATTACAACATAAAAAATAACTACGGATTTATTAACAATAATTATAATAAATATTATATATATATATGCTACTTTTTTCACATATATAGCTATTTATAACTAGTCGAAAAAGGTATAGCTAGCTAATCTGAGAAAGGTAAATCAAGAATTGAAGCCCTCAAAAAATCCATCTCAACTAAGCGGTCAGTAATCCTGACAGGTAATTTTTTTTGGTTGGCTGCTGAAATTTTTTTGTGGGGTGGTTTTTATTAAATTTAATTTTCCATATACAAATAATCGTAATTAATGTTTTAGCAGGTAAAGGTGATTTGATTAAAGAGCTAAATGATTCTGAATTGATTCAAAGGTGAGAAAGTATAAAAAAATCTCAGTTGAACAATTGAACCGAATTGTGGCACAAACTTATCACTTTATAAATAACCTTATCAATATTTTAATTTTTATCTAATCATACAATGTAGATATCTATTCAAAGTTAGATTTAGATGACTAAATAGTAAGATACTATCGAGTTTTTTGTTTTATTTTTATAAGGGTGCGCCTCATCTCAGTTCCACCATATCACAATCATCAACTAGCCCACAAATTTAGACCATCCTTTCTCATTTTACTGTATTTTACAAATAGCCTTTGCTTATCAGGTGATTATAAATGTGTCAACACCTGACTCTTTATACCATTACTGGTAGCTCAATGTTTTTCCATTACACCACACTCAAGCAAGGCAGAAATTTATTCTATCTATTTTTAACACTTTGGGTAAAGATGAATGATCAATGCATTACAAGGATAATTGAAGTTTTTATTATAATCACATAACAGCATTTTTTGATCATTGGTAATCATCAATCATTGCTTTTTATTTTATTAAAAACTTTTTTTAATAGCATTTTTGTTGGAATATCATAACGTTTAGTGATTAGAAGAACATTATAAATCATATTCTATTTAAAATTATTTTAAATATATCTTTTATTATATGAGAATTTTTACTGTGATGTAAAAATTCCACATCTTATAAAGTTTGTTTTAAAACAATCATTAACAACAAATTGTTAAGTTAGTTGGATACATCTCTCAATATTCATTATTTAAAAAAAGGACATATAGTATTTAATTTTCAAGCAAATAAAAATATCCAAGGTAGTTGTTTTTCATCAGTTGTTGTTCATGTAAGATGATAAATTTTTATAAAGTTTTGCAGAGGGTGTAAATAAATAATATTAAAAAAGTATATAAACATGTAAATAAAAAGATTATAGTGTAAATTTAATAAATTAAGCAAATTCTATGTATACAATTGGCATATCCATACTTTAATATTAAAAAATCTCAATCTTGATATATATATATTAATTCTAATATTTTCACGGATAAAAGATGTCATATTATTATTACTATTTGCGGGATATTCCGTGAAGTGAAAAAGCTAAATGCTGACGTTTCAGTACAATATCAAGTGTATATATATATATATATATATATATAAATAACATTACTCAACTGTTTGAAGTTAAAGATTAAAATGCTTTCAAGCTACTATCTCACTCAGAAACAAGATGTTATTCTTGAAATAAATGCAATCATTAAAAGAGGATGGTATGATATTTTTATACTGCTCGATAGTTAGAATATGATGAATTTTAAAATGAGGCATATATTTCTGGAAAAATGACTATTTATACATTTATAATATAAAAGACATTCATCATCATCATCAACCATTATTAATCCACTGCAGGATGAAGGTCTCTCCAAGTTCAGTCCATCTTCTTCAATCTTTAATTTCTTTTTCCACATCACTCCTATAAACTTTCTTATTTCATCCATCCATCTCACATGTGGTCTCTTTCTGGATCTTTTAAATCTCTTGGAATCCAATTTAAAATTTCAATTGTCCATCTATTATCATCGCTTCTAGCAATATGTCCAGCCAACTCCATTTCAGTCTTTTAAAAGACACTATAAAGGACTATATATTTTATATCTTATTATAACAAACTTACTATACCATTATTGCATTAATGTCTTATTAGTGGTCATCAAAATGATAGTGCTTTAAATAACATTTAAAGATTTGAAGGTTATTGGTTTATTGATTTATCATATTTTTTTTAATGCAATAATCATGCTTTTAAAAATTTTCTGCAGTTATCATTTTTTTTCTTTGTGAACTATTTCAAAATACTTGAATCAAACCCATGCCCATGTTTCATTTTATGATTATAAAATATTGATATATTTTGTTGAAGTATTTTTTGCTTTCTATACACAAATCAATCCTATGTCATTCTCATCCTAAAATTTTTGTTTGCTTCCCCATAGTCTAATTGATTACACTCCATGGCATACATAATATTAGTTTGATCCATCTTATCTAATTTATCTTTTGCATTTCTTAATTAGTCTGCTCAAATTCATAGATGTTCTAAAGTAGTATTAAAGTGTTTTTATATAAAACTAATTGTTTATGTAAGTTTTAATCTGATAAGGAAGAGAATTTGGAAATTTATACTTTTGATACTGAGTGACATATATAAACTTATAGAGCATTTTGAAGTAAATAATAGCTATAAAAAAGAAAATTTAGAAATGAAAAGGAATATATGTGGGTACCATATATTTTGAGTATTTATTTTTTATGTCAAAGTGCAGAAATAAAATTGAATTTAAATGTGCAGTGAAATTTTATGTTAGTTTTAGGGCACTTATGAGTATTGTACAAGTTAATTAGTAATACAAAATATAAATTAGATAAAATGGAATGATCTAATGACATATATGTCATGAGTGTAACAATTGGGCTGCCTATATTTATATAACAGGAAAACAGAGATGAATTTCAAGGATGAGAATGATATAACATTCACTTTTGAATGTTGGAATAATATTAATTTAGTTATATGTATAGTATTCATAAAACTCATTTTTTATTTCTATTTTTTCTATTGCATTTTTCAGATATCTTAGACTTCCAAAAGAAATCTATCAATTCTTTTTACCACAATATGTTTTAGGCTAAATGGGTTTATAAGTAATCATTAAAATCAGTCAACATTTAGACAATCTCAATATCAATAACAATTAACAATCTCAATCTGTTGTCAAAGCAACCTTTATTGTTAAAAAAATTGCCTTGGCAACAGATTAAGATTGTAGATTGTTATTAATATTGTGATTGTCTAAGTGTTGAATGATTTTAATGATATATATATATATATATATATATATCATAATTTCTACATTTATTAAAAAATATAATATTCTAATAATAAATATTCAACACTTTCTTTTCCATACTCACAGAAATCATAAATAATTTTAATCTTTTTCACACTTTGTAGTTCATTCTTCTGTCTGTAAATTTTCTACTCTAGACTTAAATAACAATCCCTTTTTCTAATACAGATGGTTCTAGAATAATATGTTAAGAATTTTTCATTAAAGCATATAAGTATGTGACAATGCCATCTTGTTGTTGGCATTTCTTTAATGTTACCATCAATATCTTCAGCTTCAATAATAATCATGTTGTGATATTATGTTAATGTCTTTTTTAATTGCTAAAATATTTATATTAATCTCCAACATATTGTATCCTTAAAAGTCTTTGGGAATATTTATTACAATTGTTATATGTAATACCAGGGTATGAGCACAGACCCTCACACAACCCACCACTCTCCACTCCATCCAACAACACTGATACACTTAAACATATAAATGTTGAAAAGATAAATAATCACCAATATACGTATTTCATGCTAAACCAGCAATCATCAGTTGGTCCAGATTATCATCTCTGCACATATATACTATAAGTGCTCAGATATATATTAAGATAGACAATCCTTATATATATATATATGAGAACCAGGCACTCTTCACAAACCTGGGAGCTTAATTGTAAGTATAGAGGATTTGAACTCAGATTTTCAATCACCCTTCAACTATCCACACTATCTCATACAACTGATACATATGACCACACACATGTAGAAAAGATTAATAATCACCAATATACGTATTTCATGCTAAACCAGCACTCATCAGTTGGTCCAGACTATCATCTCTCACACATATATATAACCAATGCTATCTTAATATAAACTGAGTATTGATTATATATATGTGTGAGAGATGATAGTCTGGACCAACTGATGAGTGCTGGTTTAGCATGAAATATGTATATTGGTGATTATTAAATCTTTTCTACATGTGTGTGGTCATATGTATCAGTTGTATGAGATATTGTGGAGAGTTGAAGGGTGCTTGAAAATCTGAGTTCAAATCATATATATATATATATATATATATATATATATATATATCTAATCAATATCTATATATATATATATATATATATATATATATAAAGGTAATTCCCATCTAATAAATACTCTTATATCCAATATCTTTTACAATTAATCTAATTAAAAATGTCTTAGGTTTAATTTGTTTTTGACATTTCTTAAATGATGTAGGACTACTTCTCTTTTTATGGGTTAATCTATAATCCATATTTTCCAAGTGTACCTCTTTGTAATTTTTTCTGTTTTTTATCCTAAACTATCAATATTTCATAAATATGATGAATTTGCATCAGCTTCATAAATATTGTATGAGTTTGTTTGCACTACCACCTAGTATGTATATTGATTAGTCAGTACTTCAAATTTTTTTTATACCAAGGAATTTTAAATATTAAATTTTAAAACTGACTGAATTTACTTGTTCGTAATTTTTTGTAATCACTAATTTGGATAATGATATAGCGAAATTAGATTCATTATATATATTATATTTCTTTTTATAAAAACTTTTTTAGATAAAGTGTTTTTTTTTTTAAAAAAAAAAGTAGAGTGAATGAAATTAAAAGTGATTAAGACATTCATGCTCCCATTTCTAAATGCTTAAGACTTTTCTATATATATAGAATATATATAATATTTTTTTGGAATAAACTGTGTATTATTTTGCATTACAATCTGATATTTCAATGGACTAGCAACTGCCATTACCAAGGTTAACTTTTGAAAGAAAAATTGTTAGATCTCAAACAATAATGTGGCTCAGTGCGAGATGAGAAATGAGATTCAAATTGAAGTAGTTTAGCATTCACAATATGAGGCTTATCAAAATGTTTATTTCCCTCAGTTTTTTCACCTATTAATTTTAAGTTAATATTAGATAAAATGAGAGGTTTCCACATAGCTGGAATATGTTGTGCTTCATCAGCCCTATTTAAACCAGTAGGTCTCTTTAATATTTCAATTGACTCTCTCATGGTTCTTAAATCATATCTTTCCAAATTAGCAAGTATTTTTGTATTGTCAAAATCAGGTTTGTGACCAATTTCTAAAAAATGGGAAGTAAAAACTGATGTGCTAATTTTTTGATTAAAAGCATTTCTATGTTCCTTAATTCTGACATTTATTCATCTATTAGACTGACCCACATAGCTTCTTGAGCACTGCAAACATGGAATTTCATAAACTCCTTGGTGTTCCAAAAATATTCTGTCTTTAGGTTTATATAAAAAATCACCAATTTTTTTGCCAGTAGAAAAAGTAGTCTTTATATTAAAACAAGATAGTCTTCTACTGATTTTATCAGTAACCCCTTTAATGTAAGGTAAAATTACTCTATTAAAAAAGGAATTGTCAATTCTATCCTCTTTTTTTTTTTAGTATTAATGTTATGTAAAGCCTTACATATGATGTTTTTATTATAATTATTAGAAAGTAGAATATTTTTTGTAAGTTCTATTTCTTGAGTAAGATGTTCTTTATCAGATAAATTATAAGCTCTAGTCAAAAGATTTTTTGCTACAGAAAAAATTTGTGCAGGATGATGATGAGAATTAAAATTAAGATATCTGTTTGTATGGGTGGATTTTCTGTAAACTGATATTGATAATGTTTCATCACATTTTCTTGCAATTAAAACATCTAGAAAAGAAAGTGATCTGTTATTTTCCACTTCCATAGTAAATTTAATATTTGGATGCCAATTATTTATAAAAACAAGAAAAGAATTTAAGGCATCAATGCCATGAGGCCATATGACAAATGTATCATCCACATATCTAAGCCAAATAGAAGGTTTTTTAGTAGCTGCACATAATACTTGACTTTCAAAATTATCCATGAAAAGATCAGCAATTACAGGTGACAGTGGAGATCCCATAGAAAGTCCTTTAATTTGTTTAAACTTTTGAGAATTATAAACAAAAAATGTATTTTCAAGGCAATGCTTCACTAATGGAATAATAAAATCAGGTAAATCATTGTATTGTGCTATTATACTTAATGCTTCTTCAACAGGAATATTAGTAAACATAGAAGAAACATCAAAACTAACCAATAAATCAGTTCCAGTTAGTTTTAAGTTTTTAATTATAGAAATAAAATGACTTGAATTTTTAATTCTTGATGGAATCTTGTCTGTCAATGGTTGTAAGCATTGGGCTAAATATCGAGCCAAAGTATGCATGGGAGAACCTATAGCACACACAATAGGTCACAATGGTATGTCAGGTTTATGAATTTTAGGCAAACCATAAAATTTAGGATATAATGAAGAACATTCTCTTGGAGAAATTTTAATTTTCATATCTTCATCTATACTAGAACGTTTGATTAGACATTTTGTTTTTTTCTCTAAATATGTCAGAGGATCTCTAATAATCTTTTTATAAGTTTCATCATTAAATAGATCTACAATTTTATTACTATAATCTAAACGATTAAGTACAACCATCGAATTCCCTTTATCTACTGGAATAACAACAATAGAATCATCTTTTTTTAAAATTTTGAAGTGCGATAAATTCTCCTTCAGATAAATTATTTTTTGGTGGTTTCATATTTTTTAAGATATCACAAACTTCAAATCTAATAAGATCAGCTGTGTGTAAGTCTATATTTTTAAGGAAGATTCTATATTGCATATAATATTTTCAATTGGAACACGTTTAGAATCCAGTGCATAATTAAAACATTTTGCCAACAGAGAAATTTCACCAGAAGAAAGTTGACGATGAGATAAATTTTTTACATGTGAATCATTCACAGTATTAATAGTAAATTGTTTTTCCTTTCTACTTATTAATAAAGCAAATTTCTTTTTTTGTTTCAAAGTTTTAAATCCTGAATCTGTAATAGATTGAAAATAAACAATTTTATCTGTAATTTTTTCTGTAGCAAAAAATCTTTACATAACATTAATACTAAAAACGAAAAAGAGGATAGAATTGACAATTCCTCTTTTAATATAGCTTACCTTATATTAAAGGGGTTACTAATAAAATCAGTAGAAGACTATCTTGTTTTAATATAAAGACAATTTTTTCTACTGGCAAAAAAATTGGTGATTTTTTTTATATAACCCTAAAGACAGAATATTTTTGGAACACCAAGGAGTTTGTGAAATTCCATGTTTGCAGTGCTCAAGAAGCTATGTGGTTCAGTCTAATAGATAAATAAATGTCAGAATTAAGGAGCATAGAAATGCTTTTAATCAAAAAATTAGCACATCAGTTTTTACTTCCCATTTTTTAGAAATTGGTCACAAACCTGATTTTGACAATACAAAAATACTAACTAATTTGGAAAGATATGATTTAACAACCATGAGAGAGTCAATTGAAATATTAAAGAGACCTACTGGTTTAAATATGGTTGATGAAGCACAGCATATTCCAGCTATGGGGAAACCTCTCATTTTATTTAATATTAACTTAAAATTAATAGGTGAAAAAACTTAAGGAAATCAACATTTTGATAAGCCCCATATTGTGAATGCTGAACTACTTCAAGTTGAATCTCATTTCTCATCTCACACTGAGTCACGTTATTGCTTGATATCTAATGATTTTTCTTTCAAAAGTTAACCTTGATAATGGCGGTTGCTAGTCCATCGAAATATCAGATTGTAATGCAAAATAATACATGGTTTATTCCCAAAAATATTATTTTATTTACACCATACAACCGTGAAAACATTATATATATATATTACAAATCGATGTCTGTATTTCTTCAAAATAATATACGTAAATTTATAAACAAATATTTGAAAATACAGTACTTAAAAGTTTATAAAAAATATATGTATAACCATCACTTAAAAGCGCTTTCAACTAACTTGTAGCTTTGTCAACTATCACTTTTAAAATGTCAGCTTTTCCATAATTTCATGTCAACTTTCCCATAATTCTGTAATCTTAACATTTGATGCTTGCTTATTAATTAAATCTTGCTTATATTTATATATTAACATCGCCTCTTTAATTTTCCTTTTATAATTATTTCTTTCAGTTTCCAATATTTTTACATTGTTATAATTAAAATCGAAACCATATATACATGATTTATTATGGTCATAAAAGACAGAAGCTGATAAAGTATCATTATTTTTAACATTTTGTTTTGTATTTTGAATCTTTTTAAATAATAATAAGTGCTTGTTTGTTCTTTTTTCCAATGTGCACCTTGATTCACCTATATATCCACTGTCACACCTGAATGTCCATTTCTAAATGATACAATTTTTATTTATCAATAAAGTTTTATCTTTTGAATTGTTTATAAGAGTTAATAAATAGTTAAGATGCTAAAAGAATAAGTTCATAAACATTTAATAGGGTGGGTTTATCTTATCTTTTCAAAGATTTTATTTTGTGTTTAAAAAATGAGATTATTTTTCCAAGCAAATTCATACAGCACATGTGTAGGTGAATGATTCCCTAATAACTGTTACAAATAAAACACAGTGCTAGATAACTAAATAATTATATATATATATTATTATATATAAATATATATATATATATATATATATATATATATATATATATATATATATATATATATAGTGTTTTTTCCTACTGCACTTATCAAGAGCTTGTTTGGGCTGTTGGTGCAACTCTCTGTATTATATATATATATATATATATATATATATATATATATATATATATATATATATATATATATATATATATATATATATATATATATATATGCATGTCATATACAATCTGACACCATTTTATAAGCCTGCATCCACAAAAATAAGTGCATTAAGAGAAAACATTTAAAATCTCTATCTGAAAAACTCCTATCACCAGACCAACTGGTTTTGAACCTTTGAGCCTATGGATCACCTCAGTGAGGAGCTAGAA
Organism: Epiperipatus broadwayi; assembly: GCA_028023455.1. Lineage (NCBI taxonomy): Eukaryota > Metazoa > Onychophora > Udeonychophora > Euonychophora > Peripatidae > Epiperipatus > Epiperipatus broadwayi. The sequence continues at coordinate 2,134,181 of JAQFVV010012577.1, read as the reverse complement.
TTTTCAGACACTAGATCTGAGGTGAGCCATAGACTCAAAGCCATTTGCTCTGGAGATAGAAATTTTTCGGAGAGAGATTTTAAATGTTTTCTCCTACTGCACTTATCAAGAGCTTGTTTGGGCTGTTGGTGCACTCTCTGTATTATATATACATTTTAAATTATAAATATTTTCTTTATCCAAAATAGAAATCTTTTTGAAAATTGCATATTTTATAATATATAATAAAGTATTTGAAATTTATTTTTTTGAAGAGAATATTAGAACTAGATTGGAATTTTTTTGTTTTATAGTCCACATATATCTAGATATCTTGTTTATTTATGCTTATTTTTTTATTATATTTTTTGTTAACTAGCTTTGCATTTATTTATGTACTTATATTTTATTGGTTATGACATTTCTAATTGATTAATCTTGTAATATAAATAAGAATATTTAAGCATTATTTATTTGCTCATTATTTAATTATAGTGCAAACTACTATATAATAGCCAAATTGATATAATTATATGTGTACTTTATAAATCTTAGTTAAATAATGAACTATTAGAAGTTGCTTAAATCCTCTCATTTATAATAATACTATAAAAAAGAAGTCTGCAACATATTAATTACATAATTGGTTTCTGTTTTATATTAATTCATTTTAATGTTATTTGTCTTTGTTTTTTTTTTTATTTATTTGTATAATATTATCTGCTTTTATTTTTCTTTTTACTTTGAATAAAGTTATTCAAGCTTTCATTTCTATTCTCAAAATGTCCACTTCATTATGTAACACCCATAATAAATCTCCTAAAAGTATGGACTACTTCAGTTATTATTTGCAGACTTTTATGAGTGATTTTCATTCTCACAATGTTTGACAGCTTTTTTTAAAATTGTATTTTATCAATTTTAGGATATTGTTTTAATTCTGGAAATCTTCTCTTCTCCCCATCAAAACCTATACTAGTTTTAGTAATTATACAACTGAATTTATAATACTTCTTGATTGATTATATAAACGACACTACTCTAGAAGTTAGTATCATATGTTTACTTTTCAAAATCTTTGATTACATGATCATTAAAATAATGATTGCATTGATCCCTTTTCTTGAGGGTTGTCCTTCTATCTTTAACATTAGTGTAATGTAATTATCTAATGAACTTAATTATACCTTAATATCATCAAAATAATTTGTTTAAAAAGCTATGCTTAAAGTGACAGATATAATCTAATCAAGTACCTATTTTCATGTTTTCTCTTAGTTTTTTTTATGGTATTAATCACCATCACAGATTAAACATCACATTTTTTTCTTTATTGTTTCTAATCAAACTAACTTTCATATTTAATAGAATTGTTCAGATTATAATATTTTATATTATAATTCCCTCTTTGGTTTAATATGATTGTAGAATGATAGATTCAAAAGAAGAAGGTTTATGGATCACCTCTTTGTTCCGTCATTTCCAATGCTCTAAAGTCATATTATGTCCTGAATGACTATCTATCTGATTATATATATATATTATTAATGCAATAAACAAAAATAGGCTATAAATAAATGATACTCTGTTGATAAAGGATCAAGAATAAAAAGAATCCACTTGTTTAAGCTTTTGAAGTTTATAAAATTACCCCTATCATCATTGATTGAAGTATAGAGTGAAAACAATATATCAGCCAGATGAATATATGACATTAATAATTATAAAATTAATAGTTATTTATACAAACCAAATATCACTTTTAATGACTTTATTTTAATAATTAAACAAAAGTTAATACTTGTAAAATTAAACTATCATAACTTAATATGTATGTAATTAATGGTGAAAATCACTCTCCTCTCAGGCTAGGCATATATATATATTGTATCAGTTGCAAATCAAGATACATAATTGATCACAAGAGTGGCTAAATACCGATTACTTTTTTTTTTCATGTGTCATAGCATCGGCCGGGACATGATCCCGTTAACCCGGGACAACTGCTTGTAAGGCAGCCGTGCTGACCTCTCGACCACCAACGCTTGACAAATGCTGATTACTTTTGAAGTAAAAATTTAAATAAATGAAAAAAAAAAAGAATAGACCAATAAGTTAAAAAAAAACAAAAAAGATTTGTTTTAGATTCCAATTTAAATTTGCTTGTATTGTCTCTAAATTTAACATTCAAAAGTTCAAAGGTCAAGTATTCAATATTTAAAAATAAACATGATTTTTTAAAATTTTTTTTAAAAAAAGGATTCAAATTTTATTTCAAATGTCAAATTTACAAAAAAGATTTTTGCATTGTAACAAATATTTTTTTATTATTGTAAAAAATAAAATTAACTAAAAAAATAATTAGAAAGGTGATAAATGTGATTTATTTATTTTTAAACAATGGTAGTTTAAATAAAATGTAACTTAAAATTTTTATTAAAAGCTTGCCCCCCCCCCCCAGTGTCTTCAGTCTGTCTTTTGTTTAGCAGTCATCATTAAGTACTTGTAAAACTTTAATTTTATTTTTATTTAGCAATCAAGTTATGAACAAAAATAAATATTGTAAAATGACCATTATGACCCATGGCAGCTAAGTCCACCATGTCTGTATCATTTACCCTGGATTAATGTAGTTTGGATTAACCATTTAAAGCCCATTATGTGATCAAATTTAAAATGCCATTTCTGAGCTGTGCTTAATCTACCTTTAAAAAAATTATATTTGCAAATAATTATGAAATGGAATTTCTCTCTTGTGGAATATTTATGCCTTTAGAGAGATGAAGAAGTATGATACAAATAATCTGAAATATATAGAGCTAAATAAATTTAAAAAAAAAAAAAATATTCCTAAGTTTTCAAGGATGGATTTATAGTGTGTGAAATACCTGAATAATGTAAAAACAAATAAATAAAGACAAATGTTAAGCTTAACAAGAGATTTTAACTGGAGACTTTAATAAAACTTTTTGTTTTAAATGTGATTACATGGATGATGGTAATATGTATTAATATTTTATAACTTAATGTAATAGTATCTTAATATTTATATGTTTTATTGTATAATAAATAATTTTTGTTATTAATTAATTCAGCCTTCTGTCTCTCTTCTGATAAATTCTGATCATTTCAATTTAATACATTAATTTTGTAATAGTTAGTGAGATAGAAGTTTATACTCTAGAAAAATTAATCATGATTTTGTTTAATAATACAGATGGTATAGAATATCCTCTATGAATTTCCCAGTATTAGGTGACATTCTTGTTTTAAACCTAATATAAATTCTATGCTATAAATGCTCAGATATATATTAAGGTAGCCAAACATCATATTTTAATGGACAGGCTTTAATCTACTCCACCCTCCAACTCTTCAACCATCCATCCAATTGAAAATCTGATGATGGAATGCTTGAAGGCCATCATGAGGCTGAGATTCTTGTCACACCCATGTTGACCTAAGATCAATCTGACCCCTCATGTACAGGATGTAATCCATTTAAAACATATACCAGGGATAGGCAGACATCTCTACTTATGTAATGACTGAAACACACAGATAGTGTGGAGAGTGGTGGATCATGTGAAAGTCTGTGCTCATATACCCTATATATTACATATATAGACACAGGTATATAATAAGCCTGTGTGTTTTAGTTAAGCAATGTTAAATAAAATTTTATGCCTTGGATTGCTCTGTAATTTGTTTATATATGTATGATGTAATGTTATGCAAATTTTAATATATATGTACAATTTTGGAAAATAATCACCATTGCAATATATAAAATCGCCATAATTGCAAAACAAAATAAAAAGGAATCAGAATTCTGATAAAATCAAACATTCAACCATAAAAAAGTTATTTGACCTATGAAAGTTTAGAATATTTCTTATATATATATATGACAATAGATGGTGTTCTACCAAAAACACCGTCAAGCGTAGTTTTTTGTTTACATAAATGTCAGAGCAAGCATTCACTATCTTTAACTTTAATTTCCACCTTCATATCATGATTTCAAGCTATTTTCCATCATCAGTGAAGGACAGGAATAAGAAAATAAATCTAAACCCAAACTCTGAGCATTTATGAAACAGTTTTTATTCAGCTTGCAAGCGTGAATCTTTTAGACACATAATATCTTCAAACTCAGGGAATAAAGCATAGCAAGCCAGATAGCTGCATGGGTCTGATCTCAGTTCAGCATCACCACATAGTAGAAGCCTCTGCAATATATATCATTGCAAGAAAGACCTCAAAGGTACATTTATGAAAAACAAAAAAACACAAGTTAAAGCTTGCTAACGCTTGTATTTATGACAATAGATGGCGTTGTTTTAACTTGTGCTTTTTTGTTTTTTATAAATGTACCTTTGAGGTCTTTCTTGAAATGATATATATTGTAGAGGCTTCTACTATGTGGCGGTGCTGAACTGAGATCAGACCCATGTAGCTATCTGGCTTGCTATGCTGAGTTTGAAGACATTACGTGTCTAAAAGTTTCATGCTTGCAAGCTGAATAGAAACTGTTTCATAAATGCTCAGAGTTTGGGTTTAGATCTATTTTCTTATTCCTGTCCTTCACTGACAATAGCAAATAGCTTGAAATCATGATCTGAAGGTGGAAATTAAAGTTAGAAATAGTGAATGCTTGCTCTGACGTTTATGTAAACAAAAAACTACGCTCGATGGTGTTTTTGGTAAAATGCCATCTATTGTCATAAATACAAGTGTTAGCAAGTTTTAACTTGTGTTTTTTTTGTTTTTCATATATATATATAACATATAGGGTATATGAGCACAGACTTTCACACGACCTGCAACTCACCACACTATCTCATAACACTGATTCCCTTGAACTATATATGTTGAAAAGATAAATAATCACCAATATATGTATTTCATGCTAAAACAGCAATCATCTGTTGGGCCAGATTACCATCTCCACATATAAATGCTACAAGTGTTCAGGTATATATTAAAATAGCCAAACCTCATACTTTAATGAGTAGGCTTCAATCTACTTCACACTCCAACTCTTCAACTATCCATCCAATTGAAAATCTGTTGATGGAATGCTCAAAGCCACCCTGAAAACGAGATTCTTGTCACACCCATGGTATATTTTCAAAATATAGAAATTTTGCACTACGAGGTAGTTAACATACATTTATTGTTTGTAATAATTAAAGTTCAATTATTATGTTTATTATTGTATAATTTAATATATCTTATAAATATTAATTGTTATAAAACATTGACTGATTCTTGTATTTTCTTTCCTTTTCGTAAAGTATATAATGTTACATGTTTTATTTCATCATAATGCTTAATGCAAATTATAATCATATGTTATAATATTTTTTCCATTTTGAAAATGAAAATAAATCACAATAAATAATTTACAAACAAAAAAATATTACTACATTAATGTAAGAATAAATATTTTAAACTTTAGCTTAGTTAATCTGACTGATAATTTAATCTTAGTGAATCACAAGTCCTATTAAAGTTGGAACTCTTTATTTTATGTTACAATAGTAGTTTAAAATCTATAAACGTCAAACCAACTTCTGACTTCAACATTTTTTATTCATTGTTCTCTTTAGACGCTTATAATTATTCCCTTTTAAATAAGTAGTAAACTTTTTTTGTTGTTGAACTGTCCTTCTTATCCTCCATTTATTATTATCCATTAGAAACGTATGTAGTTTTCTTAATATTTCTGAATAGCTTATTACATTCCATGAATTATCAATCTGTGGTTTAAGAATGGGAAATTATTTTAGAGATTTTTTTAAATTACAATATTCAAGAAAATTTCTTAAGTTCAGGATTATTATTATTAAACTTAAATAAGACATCTATCTATCTATCTATCTATCTATCTATCTATCTATCTATCTATCTATCTATCTATCTATCTATCTATCTATCTATCTATCTATCCATCCATCCATCCATCCATCCATCCATCCATCCATCCATCCATCCATCCATCTATCCATCTATCTATCTATCTATCTATCTATCTATCTATCTATCTATCTATCTATCTATCTATCTATCTATCTATCTATCTATCTATCTATCTATCTCTTTTAATGCCTAATAATTAATTATTCAGTCTATATTTATTTATCTATTTACCCACCTCCATATTCATCTACTTATCTATCTATGCACCTTCTTAATTATTACTTAACTGAGTAGGTGACTGACGATTTATTTACACGTATACAAATTTTAATATAAGTGTAAGTACTGATGTAACTGTCTGCGGGTTTTTCTCTCTCTTTTCTATCAATTTTTTTTATTTATCTATTTGTATCAGTATTACCCTATTGTCTTTTTTTGCTTATCTACACATTTCTTTTTATGTAAATTCATAGTTTACATTCTAAAAAAAAGATATTTTAAAGAGTAAAGAAATATATATAACATAGATTCAACTAATTATTTTTTCCTTCACATTTTTTTCCATACATTTTCTCACTTTCTTTTGTTACATGTTTTTCAAGTCTGAGTGTCTTTAAATTTTCTTTTTATATTAAATCCAAAAATATTTTTACAAAATGAATAAATAAAATCATAGCTGAGCATCGCTAAATAATCAATATTTAAGCACCAAGATGTCTTAGTAATTTCTTTCTGATAACAACCTCATGATAAAAAGCTATTCTTTACTCGTAGACGCGTACTAGGAATTTTTTTTTCATAAAAAAATTTAATAATTTACTTAAAAATTGAAAGTATATTTTAAACTCTTTTAAAAAATTAAAGTAAAATTAAAAAATTTGCAAAGCCTTCATTTGAACATATTTTAAAATTTATTGATATTTTAAAAGTAAACTATTTTTATAAAATTCGGTTTAATGTAATTGAAGATAAATAATCGATTTTAATATGTTAAATAGAGAAATTTTTTAAACATAAATAGTCTCAACACGGAAAAACCCTGTGTATATATATATTTAAAATAAAACAGCATTTAAGCAGCACTCTGTATGAAAGGCAAGGGATCTCCAAAAATCCCCATAAAGAATCAGCGAAGAAGACAGTACTCACCAAGCGGCCGATTACTGGATAGATATAGTTTAAGAAATTTCTATTTTTATTTTATCACCTATTTAAAAAGAAGACTAACTCATTTATTAGCTAATAATTGGATGATTTACTAAGCTGAATTAACTATTTAAAGAAAAATCTTTAGCCTGATTGGAATATCAAATAAATTTTAAATTTAACTCAACTCAGAATCAAATTAAAGATTGAAAAAATTGATTCCAAGAGAACTATCAATTCTTTAATCTCTATTTGTTATACAAAGATTCTTATGTTGTAGATTATTATATTAGCAATCTATTATTATAATCTTAACTTCAAATTCAGAACTGAACTTAAATACTTTCAAGTAGTTCAGTGGCAAGAGAATTTATATGCAACAGCTGACATAAAGAGCCAAATAGTAAATGATGGGCAAATACTTATTTCTCTCTCATTTTTTTTATAGTATTTAACTAATGGATGACTAAAAAAACTCCATAAAATTTTTAGTGCAAGTAGTTGACTAATCTTGTGTAAAATATTTAATTTTTTATTATTTTTTTACATTTGTAAAGTGCCGAATAAAATTCTCTGTTTGTTAGTGGACTAGATGCTGGTATTATATATATATGGTAAAATGTCAATTTACATGGGATATAGATTTCCAAGTATGATTCATAATACTAGCATACCGATTTTCTAATTGGGTCACACTGTCCACCATCTAGGTAATGAATGTTATTATAAAAACTTTTGTAGAAACATATAATTTTTAATGTATAACAAGACTAAAGCTTCAACCAATAAATAACAAAATTAAAATATAAAAGTGATGATGGAATGAAAATATAAAAATCAAAAACTGTTGGAATGGGTTTTACAAACTTACTCTTACAGACGGATACTTAAGTATTTTCATCCCCCCCTCTCCAGATCTTTTGCAAGCCAAAACTCTTTATTGTATTAGTTAAATTTTCAAATAAATTGTACCTGGAAGAAAAATTAAATCAAAAGAGTAATGTGTTCTAATAGTGGAATTATAAACAAAGCCGTGATTCAATCCAAAAACAGTCATAATAAGAAACCAAAAGAAAAAAATACACCTATTAGAGGCTGTATTCCTTATCTAAAAGAAACTATAGACAATATTGGATGTATTTTAAAACACTATAATATTAACCAAACCAAGCTTGGGGTCTCGATCTCTCTTGAGGCTAATGGGATTTATGAAATTGCATGTGGAGTTTGTGGCATCTTTTTTGAAGGTGCCAACAATCATTGCATCAATAGAAAGATGAAAATGCTAATGCAGTTAAACTTCATTCATTATCATCAGCATTTTCATTTCATGCCATGAATATAGATCATAATGTACTTTTATAAGCATTAGGATCCTATTCAGATATGTCACTCTACACTAAAGAAAAGTCAGAGAGGTCATTGTGATCCATAAGAAATCAAACTGTAATGATAAATGTAGTGATTTATGCAAATTATCTTCCCATTTGGAAATTTTTTAAAAGTGTATTAATCCCAATAGATTGATTTTTATAAAGATTTTCTTTTCTATTATCATTCCTCTATCATTTTTATATTCAAAACTTTTCTGTTCTTATTCCTTTAATCTGATCATTCATCAATATTTACAGAATCTCCACTTTATAATAACATTCATTACCAGTTGATGGGTGGCATGATCTAGCCAAAATAAGTATGATAGTATTATGAATTGTACACAGATGAATATGAATTATATATATATGAATGTTTTCATGGATTACAGATATAAAAGAAATGAGTAAAAAAACAAGACACATACTAAGAACAGTTAGAGCTGGATAGGCAATTGGGATGAATTTTAAAGAAGAAAAAATGTTATAAAGGATTAAACTGAAAAAAAAAAAAACAATCAGTAAATAAATTCCATATGATTAAAAAAAATGTTGCTTATTTTATGTCCACATTTGCACAAAGAAAATTATTTCTTACCATATTAAGCTATCTTGAATCTTATATATTTTTTAAAGTAGAAGTTACTTGTAAGAAAATGTTATTATTCTAAAAGATGTAAAATTACTAGAAATTTGTTTGATGCTTGCTTTAATATTTTTGCAAAATTAAATATATGCACTGAATATTAATTGTTTAGTTATGAATTATTAAATTTACATTTGCTCTATATTTTGAGCTCCATTTTATGAACGCCTACTTATAAAATTTTAAGAATATTTAACTGAAATATCAGTTGAGATTTCTTGAAACAGTATGAATGTATGTGTGAATAAACCCTTTTTTTCATTTAATAGATATTTACAATTATAAAAGAAAACTAATTTATGGCTCTTATTTTCTTGAGGTTGTAAAGTCATTAGACAAAGGAAGAGTTAGGTCAAAGGCAAAGGATGCTAAAAAAAACCATGAATGTAAACCTAGTCTGACAATTAATGACAATATTTATTTAGATACTTACAATTGCAGTCAATTTTAAAATGAAAACTAATTGTGTGAATTGGAAGAATACCTGAGTAATATTAAATGGGACATTGTTGCACTTTGTGAAGTTAAAAGAAATGATAAATAAATAAATAAATAAATAATTGATTTAATAAATGGTCATATATTTTATTACAAAGGCCCAAATATTCAAAGTATAAGTGAAATGGTATTCATTATAAATAAAATGCAAAAGAACAACATTGTGGATATTAATGGTATATTAGAGAGGATGGCAATATTGAGTGCAATAATTCAGGTTAATGCCTCAAAAAGTTCTTCTTATAATTAAAAATTAGAAAATGATTATATGGATATAAACTAGGCTTTGAATCAGACCAAACAACTTTTCAAAATTATCATGGCAAACTGTAGTACTAGAATTGGTAAACAATTGGCAGATGAAAATGCTATAAGTAGAGTTTATTACAATGATAAAAATTGGAGAGAATATAGACTTGTGAAGTTAACAAAAATGTAATTAATTCTTTTTGAAAAAGAAAATTAAATGTAAATTAACATTGAAACATCCAAATGAAGTCACATTCGAATTGGATTATAATTTGACTTAATAGAAAAAATACATTTCTAGATTGCAATATTCTTAATAGATTCAAAGCACAAAAGAGTCTTTGATTAGTGAGATGTAAGATATGTGTTAATGCAAAACTAGAGAGAAAACTACTAAGAATGATAACATTATCTGTTAATAAAATGAATAAAACATTACACGATTACCATTTCATACAAGCTATTAAAACTTTTCTTACAGTAGTAAGAAAAGTTTGCTATTGTACTGATTGTTGATATTCTTAACCTTCAGAAACACTCCAATAAATTTGAATGGGAATTTGCAAATTATTTAAAATTATTAGAGGTTAAATGAGGTTTAGTCTTGAATGAAATCAATAAGAAAATAATTGATATTCTATTGAAAACTAATAGAAAGGTAGATGATAGAAAAAAAAACAATTTATAAATTTTTTATGGAGACAATTCAATGTGTGAAGAAAAAAAAGACTATAATTTTATTTTAAATGAATCATTAAAAAGAAACGAATATCTATAATTTTGTAAAAGGGCAAACAAAAATTAATAAAATATATACAAAATAGCATATACTTTTTAATTTATTGGCTGTTATATAAGCATTCTAAATGTGCATGTGAGAAGGTTTCAGCCTTTCACTTTAATCCACTTTAATATAAAATAGAATTTATTTTCCTTGCATACAGTTTCAACTGTCCAGCAGTCATTATCAGCACTGCAATATTTAAATATATATAACAATACAAGTAATACATATCTATACATACATTTATATATGACAAACATTATAAACAATATTCTATATTAAATACAATATATATATATATATATATATATATATATATATTGTAACGGGATGGGATGATGAAAAAAAGTGAAATGGGGTGATGGAAACACATCATCAACCCCAAGTCAATACAAATAATTTACAAAAACGTATATTAGTAATGAAATGAGATTAGAAAATTTCCAAGAACATTGTGAGATCAGAAGAGCAACTAAAGCATAATTATTATCAACCAGCATTATAAAATAAATATCAGTATAAGTAAATACTTGTGAGAAATAACCATCCATCATCATCATTGATGGGAATAAACAAATTAGTACAATAAAATATATAAATCAACAGTCAACCTTGTGACTGGATTGAAAATGGGTCTTCTGTAGACCAGGCTAACTATTGAGCCTTTGCCAGCTTGGGCAATTATATAAACATAACTTGGATGCACCAGTTTAGTGCCCATCCATTAAAATACACAATAATCAGAAATAGAACAATAATTCTGGGACATTTAAAGCATGCTGATCATCATCAATGCTCTGGCCACTAAAGTACTATTAATGTACTGGCCAACTATAAACTTAACTTTTAATAAGACTAAAGTAAAATAAAAGATAGTGCATGGGCTTTAAAGAGTATCCTCTTTTGCACCAACCAGGATGATGATGATCATCTCTGGATGCCCAAAGCACTAAACACATCCCCATTTATCCATGTCCGAAATCTAGCTCAGAGAACATGGGCTCTATTACTGTATGTGAACAAGAGATGATGGAATACAATTTTTAACAATTAAATATAAGTTTATTAATAACAAAAAAATGAATAAGGTCTTATAAGGGTTCTGATTTTGAATGGTATACATTGAGTTACATGATTAATAAATTAGGTTTATTTAAAACCCATTCAGCACACAGGCATGTGGCTTGATACAAAATAAACATGTTTGAATTAACATTTAATTTAGAAAAATGATCAAAAAATTTATACATAAGTGTCCATCTGACACGCATTGTTATTTTCAATACAATTGACATAAAATAATTATAAAAAAAATTGATTAAAATTTACATATGTGTTACAATTGATAAGCATTGGTATCTGCAATACAATTGACAGATATGTGCATACATACATGCGTGTGATTTCTGAACATATTTAGTTTTTACATAAAATAGTACATGATTAAGCTTTTAAATTATGTTTTAAGTAATACAAATACTTATGCTAGGTTTACTACAATACGTATATAGAATTGCACAGATTATTAACAAATTTAATTTTGTCACACAATACTTTTATAATTAATAATTTCATAAAATTTACACACTTGTTATGACAATAAAAGTTATTTTCACAATTACTTGTTGTTGAAAATGTATAAATTGCTTTTCTTATTTTATAGTAAGTTCCACTATTTATCGATTAGTTTCTATCAACTTTTTTCTTTCTTTTAATACATGAAGTTATTTGCTTGTTTGCTTTACTTTAAAAATGTCTCTTTTTCTCTTTTTAATAAATGAAAGATAATATCCTTTTATAGCATCCAAAAAAATATATAAATTTTGAAATGTCTTTTTGCTTGATTAGTTAATGCTGATTAAGTAGGCAAGGTGAGATAGTAAAAATGAATACGTGAACTGCAGCTCTCCACGCCATGATAAGCAGAGAGCCAAGCTGGACTATCAGTACACAAAGCTCCATGACGTCGCGAGAAAATACCTCATTTTTAAGCACTGCCCTTCTAAGTACCTAAACAGATCATCCTCAAAGAGTAGTATCCAGAAAAAAAAAAGGCATTGCGCCAACCCTGCTCATCTCTGTGAGACTTAGGGGTATAAATGTGGTCTATTCATGAGACCAAAGCCTATTCATGAGGCCTATATATATTCACCACTGGACTACCCTGGGAGCTCAATATCTAGGTCTAGACAGTGCCGAGCATATACTTCGGAGCATCATGAATACTCTGCATCCAAACAGTCCTGTCTAACTATATACTCACCATAAGCATAAAAAGTACAAATTCACGCATCATTTTCAAAATGTAATTTTACATATGTGTGTGCGTGTGTGCACACGCTGACGTTTACATCATATTTTAACTTAACAGCAATAATATTATATTTTCATTATTAAATTCTTTGGAAAATATGCACAAATTTTATACGTATACGTGTGTGTATAAACAAACTATAGACATAATTTAAAATTAGTTTCAATTTATAAATTCTCTTTTTTTTTCCTTAAAAAAAAGTATAGTCAATTTTTGACAGGTATTTGTTGATTAATTATCAACGTTTTTAAATTAAATTATTGAATCATCGATTCTTTACTTTTTTTTTTATAAATAATTTTTTTCAAAATAATGTCCAGATAATTATTGTTCAAAAACGTCTATTTTGCCTTTAAAATGAGATGGTCAATGAATTATTCTTGACTCTTAATTATAATTCAAGCAAAATTACTTTATATTCTTTTAAATATATAGATTTTTAACCGACTTAAAAATAATATGTTCTATATATGTCTATTTTTATATGACTTATTTAAAAACAACTCACCAGCTATATATACGTTTATCCATGATTTTCTGCATATATCTGACGCAGCATACGCGTAATTAACTCTTCAGCAAGCTAGAAGATTTTTTTTCTTGGTGAGTTTGGTTTTAGTGATTGTCATCATCAGGTAAAAGTATAATCCATGTATAATGTTGACCCATAGTTGGCCTCCCGTCTGTGTAGAACTGTTCCAGGTAAGCAGCTGTCCTTTCCATCTTTAAGGCTATGAATTACAGCACAAAGAAGTAGGTCATTTTCTTGATGTGAATTCAAACTCCTACCAGGAAAATAGTAGCGGTTCCTGAATTTACTGTTCTGCCTTCAGCCACATAACTTCATAGTAGCTATTTTGCCAACTCTCCGGTCAGCTAAAACCAACTGCTGCAAACTTCATCAAGTTGCAACAAAATATTGCCACCAACTCTTCAGCTGGCCCTTCTTACAAAAAACTATTAATCAGACTAGAGCTAATCCTGTTATCAGCCCTTTTATAGACTCATCTGAGGTGTTAACAACACTTTGATTAAAAACAGAGTTTTTATTTTTAGCTCTCTAATCCCTTTAAAAACATATGTGTTTTAATTAATTAAAAAAATTTCAAAAACAAGTATTGTGTTTTTACATTTCACAATCAGAATAATAATAATAACAATACAATATTTATATTTATTAAGACCTTTTTTAAAACATTAATTTCATAATGAAATTTTATTTTAAACCCAGAGTTATTTAACCCTTTACTTGTTATTATTTTATTTTAGTAAATGTAGAAAAATGTCTACTATATTTTTGTCTGTGTTTATTTCTAGTTTTCCTTTCAATTTTACATATATATTTATGCACACACACTATATTAGTGTGTCTATGTAATCCAACTGGTTACAATATATATATAATAAAATTTTCTTAGATGAATTGTCATTAAATTCTAAGCATTAGGAATGCTAAGTAAGAAAAGCTTCAGTGTAGACATATCTTAAAACTTGAGTTAAGCACTTTCAAGGTCTTGGTTTTGATATATTCATAGCAATAAGTGGTAGATAGGAGGGTGATAATTATAAATAGAATGTATGTTTTATGTAAATGTATCCAAATGAATTATATAGCCCACTTTTTAGAGAGGGGAAGCAGGATTCCTTTTTATTTATGGAGTTTGAATTATTAGTGATGACCATACCTTCTTTATTCTGTTCTCGGGACTGGTTCATTTAATGCACATGGCACTGGCTGATGTGGGTTCAAAGGTCGGTCTGGATGTGTTTTGATGCTCCAGAAATATGGAATTATGTTTTGGCTTGCTTTTGGCCCTTTTGTAGAGATACTGATGTTGGGGACAATCTTGTTGCAAGACTGGTGCATGATTCTTTATAGTAGACTGCATTCCAGCTGTCTTAAGTGCAGGCAGTGTAGTAACTGGTGTGGGGAGTATGTTCAGTGGGAAGTTTATATTTAGAGTTGATTAAGCTATTGATAGAGGATGATCAACATCTTCAAAGATAGACTATCCCCAAATCATACCCTCCACACTGTTTACAAAATTTCTTTGACTCAAGCCAGGTGTAATTCATTCTACTATGGAGAATCATGCCCCAGCCTTGCAACAAGATTGTCCCAATATCAATATCTCTAAAAAATGATTGAAAGCAATCCTGAATATAAATCCATATTTCTGGAGCATAAAAACATATTCATCCAGACATTTGAACCCCCATCAGCCAGTGTTATGTGCAACAAATAAAGCATATACAAAGCAAAATAAAGAAGGCATAATACATCATTAATAATTCAAACTACATAAATAAAAAGGAATCCTCTTCCCTCTGTCTAAGAAGTAGGATATCTAATTCATTTAGATACATTTACATAAATTTACACCCTACTTATACCCATCAACCCTCCTGTCCACCACTCATTGCTATGAATATATCATAACAAAGATAATCTAAAGCACTTGGCTCAAGTTTTAAGATATGTCTATACTGAAACTTTTCTTATTTAGTATTCCTAGTGATTATAATTTAATTATATTTCATCTAAGAAAAGTTAATCAATTTACATATATAAGTCCCATAAACCATTTAGAAGATAATAAAGATTCAAAATATCTTGTAAAGATGAAAACAAAATATTTCCTATAATAATTACTTCAAAATTCTCAAATATTTTAAGAAAAGAAGTGAGTCGAATTTAAATCTATAAAAAATAAAAACTCCAAAAATTAATAGAATTATCATTGATATCTTAACAGAAGCAGTTGATGAAATGAAAGAAAAATGTTGACAATGTTTTATAGCAAATATATAAAGATAAAGATGTATAAAATATTTGTAATATATAGGGTATAAATATTTGGAAAAATGCTTTAGTAATAATGATAATTTAAAAAAGGTAATATTTAAAATTACAGATCTATTGGTCCTCTATCAATTTTATACAAACTCTTTGACAATATAATTATAATTCACCTGCACAAAAGCTTGGATTTTAACCAACCAGAAAAACAGGCTGGATTTAAAAGTGGTTTAAGCAGAATGGATCATAAAAATATTGAAAGAAGTTATAAAAATTTTGATTTATACATTATGAAAATGCATTTTATTCTATAAGCTATTTCATAGTGATTAAAGCATTGGATCATCAATATATAAACCCAGCATATTATCATATTCTAAAGAATATTAAAATATAACAGAAGTAATTAGATTACATTTTAAAGATAAACCACCCATTGAGTCAGCCCACTATCTTTTTTATAAAATTAAATGTGATCAAATTAATTGTAAAGCCATATGTTATGGGTAATCAAGAGCCAATCTATCAACAAGGCTAGCCCAGCACAAATATTTGTATAACAGAGCCATGAAAAAGTCCAAATATTTTTTTATATTTATGAATGATAAGCAATAACAATGTCATAAATTCAACCTGACAAAAGTTATTATCATTTGTACTGAGAGGGAAGACAGAAAACAAAAGGGTAAAGAGGCTTGGATAATAACTAAAGATAGATTTGCTATAAACAAAAAAAGAATCTAGAATTCGCAAATAAGTAGGCATTATGAAAATATTTAAATATTTCCAAATAATGAAATAACAAATTTAAATATACTAAATAATGATATCAACACTAAAGAAATGAATGCACTATGAATATGTTATATAATATATTGAAAGCATTCTAAACATCAATAAAAGTATTTTGAAGGTTAATAAAAATATCTAAACAATATGGTTGTGCACATGTGATCTATGGCATAGAAATACCACATGTGTGTTTTGCCATTGGATTAGGGTAAGATTAACTTATTAATAAGTGAAATTACTAGTTCTATTTCTAGTGAAAAAGTAAAAAAAAAAGAGAAACTATTTTAGTTTAACTAACTATGATTGAATGGATGTAATTCAAATTAAGTAGAGCTTAACCTCTTAAGTCCATGAATAACAATTTATGTAAATACAATTATAAAATTAATTGAGTGAAATCTTCTAGTTGGAATTATATCATAGAATACAACTATCCTTCTAAATTCTTCTAAGAACAACATGATGTTCTTTTAATATAAAAATCATATAAGAAAAAAAATCATATAATGAAATTGTTGATTAGAAAATATAAATTAACTGGAGATAAAAAAGACATTTAGTTTCACAAAACTATATAAAACTAAATAATTAATTTATATACTGCATATATTATTAAAATTCTGCAAATTCGTCTATTAATAATTATAAAATTCTAATAATTTAATTAAAAACTATATTACTAATAATTTTAAAATTTCAGTTAAATTTATTTTTAATCTAATTAAAAATTTCAACATCTCTGATGAAATTCTATGTACAGCTATAATGAATAGAAAACAGTATATAGTTTATATACGTTTTTTATATTTGTAAACATTTTCAATAAAATTAATTTTTAATTAAAATTTATGATTAGTTTAAAACTTGTTTTTATTTATTTATTTTACAATAAGTTTAAAACTATTTTTAAAACTATATTTGTGACTTTCCAAAAATGCTAACCTGAGCTTGTTAGAGTTTCAGCTCATAGAAATAACAAAAGACAATAAATTACTCTAAAAACTATTTTGTAAATAAAGGTTACTATTCAAATATTAATATTCATATTGATAAATAGTCATCTCTTCATATATCTCTCAAACTTTATAAAAAATACTACTGAAAATTATAAAATTACTAAAAACTTTATCATTTTTGTATTCATAGTATAAAAAATATTAATTTTTGTCACTTAGAAATAAAATTTTTTTAAATCGCATATAATTTTAACTTTTAAGTGTTTTATATATATGAAAATATTTAGTAAGATATTAATAAACTTAAATATATCAAATTTATTAAGTGCAAACAGATAATATTGTAATAACGTGAAAGCTAAAACCTTCAACAGATATGCCTTAAACATGCTTACGTGACAGCCAATCAGATGGAATAATGACATCACATGAACCTCTCAATTCTCAAAAAGTCAGAACTATCAGAAAAAGATGGGACCTATCTTCATCTATGCCTCAATTTATATATAAATAATCCAGACAGGTTTTAATAAGATATTGTATTTCTAGTTTTCATACATATATAGTATTAATGTCTAATCTATGATCCTTATTTAATTTGGGACAATAAAATAAAAGTGATTTAAAAGCAGATCAGAGAAATATATTCAGTTAGCAAAACAGTTTTTGTAATTATAAAGTGAATATTTACTGAGGTTATAACCTTGATAATATGAGTATAAAATGCGATAGTAGGAACGTCTACAGATGTTTTAACCACAAGCTTACACTATGGAAGAAAAGAGGGGAATATTTTGACTACGATATAGCTGAAATTGGAGGGTGGAGTATATTGAATCCGTCCAATAAAGGGTGAAGATTTACTATCTTAATATAAACCTAGCACTGATTATGTATATGTATGTGGAAAATGATAATCTGGTTCAACTGATGAGTGCTGGTTCAGCATGAAATACATATTGGAGATCATTTATCTTTTTCACATGTGTGTGGTCATGTATATCGGTTGTATGATATAGAGTGAATGACTGAAGAGAGCTTGAAAGTCTTTGTTCATATTTTTTATATTCCATTTAGACTCCAGGTATATAAAATATATTTAAAATATTAAAATTTACATATATATTTACAATTTTGTCCTCTATATCTTACATGTTGCATTTTTTTTTTGCTCTTAATATTTTATAGTTATATTATTTTACCAGTTTACAAATTTTCTTTTCTTTATTTTTACCAGTATAAACTTTTTTTTGTAAAAAATATATAGAACATTTTAAAAGTATATTGTTTGGAATATAAACCTTGGTATTATATTGAACAATTAAATAATAGTTTTTTCGCCATCTTCGTAACTAGTCTTAAAAAGCGTCCCTTAGTGTTTTACAGTTTTAGGAAGACGGGACGACTGTCCCTTTACCTTTACGTCTGTTATTCAAGGTAAGTCAACTTTTTAATCATTTTATATGATGGAAAGTGATAATATAACCGATAAAACTAAAAATAAAGTAAGCCCCGATCTCAGCATTCAACCCAACAATGCGGTCATCGGCCGTAAATTGTATAGCCTTAGATCTAATCTAAATGCATCTAAACCACCCGTTACAACAAATAAAAACCCACAAATGAGTAAATCAAAAGAAAATTCCATTGCAAATATCAACAAAAGTTTAGAAAATATTCAACTTACCCCTAATACAAACAATAGAATAAATATCTCGTCAAGCGAAACTATTGATACAAGCGAAAACCAATCATTACCTCTCCGAAGCCTTTACTCAACCACAGAAGATTATAATGAGCAATTTCCTTTGCCCAACAATTCAATTAAAACTATATCTGGAAATAAACAAAATTACCAACAAAATGATACCGACGAAATTTTTAAAGTAAAACATTTTCCACCAGAGGTCGACAAAACCAGTACTGTGTCAGTACCGTTTGTCAACAGTAAATTTAAAAATAAAAAAAGAAATAAATTATAAAACTGATAAATTTCATTCTAAAACAATCAAAGATTTTAGCTCAGAACAATCCATTGCTACATCAGCTAACGTGCAAGCTAAACCAATTACCTCAATATCAATATTGGAAAATCCCACTACGTACGCAAATATCGTAAGGTCAAAAAATTCTGAGAGCATCTCTGAAAATATTAAGGCCGATAATCTCAACGAATTATATTTGAATCTCACAGAATTAGACATAGAAAAAGAATCAAACACGCAGGAAAATGTCTCTTTTAATATAAACAATATTAACGATGATATGTTCCTAGAAATAAACAATGAGTTCAACAAAACGATACCCAACTCTCTATATAAATCGTTTGCAAACTATTACAGCGATAAGTCTTTAATCTTAGCCATAACAAATCATCAATGTGCTTTATATAAATTCCCTGTAGAACAACTCTACAGTCTAATCAATCAAAAGCAATTAGGCAGAGGCATTCACATGATCCTTAATCATCCCAATGACCGCTATGTGATCGTAGAGGTTAAAACGTGGGCAGACCGAATGAATTTTAAAAATAACTACAAATCTTTAGAAATTATATACTATGCTCCATAGATATGAACCGTCCAGTTACACTATCTGGCAGAATTCAAAACTGCCTTGCCCACTTAAATGAACAAGAAATACAAGACATCCTTATTAATTATGGTTCAGTTAGCAAATTTAAACACCTATTAAATCCTCACTTCGAAGATCAAATCCTGTCCAATACAGTTACCTTCACACTTACATTAAAGAAAAACATTATACCCACTGACATACCCACTATTATTACAGCAAGAGGCTCTCCTATGGTTTTGACATTCAGAGGAGTACAACCACAATGTTTCTTCTGCCTTCAAAGAACACACCTCATTAAAGACTGTGCAGCAAGAATATGCACACACTGTGGTATTAAAATGAATAAATTTCACAAATGTCCTGGTAGGCCTATTAACAAGTCCTTAAATAGACAATCATCACATAGGACTAATTCAAACAGCAACCTCACAAACCCAGATATTCAGATTCAAATAAATCCTCCAACAAAACCTTCCACATCCAAAACTATATTTCAAAATGAAAATATTCAAGAAAGAACAAACGTCAACCTTTACACTAATAGTAGTAAATCAGAGAACCAAACAACAACAAATACTGCTCCTAAACCAATCACGCAAACTAATAATACTCAAGAGCAAACATTCGAAACAACTTATACTAATCCCCAAGAAATAATATTAGGTCAAACTCTTTCTACAAAAGAAGATAATATGACCAAACCATCTAAAGAGAACAAGATAAACCCAGGCGATGAAGAAAATACACTCAAAAAATGTCAAAACAATTCTTCCAATATAACTCCTAACCAGCTTAAAACAACTGATAACAACCCTAAACAGAGTGAACCACAAACTATCTGCAATTCTTCAACTCCTGCAAGAATTAACCTACCAGACGAAAAGATCCATCAAACACCCAACCCGAAAGTCCGCATGATCGAAGATTCACAACTGTTACAGCAAACAGAGAATGTCTCAAGTCTAAAATTCGAACAAAAATCTTATGACAATAAAATAACACTACTATCAAAAGAACAGGAAAAGGAAAACAACACTAATCAACTTCAAAATCCTCAAAAAATTGACACAACAAATACCCAAAATACAATTAAGAAAATTAAAAGAAAATCAATTCGCTCAGATAAATCAAGCTCTGATGATGACAGCTCCCACCCGGTACTTTACTCACCACCCCCCTCTAACAAACAAATCTCCGATAAATCCAACTCAAAGCTTCACAAATCCATAGAAAAAAAGAGGAAAACCATGGATCTTACAACCTTAGATACCATTGATTCTCCCGATGAATCTCAGACAGATTACTCTACTCCATCAGACACCGAAGACTTCATGGATGCGATTCCTCAACCAACAAATATATCACCAAGCCATCTACAAGTTCAATCACAAGTCTCTGACTGCCTAACAACATCAGACCTCATTAATATAGAGATGTCCCACATTCACTTGGATCACTTTGCTGAGGACGGTTTGGACTAATCTATCATGTTCTGCAAAATAGCTGGCATAAACATTCGCGGTATCAACTCAATCGAGAGTTCTTGCTATTAAAAACTGGCTCTCACTCTGCTCCCCACATATACTTCTTATGGGCGAAACCAAACATCACTATAAGACTGACCATAAAATAATATCTCTTCTCTCCTCTCTCGGACAACTACTAACTAACATATTCTAGCCATATGTTAATCAGAACTTTTTATAATATTATTGTACAATTTATTCATTAACTTATCCATTATCAAAATGTAATCACTATTTATTACTAATAAAATTTTTTGTTGAAATGAAATAATAGTTTCATTGCTTTTTTTCTCTCTTGTGATGTAGTAGTTTCAACATTAAACCAGTGACTGATAGCGCTTAATTGACTAATAATCTGCTCTTTATATTAAAACTTATTTCGTTCACGAAATATATTCTCAACTTTTCTATCTTTGTGCAATGATAAAATTATATATAAAAAAATCAAACAAACCACCTTTCTTTTTACTTTTTCAATGCTTATTTTATTAAATTAAAATTAATCAATAAAAAAATTATACATAAATAATATAAAATTATAAGTTTCATAGGTTAATTATATTTTGCAAGTTTTATATGTATGATAATATTAATTGATATAAACAATTAATAGGTATTAACGATTTACTGTGTTGACTTATGCAATAATAATAATTAATGATATAGGTGTAGTATAAGTTGGGAATATATATATATATATAAAATATACAAACCATTATACAATTACAAATATCCAGTAACGCCCTCTGTTTAAAGATCTATATCTCAATAATAGCAAACCTTAAAATGATACCACTTTAAGGTTGTATGCTAAACGATGTTAAATATTGAAATACAGACCTACTCAAACACAGAGCATGAAATTTTAAATAAGCAAACGATCTTAAATTTTTGCTAATAAACTAACAAGTTTACAAAGTTATTAAAGACAAACTAAACATTAGATTTTAATCTTTAAATTCCTCCCAAACTATAAATGAAAAGAAAGTTACTGTTAACACTAACTGAAATAATTATAGAAAATATACAAACCATTATACAATTACAAATATCCAGTAACGCCCTCTGTTTAAAGATCTATATCTCAATAATAGCAAACCTTAAAATGATACCACTTTAAGGTTGTATGCTAAACGATGTTAAATATTGAAATACAGACCTACTCAAACACAGAGCATGAAATTTTAAATAAGCAAACGATCTTAAATTTTTGCTAATAAACTAACAAGTTTACAAAGTTATTAAAGACAAACTAAACATTAGATTTTAATCTTTAAATTCCTCCCAAACTATAAATGAAAAGAAAGTTACTGTTAACACTAACTGAAATAATTATAGAAAATATACAAACCATTATACAATTACAAATATCCAGTAACGCCCTCTGTTTAAAGGGCGTTATTGGATATTTGTAATTGTATAATGGTTTGTATATTTTCTATAATTATTTCAGTTAGTGTTAACAGTAACTTTCTTTTCATTTATAGTTTGGGAGGAATTTAAAGATTAAAATCTAATGTTTAGTTTGTCTTTAATAACTTTGTAAACTTGTTAGTTTATTAGCAAAAATTTAAGATCGTTTGCTTATTTAAAATTTCATGCTCTGTGTTTGAGTAGGTCTGTATTTCAATATTTAACATCGTTTAGCATACAACCTTAAAGTGGTATCATTTTAAGGTTTGCTATTATTGAGATATAGATCTTTAAACAGAGGGCGTTACTGGATATTTGTAATTGTATAATGGTTTGTATATTTTCTATAATTATTTCAGTTAGTGTTAACAGTAACTTTCTTTTCATTTATAGTTTGGGAGGAATTTAAAGATTAAAATCTAATGTTTAGTTTGTCTTTAATAACTTTGTAAACTTGTTAGTTTATTAGCAAAAATTTAAGATCGTTTGCTTATTTAAAATTTCATGCTCTGTGTTTGAGTAGGTCTGTATTTCAATATTTAACATCGTTTAGCATACAACCTTAAAGTGGTATCATTTTAAGGTTTGCTATTATTGAGATATAGATCTTTAAACAGAGGGCGTTACTGGATATTTGTAATTGTATAATGGTTTGTATATTTTCTATAATTATTTCAGTTAGTGTTAACAGTAACTTTCTTTTGATTTATAGTTTGGGAGGAATTTAAAGATTAAAATCTAATGTTTAGTTTGTCTTTAATAACTTTGTAAACTTGTTAGTTTATTAGCAAAAATTTAAGATCGTTTGCTTATTTAAAATTTCATGCTCTGTGTTTGAGTAGGTCTGTATTTCAATATTTAACATCGTTTAGCATACAACCTTAAAGTGGTATCATTTTAAGGTTTGCTATTATTGAGATATAGATCTTTAAACAGAGGGCGTTACTGGATATTTGTAATTGTATAATGGTTTGTATATTTTCTATAATTATTTCAGTTAGTGTTAACAGTAACTTTCTTTTCATTTATAGTTTGGGAGGAATTTAAAGATTAAAATCTAATGTTTAGTTTGTCTTTAATAACTTTGTAAACTTGTTAGTTTATTAGCAAAAATTTAAGATCGTTTGCTTATTTAAAATTTCATGCTCTGTGTTTGAGTAGGTCTGTATTTCAATATTTAACATCGTTTAGCATACAACCTTAAAGTGGTATCATTTTAAGGTTTGCTATTATTGAGATATAGATCTTTAAACAGAGGGCGTTACTGGATATTTGTAATTGTATAATGGTTTGTATATTTTCTATAATTATTTCAGTTAGTGTTAACAGTAACTTTCTTTTCATTTATAGTTTGGGAGGAATTTAAAGATTAAAATCTAATGTTTAGTTTGTCTTTAATAACTTTGTAAACTTGTTAGTTTATTAGCAAAAATTTAAGATCGTTTGCTTATTTAAAATTTCATGCTCTGTGTTTGAGTAGGTCTGTATTTCAATATTTAACATCGTTTAGCATACAACCTTAAAGTGGTATCATTTTAAGGTTTGCTATTATTGAGATATAGATCTTTAAACAGAGGGCGTTACTGGATATTTGTAATTGTATAATGGTTTGTATATTTTCTATAATTATTTCAGTTAGTGTTAACAGTAACTTTCTTTTCATTTATAGTTTGGGAGGAATTTAAAGATTAAAATCTAATGTTTAGTTTGTCTTTAATAACTTTGTAAACTTGTTAGTTTATTAGCAAAAATTTAAGATCGTTTGCTTATTTAAAATTTCATGCTCTGTGTTTGAGTAGGTCTGTATTTCAATATTTAACATCGTTTAGCATACAACCTTAAAGTGGTATCATTTTAAGGTTTGCTATTATTGAGATATAGATCTTTAAACAGAGGGCGTTACTGGATATTTGTAATTGTATAATGGTTTGTATATTTTCTATAATTATTTCAGTTAGTGTTAACAGTAACTTTCTTTTCATTTATAGTTTGGGAGGAGTTTAAAGATTAAAAATCTAATGTTTAGTTTGTCTTTAATAACTTTGTAAACTTGTTAGTTTATTAGCAAAAATTTAAGATCGTTTGCTTATTTAAAATTTCATGCTCTGTGTTTGAGTAGGTCTGTATTTCAATATTTAACATCGTTTAGCATACAACCTTAAAGTGGTATCATTTTAAGGTTTGCTATTATTGAGATATAGATCTTTAAACAGAGGGCGTTACTGGATATTTGTAATTGTATAATGGTTTGTATATTTTCTATAATTATTTCAGTTAGTGTTAACAGTAACTTTCTTTATATATATATATTTGTATTAGATATATTGAAGGTATTAAATAAGGAATAATATATGTAAGTGTAGTATAAGTGAAGGATATATATATATATATATATATATATATATATATATTCACTAGATGGAGCTTTACCAATAGCCCACTACCAAGCTTTGTTTACATAAAAGCTGAGAGAGATAGAATTCAATATCTCTTTCAAATTGTCTCCAACCTTTAAACCATGGTTTCGAGCTAGTTGGCTCACGTCAATAGATCTAAACACCAACTCTGCAATCAGCATTTATCAAACACATTTTTATCAGCTTGAAAGCATGAATTTTTCAGACATGTAAATATCTTCAAATTCAATCAAACAAACTAGATAGCTTCTATCTAGTTTGTTTGACTGGATTTGAAGATATTTACATATCTGAAAAATTCATGCTTTCAAGCTGATAAAAACATGTTTGATAAATGCTGATTGCAGAGTTGGTGTTTAGATCTAGTTTCTAGTCTTCCTATCCTTTACTGACGTGAGCCAACTAGCTTGAAACCATGGTTTAAAGGTTGGAGACAATTTGAAAGAGATATTGAGTTCTATCTCTCTCAGCTTTGATGTAAACAAAGCTTGATAGTGGGCTATTGGTAAAGCTCCATCTAGTGATCATAAAATTCAAGCTATGAGCAAGTTAACAAATGTATAACTTGTTTTGTTTATCACACACAAACACACACACACACACACATACATATATATATATATATATATTGTACTGGGTTTGCTCTGCAGAAGATCTTACTTACCCTGCAAAGGTTTTGGCTGGTTTCAAACTTCTTTAAAACACATTTATAATCTTATAAATATTACGTGAACGAACCGGCATGTTCGAGCAAAATGGGAGATATTATTGATAGCTTTAACTATCAACAATTGCCCACCTTGGCTGCTAGATTCAAACCCCTATTATCCAAACACTTTATTTGTTTCAGAGTAAACTCTGGGCACCAGTTATCTATTCAGAAGAATAAACAATGTATTTGGTCAGTAGGCTCATAATCCAGTGCTCGAAACAATTCCCTTAACTAGATCAGTCTAATTTTAATCAATAATAAAATATTGGTAAGAAGAGATTGATAAAAAGAATTGACCGACAAATAGAGTTTAATTTTAAATACAATTTATTAACTAACATTAATTTACTAAATTTAAACATCTTTATAATTTAATATAATACACACACATTCTAAATTAACATTTCTAAACTAGTTTAAATATTCTTGTAGATTTTAATAATAGAACACTGGTATTTATCTAATTTAACTAATAACACTGATATAATGATCACACACTTATTAATTCATATAGCATTCACAAATATAATAATAAAGCATTTATAGCATTTGAAACTTAAACACACATATCAATAGTTCATTTTATGTATGATATAGAGTTCGTATAATTAGACTCTTGGAGGATTCGCACGAATTAATGCAATGCAATGGCTATTATAGTATAAATGAAATAAGCAAATGTTTTACCTAGGATTTTGAACATAGATTTAGAACTTTGTTTTCTTCTTGTTTGTTGCTTCTTCCAGCCGGCTGGGACATTTCCTTGATGAGTTTCCTTATTATCCACGATCATTACTATTGGAGACAATTAGATATTGATGGAGATTTCCAAGTTGTTAAGCTGACATTATTTCGTGGGCAGATCTTGCTGTTTTCATTGGACATCAGGCTGTGGGGAGAGGCATGTATTTCCCAAACTGCTCAACACCGCATTTTTGTTTCTAGATACAATTAACTTAACTGATTGAAATTAACTGACTCAATTGATTTGTGAACTGACTTGTCACAACTGATTGTCCGATAAAATATTCAGTATTTATACCACGATGTGTTGTCCCTTTAATATCCTCCGGCAAATATCTGTTGTCGAAATTCTTTAGTAATTAATCTTTTGACAATGTGTTTTGGAAGATTGCTTAATTAGTAATAGCCATGCAAAACATATTGTTTTATATTTTAAATAATAGCCATTGCCGTGTTTTTTAATGATAATCTTCTTTAACTTTCATTTATTTATAATAACATTTATTACGCATACATTTATTCTATTATTGACAATTGCACATATATACGCACATATATTACTAGTTTTAAGATTATTTTTTCTTTAATTCAAATGAAAAGAGATTTGTATTTTTTTTAAACTTTAAATTATTTATATTTTACAAATACTAATAAGAAAAGTCTTTACTTCCTTTTTATAAAACCTTTAGTTTATCTTAGTAAAGAAAACCCCTTCCCACTTTTAATCAATTGCAGCTTTTATTTTCAAAACTCTTTTATGAAAGATTTTTATTTTAATAATTTTTTTAGCCAAAATTATTTTATATAAATGTGCCAATATATATATTGTGACGGCCACATAAAGTCATCATCACACGTATATATTTATTAATAAAATTAGATAAATTAGCTACTAGAAAGTAATAAAGGTGAAATAGATTAGCTACTAAATTTTTAAAAAAAGAAGGAAAAGAAAAAGTTGAAATTCAAATGTCAAAATTACTTTGGGATTTTGTAATAGTAAGAGAAGGGGAAGGGGGTGCATAAAGAAATGCATCTCTTTCTCTCTTTTTTTTTAAAAAAAAGAGTAAGTCAAATGCTTGAAAGTTATTTCTATTTATTGTGGGAGAGGGGAAGGGATGCATAAAGAAACGCATCTTTTCCTATCTTGTTTAGCGAACACAGTTGAGAAGATAGAAGTGAGGGTAGAAAGGGGTGAAAATAAAATAAAGAATATAACAGAGATGACCAAAGCTAACAATAAAGAGCAACAAAGCATGAGCAAGTGCTTGCAAATAAGTAGCAAAAGTAACAATGCAGAGCAAATGCTTGTAGGCCCAGAAGGAAAGACTGTCGGGCAGGTTATTGAGTTGTCGAATGCGTTTGACAGCACTAGGCCTAATTACAAGACAGAGGATCGGGATTTAAACCCCAGCCCAATGATCCGCACATAGGGAGAATGCAATACAATCCTCATCACGATTATTGGGAAGGAAACCAGGTGTTTCCTGATAGATCAGAAAGCGCCAAAATATCCAAACAGACCAGAAGAGGTTCAAATATAAATTACCCAGATGATCAAGCCTACTCTAGTGGACATCAGAACATTGCTCCAGTTTCAAGCACAAGTGGAAATATGTATGGTAAAAAGCATAAGAAGCCTCCAGATAAAAACTAAGCTTAAAGAAAATAAACGGACGGATATGTCAGTGCGATCAAACAATAACGTCATGGGATCATGAGAAATAAAGTTAATTTTTTTTTAAAACATATGACGGGTGGGGAAAATTGTCTCATGACAAATAATTAAAGTTACTATAATAAGCAAAAAAAAAGTAATGTTCACGGAGTAAAATCAATGATAAACTTAATGCGTGTTTAGGTGCAGTCAAGCACAGCAAGACAAATGTAAATAAAAGTAATAACAAAAAAAAAGGAAAGGAAAAGAAATCTATAAATAATTTATTTGTATAACAATCTGTCAATTATAAATGCAGATATAATTAACAAATAAATAAAAGTAAAATTAGAAATAAAAATCATTTAGGCTCATTAAAGAGCCGGTTAATAATTAATAAAATAAAATAAATGAACAATAGTGATAATACTTAAATGAGAGATATCACTAATAGGTGTATGAGGTTGCAGATTGAGGCATATGTGTGTGTATGCATTATGTTTGGGTCGTATTTTGAGCTTGATTTAGCTGTCTCTTTGCTAACTGTAGATTCTCATGGCTTACGGTGGTAAAACCTGTTAAATGAAGTACCAGTAAAAATCCTAGATTCATTATATAATAAGAATTAGTGTCTCAAAATAAATAAAATAAATAAATAAAGAAATAAGAATTTGTTGTTTGTGCAAGATGAACAGGCAGTAGAAATATCCTGCTGTTCACACGCTTTAAACCCTTTTATGTTTTTGATAGAGTTAAGTCGTGCCATGGTCTCGTATGCGTAGAGATTAAATTGGTTGATCAGCCAAAATTGATTGGAAAGAATTGTGTAGTTTTACCTAGCTGTCTCTCTGAAGTCATCCTCATCATCATCATCACTCGTCATGATAGAGTGAAAAATTATGTAATAAAAGCAGAAGTAAGGGTTGAAAGCAAAGAATTAAAATAAGCTCTCATCTCAGACTAGATTCGACCCGATTTTAATTCTCAAAAGGGGGCGGAGTGTAATGTGACGGCCATGTAAAGTCGTCATCACACATATATATTTATTAATAAAATTAGATAACTTAGCTACTAGAAAGTAATAAAGGTAAATGGATTAGCGACTAAATTTAAAAAAAAAGAAAAGTTGAAATTCAAATGTCGAAATTACTTTGGATTTTGTAATAGTAAGAGAAGGGGAGGGGGGTGCATAAAGAAATGCATCTCTTTCTCTCGTTTAAAAAAAACTATTGTAACAAGTTAAAATAAATTATAAACATAAATTTGAAAATGAATTATAAACTTTTAAGTAAAATTTAAATGTAATATGTAATGTAAAAACAATATGGCCAGATAAATCAGAGGTGTTAAAGTCTGTTGGACTAATTAAATTCCTCGGACAAAGAAAAATATATAACAAGGAAAAGCTTATAATTACAGCTAAATTAATTAAAACCTACATTCCAGTCACTAATTAAACAAATAGGTTGATAAGAGTTCATCGGAAAATCTAAAACATTAATTAAAAATTTACAAAGTGAACAAAAGAAAGACAGTAAGAGAGTTACAACTATTATCTGATCATTCCGAGTAGAGATTTTGAGGAAGCAACAGCTAAAAGAAAATGAAAGAAGTGCGCAGCTAGTGGCATTAAAGGGACATGGGTTCGTATTCAATCTGTCTCACCACTGACTCACAATGTAAGATCTATGCCTGACCTGCTAGAGAGACCACCATTTCTGTGACTGACAACTTAAAAATCTACCTAAAGAATCGACAAGAAATAAAAAACTGGAATGAGAAATAACCCCACAAATCGAGAGAGAAAATCAATTCAGCCAGCAGTGAAGGACATACCATCTCTACAAAAAAGGGATGATCTCCCACTGGATGGTAAAGAACTCTCCCATGGAAACAACTACAAGGAAAACCTAGGTAAAAAGCATGCATGCATTTTAAATATAATGTTCATAAATAAATAAACAAGGAACAATTTTGATAAATTTATAACTCTACCCAATAGGACTTCAAAATAACTTTTATATTCTATCTGTTTTATTATAGCCACGTATTATATAAGTGTGTGTATTTTTTTATTATTGTTATCATGTATTTTTTTTATATAAAAGTGAGTGTTATTAAACATATTTATTCGTAAATTGCATATACTTGCTTTATTCTCTTATCACCAAGCTACAACAGGGAGGAAACTGAAATTTATTGATTAAAGGGTAAAGCTAATTTTAAAGGTATTCATGTGCTGCTTGTTTGTGCGAATTTCCCAATTATAAAAAATAAATAGCAAGCACTGGATATTCGTTAAATTTCTTGAAATAGTTTACTTTGTTCAGCAGCCGAGGGTTCTTGATCGGGAAAAATAACACCAAGATAATATGTACGTATTGCCTTGGGGTTCGGTCAAGGGTATAGATATGAAGTTAAATTTGTATCTGTATTAGCTTTCTGCTTGCATTATAACGGCATTGGTTAAATAAATAAATAAACAATATCCATTACAGTTGGAGGCTAAACTGGGATATTTCAGTTAGCAAAACTGATAGTAAACAAATGCTAATAAACAAATAAGATAGTAAAGAATAAAAGTTGTAAAAAATAAATGTATAAAAAATAAGTATAAAATATAATTGAAAGTAAAAATATATAAATCAATCCATCCAAATAACCATTTCCGTTATAATATATATATAAGGTACTTGATATTGTACTGAAATGTCAGCATTTAGTTTTTTCACTAATGTATAAAAAATAAGTATAAAATATAATTGAAAGTAAAAATATATAAATCAACCCATCCAAATAACCATTTCCGTTATAATATATATATAAGGTACTTGATATTGTACTGAAATGTCAGCATTTAGTTTTTTCACTACACGGAATATCCCGCAAATAGTAATAATAATATGACATATATATGGCATGTATGCATATATATTTGTATATATAGTATAGGTAGTAAGATATATGTAAAAAAATTAAGTCATTTACAAATAGATATAATGTTGTATTACTGGAAAATCGAAACTATCACATAAATTAATTTTAATTTAATAAAATAAGCATTGAAAAGTAAAAGAAGTCAAGCATTGGTGGCCAAGTGGTCAACACAGCTGCCTTACAAGCAATTGTCCCGGATTCATGGGGTTTGCTTTCCAGCCGATGCTTTGACACATGAAAAAAAAAAGTAAAAAGAAAAAAATGGTATGATTTTTTTAAAAACTTATGTCAGAAAAACTATCTTATCAAATACTATACATATTTTGAACTGAATTGTCAGGTATCTTTCAAAGCCTTTCTAAAAACTGTTGGCTACTAAAT
Source organism: Epiperipatus broadwayi (assembly GCA_028023455.1). Classification (NCBI taxonomy): domain Eukaryota; kingdom Metazoa; phylum Onychophora; class Udeonychophora; order Euonychophora; family Peripatidae; genus Epiperipatus; species Epiperipatus broadwayi. The sequence goes on along the minus strand of JAQFVV010012577.1, from coordinate 2,102,355 downwards.
GTTTTTTAAGTCTTGGCAGATTTTGTATTTATTACACACAAAATCTTGATTTATTTTCAGATAAAACACATTTTTCAAGTAAATATTACTAAATTCATCACTTCTTTTATTTTTCTATATGTTATATAAATGCAATTTATCCATTACTTTGAACAGTTTATAGCAAAAACCTTTTGTTGTACCTGTATGCATACACAATCTTATGTTTCAACTGTCTTGCAGTCTTCTTTGGAGACAATTTTATATAAATGCAATTTATTCACTACTATGAACACTTTTTAGCAAAAACCTTTTGTTATACCTATATGCATACACAATCTTATATTTTGACTGTTCTGCAGTCTTCTTCAGAGCAAATTTTACTTTTAATTAAAGTAAAATTTGCTCTGAAGAAGACTGCATGACAGTCAAAATGTAAGATTGTGTATGCATATAGGTACAATGAAAGGTTTTTGCTAAAAAGTGTTCAAAGTAGTGGATAAATTGCATTTATTTTTCAAGTAATTAAAATGTTTTTGAAGTTTATAACTAATCCAGTTGGACATTCATTAAGTAAAAGCATAACAACCTTTAAATATCTCATTGCACAGCAAAAGATTTTCCAACAACTATAGCAGTGAAAGATAAAACTTGATTAATTTTTGGAACTTGATAAATTTATAAATGATAAAAGTTTGAATAGTTTTTCATTTTTGCTGTTCTCTATGAAGAAATAAAACAAGAATTTAAACATAATTGTTTTTTTTTTAAAACTACAAATGGCTATTTATAGCTGTCAATTTATTTTACTGCACACACATATCCTAATTGATTTAACACACATCTCTGACTGAAGTCATCCATGATAATCTTATTATAATATCTTAAAGTAAAACAAAAGATAGATATTTTTTCATAGCACAAAATTATTGAATATTACAACTAGAAAGCAAACTTATTTATATTAGCAGCACTTGAAAAATTATCTTATGCATTACTTGTATCAAGCATTATAACTATACAGTATTCTATACATATGGATATAATCATTATTGAATGATTAATAAGGTTGCTTTTATTCAAGCAAAAAAACCCTCTTTAAAGATATAAATACATAACATAAAAATGCTCTTAAATTGCTTGCTAATAATAAATAATAAATCAATAAAATATATTCTTAATACAAAAGTTTACACATTGTTTATTTCAAAACAGGCAAAACTCTCCATACAGCAGTGCCAGTCAGTGCAAGCCAGAGTAATCAATGGATGCCAGAAGGCTTGTGCATAAAATTCCCATCTAGTGCATGCTCATCCAACATCCGCAGACTAGTTTCTAACTTTGTGACTTTCATCAGTGAGGAGCTTTGGATCTGAGAGCACTGCACCTAGATCTTAGGATCTAATGCAACCCTCTAGCAGCCACCTTTTATCTCCACTTAACTATAAAACCATGAGTTTAAATAATATTTTCAATCCAAGCTCAGTAGCTTATATAGTCATATAGGTCTGAACTCAGTTCAATACCCATACATTTTGGTGTCTTTGGTTCTTTAATAACCATAGCCACCACTATCATATTAGGCAGGATTGGTATTAAATGGCTAAATATCACACCACCACCATTTTTTATGCTTTCTCATAACTGTAATTAAACAGGCAATAACAGTGCCACTCAGTGCCAGAGTAATCAATGGATGCCAGAAGGCTTGCACTGATTGGCACTGCTCTATGGAAAGTTTTGCCTGTTTAATTACAGTTATGAGAAAGCATAAGAAATGGTGATCATGTGATGTTTAGTATTTTATATTAAAAACAGAAGCTAAAAAAATACAAAATCTTAAAATGAGAAGAAAATTAATACAATGCAGAGATTATTCTTTAACACTTTTATCAAAATTAATGGAATATTGAAATTATTTTAATTAACTGTAATCAATGAAAATAAATGGATAAGTTATGTATATATCATTATTTTATTATTGAATATGATTCTTGCTATTCTTGGTATCATTTTTATTTTCATCATGTATGGTATAATTCTTAAGAAATATACTTTCAAAAATATTCAAAGTAATTATCCTCTTTGCAAGGTAAATGTTTGAAATTTAATGTTCTTTTTACAGATATGATAGTAGTTTTTTTTTAAATTTTATTCTTCACAAGTTTAGTTTTCTTTATAGTCTCAAACCAGTGTCAATATTTTTGCTAAATTTTAATCAACCATTTATTTCTTGATGATTGACAGATGAATGACTCTGAAACACATTTAATCTTATAGATCAGATAGTATGCTGGTGATATGTAGTCTATATATCCAGTATTCCATGAGTGAATTACATTTCAAAATAAAAGATCGCAAGTCAACTAAGATGTACAATTATCACACATTTGTATAAGATTTGCACATATCATATATATTTTATAAGATATGCATACAGTTTAACTTTCTTATAGCAGCAATTGGAAGCAACAATAATAACTTACAGTTTACTGTTTTAGATTTGCTTTGTTGATAAACCTGATCATTGAAAGATTGTATGATATTTGTATAATAAAATGCTAAATTAAAGTAAGAGCTAATAAAATTGTAAAAATGGTATTGATTAAATATGTATTACTTTATAACTGCTAATTAATTATTATATACATAAATTCCTCACTGTATGGATGAATTAGTATCTCATAAAGTATCATAAAGTTATGTCCTGTACATGAGGAGTCAGATTGACTTTAAGTCAATGTGGATGTGATAAGAATCTTGGCCTCAGGGTGGCCTTTGAGCATTACATCATCAGATTTTCAATTGGATGGACGGTTGAAGAGTTGGAGTGTGGAGTGGATTAAAGCCTATCCATTAAAGTATGAAGATTTGCTATCTTTATATATATATATATATATATATATATATATATATATATATATATATATGAGAACTTATTGCATATATGTGTACAGATGATAATCTGGACCAACTGATGATTGGTGGTTTAGCATGAAATACTTATATTGGTGATTATTTATCTTTTCGTCATATATGTATTTAAGTGTATCAATGTTATGAGATGGAATAAAGGATCGTGTGAAAGTCTGTGCTCATATACCTATATAATACATAAATAACTGAAACACAAGCTTAATATATACCATGTGTCTATATATGTAATATAGGGTATATGAGCACAGATTTTCACATGACCCACCACTCTCCACTCTATCTTATAACACTGATACACTCAAGCACATATATGCTGAAAAGATAAATAATCACCAATATACATATTTCATGCTAAACCAGCAATCATCAGTTGGTCTAGATCATCACCCCCCACACATATATACTATAAGTGCTCAGATATATATTAAGATAGACAATCTTCATACTTTAATGGACTGGCTCCAATATACTACACACTCCAATACTTCAACCATCCATCCAATTGAAAATCTGATGATGAAATGCTCGAAGGCCACCCTAAGGCCGAGATTCTTATCACACTGATGTTGACCCAAGGTCAATCTGAACCCCACATGTACAGGACATAATCCATTAAATACATATGCAAGGATGGGCAAACATCTGTGCAATGTAATAACTGAAACACAGGCTTAATATATACCATGTATCTATATATGTAATATAGGGTATATGAGCACAGACTTTCACATGACTCACCACTCTCCACTCTATCTTATAACATTGATACACTCAAGCACATATATGCTGAAAAGATAAATAATCACCAATATACATATTTCATGCTAATCCAGCAATCATCAGTTGGTCCAGATCATCATCCCCCACACATATATTCTGAGCACTTATAGTATATATGTGTGGGGGACGATGATCTGGACCAACTGATGATTGCTGGTTTAGCATAAAATACGTATATTGGTGATTATTTATCTTTTCAGCATATATGTGCTTGAGGATATCAGTGTTATAAGATAGAGTGGAGAGTGGTGGGTCATGTGAAAGTCTGTGCTCATATACCTTATATTACATATAATACATAAAGTAGATAGAAAATGTCACTGTGTTCTGTAAAATTTATGTTAGTGTTGCAATGAAGGATTAAACATAGTAGTGAATTAAGTTTGATTGTAAATAAATTTACACTTTAAATTCAAATAGGTTGTATTTACAATATATATTTGAATATACACTCATTCACGTGCATATATTTGTTAAACTATTAACATGGTTGTAGAAGTTCAAATGTTTGAAGCCTTTAGCTCGCCTGACAAATGGAGGTTATTCTCAAAATACGAAGGTAGTAAGAAGGGGCGTTGCTAATGCAGTTATAAATTTGAAGTCAATATTTGGTTACATCTGTTCCTACAGTGCAACCATTTATTATTGTACACACACACACATATATATAAAGCTTTATTTGTAGTGAAACTGAAAGTTTTATATATATATATAATTAAAGATTTCAGAAGTGTATAATTTTTCTAAATGTCCGTCTCATAATTTATCCGACAAATATACAAAACTGGCTGCTTAAGGAAAAGATAGTTTGGATCAGTCTGATGGGTATTAAGACACTGACAAAAACATAAGCTAGTTAAGTGTTGGTAGTCGAGTGGTCAGCACAGTTGTCTTACAAGCAGTTGTCTCGGGTTATGCGGGTTCGCTTCCCGGCCGAAGCTTTGACACATGGAAAAAAAACATAAGCGACCATAATATGATATAACCTTTATCAATGCAGGTGTATTATATATCTAAGGGTCCTGAACCTACCATTTATATATTTATATATGTGTGTATAAGTGTATAAAACTTTTCATTTTGCAGAAAAAAAATCATTTTTAATTGTTTTTCAGTAAGACAAAATCTTTTAAAATCGTGCTCTATATGTTTTTTTTTTTAATTATTTCAGCTTTTATTTTTTTCTTTCTATTTTGGGGAAAAAATTTCTTTAAAAGCTTTTTAACCATTCTCCATACCACAGAATGGGAATCGGGGTCTAGGCTTTCTGCATATACTGTCTTTAGACATGATTTTTAACTCAACCTTCTATCCCTTTCAGCTATTTTTTTTTCTTCTGTGAAAAATATATTGATCTCAGGCAGATGAAATTACCTTAGTATCTTCACCTTGTAATTGTATTTTAAGATGATATTACTACTTAAAAAATAAAAAAAAGAAAATGAAAAAATAAATATAATTAATCAATTTTTTTCTGTTTGTTTGTATAATTGAGGTAATAAAAAATAAAATAATAAATTAAAAAAAAAAAGTCAATAATTGTAAATAAATAAGTGAAAAAAGTAAACATACAAGTAAAATAAAAATTTACTATAGATTCGATAATATATATATAGTGCATTTTTCTCCCCGTATATACATCCTGAAAGAAAATGATTACTATAAATATAAACTTTTAATATAAATATATAAAAATTATATGTCATGTAAAAAAGCTAATTTGTTAGTCACACCAATAATATCCCATTTAATTAATAATAATTTATTTACATATATTTATTCATTTTTCTCTAAGTTATATAATTATAATGCTACTATAAAGCTTTTTATATGAATTTACACAATGTAAGTGTTATTTATCTTTTCAACATATGTGTGATCAGGTGAGTCAGCAATATAAGATGGCACCGAGAGTTGTGGGTCGTGTGAAAGTCTGAGTTGGAATCCCGCATATATTACATATATAAATGCAGGTGTTAAGCCTGTACAATGTAACAATGTAAGTGTTGTAAATTATATATATTTTTGGTGTGGATCTATATACTGTATATATTTTTCTCTGTGCTTTACTTTTTATTATCTCCAATTTTTTTTTTTAAATCTTACTATCTTCAGTCGCTTAAGATAGAAATTTTTGCCATTGTTTTTTTAATAATATTTTTTAATGTTTTTTCTCCACTATCAGCGACAGTAGGATTGACATTGTGCAATTACATTTCCATCTTTAAATAATATACCCAGAAATTCTAACCCTATCTTTTTTCTTTTTTTTTTTATGTATGCAAGTTTGGGATTTTTTTTTTTTCATGTGTCAAAGCATCAGCCGGGAAACGAACGGGGGACAACTGCTTGTAAGGCGGCTGTGCTAACCATTCGGACAACAACGCTTGACAAGTTGCGATTTTTGCAACTTTTTTTAAACATTATTTTAAATTAGGCGTTTTCAGATCTAAAATATTTGTACACATACTTCGAATTTATTTGTAAGTAGATTCGCTTGTAAATATTAGCATTATACTAACATTTCCGCTGAATCTCATTTATTTTCTAATTAGTACAGGTAATTCAAAGATATTGTTCAGTCCCATAAATATATAACTTACAATGACTCTATCACTTAAAAATAGCTGACCGAATCCAATTAAAATGCCAATGTAATCCTAATGTACAATAATAAATTTTGCAATGTAAAAATATATGTAACCAAACATGTCAGATTTATACCACAACTATAGATAAATATAATATAATGACTATTATAGAATAATTATTGCAATAAAATTGTAATAAAATAATGAATTATAATGATATATTTTATAAAAAAACTATGAACTACCACAGAAGTATTTCAATTAATTTCTTAACCCTTTTCAACTGAAAAGTATTTAAATTCAAATTTGGTAGAAGTAAATGCCAGACTCATACCCCAAAATTCATAAATTTTAACAGAGCACATTGTCTATTAATTAAAAATATCCAATTCTATTTATCAAAATTGCCTCCTTAATTTGGAAATAAGCTCATGTGGTTTTTCATGGTCAAAGAAAACAGATGCTATTATTAAATCATTACTACTCTTATTATTTATATAATTATATAACAATTGATGCTCTTTTAATCTTTTCTCAAGACTACACTTCTATTTACCTATGTATGAAGCCTTGAACTTATTTTCCTTCTTGATTTAAACATACAATATTTTTTGAATTATTTACCTATCTATTAACATTAGATGGAATATAAAATGAAACATTATAATTATATTTTTTAAAAAGATTTAACTTGAGCATTTGAAATATATAGATATCCATTTTTTATTAACTTTCTGCTTTTTGGAAGTATTATATTTTTTAACTTTGACACAAAGTACAATACATTTGTTTATATTTTGTGATTTATCATTTACATAATGACACAAATTTTTATTGTGAAATAAAAAAGTTCTAAGATTTGCCATCTTATGCATAAATGATATTTTTGATTTATAATGTATATAACCTTTCTTGCAATTGATTACCAATTTATAATTTGATAAGCAAATTATCATTTGTAACATGTTTAAAGCTATTAAATATTTTGATTTGTATGTTGCAAGAGAGGATTTGTTTAAGTTATAAATTGATAAATCAAACCATTGTGAGAAAAGGTTTATACACATTGTAAAGAAAAAGTATCAGTTTTTCATAAGATAGCAAGTCTTAGATCTTTTTTAATTTCACATTAACAAATTATGTCATTAGATAAAGTGATAAATCAAAAAAAAATTGAAACATTTACATAAGATTTGCTTGAAATTGATTATAATATTAAACAAATTTAATCTACTTTATATGCCAATTTAAAAAGAAATATGCAACTTTAAAAAGCAGAAACTTAATGATAAAAAATGTATATCTCTTCTATATGTTTCAAAAGCTCAATATAACTTTTTAAAATATATATATAGAGTTTTATGTAATGTTTCATCTAATGTTAATACCTGTTAAATAATTTAAAAAATATTATATCTTTTAAATAAGTAATATTGTGTATCAAATTTTATGTGAGTGCAAGACTTCATATATAGGTGAATCAAAGTGTAGTCTTGAGAAAAGACTAAAGAGATCAATTATTATATAAACTTATAAATAATAATAATGATTTAATAACATCTGTTTTCTTTGACCACCAAAAAAACCAATATGAAAAATACTAAGATTCTTTATGAGGAAAAAAATCATAGTAAAGGAAAAAATTGAAGTGGCAATTTTGATACATAAAAATAGGATATTTTTAATTATTAACACTGTGTTAATGTTTAAATTCCTGAATCTTGAGATATGACATACTGATATATATTTCTGCTAAATTTGAATTTGAGTCATTTTTAGGTGAAGATGAAAAAATTAACTGAAAGTTCCTCTCTGATTTATTAGTTATTTATAAATATATTATCACCATTATAATTCATTCTTATTACTACATATATTTATATATATAGTCACTAGAGAGAGAGAGCTTACCACTAGATCCAATTAAGCTTTGATTTATAAGTGTCAAAAGAGAAAGAATTCAAAATCTCTATTGGAATGTATCTGAAGTCCTACCTCCTCACTGAGGGGTGCCATAAGCTTGAAACCAATTGGTTTGGGGATAATGACATTCCAATAGAGATTTTGAATTCTTTCTCTTTTGGCACTTATAAATTAAAGCTTAATTGGAGCTAGTGGTAAATTCCCTCTAGTGAACATTTTAATACAAGCTTAAAAGCAAGTTGCACAATTTGTGTCTTGTTTTATATATATATATATATATATATATATATATATAAACAAGATACAAATATATATATATATATATATATTGTGGCCTGTCTATAGGTGGTATGACCCTAAGCAGAGTTTCCAAGTTCCTTATATTAGGCCCTACGTGGATTCGGGTTAGGTTCTATTAATAAACTTACTATATCCCGACCATTTTCTTTAACTATAATAATTGAATTTAGATAAAATTAGTATTTATCCCATGTTACTTTGACATGAGTAAACATTTCTAAAATAAGATATGTTTTAAATATAATCAATATGAGACTCGTTTACCTATAAACAGATCACATCCCCTTAACATTAAACAAATACAAAATACGTGTTCAATGGCATAAGAATACCTATATACTGATCCTTATTAAGTATCTACATATTCTCATGACTAACAATAATATCTAATATATTATTTTATATTTATAACTATTAAGTTTTAATTCAATCACTCATCAAATTAATCTGTTAGATAATTACAGATAAACTTTGATTCATATTATGTTTAATAATTAAGATTGGCAATAATCACAAGAATAACTTTAAAATAAGGAGATCTCAGGAAAATCATTGATTTATTAATTCTTCATACTACCTATGGAATATCAAAAGGGATTTTACAGATTTCCATGGATAGTGTACAAATTAAGAAAGGCTTATAATTTAAATTCATAGTCAAGCTTTATATGTATGTTCTTTAATACTGAATATTAAAATAGTATTATTAACTAAACTGTGATTAACACTAATACTTTTACTAATAACTAATGTATCATTTAATTTTATATTAATAAATACACTTTAATAATTGGCAATGTCATCAATGACCTATGGGATCAAGGCAGCATGTAACAAGTAAAAAAAATCTTTACTAAGAGATTTATGCTTATTATACTGTTAGATTTGCTTTAAATTGAATTGACTTTTCATTTTAATTTTGACTGTATATTTTAAGTTGTGTGATGTGGTGAAAATGAGCCCAGAAAAGATATGCAGCAATTGGAATTTAATAAAACTTTTAAAACAATAATTTTAATCATATTCATTACAAATGATAATAAACATTTCCATTAATATTAAATTTAAAATAACATAACAAAATAATACATATATATTATAATAATAATAATAACAGAAAATTAATCTTTGGAGTATTATTATCAAACAAAACTAATGATTTCCCATTATATGTTGAGATATTTATCCCTATGTATGTGAACTATATATAACATATTCAGTTTATTAAACAATCGTTTTTGTTTCCATTCATGGTTCGTTAGTTCAACCTCTACATAATAGTAGTACTTGATGATTAAGTAATAATACAAAAAATAAATGAGAACATAGGGTTATAATTCTGGAGGTTGGTAAGCAAACAAAATTACTACTTTTATCTTTCACATAAGAACAAAATAATTGTTTTTTAGTTTATCCATCTGTACATGTAAATATAACCTGCTCTTTGGAATATGTATATATCATTTTAAATGCCCTTTCATACTAAAATATCTAGTATATTTGTTTATTTAAAGGATTCATAATCTTTAAACTTAACCGAATTATTAAATAACTATTAATATAACAACACTTGAATTAATTCCATATTAAATGATTTAGTTCTCTTCTCCTCCCCTATTCATCATCATCATCATCATCAACCATTATCAATCCACTGCAGGATGAAGGTCTCTCCAAGTTTAATCCATCTTCTCTGACCTTTAGCTTCTCTTCTCCACAACACCCCTGCACATTTTCTTATTTTATCCATCCATCTCACATGTGGTCTCTTTCTGGGTCTTTTACAATCTCTTGGAATCCAGTTTAAAATTTCAATTGTCCATCTATTATCATCTCTTCTAGCAATATGTCCAGCCCAACTCCATTTCAATCTTTTAATTTTTTCAATAAGGTCAGTAACACTTGTTTGTTGTCTTACCCATACATTGCGTTTTCGATCTCTTCTTGTTACTCCCCAACATACATCTCTCCATACTCCTTTCAGTGGTCTGAAGTCTCTGTATTGCTCTTCTATTAAGTGTCCAAGTCTCAGATCCATAAGTAAGAACTAATAAAACACATTTGTTAAAAACCATCTTTTTCAAACACATAGGCATATTTCCTTTTAGTATCAAGTTATTTCTACCAAAAGCACTCCAACCAAGTTTAATTCTATGATTAATTTCCTCCATTATGTTTCCATCTGTATTAATAATGTGACCAAGGTATTTGTAACTGTTAACTTCTTCTAATTCTTCATAATCAATCTTTATTTTCATATTTTGAGCAAATCGATTAAACATTACTTTAGTCTTTTTAACATTTATCTTTAGTCCTACTTTTCTACTTTCATCTGCTAACTCCTGCAACATTTCCTGCAGCTCTGAAGCATTATTTGCAAAAACAACTACATCATCTGCGAAATCTAAATGACTTAAATACTCTCCATTTACTTTCACTCCTTTAGTTTCCCATTTTAATCCACAAAATACTTCTTGCAGCACTGCTGTAAAGAGTTTTGGAGATATGGAGTCACCTTGTCTTACACCTTTCTCAATGTTGATTTTTCCAGTATCATTATGTAATCTAATTGTTGCTGTTGCATTTTTATAAATATTCTTTAAAATATGACAATATCCTGGATCTATACCTTGATGATCCAATGCTTTAATCACTGAAGAAATGTGTATAGAATCGAATGCCTTTTCATAATCTACAAATCCAAAACATAATGACAACTCATATTCATTTGTCCTTTCTATGACTTCTCTCAATACCTGGATATGATCTATTGTACTAAAACCACTTTTAAATCCAGCTTGTTCTCTTGGTTGGTGAAAATCCAAAGTTCTCTGTAGACGAGTTGTAATTATCTTGGTAAAAGTTTTATATAAAACTGATAAAAGGCTGATAGGTCTGTAATTTCTAATATCTTCTTTATCACCTTTTTTAAATATTAATATTATTACTGCATTCTTCCAATCTTCCGGTACATCTTTATCATTTAGACATTTGGTATATAACTTTGCTAAAATTGTTTCTATTTCTTCACCTGCTTCTTTTAATATTATACTAACAAATCATAGATTAAAAATATAAATACCGACATTAGAAAGAAGTTCTCTTTTAAACTCTCAGCTAAAGTATAAGAACACTTTTAAATTTTTTAGTTGTTCTACACTCCATAAACTTATTAGAACGTTTTTATTTTTCCTTATATTTTGAAGATTCTGCTTATCCGAAGATTCGCGAGGTATTTGAGTTACTGCAACAATAATCCTTCGTTTTGTTCTTTGTTTAGTAATAAAAATTTATTTGTGGCTTGCCTTACTTATTTTAGATGATACATATTTCTCTCTATAATAAAAGGCACACTTATGATTTCACTTAAGAATGTGTCGTGTCACGTTTTTGGCTCCAAATAAATAATTCTATCTCACATTGTAATTAAGATTTTATATACATCCAGAATAATAATGAACACTTTTCATTTATTACTAATTTAGTTCCATTGAATTTTAAATATATATACTTAACTGTTTCCAAGAGATTTACTATTCTTTTATCTATCCTTACTGGATATTTAAGGTGTTTATTTATTTCCTTTTGTGTATTACTGCAGTTCATTTTCCCTATGGCACAATTATTGTTACTTTTCCATGAATATATTCATTGATTATTCATCTCCGATTATTTCTTCAATACTTATTAATTTTCAAGAGATTATTGGGAATTCCAATTATTGACTTGCCCAGTAGAAAAACGATTAATTTATTCCATTATTTTAACAACAGAGCTTATAATTATCCATGTATATTGATGTAGAGTTGTAAATCATAAGGTTTTAGGAATTTTAATCCAACTTTGTTTTTTTTTTAAAAAATATCACCAAGAAAAAAAAAACTTAGTTACTTAAACTTTATGATCAAGAAGCTTTTTTTTTTTTTTACCCCCCTCTCTTGAATTTCATATTCCAAGATTGTTTGAAACTCTTTGATTGGCTAATATTTTCCCACTTTTTTCTATGAAACAATTATTTATTTTGAAAGTTGTTGGTTTATTATTTTAAAATGACCGATTTCCGTTTTATTTAAAAAAATATTAAAATACAATATTTTTTAGAATTTAAATAAAGATAGAATTTACTATTTTAATTCTAAATCAGTATTTTGGTAAAATTAAACTTTATTTATTTACTTTTAAATATAGTAAGATTTGAAGATAAATAATTTCTATGTTTAAAATCAAATGCGCACAACCAATAATTATTCCTCTTTGTAACGCATTGTATTTACAAAATTACAATTTAAACTTCACTGGTTTTAAATACTAAATAATATTAATTGTTCATCCATCTGCATATATATGACTCTGTAGGTTATTTTCTATATGTATTTTGAGTTAAGATCATTTATAAATTTCCATTAGCTAAATTCGAGTTCAAACCCTATGATCTAATATTTCATTATTGTCTTCTTTTAATAAGTAAATATTATTGGATTTGTAAAATTTAAAATTATACTCTAAAATTTTATTTTAGAATAGTCTGAGCTAATAAAAAGTGCACAACATCCCCTCCCTTCATTTAATTTTAAATTTTATAATACTTAATCTTTGAAAAAAAACTTTTATATTGATTTCTACTGCATGGCTTTCTACAATAAATAAGTGAACAAAATTCCCTGTACTCTTGAATTTCGCTATTAAGTCTATTAATGCCTTTGAACCATTCATAAACTCTAAATATCACACTAATTTTACTATTAGGTTTATTAATTTGTCTTTAAATTAATAAACTGTAAATTTCACAATAACTAAATTGATAATCCCTATTACACTAATTTTGACAGCTTCTGTTTTAGACTCTTACAGAATAGGGAATGAGGCTTCAGGCATTATATGTTCCTCTAACACCTTCTGGAGTTGACAGCAGGAAAGCATTCTCTCCAATCTGTTTTAGAATTTGTAAGGAACATATACTCACTAAGGCATCTCTAACTTTATAATAATTTCTTTATAACTTGTTCTCCCCTTCTCTCTGAAATAGCAGTAGCTTCACTTATGGTTTCCTCGCTATTCAGAATTAGAGGTGGACTTAACTGCAATTCAAATCCCTTTTTTATATCAACATAATGTTCTCTATTCATACCTTTGTGAAATATCTTAACTTCACATTCTATATCAGCAATATGGTAATTCATTTTCTCATGAACATCCATAGCTATTTTAACAACATTAAGTTCACTAGCTTGTAATGTTAATGATGTCTTTACTATTATATTGATCCACTAGCCTTAAAATTTGTTGGCTTAAGTATGGTAGATTTTGTCTACTCAATCTTACCATTTGAACTTTCAATATAGAAAAAATGTAAGTTTTTTAATGTAACAGCTTGCTTATGGAAAAACCTCACAAGACTATGGGACTGAAAACTATATTTTTCTGATATCATTTGATATCTAATTTGAGCTTGTGGGTTAGATTCCCCAAAACCAACTAGCACTATATTTTTAAAATCTTCATATTCACCAGGTGTTTCACCTAATAACTGCCACCAATCCTTTGCATCTACATATAGCAACATATTAAAAAGGACCAATTTTCCTTTTTTGGACTTGGGGCATAAAGAAAACAATTTCTCTAACTTATTTAGAGATTCTAAATGGTTTTTTGTATTATCCCCTTGTATTGGTTTTATTATCATAAATCTTATGTCCATGGAATCCTCCTTATCTAACTGTTCTTCAACTGATTGGCAACTTTTAACATGTTTGGTTTTCTGACACCTACTTAACTTCTCTCTATGATTATTTATACATTCCTTCCTACCTTCCATTTTATCCCAGTTTTCATTACTAAATCCATTTTGAAACATTTGATTGTACCATATCTTTTCTAAATCTTTTAAATTTTTCAATCGATCACAATTACTAACTTGAATCATTTTACTTTTAGAATAAATATCCGACATTAAATTATTCAATTTTACTTTATTAAGGAAACTATTTACATAATTCTTTTGCTTACTTCTCAATTTATTATACCATAACCAGAATAAGTCTTTTACATCTTTCCATCTGTCACGATTGCTTACTTGAATTTCTTCAATTCTAATATCATTATCAAGTACTCTATCCTCCAATTTCATTTTACTAAACAAACTATCTATATAATTCTTTTGCTCCTCTCTTAATTGACCAATTTTTATATTACTGATCTCTTTTGAGCTATTATTTTCTTCAATTACTTCTTTATTCTTCTCTATTCGATCTATTAATTCTTTCTCTAACTTTTTCAACCTTTCTCCCATTTTAGATCGATATCTTTGATCTTCAGTTTTGTTAGATTTTATAACCTGTAAATTTTTCTCTATTCCTATTCCCAACTCTTTTTTAAATTCTAGAGTACTGTTATCCATTTCTTCTTTTACTTCTGTTCTTAAAAATTCAAACTTGTTTTCTATTAATTCCACTTGATTCTGTATACCTTTAACACCACTATCTACATGCTCTATCTTCTCATTCAGTTCATCTTTACTAACTGTCCATTGTTTGATAGCTTCTTTACCCTGAACTTGAAGAGCTTGAACATTTTTATGAACGTATCCTTCTAACTTTTCATCTATTTTCTCTTTTACTACCTCTATAACATTGTCTTTTGTTGCAAACTTTTCACTTAATTCTCCTTTTTTTTTCTAAATCTCCTTTTATAAACTTAATGGCTTGTTGATTTTCAACTATACCTTTATTCATAAATTCTAACTTCTCACTCAGCACTTTATTAGTTTCTTGTAGTTCTTTTCTTAAAAATCTATTATCTTCTTCTGACTTTTTACTATTCTCTTCTAACTTCTCTTCTAACTTTTTACTGTTCTCTTCTAACTTTACTCTTAAAAATCTATTATCTTCTTCTGACTTTTTGTTACACTTCTGAACTTTTTACTATTCTCTTCTAACTTTACTCTTAAAAATCTATTATCTTCTTCTGACTTTTTGTTATTCTCTTCTTATTTTTTACTATTCTCTTCTAACTTTACTCTTAAAAATCTATTATCTTCTCTTAAAGATTTACTAGACTCTTCTAACTTTTTATTTAAAGATTCACTCAAAGATTCATTTATTTTCATCATCAATACAAACAAATCATCTAAACTTTTCTTCTCTTCCACCACAACAACTGTCTTTTCTTCTATAACTTCACATTGGATATCCTTTCTTATTTCTCTATCTTTCTTACGACTTCCCCTTTCTTTTTCCATCCTTATTTCTACTTCTAACATCTCCTTGAGATCTTGTTCTTGGACAGAACAAATATTTTCTTCTTTTTCTGAATTTTCAATTCCACTCATTTTTGGAAAAAAAATTCTTTTTCACTAAAACATTATGCTAATTTTTCTTTAAAATATGACTTAGTTCAACTTCATAAAAAATATTTTCTACTAGGCTATTCCAACAATCAACAACTCCCTCAAATAACTTGACAAATCAATTATATTTCATTTTCATGATATCCATCAACAGATACCATAAACCATATTTATATCTATTTATTTACAATAAACTCATTTTCATGATATCCATCAATAGATACCATAAACCATATTTATATCTATTTATTTACAATAAACTCAAATTCATATAAACAAGTTGCATACTTTTCTTCTCTCAACATCATCACCACAACCACCGCATAAATTATTCATACATGAATTATCAATCTATGTATGATTTGCCTACTGATCACATAGCCACATTAGACTAGCCTTTATTTAATATTCTAACAAAATCAAAAAAAATAAATTATTATTTGAACTATGTCTAATAATTCAATTAACGTGTTAGGCATTTTTTATATAAATCAATCATGATAATCAATGATTAGTTTACTAATCCTGCCACTCATATGGGCGCCATAAGGGGGTTTATATACTGTGGCCTGTCTATAGGTGGTACGACCCTAAGCAGAGTTTCCAAGTCCCTTATATTAGGCCCTACTTGGATTCGGGTTAGGTTCTATTAATAAACTTACTATATCCTGACCATTTTCTTTAACTATAACAATTGAATTTAGATAAGATTAGTATTTATCCCATGTTACTTTGACATGAGTAAACATTTCTAAAATAAGATATGTTTTAAATATAATCAATATGAGACTCGTTTACCTATAAACAGATCACATCCCCTTAACATTAAACAAATACAAAATACTTGTTCAATGGCATAAGAATACCCAGATACTCCTCCTTATTAAGTATCTACATACTCTCATGACTAACAATAATATCTAATATATTATTTTATATTTATAACTATTAAGTTTTAATTCAATCACTCATTAAATTAATCTGTTAGATAATTACAGATAAACTTTGATTCATATTATGTTTAATAATTAAGATTGGCAATAATCACAAGAATAACTTTAAAATAAGGAGATCTCAGGAAAATCATTGATTTATTAATTCTTCATACTACCTATGGAATATCAAGAGGGATTTTACAGATTTCCATGGATAGTGTACAAATTAAGAAAGGCTTATAATTTAAATTCATAGTCAAGCTTTATATGTATGTTCTTTAATACTGAATATTAAAATAATATTATTAACTAAACTGTGATTAACACTAATACTTTCACTAATAACTAATGTATCATTTAATTTTATATTAATAAATACACTTTAATAATTGGCAATGTCATCAATGACCTATGGGATCAAGGCAGCATGTAACAAGTAAAAAAAATCTTTACTAAGAGATTTATGCTTATTAAACTGTTAGATTTGCTTTAAATTGAATTGACTTTTCATTTTAATTTTGACTGTACATTTTAAGTTGTGTGATGTGGTGAAAATGAGCCCAGAAAAGATATGCAGCAATTGGAATTTAATAAAACTTTTAAAACAATAATTTTAATCATATTCATTACAAATGATAATAAACATTTCCATTAATATTAAATTTAAAATAACATAACAAAATAATACATATATATTATAATAATAATAACAACAGAAAATTAATCTTTGGAGTATTATTATCAAACAAAACTAATGATTTCCCATTATATGTTGAGATATTTATCCCTATGTATGTGAACTATATATCACATATTCAGTTTATTAAACAATCATTTTTTTTTCCATTCATGGTTCATTAGTTCAACCTCTACATAATAGTAGTACTTGATGATTAAGTAATAATACAAAAAATAAATGAGAACATAGGGTTATAATTCTGGAGGTTGGTAAGCAAACAAAATTACTACTTTTATCTTTCACATAAGAACAAAATCATTGTTTTTTAGTTTATCCATTTGTACATGTAAATATAACCTGCTCTTTGGAATATGTATATATCATTTTAAATACCCTTTCATACTAAAATATCGAGTATATTTGTTTATTTAAAGGATTCATAATCTTTAAACTTAACCGAATTATTAAATAACTATTAATATAACAACACTTGAATTAATTCCATATTAAATGATTTAGTTCTCTTCCCCTCCCCTATTATACTAACAAATCATAGATTAAAAATATAAATACCGACATTAGAAAGAAGTTCTCTTTTAAACTCTCAGCTAAAGTATAAGAACACTTTTAAATTTTCTAGTTGTTCTACACTCCATAAACTTATTAGAACGTTTTTATTTTTCCTTATTTTTTGAAGATTCTGCTTATCCGAAGATTCGCGAGGTATTTGAGTTACTGCAACAATAATCCTTCGTTTTGTTCTTTGTTTAGTAATAAAAATTTATTTGTGGCTTGCCTTACTTATTTTAGATGATACATATTTCTCTCTATAATAAAAGGCACACTTATGATTTCACTTAAGAATGTGTCGTGTCACGTTTTTGGCTCCAAATAAATAATTCTATCTCACATTGTAATTAAGATTTTATATACATCCAGAATAATAATGAACACTTTTCATTTATTACTAATTTAGTTCCATTAAATTTTAAATATATATACTTAACTGTTTCCAAGAGATTTACTATTCTTTTATCTATCCTTACTGGATATTTACGGTGTTTATTTATTTCCTTTTGTGTATTACTGCAGTTCATTTTCCCTATGGCACAATTATTGTTATTTTTCCGTGAATATATTTGTTGATTATTCATCTCCGATTATTTCTTCAATACTTATTAATTTTCAAGAGATTATTGGGAATTCCGATTATTGACTTGCCCAGTAGAAAAACGATTAATTTATTCCATTATTTTAACAACAGAGCTTATAATTATCCATGTATATTGATATAGAGTTGTAAATCATAAGGTTTTAGGAATTTTTAATCCAACTTTGTTTTTTTTTTTTTTAAAAAAAAAAAATATCACCAAGAAAAAAAAACTTAGTTACTTAAACTTTACGATCAAGAAGCTTTTTTTTTTTTTTTACCCCCCTCTCTTGAATTTCATATTCCAAGATTGTTTGAAACTCTTTGATTGGCTAATATTTTCCCACTTTTTTCTATGAAACAATTATTTATTTTGAAAGTTGTTGGTTTATTATTTTAAAATGACCGATTTTCCGTTTTTTTAAAAAAATATTAAAATACAATATTTTTTAGAATTTAAATAAAGATAGAATTTACTATTTTAATTCTAAATCAGTATTTTGGTAAAATTAAACTTTATTTATTTACTTTTAAATATAGTAAGATTTGAAGATAAATAATTTCTATGTTTAAAATCAAATGCGCACAAACAATAATTATTCCTCTTTGTAACGCATTGTATTTACAAAATTACAATTTAAACTTCACTGGTTTTAAATACTAAATAATATTAATTGTTCATCCATCTGCATATATATGACTCTGTAGGTTATTTTCTATATGTATTTTGAGTTAAAATCATTTATAAATTTCTATTAGCTAAATTCGAGTTCAAACCCTATGATCTAATATTTCATTATTGTCTTTTTTTAATAAGTAAATATTATTGGATTTGTAAAATTTAAAATTATACTCTAAAATTTTATTTTAGAATAGTCT
This sequence comes from Epiperipatus broadwayi, assembly GCA_028023455.1. Lineage (NCBI taxonomy): Eukaryota > Metazoa > Onychophora > Udeonychophora > Euonychophora > Peripatidae > Epiperipatus > Epiperipatus broadwayi. The sequence continues at coordinate 2,082,857 of JAQFVV010012577.1, read as the reverse complement.
GAGCTAATAAAAAGTGCACAATATATATATATACATATATATGGTCTTACATATGAGATAGCTCTAGCTAATAGCACTTGTGAGGCTGAATAATAAAAAATGGCATTGTAATTATTTATTAATAGGCTTATAAAAATAATATTTTATAATAAATATGTAAAGAATAATAATGTAATAGGTTAGATATTATTCAAGAGTTTAAGTTTAAGAAAAAATTAAATAAAAATATTTCATAATATCAGATAAAATAATATAGCTAGTTTTTGTTAGCTCATTTTATCATCAGAAACTAAAAGATTTACAATTAGGAAAAATGTACTTAAAATAATGTATAATGAAATGTGTATGTAAATGCTATATTACATCAAAAGCAACATAATCAAAAGAGATCTTAAAAATAAAGAGATTATAAAGACTAAGATTTATTTTAATTTTAAAGCTACATTTTAGTGCTGGAGACAAATAGCGTAAAGAATCAAGTCGTAATTAAATAGATCTAATGTAGTTTTTGCCCCAAGATAAAATATTCATTAAGTAAATAATTATTACATATGATATTTTTTTAAAATTAAATATACTTAAGATATCTATGGTTATAAAAACAAAAAAATCAATCAGAATATATATATATCTCTTTAAGAACTCTCTCTTAACTCCTAGTTCTCTGAGCTCTCTACAATATTATTGCTCTTTGAAGCTGTGTTTTGTCTTTAGTGGTGAAGATGAATAAACCAATAATTGCCTAAAGTCTATCTTGGATCCAATATTTGTTAACTTGAAAAAGTTATTCTAAAGAATTTTCAATTCACAATGCAACTGAAAAAATATAAGGATGAACTTGTATTTATGCAGCAAAGCCAGAGGAGAGAATTCAATTTTTCTGTCAAGGAAGCTTGTGTGTAACTTTTTAGTTTTGGCTTTTATATATATATGTAACTCTATAAATAAATATTTGAAAATACAGTAATTAAAAGTCAATAAAAATTATATGTATAACTATAACTTAGAAGCACTTTCACTACATTGTAGCTTTGTCAACTATCACATTTAAAATGTCAACTTTCCCATAATTCAATGTCAACTTTCCCATAATTCTGTTATCTTAACGTTTGCTGCTTGTCGATTAATTAAATTTTGCTTGTATTTATATATCAAGATCGCCTCTAATTTTTCTTTTATTGTTATTTCTTTCAGTTTCCAATATTTTTACATTGTTATAATCAAAATCAAAAACATATATACATGATTTATTATGGTCCATAAAAAACAGAAGCTGATAAATTCTCACTATTTTTAAAATTTTGTTTCATATTTTGAACCCTTTTAAACAATAATATGTGCTCTTTTGTTCTTTTTTCCAATGTGCACCTCGATTCACCTATATATCCACTACCACACCTACATGTCCATTTGTAAATGATACAATTTTTATTTGTCAATAAAGTTTTATCTTTTGAATGTCACATAAAATGGCAGGTTTGAAGTCCTTTTTATTTAAAAATGATAACCTTTGTAAATATGCATCAGATAAAATTAAAAATACTGAAGTTTATTGTAATGAGTTGTTAAATGTTGAATATAATTATGATTGCGTATATTATACTGTTAAAAATTTTACTTCTAAATATAAAAATATTAATAATAATGTTAATTTTTCTGATAAAAAGTTGTGGATATCAATACCATATATATCGAATCAACAGGCAAGTTTCATTAAGAAAATTTATAAAGGAATTTGCGATATAGCATTTTATGCACCACTTACATTAAATAAATTAATAAACAATTCAAAAGATAAAACTTTATTGACAAATAAAAATTGTATCATTTACAAATGGACATGTAGGTGTGGTAGTGGATATATAGGTGAATCGAGGTGCACATTGGAAAAAAGAACAAAAGAGCACATATTATTGTTTAAAAGGGTTCAAAATACGAAACAAAATTTTACAAATAGTGAGAATTTATCAGTTTCTGTTTTTTATGACCATAATAAATCATGTATATATGGTTTTGTTTTTGATTATAACAATGTATAAATATTGAAAACTGAAAGAAATAACAATAAAAGAAAAAATAAAGAGGCAATGTTGATATATAAATACAAGCAAAATTTAATTAATCGGCAAGCAGCAAACATTAAGATAACAGAATTATGGGAAAGTTGACATTGAATTATGGGAAAGTTGACATTTTAAATGTGATAGTTGACAAAGCTACAATGTAGTGAAAGCGCTTCTAAGTTATAGTTATACATATAATTTTTATTGACTTTTAATTACTGTATTTTCAAATATTTATTTATAGAGTTACGCATATTATTTTGAAGAAATACAGACATCGATTTGTAATATTATATATATATATATATGTATGTATGTATGTATTGAGGGAAACTCACAGTATAATTTATAAAACCTTGCAATACGTTAGTGAAAGAATTTCTGCACAAAATGTTTTACCATGGATATATATATATATATACACATACATATGAATTATTTAAAAAAAAATCTGTTTATAATCTAACCTTATCTTAAAAATGTTATTTTTGTCCATTTACTTTTGATTGAAAATGTATATTTAAAAAAATATCTAAAAGAGTCTTACTAAACTGATACCAAGCTTGCCAACCATTGTTCTGATTTTTGTGCTATTCTTTTGCACACTGCTTCTTTATTTCATAAATGTTCATATGCTACTTTGAAGTCCACAATAATTTCTAAGTAGGATTTTCCCATGAACTGCCTACATATTTTGGAACATATTTTCAGATGATTGTCTTGATTGATTAAGGTTTTTGTTTGCATCATTGCTTATATGCCCAAGGAATTCCAATTTCTTAGTATACTTGGTATTTAAATTTTATTATAATATTTTGCAACATGATATTTGTTGCAATATTTTATAATAATGTGTTAATCATTTTTTTGCTTATTGAGTATGATATCTTCTTTTACATTCTTTTCTTTTATATTTAAGCAACTGAGTTTTGATGTAAATTATGGCTTTTCATATTGGTGTATAAAGTAGCATAGCAGCATTTTGGAAACATTTGTGCTTTAAACATTTCATTAGAAATGAAATTCATTCTTCCAGTCTTCCAGTGTTAATGTACAGTTTCAATGCTATGCTAAATTCTTATCAGTTATCCATGCTAAATATATAATACTTATGTTAAACTTTATTAAATCATATGTAAGAAATTTTCCCATGTATCTATTTTATGAAATATATAATGTTTAATAATGCTTTTCTTTTTGTTAAACTTAATGTACTTTCAGTGCTAAGCAGAGGCAAAATTCTCCATACAGTAGTGCCACACAGCACAGGCCATAGTAATCAATTGATATTAAAAATATTAAAAAGTTTGAGCATAAAGTCTTTATCTAGTGCCTACTCATCCAATATCCCCAGACTAGTTTCTAGCTTTTGGCTTTTATTAGTGAGAATCTTTGAATCTAAGAGCACAGTGAGGAATCTCTTCCCACTGATAAAAGCCATAAGCTGGAAACTAGTCTGGAGATATTGGATGCATTCACTGATTACACTGGCTTTCACTGGGTGGCACTACTATATGGAGAGTTTTACCTGTGTTTTAACAGCTTGTAAGCATAGAAAATGGTGATATTGTGAATCTTAACTATTCTTGTTAAATCTCAGGAATATGCCTGGTAAGTTTGCTACTAGCAATTGTGACAAAACTATTAAAAACTTTAAGTAATTAACAATAAAAAATAAAATAAATATATTTAAAAAGCAAAGGTAACAGGTTTGTTACAATTGTTTCTAATGGATTATATACGAAAAATCACACAGCAAATAGAGAAACTACAATTTGAAAAGATTACCTCATACAACATCAAAATGCTGAAAGACAAATTTATCAATTCAATGTTACGAGCTTACAGTAGACAAGTTATTTAAAAATGTATCCTTCAGCTGCAGTATCTCTATGAATGTCTATGAAATTTAAATTAAACAAAGCAAACTATCATCTACATTTAATGATAGATTTTGGAGAATTATACATACTAAGGCAACAAATATTATTGTAGAATGAATATAAGATCAGTTTGGCTTTGGAAAACTCTTTTAAGTTATCTTTCAACTTCATGGAATTAATAAAAACTGCTAAAATGAAAGAAGAATATAGGCTAGCTTCATTTGATTTAATATAATTGTACAGTACAGAACCTCTTAAAATATCAATCGACATAATTAAAGATCTATTCAAAGAAAGCATATATAATAAATAAAAAAGTGATTTTATTGTTGATATGCTGAGCTGGACTAATTACAACATTACCACTAGGTTTAACAATGAATATTAGGCCTCCCATATAGAAGTATAATTTGCAATCTAACACTGGATCAAATTTAAACAAAAGATTATCTTCTTTTCTGTAAAAGATGAAAAAAATATATAATATACTCGTCTACAACATATATATATATATATATATATATATATATATATATATATATATATATATATGAATATATGTATATATATACATACATATACTTGTCTACAGAGAACATTGGATTTCCATCAACCAAGAAAACAAGCTGGATTTAAAAGTGGTTTTAGTACAGTTGATCTTATTCAGATATTGAGAGAAGTTATAGAAAGAACAAATGAATATGAGTTGCTTTTATGCTTTGGATTTGTAAATTATGAAAAGGCATTTGATTCTATAAATATTTCTTCAGTGATTAAAGCACTGGATCATCAAGGTATAGATCCAGGATATCATATTTTAAAGAATATTTATAAAAATGCAACAGCAACAATTAGATTACATAATGATACTGGAAAAATCAACATTGAGAAAGGTGTAAGACAAGGTGACTCCATATCTCCAAAACTTTTTACAGCAGTGCTGCAAAAAGTATTTTATGGATTAAAATGGGAAGCTAAAGGAGTGAAAGTAAATGGAGATTATTTAAGTCATTTAGATTTTGCAGATGATGTAGTTGCTTTTGCAAATAATGCTTTAGAGCTGCAGAAAGTGTTGCTGAAGTTATCAGATGAAAGTAGGAAAATAGGAATAAGGATAAATGTTAAAAAGACTAAAGTAATGTTTAATCGATTTTCTCAAAATATGAAAATAAAGATTGATTATGATGAGTTAGAAGAAGTTAACAGTTACAAATACTTTGGTCAGATTATTAATATAGATGAAAACATAATGGATGAAATTAATCATAGAGTTAAACTTAGTTGGAGTGCTTTTGGTAGAAATAACTTGATACTAAAAGGAAATATGCCTATGTGTTTGAAAAGGAAGGTTTTTAATAAATGTATTTTACCAGTTCTTACTTATGAATCTGAGACTTGGACATTTAATATAAAAGCAATACAGAGACTTTACACCACTGAAAGAAGTATGGAAAAATGCATGTTGGGAGTAACAAGAAGAGATCAAAAATTCAATATATGTGTAAGAGAACAAACAGGTGTTACTGACCTAATTGAAAAATTAAAAGACTGAAATGAAGTTGGGCTGGACATATTGCTAGAAGAGATGATAATAGATGGACAAGTAAAATCTTAAACTGGATTCCAAGAGATTGTAAAAGACCTAGAAAGAGACCACACATGAGTTGGATGGAAGAAATAAAAAAGTGTGCAGGGGTGATGTGGAGAAGGGAAGTTAAATATTGGTGAAGATGGATTGAACTTGGAAAGACCTTCATCCTGCAGTGGATTGATAATGGTTGATGATATATATATATATATATATATATATAATAATATATATATATATATATATATATATATATATATATATATATTGATTATGATTATTAAAACAGATGGAAACATAATGAATGAAATTAATCATAGAAATAAACTTGGTTGGAGTGCTTTTGGTAGAATTAACTTGATACTGAAAGGAAATATGCCTATGTGTAGGAAAAGAAAGATTTTCAATAAATGTGTTTTACCAATTCTTACTTATGGATATGAGACTTGAACACTTCAGACCACTCAAGGAAGTATGGAGAGATGCATGATAGGAGTAACAAGAAGACATCAAAAATGCAATATATGGGTAAGAAAACAAACAGGTGTTACTAACCTCATTGAAAAAATTAAAAGACTGAAGTGGTGTTGAGCTGGGCATATTGCTAGAATAGATTATAATAGATGGACAATTGAAGTCTTAAACTGGATTCCAAGAGATTGTAAAAGACCCAGAAAAAGACCACATGTGAGATGGATGGATGAAATAAGAAAGTGTGCAGGGGTGATGTGGAGAAGAGATGCTAGAGATCAGAGAAGATGGATTGCACTTGGAGAGACCTTCATCCTGCAGTGGATTGATAATGGTGGCTGATAATGATAATGATTTATACAGGTTCATAAACTTTTATTATTGTTTATATAAAACCCAGTTACGGTGGGGTTTTAACACAATTTACCATAAACTGTATATATTTTTACACACAGGAGTTTATATAGTTTTATTCTATTTATCAAATATTACATATAAATATAACTGGTTAATGTTTTTTTTGTATGACCAAATTAAATCTCCTTTACAAATAAATCAGTAGCAAAGTATCTGGAAAAAAAATTATATTTCCTATCCATCCAAACCCAAGATAATATTTATATTCTATTTTTCTACAATAGCAATTGGTAATATAAAAAAACAACAACTTGCAACTGCTTTTATTTTTTTTTTACAGGCAGCAGTGTTCAGTATATTGTTTAATTGAATATACTGTTACAAAGTTAATTAATTCAAGCTTATTTTTCCTTTTCTTAGAAAATCCTTCCCTGTGCTTATATATAGCTAAATAATTAAGTGTATTAACATTCTTTCATTGGGAAAATTAAACGGTGGAGATTACTGAATTTTAATTTTAAAATAGTATTTAATAAATAAGAAATAACAATAATCAAAACACAAATTATTTATTCATATACACCCTTACTAAACATTATTAACAATAAATATGATATAAAAGCTTAAAAACTATAAAATTAATCATGAATATTAATAGTTATAATAAAGTTCTTGTTAATCATAATTACTAAACAACCTAGTTGGTCCATTAAGAGTATTTATTTCAATTAAAAGTTAAATTGGATATAATAGTCTCTTATTCGTCTTACTGATAGTATTTTTTTAATAGAGGTATGTGTGACATATATAGACTACTGCCATGGATTTTAAGTTTCTTACACAATATTTTGAATCATGATTTCAGGGTGAAGCATCTTCTACTCAGCTTGTTGGGATTCCTGGTGTGATGTAGGCAAGGCATAATCTTGACAGTAGAACAGGAAAAAGGCTTCAACAACCATATCTGAAGGCTTAGCAATGCATTTAGTTAGTGGTTTCTCCAAAGGTAAAGGCAACCTTGCAGTCGATTATTCTATATTACTCTTTGAGTCTTTTCTATGTGATTTGCCATCTGACAAAAAATGCAAGCACTAGCCACAAGAATAATATTTTTTTAAAAACAAAAGTTCTTGGGGTCTTTTTTTATACCCTATAGCTTATCTCCTGAATGTCTACATTGTCACACTTTTTCTTTCTTCTTTTTTCAGGAATTGAATTTCCCTCCATGCCTATTGTTTTTACAATTTATTTCCAAATTGATTATCAGTGAAATATATGATTTTCTTATGTTCTAAATGTAGTTCACATTTCTGGATCCAAAAATAATATAATCTTTTCAGCTAAATGAAATGAATACTTAAAAAAAAACAACAACTAAGGTTTAATACAAACAATTTATTTATATCATTTATATTTTTACTGATTAAATTTCTAATTACATTTGTTGCTGATTGACATTCCGATTGGGCATCTTTAATTAGTGAGACAAAAAATACAATACCTTCCCTCCCTCACTAATTATAGGTAATTATGTTGATTACATTTTTTCCTTTACATTTTTAAATCTTCATGTACATTTTTTTAAATCTGGATGGTCAAACAAATAATTTTCTTGCTTATTAATTAAACACTGAAAATATATACTGTCTTTCAGCAATCTTCTTCTGCCCAGAATGTTAAATATGTATTGTACCAAGGTAATGGTACAAAAACTCCTTGATCAGTTGAAGAATCAAGATCAGGATAATTTTAGACAATTTTATTCTTAATTAATTTACATAAAACTTTCTAAAATAAATTCTTTTGTATATAATTATAGCATCATGATTGTCATATTTTATTGACTTACAAACTGTGATCATTTTAGCCTGGATTATATTTAACTACTGAGCCTCTATTCAAACTAAATCTGTCATCATTATTTTTTTATTTTAATTTTTATTTTGTCATAATTTACTGAAAAATATATCTGATGGTTCCAATCCATGATAGATAAAAAGTTAGTCATAGATCATAAGCATATCATGCAACATGAACACTAGGAATACAATCTCACTGTACGCACTATAATGTGCCTTACGATCTAGAAGAAATTAATAAAACCAGATTTATTTCATCATTCTGTGGCCTTGCTCATTTGATTTTATGAGTCTTAGAGGCTCATGATTCTTGAAACAATGGCAATCATTACAAATATTTTATATAAGCCCAAATCTTTTGAAAATTAGTGGCTAAAAGCATTCAAATCTACAATGTTGGGTATATGCAGTGTGAAGATATTTATCTCCCAGAAGTATCATGAATCCACTGAACCACACTAATGACAGCACCACTCATCCATTATGATCACTGAAACACAGCAACATACAACAGCAATTTATAGAAAAAATATTTTTAATGAATTTGTCCAAATTCAGTTATGCAACTTTTTTTTCAGATAGATTTATTCGTTTATCATAAAACCATTATTATCATTATTCTTTTTTCTCTCTCTTTTCTTGTTACTCAGTTTCATAGGCCATCCAAAAGTGGCTATTACTTCTATCTTTGTCTATAGTGAGTTGAGGGTTGTGGTGTTGAAGACCTGAATGCTTTTGTTCCCAATAGTACCAAGCCATCCATTTACCATCCAGATTTTCCTCTGGTAATCTGCTGAGTCTTAAAATTTCTCACTTGGTGATGAAGACCATTTTTGATTCTCCACTCTTGTCATATTTGAACTACTCCTCATTCGGCAGATTGTCAGCCTTATTTCCATGCTTACAGTGAATTTTCTCCATTATTTTATAGTATGGGGTATATGGTTTTTTTCATTGATAAAATCTTAAGGCATTTACTTGGTGATCACTCCTTTTGGATGGGAATTTACCAAAAGATTTAAATCTAGCCTCTTTGCTTTTGTTATTATTGTTGAAGGTACTAAGCAAATCGACTATTTGCTCTGTTTTGCACCCAATGCCTATCAATAAATATTTTACAGGATTTGGAAAATTTCATCTTATTATTTTAATAATTTGGTTTTCCAACAATGGAAATACTGTTAGTGCTTACAGTTTAACTACCTGCCTTCAGAAGAATGGCATATATGGTTCTTATGACCAGTATTTTTCTTGAGATACTTAATGCTAATGCCCTACTGGTGATCTTTTTTTATAATAAGACCTCATCAAAGCCTTTTTATATTGTATAAAGATATCATATTTTTTGATTAAAGATTCCCACCAGGCTTGCAATGCTCCTGATAAGTGACTAATAACTATGGACAGTTTAATCCCCTTAGTCATGGGGTTATTTTAAAAATACCTATCCAAACTGTTTGGGTGCTCTACAGGTGATTCTCCTGTAAGACCATGGAAGGATTTTAGTTTTAAAATTGATTCACTGAACTGGGGTTTAATCATTTTTCACTAACTATTTTTATATTCTTTTCTGAGGCATCAATTCAGGCATGATGTTTAATGTTTACAGTGATTCCAGCATAATAATTTGACCTCCCAATTGAGGGTATTCTGGTATAATAATTTGGCAACCCACATAATGGCCTGGTTATTCAAACCACTTACAGCTACTATATATATATATATATATATATATATATATATAGTAGACTGTATATTATATTTAATTACCATATATATATATATATATATATATATGGTAATTAAATATAATATACAGTCTTTCAATCCACAGAAATACTACTTTCAGTTAATTCCTTAATCCTCCTCAATTGCTGTTAAATACAAAACACTTCCATTACAATTTGAATTTAATGGTAGCAGTTACGTGGAGGTTTAAGGAATGAATCAAAAGTACTTTTACAGATTGAAAAACTATATATTATTTATAATGCTATTACTTTACTTTTTAATTAACAGACCTTATATTTATATAAAAGAGAGAATTGTATTTTGCTTAATTTGTTGTATGGAAATGAAACTTGGACACTCTATTAATATAGTCTAAAGACAATAGAAAGACTTTGTTTAAGGATTCTCAAAAATACAATAGTAAGATCTTTAAATTAACAATGTGTTTTTCAGGTCTCTGAAAGCAAAATTATAGAATCCACTAAAAATCACATCTTCATTGGATTAAACTTGAAAATGAATAAAAAATGAAACTTTTTTAAAAGAGTGTTTTATAGTGAAGATGAATATGGGTTTCATATTATAAGTGTACCCTAATTGCATTATAAGGATTATCTCAAAGAGATTCTAAAAATGCAATGTTGTTTGCATCCATTGAAAAGATATGGCAGAAAATAGATCATATTGAAAATATTTCAGAAAGAAAATATTCACGAATGAGTATGTAATCAGTGGCCTTCATAAACATCTTTTAACATTATTACTAGCAATCTATTATTTGAATTGGTATTTGAAAAACTATTGTCCTCTTGATTCTAAGTAAATATATTGTTTATTAATTTCTTTATTTTTATTACTAAAACCAATATATTCTAAACATTTTTTTATTTATTTCACACTAATGGGTTGACAGTTATTTAATATAATATCATAATAACAGTATCTTTAACATTTCTTCTTTATTCTTAACAGTATTTTATTAATCAAAAGACTTTGAATATTACTGTAAATTTAATTAGTGTGTATGAGAATTATACCTATTTGCTTTCATTAATATTTAAACAACATGTTTTCAGAATAGTCTGACAAAATTTACTATATTCTTTTGAACATAATTAATTCTAATAATAAATACATTTATTATTTATTTTGAACATAATTAATTGTAATAATAAATATACCTATTACTTGTAGATATAATTAGAAAATGATTAATTGAACATAATTATTAGTTTTATAGTATTGAAAATAATTATACAATATTTTTCAGATAATAATAATAATAATTATTATTATCAATTATATATATATATATAAAGCCACATTGCTATTTTCACATTTTGGTTACAGATACTGGAAAAACACAAACGTCTCCCCAGAGGCATTTCAATGAACAAGTCTCTTCAGTTAGCTCCGATCATGACATTCTCTTAAATGTTTTTTAAGACTGGTTTGTATTTATCTTATACATGCTACATCATTTTACATTATGAGTTACTCTTCAGGAATACATTTCTTGATAATTGCCATAATTTAATAAATATTCAAACGATTATCAACCATTCTTGATCAGGTCAGAAATTATTGTATCTCCTAATCTCAGTTATACATTTTAATTTTATTTAAGTTCAAATACATTCTTAATATATGCAGATATATTTTTAAACCATTAAACATCACATGATCACTATTTTTATGCACAAGCCTTCTGACATCCATTAATTACTCTGTCTTGCACTGAATGGCACTACTGTATGGAGAGGCCTGTTTTAATAGATATATTTTTCATGTAAGATTTTAATTGAATGGATAACATACCTTTTAAAAATCATTCATATTTTTTTCTGTTTTAATAAAAATATGTTTAAAATATGGGACCGGTATAGCTATCTTTTAAAATATATTTTAGATCTACAGGATAAGTGAAGGAAGCTAACAAAAAAATATAAGCGTATGTTAATAATATAAATTATGTATTTGATTTTTAATACACCTTAAAATATATATCTCAGATTAAAAAAGATAAGTAATTTTTGATCTGGTATGTATTTAATAAAAGATGGTAATTGTTAATGGATACACACAGGAAGTGCAGTATTTTGAAATAAACTGATGTTTTATGTATAGATGAATTAAAATTTTAAAATAACTGGAGTATTCTTTAATTAACTTTTTAATACCCATTAATTTAATAAATAAATATCAAAATCACAATTTTTATTGCTGATAAAAATATTGGAAAAAAGTTATGTTGTTATCATTGTAATAACTTGTTCATACACTTAATAATATTTAATTAGAATAAAACATTACACAATTTTTAATTTGATTTACGTCACATATTGCACTTACAACTTTGTCAACATTTTCTACACATTAATGATGAATAGTATTTATTAAACTGAAGATTATCTCTAGCCCAGTTATAAACAATAAACCTGAATTAAAATTAATATATGTTTTTTTTTAAACAAATAAAACGAAAAATTGAACTCTTGAGATACTTAAACTTGATCTGTCTTTTTACACGCGTGATCATCTATTTTACTATACTTAAAATTTGAATAAATGATGAAGACTAAGAGATTATGACTTGAGACGACTAAAGAAAAAATTGTACTGATCTGTTTCTCATATGACTTATTTTACTCTTTAATTAAGAATGTGTATGGGTACCTATTACTTCAGCTTCTTAAAAAATATTTCGTCTTATTCCGGGTTTGAACTCCAAATGATGAGTGTAACTAGCTAATGCATGGCAACAATAAGTGTCTTCTTAAGCATATCATTTGCTCTTAAAAATAAAAAGTCTTACTTCTATTACACACTTTTTGTTTTGCTGTTTTTTATCAAAAAAGTTTCTTTTAATTTAAATTATTAATAATTCTAACTGCGTTTGCTTATATATTCACAATTCAAATGAATAATATACACACATAAATAATTTGAATTGTACGTTTTAAAATAGTTTATTGTAACATAATTAGGTTATGGAGCTAATACATCCATTCAGAGGAGAAAAAATCAATTACAATATCATGTTGCATTCAAGTAAATTATAGGTTAAAAAGACAATACAATAACATTAAAATCGGAAGACAGAATTAACATAAGAAAAGAGAAGTTGGTTTACATCGATAATAAAGGTTTTTAGAGCAAATGTACAATATAAGTAGGTTAATAAAATATAAATTAAATGAAAATAAATATTAGTTTTATTGGACTCAGAATACAAAGACTAGAAAAATAGAACTTGAAAAATATATTTAAGATAAATATAAATTGTATACAAAAGTTTAATAAAATGATTGCAAGTAAATTAAACTTACTTATTACATATGCATCTAAATGATTGCAAAGAGTTAATTAAAACTTATGGCTTAGCTCTAAAATTGATTACTAGAATCAATCATTTAGAAAATCTAGTACTGATGATGATCAAGTATTATTGGCAAGCTGAGCAACATACATACAAAGTGCAGTAGTATCTTCATAAAAAACTGCTCTGCGTTATGTAGTGCAGTGGTAGTAAAAATGAGAGCAAAAATTCCTCAATCGAAGTTTCATTTATTATCTTAAAACATCGCAATCGTAATAAAATGTATTTTAAAGTAAGTTGCTTATATAGAACACTTTAAATGATTAATTAGTAATAAAATGTATTTTAAAGTAAGTTGCTTATATAGAACACTTTAAATGATTAATTATTTTGAAATTATAGAATGCCGCTTAAATAACACTTAAATGAGAGCATTTAAAATCAAATTTAAAGAATTGATGTAGATGAAAAAATTATGTAAAGTTATTTCAGCAGAGGAAAAAAGACGCACATATTATTTAAGGAGATATTTTTTCCATATGTCATAGCATCGGCCGGGAGGCGAACTCGCAACAACCGTCTGCAACCAACTGCTTGCTTGCAAGGCAGCTGCGCTGATCTCTCGGCTAACAACGCTTGACCGATTTGTCAAAGTTAAAAAGAATTGCTTAAAAAAAAAAACTGATGGGGAATGCGGGCTTAAAGGGAGAAAGAGTATTAACAAATTGTAGAAAATAATAATGGAAATAATACCTGTAAATAGTTAAAAATTGAATAAAAAGTGATGTGTGTGAGAATGTAGACATTATATATATATATATAACACATTTCCTGCTAATATAGGTAAAAAATATTAAATCTTCATAATCAATTGGTTTATTACTCAGGAATTGACAAGTTTGAAAACCGTAACCGCCAGAGCTGGGCTATGGTCAGTCTTCAACTCTGGAGTCCACCTCTGCAGTAAACGATGCAGGGGATATTTTATAATGAAGGGAATTGAAATGGATTATGAAATAAGTGCAGATGACAAAGTAACAAATCTTTATATTTTACAAAAATAGTACTACATTAAAATGACTAATAAAAAATTATTTTCCTCATAAAAGATATATTAGATTTTATTAATTTTCAATTCACAAAAATCTTATTAATTTTTAAGTAGTAAAGGAAAAAAAAACTTTCAGTATTAGATTACTTTAGGAAAAAGCCTCTCCAAGAATATTAGTGGAAATTATTTAGAGTTACTCAGCTGATGAGACTTTAATGAGTTTATTTTTTTATATATTTATATTCCTATTTAAATAAATACATATTTGGCTGAAATCAGAAATGAATTACTAGCTTAAAAAGCTCATCAAGTTTTTAAACACAGTTTTAAATTATGAGATGTGAAAATTATCTTAAAAGGGTGACAAACAAGAACAAACTATTACAATTGACAATTAAATTTCCTCTATCTGCTCTTAGATAGAGAATTTAACTTTCATAGATAAGTTAGCTAAGAAACAAATAACTGAAAAAAAAAATCCACTTGCTTATTTGAAATTTTTTAATCATCTGAAAAAATCTAGCTTTACTTTTGATTTGAATTTCAGGTCATTAAGCATTACACAGACTATACTTATATATAGTAGAAATATTGAAAAAAGTTAAAATGGAGAAAAAATAGAAGAATAAAAGTTGTGAGTGACATATAAAAATAAAAGATAGTTGAATTGAATAATGCATATATAGAAACACGAGAGTTTCAGAAATAAAAGTCCCTGAATCAAAGCCCAAATTATCATTTCTGGTGCTAAAATGTCAGATGACCTCTCAAGCTAATAGTTTATTCATTTATTTGCTGCTAATTATTACTGATTTTATATTTTTTATTGTAAAACAATGAAGATAAACCTCACATTTTATCTTAATTAGTAAAATGAACTACAATATAGAATTAAAATTATCTCTAATATAGGATATAGCTTTGTTTGAGTAATGATAATCTTATATATAAAATCCTGATTTTCTCTGTTGTCTGATTGGTGAATGTATGAATGTTTCTTCGTAAGGCTATCATGTATAAAATTCACAACTGTTTCACCATTAATAAACTGTAAGAGTTATCTGTGTCATATAAAATATAACAGGTATATGTTTAATTCTTTAAATTTTACTTTGGCTTTATTAATAGTTTGCCACATACATTTTTGAATTGTATCAAACAGGTTGAGGTGTTACAAATTTTTTTTTTTTTCAATAGTGAATTTTTTATACTTATTTATATGATTTTAAAATCTTTTGTTTAATTTACATTAAATCTTAAAAAAAGTTATTAAAGCAATCATTTAAAAAAACTATTATTATGACAGCCTTATTAATTTTTATATCTTTAAATAATTTGGGGAAAAAAATTAGAAGTCACATGATACAAAAATGCCAAAATGATGAGTGAAGTTCCATTATTATTCAGGAGTTTAAAAGATGTTTGAGCACTGAAATTGACAGAAGTAAGCCATCAATCATCACAGATCAGAGTATGACATTCATTATACTGCTGCTCCAAATTATGCTAGGCAGCAGATAAATTCAATTGATCAAACTGAATCAATTTTCCATCTAAGAATTAATTTAGGAACAGCTTTTATGATTTGAGAATCATAGTCGAAATAAACAAATTATTCAATTTTAAAATCTGTATAGAAAATAAAATATAAGTGATTTTTCATATTTTTTGTGAAACAATTTGTGCATGTTGTCTTTCACTTCTTGAAATAGTAGGATTTCATTGACTTCAGCAGTCCAAGTAGAAAAATATTTCTTCTAAAAAGTAAGCATTTAACTTGGAAGACACTTGCAAACTTAATTTCATTGGTATTAACAGTATTTAACAATGTAATCAGTGCTGAGCATTTTACAGCAAAAGAATGTTTGATGCTTCAATGTTAACTGTCTATTTTCTCTGCATCTTCCTCATACAAATTCATGCATTTCTCTTAATTTCTGATCTATAAAAAGTCAATGATCCAAAAATATTAGAAAAAAGTTGAATCCCATATTGTAATATAGGTATGGATAAGCAACCATTTTGATTATAACTTTTATGAATCCAGTTTACTAATGCTACTTCAAATATTTACACATGAAGCTTGTATCCTGCCTATCCCTCTTCTATGTATTTAAATGGATAAGGTCCTATACATGAGGGAGAGTGACTTGAGATCAACATGGGTATGGCAATAATATTGGCATCAGTATGGGATTGAGGCTTTTCATTTCAGATTTTCAATGATATGGCTGGCTGAAAAGTTGGAGATTGGAATAGATTGAAACTTGTCCATTAAAGTGTGAAGATTTGCTATCTTAATATAAACTGAGCACTGATTATATAAAAGTGTGGGAGATGATAATCTGGACCAACTGATGAGTGCTGGTTTAGCACAAAATATGTATACTGGTGATTATTTATTTTTTATACATGTGTGTGGTAATGTGTATCAGTTGTATAAGATAGTGTGGATAGTTGAAGGGTGCTTGAAAGTCTGAGTTAAAATTCCCTATATTTAATGCTACTTCAGTATATTGATTATTTTTTGAAGCTTACCACACTGATGCAATAATAGATTCAGAACTAAACACTTTAGGATGATTTTAAGGCTGAGTTACATTAAAAAAAGAAAACAACATTGGTCTAGATTAAATGAATACTAAATCTGCCACTAGAGTGAATGAATGTTATATGACTTCCTAACAGTAAATTATATAATTTTTTGAAATCTTTTTTCTGGACACAAACTTACTACTAGTCTAAAAGTGATGGAAGACAAATTTATTTATTTTTATGATTTCCCAATTAAGGCTATTTGTAATTCTATATTTTTTGGCTTTTGCAAAAATATCCATTTTCCTTTTTTAAAATTTATCTCTACAATATTTTATCAGTCAATCCCAAATTAATAGATATCAGTTCTAATACAGATTAATTTCACATTAAAAATATTTTTATTATAAAACCTTAAAATATCCTTTAATATTTCAGTATGAAGGATTCTTGCTAAATGTATTTACATTATTTCTATTTCATTAAAATAATTTTTTTAATGTTATATTTTGTCTAGGCAGATTCAGTGTGATTAAAATATTTGTAGAGTATTAAATAAAGTCATTAAACTATTCTTTTAGAATATATATTGACATAAATAATTTTATAGATGAATAAGATCAAATGTTTTTGAGGGGAGGAGATTCAAATGTACAGATGATCATTTACATGGAGAAATGCAGATTGCTTGCTGATGTTTCAATAAATCATAGTTTTTTTCATAGCAAAAGTGATCGAGTTCCAAATAAATTTTTTAACACATACACTTAAACCAGATTTATTTTTTTGTAACAGAATCATTCTTATCTTAGAAAAAATAGCTTTGGCGCTATTGAAATGCAGAAAGAAATCTTGGGCATTATGCATAGTCATAATCTTCATACATATCCTTTACAGAACCAATCACTTTATGATATTTCTCTGCATGAATGGTCTTTCATTGTTTACAGATATGATGAAAATCTGTGAAAAAAAGTTTCTTAAATTAATTCAATTTCTGAGTGATGATGGTATTTTTAACTTATACATTAGCATTTAGAGAAAAGTTGCATAAATAACTAAAAAATAAATTAAAAACAGTTTCAAAGTAATTTTAAATTAAAAACTCATATTAATTGTAAGCACTGATAAGCCTAGGGTTTTCAGACTGAAGTCAAAAATCAATGTTATTGAAAACAACTAATTGTAAACCAATCATATTCCTCTGCTTCATGCACACTTAGATCTGGAGGAAATCTGTTGTAATAAAATTATACAGTAAAATACTTTTATATTTATTATCTTAAAACTGTCAATGAAGTACAATTGTTTCATTTATTTTGCAAAGTCATTAATTATATTATCTTAATTTAAAGTTTCACACATATATAGCAATGGTAAATTCATCAATTTTTCACCAGTCATGGATGTTCTTAGATAATTTTTTTAAAAAATAACTTTAGTTTAGGAAGGCAAACAAAAATAAATTCTGGTACATATTGTGCACTTTTTATTAGTACACCTCATCACAAAAAACAAATTGGGGATAAACTTTAGTATGTATAATTTTAAATTTTATAAAATAAAATAATATTCCTTTATTAAATTATGAAAAATAAGTTATTTTAATTACCTTAGGATTTGAACTTGGACTTAATTAATTTAAACTAGTATAAAAGTGAAATTTTGTTAAGATATTTATTTTTAGGTACCTTAATGATAAAATAAAAAACTATAAGTTAATATTTTATAAACAATAATGATCTGATAATAATTAAAATGATAAGGGAGTTCAAACGTAATTTGATAAAGGGGAATATGCATTATATAGATGAATAATTATGTCTGTGATTTGGTATTATTTAACAATAACCGTTTCTAGTAAAATCTTAGGTTAATTTCTAAAATAAATGTTTAACATTCATTTTCTGAATTTTGTGATTAAAAGTTCATAAGATTAATTTTGAACTTAATCTGTTTAAAAAAAAAAATAGAATGAAAATGATTTAAATTGTATTTTATTCTGTTACTAAAAAGTATTGTTTTTTTTTTATTACTAATAAATATTTTAAAAAGATAATATTTGTTTTTAAAATATAGTTCAGCTAAAAGCAAAGCCTTAAATATTTAAAATCAAAGAAGGGGGGAAAATTAACCAATGAGAATGCACAATTTGAAGTACATGAACAAGCAGATGATATTTTGTTGAAAAAGTTTTTTTTTTGGAGGAAAGAAATCAGCTCATATTGGAAAAATATAAAACCAAATACTGAGTTTTGTTTTGTTGAAAAAAAAAAAGTTTGCTGAAGTTTTTAAACTTTATCATTATTTTTTTTAAAAAAAAAAACAACAAGTAATTAAGGATGATTAAGTTAAACACTTTAAATTTTATAGTAACAAGTTTTCAGTAAGATAATCAACTAAACCAAAGAAAATCTCTGCTGACTAAAAATGACAATCAATGAATTCACTAGAGTATTCTAAAATTGTTATATTAAAAAAAATAATACACCAATGGAAAAGAAAAATGTATATGTGTACCAGTGTTTTACCAAGAAATCTTGAAACAGGAGGAACAAACTGTAAGTAATATATTAATATAAAAGTGTAAGGTTAAGCAAGATCAAATGCATAGGCTTGTTAAATGTCAACATATTTATAAAAGACTAAAAGAGAATAAATACATAAATAATAGAAAAATCAGTTCTGACCAAGCTAAAGATATGATTATCAAAATAATTGAAATTAAGTTAAAAATAAGCTCAAATGAAAATATTTATATATTAAAAATGTAGTTAATATTCAAATGCAGGTTATGAATGTTTCTCTGAATAAAAATTTTTCAAGAGAAAAAGATTTAAACATAATCTCATAGATGAACCTAACTTTTAAGTATAAGGGAAACTTTTATAATAAACTATTGTTAGGGTTCAATGGAAAAGGAAAATTATGACCAAGGTATATTTATAGAGTAAAAAGGATAGCAGTCTCTTGGAAGACTGAAATATTTAATTATTAGTACTGTCAATGGAAAAAAAAACAATATGTAAAGGAAGAACAAAAGTAAAATAAATCATGATCAGTGGCATTAGCTTCCAGGAAAATCTAAACTATAGTTGAAAATAATTTCATTTTCCTTACATTTAAGAAAAAGGTGCAATATGGGATCTATTACATGTGAATATTATTAAGGAAGACATTGAGAATAATATGAAGATCTAGATTATACAGGTTGAAATGGAGCTAAATAAAATATATCACATAGATGAAAAACAACCAGCAATCTTAAAAAAGGACAAAACATACCTGGTGGATAACATGAAAATGTGAAAACTTTCATAGTTTTATTAGTGTTCAAATAAATATAAAAGGATGAAAAGTAATAAAGGATTAACTGTGACAAGTCAGAAGCATGAAAAGGGAGAAGAACAATTGAGATATTATTAATAAAATTTATATTTCTTTTTTATAAACTTGTCTGTTTAAAAGAGAAAAAAACGGGTATGTAATGTTTACGTATCTAGTTAAGTTTAAGTTTTAAAATAATAGTTATTAATATAAGGGGAAATAAATCAAGAGATGAGAGAAATCAATAATTAACATAATTTGTTTATTTATGCTAGTAATTGTGTAAATTTTTATTTGATTGAATATCCCTAAGTTATTAAAATAACTGTCTATATGTTATGAGTTAGTAAATTACACACACACAAATAGTAAAGAAAAATATTAGAAAAATGAGGTGGGGGGGGATCTGTGTTCCGTATAATATTAAATAACAAATGATGATATTTAAAAATTTATCTGATGTTATATTATTAATCTGGTAGTAGCATTAGAATATAGTTAGAGAATTTTAATTGGTAAGTTCTCATGAGCATTGTTTATAATACAGGTATAAAACAAATAGAAATTTGAAGTCGGAAAGATTAAGATAAATAAAGTATTAAAGAAGATTAAGATAAATATTTTTATTCAATACAGTTAGCACTAGAGAGTGGCTTATATACATTCAGCAAATATTCTGAATTGTAATTAAAGATTAGGCAAGAAAAGATAAATGTCTAGATTGCATATGACAAAGAGAAAAAAAAGATTTATTGTAGTTTTATGATATCGTTAAGTGATAAACCTATAAGAAAATTAAGAATAAAGTAAAAGGAGGGATCAAATGACTAATATCACAAAACAAACCCAGATAAAACATAATTGGTCATAATATAATAATAAAATTATTTTCTTGAAACTAAAATATCAATCCATATTATTTATTTTATAGTTTTCATTGTAATTTATGAAATGTAATTAATAAAAAAGGGTGTCATTATTAAAAAAAGGGATTGATTGTTTAAGACAAATGTTATTTGATAATACAAGTAATAAAATTCAATATCGTATAGTATTTGGTTGTATTATCAAGAAATTTTATGTGGAATAGCTCATTGCAAGTAAGGGGAATATAAATGTGTAAAGTTTTTTTAAGTATTTTGTTATACTTTGTTAATTTTGTATATATTGTTATATAAATTTTTGGTGTTTTATGTTAATTTATCTACTGACTTTATTACATTATTAAACTTTGTACATAAAATGTTATTAAATTTAATGTTTTAAAAGTTACACTAAGTGTCTAAAGTTGCATTTCTTTTGTTGGAAGATCATCATCACTACACCATCACCAGAAAGTACTAATTATCATATGCATATTAACCAAAAGTATGATGTGAAAATATGAAGAAAAATTGATCTGGCATAAGATGTTGTATCACAATTATCTAGGTAAATCTTTATTAAATTGAATATTAAATTATTGTAAACTTGATTGCTCAAATACATTGTAAATGTAGTGAAGTGTATTTATTGTTAAGAAATCATCTTAAGAAGTAGTTTTATTTAAATTTTGACATGATGATTACAATAGTAGAAAACCTAAAATAAAATAGTGATACAGTTTTAATTATAGATAAATGTTATGTCATCTCTAAGATGACATATTACCTATATAGAGCTCAGTAAATCTCTCTTAATATTATATAGGTAGTATAAATAGTCAATGATGATCAATGATAATCCTGAGATCTCCTTAGAATAATATTGTTATTATGATTATTCTTAATGATAGTGTTATAAAAGTGAAATAATAAAATATTACCGTACAATAAAATAACAATACAACTTATTGAGTAGATTAATTTAAATGTTACTATTATAGATATTTTATTCTATTAATTTAAGAATTATCATTAGTCATGAGAGTATTTAGATACTGAATAAGGAGAAGTGTCTGGGTATTCTTATGTCATTAGATAAATACTTTAGTATTTATTTAATGTTAAAGGATGTGTAATCTTGTTAATAGGATAAGTCAGTCTCATAATTGTTATAACTGATTAAATATAGTTGAAAAAATGGTAAGATTATTAAATGATACCTAGATGAAATCTTAGTATAGCCTAATGTAGGAATGACATATTTTCTAGGGGTCATTCTCCTATTGGCAGGGTACAATATATAAATACTAATATTCAAATTTGATGATAAAATTAGTCTAGTATGAAATGACTTAAAAACATGGAAATTTGTTATTAAGAAATGCTAATTTGTTTTGTTTATAAATAAGTTTTTATTATATAATTATAAAAAAATCTATATTTTTACAGCAATTCATAATTCTGCCCATTTAGTTTCTAATGTAAATTTGTATAAAAATAAGATAGTTTGAAAAATACTCTGAAATTTATTATTTTGATTATTATACTTAATTAATTTAATATTTACACCTTGCAAATATCCCTAAGCATGGAGACAGGGAAAAATGCTCCACCTATCTGATGCTAAGGTCACTACTGATTAAAGACAGTATATTTTCAATTTTGCAATTTATTTCATATTTTAAGAATTATTAAATAATACTTTAAACCAAGTTATATTTTACATATCATTAATCTTTTATTTTTAAAAATTTATAAGTATAATTTATTAAAAGTACAATAATTTTTATATTCTACTTGCAATTAAACAAAAATACAATTGTGTTTTTCTTAAAAAACATTATTTCATTCACTATAAGTTTTCTACTTTTTCCCCGTGATTCATTATTTATACGTATGAATGCATATGATTCTTTGTACAGTCCAACAATGTTTTAGATTTATTTATTTATTTTTGTTTATTACTTAAACTAATATATATATTTCTTTATGTCATCACATTTAAATAACAGAATTTATTTTCTGCTATGAATATTGAAATATATAATATAAACTTTGGGAAAAAAATAATTTATTTAAAAAAATACTGTCATTACAAAAGAAAAAAAATAAATAGAAAATGAAAAGTTATTACAAAGTAATAAAATATAATCAAACCGTAGCTTTTGACACAATAAAATTTCCAACTAGAAAAAGATTTCTCATTTGTTTTTCTTACTTCATAGTTTTCAAACGTTTTTTTTTTAACTTAAAAAATTCAATTTTGATTATAAATTACAAACAACTTTCTTCTATAAAATTATCCATCTGAATGACTTGCCAACATTCGGTTTAAATTACAGTGTGATTTTTGTTTTTTATCATTTCAGCTATCAAAAATATTCACATTTTGAATAAAAATATTGAAATTGTTTGTTTGATAATACAGCGGCTTTTATTTTAATTTTAAATAAAAGAGAAGGAGACTGTAATTATATAAATAAAATTTTGAATTAAAATATTCTGCTACAACTATTGTTTTCATTATTTTATAAAAACCTTCTTCAAATGTCTAATTTCATATTTCAGATATTTATTATAATAGCAAAAGGCAAATAAAAAAATAACATTGCGATTAATGCATTTTCAAAATTATTAGTTTAGTTTTAAACTTAGCAGTACTATTTCAAGTACACACACAAAATCAGATATTAAAAAAACTTTTATGTCACCTGGTTTCAGAGGATAAACTACTCAAGTATTGAGAAAAAGAAAAAAATTTAATTTTTGTAATAAATTGTAAAAATAAAATACCAAACATTTTTAAGTCTTTCTAATTTACGATTTCAGTAATCTATGAATAATAAAAATATTAAATTAAAAAAAACTATAAATTCCATGCATACCTGTACAAAAGACTATTATATATATATATATTCCTCAGTAAGCCATCTTATTATTTTATTCAATCACTGTGCCCCCAATAAACCAATAAACAATTCAATTAATCATACAGCTTGTTCTTTCTCAAGTTGTTATTGTATTATCTTTTTCATAACTGCATTAAGCTATTTTCTGATAACTTAATGTATATACTTTTTAAATTAAATTATGTTATAGGTATCTGTGGAATTTGAACTCAGACTTTCACATGACACACTACTCTCAGTGCCACCTTATATTGCTGACCCACCTGATCATACACATGTTGAAAAGATAAATAATCACCAATATATGTATTTCTTGCTAAACCAGCACTCATCAGTTGGTCCAGATTACCATCTCTACACAGCATATTTGTAAATGTGTTAAACATGTATATGACATAAGGTTTGCTATTATTTCATTCTTGTGGACATCCAGGTAGGATTGAACACAAATGTCATGGATTCAAAGATATATTACATTTTCTGCTTTATTTTCTAGTAATTGGTTTATAATTTTCTTAATGTATGTTGCTTTTATAATTTTGTAAAAAAAAAAAAACAAACTTCACTAACTCACTGCTAGCTAAAATGGTTTTTATATCATTCATGCAGCAGATTAAAAAGCTTTTTAGAACAACAATATTGCAGATTGAAATGTATTTCAAAACATTTATACTGTAAATGAAAGTGCTCTTTAGAACATTCACATTTATCTTTTTAAAACATGTATACTGGGAATTAAAATTTTATCTGTATACCTATGCTATATACTAAAATGATTTTCAAAACACTCCTTGCATATTATTTCAAATTATGTATAAAAATAATTTAAATTTAAATCTAAAGCCAGTATTGTTATTAAAAAAAGATATCCATATAACTTTATATAAAAATAATTTATACATTTAATTCATTTCTCAAGCCACATCCAATAAAAGCTTCCATTTTAAAGATTCTTCTTTTTCAAATAAATATTTTAAAATAATTTTTATTAGCCATTCATTAGATTAGAGATTATCCAATAATGAATAATATTTCTATAATGTAGTTTTCACTTACACCACTCTCATGCAAAGTAGGGACTAGTTTCTATCCACTTTTAACACCTTGTGGAGGGATGTAATCATAAACATATGACCAAAGATATTTGAAAAAAATCCTACAATCCCCAAGATGCACATTTCTTCCTGATCTAGCACTTATCATTTGGCCCAGATTACAATCTTTTACACATATTTTTATCATTGTTCAGTATAGCCAATTACTTCAGTTTAATTGATGCATGTCAAATGTGCTACCCTCACAACTTTGATACAAATTACTTAATGAAAGTATATTAATATTTTTATTAGTCATTCATTAGACTAGAAATTATCCAATAATGAATAATATTTCTGTAGTGTAATTTTTACTTCCGCTACACTCATGCAAGGTAAGGACTGGATTCTATCCACATTTAACACCTTATGGAGGGAGGTAATCATAAATATATGACAAACAAAAATATTAAACATTTTTTTCCATATATCAAAGCATCAGCCAGGAAGTGAACCCACAACAACTATCTGCAAACAACTACTTGCAAGGCAGCTGCACTGACCTCTTGGCTACCAATGCTTGACTCATACAAAAGACTCTAGCTATTGAGTAAAAATACAACTAATGCTTTAAAACATATATTATTTATGTTACTAATAAAACATGAGATACATTGTTTTCACAGATGTTGAAGCATCTCCATCATGAAATACTTCAATTTTTCAAAGAAGATTTCGCCCTCCCCATGCATTTTCATTGATTTAATTTTGATCACAATTATTTTTATTCCAAACGTTCCACAAATTTTATCATTCTTATTTAGCATTATATTAAAGTTACTCTTTTTATATGAAGTGTTGCAGTGTTATCAGCAAAGGAGTTGCAAAAACTCTAATGATAATTGCATCATTGGCAGCTAAACACTACATTTAGCAACTCATGTAATAAATATTTTTTAAAAAAATCAAAAAATAGGCATCATTTTTTTCATATATATTTATTATAATTGATGAATTTTTATTAATTGTTATTTTAAAATCAATGAAATAACTATTAATTTTTTCTTTTATCATTCCTGTAATTGCTTTTCTTCTTCAAAAATTTCAATAACACATTCCACTGACTGAATATTTTTTTCTATATTAGAAAATAACTGTTTTGAATTATGAATTACATAACAAGAATTAACAATTAACTATCTTTCACATATATGTATACTTATATATGCATTCAACAACCTATGAAAATCAGCTCATTTATCAATCCTTGTGCTCATCACATTTCCTTCATTTTAGTATTAGATTTTATAAACTTTTTTCTATTACTGCATTATATTTTTATATGTTTCTTTAAATACTATTATTTTTAATACAAATCACAATATCTTCACATCTTTGTAATATATTCAATTTCTCTATTAACAATTCATTTATAACTCGAATCAGTTTTCAATATTTTTACATGTAAACGTATTATCCTATTTTATAAAAAGATGAATGTATTTTAATTTTGTCTGGCTTTATATGATTAATTTATTAGCTTCATAGCAATTTTCTTTCAATACTATTCTCTTTTTCTTAAATTATCTTATTCTTTTTTTTTTGGTTAACAATATTATTTGTATCTCAAAACTTTGTCTTTTCTATTTCATTTCTTTTGTAATCTATAGCTTCTTTTAAATTGTTTGAATTTATTTTATTATTTATTTTTCTATCTTTTATGCTTAATTTATTATTTAACAAATTTAAAAATCTATCTTAATTTATTAATTTATACCTTATGAACAGTTCTTATTCTTTTTAAAAGTTACCTTTAATTTTACCATTAATAAATAATGTTCAAAATCAGTACCAGTTTCAGAATATTGTATAGACTTTAAATATTATTTTAAAACTATAGTTTGAATTATACATAATATAAGTAAAATCTATTGGTTAATATCCTTATTATAATTTTTTTTTAAGTACTATCCCATAATTTCTCATTAAGTGTGTGGTGAGATGGGATTATATGTGTGTATGTGCATTAATAGAGTTAATAATTATTGACCATTGTAAGTATTCATTTATTCAAATTGAATGCATTTCTGATGCAGTAAGCTACCATAATCATGATTTTTGTTAATGCATATTAATACTAGTAAATCATGTATTATATACAATGAAATATTAAATAATTATTATATATAAATACACATGAGTAAACACAGTATAAAACTCTAATGCACTATAGCTATGACAAAAGATTCTTGTAAAGGTCACATAACTGTTAATTTCTAAAAAAAATAAGTAGCCAAACACAAAAATTCAGTATTAAAGTCTTTATTAATTAGATTTCATCTTTAGCTGGTATGTCATTCAACATCATTCATAAATAAGAATGTTATTTATGTAAGATAGATATCATTTTTCCTAATTGATAAATGTCACCACACACTCATTTATTAAGTGCATAAAGAAGTATGTACACAAATATATGTCTTTATAGTTTTTATTCTTTATAAATGTTGTCAACTTAATATCAGTTTTCAGTGATCATGTAAATGGTATTTTCCCAGAATGATCCGCTGTTCAAGTAACATTCATTATTGAGATAATGGAATTTCTCAACCTTAATGATTCATTTTCTTCTTCTTTTATTATCAAACTTTCCACAAATTGCATTATAAAATAATAATGTATAAATAGGAATTTTAATTTTTCCATTTTTTAGTTATGCTATCAGACATATATACATTTATAAACTATAAAATTTTTGTGGGATTTTAAATATTAATATTTTAAGAGGATTTTTTCCATGTGTTTTTAAAAATGACATTCGTTATGATGCAATTTAAACAAAATACCAATTAAAAAAAAGGTATTGTAAGATAAAAATATGCTACTAGTAATAATGTTGGTCTGAAGTATTATAAACTAAAGGTGGATTCTCTTTTCTTTTATTAAAAGATTTTTATATGTTTATATATTAAAATTAAACAACACTATACTTGGTACAATAAACCTTTCTAAATTTTATATTTAAAATCTGATTTAATATTTTTACATTAATATTTAGAGTGGCAGAGTATCAAAATATAATTAAATAATATGTATATTTTGGAGTATCATCTAAGTACCATCTGTATTAAATTTAATTCAATGTCTCATAAAATCAAAGTTCATATAAAAAATACAAAAAAATAAATCCATTTTTGATTATGGCCTATGATCATGTAAGAAAACAGATGAAAATAATGATAATTTATAAAATTATTCAAATATGTACTTATAGTTTCTTCCTAGTAAATATAAGTTAAGGTTGATTTAAATAAAACCTTGTTACTAAATCTATGGATTGGATGTTCGTTTTTATTATTGTCATTATCTGAATATGTTTCTACTATTAAATCATAGGCTTTTGTTAAAAATGAATTCATTTTCATCTATTTATATGAGAAGTTTGATATAAGTTATTGAAGTAAATTTAATATAGATATTGTAGAAATCACCATTTAAAAATGTTACACACACATATATAAATAATCATTAAAATCAGGCAACACTTAGACAATCCCAATATTAATAACAATCAACAATCCAAGGCAACCTCCTTTTAACAATCAGATGGCAATATGTATTATATAAACATTAATTCTGTAGCTTTTTTATTATTATAATTAATAACCTAATAAATATAAAAAGTAAAACATCTTTTTAAATAAATGTATCATTGTAGAACAAGTATCTCTCCAACAGCTTCTTATAGGAAGAACTTTGAAGAAAGTCAGTAATACTAACTAATTTTGTTAATTGTCAGGTAATCTGCTTTTAAGTATTTCCTCAAATATTTTTACTCTCTAGCTAAGAATATTTAAATACCCATTTACTAACAAATGTTAGATGGTTAGTTGAATTGGCTATGGTGCAGCTATATGAAAAAAAAATCTTAAGACATAATTTTTTTTTACTTGACTTAAATTTGAACACTGAGAATGAATGGTCTATCTCTGCACCACAAAGTCTTTTTTTAATAAATTAATATGCAGACACATGTGTTGTGGATAAATTTGTTATGATGATAGAAATGGTGGATGTCACAGACCTATGGAATTCATAAAAAAATGTATATTATGAATTCATTGTTGAGAAAAATGCTAAATGAAAATAGAAATGGAATCATTCAAGTGAAGATAGAGAGAATTGGATTATACTTTGATTAACAGAATATATCTATTTCAAGATTGCAATGATCTTAATAGAATGATCATTGATTAGTGACATGTAAGTTTTATATTAATGCAAAACTAGGAAGACAAGAACTATTGAGAAAATGAGTATTAACAATTAATAGTCATAATTTTCAGAAGTAGTTAAAGAATTTAAATTAGAACTTACAAATCATCTTAAAACATTAACAGACTTTGAAGATGGTTCAGATTTGTCTGAAAGCAATAAGAAAATAACTGATATTTCATATAAAATACAAAAAAAGATAAGTGACATAAAGAAGCAATATTTTACCAATACATTTTCTACTGTGACAAAAAAATATATAAAGAAAAGAAAAAATATGAAATTTTTTAAAAATGATCTATTAAAAAAAATTGAATATCTAGAACATTATAAAATGATACATAGAAGAGTTAACAATGATATAATAAAATTGTAACTTATCAAAAAAAGCTATAAAAGAGACTAAAAGTCTCAGAATTATAAAACAACATGTTAGTATTGGAATAATAGTTATTTCCGCATTAAGAAAGAAAGATGGAACTATTCTTATGACATCATAAAATGTGTAAAAGGATTTTATAAAGAACTGTATTTAAATTAAAAGCAATAAAACATTATAACTCATATAGTTATTAGATCTTCAAAATTGCCCAGATTTTAAATGAAAAACGGGAAACATGAAATTAAATTTATGAAGAAATGGAAATCTTCAAGAATGAAGAAATTTTTATTAATATTTTAAAAGCAAGCAAAAAAGTAGAAAAGTTGTTGGCAAAGTTATATACCACATAATTAAGTGAGAAAGATATAGATTGGAAGAATGCAGTAATAATATTGATATTTTAAAAAATGATAAAGAGAATAAAATATTTATCAAGATAACTGTATCTAGTCTCCAGTGAACTTTGGATTCTAAGCAAGCAAAAGAACAAGATATTATTAAAAAGTAGTTTAAGCACAGTGGATAGAAAAGTGTAATAAATATAAATTGCCATTATGATTTGGGTTGATTATATGAGCATTTCTATGGTGATTAAAGCTTTGGATTATTAAGATAAAGATCCAGGTTAGTCATTTTCTAAATAATATATATCAAAATCTAACAGCAATGATTAGATTACATGATAAACCACTAAACATCACATGATCACCATCTCTATACTAGCACAGGGTGGCACTACTGTATGGAGAGTTTTGCCTTTGTTTAGATTACATGATCATACTAAGAATATTAACATTAAGAAAGGTGCACTAAATAATGATTCTATATCTCCAAAACTTTTTAATATAGGTTTATAAGAAGTATTTTGTGAATTACAATGGAAAGCTAAAAGGATAAAAATATATGTAGATTATTTATGACCTTTAGATTTTGCAGATGATGTAATTATTATTTTAAATGATATTTCAGAGCTTCAGGAAAGATATGAGTTATCAGTTGAAAGTCAGAATTTAGGATTAAGAATTAAAGATAATGTTCAATAGATTTTCTCAGAAGAAAATTAATATTGAAAGTCATGAATTAGAAAAAATTAACACCTACAAATATCTTGGTTAGAATATTAACACACAAGAAAGCAAATGGATGAAGTTAATCATAAAATTAAACTTATATGGAATCCTTTTGATAGAAATAACTTAAAATTAAAAGAAATATATCTATATATTTGAAAAGGAAAATTTTTAATAGACAAATTGCTTATAGATCTGAACTGGGACAATAGAGAGATTTCTTACATGAAGAGATGTATGTTAGGAATCCCAAGTAAAGAGTGAAATGAAATACATTGAAACAATTTAAAGACTGAAATAGAGCAGGACTACACATATTGTTAAATAATATGATGTATAGCTGAAGTTTTAAATCAAATCCTAAGCTTATAAAAACTAAAAAGAAATCATATGTGAGAAGGATAAACAAGTAAGTTTGCTGTTGTGTTGTGGAAAAGAGAAGCTAAGAATCAGAGTAAATAGGATAAACTTGAAGAGATTTTTTCTTTTTGCAGTAAATCAATAATTTTGAAAATAATGAGGATGATAATGTTAATGGATAAAAATAGCTAGCTCTTATTTTTAGTGTTTATTTTTAAAAATTAGGAATTATACAGCACATAAAATCATTATAATATAATTGCTAGATAAGTGGAGAACATTAATGCTCTGTATTTGTATATTCATAATTTTAATAATTAATGATAATGTTTAGAAATTGAGTGTTCAATACGATCTATGTCTCTCTCTCTATATATATATATATATATATATATATATATATATATATATATATATATATATATATATATATATATATATATATATATATATATATATATATATAAAACCAGAATTAAATATTTATATGGATTTTTTCTATATTTAATGGATATTATCTCCTCACATATATATAAATTTAATGTAAAGGTGTCAATTATCTGCATTCAGAACTACTACAACATTCCCTTCAGATAAATGTCTTAATGATTATTACTCTTCATTTATTACTTTAGAAATTATGATATCATTTGCGGCCTAGATATATACTTTTAACTTTAATTAAATATTAATATATCTATCATTATTAACCACACTACACAAAATCATTAATTAGACTCCAATAAACTTTTCCCATGTGTAATACCTTTATTATATTTAACTATTATTTAACCACATGAATAGAGATGGTTGAAAATTACTCATTCAGGTATATTTATTTATGTGATTAAATGTTAGCTAAGTATATTTAATATATGTATATGTGTGTATGTAAAGTATATATAATACAAAGTGAATTAATAGTGATCAGCTTTTTTGCCTTAGAAAGGTTTTCTGATAACAGACATTATGACAAGCAAGAAATACTTTTTAAATCTTTGCATAGCTGTTTGGGAGACCAAATAATTTTCAATTATTAAAGTTGTAGATAGAAAAATCAATTGCATTCAATGCCTGCAGTATTCCAACTCCTTGCCATTTAAGGAGATCACTCCCACAGATAAGCCTCTCCCAGTTAACACTGGTTGGCTGGCAACCCTCACATCTTTTATCTCCAAATTTACTACTCTTCCTAACAAACCATCCTCAATGAAAAATAATTTTTGGGAAGCATACTACATCCTTAATCCTGATGTTTCTGCAGGATCAACTCTCCTCTGGCTTAACAACCATCTGATAATCAAGAAATTTAAGTGATGGTTCTTTGAACCCAAATTCTTTGACTTCCTGTTGAAGATAAACCTCAATGCATTGCCTACTAAACATTTTCTTGTGCACTGCCGAGGATTTTCAAACATAGATTCCACTTGCACCCTATGCCTCAGAGAAGAGGAAACTTCTCTTCACCTCTTCTGTCACTGTGTTTCCCTTCAACCCTACAGAGACCTTATAGCCTCCATACTATATGACAAAAAGCCTTTCTTATCTACTCTCATTGATTATATACTGTGTGGATCCATTCAGAGATATGCTCATCAACATTCTTATTGTTTTCATTATAGTGCACTCGGTGCTGGCTCATCTTTAATCATGCACTGGAGTGCCCGCTTGATTTATACATTGACAAAATGGAAAAAATTCGGAAAAGGGACCAGAATTTGACCCCTCCTATATCTATGATGCCACATGGAAGCTAATTGATTTGCCTCCCTAAGGTGAATCCCTTTCATACCTGAATATATATCTCCTATCATAGAAATGATTAGTATTATTATTTTAATTTAAAAAAAAACAAAGCAAATAGAAAGTAGTTATTGTTAAATAAGAAATGAGACTTTTCCTATAGTAAAGAAATATAATGTTACTTTGAATTTAAAATAAACAAAATTTGATTAAAACAAACAAAAAAAAATTACATAAATAAATCTACAACTACAGATTATTCATGTAACCAAAGCAACCCAAGCTATGTAAAACCATGTAACTAATCCACAGTATGTAAAAATTCCTGTAATCTGGTGTAAAATAATAAATCAACTTTTATATATGTAAACCTACAACTACAGATTGCCCATGTAAACTCAGCAATCCAAGCTAAGTAATCTCTTGTAACCGTTTAAGACAAATAAAGCTTATCATTATATATATATATAAAAGATCTCTGGTCCCTGCCTCCATGTTTTGTGAATTTCCTGGGATTAGAAATCGTCCAATTTTAAAACAAGGATTTTTTATTGAATTAATCTTTAAAATTTGATTCTTTAAAATTTAATAATTCATAATTTTTATATTTGATTTAATAATATTTAATTGTTATTTATAATTTGATTATTAATAATTGAGAAAAATAAATAATAATCTTATTTTTGAATTAAAAAAATATCTTTGCTGAAATGTGTACAATATTGTAATTTTTAAAATTAACATTTAAAAAAAGAGCTAAGAAAAAAATTTAAAAATCTTTAAAAAGTTCAATGTTTCTTTGTTTTCTAACATCAAATTTTTAAATTTAACTTGTGAAAGTATTGAAATTGAAACATCATAAAATATTGAATTACAATTTTTCTTTCATTATCCACTTTTATTTTGAAGAAGATAACAAAATGTTTATAATAAAAATAACCTGAGACAAATTAGAGACAATCATGCAAATTAAAAATTCATAAAATTTTACACAAAAATTAATTTTATTAACAAATTTAAATGGTAGATGTAAATAAATGTTATTTATTTATCTATATGCACATACTGTAATGTAGATACGTCTGTACGACAACACAGGTATATAATATTCAGGTGTTAGTTTAGTTTTTCTAAAAATTGCTTGCAAAATGTGTGCATAGGGAAAGAGTTTAGTCTGAGTTTCTGTACTGATAAATAATTGCAATATAATGAAGGGATAGGAGTTCACCGATAAAAACTATTAAAATACCTTTGCAAAGCAATAATTATCCACACTCTTCAAGGTTTTAAAAGAGGATAAAATTTATATCTATCCCACATGACAGTGGTGTAATGGAGGAGTATTAAGCTACAAACATAAGTGTGAAAATTTAAATATTTGATATCCTCTAATTCACAGGGTGAGTAAAAGTATTGGCAATATGCATGCATAGTGCTAAAAGATGATTTGAATTTCCATGCTGGTGAATTATTATACTGCAGCGAACTTAAGTCAAGAGATACAATAATTAAAAAACTGCAATTATATTTCAAAATAATAAATAATCAAATAGTCATCCATTCAGGAAGTCATATGTTGTTTCAATATTGGAAATCTCTGATTGAGATAGCCCAAAATCTTCAATTCATAAGTCTTTCACTTTGTCATTCTGATGAACTGTAACATATTAGTATATTATATTATTATAATATATCACAAACTAAGTATTAGCTGCAATTTGAGTTTTTTGGGAGTATGCTGTGAAATTATGTTGGTCAGAATTGCTTGGTCCAAAAAAATAATCATACAATCTTTTGATTAAAAGATTACGTGATAATTGAAAACCAAAATGGTATTTGAGTACAATTATTCTATTATTTTCTTTAACAAAGAATTAATTCAGAATCAACTAGCTCTTGTGTCTGCCACTTTAATAATGCACTAAAATGTATAGACCAATTTCTAGTTCCCCTCTATTGCTATCACAGATAAAAAAGTTTAGTGCAGAGATGAAGATAGAATTTTGAAAAAAAATCTTCAGATGTAAATGATGATAAAGTTTTAAATATTTTGAGCAGTGACTCTTAATAAAAAAGTCATTAATGGTATATATATATATATTTGTGTGTGTGTGTATATATATATATATATATATATATATATATATATATATATATTTGTGTGTGTGTGTGTGTGGTAAGTGTAGCAACAAAAAACATTTAAATTTTCTATCTAGAATTATCTCTATCCTCAGACCGATCAGTTTTGAGCTTTTGACTTACCTCAGTGAGGAGCTAGGACATTCAAACACTAGATTTAAAATACCAACTCAAAATCCAGCACATATCTAATATGTAACTATTAAGTAGAAAATCTGAAATTTTTAGACATGTAAATGTCTTTAAATCCAGCTATCTAACTTAAATAACTATATGGGTCTGAAAATATGTCCCCATTGATTGCCAGAAAACTAGATTCTTTAGATAATCTATAATATGTTTTAGATCATCAAAATTTTTAGTCAATTCTATGTAACTGAAAGTGATAAATGAAAAAACTAGATTTTCAGATATCTTATAGTACTCCTGCTTCTTTAAATAGGGCAGCATAATGAAAATTTTTCTATTGTTATTACTTTTGAAAAGTTTAAATAAAGTCTGAAGGTTTTTAAAGACATTTAGTAATTAGTTTTAAATGATATAAATAGGCTCAAGTATAGTGTATGTGCATGTATACAAGCTCACTTTATCACTTGCTTTCAAAAAAATTAGTAAGATTTACTGTATTTTTTTTAGTATGTAAATGATTTATCACTTCTCAACATTTCATCAATGGGCAATTCATTTTTCTTAAACAAACAGCCAATTTCAGAATTATTTTATATATATATAATTAAAGTAACAATTACCATTTTACAATTAAATAAATATAAAATATTAAATCACTACATGTGGTTAAGCAATCCATCACCACCCTCTGTGAAATAAATATATTAGAGTTCATATTTCAAAATAGCCAGCTTCAAAATGGTATTGAGGCTGACTATTTTGAAATACAGACTCTAATATATTTATTTCACAAAGGGCAGTGCTGGATTGCTTAACTGTGTAAGGTGATTTAATATTTGATATTTATTTCAGTTTAGTGTTAGCACTGTGATTATTAACTTAAAGAAAGTATTTCATATATTTTTTCGGGTTTTCTTAGAATTGCTATGATTGCTAACTTTATATTTTGAAACCATTTCAAATGAAAATTAAATTTTTTTTGAAACAAAAGCTACAAAAACACATTCATTACTTTCTATGTTCATGTAATTCAGTGAAAGTATGATATTTGATACTTAGGGATAAAGTGCAAAATACGAGGCAGTTATTTTAATATATGCATATAAAATTTAAATTTTTTTCATTAACTTTATTTTTAATTTATTTGTAAATATAGGGGATTTGAACTCAGACTTTCAAGCACCCTTTAACTATCCACACTATCTCAAGCCATTGATACACATTACCACACACATGTAGAAAATATAAATAATCACCAATATACATATTTTGTGCTGAGCATGGTTATAATATTGGCATCAGCATGGGATTTGGGCTTTCCATCATCAGATTTGCAATGGTGTGGATAACTGAAGAGTTGGAGGTTGGAATATATTGAAGCCTGTCCATTAAAGTATAAAGATCAGCTATCTTAATATAAACTGAGTACTGATTATATGTATGTGTGGGAGATGATGATCTGGACCAACTGATGATTGCTGGTTCATGACAAAATACATATATTGGTGATTATTTATCTTTTTTATATGTGTGTGGTCATGTGTATCAGTGGTATGAGATAGTGTGGATAGTTGAAGGGTGCTTGAAAGTCTGTGTTCAAATCTCTTATATTTACATTTAAGCTCCAGGTATATAAAGAATGCCTGTATTTCAAATATTTTAAATTTATTTGTTGATAGATATAATTAAACTAATGGATGTTGAGTAAACATATATAGGAGCTCTATTGTTAAGATATCCTAAATAATGTTACCTTAAAAAAAGATCAAGAGAAGGTTATATAAAAAAATGTTAAATCCCTGAAATATTATTAAGCAATTTCAATATTTATGACTACATTTAAAAGAATTAAAAAAATAATATTCCTTATTCTTTTATCTTATTAAGCAGAGAGAAGTTTACTCAGTGAGATAAATATCCAATTTATTTTTATAAATGTAGGGTTGAACAATTAGATGTACATAATTATAAAAGTGACTAAGAAAAAAAATATTTTAGTCTAAATAAAGGTTAATATATTGTGCATTGCTTACTATGTTTACAATTATATAATATTTTTTTGTGTTTTATAACAACTTTTTTGTTGTCATTTACTATTACTAACTATTATTATTATTTTATTATTGTTGTTGTTCTTGTTCTTGTCATCTATAGAGAGATTTTGTTTATGTGAATGAAAAATTACTCAAACTTTAGCATAGTAGTTTAGAATCAGTAAAACACCATTTAATTTACACCAATGATCTTGTTAAATAGTAGATGGTCCAACATACCATCTATTAAGCTATTGATTTACTTATTTATCTACCAATACAACTATATATGTTACAATGGAAGAAACAGAGAAAATTAACATAATTTTTTATCAATTCTACTTTTCTTTTGTTTAAAATATAGCTAAAATTGTGTTAAAATTTTATTATTACATGAGAGAAATTTATAGTGTGATATAAACTTAATTTTAAAAGTATTCAATCAACTCAATATATTATTATTATTGTTATTTAAATAGATATGTGATAGTACTTTTTCATTAATTAATACATAATTTATGCATTAATAATTTAATTTTGCAGCAAATAGAATATAATAATGTTTACTTAGAATATATAGACAAAATACAATATATAAAAGACATTTTGTGAGTTCATCCATGTTAAAAAATTTAAATATTGATATACCGAAATTTCGACTTGATCACACAAGTCATCTACTGGGTAGTAAAAGGTAGAAAGACGGTTGTAGAGGCGCTACAATCACTGATTTGAAAAAAAAAACGTTAAAGTTCTACCAATAGCAAAAATGTTAAATTAAGAATATTTTTTAAAAAATCTTTCCAAATAGGAGGAAGTTTGCATGTATCATCTTGTTTATTGATACAATATGGCCTTTTAAATATCTCAATGGCTTCTCTAATTTTGCATTGGTAGAGATTATCACGTCTAGATATATATCAAATATTTTTTATCTATTAACACTAGAATAATATATATAATACTTAAATAAATATATATTGTCTATATATAACTTAATGTAATTATAAGGGAATTGAACTCTAACTTTCAAGCTCCCTACATCTATATAATCTATCTTATGCAATTGATACACATGATCACATACATGTGGAGATCACTTATCTTTTTCACATGTATGTGGTCATGTGTATCAGTAGTATAAGATAGATTGGATAGGTGTAGGGAGTTAAAAGTTTGAGTTCAAGCTTTATATATACCTATCTTGAGATTACTCTCTAAAACACAAAATCAATTAACAATATTTATCTATCATCCATTTCTCGTTTTATATATCCATAAAATTAAAAAGTAAAACAGCCTTAAATATCTGACTATAGATTAGTGATTTTTCCAGCATCTCTCTACAAAAGAGAGAGAGAAAAAAGAGATACTAGGTTGATCAAAGTCTAAACAGTGAGGATTTATCATTTCTTGTTTATCCTCGTTTTGAGAATAATTAGATATTTATTTACTACATAACCCTATGGATTGTTCACACATAGCTATCTAAAAATGTAATACTGAGTCATAAACTTGTTGGGTTGATGTGAAAACCACTATACTTTGGTAATTGTAATCCCTTTCTTTAATTACTCATTCAGCAGTTCTAACACTTTTTTTAATTTCATCTTTTATATAGAAATATGGATGAATAAGAAAAATATGAAAAACACCCAGTATTGTAAAAATAGTATTGGTAACAGAAAGATTAGAACTTCTTAGCTATGATCTTACAGTACAATAAATAGTGTGCTTCATAGAAATGAATTTATAATAAGAGTTTTATTCATTAAATTATTGAATTCTTGGGCATTCTCTTATAGAATCGATATAAATATTAAAAATAGAGGAATCTAGAAACAGTGGCATAAAATAATTTATCTTTAAAAATATAGCTAGGTTTTTATATTGTATGATTTTTTATTTAAGTAGGAAAGTGAGTTATAATGACAGTAATGAAAGTGGTGACAAGACAGAAAGTAGAAATGACAATAAAAATACACTATATATATATATATATATTTAAAACCCCTCCAAACACCAATAGGGTTATTGACAATACTAAAGATAAAAGAAACATTGAACAACCCCCCCCCCAGATAGTTTATAGAATTGTGTGCCCTCAAATAGGGTGTGATTTGGTTTATTATGGAGAAACTCGTGCCAAGTGGACAATAAATTGGCTCAGCACAAATACATATATACAAGAGCAATAACTAAAAAAGAAGGCAGCTCTGTATTTGTTGACCATCAGCAGGAGGTCAACCACAGATTTGAGCCCTCCAAGGCTGATATTTTATGTACGGAAGGAAACGATATCAAGAGGAAGGTTAAGGAAGCTTGTTTCATCACCAGCGATGCCAAATCAATAAACAGAAGAGACCCTTGTTTTGCCATTTCTAAAAAATGGATGATATAGGAGGCAATTTGCATACATTTGCATATAACTAATAATCTGAAAAGACTATGAATATGGAGCAACAAGAGCTCTGAAAGCGCTAAGTCTGTAAATCAGAATATATATACAAAAGCCTACAAATTATTACATAAAAAGTTTCACTGCAATGCATCAGCGTATTATTAATTACAAAGTGAAGGTGAAATAAAATTTGATATTACTACATGTGGTGTGAGAATATTGCTTGGTGGGATTTTTTTTGAAGACTGAAACATAAGACAATGTTGTGGATAAAGAGTTAAAAAAACAATTAAAATTGAGGTTGATGCCATTAGAAAAATTTGCCAGAAGAATAAAAAAAATAATTAAAAAAAATGGCAATAATATTTTTTGTTTATCTTTGAAAATGGCAGTTGGGTTCACTAACAGATTTAACTTGGTATCTTCTATTTTTAAAATTTCTAGCACATGCAATCTCTTTTGATTGTGTTTTTTAACTCATTTCTTTTATTCTTTTGATCTTATTGATTTCAAACACTTAAAGAGATACAGAGTCGTTATTTATAGCAATAATATATTTGCAAGTAATATCTGCTCCCATTTTATCAGGCATATTCTCCCATGTTAATTTCAGAAAGTTTGAATAAAAAGAAGTTACTTCTTATATAGGTCATTAATAAAATGATAGTATTTTTATTTTGGGAATTCTAATTTCAGTAAAAAAAACTATTATACAATATTATTAGAAATAGTACTATTACTGTAAAATCTTACTGTCATTTTGAATTTTTATACATCATATAAATTATCATAAACATTTCATTTAGACCTAAAAAATAATTAAAACAAAATATTGTTGCATTCTTATTTAAAACAATGGGATCCAGAATATAAAAAAGAGTTAACTCTACATATGTCTTTTATAAGAACATATTATGGGAAAGATCGAAGATTAATCTGCTTTGAGGTTAAAATATCAGCGTTAAAAATGGCCCATCAGAAAGACACTAACAGAAAATTGAATGCTTTTTATTTATAAACAATCCTTTTGCATACCAAATTTTAGCAGCTGTTATATATTAAAATTGTCAATTTAAAAATTTGAATCTACCATCTTAGTGTAAAATGAAATTCATTGAAGCAATATATAATGGGCAGGAAGACATACGCTTTTAATTTGATTTCAAAAGTTTTATTTAAGTTCTTTAAAAATAATAATATTTTAATGACTTTACTAAAAATAAACATTTGGTATTATCTGCTTGGCTTAGTAATGAATTAAATGCAGAGATTTTAAAGCAATGCAGATATTTGGAAAAAAGTTCAAGAAGGACTCAAATGCATTAAGTGCTCAAAAATGTTATTTATTTATCATAGTTACTTTAGATCTTTTTTAATAAACTAAAAGATAATTATGGGTTTAAAAAAAACTACACTAATTCCATTAAACTAAGTGTATTAATATTATTTTTAACAGATGGAGTAAAATCTTTTGATTATTTCTTCAATAATATAATAATTAAAACTAACTATTTGTAATAAAATATGCATTCTGTTGTCTTACTTAGATTTGCATGGGGTATCTCCATTGTGATGAGGTTAAACAGATTTTTCAGAAAGACTATGAGTTTTTGAGAGATCTCTGAAGAAACTTTAAAATTTGATAATATGCTACTTTCAAGACTATTGAAATTTTTTTCTACAAATGATTGGACTTATAAAGATGGAATACCTGATCCTAAAAATATTTTCACTATATTATAATACAAAATTGCTTCTAGTCATAAATGTTTAACTAACAGTCAACGAATGCTAAGATTCATAAACAGTTTAGGACTTTTAAATAAGTTTTACATCAGATGGAAATATTTGGTAATGTCTGGTGTGAAGATACATTTTATTGTTTCTATTGATTTGATAAAAGTATTCAACAGGGTTAAACAAGAAGGTTTTTGGTCATCTTTGAAAAGAAATGGCTGTTCATGGAAATTTATTTGTTATATAGTTGCTACTTGATGGCATGAGCAGAATGTTGTTTTCAGTGATTGAAACATGGAATTATTTGGAATAAAATTCAGAAATTTTCACTTGCTCCAATTCATCAGCAATTGTAAGCAGATTCATGAATCAAAATACATTATAAGTTTGATAGTGAAGTTTGTAATTTATATAAATTAGAGGCAGAAGTAAAAACTTTATCTCTTTACTTTTAGCTCTATAATAAGATGATGATGATGCTGTCTTGATACATAAAGCCTTTAATATTATAAAAGAAACCGATTATAGATCTGACTTGGGATAAAACATTTTTAGAACTATAGATTTGTGCAATGGGATTGCTGATAAACATTATTATATTAATATTTTAGACTTGAGACAGCACTGACTCTACTTTGTTGCATCTTATTAGATGCAGCATTTCTATACCCATTTTATTTGCTGTGAGTGGGTTTAGTGCAATAATAGAGGGTCAGATTACATCTTGACTCCATCATTTCTAAATTAATTATACATAAGAATAATTGTAAATAGGATTGTTATTCTGAAAATTTATTCTTTGGAAATAAATCTTTGACCTTCTATCAATAATATGTAAAGGCCATAAAAATCTTTTAATTAAGAATGCTCATTAATATTCTAAAATTGCATCGATGTATACTGAAATACCCACTACTACTGCATCTAACTTAGACCAACACTTCACAATTCAATAAAACATATTAAATATCACATTGCCATATCACGAATATTTCAAATTACATGTGTACCATATACCATATCTTATTTGGTTATATTTATTATATCAATCTGGATGATGATGATGAAACTGATAATAGGTTGTATTTCCTGACCATCTTATATTACAGCAAAACTCAGAGGACAAAAGCAACAAATTCTCATGTCTGAAACCATTTTTATCAGATAATTACTCCTATGCACCCCTTTCATTGCTGAAAGAATGCTTTTAGGTCCTTTTCTAGTAATATTATTATGAGAACAATGATCCTCAAACACTCATTTAAACATACTCTTCTCAGAGTGTGTGACAAAATATTTCTAACCAATTTTATAATGAGAGAGAAA
Source organism: Epiperipatus broadwayi (assembly GCA_028023455.1). NCBI lineage: Eukaryota > Metazoa > Onychophora > Udeonychophora > Euonychophora > Peripatidae > Epiperipatus > Epiperipatus broadwayi. The sequence goes on along the minus strand of JAQFVV010012577.1, from coordinate 2,040,272 downwards.
AACGGACAACTAGGTTTAAAAATAATAATAACTAAAAAATAATAAACGTTATTTACAACTACAATATTTACAATCATTCTCGTATCTTTTTATATAAATCAGATGCATATAAGTATATATTCAGGCAGGGATGCACTCATAACAGAGAAAGATCATTTAATTTGAATGAACTTAACCCACAAGCTCTGAATGCTTACATAAACTACTGACCCCACTTAACATAATTATTATTAATAATTAACAAACCAATACATAAAAATAAATATTAATAGATCTGTTATCATAAATATTAAATATTCAGCATAGATAAGAAAAACATAACAAAATATGTATGTTTGAGAATAACATTAAATATTAAATAACAAATATTAAAAAATGGGTGACAATAATTTTAAATATTAATTTATACAGTAATTACTTTTAAATGCCTAATATTTTAAATAAAATAGATCTTACTCAATACTTTTAAAATTTTGATTTTATGATTAGTCAAATAAATAGATTTAAACCCTTTTTTATATTTGATATATTGGACAGTATTTATCATATAAAGTTCAATATTTCAACTGGCTTACTGTCTTAATTCTATTCTATGATTACCAGATACAATCATGGTTTATGTGTTCATTATAGATAGGTACAAAAATTGGGAGACAATGCAACTACTGATTTTATTTCATCAACAGTTGAGGAAGGATAGAAGCAATACACTTTTAAAATCTCAGGCAGCTACATAGATCCAGGTTTGGATAACCAATGTACTGATAAAAAGTTTTAGTCCAATATGGTGAGACTCTCAACCATGGTATGTGTTTCCATATTAACTTTATCAAGAGTTTGTAATTCAGCAGTTTTTTAAACCACTAGGAAATGCCATACTAACCAATTTAACTCTCTTTAGTGTGGTTAACAAAGTTTCTTAGTTAGCTGAAATGAGTCATATGTTGAATCTTCTCATTTAGTTTTTATTACACTTCATTTCTGAAACCTTTGCATCAAAGTTATAGCTTTGTTCAAAGAGAAAAGACAAGGACCATGTCTGGTATCTGTCTTCTGCTGATATAAAGCACACAATAATTGAAGTACACTGTTATTGTTTTTTTTCTAATTAATTTTAACTAATCACACTTTTTTTTAAATATCAAAAATAATGTTTTGTTATTTTTACAAAAAAAAATTAAAAATCATAATAAATGTAAGAAATATTTTTTTATCTTTACTTTTTCCTAATTATATGCATTTTTATTAATATTTTTTCACAAATTTAATTTTTCTTTTTTCTTTATACACAAAAATGTCAGATAAAAAATAAATTCTTTTAAATTATTGTAATTAAATAGATTTATTTTTGCCTAGCAAAGTACAAAAATTAAATTAATTAATTATTTCTCTTTTTTTTTCTTTTAAAAAAAGTACTTATGTCAACATTGGTGGTCGAGAGGTCAGCGACAGTTGCTTTACAATTAGTTGTCCCGAGTTAGCGGGTTCGCTTCCCGGCTGATGCTATGACACGTGAGGGGAAAAAAAGGTACTTATCTATTGAAAAATAGGAAAGAAATAGAATTGCAAGATTATAGATAAAAAAAAATTATTTCTCTTTATAACTTTAACCTCCTTAAGAATTTATAATTACAAATGAAATTTCTGAATTCTCCGTCTAATTTTCTTTAAGACAATGTTATTTATATGTTGTTGTCTGTTAAGTAAATGCATTGATCTCACTTAACTTTTATAAAATTGGAATTAATTCTATCATTTGTTTCTTTTCATATATCAATTCCATAGCATGGATAAAAAGTTTATATAAACATACAACTTTATTTTTAATGAGGTTTGGACTGCGATGGTATGATCATAAAAAAGCTGTTATGACTTTTATCTTAGAAGATGTTAAAGGAATGAATCTACTACTAACAAGCACATATCTTTATTGAATTGTCTATGTAAAATGGATGGAAAATAATAGTTATCCTAAAAATATATTTTATGGCAAATTTAAACAGAAATATTTTTGAAAAAGGCTGGGTCTTCATTTCTTTATTAAGGATTATCTTAACAAAACTCTATTAAAGACATACAATAATGATTGCATTCACAGGGAGATTTTTTGAGGATAAAATGCCATAAGAAATCACAATTGTATTAGTACTATAAATATTTCAGAAAAAAAAAGTTTATTTTAAAAAACTGGCATTGCAAGATGTCAAATAAACAAAATAAAATATCAGCATCTGATATATGGACACACATTTGTTTACATATATTAAACAAGGCAAAACTCTCCATTCAGTAGTACCATCTTGTGCCAACCAGAGTAATCAATGGATGCCAGCAGGCTTGTGCATAAAATCCCTATCTAGTACCTACTCATCCATTATCCCCAGACTAGTTTCTGACTTGTAGCCTTCATCAGTGAGGAGCATTGGATCTGAGAGCCACAAGCCAGAAACTAGTCTGGAGATATTGGATGAGTAGGCACAAGATAGGGATTTTATGCACAAGCCTTCTGGCATCCATTGATTACTCTGGTTGGTACAGGGTGGTACTACTGTATGGAGAGTTTTGCCTTGTTTAATAACAATTATGTGCTAGTATAAGAGATGGTGATCATGTGATGTTTAGTATTTACATATATCAAATTGCACATATAGTTATTATAAATATTATCTTTAGCTTTATATAATTTGAAATAGAGGTAAGATGATGGATTTGAGTATTAAGAATTTTATATCAAAGTTCAAATAGTCAATTCTGATGTTTGAAAATTGCATAACATATTGAACCACTATCATTAGTTATTTTTAATTTAAAACTCATTAAAATTTTTTGATTTTTCTTTGATTTTCTTTGTATGTCTTTTTTTTATTATTATTATTATTATTATTATTATTATTATTATTATTATTATTATTATTATTATTATTATTATTATTATTATTATTATTATTATTATTATTATTATTATTATTATTATTATTATTATTATTATTAAATATATAATTATTATTATTATTATTATTATTATTATTATTATTATTATTATTATTATTATTATTATTATTATTATTATTATTATTATTATTATTATTATTATTATTATTATTATTATTATTATTATGATGATGATGATGATGATGATGATGATGATGATGATGATGATGATGATGATGATGATGATGATGTTTCAAAGCAAAACTTTATTGAGTCTAAAAAGTTACAGAGTCACATCTAGTAATATATTGATTTTTTACAAATGAAAAACAAATTACAACTTTCAGTATATAAGTCTTTATCTTTTCTGCATACTTTTTTTTTCTTCTTGTTTTTAAATTTGTCTTCTATTTAGTTCAGTTTATGCTTGCATTTTTTTTAATGTTGGAAAAAATGCTGATGTTGAAAATGTCATCATCTATCTTATTGGCCTTTATATTTCATAGACTGGATCTTTGTTTCAAGTGTGACCATGTGGCTGCAAATACATCTGGTTGAGCTAGGATGCTGTCTCTTTTTCTTAACAGTTCTAGTTTTATTGAATATGTTGCTGGATGGCATCTAGTTATTATTATTATTATTATTATTTTTTATTTTTTTAAGTTAGGATTCTGGACTTATTTAGGACTGGCTGCTAATAAAGCAAAATATTTTTTCAAGAAAATAAATAATGTTTATAACTTAAATTCAGTGTATATTTAATAAAGAATATGCATTAAACATACTTATATAATATTATAATCATCTACATTCTTTATTACTTTTTACAATGCTTTTTTTACAACCCACTATTGACAGTTTCAATTGCCCCACTAATCTTCTTCAGAATTTCTATTTGTATTTCCAAATCTTAAATCTTGTAAAAAAAAAGCATTGTAAAAAGTAATAAAAAATATACATGATTTTAATATTATATGGACTTGGCAATGTAATAAGAAAGATAAAGTTATATCCTAATTTATTTGAATTGTAGAAAGGACTTTTTTAAATATAGCTAGAGTATTTGGTCCTCTAAGCAAAATTAAAACTTCTTTTAAAATTTATATGATATAATTTGATATTTTTTTTAAAAGGTATATAAATCAAAATGTTCCTAATCACCAGACACCCATATGTATAATCTTAGTTTGCTTCATAATTGCTACACCATTAAACCAAATTATATAAAGTAAATAGGAAGCAAGTTCAAATTATCACAATCTCTTAAAATTTAATTTTACTCACTGCCCTTAACCATCTTATTAATTATGAATTGTAAGATTTATGCTCTCTGGTTGCTCCGATGTGCCATTATTTTTGACCAGAGAGTACACTCAGTGAATCAAAAGCTATTGGACCTAATTCACTCTTTCAGAACCAGAGATACCAAACTAGCCCCACCTCCACTCCTCACAGACACTTGGACAATCCTCCAACTCCCATCTTCTCAGCCTCTGTCATAGGACTCAATCATTCAAATATTTATGATCCATGTGGTGCTTGCTCAACGAAGACATGCATCTCGGACTGGCCTGGACTACACACCATTTCACCTTTCTGCTTCCCATTCCCTTTCCACATGTATCCTTCCCCTCTTACTATGTTGCTTCTGAAATTTCAATTTATCATATAATCATTTCCTTGTAAAAAATTTTCTAACTGTATTTGTATCTGTTTTTTTTTTTTTTTTTTTGATGAATAAACTTTCATCACTGAGAAAAAAAAAGATTTAGGTTAATTTTATGACATTAAATAAATTTTATAGACATTAGTAGGTAGAACACTATATTATACTTATAATGATTGACCAATGTTATAATAGCATCATATTTTAAAAAGGAATATAACTTGGGCAAATGTAGTAAAACTTTTGTTTTTTAAGAATGTGTTGTGATCATAATTCAGTATAAAGGTAAAGGGTTTTATTACACTTGTTTGTATCTGGAAAACAAACTTTAAAACATAAAAAGATTTTGTCACACATATACTGTGCGTCATATTTCACACATCTGTTTTTTGTTAAAAAAAAAAAATTGAATTAAGAAAAAGGATAGTAGGAAATGTAATACATTCTTCACATGTAAAAATAGGCTTAAATTTCTAGATTATGTTTAAGTCCTAGAGGCAATGAGGTAATTTTCATTTTTATAAATTAAATATCTTTTTTTTTTTTTTAAAAAAATAACATTATGAAATTTTAATCCCATTGTAATTTAACTAATGCATTAGTCTTTTTAAAAAAATTCTATTCTCTCAAAACTTATTTTAATAAAGGAAAAAAAAAAAATTTTAAATAATGATTGCAATTTTCAATCTGTAAAAAATCTTTTATGTTTTAGTAGATTATACTTATTTCTTTTTAATACAAATAATTATTTAAAAAATCGCACAAAGTTCATTTGTTCGTGTATCAGCAAAAAGGTAAAGTTAATAATACAGCAAAAGGGTAAAGCTATATGCAACAGCTTCCCTCCTCCATAAAAATAGTGAAGGAAAATACATTACCTACTACGCTTGACACAACTGTCAGGTGATGAAGGTTCAAGCATATCCCCATCCACGATTCATCATCTAGCTATTAATATCCATTTACCAGCCGATGTTATATGGTTACCTGGATTAGCCTTAAAAAAATTCTAAGCATAATTAGAATATTAAAAAATCATATTTACGAAACATGTATTTGAACTCAGTTTATAATTGTGGAAGAAAGATGCAATAATTATTACAAAACTATAAAACCGACTGTCTAATCAATATTAATAATTTTGCAAAACATAATGGCATATTGATTTTATATGTTGAAATATATTCTGTAAAACATATTGCCTTGGATAAGACTAGTAAAATACAGAAAATTTTTAAGTATTTGAAACCCTAATCAAAATTAAATGTAAGATTATTTAAAAAAAAAAAACCCAGCTACACGAACTTATATATTAAAGGTTACTAGAAATTAATAATAATAATAATCGAATATTTTATTAATCCGGAAGGAAGTTGACGAAAAGTTCAACACCGGAAGTGATAATGTAACCATGACCCATTGATTTTATGTTCCAGAGTTAGAGACTCTATTCACCACATTAAACCAGTAAGATGTTACAAATTTACTACTTTAAAAGCAAAATTCCCAACTTTTATTTAGAAATGTTTCAGCAATCATTTTAAATTAATTTGTATTTTAAATACCACAATAAACAAAATCATAAAAATCTTATCTTTTATTTAAGGAGTTTGAAAAGTTTTACCATAATATATATAAAAAAAAAATGTTATGTTCTCTCTATATAAAGCAAATCCTCATTTTCTCACTAAAAACTTATATCTATAAAAATAAAATATAAGTTTACTTAAAGACGGTAATGAATAATTATGTAAAGCATAAAATGATATCAATAATTTAATATAAGTGAAATATTAAAATATTAAAAACAATACTTTGGTTACTGCTAAGAGCAAAATTAAATCTAAGTAAAGCGATAGTCATTTTCAATTATATACATTTTTTTTTAAATATCTACCAACTGAAGTACATATAATTCTTTAAGAATTTTTAGCTACTGAAATATAAAGTAAGTAAATTTGAGATGCCCTAGTAACATATAATCTTTTCTATCCATTGATTAAAAGTCTTATTTTACGTTGCAGTCTAATATGAGTTTCACTTTCTCTTTCTAACAATTCTCTATAAAAAATATTTATCTACATAGTTTGGTGCAGGAATATACTGGCAGGATTACAGCCTAGTTATAATACTTTCAGCAGCCAAACTTCTGATGAACTGCTGAATAATAAAACAATGTGATAATTTTTATTTTTGTTTATAAAAATGTTTATACTTTTTTATATTCATTGTCTTGCTTCTGATTTTGATATATTTTTTTTATTTATTTTGATAAATTTTTATGCCTTATTATTAATATTTATACTAACCAGCAAGAATAATTAATGAAATTGATGATGAAAATAAAATGTGATTCCAAATTCTTCAGGTGAGAAAAAACAATTGTAAATTTAATGTGCATACTGTATTAACACCCATTCATATAATGGCCAAAAGTTGATATCAGTTTGAAGTAAAAACAATGGAGAAAAAAGCAATAATACTCAACAAATTTTCCAATTTCCAGTTGATGTGGATTAAAGTAGTTTTTAAAATTAAGAATATCTAGATACCTACTTAATAAACAATAATGGATATGTGGATAAATTGACTAAGAGATAATCATCTGAAAGAAATTCTAAGTTTAGTTGGAATCTGAAATTTTTTTTTGAAATTTTTCTATACTAATCTTGATTCTAAACGATTCACATATAAATATATACTTGATCATCACATTATAATGCATTTGGTTTTCAGGTGCAGTCTACCATCAATTAACTTTGAATAAGATATCAATTTACCATATTTTTCTCTTATTCATTTTGAGTAAATGCATAATTTGTTTGTGTACCTGACTGATGTAGTTTCTATCTAGGTATACGAGAAACACTTTGATGTGATTGAAGCCCATATTTTCTCATAGATTGGATTAAATTACTCAGTTTATTTAATTTTAAGAATATATATATCTTCTTTGAATGTGTTTTTTCAGAACTTATTGATTTAATGAAGTCAATAAAAGTATTTTTTCTTCTAATAATTTTTTCCTTAGATAATTTGATTTTATTCACAAATTTTGTTCATGCTATTAGGTTTTTAAAAATGTTTACCATCTCTTTTGATAGTTTTTGAGGCAAAGAATAAAAAAAAGAGAAGTAGAAGAATAAAAAAACAAGTAATTATAAGGTCAGTATGGGTAAAGTACCACAATTTTATAAGAGCACATAATGGTAATAATTTACAAGATATCTATGAAAAAAGGAGATGCTTTATTAATAGGTTCTTTTGATTTTCCATTTCTGTTTCTATAAGATTGTACTATCATCTCTAATTTCAAATTTATATATACACACATAATATTTAAATATATGTATATATATTTAAATGTCATAGCATCGGCCGGGATGCGAACCTGCAACCCAGGCAACTGCCTGAAAGTGCAAGGCAGTCGCGCTGACCTCTTGACCACCAATATATGTATATTGTATATATATATATATATATATGTATATTGTCTATAATAGACAATGTAATTACAAGGGACTTAAACTCAGACTTTCAAGCTCCCTATATCTATCCAAATCCATCTTATATATATGATGGGTATTAAAAATCCACTTTTTTATAATGCATGCCATAAATTTTCAAAGGATTCCAATTATTTATTTATTTTCATATGTCAAAGCATTGACCGAGAAGCGAACCTGGGTCAGCTGCTTGGAAGGTTGCTAAGCTAACTGATAGGCCACTGATGCTTGACAATTATTTATTTTTAGAGTCCTGATTATACCAATTTTACATCTTTATGCTTTATTTTTCAAAGTTTAGGGTAATAGTGCTCAAAAGCTATGGATAGAAGATCTACTCAGTTTCTTCCATTGCTCAATTATTATATGACCACATGAATGACAAAGCATTCATTTACTTACTTTATTTGATAAAGTTTTCAACATTAGAAACAAGTAAACCCTTAGAGAATCCCAATATAGATAATAATCAACAATTTCAAACTGTTGTCAAGACAGTTTTGTTCCCCTAAATTACATATACATTAACTTATGCTAATTTAATATATATGTTATAATTTAATAATTTTAATGGATTTAATTAATGAAAATATTGTAAAAAATGGAAATTTCCATATATAATTTTATTTAGAAAAAAACCCACAGTAAAATGTTAATAAGGCAGTAACCAATAATGATTAACTGTCCAAAGCTGGAAAGTATATTAAACTGTTATAATTTTTTGTACTTAAAAGGAATTCTTTTCTAAATTCTGGTCTAGTTGTTATATAGAGTCTATTAGAAAATATAAAATATGAAAAGTTGTGGTGTTTCTTTAATTTATATATATTTAAACCACTAAACATCACATGATCACCATCTCATACTAGCACATAATTGTTGTAAACAAAAGCAAAACTCTCCATACAGTAGTGCCATCTATTGATTACTCTGGTTAGCACAGGGTGGCACTACTGTATGGAGAGTTTTGCTTTTGTTTATATATATTTACTTATCTCTATGTAATAACTAGAACAGCACTTAGAAAAAAAAAACATTTTGAGTGCAAAAAAAAATAACACTAACAGTTTACTATATCTCTCAGCTTTGGACAGTTAATCTTGATTGGTTACTGTCATATTAACATATAACTTATTAACATATAACTGTGGTTTGTTCAAAATAAAAATATAAATGGAAATTTTCACATATTGAAACATTTTCATCAATTAGAACTGTTAAAATTATAATACCTTGATTGTTCACACTCTTTTAAAAGTATGGAATTTATGGGAAAATATTTATTTTTAACAGTTCTGTCCATACAATATAAGTAGGGTATTTTTGAAATTTTAACATTTTTCAATTAAATAATGAATACATATTTCTATAGGGTAATTTTCACTACACCACTTACAAACAAAATAGGAATTGGTTTCTATGAGCTTCTAGTAGCTTGTGCAGGGATGCTAAAAGTGGATACAAATCACGATTATGATTAGTATGATCAAGTAGTCAAAAGTGCACTAGGCACATTTTGTTAATGTTGCAAAATAAAGCTTATCACTATGGTTATACATCTATTTTGTTTGTTACATTTTCCAAGATATAGCTCACTAAATTCTTGTTACATTTACAAATCAGATAAGCACAATGATCATGAGTTGTTCTGAAATTGTTAATGAGACTCTCACTGCATCTAGAAAGATTAAATACTTCTGACTTTATTATTGGATATAAAAAAAAGAATTTGATTAGAACATTATAAAAATTCAATTTTTTAATGCTATAACTTTTCGATTGTAAGTTTTTGATTGAATCTCCAAAAAGCAAAAAAGGGATCTTAATTTGAGATGAATGTTAGGTAGTGAAATAATATCTAGATTTATTAGCAAGACTGACCTGCCTAAGACATTTTCTAAATATTATCTATGAAGTAACTCTTTTTTAATATCTAGTGGAGAAATATGTAAATAAATAGAAAGCCATTGCAAGGAGTAGATTTTCAATAATAGTGTGAAAATCAAACAGAGGCTAAATTCTTTCTCCAGTAGCACCATTCAGTGCAAGCCAGAGTAATCAATTGATGCAAGAAGGTTTGTGCATAAAATCCCTATTTAGTGCCTACTTATCCAATATCTGCAGACTAGTTTCTAGCTTGTGAATTTCATCAGTGAGGAGCTTTGGATCTGAGAGCACTGCATCTCCTAAGATCTAGGTGCAGTGCTCTCAGATCCAAGGCTTCTTACTGACAAATGCAACAAGCTAGAAACTAGTCTGGGGATATTGGATGAGTAGGCACTAGATAGGGATTTTATGCACAAACCTTCTTGCATACATTGATTACTCTGGCTTGCGCTGAGTATCACTACTATATTGGAGAGTTTAGCCTCTATGTAAACAGCTTGTGTAAGCACAAATAATGGTCACCATGTGTTGACATATTGTAATAACTTAGAATTAATTATTTAAAAACTTATAGATTCTGATAATGCAGTAATAAAGTCTTCAGTAATTAAAAGAAAAGAACTTTTACCTAAAAAAAACAAGAAACAGATGTTCCACCATCAGCTTTTACTTTTAATAACAACTTACTTAATATTAATCATATACTGGTAAAAACATTTTAACATATTAAGTTTTACAGATTATTTAAAATCTGTCTTTTTCCATCCTTCTAACACTTAAAGATAAACTTGTTAAAATGAATTTGATTAAAAATTCTGTATCAGAAAAAGATTGTTTCCATGAGGTAGTAAAAGAAATCTTACATGTAAACATATTGTGACAACAATAGTCCAAAGGACTAGTAATAATTTTAAATGTTATATTCCTAACTATGTCAATTGTACATATAATGATCAAATATGCAATATATAAATTATTTGTCCACAATGTTGTTATACACATGTAATTAATATAATGATCAATCTAAATAAGATTGGAATAAACAACTAATTATAATTTTAATTATTTAATTATCAAACCATCTTTTATCTTTTTTGAGAACTGTTCAAGATATAAAGTTTTATATACTATATGAGCAACTAATTACACTCACTTTACCTATTGGACATTATTCATCTTAACCAATATTATTCAATTACATATATAAATCTATAAAGAACACACATAAACTTTAAAACCATAAAAATACATATACATATATGTTTTATATACCCATACAAATAAATATATAAGTATTTTTTTAATATTTTAACCCTCTCTCTTTCACTGATATAAATTTCTATTTATAATTTTACAATAATTTTTAGACCTCCCAAATAATGCCTATTTGCCACCTAATTTTGTAGGATCTTTAACTATATTAACACATCTATCTACAATTTTTTAAATAAACAATGTTTTGTAGCATATTCTTTTACAATAATCTTTAACATATTTTATAACTCAAATATTTTTCTCACATTCCATTTTATGATCAGTGCTTAAATAATATATATGATCTTATCTAACAACTTTCCTACTAATTGCTCTATCATGCTCTTTCTTTCTATCACTTATTGTTGTTCCTGTCTTTCCTATATAAATCTTATTAAAATTTTCACATCCAATTTTATAAACTATACCTACCTTACTATTAATACCATTCATTTTTCTTGTATTACGTAACCATCTATCCTACTATTTTCCCAAGCTATTCTTACACTGTCTGGTAATTATTCTCTTAATAACTTTATATAAACCTTCCTTGATTATGGAATATATATCTACTTACAATCTTTATATTTACTCCTATCATATTTATTTTACTATTTATATTTTTATTTCAAAAATATTTGTGATTACCTTTTTTATACCCTATTTTACAGTGGAGAAATAAATAAATGATTAAAATGTTTAGATATTTTTATGAAAAGAAAAGTGATGAATAAAATAATGGTTAAACATTATATTAAAGGTAGGAAAATTAGGCATTTAATTGATCCAAGGTTATATCAACTATAATGTCAAAAACTACTTTAAAGGATATAAGTTAAAAAATGATAAACTTACATTAAATAAGAAAAAGCATTTGAGTAAAGATTAAAAGTAAAAAATAATTATATTAAAGTAGAATATAAAAAAAGGAATATAAAATATAAATAATAGAAATAAGTATGATAGGAGTAAATATAAAAATTGTTAAGTGGATGTCTATTTTATATTCAAGAGAGGTATATAAAATCTTAAAAGAAGAATTACCAGATAGTCTAAGAATAGTTTGGGAAAATAGTAAATCTTTGGGTAAATGGTTATGTAATACAAGAAAGATGAATAGTATTAATAGTAAGATAGAGGTGGTTTATAAAATTGGATGTGAAAATTATAATAAGTATATATTGGATAGACAGGAAAAACAATAAGTGATAAAGGGAAAAAGCATGATAGAGCAATTAATAGGAAAGATATTAAGTCAAGATCATATATATTATGATTTAGTTATTGATTATAAAATGGAATGTGAAAAGAATATTCAAGTTATAAAATATGTTAAAGATTATAATAAAAAAATATGTTACAAAACTTTGTATATTCAGAAAAAAATAGATTGATGTGTAAAAGTAGTTAAAGGCCTAGCAAATCAGTGAAAAATGGGCATTATTACATAATTGGAAAATTTAAAAATTATTCTAAAATTATAAATGGAAATTTATAAAGATGAAAAAAAAAAGAGTGGGGGAGAGTGAATTAAAAATATTTTTAAAAAAATCTATATTTAAAAAAAATATTTATTTATTTATTTATTTAAATATATAAAAAATATATAAACATTCCAAGCATAAACTGGTTGTTTTATTATTATTTTTTGGCTGGTCTGTTTGACTTTTGGATTTGGGGTAAAAAATATATGTATATACACCTGGCTCTCTATTTATGCAGTAGATAGGTTCCTCAAAAAATGCACACAAAAGAAGTTGCACAAAAATAGACTTAACTTACCTTGAAAAATGGGGGATATGTATTGTAATTTTCAAAAATCTCATAAAAGGAAAGCAACAATGGAAAATTACTTTAAAATTGGCATAAAAAAATAAGGAAATAAAATATGACTAATAAAAAATTTCAAATTTAAAAAAAATTGATACAAGACAAACTTTTTTTACTTTTTTTATTAACTACAGTATTTAATTTTATTCAAAATAATATATTTTTGTGTGTAATTTACAGTATTTTACATTTTTTCATACATGTACAGTATTTTAATCATTATTGCTATTTGATGATATGCAGGTTCATTTGTGAAATGGTAAGACATCAGATTCATCACAAGAGGAAATACAACTAGTGCCAACTTCACTTTTTTTCCATTGCTGTTATAGTGGACTTGCCAAAATTAAAATGTTTTCCAATTGCTGTTGATCCTTCCTATTTCACTAAGTGATCTAAAATTGAAATTTTTGTTTCCAAAGAAATTCATTTTCTTGGGTGTTTTTCCCTCTCCATTAGGGTAAACTAAAAGTTTAAAATAAAAATAAGAACTTAGACTTATGATAATAAAATGACACCTACTCACCATTGTCAACAATTAAAAATTAAATTTTTATTTTTGCCTTTAATTTTTTAATTTTCAATTCCACTTAAAAATCAAATTTCTTTGTTTCACATCAGATTAATTTCAGATCACATTATGTAATTTTTAAATTGTTAATTACAATTAAAAATCGGATTTTAGTATTTAATTGTCAAACTTAATTGTGCCCACCACTGTTACTCACCTTTTAAAAATAAACTTGTGGACACTAAATAATTAATTGATTACATACTCTTTTTTTAAAAAGCAAAAATAGAATGTGATTTAAAATGCAAAAACAACATGCATAGTATAGGCATCTATGTTTGAACAGATTTACATTATAATCATGTAAAATTTAATGTGTATATAAAATGGGGAAATCCTAATTTTAAGTGAATTATGAACTTCTTTATTGCATAAAATCTATTACAGTACTACTATAAAGTGCTGAAAATATTGAAATAATTAGATGGAAATCAACCTCTGATAATGCGCTATTACTTTAAACATGGTGTGTGAGTGCACAAAATTTATAATATTTAAAGTAATAGTGCATTATTGGAGCTCAACTTCTGATCTAATAATTTTTATCACATAAAAGAAAACTGCATACAAAGATTTTAAGAAGAAACATGAATTGCATAATTTCAAAATCACATTAAAAAAATCTGCATAAAATGAGACCCTGATGTATATGGTTCTAAAGTTTGATACATATTTTATTTTGTTTTGTTTATTTATAGCTTTACATATATATATATATATATATATATATATATATATATATAATGTTAATAATATTGTTTAAGGTGTACAATAGGTGGAATGAATGTAATTAATTGGTCAGGTGGTGTATACAACTTTATATCTTGAAAAAGTTGCAATAAGAAATGAAATTGTTTGCTTCAATCTTATCCAGATTGATTATTATATAAATCTATATGACAATTGTAAAAGTGCAAATTTAATATATTCAATACAGTGTAATATATATATATATATATATATATATATATATATATATATATATATATATATATATATATATATATATATATATATATATATATATATATATATATATATATATAGCAAATCAATCAAACAATATTCTACATTTTAGAATACATTTGATATTTTGCATAAGAATAAAGATAGACTGTTATCAAAACATTTTAATTTATCACATTATTCAACTGATGATTTGAGAGTAGTGATATTACAAAATGATTTTTCCTCCACAGTAGAGAGAAAAAGTTTTTTTTTATTTTTAAAATTTAAGACCTTACACTCACATGGAGCGAACTTAAACATAGGCACTAACACATTTTTAAATTACCTAGTTTCCTAATGTGTTTTTTTATTATCTTTGTAAATTTACATTTTTATATATGTAAATAACTATGGATCTCTCCTAGAAGCTGTACTATGGAAGTTTGCCAATCAAATTTTTTTTAATTATCCATTTACATGGGCATCAAAAAAACCTTGCAAACAAGCCATCGTTTATAATATTTATTTTTTAATATGATTCTAAAAAAACAAAAAAAAATACACAAAAGTATAAATAATTGTAATTAAAGAAAATTTAATATCAATACAAATGAAAAGTATAGCAAAGGTACAAATGTGGGCTCATCATGTTGGCAGGCAGAAATCTTTAATAACATATATTATGGCCGCAAATGCATCTTTACCTTTATGCAGTCAGTGCAACACAAATTCTGCTAAATAGAAATTGGTGTGTTTTGTTGCAGTTCCCCTGTGCTTTATGTTTCTTCTATCATTGGAAGATCCCAACTTTTAATCACCCCCCCCAAAAAAAAAAAATAAGTAAAGTAAAAGCTCAAAAATAATATACTAAATTAAGTAAAATGCCACCAAATAATGAGAACAATGTTTGCAATGTGTTTATGTTTATATGCTATTTTATACATTAAAAAATATTAATTATATGTTATGAAATGGAATTTATAAGCCATTTAGTAATATTTTTTAAAGGTAACATTAAGTTATAATTCATTTTCTTAATGTTGCTTAATTTTAACAACTAACACATAATCAGTAAATAATTTTTGAGAAAATAAATATAAACAAATAGTTGATTCCCCTGAAAGTGGATAACTAAAATAAACATGGCTGGTGAACTTCTATAGTACAGTTTCTACAAAAGTACTATATACATATTTTTAATATTTAATTATAAATGACAGAAAATGGCAACAGATCAGTTTTTTGTGAAGGCAAAAAAACTTGACCTAGCTCTGGTTATAATATAACTATATATAGGAACAATGATATTTTTTTAATAAATGCTATTCTTTTTTCATGAGGTTAGCATGTCTTATTTTACTCCATTTTAGTTTTTAATCTTATAGCTATTTTCAATCGCATTAATAATAGAGACATTACTTGGTTTTAATCCTAAATATTACTGTGAATTGTGTATCATATTTAGAGAAAGATTTTTATTTTGAAAACTCATCTTTATTTATTCTCAATATCATTTTTATCAATTCTTTTAACATTGCTGTTCCTATCTACTTGTAAAAAGTCTAATTTAGTGCTTTCCAAAAAAAGGTTTTATTTAAACCACTTTTTATTTATTATTTTTCCTACCAATTAATAACTTTGCTGCAACACTCCATACTCTTTTCATCCCATTCTTTTACTTCATTTGTTCATTTATTTGTTGTCTTTTTTGTATCAGATTTTTCTTAGTTTTAATGATTTTATTCGATATTTAGCTTTAAATATCAAATTTCCATTTGACTGCATCAGGTAATATAAATCGTGTACTATACTTTTTGTAGCTCTATATTGCATAAAAAACATTTTTAAATATACATATTATAACAGATATATATTCATGCATGTAAATGCCGATTTTCTTAGTTTCTTTCTTTCTTCTTTGTATTTTGTTTTTTAACACATTTTTCATATGAATGTTGAGCTTATAATTGATTTGGTATTTTTCAGTATAATTATATAATTTTGTAATTGGCTGAACGATAATCAACAAGATAATAAAAGATTGCTAAAGCATGATTTATGTATTCCCCTGCTAATTAGATATAATTATGTAGTTTTAAATTATTTATTACTTATTTTATTTAACTAAATGTACATGAGCAAAAAGAAGTTTTTATCGATTATATAATAGAAATACAGTTCGGATCACTTTAAAAGTCTAACAATCACTTAATAAATTGATTAATAAGAAATTATAAAATTCTACCCTATATATAAGATATATTATAATTTAGCCGTATTTTATTAATTTCATTCTTATACATGTGCATGCGCGCGCACACACACACATAAGAAATTTCCATTGAACCTTCTATTTTTGTATATATATTGTAGATGATGTTGATTCTAAGTTTTAAAAAAATTAAAGCAATACTTTTTAATAGCTTAGATATATTATTTTTGTAACTTGACAAACAAAATTCAGAATTTCATTTCATTTTAAAAGTTTTTATTATGATTTTTTATTTTATTTTAAAAAAGTAGTTATATTGTGATTATATGCAACACTAAATTACAAAATTCACTCATCTGCTAATACAATTGCTATTCTCATAGTTTAATTAAAAAATATTTTTTAAAAAAATAGTAATATTTGATTATAAATAATTGTATTTTTTTTTTAAAAAAGTTTCTTTTGAATATAATTTCTATTTTTAACATAACTTTCTGAACAATTTTTTTTAAAAAAAAAAAAAAAAAGCCAGGGCCAATTTGTAATTTAAACAAATATTTTTACAAATTGTTACCAAAACACCCCCCCCCCCACTTTAAATATAAATCAAAACTTCATTTTTATTTTTCGTCCAAAACGAATTGAATATCATCATCATCATTGTCATCCCTAACTAGTCCACTTCAGGAAAAAGATCTCTGCAAGTTTAATCCAATTATTCCAATCCCTAGCTTTTCTTCACCATAAAACACCAGCAAAATTCCTTATTTTATCCAAGTGGTCTCTTCTACTAATTTTCGCAATTCAGTTTAACATTTCAACTATTCATCTATTATCATCTTTTCTAGTTATATGTTCAGTCCAGCTTACTTTAGACTCTTAATTCTTTTAATGATGTCAAAAATATTTGCTTCTTCTCTCACCCACGTATTTCATTCTTGATCCCTTCTTGTTACTCCTAATATACATTTCCCTCTATATTTCATTGAGTAATCTGAAGCATTACTTTTCATTTAAGTGTTTTGATCCATTAAGTCAAAACCGATAAAAAAATCTTCTATTAAAAACTTTTTTTTTTCAAACACATAATCATATTTCATTTCAATATTATATAAATTCTATCAAAAGCATTTCATCCATGTTTAATTTTATGATTAATTTCATTCATTATATTTCTAACTGTGCTAATAATTTTATTTAAATATGTGTAATTGTTAGTTTTCTGAAAAAACCCATTAAACATTACTTTAATCTTTTTAATATTTATCTTTAGACCTTGCAATATTTTCTGAAGTTCTAGAGAATTATTTTCCAGGACAACCACATCATCTGAAAAGTCTAGATGACTTATACAATCCCCATTTACTTTTATCCAACCTTATGTATACCTTTCGTAATGTTAATCTTGTTACTATCACCATAAATATTCTTCAAAACATATCCTAGTTCTATGTCTTGAGCTAATGTTTTAATCATCATAGAAATGCATAGGAATCAATTAGCTTTTTATATTTTATAAATCCAAACATAATGAACTCATTCACTGTGTTAAACCTACCTTTAAATTCACTCATTCTTTTAGTTGATTAAAATTCAAAGTTCATTGTAAATGAGTTATAGTTATTTTGGTAAAGATTTTGTATAGAACTAAAAACTGATGAATCTGTAATATGTAATATCTCCTTTATCATTTATCTTCAGTATCAATATTACAGCTTCAATCTTCCAATTATCTGATACACCTTTATCATTTAGACATTTGATTTGTAACTTTATCACAATTTTTTTACTTTTTCACTTGCTTCTCTATCAATAATAATTCCATCATCTTCTGAAGCTTTTCTTTTCTTTAAAGTTTTAATTGTTCTTTTCTTCATTTGAAATGCTGTAAAATTCAGAAGATATACAAACTATAGATATTTCTGTTCTTGTTTTTTATTGCTACATAATTTCTTTATAAAACTCTTCCACAAATTTCATGATTTCATCTCTCTTTTTAGAAACAGTTCCATTTTTTTTTATTTTATTGAAGAAATTTTTCTTCAAATACCAGGTGTTGTTTTATTTTTCTGAGACTTTTAATTTTTCTATAGATTTTCTTGTCTATTTACAATTATATTTTTTGATATTGTTATTAACTGTTTTGTGTATCATTTTACCAAATCCTAGCTATTCAATTTTATTTAATGAATTATTTTATATATTTTCTTCCAAAAGTATAATAACTACTCTTTCTTATTGCATTGTCAAATGTATACCATATAATGCTAAATCATCCATGTACTTTATTACTGTTACACAATGCTTTATTTACCACCCTCTTTACAGTTTACAGTTTCAATTAAACCCTACAATCTTCTTCAAAACTTTTATATCTCCTAACTTAGTTAGGAGATGTAAAAGTTCCGAAGAAGATTGCTGGAGCAATTCAAACTGTAAACTGTAAAAGAGGGTGGTAAATAAAGCATTGTGTAACAGTAATAAAGTTCATGGATGATTTAGTATTTATATATTTTCCTATTCCTTCTTTTCTTTATTCTTAGCTTTATCACATTAAAAAAATTAGATACATTACTACCATTTTTTAAAAATACAGCTGTCTTTGTTGAAGTTCTTAGTAATCTATAATATATCTTCTTATTGACTGCAGTCAAGTACAAACCATCTTCAAAGTCTGTTGATATTTTAAAATGATTTTTGTTCTCTAATTTAAATTTATTGTAGTGTTAATACTAACTTTCTTAATAATTTTTGTTTCTAGTTATGCATTAACAAGTATCTTACATTTTACTAATTAATAATCATTTCCTGTCTTGAATATATTAAGAATATTATAAACTTGAAATATATACATTTTCTGTTAGTCAAAATATAATCCAATTTTGTTATACCTTCATTTGAAAATTTCCATGTTTCCTTTTAGAATTTTTCTCAAAAAAAAATCATAATATACAGATTTTCATTTTCTGAAAACTTCACCCAAATGTATCCTCTCTCATATCTATCATCATAATCAAACACCCCCAATGCTTGCATTTTTCAATAGTTTATCAATTCTATTATTAAGATCTGACAATTTAAAAATATTATTTGGTCTGGTCAAAAGCATTTGTACATCATTATGAGTTGAATATCTAATCTTGCTACTTAATCTGATATATTATTAATCTCCAAAATATTCTTCTTCCATTTTTTATTTGTAACAATGTCACTCACTTGCCTTCCAATATTTGTATATTTGTAAATAAAATATATGCCCATTTATAAAATCAATTGCCTCTTCTCTTTTTTTTTATTTTCATAAAAGTCTAACAACCCCCATTTAATACTAAATATTTTTTCAAACTTATGCAATCTTTTTTACTTGAAAGTGATCTTCAATCATTGAATGATAGCTTGGTTCTAAAATCAGGATAATCATAGCACTGTAAACCAGTGCTGCAAACTACTGCCTTGACTAGAATCTTTATAAAATCTTAAAAATGATGCTATAATTTAGTTTAATCCATCATAATTGTTAATTATCTATTAAAAAAGAAATGATCATTCTTACATTTAGTCATCCTGACTTTAAAAATACTCAACTGATATTTTAATCAAGCAACTGAAAATAAAGATCGTAGTATTTCTTGATCTTAAACTCAGAGGTAAAAAGCTAATAATCTCAATATTCTGACTGATGCATGTTGGTGAAAAGCAGACCCAAGCTCACTTTCTATATGAATAATCATATAATAATAACAGCCTCAACAACAAAAAATTAATGGTGCAAACATTTTATTCTGTTCAGTTCATTTAAGGTATCAAATTGGAATCAAAGGTTTTTCTTTTAGGCATTTGCAAATTTCTTTCTATACCAAATTAAATATATGGTTATATCTAAAGTGATGACACATATAAATTCCTCCTATTTGAAAATTAAAAAAAAAAAAACAAATTTAGCTGAATTTTTATTTATTATTATTTTTTCAATTTTATACACTGATATTTTAGTTGTGGAATTTCCAGTGCCTCTACAACTTTCCCAGTTGAGGGCTTGTGTGATCAAGTCAAAACATTGGAATTTTTAAATTAAATCTTATATGGATAAACAAGCAAAGCATTTTTTATATCTGAAACCTGTGAAAACATTTTTATGAACATATGGTAGACAGAAACATAGTTATGTGTGTGCACATATCTATATAAAGTAAAGGAAAACTAAAAATAAACACAGACATAAATTTTTAATGATGTTTTTCTACATTCACAGGGAATAATAACTGTAAAGGGTTAAATAACTCTGGATTTAAAACAGAATTTTACTACAAATTAAAACATTTAAAAAGGTCTAAACAAATTAATATTGTATTCTGACTTTGAATTTAAAAACAAGCATGTTAATCTGATAATTATAAATATTTCTATTATTTTTTTTAAAATCTTTTAATTAATGATTGTATACAATCCTCTATCTAAGTAAAAACATGTTGATAACACTTTAGTAGAATTCTAAAAGTAGGTTTTGATTAAAATTGTTTTAAATCAAGATAAGAATTAGATAGAAAAAACTCTGTTTTCAATTAAAGTGTTTTCTTCATCTCAGATGATAAAAAGGGCTGATAAAAATATCAGTTCAATTATTTAATATAGATAAATATGTTTAATATAATAAAGATATATATGAGAGATAGTGATCTGGACAACCTGATGAGTTCTGGTTTAGCATGAAATGCATCTTAGGGCTCATTTGTCTTTTATCTTTATTTATATGAATTTAAAACAATATGTGGTAATATTGAGGTTATTTAATATCTCTATATAAAGCTAATTTAATTATAGTAGTTATTACCATGTGATGAAAAAACAACTTTTAATTAAAAGCAGTAGCATACAATAGAACATCTAAACCCATATTTCTACTTATGCAACTGCCAAGATATTTAAAGTGGCTTATATTCTCAAGATGTTAACCATCAAAGTTAAAAGTTTCTGAAGATTTTCTTTCACCATTAGCTATAAAGAATGTGACCTTGTTAATATTAATTATTGTTAAACTAAAGTTTTTATAAGTTGCATTAAAAATATCTTCTGCAACTCATCTTCTGAATTGAAAAACCAGCATAATCATTAGTATACCACTTGTAAAAATATGAAGTTTTTGTTTTCAATATAAGTTAATTAAAAATTTCATGGATATATCTATATTGCATTTTTCTTCCTAATTTAATAAACTGACTATAAATGATACCAAAAACCATTGACATAAATATCAAAAGTAATGGTGCAAATACACATCCTTGTTTAACACTAGTTTTCATTTCAAATGTCTCAGTCCTTATACTTGTAGTAACAACATTTCCCCTCATTTTATCATATAGAAGCTAAATACTATTAATAATCAATTCAACCCAATTGTACTCAATTCAAATAAACAAATAATATTAAATAATTATTTTATTCTAACCAGTTTTGTCCAATATTAGATCCTTTTCAAGACTAACTTATTACATAATCACATGATCAATATAATTACAATTACTCCATCTAATGTACATATTATATAGCTTATATACACTTAATCATATAAACATATAGGCCTATATAATTTACAATTACTTACAATATATATAAAATTTTATATACACAAAACATAAAATAAATCAAAATAAAGTAATAACTTCATTATACTAATTACAATATTTCTTAATAAAATGATCATTGATTAATTATTCATACTTTATAATTATATATATATATAATTGTAATTATAATTGAAATAATAAATTTAATGGTTTACAAACTATTACAACCAAAAAAACAGTTATAATAATTTAAAGGAAATGAAGATTAATAGTAAACAATGGATATCTATTCCATTTATTTCTAATCCACAAGTGAAATTTTTTAAGGATTTATATAAGAATGTGTTTAATGTTTCATTCTACATTCCAAACAATATTAATAAATTAGTCAATAATTCTAAGGATGTCATACCTGCCAAGCAGAAACGTAATGTCATATATCAAATTTTTTGGGATTGTATGCTATCATATATAAGTGAATCTAGGTGCAGTATTGAGAAGAGATTGAAGGAGCATAAATTGTTATATAAGCATATAAAAAGGAAAAATAATAGTAATTTAATATCTCCTTCAGTTTTCTTTGGTCACAAAAAAACATGTAAATATAAATTTAAATTTGATTTTGAAAATGTGAAAATTCTTCATGAAGAGAGAAACCATAGTAAAAGAAAAATTAAAGAGGCAATTTTTATAAACAGAATAAAATGCATTTAATAAATCGACAAGCTGCTAATATTAAAATACAAGATTTGTCAAATTTGAATTGATGATGTTTGTGTCCACTTTTGTTTTTGAATTTAATGGCAGTTGAGGCAGGTTTAAGAAATTAACCAAAAGTACCTCTGTAGATTTGAGGATTGTTTGTAATAGTTTGTAAACCATTAAATTTATTATTTCAATTACAATTACAATTTTGTTTTTAAATTAATGGACATTTTATTTATTTTACACACACACACACACATATATATATATATATATATGTATATATATTACTTTTAATATAATCTGTATACAAAAATCAAAATAATTATTCCATTATATTAACATACTTCAAAAATAGTTTATGATTTGAGCCTAACATAATTAATAATTACACCCTTACCATTATAATCATTCTAAATTTTCCAATTATTTCCTAATATCCATTTACCACATAGTTTCACAAATCCTTTAACTAAATTAATACATTTATCTCTGTTGTCTCATAATATCTTCTTTTATTATAATCTCCAACATATTTGATAATTTTCATATCTTCACCACATTTCATTTTATGTCCAGTTTCTACATAATGAACATATAGCTATGAATTTATATCCTTCCTATCAATTGCTTTATTATTCTTCCTCCCTCTGTCTTTTGCCATTTTATATAGCTACTAGTTTATTTTATTTTGTTTTATTTTATGGCTTATGTATTATAAATAATTAAAAATTGTATAAGTATATATTTATATGGTTAATGTATTTTAGTTATATATATATATATATATATATATATATATATATATATATATATATATATATATATATATATATATGTTAGAAGAAATAATTGTAATTATAATGATCATGTCATTATATAAAAAGTTAGGCCTTGAAAGGTCCTAATAGTGCATGAAAACTGGTTAAAATAAAATAATTATTTAATATTAGATGTAAAATAATAAAAAATCAAGTCAGATGTCACATGACAATTTAATAAAGCTTGTATTTACAAATATTATATATAGAGCTCACAAAATAAGTTCTTAACAAGCTTTGAGAATATCCTCAACTCCAGATTGGTTTCTGCTTCTGGCATCATCAGTGAGGTGCCAGGATATTCAATCATTAGATTAAAAATACTAGAACAATGTGAATAAATTTTCATGGTCAGCCACTTAGTTTCAAACAATACCAAAGATCTTTTGAATTAAAAGGAATATATAAACCACTTATTTATTTTCCCAACTCTTATTTTGCAAAAAACGTGCTATAATGCTTTTTAATGCATTAAAACTATATTGAGTGTTTATTAATCATTTGTCTGTTACTAGAAATAACCTATTGCTCAAAATTCTTGAAAGTAATTTTTATTGTAATTGATAATAATGACATTCCACAATAAATACTACAATCTATTCTATTCATGTGCTTTGAAAAATTGGAACAAAGCATATTTGAAAACAATCAGATCATTCAACTTCATAAGTCCACATATTTCTAAAAATTTTCAATATTTTAAACCTTCTCCAAGTATTGTGTCAGGACTAGCTTTTTTATTTCTAAGATCACAAAGAACTGTTCTGACTTCATTAAATTGGATATCTTTGGCAAATCTAAATGAATAGAAAAAAAATGGTTACATTTTAAAAAGCTGTCTTTTCAATTTTTGTATTATTATTATTATTATTATTATTATTATTATTATTATTATTATTATTATTATTATTATTATTATTATTATTATTATTATTATTATTATTATTATTATTATTATTATTATTATTATTATTATTATTATTATTATTATTATTATTATTATTATTATTATTATTATTATTATTATTATTATTATTATTATTATTATTATTATTATTATTATTATTATTATTATTATTATTATTATTATTATTATTATTATTATTATTATTATTATTATTATTATTATTATTATTATTATTATTATTCAGAAGAGAGCAAATCTCCCTTCTAACAATGCAAAATATCATTATCTTATAAGAGAGTGCTATTGCTGGATTTAATAGGATTGTGATACCATTTCCGGGTTATATGTTGCTTTCAGTATGTCAAACAAATCTAGATTAACTACAATAAGTTTATATCTGTATCTCCATTGTAGTTTCAATTCAATATTTATTTTTAGTTTTATTAGTTGTTTTTTTCTCATATGTCAAATGTATTGACCAAGAAGCAAACTCGAGCCAGCTTCTTGGAAGGCAGCTATCCTAACAACTAAGCCACCAATGCTTGACAGCCTTATATGTTATTGAACTTCCATCTTTAAACTTCTACATTTATTATAAAGTACATACTTATTTTTCCAAGCAAAAAATGTCAGATGTTTCCTTTAAATCATATCACTAATAATAAGATCATTATCAGAAAACAATGACTTTTGTTTTAGTGAAGCTTAACTTGTATCCATTACATAGTTTTTGAGGCAAATCCATGATTCAGTAACACATCTTCCAAATCCAAGTTACCAATTTTAGTTACTAATAGATGTTGAAATTTCACACACAGTATAAGACTGGAATATGACCTATATTTTAATACAACTATCATTTTGATCTTGAAGCAAACTAATCTATGATATATCAAACAATGTACATTTGCATGTTCACTTAAAAATATTTTTATTTTGACTCCTAATTATAATGCCATTAAATGTTATTGTTTTGAGCAGATACATTGTGTCCCTTTATACTGATTTTGTTTGACTAAACAAAGTAGTTATGATAGTCAATATATGTGCTGCAGCAAAAATTTTATAATGACTACTTAAATTTATAGCACTCACATATATTTCCAATAAATTCTGGTCAAAGTCTATTGTTTGTATCACCTTACACACTAAAGTTTCAAATAAAAAAACTTCTCTAGTAGTAGAAAATTTCAAAATTGCTGACTATTTGAATAACTTTATGTCAGAAATTAATGTATTAACTAAATATCTCATATTTAATTCCTCCAGAAGGTCATTGTTTTGCAGATTATTATCATTGAAGAAGAAAATGTAAAGTAAAGTAGTTAGACTAATGGGGTTTCTGGTGAAAGTGATAGTCAGAGATTTGAAACTTTTAAAATTAATAATTAGAACACATTAGGTTCAAGCCTAAATGAATAACAGATACATGAAACACTTAATGGCACAGATTGATGGATGTTTTTAGATACTTTTTTAGATGATTTACCCTAACAAATTTAGACTTAACATGGTAAATTCAGAGACCGAATAAGGTAATTTCCCAATAAGTATGACTTTAAAAACTTCTTTGATTAATTGTTAGAAGCAAATAAAAAAGATAATCTATTTTTCTAGGAATTTATCAATTAATATGTAATTTACATATTGATCTATTTTCATTTCTAAGATGAGTTAGAAATATTATGAAATTGATAATTTTTTTAAAGTAATAAACTGACAAAAAGAGAAAATTTTGAAGATTATATTGCACACTCAGTAAGTTTTGTCTTGACACTAATGGTGTATTAATAATTGAATAAAAATACCATATAGCATACAACATTTAAACAACGATCTTTTAACTAAATCATTGATATTAAATTCAAACTATCACTAAACAGAAGCTCCATTACTATTAATAATGTTTTCCTTCACATATATGAATTATTTAAGCACTGAATTTATTTAGTTAGCTAATTAGAATCTATTTAGCAACTTAATTGATGTAAGTAAATGCAAAGATTATTATTGCTAATATAAGAAATTAATTTAGAAAATTTATGTAATATTTATTGTTGTCAACATTATATCCTGCAAAATATTCATGCATTTAAATTAACTCTGATATCACAAAAATATAGTTTTATTAACATGATTTTTTAAATCGATACTATTCAAAATTTTAGGCCTTAAAATTTTCAATTGATTATTTTGCATAGCATATTTTGAATCAATAAGCATCACATGATCACTATTTCTTAAGCTTGCTCTTAACTGTTATAAAAACAGGCAAAATTCTCTATACATATTGTCACTCATGCTTTCTGGCATCCATTAATTACTCTGGCTTGCACTGAGTGGCAATACATATAGAGAGTTTTGCCTGTTTTAATAACAGTTAAGAGCAAGCACAAGAAATAGTGATCACATGATGTTTATTGGCTCAAAACCACCATTCCTGCCTAATAGGATAGTGGTGGATATGGGTTATTAAAGAACAAAAGACACCAAAATGTATAGGTACTGAACTGAGTTCAGATCTATATGACTATATAAGCTGATGAGCTTGGATTGAAAATATTATAGTGTTTTCAATTTAAGTTTTGTAGTTAAGTAGAGATAAAAGGTGGCTGCTGGAGGGTTGCATTAGATCCTAAGATCTAGGTGCAGTGCTCTCAGATTCAAGGCTCTCTTCACTGATGAAGGCCACAAGCCAGACACTAGTCTGGTGATATTGGATGAGTAGGCACTAGATGGGGATTTTATGCACAAGCCTTCTGGAATCCATTGATTATTCTGGCTTGCACTGAGTCACAATATGTATAGAGAGTTTTGCCTGTTTTAATATTTGGAATCATTATCTTTCTGAATTGATTTAATGCATGAATAAATCTAGCTACACTGAAAACATGACTTGAAGTCTACTAACATTGTATGATAGAGATAATCGTGTTTACAACACACTTATCAAAACAAAATTCTAAATTAAATCTGAACAGGCAATAAAGTAATTGATATGTGGCTTAATAAAAATACTTGTCTATTGCTTTATATTTCAATATGTTTAAAACAAAGTTTTCAAGCAAGGATTCCAAAATAATTAGAAACATGCAGTGATAAAAGTTAATGCTCAATAATAATAATTTATCACATGATCACTATTTCTTATGCTAGCACATAACTGTTATTAAAACAGGCAAAACTCTCCGTAATTGGCACTAGATGGGAATTTTATGCACAAGCCTCCTGTAATCCATTTTACTCTGGTTGGCACTGCGTGGCACTACTGTATGAAGAGTTTTGCCTGTTTTAATAATTATTTATATGAAATAAATAACTATGGTGAGACATCGAACCTGTTCTCACTCAGAATTCTCAACAGACTTTTATTGGAAAGCATTTATTTTGACAGAGAATTGTTAAAAGGTGATATATATATAAATATCTGTGTATATTACATACATACAATAGTGCTTTCAGGAAAATTTAACAAGTAGAACAAACCTTCACAGTACCAGCATATATTACAGAAGCACTGAAGCAGTATTAAGTCTATTGAATGTTCATCTCTAATTGCTGTAGGCTGCTGATGCAGTTTTCCTGTTATTGCTCAACATTCCATATTCATATTATCGCTGATTCTTAACAACTACAAAAATAAATTTGAATCTTGCTTAAAATTAATTACTTTTCAGATATTGACATTTTTTTTTTAAAAAAAAAGAGAGTGAGTGAGAGAAAAAAGCTCTAAAAACTTTATTTACACTAAAGCATTTTTTTTATTATTAAAGATACAATAAAATAATATTGAGAAAATATCATTTGAAATAACAAAGTTTTATGGATTTTTTTTTTTTTACTTTTTAAATATCACTTTTTATAAACGTATCTAATATTGCAAACAAAATGCTGTAGTTATAAAAATAGTTTAGAAAAGTTGTTTTTATTTACTTACAATTACTCAAACTTTTTAAATGCAAAAAGGTTTGTATATATATATATATGTTTATTGATATGTGAAAAATTGGTTTTATTACTTTACAAATAAATTTTTTAACAAAGGGTACAATGAAATTATCAAATTTCCAGCAATACTATATAAAATTGTTACTAATAGCAGTACAACATAATCTAGAGAACTTTGGACTTAAATTAACTGGATATAAAAATGGTTTTAGCAAATAAAAACAATTTCAAGTATCAATATATATAAAAAGGACACCAAAATTGTCAATTTTTTTGGCTTTGTAGTATGAAAAAAGCATTTCATTCTAAAACAATTTTGTGGGATTCAAAATTATGGAATATAAAGATATAGACTCGGGATATTTTAAAATATTAAATATTGATCAAAATGCAGTAGAAGTTATTAGATTATATGACGACATTAATTGTACTTAATAAGATTTTATATCTCCAAAACTATGACTGTCCATTAATCTTTAACAACATTATTGAGCCTCTTTCATTCAAAATTCATTACAGAACCATAATCTAGTGTAAAAATGTGCTAACACAAGGATTGGATAATTAATAGAAATGTTTGCCATCTTATCACAATAATTTCGATAGCTTGTAGCACAAAAATGATAACACATTTAATATAATTTTTTTTTTTAAAAAAACTCTAATTAAGTAGTAAATAATATGTGACAGTAAATTGGTGATAGTTTTAAAAGCACTTGGGAGGAACTTAAAGACCAGTTTGAAGATCCAAACCTGCTTAATTTTTTAATGTGATAATCATCAGTCCTAAAATGATGACTATATTAACTAGATATAATTCTAAGACTGTACATAATTTGCTTATACTGAAGATAAAATAATAAACCTCTAAAACCAATGATAATTAGAAATCAGTGCTTATTTAAAGACATTATAGTGAAGAAATCTAAACCATTATGGAATAAATCACACAAAATCTAACACATCAAAACAACTTTTTGCCTATCTAAATTATTTATCATGAATTTAACAAGCAGAATAGTCCTTCCAAAGCATCCATTGATTTTTTAAAGTGATAGCATCATAATTAACCCAAAAATTTTACAATAGTTTTACAAGAAGTAATTTGTGGATTATAATAATAAGCTAAGAGAGTAAAAATAAATAGAGATTATTTAAGTCATCTAGATTTTGCAGATGATGTTTTTTTTTTTTTTTTTTTTTGCAAAATAATTCTTTAGGGTTCATGAAATATTGCAAAAGTTATCAGATAAAAGTAAGAAAGTAGGATTAAATAGAAATGATAAAAAGACTAAAGTAATGTTCAATGGATTTCCCCCCAAAAATAGAAAATAAAATTTGATAATCAAGTTAACAATTACAAATACTTTAGTCAGATTATTAATACAGAGGGAAACGTAATAGTTAAAATTAACATATGATTAAATATGAATAGAATGCCCTTGGTAGAAATAATAATATTAAACAGAGATATGCCTATGTGTTTGAAAGGGAAAGTTTTCAAGAAATGTGGTTTGCCAGTTCTTATTTATAGATCTGAGACTTGGATACTTAACAAAAGATCAATGCAGAGATTTTAGACCACTCAGTGAAGTATGGAAAGATGTTAGAAATAACAAGAAAGGTTTATAAAATGGACTACATGGGCAAGAAAACAAATAAGTATTACTGATATCACTTTAAAAAAATTAGAAAACTGAAATGGAGCTGGAATGGATATACTGCTAGAAGAAATAGTAATGCAAAGACAGTTGAAATTTTGAACTAGATACCCAAAGACTCTAAAAGAGTTAGAAAAAGATTCCATGTGAGATGGATAGATGAAATTTTAAAATTTTTGTTGGTATGATGTAGAGGAAAGAGACTAGAGATCAGAGAAATTGGATTAAACTTGGAGAGATCTTCATCCTGCAGTGGATAGATAATGGAAAAAATGATTCGTATTATATCATAAAATATTTCATTAGTTTGTGCTCATGTGCAATGGAAAATTAATTCAAATTATTTATTTTACTGTCTTCTCTCATTAAAACAAATGAATACTTAGTTTCTAAGATGTTTATGTGATATATGAATAACAGAAATAATAGCAAACATTTAGTTTTTGAGTATATGTTTTTCATTCTGCTAATCCATCCAAGACTATGCAATAAATATATGGTTTTTACTATTAACTGATATTTTAATATAAAAATCAATTTAAAATCAATTATTTTTATATAGTAATTCAATTTAAGTTAAACACTAAAGTATTGATTAAAATTATTTGATATTTTAAATGTTGTGACTGCAAAAATTAATTATTTTGGACTGGTGATTTTATTATTATTATTATTATTATTATTATTATTATTATTATTATTATTATTATTATTATTATTATTATTATTATTATTATTATTATTATTATTATTATTATTATTATTATTATTATTATTATTATTATTATTATTATTATTATTATTATTATTATTATTATTATTATTATTATTATTATTATTATTATTATTATTATTATTATTATTATTATTATTATTATTATTATTATTATTATTATTATTATTATTATTATTATTATTATTATTATTATTATTATTATTATTATTATTATTATTATTATTATTATTATTATTATTATTATTATTATTATTATTATTATTATTATTATTATTATTATTATTATTTTTTTTTTTAAAAAAAAACAACAACAAGTAGACTACAGTAAATAAAATAATATAGTCTTTTAAACACTAATTCTTTTTTTAATACAGATATTATTAGTTACCATAAAGTTTACACTGTCTTCAGGCAATCACATGGCTTAATATCTGTCTAGTTAACTCTCCTGATTAATGGTACATCTATTGTTGTAATGATGGATTTTCATTTCTGTTATTTCTGGCATTTATTTTTCCATTAATCTTTCCAAATATTATACATAATACAAACAACATAGGATAACTTCAACATGATTATTTGTGCTTCAAGTGCCAGTTCAGATCTGACCTATTCAAATACTTCCTTTTTTTATTTTTTATTTTGCCTATAGAGTTGACAGATGTTTTTTCCAGCACCACTATTAAAAAAAAATTGTTTCCAGACATTCTTCATCATGCTTTGAACTTCAGAGATGGTGTTCAAAATTATTATATATTATTAGAAAATAACGTAAAATATAAATTCACATAAAAAAAATTTAAGATATTTAACTGGAAGAGTAAAAGTGAAGAATAGAAATATATTTATTTTGAAAAGTAGAACAACACAGATATTTTGATACTTAGTTAAATAGAAAAGATGAATTGTATAGAAAGTTAAGAAATAAAGATGAGAGGAAATGTAAAAATAAAATAGAATTAATTAAAAACATATATTTGATGTTCAAAGAGAAAATTGAAAAGGGATGCTGACATGTGCTTTAACAGTTATAAATGAAACACTTTATACTGGCTAAAGAATTGAAATTTTTTTTTAGATAGAATCTAAAAAAGTGACTAGGTATGCACTGGATGAAGAATTATGGATAGCAAATGAATCTATCTATATTAAGAAAAATTAAGATAAACTTCTAATGAAAGAAATTAAAAACAAATTGAAAATGTATGGAAGATGACAATATATGAATGAAAATAAATTACTAAAAATAGTATTTAATTGAGACTATAGGGAGGGTAACAAAGATGTTGAGCAAAAAAGGTTTTGCAATATGCAAAGATATTAGACAGAAAATTTATTTCTCTCTGTTTGTATAAAAATGAAATAAATATGTAAAAAAAATGTATTGCAATATGTAATTGTGAGAGGTAGAAAAAAAGTGTAGATAAATTGGTTAGAGGAAAGAAGTAAAATTATAGAAAATAAATTTGATTAAAAAATAGTTTGAAGTCATATAGGAATAAAAAGTATGCAAAATGTGCGAGTATTTATAATGACATTAGACAAATCTTAAGATGAAAATAGAATAATGACTTGAATTATAGATAATAGTTTGTTATGGGTTTGGAAAAAAAAAATTAAACATTTATTTTTGGAGTGAAGGTGAAAGAGAATCAAAATAAATTGAATGTAGATGGAAGAAATTTTATAATTATTATATGCAGGTTGTTATAACTAAAGTGATGAATATGAGAATAAGATAGGAATTAATAAAACAGCTTTTAATAAAATAATTAGGGTGTTATATCTCAATTTACCTTCTTAATAGCCTAGGCTAGATTTCTTCTAATCTTGATAAGATTGAGAATTTATCATTACAGGCCAATAAATATATGAATAGATAACATATATACAACAGTAATAATAGGCCATTAGATGATGATGCTTAATCTGATCGAAATAAGATGGAATCTGGACTAGTCCATTAATTAAAAGTAAGTTGGGATATGATGCATTAATTATTTTATTAAAGGCTATTTTATTAATTCTTACTGTATTCTCATAGTC
This sequence comes from Epiperipatus broadwayi, assembly GCA_028023455.1. NCBI lineage: Eukaryota > Metazoa > Onychophora > Udeonychophora > Euonychophora > Peripatidae > Epiperipatus > Epiperipatus broadwayi. The sequence continues at coordinate 2,007,079 of JAQFVV010012577.1, read as the reverse complement.
ATCATTTTAGCAAGAGGGAATATTATTTCATCTTACTTTTAACTAGTGGACTAATCCAGATTCCATTTTATCTTGATCAGATTAAGCATCATTAATCACTATGTACCAATGGATTTATGAATAGATAACATACATCCAATAGTAGTAGCAGGTCAATGAGAGATGATGCTCAATGAATCCAATTGGTTTTTATTATGGAAAGGAATCTGGCTATAAATAGACTAATTGGAGGCAAAAGAGAAAACAACAAATTTACTGTCAAACCTGAGACAGTGCATTTATTGTCCACTATATTGTTAAAGCAGTGAGGCAAGTTTATGCTAGAACTGGAAGATGCTATAATCTAGATCAGACATAAGGCAAACTCTAATGGTAGAGCCAAAAGTGACATCATACCTATTCACAAGGCAAACTATCATGATACAGCTGGAAGTCGCGGGTAAGCTTAGAAGGGTATCTAAAATCCCTTACAGAAATAGTTGCATGGCAACTAAACACTATCCCAAGCTAACAGTATCAGGCAAAGGTATAACATTTTATATATTTAAATATGTATTTGTATATTTGTTTTAATTAATAAATATTTAATCGCATTTTACGAGTCTGCCATGTATTTATGATGATCAGGCAATAAACACAATATAGGGCTAGGAAAATAATTTGATAATAAGGTATAAAAAATAGATAAGTCAAGTATTGGTGGTCCAGTGGTCAGCACAGCTGCCTTACAAGCAGTTATCCTGGGTTAGCGGGTTCGCTTCCCGGCCGATGTTATGACACATGAAAAAAAAAAATAGATAAAATAATATATTATTTTAGTAGGAAAAAATGTTTAACTCGCTAACGAGTTTCTGGATGTATGGCATATGCATGGAAACTTCTAATTCCGTCTAAAGAAAAGCTATTTTACAGCTCATCACTATTATAAATTTCAGCATGTTAATATAAATGAACGAAGATATTCATTTTGTACAACTTTTGTGTTTATTTTCTTTTTTGTTTGAAAACAGAATTATATAAATTACTGTTATCCTAAAAAAATATTTATATCTAAATCTTTTTTTATTCTAATGCTAGAAGTCTTAAATGGTTTTTCTCCAGTCAACAGCTGCCGAGGATAATGGTAAAGAGCAATAAAAGCAAAGTCTTTTGACACCTCTCCTATTTTCTGGGAGACAATTAAAAGGTTATGACATTGAAAAAAAAAGTAATTTATTTGACCTTAAGGAAACTAATATTTTTTTTTTTTACAATAAAATGCAGAATTTTTATCTCTTCTGGAGAAGCAGACTGTATATAAATTTTGCCTTTAGTCATAATTTGTTTTAAAGAGGATAGATTCAACATTGGCATCTGACACTTTCTAATGCATAAATATTCTATAACTTTTTGATAAAAAAAATGTTAAGTTCTATTTTTAATTGATGTTTGTAGGTTTTTAATGTACTTATTTATTTTGACAGATCTTTGGAAAATAGTGCACGAAAGGCAGGCTATTTAAATAAGCTTTTTTTTTTTTCTAAACGGTTTTTTTCTTTCTCTCCGTAATTATTTATATTATATGTAGAATACTATAAAAAGAAACATTTCAGTTTTAAATAGGATTTACCTAGATAGACAACAAAATATATATGATCTAAAAGTATAATTTATTCTATAAAATAATATTTAAAGAGTTATACATTTGGAATGAGAATTTTATAATAAAAACATACTGTCCATCAAAAATCTTATTTTTATAGGCTTTTATGCGCTAATATATTTTATAAACTATTAATATAAAAAAAAAAAAATTAGAAAGAGTTGATATTAATTAGGTTCAGTAAATTTTGCTCGCCATTGGATTCATCACTTATATGAACATTTTATTTGATAATTTTTGAACATAATATATATATCCTTATAAGATTTTAATAAACAATATCTCTCACATTTTTAATGACTAAAGCATGAATTTTCAAATATATATATAAAGAAAAAGTTTGATACTGTTTCAATATGCATTTGGGGTCACTTTTTTCCATTATGAGGAGCCACTGAACTACTGCTGACGCAAAGAAGAAAATAATGTAGTGGGGGGACTGCAAGGAGGTTTTAGATCAGATAGGCATATAGGAGATAGCTTATTTGTAGTTACACAACTTATGGATATGAATAGGAATTCAGGTAGACAGTTATATATGAGTTTTATAGATATAGAGAAGGCATATGATAGAGTAAATAGAAATAGATTATAGGTAAGTTTAGCAAATTTGGGAAAGGATAAGCTTTAGTGGATATTATTAAGAAATTACTATACCCATCAATTAAGGGATATAAAATCAGTTAAAGTTAAAAATGGGGTGAGACTAAGGCAAGGATGCTCTATGTCACCTATTTTGTTTTTGTTGTATTTGAGTGAAATGAAGAGAGCAATAAAAAGACTAGGAAGAGTGATAGAGATATCGTTAATAGGTGGCAAGAAAATATATACTTTGTCCGGTCTTTTTTTTTGCAAATGATGTCTTTTTTGTGTGCAGAAAGAAGAGAAGATATGGAGGTTATGCTGAGGACATGTGTAAGGATGGGTAAAGAGATGGGGATTAAATTTAATTAAAAAAAAATCAAATATAATGATGGTTAATACTGGGGAAAGAGAAGATGGAGAATTTTTATTGGGGATATAAAGTTAAGTGTGGTGAATAGATATAGTTATTTGGGAATCATCTTAAGTAATCAGAAAAATTGCTTGGATGAATGGGAGAAAAATTGATAAATGAAGCAAAGAAAAGAAAGGGATTAATAAACAAATTAACAGGGTTTTCATATAATAAATATGATGTAGCTAGAAAAGCATGGAAGGGAGTTGCAGTAGCAAGGTTAATATATGGCAATAATGCATTATGTGTTAGTAAAGGGGTATTAGATTACTTAAAAAAAGTACAAAGGGAAGTAGTAAGACGTGCCTTAGAAGCAGATATGTGGACAGCAAAGGAGGCAATTCAAGGAGAAATGGGATGGTCAAATTTTTATATGAGAGATGAAAAAAGCTAAATGAAAATGTTCAGTAGATTGCAGTTTATGGATAATAAAAAAAATAGTCAAAATAGTATTTAATTGGGTTATGAGTAAAGGGCAGACAACAAGATGGGTGAGAAAGGTAATGTGGTATGCAGAAGTTTTGGATAAAGAATTTATATCAGTATAATTGTACAAAAGATGGGATGATTATGTTAGGAGGATTGTTAAGTGTTATAGTAGTAAGGAATGGGATAAGAATAGGGAGTTGGAGAGATGGAGAACTAATATGGAGAGTAAAAAGAGTTTAAATATTTATATGTATAGAAGTAAACAAAACATTGGGCGTGAGTTAATTTATGATAATAGCAAGGAAAATAGTTTATTGTTTAAGGCTCGAATGGTATCTTTAGAAACAAGGGAATATACGTGTAAATGGAAAAATATGGGTGATTTAGTTTGAAAGTTGTGTAAGAAAGGCATAGAAAATATTAGGCATCTGTGTTAATTCAATGCAAATGCTTGAAAGCAGAAATAGTACAAATAATAAAGTTATGGAAGAGTAAATATGAACAAGGTGATTATACAGAAAGTGGGTTATTGGTTTTTATGCTGGGTTTGGGAAAAGATAAGGGGGATTTAGATATGAAGGCCAAGAACTTGACAAAGATTATGTTGTGGAAATGGAATGGAGCAGATTATGGGAAAACTTAGGGTGGGGAATGGAAAGAGAAGGTAAAGTGACTAACAGGTTTCTCTGAACAAAGTTTCTGAGAGATTCCTGACTCCATGTAAGGAGAAGTCACAGTGCATCACATCACATGATATCAAGTGATAAACAATTTTAGATATTTTATTGAAAGCAGGAATAAAAGTGTTCTGGATATTTAGTCCAATTTCTGCATGCATATTTATCTCATGCAATCACAAATTTTGAAATTTATAACATTGCATTTCAGTTTTAAATTGCGGGAAAACTACATGGGCTACACATGTGCATTTTACATCTTTGGATCCATCTTTTTTTGCAGATTTTAGAAAGGTAAGTATTTTTCTAGCTCAAAAATTGACAATTTTACAACAGTTTTTGTTATCAAGTAACTCTAATTTTTTTTGTTTTTTTCTGCTTTTTTCATTTTAAACAGAATTCAGATGATCATACATTTCTTAAATGGCAAACATGAATAATTTTTCTGAGTCAAACAGTGATAGTGTTTTTGCTGGGAGAATTCGGAAACTTCAAGCCTACTTGATGACTTCTCCAGCAGTGGTTTGAAGTCAGATTCCACTATTTCAGAGCCAGATGTGGTACCACATCCAAAATAAAGATGAGGAAATACAAGTACTGCAACTTCACCAACTCCAGACCCATCTTCCCAACAAGATCTGAATGTGTTGCCAATTAACATTATCAGGTCATCCAATTTTACAAAGTCTCACAGGCCCAAGTTTCACACCAGTAGTGAGTATAAGATTTTAGTCTTTTTTCATTTATTATTTGATAAGAAAATATTTGAAAAGGTTATTTTAGAAACAAATTTGTACACTGAGCAGGAAAAAGCTTTTTTTTACTAATTTTATGTGTAATTTTAATTTTGTTAGCTTTTTTATTATATTTTATTTATGTATGATTTCTTTCTTAGTTTAAATATAAGTTGTTTTTATTATTTTATTTTATTATTTTATTTTGTATATAGTGTTTACCACATCATTGATAAATAAAAAATGGTATTTATAATAAAAATGTTTTTTTTTTATAATTTTTTTTACCTATTTTTCTCTAATATAAAAATTAATGACTAATTTTTTAATAAATTACAAACTTTATTGAAGTTCTTTATTATAATATTCAAACTATATTAATTATTGATCAACATTAACTACTTGTTATCAGGGATGTCTTATTCATTGCAGACCTCTTTATAGAAAAAAGTTTGGAGGGCTATTAGAAAAAATCGCAAACTACTGATATCCTTATTCCTTGAAGTGTGAAGTGATGGATTGCCTTAAGTAAGTCATATTATATATGATTTTATTGAAAATTCAATGAGGAATGCATATAAATTATTAACAAAAAATATAATTTCAAATTTTAACCATGAAAAAAGATTTTATGAAATAATATAAAATAATTTTTAGAAATATTAATTTTTTTATTTTTTTTTATTAATTTGAATATCAATGGCTATTTGTTTAGTGCCATTATATTCTTTGATGTTCTACCTTCCAAATAATATAAGTTATGTCATTTTTGGACAATTCAAAGTTAATTTATTATAAAATTTGTGGCTTAACATAATTTTTTAAAAATTCAATATGGCTGCTTCGCCAATGTAAAGGTTATTAAACATGATATTTTATTTTAAAGGTGCATAATAATAAATACTTATATTTTTAACAAAAACAAAATACTTGACTAAAATGTGTAAGAATGAGTAAAAATATGATGGCAGAATACATCATTAAAATGTATGTTATCTTAAAATAATATGTATTGCAGATTTTGTGTAAGAATGAATAAAAATGTAGTGATAAAATACATGACCAAAATGCATATAATCCTAGAATAATACATATTGCATGAGTGAAATATATATCATGTTACAAATATATGCAAAATATTAAAATAGTAAAGTCATAAAATATGTATAACAATAGAATATTATATGACTAAATATATGATTAAAATGTGTAAACAATCTTAATTGTTTAGTAGTGTTCCAGATATTTTGTTCAATTTCTGTATACATATTTACATTATATAAATATATTGGACCATTAATAAAGGTAGGGTTCCACCTTAATTGTTAAAAGGTTAGCTTGATGATAGTTTGAAATTGCTGATTGTTATTGATATTGGGATTATTTAAGTGTTAACTGGCTTTTAACAATATTTACATTGATATTTTATGTTAAATGTACGTGAGTGAAATATTTATCTCAAAATTATGTAAAATATTAAAATAATAGAATCACAAAATATGTATAATATTAAAATAATTATGTGGCTTAATACATGATTAAAATGCATATAATCTTAAAATAATACAAATATTTGCATGATTGAAATGTGTACAATCATAACATAATATAAAAAATAATTGTTAGAAATATTTGTTTTATGTTGTTGATTTTTGAATAGTGTATGATTCATTGCAAAAATGAACCAGAGAAAAAATACTATTCAAATCAACAAAAAAATGTTTTTTTCCCCTAAAATATGATGCAAAAGCATAAAAATTATACTTCTTGATAATAATTCAATAAACTTATTTAAACTCTGATTTAGATTTCTTTTTACAATAATATATTATTAGCTTATGTCTGAAAGTAAGGAAAAATACAAAGGTTGTATGCTTGTTCTTGTGGTCTGAAAGAGGAAAAGAGTAAAAGAACAAAAAATGGTATGGTTTTGTTCAAATACTTAACCTCATGACCAGAAAGTAGTAAAAAATAAAAAGTTTTGTCCATACATTTTATCTCATAATGTGAAAGCAAAAAAAAAAAAAACTTTTTTGGCAAACACTTGCCCTTGTGATATTAAAGTAGTAGAAAAACAAAAATTATAGTCCAGAGTCTGCATCCACTAACATTAAACTTTTTTATTTTATACCAATTTTCAGGTCATGAGGCCTTTGGACAAAACGTTATTATTTTTTCCCACTTTAATTTTTATTTTAAAACTATTTTAAGATCATAAGGTCAAGCATTTCTCCAAAATTTTTTAATTTTTTTCCACTTTCATGTCACAAGGTCAAGCATATTTATTTATTGTTTATAATATTATATTAAACACATTTACTATTATTAGTTTATCACTTGCTTGTGTCAGCAGTGGTTCAGTGCATCCCCTCCCTCCTTGTATAAAAACTATTCATATTTTTATTTTATTTGTATCAAGTCTCATCGTGAAGTTCACTGATTTATTCATTGATAAATTATTTAAATACAAATAAAAATGTAAATACATTTTAATGGCATTTCTGCCTACTATTACTGTGAGTGGAAGAGTTTTAATTGTCAATATAAAGTCAAACATCTGCTTTTAACCCTTGATTTAAGATTTTTGCTTAATTTCTGACATTTTGATTATCTACTAATCTTTTTTAGAGACTCAAGTACAAATATATATATCATGTTACTAATAAATATACGAACTAACTAAAGGAAAAATAAAAACATAATAAAAAACACACAATTACTTCTCTATAAAGCTGATTTAATATTTCACCCAGTGGATACTAGTTTTAGTCAGAAAGCACAGCAAAATGGCTTTAAATTCTAGAAATAGCCATTTTGCTGTCCTTTCTAATGAAAACCAGTCTTCTGGTTGAAATATTAAAGCAGCTTTATAGAGAAATAATTGTGTGTTTTTATTATGTTTTTATCATGTTACTATGTAATATTACTTAAGTTTACATATCAATTTGAATTTTTTAGACAGACTGAGAGACCCTATCAATAGTTTAAATACTGTTTATACAATTAGCAAGAATTTTATTTAAAATAACAAAAATAACATGGTTTTGTTATTAGAGTTGATTGTTGAACTTAAAAACTTCTTCCCATCACATATTTTTGAAACATATGAAGAAAGCCATTATTATCAGATATTTTTACCTCTTGTTTCAAAAATGTGTGTGTGACATAGTAAAGATTTTAATTATACTTTAGAAAGATATTACACATGATGACAACAAAGCGAGAGATTCAGTTAAAAAATGTGTTTATGTTTAATTAGCCCACAATGACTATAACCAGGATGTGATACCCGGTGTAATTTTTCTAATGCCTTAATTTTATATATATTAATTGAACAGCTATTCATCTTACCTTCCTAGTTATGTTTCTATTCATTGAAAATCAAATTAGTTTGAATTTAACTCATATAGTATAAATTTTATTCCCACCCCCTTTTCAGGTTTAGCTGTATTTCATACTGCTTGTAGTCTAAATGGTTTGTAAATTTTCTTTATATTTGCAAATGATTGCTAATTTTTTTCTACTTTTTTAGACATATAATACTTATTGTAACTAAAGTTTTATAATAATAGAATGTACATTTATGTCATTATAATAATTGAGGGCAAAAAAACAATCAACTGATTCCAATTAAAAGCCATTCTAAATAAACATAATTTTATTTCTCATTTTTGCAATATTATAGTTATATATTTTTAATTTTTTATGCAAATATTTTAAGTTTGTCATTGATTAGCCACCAAACACTGCCTGATATCACTGTTTCCATGCAAAAGCACAGAATTATACTGCTCACACAGCCTAAAGAACAATTCTGTTCATATTGGTCACTAAGCAGCTTTTGTGCTCTGCAGTACTATTGCACACTTCACAGATTGCAACAGTTTGATGTGAGGGTGTGTAGAATTTAAGTTGTCCTAGGTTTTTGCATGTGCATTCGAAGTACTTATTTTTTATATGACCTGATGTAGTTTTAGATAGTATTAATTGTAAGACAAAAGACATGCCTCCCTACACATATTTTTAAGGTTAAATGAATTTCAAAAGTGTGTGTTTCAGTCATTATATAGGAAATCACGCATAAAACATATTTTGCATAGGGACAGCTATGAGACTTTCAAAGCATAGGCTTGGCTTGATCAGAGGAAATTTTCAAATCAAATTGTGTTTCTAAATTGTTTTAAAATAGTGTTGAAAAAAAATTTTTTTTTGATCAGATGTTAATTGAAAAAATGAAATATTAGATTTTATTAAATAATTTTGTTTTTAAAAATGTCGGGTATGTTGTAATGGCCAATCCATCAGATCATCAAAGACATCAGATCCCCTCTCTGCAAATTCCAGCGCTATGTGCTGACATGTAGTAATGTAATAAAAGTCAATTGTAAATCAGCCCGGTAACAGGCTGAGATGGATAATGTTTTAAAAATTATCTCACATGTGATGGACAATCCTTTGGATTGGCAAAGACATCAGATCCCCCTCCCTACAAATTTCAGCACTACATGCTGACATGTAGTAGTGTAAAAGAAGTAAATTATAAATCATCGCAGTAACATTATATCTATGGATTTTTGACTAGCAACAGTGACATCAGGCAGAGTTTGATGGCTAATTGATGATGACCTATTTTAATATCTATGGTTAATAATGCTTATAATAAAAAAATCAAATTTGGAATGATAATCATATGAAAAAAATCTTTTTTTAGGAACAGTAAGAGATACTGGTTGTAATGATTATATTACTATATCACAATGTAACTGTTGTGGGTTAAACACAGATATATTAATTTTTAACATAAGATTTAAAGTTTATATATGGACAGTGGATAATCTTTGGCTTAATTAACAAATGATTAGTAGTAGTCATTAATATTTGTCTAAACTGGACAGATATTGTTGATATGCATATTTAGGCTTGTAGAAAATCTAAATCCAAGAACTTGGGAATTACCACAGATTAATTACTGTTTTCTTCTTGATTTTCCATGATTATTCAGAGCATAATATGCCTCAAGAATAGAAAAGATTAAAAGTGCTTGATGCATGTCTAACATCAAAAAACATCGTCAATAAAAGATCTAACAACATTTCATTAATTATTCATTGGAACACTTAAATTGAAAAATAGATAATCTCATCAAATAATCAGATGTTCTAATCAAATCAGGAAGCAACTAAAAATCATGTGCATGGCACACCACACCACACTGATAATCTATTCATTTCGAAATAGTTTTAAAAAATCTACAATAGGAAGTAATTATTAATGCCAATAATAGTGATGTATCATCTATTATATATAAAAAATACAAAGTAACTTCGATTATAAAGATACCTATATAAATAGGTAGGTAGACAGACAGACAAATAGATAGATAGATAGATAGATAGATAGATAGATAGATAGATAGATAGATAGATAGATAGATAGATAGATAGATAGATAGATAGATAGATAGATAAAAATACAAAGTAACTTCGATTATAAAGATACATATGTAAATAGGTAGATAGACAGACAGACAAATAGATAGATAGATAGATAGATAGATAGATAGATAGATAGATAGATAGATAGATAGATAGATAGATAGATAGACAGACAGACAGACAGACAGACAGACAGACAGACAGACAGACAGATAGATAGATAGATAGATAGATAGATAGATAGATAGATAGATAGATAGATAGATAGATAGATAGATAGATAGATAGATAGATAGATAGATAGATAGATAGATAGAAATGCCAATGTGTTAAGTAATCTTCTGGAAATATGTCTGTTGACTTTCAGGGATGATGTAGCGATATTTTTATAATTTTTGTAAAATTATTGAGAACTTTATTATAAAGTAGTAATTCTTTAAAAAAGAATCAAAAAATATTATTAAAACAGTTAAAATAATAATTTGATTTATTATTAATATGATTACGTCCTGATTGATAAGTTCACTCTTGGAGAATAAAGAAAATTATTGTTTACATGTCTTAAAAAGTAGTTAATACCATTTCCTTTATAATAATTATAGTTGTAACAATAATAGCAGTTACCATAGTTTCATTTTAAAATACATTAATATCAACAATTGTGAAAATGTCAGTAATTTTTCCATTAATAATTATTATTGTACTACAACTAATTATAAGTCTAAAGTTATCGACCATGGCAAATAAATAAAAAATAAATTTTGTTTATTTTAATATTTCGACTGGGGAAACCACTTGCATTGTATATATATTTCAAATTCCCGTGAAACTTGGATTTTTTCTTTGAATATCTGATATATAGCCAACAGCTAGCCATTCAAAATTGTTCGGTAAATGATTATCTGGATATACTTAGTTAGAGGTGTAAATTATCACCATTCAACAGTTAACCAATCTAGTGGATAATACCTTGTTTAATGTTGTTTTATAAAGGAGAAGTGGAACTTTTAGAGAATTTTTTCCTTTTTTTGTAGGTTATATAGAGACGATTTTATCTTTTTACTTTTGCTGTATATATATATGTTTTTACTTAAAGAAAAATTTGGATTAGAAAAGGTATAATAGAAATAAAAATGAATACTACTGAAAGATATGTATAAAAAGAGAGGCAAGGAGGACATTATTTGTTTTATTGATTTCAGAAAAGACTATTGAAACAATGAATTAGAGTATTTTGCTGAATGTTCTAGAAAACTAATGGTTTAAAAAATTGTTATTTAAATCAAAAAGAATAAATAAATAATCATAAAAAAATAACTACTGAAAGAGAAATGATAGGTTTGGCTTTCTTCTATATTGTTTAATATTTATTTAAATAAATTGTTAAATTAAACTATCTTGAAGATCATGAATTTAATATTTGGAGAAAGAAGACTTACTATATAAAATTTGTTGTTGATTTGGAAGTTAGTAGAGTTGGTAAAAACAAACACCTAATTTTTAAAAAAAAAAACTGGTGAAGAGAATAAAAGTTTTTAACTATAGTATGTGAAGAGAAGATTATAGAATAAGTCAGTGAAATTAAATAGTTAGGATAACTAATTGTTGACATAAGGAAATTAAATAGAAATGACTAAGTAAGACTAGGTCTCAACAAAATTAGAACCCCCAAAAGAATAGATATTCAGATAATTATAAAAAGATATGTGACAAAACTGGTTAGATAAGGTTAGAAATATGATATCAAAATTAGTAAATGAAATATATATATATATATATAAAAGCCTGAATATAAATATGGAATTGGAAGAATTATAAATGCTATGTTGAAAAAACTGGAGAGGATAACAGAAACTAATATATAAAAAGAAAAAAGTTCATATAAGATCTTAACAAAAGAGTTAGCTATAGTCTTTAAAGTATTGAATAAATTATGTATTAGTTTGGTTTGTTGGCTTTGGTATGATTTGTGGAACCATCCCTTTGATATGTGACTAATGATATATATATATATATATATTGAAGCAGAATCTGAGATTCAGATTGCGCTTCACAGCCCACCTCAAATCTTCCACTACCAAGCCAAATTCAAACCCTATTCTTGCATATATATTCCACTCACTAACACATTTTTTGTTCCTTTTCTTGATATATTAACTAACATGCTTCTTAACAAAGATATATACATAAATATCTGAATTTAAACACAAGAAAAAAAAGGGGAAAGTAATAAATATAATATTTAACAAGGGAAATACATATATGCAATAGGTAGTGGAGGATTAATTGTAACAAGCTTATAATCATCATAATCATCATCATCATCAACCATTATCAATCCACTGCAGGATGAAGGTCTCTCCAAGTTTAATCCATCTTCTCCGATCTTTAGCTTCTCTTCTCCACAACACCCCTGCACATTTTCTTATTTCATCCATCCATCTCACATGTGGTCTCTTTCTGGGTCTTTTACAATCTCTTGGAATCCAGTTTAAAATTTCAATTGTCCATCTATTATCATCTCTTCTAGCAATATGTCCAGCCCAACTCCATTTCAATCTTTTAATTTTTTCAATAAGGTCAGTAACACCTGTTTGTTGTCTTACCCATACATTGCGTTTTCGATCTCTTCTTGTTACTCCTAACATACATCTCTCCATACTCCTTTGAGTGGTCTGAAGTCTCTGTATTGCTCTTCTATTAAGTGTCCAAGTCTCAGATCCATAAGTAAGAACTGGTAAAACACATTTGTTAAAAACCATCCTTTTCAAACACATAGGCATATTTCCTTTTAGTATCAAGTTATTTCTACCAAAAGCACTCCAACCAAGTTTAATTCTATGATTAATTTCCTCCATTATGTTTCCATCTGTATTAATAATCTGACCAAGGTATTTGTAACTGTTAACTTCTTCTAATTCTTCATAATCAATCTTTATTTTCATATTTTGAGCAAATCGATTAAACATTACTTTAGTCTTTTTAACATTTATCTTTAGTCCTACTTTTCTACTTTCATCTGCTAACTCCTGCAACATTTCCTGCAGCTCTGAAGCATTATTTGCAAAAACAACTACATCATCTGCAAAATCTAAATGACTTAAATACTCTCCATTTACTTTCACTCCTTTAGTTTCCCATTTTAATCCACAAAATACTTCTTGTAGCACTGCTGTAAAGAGTTTTGGAGATATGGAGTCACCTTGTCTTACACCTTTCTCAATGTTGATTTTTCCAGAATCATTATGTAATCTAATTGTTGCTGTTGCATTTTTATAAATATTCTTTAAAATATGACAATATCCTGGATCTATACCTTGATGATCCAATGCTTTAATCACTGAAGAAATGTGTATAGAATCGAATGCCTTTTCATAATCTACAAATCCAAAACATAATGACAACTCATATTCGTTTGTCCTTTCTATGACTTCTCTCAATACCTGGATATGATCTATTGTACAAAAACCACTTTTAAATCCAGCTTGTTCTCTTGGTTGGTGGAAATCCAAAGTTCTCTGTAGACGAGTTGTAATTATCTTGGTAAAAATTTTATATAAAACTGATAAAAGGCTGATAGGTCTGTAATTTCTAATATCTTCTTTATCACCTTTTTTAAATATTAATATTATTACTGCATTCTTCCAATCTTCCGGTACATCTTTATCATTTAGACATTTGGTATATAACTTTGCTAAAATTGTTTCTATTTCTTCACCTGCTTCTTTTAATATATCAATTACAATTCCATCATTTCCTGGAGCCTTTCCTTTCTTCATACACTTAATTGCATGTCTCACTTCTTCATTTAAAATTCTGGGCAATTCGGAAGATGTAATAGATATAGGAGGTACTTGTTCTTTATTACTATATAATTCTTGATAAAAATCTTCTACCAATTTCATGATGTCATCTCTCTTTTTAGTAATAATTCCATCTTTTTTTCTTATTGCAGATATAAATTTCCTACCAATACCAAAATGTTGTTTAACATTTTTGAGACTTTTATTTTCTTCTACAGCTTTCCTTGCTATTTCACAGTTATACTTTCTTATATCATTTTCAACTCTTTTCCGTACCATTTTACAAAATTCGAGATATTCAATTCTTTTTAATACATCATTTTTGTATATCTTCATATTCCTTCTTTTCTTCATAAATTCTCTAGTCTCAGTAGAAATTTTATTAGTCAATTGCTGCTTTTTTCTACCAGCTATGTTTGTTGCAGTTTTTAAAAGTGTATCAGTTATTTTCATATTAATTTCATTCAAATCTGAATCATGTTCAAAATCTCCTAACACTTGAAACCTATTTGTAAGTTCTAATTTAAATTCATTAGAATGTTTCTGAAGATTAGGAATATCAACTGTAAATATTGTTTTTCTTAATAATTTTTGTCTCTCTAGTTTTACATTAACACGTAACTTACACCTTACTAATCGATGATCACTTCCTGTGTTAAATTTATTAAGAACATTACAATCTTGAAATATGTATTTTCTGTTAGATCAAAATATAATCCAATTCTGCTGTACCTTCATTTGGATGCTTCCATGTCCATTTCCTTTTAACATTTTTCTCAAAAAATGAATTCATAATATAAAGTTTTTCTTTTTCTGCAAACTCCACAAGTCTATGTCCTCTCTCATTTCTATTACCATAACCAAAATTACCTACAGCAATTTCATCTTTCATTTGTCTACCAATTCTAGCATTAAAGTCTCCCATAACAATTTTAAAATGTTGTTTACTCTGATCAAAAGCCTTTTGTACATCCATATAAAAATCTTCTACTACTTCATCACTATGAGAACTTGTTGGGGCATAAACCTGAATTATCTGCATTTGGTATCTGCTATTAAGTTGTATAACTAATCTTGCCACTCTGTCTGATACACCATCAATCTCCACAATATTGTTCTTCCACTTTTTATTTATAATGAATCCTACTCCACTTGTATTTCCAATATGTGTGCCTTTATAATAGAGTATATGTCCACTTTTTAAATCAATTGTTTCTTCTCCTTTTCTTCTAACTTCACAAAGTCCAATAATGTCCCATTTAATATAAGACAGTTCTTCTTCTAATTCTTGCAATCTTCCTTCACTTGAAAGTGATCTGCAGTTGTAAGTACCTAAATAAAAAGTCATCATCAAATGGCAGCCTGGGTCCACAATCAGGGGATTCTTAGCACCCTCCGCCTTCGGCCACCAACCGCTGCCTTGGTTGGTGACTTTACAGCCTCCTGGGAATAAGGGCCATGCTTTATTTTTGTCTATCATAATTGTATATATGTATTGGAAAAATATTTATCATTTACACAAACATTCATTCTGCCTTATCAGGCACTGAGAAGAAAGACCATGGTGTTTCTTGATCTTAAACTCAGAGGTAAAAAGCCAATAAACTCACCACGCTGGCTAATGCGTGTTGGTGAGCAGCCCATCCATGTTCGTATACTATATGAATAATCACATAGTAATAACAGCTGCAACGACAAGAACGTATGGAGTGGACATTAGGAATTTGCCCTGCTCGGTTCCTTTAAGGCCTCCAAGAGGAATCAAAGGGTCTCCTTTCAGTTAATAGCAAACTCCTTTCTGCAGCCAAGCTTATAATATCAAAGTATATTATATTTTCTGTATTTTTTTTTAAAATTATAAAAGTTATAGTAATTATTTAGTAATTGCAGCTCAGATTTATATAGATATTGTAGGGACAAACTTACTAAGCAAATATTTACTAGAAAAAGTTTGTTATATATCTTTTAAATTATTTTTTGCTATTAAACTATACTTTTCTTTTTAAATCCAAGATGGAAAATGCAATTGTAAATAGTCAAAATAATTAAAGGTGAGAAACTTAGTCTTATTTAATATTCTAAAATAACTTTAATTAAAAGTTTTTCTAAAATTAAAATTAGAAGCTAAACTAAATGATTTACTTTTGTCATAAACATTTGTTATCAAATTAATTTAGGTTTGAATACATATTATCTAACAATGGCATCGTCCAGCACAATGGGTAAAACTTATGTAGAAATTCTTAAAAATTAGATTAAAGAATGATTAGTGGTAACCAATCAAGAAAGCATTCCACAAATACCGGGGCATAGTATAAAATGGGCTAATTTTGACCACTAAAAAACTAAAAGGTCAATGAAAGCAGTTGCCAAATAAATCCACATTCATTTGATTTCTCACTGTTTGAGATGGTAATCCCTGAAATCTACGCCCAAGATCTCAATACTCATAAACTATAACTATATGCCTGTTTGTTGAATAATGAACTTACTACCTGCTTGAATAACTATGCTCATCAAACTAGATCTAGTTCTCCAAGGGAAATTGGAACAACGCCAAAAGAACAGCCAAGTTTTACAGTGGTAATAATTTCAAGTACTGCTAGACTTTTAAATTTACATTGAATAATTTCAAATCTCACCTATCTGTTTCTTTAAGCACTTTGTAAAGCTTTTCTTGTAAAATTAATATTAATTATGATTTAATCAATTTGTAAATTCTTACCTTGTTAGTCAAATGTACTTTGTTCTATCTATATAATTTAGCAATA
The DNA here is from genome assembly GCA_028023455.1 of Epiperipatus broadwayi. Lineage (NCBI taxonomy): Eukaryota > Metazoa > Onychophora > Udeonychophora > Euonychophora > Peripatidae > Epiperipatus > Epiperipatus broadwayi. Next base: position 1,990,591 of record JAQFVV010012577.1, on the reverse strand, counting down.
ATCTCTCCTACATTAAACCTCTCCCGAACAATTATTATTTCTCAATTTCAGGTCTATGCAGAAATATTTTTATTTTCATTATTATATTTTATATTTTTGTATACTAAATTATATGTCGATAATTTTCTCCAGATTCGCAAATCTCTGCAATCTCTTTTAAAACCTCTTCCTTACTTTTCGGAGGGAGATTAATCTAGTTTTTAGTAAAAGAAAAAAAGAAGTTTGTTATTCTTATTATAGCGGATGCTTGCAAGTCCGGGAGAATAAAATAAAAGACAATCAGTTAATTATTGTATAATGTTATTTTCGAAAAACAGAGCAAAAATCTGTTTTCTTAGAAAGGTTTTAAATGTTTTTGTTTTTTTTTATTAATAAATAATAGCGCCAACTTCTAAAAACTTTAAATATACTTATATGAATAAAATCAGTATTATTTTCTTGAAATCATTAACAACCACCTACTTTATATATACCTAATAATATATAAGGTATTTATGAAAGCACTTAAAACCAAAGATTTGTATTAGTTATACATTGTGGGAAGTTCATATGTAATTTAAAGTAATAAAAGGAAAGGGGGGTCCTCTAGTTCTATGAGCTATTATATTAGCATTGAGTGTACTTCTCCCATATCCACGTAGTAAATCAAATCATACCGCTACACTGGATCTTTATCAATAAAGATAGGTAATAATTCTTTGTTCTTAGTTTTTAAGTTTGTATAATTATATTAATTCAAGCGTTATGTGTAATTATGTGTATACTGGCCTTTATATATATATATATATATTTGTACTTCATTTCCCGGGTGTATTGAAAAACCTGAGGCACATCCATTTTTACTTCCAATTCCAAGGACAAGGTTTGTAAACCCCTTGGGACTTCTTTGGCACTAGATATTATTGCATAGGGTCTGCTCTGGCAAAAGTCCAGCCTATGGCAATTCAATAAAGTGCATTCTTTATTTTTGTGACTTGACGCTGCCAACATTTCCAGAGAGTCACTTTCTTTAGCCATAAATTGAAGCACCTTCTTGGATCTTAGAATGGATCTCTTTATTGCCATCATGCATGTACCACTCTCCCATATTGTAAAATGGCAGACATGTTTGTGCACTCCAGAAAAAACTAGAATTTATTCGTAAGGCTGTTTTTAGATCGTGCTCTGATAGCTGAGGAATTTAATTAGTGAATGTTTGATTTAGATTTTAATTAATGAATGTTATCATATAAAACAATCTATCTTATTTCCGTATTTTAATCAAAACCTCATAACGTTTTTTACTTGTATTTTTAAAATCTGCCTTTTTATTTTTACTTCTGGAGTACACTATTATTATTATTATTCCAAATACTATACATATTTCATTCTCACTAAAGCCTATCAATACTCCTAAATCGTATTGTTATGATTATGCTAAATGGGTTGTCATTTTTATATTTTCATTCATACTTTCATATGTGCTATTTCTGCCACAATTATTGTTTCGTAAATTAGTTTCCCACATATATTTTTATTTTGCCAATGCGAATACTAATTTATTAATTAAATATAATTACCATTTGCCATCAAACTCAATAATATTATGTATTGGTTCAAGTGCTGTTGTGATATTAATAATGGATTTAAAGAACTTTAAATAACTGTAATCCAGTGCTATTAAAAATCTGTTAATTATTGACATATAAATAGCCACATTAGAACAAAGCAATAAATTATTTGTTACTGCAGCATAACTTGAATAAATATGCTCATTTTATAGTATTGTAAGAGGGGTTAATGTCATCTAAGGGAGATAAATACCCATTTTTATTTATATTTTGACACAAATAATGTAATTCATCATATATATCTCAAGTTAACTTAATAAATCTTATATACATTTCTAAATATCAAAGTCATTGTTTTATTTATTGAATAGTAATAATATTTGATGTTATATAGAAGGTTTAATTTACTAGCTGATTGAATCTCACTAATAATAATATTCTATACATGAATAAATTCAAATTAGAGGTTTTTTGTGTCATGGCTTTGTGATGCTGGTGGAGAGAAATAAATTAGGTTGGTATCATCAGAATTGTTGTTCATAAGTTGGTAAATCTGGAAAATAGGCAAATAGGGCAGAGTTCATGAGTATTCCTGACCTATGTATCTTGCACATGATTGGACTCGAGGTACTTTTGCCTAGATGCTTAGATCTTGTTATATGAACAGACAAAACCGACTGGTACAATATATATATATATATATATATATATATATATATTGTAGCATTTTATGTTTGGATTTAGGTCTTATGTCACACACTATAAAATGCTAGTTACTGAAACAATTTAAAGAGAATAGTTCATTCCAGTAGGAGTTTGGATATTTCAAAAGCATAGTTACATTTCCTGATTAACTGGTCCAATATTTTATTACAATTTTCAAATATTTTATTACAATTTTTATTGCTGGTGGAATTAGTTTTTTTATTTATTTAAAAAGGAGCCAGGATCTGTAGACCCATTGATATTCATCATATTGCATTGTCAATTTGAAACAAATAACTAAAATAAGATTGTGATTTTGTTTTTTATCACTTAAATAGTTTATATGAAATTTCCCTGGGCTTAACTATCAAACAAGCATATAGGCAAACATAATTTATACATTTCTTAAAACAATTTTTTTAAAAATAAAATCTAATAAACTAAAATTAAGAATAAATAATGAAAAGTTGATATTAATGTTAAATATTTTATTAAGACAAATTAAAATATTTAAATGAGAATTATTAATAAAATGGAAAGAACATACATATGCTCATCCAGACAATAATGTACAACAAATTATCAACTCAAATAATTCATATTTTAATTATCTTCTTCATTTCTTCTAGAAAGCAATCCATGTATAAAATTTCTGTTTATAATAAATTATTGAATGTTTCCATTGATATTTGAAGTTGTAGCTAAGATTTATAGTTAAATTTATTTTGCAAACATTTAATTAGACACAAGTTAGGGCAGGAATATTAACTTACTGGTAAGTTCCACAGGTATATGTAGATTATAGATTATTGTAGCATAGATGTATTTCTTGGAATGAAGACCTCTTTATGATGAAAAATATCCACAAATGCTCCAATTTCTATTCCCACATGATGAGTTAGTTCAGCATAGAGTGGTTCTGGATGCTTTACCTTCCAGGAACAGCCAAAAGAAGAACAGACAAGATCTACTACTCGAAGTTATTTGGTTTTAATACCTCAACCAGTTTTGAGATTTCTGCGCATATATTTTTATCTTGTTTTATTATTGGAATACAAGTTGGTAATCTTGTACATTCCTTGTTACTTTTTAGTTACATAAGTCTTTTTTTATAAATTATTTCAGCTGTCTTTAATTATTGCATAAAAGGTTTTTCTCCAATTGTAATCTCTTGCATTTATAATTTCTTTATCTGGATAGACAATCGGATATGCATTTCTATTCTTTCAAATTTTAACTTTACTTTAATTAAATGAATCATATCTAGCACAAATAACTTTCATTGTATGTATCAAAAAATAAATTATGCTAACTAAAAAAAATAATTTAAATTGCATCTATTGAACAATTTTTAAATTCTACTTCTTTTAGCTTTCAAATATTACCAATGCTAATACTCTTGCACCATATACATATATAAATAAATGGTACAATATATATTGTAACAGTCAGAATTGTCCCTCCATGTAACAAAATTTAGAACACAGGTGAAATATACTAAAGCGGATCAAATCTAGATAGTAAGATCCAGAATCTGACCAACAGTTAATCCTTTCACCTCTGCTCAATGATTTAATAACCTATGGATGTCATTTCCCAAGTTACACATGCATTCAATTTAACCATGGTTCAGAAGTCACACCAGGGTGGAGCAAGAGACTTATAAAATAACAAAATTAACATTGAATTAGTAAGATATACACAAATGACTAAGTAAACCCTGACTATAATAATGATTAATTATGAAATCTAATAGAGTAGTCTACATATATATATATATATATATAATGATGTATGTATAAACAAATATAGAGTTGGATGAAAATGAATTCATGGACAATAAGAATATGAAAATGAGTTATATTTTAAATAATATTAATTTAATAAAGACTAACAAATATTAAAACTAAAATGTACAAAATTATATAGTTGAAATGTGAAAGATTATGCTCACAAGTGTTACATAACTAATGAGATTGAATCTTACATATTATCTCATTATAAGTGTTCAATAAAGTGTAGTGCAGTATTCAAGTCTATGCATATATTAATATGCCAAATTTCCAGATTTTTTGTAGCCTGCTAAATCATATAGAACTTAATAGCCAAAGTTATATAACTAACTTAATAGTGCTCCTATGGTGTCTATCTATATATCAGGTTAAATTGAGTGCATAATCAAACTCAGAGATATGCAGGTTAGCATCTTAATTTACATTAGGATATATACTGATGCTGGATAAGCATTTAATATAAAGGGAGAAAAAACTGGTTTATTCTAGGTTTACTTGTCTACACTATAACACATATTACAATATTAATAAAACTATAAAGTGCAAATGGGTCATTATTCATGGACTGCAGCATCAAATGCTTGGTGCCCTAAGACCGAACAATTTTCTACAAATAAGACAGTAGTAGTTTATGGAGTTGAATATGAATAATCTGGACCCTTGTGTTCCAGTTCTAAAAGAGTTTGCTTTACCTGAACTAAGTGAATAAGTATGACGTCTGCCAGCAACTCATCAAGAAACCTGCAACAAGCAGTTATTGTACATAGCATACTTAATAAGGACACATCTGCAGCTTATACATATATCATGCAAATACATAGAATTCTCTTAGGTTGCCTTAAAAATAGTTAGTGCTTATTTGCATATCCATACAACCCAGTTCTCAAATTTAGTATTTTAAATATACTATTTAAGGACTAAATTAATTAGTAACCTAGTTTAAGATTATCACCTGCATTTCAACATATATAAATCTAAGAAGGACAAAGCATATTTGAGGGACAATTACTAACAAAACATTATGAATATGCTTTGATAATATCTCTGTGGCTAGTTCCTATGATGTATGAGTTACATATATAGAGAGTTATAATTTATAACTAGAGTTGAGTAAAACTACAATTTTAACTAGAGTACTACTGATTACTATAATATTAAGACACAAAATTAATCAGTAAAACAATAACATGATCTCAAAATAGTGAGTGAGAAAAGTAATAATTCAATTATTTAATTTTTATTATCATGAAGATTTGAAATTATCAGAGAAATAGGCTAAATTTATACATATATATATACTCGCAGTTTTGAGTTATTTGGCATATTAAAAACATATAATATTAAAATGATAAAATTATAGAATAAATTGAATAGATCAATAATAGGCATAAAAGATCGCAGAAAATTATACATATAGTTTAAAATAGATTATTATAGTTTTACATTTTAGGAGAGAATTTAACATTATAAGTTTTATAGTCAGACAAGATACAGACATTAGTGTTTAACAGCTTTCTTTACAGATTTAGAAAAGGTGTTTATAAGGGCAGGTTTGGTAAATATCTAGCTTTAAAGAGATAATTGAGAGTTACAGTTTATGAACAGAGTGCTGAAAACATTTATCAATTTACCAGTCACTTGTCTTCATTGCAGTTCTGGGCACATGGGTACAATCCATTTGATACTTTTCGGCAATGTTTGACATTAATGGAGATTCTTCTGCCATGGGCTGCTTTGCTGAGGTACAGCTCATTGTATTTTGTAGGACCATGCTTCCATCCCCAGCAAAGGAGAAGAGGTGGTAAGCTATTTCCTACTTACCCCACCATTTTAATGGTAAAATGAGCATAGGTTCAGCTTATAATTCACTTATTATATATATATATATATATAACTGCCTTTTTTGGCTACAAAACTTGAACTATTTATAGTTTTCTTAATTCTGGCCATTTGGTTGTTTACAAGCTTGCCTGCAATTGAGAAATCCATTAATTTATTTTAGAAAAACATATTTAATTATTAAAACTAATTTAGATTCTGTTTTTCTACCTTTTTCTTCCCTGGTTTATTATTACAACTTTATAAAATTCTGAGAATTATCATTAAAATTTTGGATTTATAAAATTAAGTTCACACTATATTAAGATTACTGCAGCAACCTAATTAAAAGCTGCTTATAACTAAAACTAAAAGCTGCATTTAGAATTAATATAAAACTAAGTTTATTACTTGAAATGAAATTGAAAAGTTTCAAACCTCTCATGCTTATTAAACCATAAACACAAGACAAAGAATTTTACAAGAAAAGGTGGTCCACCTTCTTCTTTACTTGTCTTTCTATATATCTAAGCTAGTCTGAAGTATTTAGGTTTGAAAATGTAAAGAAGAGAGTGGACTACCCTTTTCTTGTAAAATTCTTTGTCTTGGGTTTACGGTTTAATCACTATTGAGACAGCCATCATAACATCTGATTGGCTGTCAGATAAGTATTATAATAAGCGTGAGAGGTTTGCAACCTTTCAATTTAATTTCAACCAACTATCTGCACTTTATAAAAATAAATATAATTTTATTACTATATATGTAGGATAATGGCATTGGGAATGTGTTTATATACATATGCAATTTCAATAAAATAAACCGTAAAATTGACTAATAATTTAGATTATAATATTTCTTAAACTTGCAATATTTTAAAATGAACACATACCTGTAATATATGCATATACAATTTAATTACAGACTTACTGTTTATATATATATATATATATATATGCAATCTCACATACATAGTAATTTAAGGTTGTTTAGATGGGTACTCTGAGAGGGTTTAAACCTGGCATAGAGATAGGTGTGGGGTAAAATATATGAAACAGACAGCCTTCTTGCATTAGACTTAAAGTAGGAATTGTTATATTAAAAAAACTAGTGTCATGATTGTATATGTTATTGATTATTTAAAAATCATCAAGCAATGTTTATCATAATTTTGAAGATATTATAGATATACGCAAATCCAAAATAATAATAATTCACAATTTATTTTTTTATTTTTTTAAAAGTAATACAATGAGTATTTTAGTACATTGAACTTAACAATTTACTATAAAGTTATTCATAAATTTAAAGATGTATATTTTGATAGATGTGTAGTAATGTTTTGCCTATTTTCATATTTTAACAACAAGAAGTTTACGTAAATAAGTAACAAGTTATATATGTGGATGATTCTATATGAGTGTGCATATTTAAATTATTGTGTATATTTTTGAAATTATGTATTTTAAAATAATAATATTATTAAAGATATAGTACTTGTAATAATTCTTTTGTTAAATGATTACAAATGTATTTTCATTTTTAAAATGTAAAAAAGATTTTATTAATTTTGCTCTTCTGTTCACAAAAAAACTCTAGTAAAGTGAAAGAAGTCAAGTGTTGGTGGTCGAGTGGTCAGAACAGCTGCCTTACAAGCAGTTGTCCCGAGTTAGCAGGTTCGCTTCCCGACCGATGCTATGACCCTTGAAAAAAAAAAAAAGTAAAGTGAAAGAAAATTCTCTTTTAAATAAATAAAAAAAAAAAAACAAATTCAAGTTTTATATTAGTAACTTGTTCTAGGTTAATAATCAAAATGTTACATCAATAAACAAAGAATATAAAAGCCTGTGAATTAACTGAAGACACTTTTTTTTTTCTATATCACTTAACTCTATTAGTTCAGTTAACATTCTGCATTAAGCATTAATTTTTTAAAAAAATGTGATATATATTAAAAATAAGGTAAATAACATAATAAAAATCTTAGCAGGAAATTGGCATTTACTTCAGAGGACAATTTTAGTCTGCTGGGAGGTATCTAAAATAATACGTAAAAATGAAATCAGTTGTAGGAGCCTTCTGGAGAAAAGGTTATAAAATATATATTGAGTTAACCATGTGAATTAACATATATATTTCTGTGTGTGGCAAAAAATATAATAATTTTGAATTTGATAAATAACCACTTAATTATTTTAAAAAATAAAAATACTATTTGTTACTTAATATCAAATATAATGTGAATATTACTATAAACCATTAATAATTTATTTGTTAAATAAACTTCGGATATTTTAAAAGAAACAAACTCTTGGGAATTACTATATTTTACAATATCATTATTTCATAAATTTTCTTTATGGATTTTTTTTGTATAAAGTTAATAAAAGCAATTTAAAAATTATGGAACTCTTGTATATAAACATTGATCAGTATCTTACCATTGGTAATGCAAGTTGTATGCTTTATAATTATAATTATAATTATATATATATAATTATTATTTGTATTATTATTGTTGTTTTTTGAAGATCATTTAATGCATACATGTGTGTAAGTGAACATATAAATATATAATTAACTGAGAGAAAATGTTAATAACTAACTCTAAATTTATATTTAAACAATTATAATAAATTTTCATTTAATAATTTTTATTTGTTTATAAATAAATAATATTTCTGTATATAATATAAAAATAATATAAAATAACAATTCGTGTCAATTGTTAATACAGAGTTTAATATAAATAAAAAAAATAATAAATAATATTTCCAAACGAGGCAGTGTAAAAAATTCTATTTTCTCCTAGGTGATGAATTTAACATTTCATTGTATTGACCAGGAACAATTAATCGGAAAATGGTTAATTTCGAATTCATAGCACAAGATGAATTTTGTATAAGATATGATTCTTTAATCTTGCGTTTTTTATCATGTGTTTCATGCATTAATATTATAAAATCCTTTTGACTACATATATGGCCTGTATTATTTTGGTGAACATAAAAAGCTGAATAAATTGTATCATTTTCTCTTGCTCTATTATAAGTATATTTATGTTGTTGAAGACGATATTTAATATTTGTTTTTGTTTCTCCAACATATATTGCACTACAATTTATTTAATAGGTTAATAAATAATTCTAAGGAAATAATAAATAAGGATAAAAGCAGTGTTGTATACTCTATTAGATGCCCACAAATAAATTATAGTGCAATATATATTGGAGATAACAAATAAATATTTTCTTTGTGGTTTAAAATATGTAACGTCTTAATGCCATATTATAGTCAAAACCAATAGAATATTTTATATATTGATTTAAACTATTAAAGCATATTATTTAATGTCTTATTAATTATTTTGTAAATAAAATTATTATTTATTGTTAAATTTGAGTCAATATTATTATTTTATTTGGTAGGTATATGAACTAATAATAATTAGAATTGTCTTTTAATTATATATATTTAAAATTTATTCAGTGACAGAATACAAATTTTATTACTTTGTTAGAATTTAGTAAGTATTAAAAGTGAACCTAATAATTCAAAGATATCAATTGATATTATTCAAACATAAAATTTAATCAATAAATGATTGATATAAATTTATATAAACATCAAGATTAAATAATTTTATTTATTCTTTAATACTAAAATAAATTTTAGTACATATTAATAAAAGTGTTATTTTATGAATGAATATCAATATAGACTACTATTTAATATATCGGCTATAAATTTTTAACTGTATTATTTCACATTGTATATTACAATTTTAATGTTCAGTTAGGTTGATATTTGTTTAATATATAAATATTATTAATAGATAGTAACTTTATTCAATGTAGATTTTGGATACTTTATTAGTAGAGTTTAAATAAAATTATTGTTTAAATTTATTCCATTACAGATTTGGTTTGTTCAATTTGTGCAGCTCTATTAATTTCAGCTAGCTCATTTATATTTGTTACAGATTTGATGTTATACAATTTATATTGTTTCATATTTTAACTTTACCCAATTCATAGGGTATATAAGAGTAAACATTTGTATTTGATCATTATATACTGTTATAGATTTTTTGGCATCCAAAGTTTGGGCATATAAAAATAAAGTCCCCATCTCTTGTTCCATTTATACAATTATAGATTTTGGCTTACCCAGATGTATTGATATTTTATTATAATAAATAGATAAATTAAACATTCTCAATTGATTCCATTACAAATTTGGTGCTTCAATTTGTGAGGCATAACAAAGCTCTCCTATTATTTTCAATTCATTCCATTACTATATATATATATATATATATAATATACTGCCTACCACTATATTAGTAATGATATTCCATTACTATATATATATATATATATATAAAATACTGCCTACCACTATATTAGTAATGATAAATAAAATAGAAAATTATATATTACAAAACTAGCCAAAAAACAAAATTTTATTGAAAATTCTTCCATAACCATTAATAAATAGATCTTGTCAAGTAACATATATATACAAAATAAAATAGCCCTCCCATTATTGGCTTCAAAAACCAACATCCTTTAATGTCAAACGATGTCTTCTTGAGATTGATAGCCTCATATTCAAGAAAATTTATTATCAAGGGTTTCTTCTTTTTTCTTCTTTCATAGAAATATCCTCTATATTGGCAAATAATATTTTATGCACCTGTATTTAGTTCATGAATAATATATCTAGGAAGCATTTCAAATATTTTATATATATATTAGACATTATAATATATATTATTAAAACACTAGAAATATCTCTAATTCACAATATATCATAAATAAATAATATATATAACTAGGTTACAATATGACTTCTATCTTGAATATCATTATAATGTTTTTCAAATTACTTATAAAGCCCTTTAACTGAATGGAGTTTGGTTTTCCAATATATATCACATAATGATTTAAGTACTATGTTTATAACCTTTTTTATATTTTTCCATCTTTTCATATAAACAGAAAATAAAGAATACAAATGTTGCATTAATCTAAATTTTTTTCTGAACACATAGTTGGATTCCTAGCTTCACAAATCAGCAAAGTAATTAAAAAAGTATGCTAAAAAACAAGATATGTATATTAAATTATGTGATCATTTAAAGTAATAATTCTGGATTGGACATCTTTTTAATTATTTTTTATTTTACTTCTGTTAACACATGGTTGTATTTTATAATTCAAAATATCTAGATTTATTTTAACCCCTAATTCCAGCCATCAAAATATTAATAATAAACAACTAAACATCATGTGATCACCACTCTTTATGCTTACACAAGATATTTACACAGAAGCAAAACTCTTCATACAGTAGTACCACTCAGTTCAAGCCAGAATAATAAATTGATGCAACAAGGTTTGTGCATAAAATTGCTATCTAGTGCCTACTCATCCAATATTCCCAGACTAGTTTCTAGCTTGTGGTTTTCATCAATGAGGAGCTGAGAGCACTGCATCTAGATTTTGGTATCTGATGCAACCCTCCAGCAGACCTTTTACCTTATTAGCTATCTAATTTTATTTTGGTCTCAAAGCTTTATAGTTAGATAATACGGTAAAAGGTGGCTGCTGGAGAGTTGCATGAGTCCTAAGATCTAGATGCACTGATCTCAGATCCAAGGCTTCATGGCACCTCACTGATAAAAGCTGCAATATAAAAACTAGTCTAGGATAATGAATGAGTAGGCACTAGATAGTGATTTTATGCACAAACCTTCCTGCAACCATTGATTATTATGGTTTGCACTGAGTGGCACTACTGTATGAAGAGTTTTGCCTCTATGTAATATTAATAATACATTCCATGTTATAAACTAAATATATATTTAAATAATTCCTGTACACTACAATATTAAATATGGTTTATAAATTGGTAGTCCAAAGTAGTAACATAAATATCACATAAAAGCAATATTATATGCACATTTAAAAATAAAGGGTAGGAAAATTTGTCATTAGTGTAATATATTTTTACTACAATCACAAATAAGCAAAGGTTTTTCAGTAATTTCACTAGTTTAATTTTTAATTGGTTCTTGTGTTTTTTTTACTATTAAATTAGAGGTCTTTATCAAATTTTGAGGAAGAACATCAAATTTGTAGTTATGCTATTAAAGCTCAGAGATCTATGCACAACACAGAAACAAAATACCAAGCATCTTTGACAATCTCTTTATGACTGATTCTGCATTTAGGTCATTTTAATACATTTGTTAACTTTTTTAGTCTTATATGAGTTTCCAAAGTGAAAATTTTATTAGCAGATAATTAAAGAGTTTCATTTGTTATACTTTACTCTTATTTTTATACCTACAATGGACTTGTATATGCTAGCTTTTCTATTACATACCCACACACGTATATATATATATATACACACACAATCATAATTGTTAGTTAGCCACCAAAAGATTTCTACCAAAAATAATATTAACCATACCTTCAAAAGCATTTTCCAAATTGTTTTCACTATTTAATTACAATATTTATATACTAACTGTAAAAAAAAAAACATTATAATACAATGCAGCATTTCCACGAAAAGACAAAAGGCATCACAATTCTGTAGGGACTAAACACGTGATAACAATTACATATTACATTTAGTGACCAAATTTTAAATTATAATCCATTAATATTTTTATTTCAATAACATAATTTTTTCAATATTTGAAAGAGCGTATATAATCAGAGACTTTTTTTTTATAATTGTTTTATAATAAATTCATTTCTGAGATATTTTATTAAGCAAATTATGCTTCAAATATCTGATTAAATTAAACTATTGAACATTGATACATAATTAGATTTAAAGATAAACTCTTTAGAAATATATAACTAGGTATAATTACCATCTTAATATATATATATATATATAACCATATTTATATATATATATATATATACACTAACCATTTTATAACATTGTAGTAACTATGTAACTTTCAAACTTAATAATATCATTGTAAAATACCATGATATTATTTCTATAGTGACAGTAATAAGTGGTTAATAATTTATTTATAATCATCACATTAATTAAAACTTTCTTGTAAAATAATAGACATTACAGAACAAAAGCATGTCTACAGATTGATATGTTATTACTATCAGCCAACATCAATCACAAAATTTTAGATTTGAATATTGTTGATTTCTAATTACAGAGTTGACACCACATCTACAAGCACTGTAGTGCTAAGAAATTATCAGAAAATACACCAAAAACCTCTTAAATGCTGAATACAAAATACAATACAATGATTATTGGTACGGCTTTAAAAATTGTAGGTACTATTCTAAGGTTTGGTTATCATTTCAGTAGTGATACAAAATTTAAATTATTTTTATCATTGGTTCTTCCCATCACTGAATCTTGTTCAGTCAATTGGAATCCTAGCTCTAAACAGGGATGTAATTTATTACAATTAGTCTCTAATAAGTTTTCTAAATATGTTTCTTTGGGAAATAAAATTGTTGTTCATCTTTCTTCTAGAAAACAATATAGAGATCTTAAATATCTTTATAAACTTGTTAATAAAATAGTTCTTTTATCTAACACAATTTCTACTGTTATAATTAGATCTCATGTGCATGATACTCGGTCTGCGTCTGTTTGTTACATTAAAACTTGTCATTCCAATGTTCTTAGATTTTCTCCTTTATTTAGGCTACCATCTTTATATAATCAGATTTGTAGTAATATTAATTACTTCAATTTAGATTATAATCAATTTTGTAATGTTATTAAATTTAAATGCCAGATTTGATTGGTTTAACTTGATTTTGTTTATATTGTAACGTTTTTCGTATTACTAGGCCCTTATACGCCTCAAATTTATATTTGAGCATGAGTTGATCAAGCTGTATCAAAAGAAAAAAGAAAGTTGTATTTCTATTCTAAAAACACAGCTATTTTTCCTGATCAACTTCAGCCTATTAATTGTTACGAATTGTGCTATTGACAAAATCAACTTTTTTATTTACTATGGGTGCCAGAATTCCTAAGAATCCACTGAAATATGTCGCCAGCACCTCTCGCAAGTTGTAAAACAAAAAAAAATAAAAAGATTTTTATTATATTTTTTTTTAAGGGGCGGTAATTCTACCGTAATGAGAATTAATGATTTTTACGATTATTAGTCCTGGGCGTATTGAAACATATTGGCAAAGGTAACTTACGTTTAAATCTTATTACACTAAAAATAAATTTAATAATAAAAAATAATAACTATTATTAATAACGCACAAATGAGAATTGATATTAGAAATATTTTTAATTTTGACAAACTAAAATACTTCATGTTAAGTAGCTAATTAATACCTTGGAGAGAACATATTTAATTCAGGTGGGAAATATCCAGAAAATATAAATATCAGTTAAAATAAACAAAAAGTTCTTGGTTAAATAAGAGTCTCTCATATAGAAAAATTAAAGTCACTATCGGGATTCTTTTATACGTATATTTTTACGAGTAGTTTTAAATAGTTAACTTTGTCACAATCAGGATAATTATTCTTACCGGTAAGTTTCATGAATTCAGTAGTAGATAACTATGCATAGTTTTTTGGTTATAATGAGCTCGGCCTTTTGGTTATTGCTTGATCTTGTGGTCCATTTCCCCAGTCGGTCACGAAGGCTTTTCCTGGTGTACATTATTAGGTCCGATGTCTTCAGGAGCTCCGGTTCACTGCGACATGCCGAATTCCTTCAGCAAAGAGCGATCTTGGATCTATTAATGTTATCCAAGACCAACTAGAGAAACAAAACAAACAAGACGTTCCTTCAACCGGATCCCTCCTTTTTATATCCAGTTTTCAGGACTTCTGCGCATGCTAGTACCATGCCTTTTTAATCTTATCCAGTCTTTATAAATTTTATGTAATAAAGTCTTTATTTTCTTCAAGTTTTCGGCCATCTTTAATTAATTTGAGTATTTCTACTTTCAGCTTATCTTTTTTTTACTTGCTTTTGGAATTCTTTTGTTCTCTCCAATTACTGTTATTACTAATCACATAAAAAAAAAATAAGAAGAATAATTCAACCCTCATTGTACGTTTTTTTTTTTAAAAAAAAAAATTACTCAACAAAATTTTAAATCCACTTTTATCTTTTAGTTTTTTTTTTTACCCAATGCCAATATATTTGCAACGTATATAAATAAACGTTACAATATATATATATATATTTGTTAAATTGTTTTTTTTTTATTATTTTGTTATGTGTTTTATATTTATCCCTTTTATTTATTTGTTATTATTAATGTCTTAATAATAATTGTTTATATGCTGATGTTTAATTTTACTTTAGATTTTTAAATGTGTTAATTATCTTTTATTAAAATATGGCACATACTTATATTAATAATTTGTTATTTAAACTCATTTATGTATTTATATATTTGTTATGGTGCAATACGGTAATTGGCTTTATGCTGTAGTTTTGTACAGTAAATAAAATGAATTGAATTGAATTATTATTATTATTATTATTATTATTATTATTATTATTATTATTATTATTATTATTATTATTATTATTATTATTATTATTATTATTATTATTATTATTATTATTATTATTATTATTATTATTATTATTATTATTATTATTATTATTATTATTATTATTATTATTATTATTATTATTATTATTATTATTATTATTATTATTATTATTATTATTATTATTATTATTATTATTATTATTATTATTATTATTATTATTATTATTATTATTATTATTATTATTATTATTATTATTATTATTATTATTATTATTATTATTATTATTATTATTATTATTATTATTATTATTATGTTTCAAAAGGCCTTTATTGTCTCAAAAGAATACAGTAATGGTTACATAGATTATGTGCTACAAGTTTTCCAGTTACAACCAGGTTACAATTGTTATTACAATAATCAAGATAACGTCTTTATAATATATTGTCTTAATTGAATGTTACAGATTTGTTCATTATAAAATAAAGTGTTCAGAATATTATAGACAGTTGCATTTCAATAGTTATTAGGTGCACAGATGTTACTGAAGCTATTACTGGATAGGGATGGGCTCTGTTCTTTTGCTTTATTTCCTGTTTTATTATTTATTTATTTTTGTTTTTACCTTGTTGGTACTCCATATTACTTAGTCATTATTTCCTTGATTATGTTACAACCTTGCTCTGTGTTTAAGCAGAGACCAGGTAGCTGCATAGATGTCTGGACTTGTTATCAATTTGTCCCGGATTTGTATTTGCCTTAACTTGTGTTCAAAAGTAGATGGATGTCGCCTTGTGTTATTTCCCATTAGGAACGTACATCTTGTGCACCATAGTGAATATAGAACAAACGTTGCTGCCCTAATCAGTGGTATTGTTTTACTTTGGAAAGCCATCATTACTTGTTCCATTGTGGTTTTATTTTTCCTATACGTGTTGCAAAGTATAATTCTTACTTGTTCCAGACCTTTGCAGTGATACAGTAAGTGCTGGACAGTTTCTTCATTCTGATGGCATAAGCCGCATAAAGGATCCATGTCTCTATGTAGTCTTCTATGTACCAGAAAGTATGTGGTTGGGAGGGCATCTAAGTTTATTTTAAGGATAAAATTGAAAAATTTTGGTTCTAACTCCCATTTCTTGTATTTTTTAATTAATACTTTATTGTTTATTTTTAATAGTGGTAATATTTGATTGTTGGTGGTATGGTTCTGCATTAGTTCATAGATTTCCCAATATTTATATTTTTCTGTCCATTGGTTGGGGATTTTTCCTATTGCATTGCAGTGGTATATTGCCGATTGAATGAGTGAGTCTTTTGGGGGTGGTCGATCAGTAGGTGTTATTTTAATTAGATGTTTTAATTTTGTAAATTGATTAATTAAGGCAATTGTTGTATTTTTTTGTTTTTGCATGTGGAAAATGTTGAGGCTGTGTAGGCCAAGGCCATTTTTTATTAGTGGTCGGCTAAGATTTTTAATTGATATGGCCACTGTTTTCCTGGCCCACATAAGTTTACAGCATATGGAGTTAATTTTCCGGATGAAACCTTTAGAAAAAACAATTACTGGCATGTAGTATGTTATTCTAGTCATGATTAGCCTGTTGATTAGTTGTGTCTTTGCATATATTGATAGATATGCTTTAGACAATGAATTTGCTATTTTTTCAACATCTTCTTTGAGTTTGTTTTGTATGTGACAGCGCATTCTTGTGGTGCCCATATAAAATGGAAAACCCAGAAAGGGATTTGGTTTTCCCTGAAATACGGACTCACATGGTTTGCCTGAGAATATATGCCAAGATGCAGATTTTGCTGGATTTATTTTCAGTCCATAATTGGCTGAATATTCTTCCACTATCTTGTTCAACTGCGGTATCTGCTTTTTAGAAGTTAGAAACACCGTGACATCATCCATATATGCCAAACATGCTATTTTTTGTGTTGATCCTGGTATCTGTATGCCTTCAAAGGATTGATTTATTTTTTTAATTAAGGGGTTAATATAAAAAATAAAGAGTAGGGCACTTAAAGGTGAACCCTGTGATAGTGACTGGGTGGGGTAGAAAGAGGGAGAATTTCTACCATTAAGTGTTATGTGTAGCTCACGGTTTATTAATAGGTTTGCTATTATATATAGCATGGATCTGGGGATGTCCGTGGTTTCGAGCATCTCTAGCAATATAGATATGTTGACAGTGTCAAAGGCTGATGCTATATCCAGTTGTATGACCAGAGGGCTATATTTTTTTTTATTTCTTACAGTTACCATTATGGTTTTGAAAAGTAGAGCTGCTTGTGTAGTTGAAGATTTTTTCTTAGCAAACTGAGTATCAGAGATGGAAGGCATCAAAAATGGCTCTATTTTTTCTTTTATTACCTTTTCCAGTATCTTCATTGGAAGCGGTCCCATGGATATAGGTCTTATGTCTTCAAGTGCAGGAATTTTTTTATTCTTTTTATTGTAAGGTACTATTGCTATGGGGTACACTCCCTGTACACTCCTAATTTCTTGAGCTAGATGGTTTGCCAGATTACAAAGATATTTTGAAGTGAATTGGCTAAGGTGTTTTAAGACAAAAAGTGGTATTCCTGGGCTTCCAGGGTGACAGTTATTGTTCATTTCATTCATTTTTTTAATGAAATCATCTGCCGTGAATAAATTTTCATTTTTTGGTGGTCCAAATATGTGTGCTGTCCACTGTATTGGTGGTGCTGATCGCAGTTTGTCTCTAAAATGTTCAAACATTGGCATTATTATATTTTGGCCAGCAAATATTCCTCTTTGGGTTTGTATGGCCATTGGTACTTTAATTTCAGGTGCACTTCCTAGGGCCCATTTTATGTATTTACGTGACCATGTGTGTTGGTGGGTGATGCATAATTTGGTTTTTTTAATTTTTAGATACTCTTTTAGGGACTGACAAGCCTTATTATATTCTTGTGTTAAGTTTCTTATATAATTTTGGGTGTGATGTGTAGGCGTGATTGCTGTAAGTTTTTCATGTATTTTATCAGCATATTCTAGTAGCTTGGATGGTGATGGTCTATTCATTACTATGTGGTTTATATTAAATGACAAAATATTGATAAAAGCTTGGTATTGTTGTATAGGGTCTAGTTTTATTTGTCTTAGTTTTTCTAGCATTATATAGGTTTCAGAAAAGATAAATTCTGGGGTTGACTTGGGAAGAAGGATTCTGATTGTTTTTGTTAGTGGTGAAATGTTAGTTTGCATTTGGTTTAGGTTAATAGTTATTATTTGTGCAGAGTGATCGGAGAAGCCCGATGGTATGAGGTTTATTTTTATTAAGTGATGTAGAGTCGGTGAATAAAAGCATAAGTCTATCAGTGATTTAAACCGACCATTATGGAATGAGACAGCATCCTGAGGAAGAAAACCTTGTCCACTCATTAGTGGAACTTGTATTTTGTGGAGCCATTTTTTAGTAAATTCCAGATACGATGTGTTGAAGTCACCAACCAAGATGGTGGGATCTGCTGTGGTGGCTAATCTTGAATTTATTGACATGATTATTGTTTCAATTCTTTGTTTATTTATTGGCATATATACAAAAATTACATTGATTGTCATTATTTTGTGACTGAATGTAGTGATTAGGAGATTTGAATCAATGTAAGTGATTTTGAAAGTTTGGAATGGACAATGATTTGCAATTATTAGGGCAGATCCTGCTGATGGTGATGTTGCATCTCTGGAACCTGCATAGAATCCTTCAGTACCAAAGTATTTGGATGGGTCTACTTGTGACCCTGCATAGATTTTGGTTTCTAGTAGACCTGTAATGTGTGGTTTGATTTGTTGTATCCAGTGTTTTACTTTGTATATTTTTTGGGTTGAATTTAAACCCCTGATATTGATTGCAGCAATTTTTATTTTCATTCTGATTATATATATATATATATATTTTCTTTGGTAATTTTCCTTTGATCAGTAAGTGGGCTTTTTATTGTTTTGAATTTTGTTGAGTGTCTAATTCAATTATGTTATTTTTAGTGGTAATGTGGCTTTGATCAGTTAGTATTTTTTTACTAGTTTTTGTATTGGGTTGTGCTTCTGATTCATCTTCATAGTCTTGATTAGTATCTTCATCAGAGGTTTCAGTAGTCTGATATGTATGCTCAGAGTTGGTGATTACATCTTCTTCTGATCTTACTTTAATTTTTTTATATTTTTTTTTGGTGGCCGGCCTGGCTTTCTTTTTTGCTCTTTTTCTATTACTATGTTTTGTGGTATATCTAGTGTTATTTTTTCTAAGATTTCTGTGGCTGTATTATTTCTAATTGTTGGTTTTAGTGGTAAGTTGGAATAATTGTTGATGTTTTCATTTTTGTGTGTAGAATCATCTTCTTCCATCTGAGATTCTACATCTGTGATATTTTCATATTCCTTTATTTGTTCTTCACTGTTTATTTGCAGATCCTTATTTGTTTGATCTTTTATTTTACTTTGGGTGCTTTTCAGTTTTATATTTTCTCTTGTGATTATATTTTGATTTTCAATTTTTTCTTGTGATTGATTACTATTGATGAGTTTTGTTGTGCTGTTTTTCCACTCTTCATTTTTATTAATCTTTTCCATTGTCAAGTTTAATGGTTCGTTCTTATCTTGTATTGTTAAGATACTTTGTTTTTCCTGATTTTCTTGTTGTTGAAGACTTGTATGTATCTTGCTGCTTTCTGCATTATTTATTATTTGGTTTTGAGTTGCTTGGTTTTGTTCTGGGATTTCCTTTGTTTGCTGGTCACTCCTGTGGTCTTTCCTTGTGTGGCAGTCTCCTGCCAGATGACCTCTTTCTCCACATGCATAGCACTTTGGCCTGAGTCCTTTTATTTGAAGTGTGAGGACTGCTTCTTGATCAATAATCTGGTTGGGGATTTCTTCAGGATTGATGTTTTCTTTTAGTTTGATTTTGAAATAGAAGCTGTTGGTATGTATAGGGATTGGAGTATCGTTACAGTAGATAGGCTTGATATAGATTGCCTGACCATAAGGGTGAATTAGTTTGGTAAAATCTTGTATGCTATATCCAAAATATGTATTTTTCAAAATGCCTGTGTAGTAGTTTTGTATATTTTTGTCAACCACCACTAAAGCATAATTTTCTAATGTCTGGACTTTTATTTGAAATGCTTCACATTGATTTTTGTTGTAAAATTCTATAGCTAAATATCTGGAGTTGGGATGTTCTCCAATAGTCATGATGCTATCCCATAATACTTGTGTTGTTAATTCCTTAAATAGGAGTTCTCTTGGGAATTTATAGAGGGATAAATTTTTGTCTGTAACTGCTAGTATTAACGACTTGTCAGAAAAAATTTTTTTAAAACTATTAAATAATTTTGGGGGTATGGTATTATTAAATCTAGAATTAATATCTTTTATTTCTTCATTCGTCCAGTTGATCATTGATGGTTCTAGCTCAAATTCATCACCGATATATATATATATCGTTTATGTCGGTTTGATTTACTTTTCTAAATCTAGATTGACTTAAATTGGTATTTTGTTTATTATCTTGGTGTTGTATATTAGATTTTGTAGCATTTGCGTAGGTTTTTTGATTCAATATTATATTTTCCATTGGGTTGAGCATTTTTGAGCTATTTGACGCGTCAATTTTAAATCTTGACGCCATGTTTATCTTTTGATGTTGATTAAATATAATTTAAAAAAACGATGAATTTCTTACCTTTTTTTATTTTAAAAGCACTTCAAAAACATTTACGATTGTTATCTAGATTGAGGAAACTTTTTACTTTAAAGATTTAGTTGAATTCCTTTTGTCTTCCAAAACTTTTAGGTAACAACGTTAATCGGGTTGTTCCATTTTTTAGACAGCAGGACCGCAGATGTATTATTATTATTATTATTATTATTATTATTATTATTATTATTATTATTATTATTATTATTATTATTATTATTATTATTATTATTATTATTATTATTATTATTATTATTATTATTATTATTATTATTATTATTATTATTATTATTATTATTATTATTATTATTATTATTATTATTTACCTACTATTTTTTCCTCCAGAAAATAAGCTTTTTTTATATATATTAAAGTTGTTTAACACAAAACTTTAGAAATCACCACCCTCTTTGTCAAACATATCTTAAATTATAGTCTAGACATTTATTTTATGTAGAGCTTCTTATATTTATGTGTTTTGGTGTTGAAAATTATGCTAATTTTTTTTATTCTTTGTAATATTAAAACTCTATTTTTCCATGTGAAGAGGTGAATATAGTCAATTTATATTTGGCATTAAAAATGTATACACTTCCATACTAAGGTTACCTAAAGGAACAGTGAAGTATTAAATAGCTTTACGCTCGCAGATCTAACCACTTCAGCTTCACCTATTTAAATAGAAAGTAGGTTGAAGTAAAGAAGGGTTCCCCTCTTTTTTCCCATAGTGTAAGCTTGTGGTTAAAACACCTGTAAAGGTCCCTACTATCGCATTTTACATGCATATGCTCGAGGTTATAGCCTCAGTAAATATTACTAAAGGAAGCGAGAAAATGTTGCTATAGCTATTTCTTTTTTTCATTTTCTAATCCTTAGTTTTTATAAATAGTGATTTTTCCTACACATTTAAGTAAATTGCATAAATAATTGATACAACTTTATTTTAAAATTTTTTAATATTAAACTATAAACAATATTATTTTTCAACTATTCATGAATAGTTAAATTAGATAAAACAATAAATATTACCAAAAATCACCCTTTTCTTTATTTTGCAGTACAATTTACCCAAACCAAAAGACAAAATATAATCATTACTTAAAAGCACTTTCAACTATCCTCATAGTCTTTGTCAATTAGTTTTTTTAAAAAAAACAGGTCTTGTAAAATATTGAAAACTGAAAGAAAAAACAATAAAAGGAAAATAAAGGAAGCTATGCTAATATATAAATACAGGCAAGGCTTACTCAATAGGCAGTTAGCACATGTTAAGATTATGGAATTATGGAAAGGTTGACTTTTCAAAGAACTAGTTGATAAAGACTATGAGGATAGTCAAAAGTGTCCCTAAGTGATGATTATATTTTGTCTTTTTCAAAAATTTTTGATTACTGTATTCATTAATATTTAATTGTAAGAGTATATATATATATATATATATATACTCTTACAATATATATATATATATATATATATATATATATATATATATATATATATAAATACATTTTGTAAATATTATGTCTCATCCTCTGTACTGAGAAATTTCTGCAATCAGCAATAAAAAAATACTCTTAAAATATTTAAAAAGAACTTTATCCATAAATACAGAAATTATCTTTGTAAAAGAAGGATGCAAATATTTCAATAAAATATTCATCCTCACCAAAGTTATAGTGTCTTGAAAGACTATTGTATCTTAAGTAATATCAAGACTATGATTGAAATAAAGTCTTTTCATTATTTATTTTACCAAAGAATTCTCTAATCACTGTCAGAAAAAAATTAACATAAGGTTTTATATGTTTTCTTTTTGCTTTATGGTCAACTGATTTTTAAAACTATTGCTAGAGAATGGTGAGAGAGAGAGAAATATATCTCAAGTTGAGTGAAGTGTGCTAGCTTTCTCATATTTATTTAAAAAGGTTCCTCTTGTCATATTTCAATATAGTCATATATCAGAAATTATATTTTTTAAACTAGCTAATATCATAATGTTATTATAACAGGGATGTGACAATACCTGAAAAAGTTCAATATAAAAGGTGATATAATTGACATCATTTACACAAACATTCATTCTGCCTTACCAGGCACTGAGAAGAAAGACCATGGTGTTTCTTGATCTTAAACTCAGAGGTAAAAAGCCAATAAACTCACCACGCTGGCTAATGCGTGTTAGTGAGCAGCCCATCCATGTTCGTATACTATATGAATAATCACATAGTAATAACAGCTGCAATGACAAGAACAAGCAACCAAGAGAACAAGCTGGATTTAAAAGTGGTTTTAGTACAATAGATCATATCCAGGTATTGAGAGAAGTCATAGAAAGGACAAATGAATATGATTTGTCATTATGTTTTGGATTTGTAGATTATGAAAAGGCATTCGATTCTATACACATTTCTTCAGTGATTAAAGCATTGGATCATCAAGGTATAGATCCAGGATATTGTCATATTTTAAAGAATATTTATAAAAATACAACAGCAACAATTAGATTACATAATGATACTGGAAAAATCAACATTGAGAAAGGTGTAAGACAAGATGACTCCATATCTCCAAAACTTTTTACAGCAGTGCTGCAAGAAGTATTTTGTGGATTAAAATTGGAAACTAAAGGAATGAAAGTAAATGGAGAGTATTTAAGTCATTTAGATTTTGCAGATGATGTAGTTATTTTTGCAAATAATGCTTCAGAGCTGCAGGAAATGTTGCAGGAGTTAGCAGATGAAAGTAGAAAAGTAGGACTAAAGATAAATGTTAAAAAGACTAAAGTAATGTTTAATCGATTTGCTCAAAATATGAAAATAAAGATTGATTATGAAGAATTAGAAAAAGTTAACAGTTACAAATACCTTGGTCAGATTATTAATACAGATGGAAACATAATGGAGGAAATTAATCATAGAATTAAACTTGGTTGGAGTGCTTTTGGTAGAAATAACTTGATACTAAAAGGAAATATGCCTATGTGTTTGAAAAGAATGGTTTTTAACAAATGTGTTTTACCAGTTCTTACTTATGGATCTGAGACTTGGACACTTAATAGAAGAGCAATACAGAGACTTCAGACCACTCAAAGGAGTATGGAGAGATGTATGTTGGGAGTAACAAGAAGAGATCGAAAACACAATGTATGGGTAAGACAACAAACAGGGGTTACTGACCTTATTGAAAAAATTAAAAGATTGAAATGGAGTTGGGCATATTGCTAGAAGAAATGATAATAGATGGACAATTGAAATTTTAAACTGGATTCCAAGAGATTGTAAAAGACCCAGAAAGAGACCACATGTGATGGATGGATGAAATAAGAAAATGTGCAGGGGTGTTATGGAAAAGAGAAGCTAAAGATCGGAGAAGATGGATTAAACTTGGAGAGACCTTCATCCTGCAGTGGATTGATAATGGTTGATGATGATGATAATTGACATTTAACTGAAGGTGTTTTTATGCTCCTTAACTTGTATGTTAATATATATATATATATATATATATTTGATTGACCGATATAACTTCTTGGACAATAAAAACTTAAAATTTTATAAACAACTTGATATTCTAAAAATACTTGGTTCTTAAGTTTATGTTAAAAATATATCAAGTCTTTTGCCAATGAAAAAAAAGCCTTAATATTGAGACTAAAGAAACATCTGCTGATGCTATCAGTAATCTTTCAAGTATAGAGAGGAATTACTCTACACTTAAACAAAGATTTTTAACCTTTATTAACTTTTTCCCACCATCTTTAATGCTACATTAAACTTTATAATGTGTTTATTGTAACTATTGGAAAAGTTTAAATATACATATTTCCTTAGTTACAATCTCTTTTACACAATCATTGTATTCTCATCAAAATATTTTAAAACATAGATAATGTATAAACAAGAGAATGGTCGAGTTAAAACTAAGATATTTGTTTGTGTGAGTAGATTTTCCAAATATAAATTATAGTAGAATATTAATATGTTTTCTAATACCTAAAATATCTAAAAAGGAAAGTATTTTTTATTAGTTTTAATATTAGAACTTCAATCATTAAGAAAAATAAAAAAAACATGCAAAACATTAATTCCATTGGGCATAATAGATGTATCATCTCTATATGTGACCCAAATAAAAGATTTTTTATTAAACATGTGTATATATGCAGTATTTTAGCTAAAACAATTTTTTTAGAAAACTAGTTTGTTTATTAATGAAAAACTCAGATTTGAAGTTATATTTTATGTTCAAATGAGTTTATACTTGTACTTACTATGATTGTCTAAAAATTTCATTTTAATTTAGTAACGATAATAATAATAAAATCAGCACTTTTAATTGTCTAATAAATAACAGACATATAGGAAATCTTTTAATTAATTTTAACCAGTAATTTAAATAATAACTAATTCAGAAATTATTAACCTTTAGGCACATTACAGTAATTAACTTTGTGTAGTTTTGCTTAAATTAAATTTAATTAACTTTGTGATATTATAGAAAGAGAAAAAAAATCTTTCATTAAAATCAAGCCCCACTAAATTAATTAACATTTATTTACTTTCCTTTATAATAAATAGTTTATAAGTTGTTGGCATTTTTTTTTTAAATCAATTGATGAAAATTTGCAGTGTTCCCTTATTTATTGCATTTAGTTTCAAGCCTTCCTGCGGTGATAACAAATCCTATATAATATATGTTTTACACACACACACGCACACACACACATATATATATATATATACTCACCTATGATATAATTTAATTTTTAAAAGATAGACATTTAAACAACAACAAAAAATATTAAGCAAAGACAGTACAAGAAAAACGAAAAAGCAATATAATGACTAAGCAAGGATACTCTGAGAGATACTTAATAATCAAGATAGCAAATACTTGTGAGTATTGGATTGTGGGAATAGAATTATATTTGTTGAGGAAAACAATTTGTTTTTTAAAAAGAAAAAAATTAATAAGCGTAATGTATAAAGATGATTTTTTAAAATAACAATCTACTGGCAATAAATGTATTTAAAAGTAATTTATTGCATTAACAAAAACGAACACACACACACGTATAGCATAGTGAAACGCATCTTATCATTTACAAATGCCATAGAATAACTCTCAAGATCTACTAAATAAATGGCAATTATTTTTTTATGTCCTGATAGCATATAAAAGCCCAAATGCGCATAGATTTATATACAATTTTCTTCATGGGATTTGAATTAATAACGTTTGCTTCCGCTTTGTTTTTTTTTAATTTAATGACAGTTTAGACAGGTTTAAGAAATTAACCGAAAGTACTTCTGCAGATTTAAAGACTGTTTATAATAGTTCATTACCGTTAAATTTATTATTTTTATTATGATTACAATTTTTTAATTGCCATATAATGAAATTTTGAAAAGTTCTTATCTTTGTCTTATTCATTAACTATTAAACAGTGAGTGGCTGGCTAGGTTTAATCATATGCCATTTACTTGAAAAAAAATTATAAGTTGTTGGAAAAAAAAATTCAAGTTTACTTAAGCTAAATTCAAGTCAAAGTCACAACATGTTAATATGCTACCATTGGAATATGAAATCCTTATATTGCTACAAAACATAAATGAATCTAAGTATGTTAATCTGATACATGAAAAGAAATGGGAAAGCTATTTTTACATGACAGGTTAAATATGTACAATGACTGGGCACATGTAAAGAATATTTTTTTTTTTTTAAAAATACCATCTAATCTATTAATAAGAATTTAATTATTTATCCTAACTTGAAATCATTTCTAATTTATGGGTACCATGCTACTTCTCATTATCTTCCTTAACCTAGCCTTCATGGCAAGCATACCAAAATTACAATTATAAAACAAATTTTGATTGTTGGGTTGATAATAATAAAAACGTATATAAAATTATACCATAAACTCATCAGAATATCTGGCACTCATAAATATTTATCAAACTCAAAATAAAACAAATGATTGAATAAGAATAAGGACTATCATGAAAATAAAAATAATATAAATTTATTACAAAATATTCATAAATAAAAGTGTAATATAAAATTAATTAACAATTAACCAATTAAATAAACAGGAAAAAAATAGACAAATAAATACCTGATGTGATCAACATCTTGAATTCTCATTGTATTCATTTAAAAAATTTTCTTGATCTAAAACATCACCAAACTGTTGTTTTGAACTAACTACTTTGATTGCAATAGCCTGACCAGTTTTACTTTCACTCTTAGCATGAAGCAGTAAATCTTGATTAGCTATTGTCCTAAGTAAAGAGCTTTCTAATTAAATAATTATAAATGGAAAACTCTATACATTAAATATTTACTCTTTCTCTCTCTCTCTCTCTCTCACACACACATACACACACATATATATATATAGTAGCAAATGCATAAAAGTTATATGTTCCACTAAAAAAATAAAAAATAAATAGACAATATATATATATCTTTTAAAACAGAAAAGACTATCATTTAAGTAGTCAGTGTAACAGATAAGGAAAAAAATTTGAAATAAAGAACTAAAGATCAGTTTAGAATTAAATAAAAGAAATAAAACCTCACTCAAATTATTTATACCAATCATAATTTAAAATAAAATAAAAATTGAAGAGAGAAAAATATAATGAAATTGTAATGATAGTTTAAAAATTTTAGATATTGAAAGAAATCAAATAAAAGTAATCATTGGCCAAATAAATACAGTAAAGATGCCTTATCATCTCTTGAAAACTATGAAATGGAAACAACAATAAAAAAATGTAACTTAAAAATGTATGTGATAAGCTAAAGTAGTAATATGAAAAGTAAAATGGGATGTAAAATTATTTTGTCTAATTAAATCTAAAACAATTTTATAAAGTTATCTAATCAAATGTAAAATAAATTATGTGAGGGATTAAGTTTTAATAAAAATCAGTAAGCTAGCCAACTAATTAGATAAGTGTTGTAATAAAAAAAGAAGGCTAAATAAAAAGTTTGAGAAATGAGTTCCATGAGAGATCATCCAAATAATGATTGGTCAAAAGTATAAAAAAGCTAAAAAGAACTGTATTAGTTAGTTATTAAAGTTATTAATATTATTTAAGTTATTCTGCTGTTATTTTAATGCTATGTTGCTGACTGATATTACTGGTTGAGTTTTCTGTCTCTTTCATCATAAACTTCTAGTTTTGTGATTCTAATGATAATATAGGAATCTCTGTGAATGCCCTAACACCATAATGTCCTGCTAGACTCACAAAAGAGGTGTTCATTTGGTCTTTTCATCATGCAGTTCCTAAAAGCTGTCAATAGCCTAAAATGTGATCAAAATCTTACCTGCCATTGCTGAAACATCTGCCTATTATATATTTAAGAATGTTGTGGTACAATTAAGTGAAGATAGATGTTGCCCAAGAAGGAAGAAGTTACAAGCCACTATGCAAGAATACTGTTCATGAGCTCATTCCCTATAAATAAAAACATTAAGGACTAAACGGGTGATCGCCTCAAAAAATCTCTAATCAAAACCTAGGGCAAATGTAAGCAAAAATCAATGTCTAGACAAACTGAAACATGAGGGGTAAGATTTATATTTTTCTTATTAACTTTGTCAAAATCTAGAAAATGTGTAAACTCTTACTTCCTAATTTACGATGAAATTAATGTTGCTTAAACAAAATTATAATTAACTCAGGTTTTATTATCTTATTTTTTTTGTTATAATTTTATGTGTTAATTGTGTAAATAAATATGTTATTTTAATTGTTAATCTGTTCTAAATTATTTTCTCTGCAAATTTTTCACCATATGAAATTTAGTTATGACAAATTTATTAATTATATTTTGTTTTAAAATATTCAATATTTGAATCACTAATGAAAGTTTTCTTGTTCAATTAAGCTAGCTGAAGAAACAAACATTAGAAGTGTTTTAAATTTTTTCTTGTAAGTATAATCAGATTCAATACCCAATATAAGTTAAAGTATTCATGGGAGAGGTATTTTGCTTTTAGTAGTCATAGAGCAGATGTAATAGTCATGATGGGTGGCCATGGTCTGTTTATTTATAGACAATACCTAGTCTGAACCATTAGTATAATTAGTATATCAAGTATCAATTATATTGTCCCCTGCTTAAATAATGGTACATATATAATTTATAGTCTAATGTATATAAATTAAATAAATAAATTATTAAAAAGCCTAGTCCATTATAATATGTATGGTTTAAAAAGGAATAGCCATCAAGTGATATATATATATATATATATATCACTTGATATATATATATATATATATATATATATATATATATATATATATATATATATATAATGAACTATTTACATATATATGGTTCAAACATTTTGGCATTTGTAATATTTAAAAACTAAAAGAAGTAAAATTTGTCTTGCATTGGTGATCGAGAGATCAACGCGACTGCCTCACAAGCAGTTGCCCGGGTTGCGATTCGCGTCCCGGCCAATGCTATGACACTTGAAAAAAAAAAAGAAGTAACATTTAAAAATCGTTCAATAGATGTCATATAGATTTCTTTTTTTAAATTTATTATTAGATACATGCAATGAAAGTTATTTATATTTGGTATTATCTATTGAAGTTAAGTAAAGTTAAAATTGGAAAGAATAGAAATGCATACAGATTGTTTGTCCAGATAAACAAAAGAAAGAAATTATAAATGCAAGAGATTACAATAAAAATAAAAACCTTTTACAAAATAATCAAAGATGGTGGAAATAACTTATTAAAAAAAGATAACTTTGTGACTAAAAAATTAATAAAAAATGTACAAGATTATTAACTCTATTCTGATAATAAAACAAAAGAAAAATATATGCACAGAAAATCTTAAAACTAACCAGAGTATAAAGAAGCCAATAACTTGCAGTATTATTTTGCTCTTGTCTTTCCTTTTGTCTGACTGTTTCCATGGATCTGGGATAGGGCATTTTCTCTATCTCAGACTAATCATATGATAGACTTCTCATATGCTGAACTAAATTGCATGCAGGGGTGGAACCAGAGCATTTGTGGATACCTTCTTTCATCATAAAGATGTTACTCCAAAAAGTTTTTGAGTCTAACCTTAGGAAATGTAAAAATGACAGAATGAGCTCTTTCATCCCAGAAATAAATGTATGATACAATAATCAACAGCCTACATAATCCCAATAATTTACCTGTAAGATATTCATTCCCTAAATTGTGACTATTGAAATGTTTGCAAACTAAATTTAATTATAAACTTTAACTAGAAGCTTCAAATATTGATAAAGACATTCACTTATTTATTATTCAAAGAGACATTCATTTTATCCATGGATTACTTCTAGAAGAAACATAAGAAGAGAATTGAAATACAAAAGATTAATTATTTGATTAGTATTATCTGGATGAGTATGTGTATTAATAATTTATTGATTAAATATTTTAATTTCTTGTAATAAAATATTTAATATTATCAACTTTTCATTGTACATTCTTAATTTTAGTTATGTAGATTTTATTATTAAAAAGATTGTTTTAAGAAATGTATAAATTACCTTTGCCAATATGCTTATTTAATAGTTAAACCTGGGTAAATTTCTTTAAAATACATTAAATTTAGTTAATTAATGTGAATCTGCTCAAGGAACATTAGCAAGTCTACAGATTCTGGTGTCCTTATAAATAATAAAAAAACTAACTCTGTTGGAAATTTGTCTACAAGAAATTATTAGGTTAGTTAATCAGAAAATATAACTATGCTCTTGAGATATTTAAACTCATACATGAATGGAAGAGTCTTCTTTTTTATAGTTTGATTAACTAGCACTTTCTAGTGTGTAAAATATAAGGCCTAAATCATAACATAAAACATTGCAATAAAGTTTATGTGCAATTTAAATTTTTTATAACTTTATTAGTATTTGTGATAAAAAAAAATCTGTAAAAAGTATTAAAAAGCTTAATATATCTAGTTTTAAGTCAACACAATAATTTAATAATTTTTGAAACTTTAAAAATACTTATTTTTCAGAATTACATGACCCATGGCTTCAAGTAAAGAAAAAGTTAAACTGTGTCATTTGGTTGGCTGAACTAAAATCTAATGTTGCTGTACAAAAAAAGTTTAGAACTGAATAATTAAAGAACCACAAAGGAACTCTATTGCCAAATGGATAAAAAAATTCAAAGAGACAGGATCAATCCATGATAAGCCATAGTCTGGTAGGTCACAGGTCAATGAAGAAAGTGTAGCATCTGTAGAAAAATCCTTTAAGGTAAGTCCAAGAAAGTCATTAAGATGAGCATCACTAGAGCTGAGATTTTCACAGTCCATTGTTTATAAGATTCTGTGGAAAAGACTTCACGTGAAACCTTATGTAATTCAATTGCATCAAATGTTGTTAGAAAAGGACTATCATGCTTAGTGAACTTTTTGCCATCAGTTCAATGAAAAATTTGGCAATGATGATGCATTTGTGAGTAGTTTAATGTTCCTGATGAAGCAACATTTCACATTAGTGGCAAGGTCAAAAAGCATAATTGACAGATTTGAAGAACTGAAAACCCAAATAAAATTGTTGAACATAAAATAGATTTTTTTAAAAATTAATGTATAGTGTGCTTTGAGAAAAAATCCAAATCATAGGGCCATTGGTTTTTGAATGTCATGTTATTAATGGTGACATCTACTTAGATATGCTTCAGAATTACTTTATTCCTCAGATTGAAGAATTAGGAGTAAAAATGATACAATATTTCAAAAAGATAGAGTTCCTTGCCATTTTTCTCTACGTATTAAACAGTTTCTAAATCAGAAATTTTCTAACAGATGAATTGGAAGAGGTGGACTATTTTCTTGGCCTCCACATTTACCAGACTTGACTCTATGAGTATTTTTTTATTGGGACATGTGAAAACAATAGTGTATGCAACCGAACTTCAATTGCTAGATGACTTGAAAGCTAAAATAACTAATGTAATTTCAGACATTACTGTAAGTCAATTGGCAAATGTTTTTAGAGAACTACAAAATTGTACTACCCTTTGTATTACTAATGATTATGGACAAGTGGAAACTTAATAAAATACAGTAAAACAACAAAAAATATAGATTTTCTTATTTCCAATACATTCTACATAACTTCTCTATTACAATTATTAGTAAAGTTATAATTTTTTTAAATTGCATGCAGACTTTACGGACACCCTATATATATATATATATATATATATATATTCTGGCTTCAGAAAGAAAAGATTTACTGTTAATTGAAAGAAAATCTTTTGCATTCTCTAAGAGGCCTTAAAGAAACCAAGAAGAATAAATTCCTAGTGTCAGGTTTATATGTTCTAGTCATTGCAGAATAAATGTCTTAAATATATATTTATAACCATGACAAACAAAACTAAATTACAGTTTTAATTACCAGAAGATTCTAAAATCACCATCCAAGTAAGTTATTGGTCACCAAAGGTGGAGGATGTTAATAATCTTTGGTTAGGAAACTGAGATACCATTTGATGATGATCTTTTAAATACTTACAATTGCAGATCACATTGCAGTAAAGGAAGATTATAAGAACTAGAAGAAAAATGTTTAATATTAAATGGGACATAGTTGAAATTTGTGAAGTTAGAAGAAAAGTGAAAAGATAGTCTACACTACAAAGGCATAAATATTAAAAGCACTGGTGAAGTAGGATTCATTATAATAAAAAATGGAAGTACATCATTATGAAAATTGATGATATAATATATGAGATATTTTTAGTACTCTCTATTATTGATAATCAATTGTTTTTTTTTATATAAAATATATGATAGATAATAAAAATGCTAAAAGTTAAAACTTCATTAAAAAGACTGAAATTTATTATTCATTTGTTGCAATACAGAAATTTCAAGCCTCTCAACAAAGTATGGAGAGATACATGCTAAAAGTAACAAAAAAGATTAAAAATAAAATGCATGGATGAATAAATATATAGATGTTACTGACATCATTAAAAACATCCAAGAGACTGAAATGAAGTTGGGCCAGACATATTGCTAAAAGAGATGAGACTAGATAGACAGTTGAAATATTAAACTAAATTTCAAGATATTGTAAAAGACTTAGAAAGAGACCACATGTGAGATGGATATATGAAATAAGGAAGTGTGATGGAGTGATGTGGAGAAAAGAGGCTAGGGATCAGAAAAGCTGTATTGAACATGGGGATACATTATCATCCTGCAATGGATTGGTAATGGTTGAAAATGATGAAATAATGCATGGATGGAATATATGTAATTAAAAAGTTTATAACAATGTTAATAATTCTGCTTCAGAATAGCAGCAATATAATTTGAATTGTTGGAGATAATATTTATTTTTAAATTGCAAATAAAATCCAACACAATCATTTTTTTGCATAAAAAATGTCTAATTAAACCAAACTACATATCAAGGTTAGCAGTATAATGCTTACATTTTATTATATTATGATAATACTGTTCTATTATCTTTTGAAACCGAATATATCAAAATCTTTATGTAAAGAGTTGATCCCCTGTCTATGTAGTACGATAAATATTATTTGCATTAAAAAAGTAAATATGAGTAGTTTTTATTCTAATTGATTTTGTTAACTTTGTTATTAGTTCATTGTTAAAGCTTTATAGATTTTTTAGTTACATACATTTAGCTTGTACTATCATTATACCGGACTATACTCCACTGTGGATTTTTAATCCAAATCTTGCACTGAGCATGAAGTGATCAAGATTTAACAGGAAAAGAAATGGATACCAATTTAGCTGATTGTCTGTACTCATATATATTGGTATTTCCAGCTAAACTGATAGAAAGAGTGAACTGATAGGACTCTGCCAGTTAAAAACACTCTTTAGGTGATATCTTATTTGAATGCCTGAATATTTAAAACTTTATGGTAAGTACACACCTTTGAAAAGTCTATTTACAAAATAGACTTTTGTGTACCACTTCTAGAAAAGAATCAAAAAATGAATTCCCCTCCCTCCTAGAAGAATGTGCAATTCCATATGTTCAGCGAAGCATAAGAATAAGATTTAACACCCTGGCAGAGTGATATCCCATGTGGCTAGCTTAGTATTCTACATCTAGGATCTTCAATGGGTAAGTTAAATGGTTATTACAGGAATGTGGTTGATAAGGAAAGAATACATTTTATCAAATAAATAATAATACGATGACAAAACCAATTTAATATTATGATTAAATATTTATTTAATCCCCAAATACCCACCACCATTTTATACTAATGATGATATAATAAAAAAAATACTAAATAATTAATTATCACAAACCTATATATATATATATATATATATATTGTGCCAAAGCCAATTTGGCACATGTATATAAAATAATTTTATTAAATTAGTATTCGTAAAAATAAGTAATTTAAAATTTAAAAAAAATATAAATCTCTTTTCATTCAAGCTTATTATAATAAATTATATATGTGCGTGCAAGTGTAAATAAATGTATGCATGTTAGAATAATATTAAATATATATATATATATATAAATGAAAGTTAAAAAACAAATTATATTTGGAAAACACAGTGATGGCTATTAAGTTAAATAAAGATTTAAAAAAACCACACCAGTGGTGGGCTACTAATTAAAGATATAAAAACAATACATTTATGAAAGCTACTACTAATTAAACAATCGTCAAAAACACATCATAGGATTAATTACTAATGGAATTTTGACAACACCTATTGCACCTATTGCCGGAGGAAATTAAAATGAAAACAATTCAAATACATAAATAGCCAGATTTTTATCAGAGTTCAGTTTTTTCAGTCTAGTTTGCAGTGACAGTCTTGTTTCAGTTGAGATAACAGTGCATTTCTATTATGTATCCAGAAACAAAAATGCATTGTTGAGCAGCTTTTGGAAATATACGCTCATGCTTCATTCTTTTTAATCCAACAAGATCATCAAAACCTGCCTGTGAAATAATGTCTGCATAACAACTCAGAAATCCTCCGTCAAACGTTCAACTGTTTTCAAGAATAAAACCAATGGTTTCACATAAAATCTCTTCAAGAAATGTCCAAATCTAACCGGTTAGATATAATCCATCAGAAGCAGCAGAAGCAGCCAACAACAAGCAATATCGACATTCCAAAAATTCTAGGTAAACATTTATTTATTATCATTTATATGTAGTAGCCACTGCTGTAATTCGTCAACCCTACCAAGTAAAGTAATTTGAACTCTTAAGCATGCATAAAATGAACTATTGATGTGCGTGTGTGTGAATGTGAGATAATTTAATGATGTCACATATTATTTATGCTTTTCACCAGATATATGTTATAATGTATTACTTTAAAAAATGTGCATGTGTTAAATTAGATTTATAAAGATGTTTAAATTTAGTCAATTAATGTTGGGTAATAAATTATCTTTAAACTTAATTAATGTTAATTAAAATAAAATGTTTCAAACTTAAACTTTATTTGTCGATCAATTCTTTTTACCAACCTTTTATTAATTCTTTCCACCACTAATTTTGTATAATTTTGTTATTGAATATAAAATTAGACTGAGCTAGTTTTAGGGAATGTTTCAAGTGCTGGATTATGAGCCTACTGCCCGAATACATTAGTCATTAGATTAGCTGGCACCCCGGGGTTTACCCTGAAACAAATAAAGTATTTGAATAGTAGGGGTTTGAATTTAGCAGCCGAGATGGGCCATTGTTGATAATTAAAGCTATCAATAAGATCTCCCTTTTTGCTCGAACGTGCCGGTTCGTTCACGTAACATTTATAAGATTATAAATGTATTAGGAAGGAGTTTGAAACCAGCCAAAACTTATATATACGTATAAGTAAGTGGTTTCGGCGGTTCGACCCAGTACAATATATGTATATTTGAGGCATTGAAATAGATGAAATACAATTTTAAATAAGAAAAATAATAAATCCCTAAAGCTATTTACAATGTTTTATAAGAAATGGAAGTGGTCTGAGCTTTTTACCCTGTAGAAATACATTATGTCTTGTGTGATTTGATATATATATATATTTCTCATTATAAAAGATTTTCAGTTATATAGGCATACACTTTTACTCAGGACTTTAAAACCCTTTTTTTTGATAGTGAATATAATAAAAAAAACATCAACTATACATACGTATATTTGCACTATGAAATATATCACTAATTTCATATTTTTCAACATGTCAATAAGGCTGCGTTAGTTCAGATACCATATAGTATTCAACATGGTGTACTGTATCTATTTGCCTTTTATGATAAATTCTTATACATGTATATACATGCAGCACAATTATACACTTACTACTATTCTAAATATAAAGTTATTAGTGGACTTGCTTACGGGGAATTTACAATGAATAAACCCCTTTTGCACTCATCATAAGGTACAGTAGTGACAAAAAATAACTTAAAAAGGATATACGGTTAAATACATTTTTAGATATTCAACATGAGATATCATATTTACCGAATATTACAAGTGTATGTGTGTGTATATACACATGTATATTTATGTATGACAATTTTCAACAAAAAGAAAAAAAACAAACAGCAAAAAAAAAAAAGAAACCTAATTGCAACCTTTGCTGAAAATATTAGAATTTGGGATAGAAACATTAATTAACAGATTTAAGTAAAAGCTGTATCATTTTGCCTGCAATAACTGTAAATTCAATATATATATATATTTAAATGATTAATAATGATAAAATAATAATATATTTAATCGGAAATATCATAGTTAATTAGTTCAACATTAATAAAATATTTGTAAAATAAACTTATGTAGGCATCTTCATTTTTCTCCTCTGGGCTCTGAGTGGGCTTCAAGTGAACTGGCTGTGAGGTGAGGATTTCATCTATTCAGGCATAGGCAAGTGGCTTTTGTCATCATCATGGCCGACTGGCGTGATCACATCTTGGTGATTGGGACAGAGAAAGGGCAGTGCACTGGCTGGTTGTCTACCCCATGGTCATTTTACTGGAACTTCTAGTAGATTGCTTCATATCTTCTTTTTTATATATATAATAATTAGGATTATTAAATATTCACTCATTATTTTGACTGGTTCATTAAATCCTTAGGAAGTCAAGAATTCTTAAAAGAACTGTATAATGGATTTATTAGAAAATATCAGCAGTAGTCTAGTCCATAAATTAATCTCTAAGTGGATAGATGATTGAAAAATTTCTGGAGCCAAAGTAGTGAACTACTTGAATGCCAAAGAAAAACTGCCAAAAAAGAATGAATCCCACAGCACTGACTAAAAAATATCAACCCCACTCATACAGAACCAATTCAGGTATCTCCCCTGAGAAGTATGAATCAGCTAATCCTTTTAATTTTACTTATCACTTAGATTATAAACATTCCTTTATATTATTCCAATTAAATTCCACATTTTAAGTTGATATAACATTTGGTTTCCATCTTAAAAAACCCCAGACCACTTCATTACAGATATCAATTCAAAAGAACTTCTATTTTATAAAAAAAAAAAAAAGATAACATTTTAATTATAGCATTATCAAACATTTTGCTTTTGGTCAGATTTTTGCAAAAGCAATTAACATTCTTTGCTTACAGAATAAAATTAGTTTTTAGAGAAGTAATTTAAAAAAAATGAAAAATATATACAAGTATGTTGGAACAATTATTTTAATTATTTATTTTATGAATATCTTCCAACAACGTGATCTTTTTTTGTCAGCAAAGTTTGCCTTTCTGTGTTTGAGTTTTTCAAAAAAAAGCAAAATACATAAAATGACATATCATAAAAAATATACAAAAAGGAAAAATAAAACAAAAAAAAATACATGAGTTTATTATACAATATTTTTTTTGTCAATTTAATATTACTTTAAATTGGTGTGTGTGGGTATTTTAATGCTCAGACCCAACTTCCATTATTAATATAGCACATTTATATATTTGTTGTGCTTAATATATACAATTTTACATTACAACAGACTTTGTGTAAGGCCATTTGATAATGCCTGGCACAATATATTGAAATGGATGCTTTGCTATGTTTTGCTATGTTTCAAGTATGTGTGTAAATAAATAGATGGATTCAGATAAAATTCTACTTATAAATTAACTTGGAAAATTTTGTTAATTTAATTTTATAGTAAATGTGTTATAAAAGTGTGATCATATGTATATAAATATGTGCACATAAAGTTGGAAAATATTTCTGTTATTTATTAAAAGTAATGTAATATTTTTAAGAAAAGTGATCTTTGTAAATAATTTTTTAATCTTTTATATAAGATTATTTTTAATTTTGTACAACAGTGCTTAATCTACAAAAAAGTTTTAATCTGTTGTTATAACAAAATATAAAAGTTATGCAATGTCCATATGAGACATGTAATTGAATTAATCTAGTATGGAAATGAAAAAATGTATTAATTAAAAAACAGGCAAGATGTCTTAATCCAAAACCTGGCTTATTTTTAAGATGTTAATTTAGAAAATTCTAAAAAGTATTTGTAGGAAAACAATCAACCATAATGTGTATAAAAACCCAAATTCTATTGTATCATTCATTCACTAGATTTTTTCAGATTCTACTAGTCAAGAATATATTAAAAATTCTGGGACTTTTTATTCTTCTAGTCAGGCTAAACTCATTGCCAGATAATTCATCAAATTTATTAATATTCTGCAAATAGTTTTTGATAAGTTGGCTGCAATTATAAAATATATATATATATAGTATTCCTAGTGGTGTCCTCAGAAATATGCTTGTCTAGGCATTTTAACAAAATGAACTCCATGCAATAAGCCTTAGTTCATCTACCAGCATGTCTTACATTCATAAATTCATAAAAAGCTAACCTCCTGAAATGCCAATCTACATGGAAACCTCTCTCAACTAATCAACAATAAGATACTACTAATAAATGGATGAGAGTAGCTACTCTGAATATGAATTTTCAGAAAGCAATATGGCATGGTGATTGACATTAATGATTGTATAAACTTTTGTATACCTTAAATAAGCCATGTGTGGTTAAATTGTTTTCATTATGTATATGCACATTTTAACAATCTTAGATTTAAATGTATTATTTTTATTTTATTTTATGTATATACTATTTTATAATGTTAATGTCATTTATAGGAGTGATGTGGAGAAGAGAAACTAAAGATCGGAGATGGACTGAACTTGGAGGGACCTTCATCCTGCAGTGGATTGATAATGGTTGATGATGATAATGATGAATTAAATTAGAATTTATTATGTTTAAAAAATAATTATTGAAGAAATTGTTTTCCTTTATTGAGAGTTTTGAAGTTATTAATGAAGTCTTAATTTTGAATAAGCTGATTATTATGGTAAAGTTATTTGATTTCTCCCCTTCTTTCTTTGAATATTTAAAACCTAAGTATATTTTTTATAAAGAAAAGCATCTAAAGTTTTAAATCAGATGGTAAAACTTTTTAAATAAGATTTGTAATAACATTTAAAATTAAGTTTTTTTTAAATAATGTTAATCAGTTTATTTTATATAGATATGGGACATAGCTTTAGATTTATTAAGATATTTTTCTGCTTATGTATACCATGCTATTATATAAATGTATTGTTCTACTTTTGTGTGTGGATATAAAATAAATCCATATGAAGACCACTTTTATTTTCTAGGACTTTTCTTTTACATCACCAGTGTTAGTTATGTCTCTATCTAGTTGATACTATTTTGTATTAACTCCAGTTGCCTGGTCATCTATTGCTTTAATTGCAGTCTATTTATTCTGGTGTGTGCTGGCTTTGGAATGGTTACCATGCTTATTTTGTTTTGTATTATCACTATATATTGGTGAATTCTAATCATCTCTGATCCACCAAATTTTAGTCAAACTAATATTCTTTTAAATCAGATCCCAGTGACCAACCTTACTATTTATGTATGGACCAGCTCTGAAATAGCTTCTCATGTCACTTTCATATTTAATAGCCCTGATTAATTTCTATATAAATATCTAGTGGTATGGATCTGGACACACAAGGATCTTTATAATAAGTGCATATATGTACAGGCATTTGATGAGATAAATTTAATATTTTTCTTTTTTCTTTTTAGTAAAAGTTATTCACACATGTATCACATATCATAAGAATTGCTTTTAAAAGATTATTTAATATTATCCAGTTAATTTGAAAGGGGAGAACAAATTAACTGTCATGGCTTTTAAATAAATATACTCTATCAAGACTTTTGTAGGTAAAGTGTTTATTTATTTCTTTTATTTCCTTTAGTTTCTTTTAATCTTAATAAACTTTGTTATTATTAAATTAATTTGTTTGACATTTGCTGTTATTTATCTATTAATTGTTTAAGAGTTATGAATCTTTTACTCTAAGCTGAACTAGTGTCGGGGACAAGTAATTTATTTTATGTTAGGAACTGCTCATCATTGTTAGTGGATATTTGGTTACCCCAGATAAATTTTCTAGACTTATAAGTAGCCTAGTGGGGCTTTCAAGTGACCTATATTCTAAGGGATAAGAGTGTGTGTATGATATATATACTCATACACACATGTATATATATAATTTTAAGTACCCCTAGTAGAACAAACTGTTTTATCAATATATGAATATTAGTGCTTAGATTATACAAAATTAATGAAAGGACAATGATTGATTTACTGTAATTTAAAATCGTAGAAAGTATCTTGAAATAGATCATTATATATATATGTTGATACGAAGATTTACACGGGTTGCATATATAAAAGACATGTGGATTACTTGTGTTACCAAGTCGAAACGTCAGTATTTAAAATATTTTAACACGGATGAACCCACAAAATATGTCTTTTATTTATATATATATATAATGCTAATCAGGATAGCAGACATGCTCTTAGCTATCTACAACTATTATTTATTTTTAGACATATATGTGGTGAAGTGTATCAGTGATATGAAATAGTGTGGAGAGTTGAGGGTCGTGTGGAAGTCTGAGCTCAAAATATCTTATATATTATATTGTTTGTACAGGTATATATATAGCCTGTATGTTAGATATTATTTTAAATATTGTAGAATTTATTTCACAGTATTTTGTTTATATATATCAACTTAAACTACTGATTTTACTTTTAATGTAATTGTATTGTCATTTATAAATATCAAACAATTACTCTTATAATTACAAAACTTTTTAACTTATGATATATTTTAAGTTTAAAGATTATATATATATATATAATTACAAAATGTTACCATATGTATATACTTTTCGCTTTCTATTTGTCAGGGATACAAATGTGTTTTTAAATTATAATCTAACAAATTTAACATTTTTTTCTTTCATGAACATGCTTTTAAAAGTGAATGGAAATTTTCTAGATGATAATTTAAAAATAAAAAATATATATTTTCTTAAAAAGATGATTTAATATTAATAAAAGGAATCTAACTTATTTTCAATGTAAAATTGAATTTGTATAAATGCTGAAGATGTATAAAAAAATGTTACCATCTAAAAGCATAAGCAAATTTTTTGTTCAAAATTTTATATGCTGATCCTTTTAAGTTTGTACCCTAGTCAATAAGGTTTATTATTTATAGCTAACTTTGACCTCAATATTATTGCATTTAAAATGCTCATATAATATTCTTAATGCTACATTTTAATTAAGGATTATTGTTTTTTGACTAGTCTTAATTTATATTTTATTTTTCTACGAATTTATATTTTAGTTTGCTTGTAATAAAAAAAAAGTAGTAATGAATATTTTTGTTTGTCATAAATCTACATGCACACACACACATCATGCATATGCATACACACAAATACAATTTTGTTGTTTTTTAATTTCCTGATGCAACAATTAATATAAATAAAATTGCATGTTGAAATTATATGTATGCTTGCATATATATGCTTTATGCCAATTTGTACCTAAACTTTTTAAATTCTGCTATAGAGAAAATAAAATCCATCTTATTACATTTACCAAGAGCATGTATATGTGTATGTAAAAAGGGTCAGAAATGGTCAGCTGAGATTAGATAAATAATTAATAATGTTCAAATGCGTAACAGATTCTAAAAATTTTTTATAAACAATTAATTAAAAAAAAATCCAGCTAATTAAAATTCCAGAACATTGTATTTTAATAAAATTTGTAAAGTTCAGATTAATTATAAGCATAACTATATTTATAATTGTTAATGAAACCTTATCTAATTAATGAAAAAATAAAGTCATCACTTTGTATTATACTTAAAATGTTTACAATGTTTGGCCTTGTTGTAAAAAGGTGTTAATTGATGCTTGATTACTACAGGAAAAATGCAAGCAAACAAAAGGTATTCGGAATTTGGACATTTTTTTTAATTAATAAACAAGTACAGGATTAAATTGTAATTAAGCTGATCAAAATTATTATCAGCAAAACTATTTAACTAATCTAAATGCCTTAATAATTTTTATTAGTTACTCATTATACTACAAAAATATTATTCAAAATATGGATGCCTTTTGTCAAAAAAATTGATAAATATAAAAATAGGATCTTGTCTTTTGATGAAAATTTTGTTAAGCTGGTCTTTATATGAAAAATTCTTAAAGCTCATCTTTTATGAAAACTTCAAGCTTATCTCTTTATGAAAAATTCTTTAAGCTGGTTCTTTAAGAAAATTTTTCAAGATCTCCATCCAGCAAGTTCTAAGATGTTCAATTATTATTGGCTGCTAGAAGCCATACAGAATGACCTGTAAGTAGAAAGCTTGTGTCTGCTTCCATTTTTCCATCCAGGCAAGTGTGAGCTGTAAATCCTGATGAAGTTGGTGAACTGTTTCCCATCTAAAATCTGTTGACTAATGTACCTGTGCTGATGTTCCCACTGTCGTAAATAAATTCAGCCTGCTAACCAGTCATAACTTCATTCAAAAAATAAGCTACCTAGTCAATCATTTGCTTTTCTGAAGAACTAACCTGCCTTCAAAAGTAAGTGCCATCCAGGATCAAATGAGGGTGAATTACATTATGAAAGCTATGTGTCATCATGCCTATATGTTAACATGTATATATTTAAAAAAATATTTCCTGAAGATAATTGCAGAGACATTGATAGTCATGAGATTGCTGCATTTTCTCTTTTATTTTTATTAGTTATTTATTTATGTATTATTTTTATTCACATTATGTTTTACTTTAATATTATATATATGCATTGAACTGACCTGTACTTATTAAAAATGGTTATATATAT
The DNA here is from genome assembly GCA_028023455.1 of Epiperipatus broadwayi. NCBI lineage: Eukaryota > Metazoa > Onychophora > Udeonychophora > Euonychophora > Peripatidae > Epiperipatus > Epiperipatus broadwayi. The sequence goes on along the minus strand of JAQFVV010012577.1, from coordinate 1,947,147 downwards.
ATATATATATATCAGAAGGTCACAATATATATATATATATATATATATATATATATATTGTGACCTTCTGAATGGGAACAAGTAATTAAACTGTGTTGGATCAGTAGTGAATAACTGCATTGTATTAAAAAAAATGAAATAGCCTTCAAATTTAAAAATTTTTCTATTAATGGTTCAAAAACTTATATGTGGGCTAACTGTGCATTTCGGTTGGAAAATTTTTCAAGCATTTATTGTTAATCTTATGTTTGATAGTGTTTAATACAAGAAAGGGGGGTGGTGTATTACGGAAAGTGTTATGATAGTAGTTAGATTGAGGCAAAGTTGTTTTATTTATTTATAAGATAGTGTTGGTGTTTGTTGAATGGTTTTCTGATTTATTATTTATTATTTATTGACACCCATCCCTTTTACTAATATTATAGCCAGGTTTAACCCATAGACATATTAGGTATGTTTTAGTTAGAATAATTTAATATTCTCATAGCAACATATATGTGTATGAATGTTGTCATTATCTCATTTTCATTTCATATTCTAATTGCAATAAACCATATTACGCTTATAATAAAACATTTAAATTACAGTAATTATCTTTAATAATTTTGCAAAAATATATTTTCTTTAATGATTAATGGATATTTGAATTAGTAAATTATTTGACTAATTTAAATAATATTATAAACCATTTTTATTTTATAGTTGATTGATATTCATTTGTTTCAAAGTTATAAAAAATAAAAGAGAAATTCATTTTTTTTTTGTTATTTGATTTGACTTAATTGTGAAGGTCAAGATGATTTTTTTTTTTTAGAAAAGATTTCTTGAATATTAATTAATTGATTAAATGTAAAAAAAATGTGGGAGTTAAGCTTTGGATGATCAGGTGACCTTTTTTGATTGGTGGAGGAGATTTTTTTAAAAAACTGATAGTTAATAATGATAAGAAAAAAACATTATCTTTTGTAATTTCAACAAGTGTACTTTTTTCATTTTCTGCTGCTATCGATTATATCTGTCTTCCAAAACAGTTTAAAGTGAAACTCTCAAACAGCCTTTTTATGAAGCTCATTATTGGAACTTCAGATGTTTAAGCTTTATAAGAGAATAGCTGAATAAAAATATAAAGATATCGGTCTTGCCTCTTTTGTCTAATTAAAACATTTAAATTAACAATTTCATTTTGTTTAAAGATGTGCTTTTATAATATTAAACTTATGTTATTTTATTTATCTTCATTAAAAAAAATACTAAAATGTATGAACTTTATAATTTTTTAAGTCCCATGGGTGATGTTTATAATGTTTCTTCATTCAGACTTTTTTAACAAAATTTACTTTGATAAGCTCTCTGTTTGACTTATATTTTACGTATACAAAAGTGAAGTTAAACTTTAAAAGGATATGTGTACTTGATTATGTGTTTGATATTTAATAATTATTGTGCAATGCTAACTTTACATCTTATTTTATGCTTATAAAATAATATGTGTTTTATTAAAGAAATAGAAATATGACTTACCCAGAATAATTAATTACTACTACTTACCAAATATAGATGCTTAAATTGAATAGAAGGACTTTAATATTACATATTTTTGTTCTCTTCAATATACGGAAATGTGTTAATGTTTAAAAAAAATACAAATTGCCTGTGGACAATTATCAGCAACTTATTAAAGTTAATAATGCAAATACCAATCTATAAATTATGAAAGTGAATATTTTCTGCAGAAAAATATGTTAAGTTATCATTGAATTAAATACCTTAGATGTGGTTAAAAATAAATAACAGAGTATATCAATTAATAGCTGAAACTGTCTTTCCACGTATTTATTATTACAAATATTTATCATTATATGTGATATATAAGTAAACTCTATTAGCTTACAGCTAAAGGACATTGGATGTTTACTAAATTAATTGTGAATTATAACTGTTTTGTCCTACAAGAACTTATTTTATGTTTCATATTCATATTTAAATACGCACTCATTTTGGATTCATCTCCGGATCATTTAGTAAGCTTGAAAAGGAACTTTGCAAGTGAATATATTTTTTTTCTCAAGTTTAAAAGAAGAATGACTCTATTTTTTTGTTATTATTTATTGTTAATGGTATATACAGCATAGATAGTTAGACAGATTTAGTGTTGTATGTATTTAATATTATATGTTTATTTATTTAATTTGCGAACTTCGAGAACTTCTCAGGATAGCATATCCACAAAATGATGAATATGCTGGTAAAATCTTATTGCTTAAGTGTGATTTATTTTCTTTTATTTGAAAGTGAAACATATATATTTTGGGTATATTATTAAAGATGGTTCAATCATATATCTTTCTTTATCTCGAAGTGAGAATTAATTTCAAGAGTAGCTAGAGAATAAAAAAAAGAAAAAATATTGTGTTAGAGGTAATAAAACTTAATTTATTAGATTAATGCTATTTAAAGTATAAAAAAAAACTCATTCATAATAATTAATATTATTTAAATTTGAAACAACTGAATGTCTTATTTAAGCTAAAAGTTTATATTTTAATATGTTATATATCTGTCATAACTTTCGCATATTATATAACTTAGAATTGTTTTTCATATTCTTATTTATGCGTTTGTGTGTCTATTTTGTGCAATTATTATATTTACTTAATAAACATTTGGTTTTATAACTATTTGTCAATATAAATTTTGGAGGTTGTCATATTCTAAAGAATTGAAGAATGATTTATCTGTGCGTATTTATCTGCCAGCGTATAATGCTAGATATGTAGAAGATCTGTGGAAAAGGAAATTATTCTTGATATGTTCTATGTTTGTAGGGATGAAAGATTTTTCCCCTTAGTATATTGTTAAGTATTTTGCCATGAGTAGCGCTTATTTTAGATTGCATACATACATATTATGAAATGATATTTATGAGGTCAAGTGACATTTCTCCATTGTTAGTTTGGTGATGAGAAAAATTCCACCAATAGTGTATTTCAGATTTAAATAAGTTATTGTTGATGTATTGGTCTTAAAGAGTTTATTCGCTCCTCATGTGCTGGGATTTCTCTTGAACATCTAGTTTGTATTATCATAAAAATATAGCTCTGTGTAATTCAGTCACTGGTCAGATAAATAGTTAATTTAAATTCTTTATTGAATATTAGAATGGATATAGTGTTCTATTTTTTGATTGGTCTATGACATTGTCTGAAATTAAATAATTATTTAATAATTTTTGAGTAAATTCATAATGTGTAGAAAAGATTGTTCTCTTGTATTATTGCATGGGATGTAACACACATGCATAATTTAGATATCATGTATATAAAATGTAAGATTGTTAAACTTAAAATAGGAAATAAATGTTTTGAAACATCTCATATTAATTTGCCACACGTTAGAGATCATCAAAATCATTGGAATGAATATGATTTTATTGCTATGTCTGACAAATGTACTTATTTAAAGGAATTGTTTAATTAAGATTATTTAAAGCTGCTGTCTTGATGGCAAAGTGTATATTGTGCCCAATAATATAATGTATTATTTATTCAGTGTTGTATATTGATAAAAATTATTTAGATAGCCTGGATATTCCAAGTCAGAATATTAAGGTATAATTTGTTTGGTAATTTCCGTTTATAAATGTGTCAATGATAAATTATGAAATATGTAATGGGGATAATCCTAAATTTCAATTAATAGATTTGTTTGTAAATTTTAAAATTAAGATAAAAGTTTTATTCTGATATTAATTACATTTAACTAAACCTTAAGTGTAAATAAAAGCTTTGTTTATTATTTAAAAACTGTGTCTTGGGTTGTTCTTATATGCATTCAAATTCTGGTTTCCACGTCTCCATATTTCATACATTTATTACAAAATTAAGTATATTATTTTATGGCTTTGATATTAAATATGCTAAGGTCTGATAATATTGTTTCCCAGATCCAAACATTACATGAAATATTTTACCACTTGATAAACTTATAAAATGTTACCTAGTTAGTGTATTATTTAGATGATGATGTGAGATTAAAAGTTACCCTATCTCCTTCGTTATCTGATTGCTGGCGCAGTAAATATTATTCAATTTATTTCATGGTATCTTATTATAATTTAGAGTCATTAATTACTGGCTAATATAGTTCTTTAGTCTAACTATGTTATAGATTCCCTGAGATCTGATTTTTATATTCCTAGATCAACATTGATTCAGCTTTTAGATTAAGATGTGCTGAACAATAGAGTTATTTAGTGTTGTGCTTTTCTATTCTGTCAGAGTTATATTGAGCTATTATAGAGTGTAACTGTATGATGGAAGAGATCAAATTGAAATTATATTTTGTTAATATGGAATAAATCTGCTAACCTGTATCATTTAGTTAATTAATAAATAAAGTTTATATTTTATATGATAGCTTATAGTATTTTTTTCTTCATTTATTTATATTTTCTATATGTTATGAATTTTCTGTAACCTCCCACTGTGTGAAGCTGTAAGATAAACATAAGTAAAAGAGTCTCAGCATTAATTATGAATCATATAAAGTGATAAATCATTCTATTCATTAATAGAACTGGCACCTGTGGCATTAGCTCATATATTGTTCATGAGCGGTGATGTGTGAGTGGGTTATAATATATATATATATATATATATTGATATATATATATATATATTGCTATATGTGCTGGAATTATTTTTCAATGACCATATCACAGTGGCTATTTTGTAAATACATTTTCATTTCTTAAAATTCTGAGAATCAATTTTCTTCCCCTCTTCCTACAAAAGAAAGCTAATTAAGTAAAAGCACTAACACCTCTTTTCTCACCTGGCTCAAAGACTTTGTTTTTCTAAAATATATCAAATCATGCCTTTTAATAGAAACTTTACTTTTGCAATTATCAAGATTATAAAATGAGTTTTTTTTTAAATAAATAAATATAAAAGTCAGTTAAATTAATTTTGAAAACAATGTAAAAATAAGATTAATATCTATTCAAAAGAACAAAATATATGTCATATACATTAGCCTTATTAATGTTTCATTATAATTATATATATAAAAATTACAGACCTCTTGAGATAGCATCTAATGTAATTATTATTATGTATAAGCATGATCTCTAGGATTGATCTACATTTAAGCAGGGATTATTCTTCTTTCTTGATTTTTTTTAAGCATTTATCTTGGATAAACCAATTTTGTCTTAATTTATCCATGTAAAGTATGACTGCTTGTTCAAACTTATAAATGGTTACTTAAGTTTGTTTTTGTCCTTGTAATTTCAAAGCTTTCATAATGAAGAATTACTTACTGCTTATTCTTTTATTTAAATTACATTGGTAGGTTATTTTTATACTTCTTTATTCATATATTTGTTCTACAAGCAGATGATTATTCTTGCTTTGTGGAAATAAATAGATTGACTATTCTTGGTATGATCATAGCGAGATAACTGTATCTCATACTTTCATACTCAGAGTATTTACACTGTTGTTGTTGTTATTAATGCAGACAGATTTACTACTTCGTAATAATGAGTTTATTAATCATTGTATGAGTAGATGTTCATTCCTGCTTCTTATGATTTTTTGATTTATTAAAAGTTTTGGGTATGACCTTGCCAAGACAGGCATACCTTATCCCTGTTTCATCATCAGATATAGTTCTGGTGTTGATAACTTAATGCTGCATTCAATATTTTTTAATGTATTTTTAAAGCCTGATCATAATTCTAAGACCAGTGTGAACATCTATTAATGATTGTGATTTTAATATAGTTAAGTAAATACTATCTTAACCCTGCTTGATTATTCATTAATTAATAGTGAATCATCATAGAATTTTTCTTCCTGAACATTATTATGACATATAAGCCTAAAGACCCTCTATTGTGAGTTAGCAATAATTAAGCTGCTTGGTTGCTAATTAATTTTTATTTTAACCTGTAAGAAATACAATATAATCTTGGATTTAAATCTAGATGTGTACTTTTTATTTGCTTTTGTTTTCCTTCTATTGTTACTAATAAAATTATATATGCATAACCTCTCACATTTGTGTCTTGCTTACCACAATTGTAATTATTTTTAATTTTAAAAGTTTTTGTATCCCCATGACCTCAATGGGATATAAAAAAGGACATAATTACTAACATCAGATACAGTAGACATATGAAAAGTGTCCTGGGGGCATAAGTAATGAGGTTCAAATTTATATTGTTTGTGGGAATGTTTATATTGGTGTTAAACACAGAGTTGTGAGTTAGTGATTAATTGCTTGGTTTCTAAGATTAGTTTGCTGGCTATACAAATCTGACCAATACAATGTGAAAGATTTATATAAGTAGAGTATATAATGACATATTACTTTATATAGCAATTATGTTTTTATACTATAATAGTGATATTAGCAATTAAGCCAATGCACATGCACTTTAAAGATTTCACAAGCATAATAAATGTAATTTAAAGTGATTGTTTAACATCTTCATGCTCTCATTTCCATGTGCTTAAGATTTGACCATACATAAATGTTTGGGTCAAAATAATGGGTGGATTCATTCAATCTTTTCAAAAAGACTATTTCTTGGGTCTGGAAAAGTGAGAGTATTCATTTATAATTTATTTTTAAAGTGCATGTGCATTGGCTTAATCACTAATATCATTATTACAATATAAAAACATAGTGTTATATAAAATAATATCTCATTATATATGTTTAATTTCAACTAAAGAATGATGTATCATAAATTGTAAAGATTTCACAAGTGTCATTTGTTCAAGCATAACAAATGTAATTTAAAATGATTGCTTAACATCTTCACACTCTCATTTCCATATGCTTAAGATTTGCTCATACATAAATGTTTGGGTCAAAAGGATGGGTGGATTCATTCCATCTTTTCAAAAAGACTATATCTTGTGTCTAGAAATGTGAGAGTATTCATTTATAATTTATCTTTAAAGCACATGTGCATTGGCTTAATTGCTAATACCACTATTATAAGCAGAGTATATATAAAGTTTTCAATTTTATACTTAAAATCCACATGCAATCTAGGATTTAGGCTGAGTAATCTTCAAATTTGCCCATTTGATTTAGAATTCATCAGATGACTCAATTAATGTTCCAAGAGAGGTCAATAAGTAGACATTTATATATTTTTATGTAAAAAGTAAAGCAAAAATAAAAACATTCATATCCTCATCACATGGCAACTGATAAAGTTGGTAAATGTTGTTTCTCTACAAATGGATGTTAAAGAGAGCTTTTGCAATTATTTAAAGGTTTTTTTCACCTATTTATATTCATACAAGCACTTTGATTATATGATAAGAGTAAAAAATTTATGAAAGAGTACATTCCTATAATTTTAAAAAGAGAAACCCTTGACAAAGATATGCTGCAGTCACATAGAAATGTTGCTATTTTTTAATTTAATTTTTTTTAACCAAATAATTTTGTTTTCCAAAATGTACTCTAATGAAAATTTTTTTAGTCAGATTCGGATTGAATAGTAAGCAAGTCTAATTAAGATAGTTTTAACCTTATATGTTGAGTTTATCAAATAGTCATAAATACTGATGTACACATACATACACACACACACACACACACATATATATATATATATATATATATATATATGATTATTTAATAAATTCAAATATATATATAATATCAATCAAGCAAAACACGGTAAATTTATAAATATTTTTCAAGTTATAATCCTTTTTTTTTTTTTTATGGATATACAAAAGGCTTTTGATCAGATAAGACAATATTTTAAAATTGTCAAGACTTTAATACTATAATTGATGAACAATTGGAAGATGGAAGTGCAGTGGGTAAATTTGGTTATGGTGATAGAAATGAAAGAGATTATAAACTTGTGGAGTTTGCAGGGGGAGGAGAAACCCTATATATTATGAATTCTGTTTTTGAAAAAAAATGTTAAACAGAAATGAACATGGAAGCAAACAAATGAAGATACACCAGAATTAGATTATATTTTGATTGATAGAAAATAACTATTTCAAGATTGTAATCGTTTTAATAATTTCAACACAGAAAGTGGTCACTGATTAGTGAGATGTAAGATACATGTTAATGCAAAACTAGAGAGACACACAATATTAAGAAGAACAATATTTACAGTTAAAACTCGTAATCTTCAGAAACATTCCAATGACTTTAAATTAAAAATTGCAAATCGTTTTCAAATATTAACAGATTTTGAACATGATTCAGAGTTGAAAGAAATCAATAGAAATATAACTGATACACTTTTGAAAATTGAAACAAAAATAAAAATGCAGCAATTAACCAATAGAATTTCTGCTGAGACAAAACAATTTATGAAGAAAAGGAAGAATATAAAAAATATATCAAAATGATGCATTAAAAAGGATTGAATATTTCAAATTTTATAAAATGGTCCAAAAAATAATTGATAATGATATAAGCAAGTATAATTGTAAACTAGCAAGGAAAGCTGTAGAAGAGAATAAAAGTCTGAAGAGTATAAAACAATATCATGATGTTGATAGGGAATTTATTTCTGCAATAAGACAAAAATATGGAACTATTTCTGAATGGAGAGATGACATCATGAAATGTGTAGTGGAGTTCTATAAAGAATTATATAGCAGTAAAGAGCAAGAAAAAGTATCATCTACACTATTATATCTTCTGAATTAGTCAGGGTTTTAAATGAAAAAGTGAGACATGCAATTAAATTTATGAAGAAGGGAAAAGTTTCAGTTAATGAGGAATTATAACCAATATCTTAAAAGAAGCAAGAGAAAAAATGGAATGTTTTTTGACAAAGTTATATATCAAATGTCTAAATCATAAAGATGTACCAGATGATTGGATAAATGTAGTATTAATATTTAAAAACTGTGATAAAAATATTAAAAATTACATTCCTATCAGTCTTTTATCAGTTCTAGACAATTTTTTTACCAAAATAATTGCAATTCATTTTCAGAAAAATTGGGATTTTAACCAAACAAAAGAATAAGCTTGATTTAAAAATTGTTTTAGTACAGTAATCATATCCAAGTATTGAGAGAAATTATAGAAAGGACCAATGAATATAAGTTGCCATTATATTTTGGATTTGAAGATTATATAAAGGCATTAGAGCCTAAAGGCATTTTTCAGTGATTAAAGCATTGGATCATCAAGATATAGATTCAGGATATTATCATATTCTGAAGAATATCCATAAAAATACAACAGCAACAATAATATTAGATAACGATATTAAAAAGATTAACATTTAGAAAGGTGTATGACAGGGTGATTCCATACCTCCAAAATGTTTTACAGCGGTTTTGGAAAAAGTATTTTGTGGATTAAAATGAGAAATTAAGGCAATAAAAGTAAATGGAGATTTTAAAAGTCATCTACGTCTTACAGATGATGTAGTTGATACTGTAAATAATGATTTAAAGTATCAAAAAAAGTTACAGGTGAAATAAGAAAATAGAATTAAAGGTAGAAAGTTAAGAAGACTAAAGTAATGTTCAATGGATTGTCTCATATGAAGAAAATAAAGATTGATAATGATGAGGTAGAAAAAATTAACAACTGTAAATATATCAGATTATTACTACAGATGAAAAAATAATGGATAAAATTAATAATTGAATTAAACTTGTTTGGAGTGCTTTTGTTATGAATAATTTAATATTAAAAGAAAATATACCTATGTAGTTGAAAAGAAAGATTTTTAATAAATATGTATTACCAGTTTTTACTTATAAATCTGAGATTTGTGTATTTAATAAAAGAGCAATACAAAAACTTTAGACAACTCAATGAAATGTGGAGAGAGGTATATTAGAAGTAAAAAGAAGAGATTGAAAATAAAATACATAAGTGAGAAAAAAACAGATATTACTGACATTATTGAAAGAATTAAAAGATTGAAGTGGAGTTAGGCTGGAAATATCATTAGATGATAATAGATGAACAATTGAAATCTTAAACTGGATTCCAAGAGATTTTAAATGACCTAGAAAGAAATCACATCAGATATGGAGGGGTGAATAAAGAAGTGTGCTGGGGTAATGAGGAGAAGAAATGCTAGAGATTGAAAAAGATTGATTGAATTTTAAAAGACCTTCATCCTACAATGGATCCAAAATGATTGAAAGTGATGATGATAAATAATAATTTTAAATTGAATTTATAAACTCTTTAGCTAAGAACATTAATTATTGAAGAAGACAGTCTGATTGTAATGTAGACATATCACAAATGTTTTTAAATTAGATTCATGTTTATTGTATATACTAAAGCAATATTTATAACACTAATATGTAAAAAATACTTAAACAGAGTTTAATTTAAACTTTAGTAACATTTATTGTGCCAAGTGTACTGTCAGTGCTTTCACATCATATTTATCATTAGGCTTCTGAGAACATTAATTTTTTGCTGATTTGAATGCTATTTGATTTTTGGCTCATTACATATTCATTTTGTGAAATGAACCATTTTATTTTATATTTGGATTGTTTCTTTCTTCACACATAACTTTAACAACAATTGGATCACACATAGGGTTATGCTCTTTTTCATTTATTATGAAAGACAGAGGAATTAATGATTTTGGGCTTAATCTTAGATTTTTTACAAATTAATGAATGTTGAGTCATTCTAGTTCTAAGATTTTCCCTAGTCTCACTTATAATATACATATGGGCACCCTTTTTGACTACAATTTACAACACAGACCACAAATGTAAAATAAAACAGGCATGGTTTATTTGAATATGTAATAAACCAAAAATCAAATAACATTCAAAGCAGCCAAAATTAATGTTCTCAGCAGACTAACCATGAATATAAAGCAAAAGCATTGAAAGTATACTTGGTACAATAAATGATACTAAATTTTACATTTTAAGCTCTGTTTTAGTATTTTTTGCATTATAATAATTAGAATGGCAGAGTATCAAAATCCTAATTATATATATATATATATATATATATATATATATATATATATATATATATATATATAATGTGTGTGTGTAATAATAATACTATTTTACTTATATTGGCTCTAGAAATTTTGCAAACTAGCATTGTTTGATGAAATCAACCAATTTATTTTTTAAAATTCCAGTTAGTTTTCCATGCTATAATCATGTCAGGCTTAATTGATAATATTTTTCCAGCAAAAGATAATAGTTTATTATTTCATTGAACATTGCTATTCAAAATATCAAAAAAACTTCTATAGAGAATGCAAATAAAATAATTTTAGCAATATACTTATTAATGCAGTTCTTAATTATAGCTATGTATTAATTTTACATTAAAATTTACAGTTATCTTATATATTCCACCAGCGTTGTAAATGAATATATAATTTTTTTACAACTACTCTAAAATTTTGAGTTTAATGTTGAATTTAAATTTGTAAAAATGTTCATATAAAGATGCAAGAATACTCAAATACAAAAAGTGAAATTTATTTAAAAATTAAACATAACATTTTAATATAACTTATTAGTACATATTCTTTAAAAAAAATAAATTAATATAAAAGACAGTAAATTTATTTATATTTTTTCTTGATTACAAAGTTATTTTGCATTATTAGGTGGTAGAAATTTAAATACCATAAGGCTCTATAACAAAGGTTGCACAATTTTTCTATATCATAAAAGTAATGGTAAAAAAAAATGTTTAAAAAGTTTAATTTTTTAGTATTGCTTTAAAAAATAATTACATAAAAAAAATTTAATCCATTGCCTACTTATACTTACTTGAATTTTTTGTATTTATTGAGTGTTAAAAAAATTATAATAAAAGTGTTTTGTTAGTTTTTTTACAAAAAAAGAGTGCAATTTAAAAGTGTCCACTTCATAAAATTATATTCTCTTTACATTTTGAAAATAAAACTTTAGCATAAAAATTTGAATATTTTGATTTTAAATAATGAATAAATTTACATGAACATTTTAACCATTCAAATTTTTTACTAAGAAGAAATGTAGTGAGAACATATTTCTACATCAAATTATAATTATATAATATGTTTTTACTTATTTTTTTGAAAATATACTTTTGATACAGAATTGCAAATATTTTAATTTTGACTTTTGAGTTGCAAATAAATGTATATTTGAATATTTATAGATAAATTAAAATTCATTACAAAAAGTGTATAAAAATTACTATTGGATCACATTATGAAATGGATATAATATTATACAAACGTTAAAACTATAAACACATTTTGTCAGCTTTTTAAAAATTAATTTATAATATTGGATGGATGGTTGAAGAGTTGAAGTGTGTAGTAGATTGGAGCCTGTCCATTAAAGTATGAAGATTGTCTATCTTAATATACATCTGAGCACTTATAGTATATATGTGTGGGAGATGATAATCTGGACCAACTGATGATTGCTGGTTTAGCATGAAATATGTATATTGGTGATTATTTATCTTTTCAGCATATATGTTCATATATCAGTGTTATTAGATAGGGTGGAGAGTGATGGGTCATCTGAAAGTCTGTGCTCATATACCCTATATTACATATATAGACACAGGTCTATGATAAGCCTGTGTTTCAGTTATTACATTGTAGAGATGTCTGCCCATCCTTGCATATGTATTAAATGGATTATGTCCTTTACATGTGGGGTTCAGATTGACCTTAGGTCAACATGGGTGTGACAAGAATCTTTGCCTCAGGGTGGCCTTCAAGCATTCCATCATCAGATTTTCAATTGGATGGACAGTTGAAGAGTTGGAGTGTGTAATAGATTGGAACCTGTCCATTAAAGTATGAAGATTGTCTATCTTAATATATATCTGAACACTTATAGTATATATGTGTGGGAGATGATAATCTGGACCAACTGATGATTGGTGGTTTAGCATAAAATATGTATATTGGTGATTATTTATCTTTTCAGCATATATGTGCTTGAGGGCATCAGTGTTATTAGATAGAGTGGAGAGTGATGGGTTATCAGAAAGTCTGTGCTCATATACCCTATACTACATATTATAGACACAGGTCTATAATAAACCTGTGTTTCAGTTATTAATATTAAAAAAATTTTTTTTTGCTTTTTAAAAAGTACTATATACAAAATAGATATTTTTATTTAACTTGAGGGCAAATTGAAATGTTTTATAAAAATTTTGCTTTGAGTATTAAATTCTGACCAATTATTTTTAATCTTTGATAATGTAATAATTCCATAATTTGAGATTAGAAACCACACATGTTAACTACTGAAAATAATTATTTGCACAAAATTGTGATTTTTTTTGTTTCTAGACTATATAAGCAATTAGAAATATTGTAGAACTTAAAAATTAATTTAAGTTTTTAAAATGTTTTATAGATAGAAAAGTGACCACATTGTTTTTCTTTCTTATGTTTCACTTGTTAAAGAAATCAAACCTTTAACATACATTTGTAGTTTCATTCTTTTTGGACTATGCAGATAATTCAAAATTTCCTAGTGTATAAGGATTAGTTTAATCTCATTATAAAAATATGTTAGAAATGAAAAACTAACAATATAGTTTTTATTTTTTGATATCTATTAAAGAAATAACAATTTCACATTATAAACTGCTATATATATATTTTCAAATTAATAGAAATAAATTTTTAATATATGTGATATATACTTGAGTATATATATATATATTAAATATCTTATTTTTATCAGTGCATTTTTTATCTGAGCTCTATCATATTGCAACCATCCATCAGCACAGAAATCAGACAAACCTCTCTCACAATGGATCCATTTTAAAACGTCCACTTCACTTTTCAAGTGAGCAAGACTTAACCCAAGTTGCAATTTAACCAATACACATATCTTTAGATATACTTAAACTCAATTTCATATATAGTTTTAGATATATTTCAAACTTTTATTCCATCACACATTCCTAAAACATATGACTACAGAAACTTGAATAGATGAATGCCTCCCAAGATTCATCAATTAGCCAAGATCACAATCTTTTATAAAAATCTTCATCATTTCTTCAGGATAGCACATTACTACACTTTGATTTATATATGTCAAATTTCTACACTCAGCATCTTTGATTTAAATTAATTTATGTAAATATATTAATATTTATTATTAATCATATACATTTTAAATCTCAGTTAATGAATAATATGTTAGAATTGTTATGAAGATATCAGCATCTGAGTCTTGTGACCATGTTGAAAATGTAATAAATTTCACTATACCAATCTCACAGAAGATAGGAACTGGTTCTCTTTACACAAAGGCCAAAATCTCCAACCAGTAGCACCACCAGTCCAAGGCGAAGTAATCAATGGATGCAAGAAGGTTTGTCCATAAAATCCTTATCTTGTGCTTAGCTTGTGGCTTTTATCAGTGAGGAATCTTGGATCTGAGAGCAGCTTGTGTAAGAATAACAAATGGTGATCATGTGATGTTCAATGGTTCTCTTTACATTAAACACTTTGTGGAGAGTTGTATAATCATTGCACTGTAATTTATATTTTCAAGTTTTTTGTTTTTATTTATGCATTTTTGTTATTAGGTGTATCACGTCAGCATTAAGATTTTAAATTATTATTTAATAATTCAACATTTTCATTAATGTTTGCACTATGGAAATTTTAGTGAGTGTACACTTTTGTGATGCTTATGTTAATTAACGTAAAAGTGTTTAATAAAAGAAAGTATGTTATTAAACGTGAAATGGAAAAAGTTCATTTTAAATAAAGCAGTATATGTGCATAGATCAATCAAAAAATTGAGTTCGAAAAAAAAGTTGATTTAGTTGTATTACTTTAAAAAGTTGCTAAGCACTTGAAGAAAATGTTATAACTTGAGTTATTAAAGAGTTATTTTTAATCTTAGGTATTGGAAATAATTTTGAGGCATAATATATATAGTATCAAGATTGAAAATTAATCCACTCCTGTGATAAAACACATTTTCAATTAAGCTTATTGGATTTATTGATCAGTCGAAAGTAATTTACTTTTTTTTTTAAAGATAAAATTTATAATTGATTAGTAAAACTTTTAATTTTAAAGTTAATTTTCAATTAAAAGTTAAATTCAAATAACTTTCAAATAAGAAATATATATTTTTTCTTCCTATTAGTTAATTGTTTTTTTACTATAACAGAATTTCATTTCAAAAAGGTGACTCACTGGAGAACTATAAAGTGAAAAAAATTAATTGAGTATATATTTTCAACAAGTCACTACAAGAATGATCAAGAATATATCTTGAGATTATTTTTCTTTTTAACATAAACAAAAGCGTAAATTATTATAAAAATAAAAGCTAGATATATTTAAACGACAATAATTGCTGCAAGACTTTTAAAGAGAAAAACGCAGTCACGAGTAGAGTAATAAATGCTATAGGAATTGAAGAATATTTGGGGAGGGAATTTGACAGAAATACAGGTGGAGAACACACTACTCAATAGTAAAATAATTTTTATCATAAGAGTTAAAGAATACTGGCGAGGGCTGGGAAGAGTAGGCAATACTCATTGTATAATATTCTTTTCCTAAAAGGTTAAAGGTAAGAAGTAGTGAGAGAAGTAGATAACATTATCTTGTAGCATAATATTATTTAAAGAAGTTAAGAAATGCTAAGAAAAGAAGACAACACATGTCAATTAAGAGTTGGTGAAAAAATTTAAGTTATTTTTATTTTATTTGCAACTATGGATGAATATTCATTAGCCAATTACCATTGCATGACTAAAGGTCTTTGCTATGAGTTGGCTATACAAAACTTTCAGTGACTGAGAGTTGATTTGTAGCGTGACAGGCTACCGTACCAAACTATTACTTCATGAATGACTTAGCTTCTTTGAATTTTAGTCATGATGGATAATACTTTTACAAAATAATTTCTCCCTAACTTTAATATTTTAGATTATTGTACTCATCACTTAACCGACTTCGAGCAAAAGTATAAGCATTTAAATTTGAAAAGGCAATCTAATAAAAATACTGATATTTCAATATAATTTTTTTTTTCTGTAAAACAACAATTATAATTTAAGTCACAAAGTTGCCCTATTAACAATATTAATAAAACGCGAGTGCTTACTTTTGATTTATGTTTAGGTAACCCCTGAAATTGTTTAATATTTTAAAAGTCTATATAGTAATAAATACTCTCCTTATTACTAAATTATTATATGCTGCATTTTAAAATATGTTATTTTTTTTGTCGTTTTACTATAAATATTTTATACTCAGTTCTATCATTTAGCCAAAATATTTTGAGTGTGAAATTAATGAGTATTCTATAATTCTTCCATCCCAAACTATGTGTTTTATGTTTATGCATATGCAATCATATATAATGTCACTCTATCTATCTATCTATCTATCTATTTATCTATCTATCTATCTATCTATCTATCTATCTATCTATCTATCTATCTATCTATCTATCTATCTATCTATCTATCTATCTATCTATCTATCTGTCTGTCTGTCTGTCTGTCTGTCTGTCTGTCTGTCTGTCTGTCTGTCTGTCTGTCTGTCTGTCTATCTATCTATCTATCTATCTATCTATCTATCTATCTATCTATCTATCTATCTATCTATCTATCTATCTATCTATCTATCTATCTATCTATCTATCTATCTATCTGTCTGTCTGTCTATCTACCTACCTATCTACTTACCTACCTACCCCCTATCTATCTATCTATCTATCTATCTATCTATCTATCTATCTATCTATCTATCTATCTATCTATCTATCTATCTATCTATCTATCTATCTATCTATCTATCTATCTATCTATCTATCTATCTATCTATCTATCTATCTATCTATCTATCTATCTATCTATCTGTCTATCTGTCTACCTACCTACCTACCTACCTACCTATCTACCTACCTACTTACCTACCTACCTATCTGTCTATCTATCTATCTATCTATCTATCTATCTATCTATCTATCTATCTATCTATCTATCTATCTATCTATCTATCTATCTATCTATCTATCAATTTATCTATCTATCTATCTATCTATCTATCTATCTATCTATCTATCTATCTATCTATCTATCTATCTATCTATCTATCTATCTATCTATCTATCTATCTATCTATCTATCTATCTATCTATCTATCTATCTATCTATCTATCTATCTATCTATCTATCTATCTATCTATCTGTGTGTGTGTATGTACTAAAAATCTTTTGACATAGTTATTAATACATTTATTTATGAGTTCATGATTTAGATATAAATCCAGTGTAGAATTTGAAATTTTTAAGTAATGATAATTTTTATACAAGTTTAAGAGTTTTAGAAGTTTGTCTAATATTTAATTCATCTAGCCCCTTTCAATTATTAGTCAGTAACTAGTATTGTGAAGGGAATAAACAAGAAAGGAATCTATAAAGCTTTTGTTAACTTTCACATGACTATTCTGATTGATTTTTTTTTTGTTTTTCTGAGGAGGATGCTTGAGGTAAGCTACTTAGGGCAAGTTTATATGTAACTTTTTACTTATACACACATATGTATAAATTACAATAGGAAGATAATATCTGATACTGTAGAAAGACAAAAATAAGATATTTGATAGCATTCATCACCTTGCCTCATATTGGAAAGTGAAATATAATAGGATGCTAATAGCCATATGATAACTTAAATCACATGCCTTAACTTTCAAGCTATTGATTATGATCAAACCAAGCACTGCATGAATTACAATTATGCCAACAACAATAGATTTTTTAGCATATTAGTTATCATTTTCAAATGCATCATTTAATCCTAAGTAGTTGATAAAAAGGCATACTACTTTTATTCTTACATGACATTAACAAGGGTTACAATAGTAAGCACTGAATTCAGAAAGCTGAACTATCCAGCAGATTGGATTCTACTCTTTCTGTATTAAACTGTAATTGATTCTGTGTTCAAACTATCATAAAGCAAAGACTTTGTAAAATTATGATTTCACACAGTAACTAGTCTTAATTAAATACTGAGGAAAAAAAAACACTTGAAAGAATAGAAATAAATTGGGAATAGATTGGTTAACAAATTGACATGTTTATTAATTCATATAAAATAAATAAATTTACATAACTATACTATAATCTTATATGTATATATTAAGTGGTTAAATATGTACATTTACCAGATATTTCTTTATTTTATTATTATTCATCCATTCATAAGATGTATATTTGTTTTCATTTTATTCTTATTCACGAATATTCTTGAGATTACTATTTATTAAATAAAAGACTTATCTCCACTTTACAATTTAAATATTAATATATTATAAAGAAAGAAAAGAGAGAGAAAATATTAGCACAAAGAAAAATATTAAATGTCATCTTCACAATAAAGAGAGGAAAATACTACATTACGTCTACAAAAGAAAAGATCCCTTATAATTTTAAAAATTACTTATATTTTAAATCTAGGCTTTTTTATATAGTAATAATTAAATTTTTATTGGCATTATTTACTCAAATTATCTTTACATATATAATTATTATTAGGTAATGTGTATATAGTGGAATCATGAATCGAAAATCCAAAATTAATTTATAAAAGGGATTCCTGTTCTAGGATGTTTTTTTTTTTTTTTTTGAGATATCGTATGTGAATTATTCATTGGTGTTATTGCAGATTGATTCCATTAAGTAAAATGAATAAAAATAATTGAAACCTAAGTTTTCCTATTGATGATAATTATTGCATGATTATAGAGTATTATAATAAGTATTTGAATCAAATTTATTGATTTCAAAATGATTAAAATTCTTGTAGAGATAAATATTTTGTAATACACATATTTTATGTAAAAACATGTACGTTATTGGAGAACTTTTAATTTCTTAATATATGTGGTATGATACATATCAAAGTTTTATGTTTTTGGATAGAATAGAAAAAAGTAAATCTGCATTTAAAAATATTAAATGCATAAATATAAAATATCGGCATGTATTTTTTAAAAAAGTAATCAGAAAAAACGTTATAAAAAGTTTAGTTTATTTATAGTTAAATTAAAAAAGTATATGCCATTTTATATATATTAATTAGAGTTTTATAATTATACGATTTTCTGATAATCTATTAAAAAATAAAATCTGAGAAACCACCAAAAGCAATGTATAATTAATCTTAAACAACTTTTTATGAGCAAGTTTGGAGAACTCGAGAAACAGGCAAACATATTTTAACTGTCATTATAACATGCAAGGACTTAAGCATGATGCATTGTTTTGTTTATTTATATTCATTCATCTTTCCTTAGTATTTACACAGCCATTTTTAAATATAATCAAAGTAATCTGTGAAGCTATGTTAGAGAAAAAGAGAAATGGGTATACCTATAGTAAGTCGTTGCAGCAAAGTAATAACTATAAGGAAGCTATTTAAATAGAACAGTATTATTTTTATTCTAAGCATGATGGAAAATGTTTTTATAAAGATGACTTTCATTACTGTGCATTGAGTACATATAGAAAGGTGCTATCCACATTTCCAAAATGTAATATCTTAATAATGAAAGAGTGCCAGACCATATCTTATAATTGGTAGTTTGAAGGTGTTGATGTAAAATCTAGCCTTCTTTCTTTTACTGATATTATGGTAGTGATTTGTTCCATTGCTTAAAAATTGCCTTTTTTTTGTTAAAGTGAATATGCAATACAAAGAAATTAAAGATTCCAAGTTAAAAAATTTATCCAAGATGATGGAAGGGAAACCAAAGAACTGTATAAAGAAATATTTAATGCCACTATGCATGAGACAAAGGCATGTGTCAGTAAGCCTATTGATTATTAAATCCTTGTAAGATTTTTAATATATATATATATATATATATATTATAATATATATATATATATATATATATATATATATATAATTGAATACAATTATAATGTATATACTGAACTTTAGATGTAATTAGAGGAGATTTGAACACAAACTTTCAAGTCCCCCTTCAGCTATTCACTTTATCTGATATAACTGATACACATGTACTTCACAACAGTAGCAAACTCTCCATATAGTAGTGCCAGCAAGTGCAAGCCTTCATAATAAATGTATGCAGATAAGTTTATGCATAAAATGCCTATCTAGTGCCTACTCTTTCAATATCCACAGATTAGTTTCTAGTTTGTAGCTTTCATCAGTGAGGAGACTTGGATTTAGGAGCACTGCATTTAGTGCACAAACTAGAAACTAGTCTGGGAATATTTGATAAGTAGGCACTAAATAGGAATTTTATGCACAAACCTTTATGCATCCATTGATTATGAAGTCTTGCTCTTGGGGAGACTACTGTACTGTATGGATAATTTGCGACTATTATTAACAACATCTGTAAGCATATGAAATGGTAATCATGTAATGTTTTTATGACTCCACAAATGTAAAAAAGATAAATGATCTCCAATAAACATATTTTGTGCTAAACAAGCACTCATCAGTTAGACCAGAGGGTGGACAAGATTGAAACCTATCCATTAAAGTTTGAAGATTTGCTATCTTAGTATAAACTGAGCATTGATTATATATGTGAGTGAGAGATGATGATCTGGACTAACTCATGAGTGCTGATTCATCATGAAATACTTATATTGGAGATCATTTATCTTTTTTGCATGGATGTGGTCATGTACAACGGTTATATAAGACAGAGCAGATAGCTGAAGGGACCTTGAAACTCTGCTTTCACATCATCTTTAATGTATATATAATTGTAAATGTACTTATTGTTTTGATTTATTGCAATTTGTATTTAATATTTTTTTTCTTATGTTTCAAATGCTATGGTTGTATTCAA
Source organism: Epiperipatus broadwayi (assembly GCA_028023455.1). Taxonomy (NCBI): domain Eukaryota; kingdom Metazoa; phylum Onychophora; class Udeonychophora; order Euonychophora; family Peripatidae; genus Epiperipatus; species Epiperipatus broadwayi. Next base: position 1,926,274 of record JAQFVV010012577.1, on the reverse strand, counting down.
AACCTAAGCATTTTTGAATTATAATGAAATGTATATTTATATTTGGTAGCAAAATAATTCTGTGCCTAGCGAGATATGATAGATTAAAGTGATTTGTGAAATCTAGATATTAACTGAAACATACAGGCTTATTATATAGCTGTCTTTATATATGTAATATACAGGGTATATTAGCACAGACTTTCACACACCTCAGGGTGTCCTTTGAGCGTTCCATCATCAGATTTTCAATTGGATGGACGGTTGAAGAGTTGGAGTGTGGAGTGGATTGAAGCCTGTCCATTAAAGTATGAGGATTGACCATTTAAAGTATGAGGATTGACTATCTTAATATATATCTGAGCACTTATAGCATATATGTGTAGAGATGGTAATCTTGACCAAATGATGATTGCTGGTTTAGCATGAAATACGTATATTGGTGATTATTTATCTTTTCAACATATATGTGTTCAAGTGTATCAGTGTTATGAGATAGGGTGGAGAGTGGTGGTTCGTGTGAAAGTCTGTGCTCATATACCCTATATATTACATATAGAAATCTAGATATTGCAACTTTTATATATTAGATTTTCCTATTTAATGAAAAAGCTATTTTTTTCTGACGCACTAATTCGCAGATTGTTTTTATTATGTATGAGTGTGCCTATTACCATGGATTATTTTTTAATTAATCAAACTATTTTAATAAATTATGTTTGAACTATTTTTATTTAAGTCTTGTTTTATTTTCATTGCGTAAATAAGTAATTTGTTCATGTTGACTGGGAATATGCAAAATATCAATAAAAGGTAGAAATTAATTGATATTAAACATATAAGTACCTCTTCACTATACATTGTCTTTTATAATGGAAGTTGCAACTTCTGGAATCTATTGGGTAAATTCTGATTGTAAGGGAAACTACAAAACATGTAAATTTTAATCCAACCATCATATGGATGATTGCAAATTGCTAATGATTATGAAATATAACCCATATTTTTTTTAGTTTTTAGTATGTTCTTTATAAAATGAAAAAATGGAGTTTGAGTATCATCATCCATCATCCTAATCATTACTGAGTGTAGGATCTTTATCTTAAATAGCATGTGGCAATAACAAATAAAGTATATATCTCCATATCATCCTTATTTCTTACCAGTATGCAAAAATCACAGTTTTTTATAATATAATATGTCCATTAAATAATAAATATTGTAATAAAAATAATAATGGATGTAATGGATAATGGTGATAGAATATCATAAAAAGTCTTACAATTTGCAGAAGTACTTTATTAATCACCTAATCTTCTTCAATTGTCATTTAATTTCAAATATAGCAGACTCAAACATCACCAAGGCATATCATAAAATTAACATTAAAATTTCAAGACTTGATGATGTTTGCTTCTGCTATATTTGAAATTAAATGATAGTTGAAGAAAATTTAAAAAATGACTTTAAAGAAACAATTGAATGTAATATTTTATTAAAATCACTAAACATCACATTATCACCATTTCTTATGCTTGCTCATAACTGTTATTAAAACAGGCAAAACTCTCCATACAGTACTATCACTCAGTGCAAGCTAGAGTAATCAATGGATGCCAGAAGGCTTGTGCATAAAATCCCTGTCTAGTGTCTACTCAACCAATATCCTCAGACCATTTTTTGCTACTGGCTTCATCAGTGAGGTGCTAGGATACTCAAGCATTAGATTTAAAATAACAGGCCAAGCCCAATGCTTTATCTAATGGATAACTGTTAAGTAGAAAATCTGAAAGTTTCAGACATCCATATGTCTTAGCACCTCACTGAGGAAACCAGTAGCAGAAATCAGTCTGAGGTTGAGCATATTCTGAAAAGTTTGTTAAGAGCTATTTGCAAGATCATTATATAACATTTTTAACACAAGCTGTTTAAATTAGGTCATGTGACATATGACTTGATTTCTTTGTAATTTTATTTTTTGCTATTAAGGTTTTGGTGATTTTATATTGCTAAAGCTACTAATATATGGTGTATCTGAATTTAGTTCAGTCCCATATGGCTATTTAAGTTAGATAGCTTGATTGAAAGACATATGGATGTCTGAAAATTTTCAAATTTTCTACTTAATAGTTATCCATTAGATAAAGTGTTGGGCTTGACCTGTTATTTTAAATCTAATGATTGAATGAGAAAGCCAGTAGTAGAAACCAGTCTGAGGTTGGGATGTTCTGAAAAGCTGGTTAAGAGCTATTTGTGATCTCAACATATAACACTCATATATATATATCCCAGTGTGACCAACTCGAAATGTCGGATATCAATATTTAAATTTTATCTGTCTTATATATATATATATTATTTTATGAAGAGGTGAAAAATATAAGCTATAATAAAAGCCTTTTTGCATATGGTTATTTTTTTAAAAACAATCTATATAAAACAAACTTATAAAAAATGATTACTCATCAGCTTTTATTAAAAAACCTTAAAGAGGCAACAAAAAGAAGCATCAAAAATAATAATTAGTGATATTGTAGTGTACCCATACATGCCAAAAATAGCAGTCAAATGAAGAAAAATATGCAATCAATATAACATCATAATGATTTTCCAGAGCCATACCACACTATGAGGAATTCTAACATCTACAAAACCTAAACTTGAAATGCTGAAAAGAAAAAGATGGCATCTATAAAATACAATGTGAATGTGGAAAAATATATATTGGTGAGACCTGTCATCCCATTGAAAAGCACTTGCAAGAACAGAAACTGATGATTAGAAGAGGATAACAGATGTGTCTAAGATAGCAGATCATGCATATGCCAATGAACATATATTCAATTGGGAAAATACAAAAATATTGGATAGAGAAAAAAGATATAAAGAAGAAAATTTAAAGAAGCTGCTCACATGATAATGGCAAACAACTCCATAAATAAACCTAGTGTGATTATACATAATGTATAAAAACTATTAATCAACTTTGTTTTATGGAAAATCCAGAGGAAGCTCATTGATAAGTATATAAAATTTCTACTGACTGTTGCTTTTGACAGGATATATCAATTGGTTAGAGCATTATCTTAAAATTCAATATTCAAAAATCTAAGGATAACATGTTTGATTCCAATGCTAGTACCATCACTGATCAAACCAGAAACACCTGAATAAGAGAAATAATACTTCTTAAAACATTGTGCATATACTAATCTGTATGTTATTACTAACAATTGAATGTATTTGAATATTTAAATAAAGTTAAAATTTTCTAAAGATATTCAATACTTATATTAGATGATGGAAATAGTCTCATATATAAATACAACTAAAATGCCATCATTACAAACCTTTAGTATGGACCTGATACTATATAAAACTTTAAGACATTATAAACAATTATGTCTAAAGCTGGCTAAAGTAAAAAAAAAAAACATTTATTTTTCTTTTGTAAATGTAAATCTGAAAAGATACTTCTTAAAGATTTGCAGCTAAAAGCTCCAATTCACTTACAGAGAACTGAGAAAATTATTCAGAGAGCAAGTGAAACTCTGTTAAGAGAAAGAATGAATCTCAAAGGTTTTCCAATGCAAAATGTTTTCTAAAAAATAAACTTACTGATGAGACTTTACAAGAGTTTCTCAAGCAGTAAGGAAATCATATTCTACATTACATGAAAAAATAAAAGAATGCCCAAAGAAAAACTTGCAAACCTACATGGGCATATCAAAAATCATAATATATCAAACAGTGTAGCAGCTTTATCTGTTAAAAAATCTCAGTTCTAAACATCTAAGAGATGCTAAAATTTCTGTTCTTGAAAAAGGATTAAACTTTGCCATAGCCACATCTAATACATCTAATATCCTTTTATTAGATATAATGGCAGCCACCGAAGAAGTCACTCAAAAAATGATTTTAGAAGAAGCAGCAGAATTACACTGGAGAATAAAAATAACACTTAACAAGCAAAAAACATTAAAGTCAAACATATTCTATGATGAGAGAAAAGCAATTAAATCTTTCAAAGTAGATAAATCTATAACTATTCTACCTGCTAGCAAAGACAATGCACCAGTTGTAATGGATACAACTGATTATGACAACAAAATACAAGAACTCCTCATAGCAGGTCAATACAGAAATGTGCCAAATAATTCAATATCGAGTATAGAGACAACATTACAAGCATTACTCAGAAAGAATCACAGATACTGCAGTGATTCTGAAAAAAGTAAACTAGCATCATATTTTATCAAAATTCCGTATCTTTATGGGATACCTAAAATTCATAAGAATTATATTCCAGAAGACCTATTGTTAATTCTAGAAATTTATCTTGCTAAAATTTGTCAATATTTCTTGACCCAGTCCTTTGCCAGTGATTCTAGATACTTTGAAGAAGTAATCAAGAACATGAAAGTGGAAAGAACTGACATACTGGTAAGCTTTGATGTAAAAAGTTTATTCACAACTGCACCATGTGAAGAAGTATTGTCTATTATAAAGAAAAAATTAAATGGTGATAATAGCTTACAAACCAGAACAACTCTTTCTATTGATAGTATAATGGAACTATTAACATTCTGCATTAAAAACAACCTACTTTCAATATAATGATAGAATTCTTTCAACAAAATCAAGGAATGACTATTGTTATCCCTGATTAACAATATTTACATGAAAGGACTTGGAAACCATCTAAAGTTTGGTATTTGCTATGCAAATAATACATTTGTCATATGGTCATATGGTGAAGCACGACTACAACTTTCTGGAAACACATCAACAACATATAACTTTCAAATAAATTCATAATGTAATCAGAACAAGAACAAAAATTGGCATTCTTAGATGTTCTTGTGACAAGACTTTCTAATGGCAAAATCAAAACTACAGTTTACAGAAAACCCACACATACAGGAAAATACTTAGCCATTCTATTCAATCATACCAGAAACTCAAAACATGAAGTTATACTATCACTATGGAACAGAGCAAAAAAAGATTGTTAAGAAACCAGAAATTTTTTTAAAAAAAGATCTATAGAGTACAAACTCTTATGAGAAATGGTTATCCATCATTGGTTATTAAGAAAATTTTAAATAAACAACAGAAAAACTCAAAAGAAAAAAGAATTAGAAATACTGTAGTGTACCCACACATGCCAAAAATAGCAGACAAATTAAAGAAAGTCTGCAATCACTATAACATCAGAGCATCTTTCCAGATCTATACAATTATATGAGGAATTTTAATATTTACAAAGCATAAACTTGAAATGCTGAAAAAAACCTGCATCTATGAAATACCATGTGGATGTGGGAAAATGTATATTGGGTGAGATTTGTCATCCCATTGAAAATTGCTTGCAAGAACACAAACTGATGATTATAAATAAGAAAACAGATGCCTTTAAGATAGCAGACCATATATGTACCAGGGAATATATGTTTGGGAAAATACAAAAAATATTGGATAGAGAAGAAAATGTACAAAGTAGAAAATTTAAAAAAGCTGCTCTGATGACAATGGTGAACAACTCCATAAGCAATAAAGTGTGTCTATACATAATGTATGAAAAACACTAATCAACTTTGCTCTTAGAAAAATGTGAAAAAATCAGGACTGTTATTAATAAGTATATAAAATTTCTACTGATTGTTACCTTTGAAAGGTTCGCTCAATTAGTTGGACATTACCTAAAAATTCAACATTCAAGAATCTAAGAGTACAGATTTGATTCCCATGCTAGTACTGTCACTGGTCAGGTCAACAACATTTGAAGAAGAGGGGAGAAAAATATCTCTTGAAATATTGTGCATATACTAACCTGTGTGCTATTATATTTAAATAAAGTTAATTTTTTTTAAAGGCATTCAATACTTACTATTAGATAATAGAAATATTCCAATATATAAATACAAATGTACACTTTAAAAACTCTTTTACATATTTAAACTATTCCTAATTAATAAAATATATTAAATAATACACAATGAATGTATTGTATTATAAGTGACATATAAATGAAATTTTGTTTACAACTTATAATATTATTTATAATCAGTGCACACAAAAGGTATATACACATAACTTCAAAACTATATATATAGTATAACAGACAGGTGTCATGATTAACAAAATATGTCACACAAAAATGTATCCTCTTGATATATATAAAATATCAGAAGGCTTTATTAATTCTATTTCACATTTGTCTGCAATAAACAAATTTAAGGAACAATAATCATTATTAAAATAATAAACCATGCTCTGATTCATCCCTTAGAAATGTAATTAATGATCTTCACTTATTTTGTTTTCAAGATAATTTGTGAACCATTTAGGTTGCATCACTTTTCATGCCATTTTATTTTTACTCTGAATGTATCATAATCTCTGATTGTGGATCACTTGAAGAGCTTGAATTTAGACAGTTGTTGAACATGCAATCATATATATTTGTTGAATTAAATACTTTTAGGGATTGTTATTATAATAAAGAATAGAAATAAGAGATTATATGCATGTAAACAGAAATAACTTTTAGCTTTTGATATTGCCAAGAAACAATCAATTACTAATTGACAATCCCTGAAGCTAAACAAGTTTTCTCATTAACCTATAATAGCTCTTTCTTTGGAGTTTTTGTTGAAGTAAAAGTAAGCATTCTTTTACTACAAACCCACATTATTAAAGGGATTTAAATCCAGAAAGCTATTTTATAGATGTGGAAATGTAAAAGAACAACTTTCTTGACATCCTGATTTTTGCAGAATGTCAAAAAATATGTATTTGAAAATTTTGGTTTGAAGTAAAAGAGAATCTCCTTTTACTTCAACAAATAGCTCCAATAAAAAAGCTATTGTAGATTAAAGAAGAAATCTTATTTAGTCTCAGGGATTGTTAATTAGGAGTAATTAATAGTAGAAAATATCAAAAACTAAAAGTTATTTCTGTTTACATGGATATAGTGCCATTTTTTCTTTAATATAGTAACAATACATGGAAATATTTAATTCAACATATACAACTCTCTGGAGTAGTTTAAAATAAAATATTACTTGCAGAACATCAAGAAAGATACTATTGTTTTATATTTTCACACTATAGAAGAATAGTTTTTTGAGTTTTAAATTTATTTAAGAACTTGGGTTTGAAGATATTATAAGTTAATAAAAAAACTTGTTTAGTCTTGGAGATTGCCTATTAGCACTAATTGATCATTTCTTGGCAGCATCAAAGGCTAAATATTATTTCTGTTTACATGGACATAATCTCACTTATATTTTTATTATATATATATATATATATCACAAGTGTATGACTTGAAATAGAATACAAAGCAATATAAGAAAAAAAAACAATGCTGCCTTGAAATCTAAAGTATTTAAGCTTAAACTTTAATAATAATTAATAGCATGAAAAAATAATAATATAAAAAAATCCCATACTGCTGTAATATATATAAAACATATGCTCAATTATCATGCTAATTGATTATTCAATGTTTGCATTTTGGTTACTTATACTTCAATTTTAAATAATAAACTGTTACAATTAAGTTAACATCCTGGATTTTGAGATCGAATATAAATACTAAACTTTTACAAACAAATTAATATCGTGGATTGGGATAAATGTACAGAGCTATTAATATTTTTTTAACTCACACCAACAAAAGATATATACTCAGAAGTAATTCCAAAATAGTTCTTTTGGTTATAAAAACAAACAAAAAACAAAAGAAAAAAATCTAAATTACACCTTAATTTAGATTTTAGATATCATAAAGTTCAATATTTTTTATTATACAAAATATAAAGATTTTTAGTAATATATGTTTAAATAGAGTAAACAAATCTTATCAAGATATTCATTAGTAGGATACTTTGTTTAAGAAAGAAAAATATAAATATATATTACAATTCAAAATATACTGTAGGTCTTTCTTCTTCTACTAACATATTTCTTATTGGTTTATTTTGCACTTGTTTTGATGCACTTTTAATAAGCAATTGGTCTCATGCTATTCTTTTCTCAATTCATAATAACAAAACTAATCTTTTCAGATAGTAATTCCTTATTGTTTTCACATTGTAAATCTCTATAAATCTAACATTTGACAGCCAATCAGATTTCCATGATAATGTTTCCTCAATTTTTAGGCTTACAGGATGGGATTCTTTTATTAAGACATTAACAGGTATATTCTCATGCATAGGGTTTTTTCCTATGCTATTCTGACTGAATATTCATATCTTCCTAGAATCATATTTCAGATAGGGATTCACAATTGAAATAACAGTTTTTTCTCTACAATCTATTTTAAAGACAATACACTTGTAAAAAATTTTGTTCATAGCTAGGACAAGTATGCCAAAAATTCTGCTTCTCAATTGTTGGATTGGTATTTTCTGTGATTACATAAACTGATAACTGCATCATAATTAGTTTTTTTTACTATTTATCTTTAGAGTGTTATTTGGATAAATCTCTAGAAATAATGAATAACCAACAGATGAACTAAAATCTCAGCCTTTTTTATACACAGCAATCTACTTATATTATAATTAATTTAATTATTAAATTAAATTCACCTCTGATATATTTTTTTCAACATTTCTCTCACTTATTTTATATTTTGGCAGTAATACCATTAATGAACAAGATTGTGTACTGCATAATAAAGCCAGGTCTACAAACCAAAAAAATGACATCCTCTCCTTCTATTCTTAGATTGTAAAGTGGTTAATTCTACATTCTTCACATGGTACACACAATTATGCAATAATAAATTTTTAATTATTTGATTTATTGATCTAGTCATGAATAATTCCAATAGTTTAGATCCCTTTTCCCATTGATATAATTTTAAGATTCAAAGTACTCTAACTTATAATTATTAATACAATTATATAAATAATGAAACCAATCATTAACAGGTATCTCCCTAACACAAGTTTATCAAAATACAAACCATGTTTTATTACATTATTTTTACTTACAATGTAATATCTATTTCTTTTTTTATTAATATAAATACAATAAAAGTGGAATTCACAATTTTCTTCCCTGTTTGAACTAATCATGTTGTTTTAAATATTCTTTATAATTTCTTTTTAATTAGTATATTATCTTAATTGTTTGGAATATACTACTACTGCTTTTATGTAGAACATGATATATATAAAATTTAGACATACTATTTTATTTTTACCCTTTATTTTGCGCTATAATATCATTGATTCTCATGTTTTAGTTATTATTTTCCCTTAACATATTTTATGCTATATCTTTCTTAGCCTATGTAATACTATTAACACAATATCTAACTATCTATCTTCCTGTCTGCCTGCCTACCTACTTACCTCCCTTCCCCCTATCTATCTATCTATCTATCTATCTATCTATCTATCTATCTATCTATCTATCTATCTATCTATCTATCTATCTATCTACCTACCTATCTATCTATCTATCTACCTATCTATCTATCTATCTATCTATCTATCTATCTATCTATCTATCTATCTATCTATCTATCTATCTATCTATCTATCTATCTATCTATCTATCTATCTATCTATCTATCTATCTATCTATCTATCTATCTATCTATCTATCTATCTATCTATCTATCTATCTATCTATCTATCTACCTACCTACCTACCTACCTACCTACCTACCTATCTATCTATCAATCTATCTATTTATTATTGTTTATAGTTATATGGATATAGTTTAAACTATTTTGTCTAAATTTACCCAAGACCTAAAGAAATGTTGCTCTCTCTATTTCCTTGTTGTACCATTCGAATATGTTAAACTTTTTCTATCAATACTGTTGGCAATCAAATAAAAGTTCTACATATACCAAACAACATTAAAATGATACTTCATTTTCACTAAAGGTGGGTAATAAATCTGTTAAAGGAACACGATTCACTTTTTTATATTAACCTTCTTTGTCTCTTTAAAAAAAAAAAAATTAAGGACAGGATTTGCTTTTATATATAAATGTATGAAAAACCCGTCTTCTTTCAGATAATATATATGTATTAAATAAGAAATTTCAACACGAGCCTCATGAAAAGCTAATACCTGACCAAAATATTGTGTTACAGTTTGTTTTTTTCTTAGCAAGTGTTTATTATATATATGGGCATGTACAAAAGATGTGATTTATTATTTTCAAAATATCAAGGATCATTAAAATATATTATATAAGTAATTCTGAATATTGGTGTATTAAAGTAACTTAAATTAAGAGTAAACAATGCTTGTCACTAGTACCCTATTACCTAGACACAAACTTACTTGTAGGTAAAGAACTTAATATATTTTATGTATATAAAGATAAATATTTTCTTTTATTCATATCTTACTCTTTACATTACTAACAGAAATATAAACCAATTAAAACAATTTTAAAAAAGACGCTTACGAATTTTGATCGTACATACTTTAAAAAAAAAAAATCGAAAGAGAAAAACTGCTTTATTTATAAGAAGTGCAAAACAGTCTTAATATTCATTTATTTTTCTAAAAACCTCCAGCTGTATAAATATTAAGCTTTCAGTGTGAAAATACTATAGTTTTATTGACAGCTGGAAAAGGATTTAAAACTGCTTTAATTTTAAAAACTAGCAAATCCATTTGAACTATTGTATGATTTCAGGTAAGAAAAAGAAATATAGACAATAAAGAGATTGTTGACTTTTAGTCATGTGACGGGAAAGACGTTCTGGAAATCTAAATAACAAACAACATATACACAGTATATATAAGTTAATACAGTGTTTATTTTTTTTTTTTTTAATTATAATAAAATGTCATTAAATAAAATTCACAACAAAATTAAATTGTTTAATTTATATATTTAGGACCAGCTTCAAAATATTTCAAGATTGCACAGATATATTTAGTAGTCGTAATTTAAGATTAGAAAAAGAAAAAAAACAATTCAATTTTTCAAATGTTTTAAATCAAAGGCATCAGCTTTTAGGTAATTTTAAATGTTTCTTCTGAGCTTTGAACAAATTCTTTTAAATCAATGAAATCATTAAAACTAGCTGAATTCCATTCTTTTTTCCGTCATTAAAAAAAGAAAGAAGGTCTGCCAATAAAAAATGTTTTTTTTTAAAATATCCTGTTAACTAATGTATTGGGGTCATTGTAGCTAGCATTAAAATGCCAAATACAGGTTTAATTTTCTTATTTAAATTTGCCATTTTTGGTTGTGGTCTTTTTATCTTTGTTACTGCTCATCGATAAAACTCAGGGGTCCAAATAATCTTGTCAATAAAAGTCAATTACGGAACATTTATTGATAGAAATCTATCATTTCAAAATTACAATTGCTCTAATATATTATAAATACATAAAAATATGAATCAAAGAGCAGATTTAACTCCTATCTTTCTAATATATAACAATATTAATAAAAATATTTTAAGGCGCATTGGTTACAAACTAAAGCCTGTTTAAGTGTTCACATATACTTCCTGTGCACTCTATAAAATTTAAATACAAATCTACATTAATTTTTAATAATATATAGGGCAGGAGTCCCCAACCTTTTTGCACTTAAGAGCACATTCTATAATACCGGCCAGGTGGCGGGCACCATTTATTTTTTCAACCAGATGGCGGGCACCATTTATTTTTTCAACCAGATGGCGGGCACCATTTATTTTTTCAATGTAAATTTATAGTTGGATATTGTTAATAATACACATAATGTACAAAAAAATATTTATTTCAAAAATAAAATTTAACATATTTATATTTTTATGTTGTAAAAGTATAGTATGCCCTACAATTTGATTACAATATAATACAATAATTTATAAGAAATTTTAAAAATTAAATTTATTTGTATCAGATAAATAATTTTTTATCGTGTTCGGACAGCGGCGGGCACACGTAAAATGGTCTGCGGGTGCCATGGTGCCCGCGGGCATAGGGTTGGGGGCCCTGATATAGGGTATATGAGCACAGATTTTTACACGACCCACCAATCTCCACTCTATCTCATCACACTGATACACTTGAACACATATATGTCGAAAAGATAAATAATCACCAATATATGTAATTCATGCTGAACCGGCAATCTTCAGTTGGTCCAGATTATCAACTCTACACATATATGCAATAAGTTCTCAGATATATATTAAGATAACCAATGTTCATACTTTAAAGAACAGGCTTCAATCACTCCAACTCTTCAACTATCTATGCAATGGAAAAATCTGATGATGGAACGCTCAAAGGCCACCCTGATGCTGAGATTTTCATCAAACTCATGCTGATCTAAAGTCAATTTGACCCCCCATGAAATAAGCCTGTATTTCAGTTATTAATTTTTTATGTAAAATTTTTATTAACAAAAAAACAATATATATATATACATTTACAATTATTTACATATAAGTTTTAAATACAGATCTTCATAGTTAATTATATACTATTTTATAAGTCTCTTTTTTGAATAAATAATCCTTTTTTTTTATTTTTATATTATTTCCATAATTTACTCTGAGACAAACCAGGACATGATGTAATTTTTTCCATTATTTCTTTGGGGATGTATCTAATACACTTATTAAAGTATTTATTCCAATCATTTTCAATTTTTTTTTACCAATTATATTTTTTATTATCAAAAACCATTTCACATTTTATTGTCCATATAGTTTTTAGAGTATGTAGCAAAACCATTGCATTTTGTTGATTAAACCTTTTAAATTTACATATGGTGCATAAAATACTCTTGATCTTAAGAGTTTAAATGCTCCATATTCTTCAACTAAGTGAAAGGTTTTCTCTTTTATCTTAATCGATTATTCGTTGGTGGGAAACCATTTAAAAATTTGAAACAGAATTTGGTATATGATTGTGTAGCATATATTTTGTGAATATTCTTGATAACCTTAATCACTGATACTTCTACCTAAGTATATAAAACATTGTTTATTAGTTTTTTTAAATTATTGCATTTAAAGTTAACCAAGCTACTTAAGTTTAAATCATCCTGCAATTCTTTATGTGCTATTAATAAGTCATCATAAAATGATCTGTTTTTTTTTTTTTTCACTTTTATTTATTAAATTTGGATATGGTGATGGTGGACTAAAATTTTCGTCATGTATTATATTAAAATACATTCATCTTTTTTATATATGATATCTATAACTGTGGAGTAATAAGATTGAAGCCTCTTTGACTAATTGATAATTGTAATATTGAAATTAAATAGGTGTGAAGATTTCCCCCAAATATAGTTCTTTGCTATCTGATTCAATTTATTTACTGTTATATTGAAAATGCTCATCATGCATAATGATGTAGGAATCCTGTAGCAATGACCATAAAAATTCTTGTTTAGTACAGAAAGATTTAATTTTTTTATTGATTTTATCAATTAAACAACTTGTATAAGTATTGATTCATACTTGTTTCTGACATATAAAGTGAGAATTTCTAAAAACAGTGATGGAGTTGCCTGGTATTCAGATGGTATCTTTCTACCTGTAACTAGTTTTCAAGCTGAAAATCTTAATGATTGTATAGAGAATTCTGTCACTCTTTGAAAACTATTCAAGCTAATCATAACAATTTGAATATTATACACATTCTGAAAAATTATTATTACATCATCAATGAAAGCTGTTGCTACTATCTTCATACCTAAATGATAAAAATAAAGAACTGACACCTGGTTTTTAATATCTTTGACCATCTAATTTATGTACATTACAAAGAGCAGAATTGTTAATGGTGATCCTTGTGGTATTTCTTTTCCTGGAATTAAAAAATCTATCTCATATAGTTCTTAATGGAGATTCTCCTGTTTTTAATATAGTTCTTTATTGTCTGAAGTAAATATCTATGATCTGGAAACAATTGCTTTAAGGCTTTAAAAAAAGTATGTTCAATTTACTAAATTAAAAACTGATTTAAAATCAATTTTCATTAAAAAATATTCTGTCAATTTTAATTCTCTGACATACCTAATTGTTTTTTGAATTTTCAAAACAGCATTTACTGATTTTCTTTCTTTTATAGCATGATATACAGTTGATAGTTTTTTTTGTTTATCAACTGATGCAATCTTTTCAATAATATTCTACCTAATATTTTAGAATCAATGTCTTCAACTGAGATATGTCTTAGTTTTCCTATGATAAGCGTCTGTTTAACCCTTTCTTCTACTATACTAAACATTATTCTTTTTTTTTTATCATATTGTTTAATTCAAGCAATATAGGTTATTACAAATATCTCTTTTTACTGTCACATCAAATATTAAAACAGACAAAACTCACTATATGTATTGCCACACACAGCAAGCTAGAGTACTCAATGGTTGCCAGAAGGATTGTGCATAAAATCCTCATCTAGTGCTTACTTATCCAATATCCCCAAGACTAGTTTCTGGCTTATGGCCTTCATCAGTGAGGAGCCTTGGACCTGAGAGCACTGCACCTAGATCTTAGAATCTAAGGCAACCCTCCAGCAGCCACCTTTTATTTCTACTTAACTAGAAACTATGAGTCTAAAACTGAAAACACCTTAATGTTTTCAATCCAAGCCCATTAGCTTATATAGTCATATGGGTCTGAACTCAGTTCAGTACCATACATTTTGGTGTCTTTGGTTCTTTAATAACCATATCCACACTGTCCTGTTAGGAAAGATTGATTTTAAGTCAATAAACATTACATGACCACCACTTCTTATGCTTGTGTATAACTGTTGTTAAAACAGGCAAAACTCACTATACGTATTGCCACACACATCAAGCTAGAGTAATCATAGTTTTGTAGTTCAGTGGAAATAAATGGTGGCTACTGAAGTGTTGCATTAGATCTTAAGATCTAGGTGCAGTGCTCGCTGGTCCAAGGCTCCTCACTAATGAAGGCCACAAGCCAGAAACTAGTCTTGGGGATATTGGATGAGTAGGCACTAGATGGGGATTTTATGCACAAGCCTTCTGGCATCCATTGATTACTCTAACTTGCTGCATGTGGCAATACATATAGTGGGTTTTTCCAGTTTTAACAACAGTTATACACAAGTGTAAGAAGAGGTGGTCATGTGATGTTTATTCACATCAAATATTATTACTTTATTAATTTTAAAAATTTTTTCACAGACCAAAAAACCCATATAGGACTAGATGATAATATCAATCTTTTGAACATGTGCCAAACCATGATAGCAGATAATAGCATGACTTCTTTAAAATTGCATGGATTTGATTCTAAAATATTTCCACTTGTACATACATGAACAAATGTGACAGTATGAGAAAATGTCATCAGTTCAACATTTAGCAAGCAGTATTTGCATAGCATAAAAAAGACTAAAGGTATACTTGATTTTATTATGGTGGGAAGGGAGAGGGGAAAGGAGGGATTAAATATGCAAATTTGTTTTTTGATGTTTTAAAAAATTGAAAAATACTATAAATAGGAAAACGTTAAATATATATAAAAGATGTAATTATCACTAAAAAAGAAGATAATGAAAAATTTGGACAAAATAAATATAACTTGGGCATTAGTAGCATAATGTCTTTCTTTTCCATATCTTGGGGTTTCCATACCTATCTTTTAATATCAGTAGATTGGATGGATTTTATTTCTTTGAAGCTTAATTTTCATGACATCATTTTTGCATCAACCTGATGGCTGATCTTCATCCAGCTTTTTGGTTAATAAAATAGCTGTTAACTTAAGGACACATTTTGTTTTGTTAATGATAGTAGGAAAGTTGTACAATATTTTCATGAGTGCACCCCCCAGTATCTACACTTCCAGATAGTGGTGATGGCTCAGGTATTGTAATTCAAACTAATGGTGACATAAGTGTAAATTTACAATAATGGAGTCTACAATGTTATATATTCAACTTACAATCTTGCTATTATATTTTGAAAATTTTAAAGAGTATTTTTACATAAATGTTTTTATTGCTTTTACATTACATTGATAGAATGTCCAAGTTTTACTTCCATTAGAAGAGATTAAAGAAATGGAAATTATTTTTTTTGCCAGAACTGGCTATATGATGAGACCTGGTCCCTAATAAACCTAAAACAATATGCAGTCCCAATGATGAGAAGAATTCAATATTGTAAATGAGCAAATACAAAGAAAATTGGATTGAACCATTTGCATAAAAATGATATAAATAAACTTTGTGTGAAAGAGACTAAGATCTATAAAAGAAGAGAATGGAAGTACTAGGGTCAAAAAGAAGCCAATTTTAGTGAAACAGATTGGTTTAAATGAACTACAGAAATAATTATTTTAGAGAAGAATATGAAGTAAACAGAAGATCATAATGTGTATAAATAATGAAAAAATAATGCTATTATGATGTTATTTAGCATCATAGTGTAACCATTATAAACTAATTGGTTGTTTAAAGATAAGGAACATAACTTTAAATTGTGTAAACTAGTCACCATCAATATTGATATGTAAGATTTTTTTTCATATAGATGATTCTTATGGAATGTGAATAAAATTTCTTTTGAAAGATAAATTAGATAAAACAACAGCTTCTATGCAATTAATGTTGTTGCAATAGTTATTTCACTATAATAAAATACCATATCTTTTAACTTGAAAAAGCAGCAATGCCTTGAAGTCTGTGTTGTAGCTCAGCATATAAGTCCACTTATAAAACTACTAAAATATTTAAATTGGTTTACATTCTCAAGTCGTTATTCACCAAATTAAAAAATTCTCTCAAAATTTTTCTTCTGTCATTGGCTGAAAAAGAGGTATTTCAACATTAATTACTATACCAAAGACTTTATATATTGCATTCAAAAGATTAAGTACATTCTCTAAATTATCTTATGAACTGACAAAAAGCAATAAAAAAAATCACCAGCACACCATAAATACAGAACCTGTAAAGATGAAGTGCTTGTTTTTGGCTTTGATTCAGTTTTTAAATTTTCATTCTCAAATCTGTAATGCATTCTGATTAGTTAAGATGTTCACAAACAATTTCAAAGATCACAGTCATAAAAATTGAAAATAAGGTTGAGGTATCAATTCTTGTTTAACACCAGTTTGTATTTTATATAACTCACATTTAGAAACTATAGTAATAACATATCATTACATTTTGTTATATAATATTAATAAATTTTGATGAAACACCAGTTATTTTCAAACAGTACCATAGATCTGATCAATTATTTGAGGCAAACATCTCAACTAAATTAATAAAAAGGAATATAAAACAGGCAAAACTCTCCATATCGTAGTGCCACCTTGTGCCAACCAGAGTAATCAATGAATGCCAGAAGGCTTGCGCATAAAATCCCCATCTAGTGCCTACTTATCCAATATTCCCAGACTAGTTTCTGGCTTGTTGCCTTCATGCTAGCATAAGAGATGGTGATCATGTGATATTTAGTGGTTTAAAAAAATATATGAATCACTATTTTGTTTCTAAAACTTATAGACATTTGTCTGGCAGCAAAAAAAAATCATATCTCTAGTACTTCTTGATTTTCTAAAACCATATTATCTTTAGTAACCATTCACATATGACTGAAAGCAGCCTATTCTACAAAATCCTTGAAAGTATATTTTTTGTAGTGAATAATAATGTTATTTCATAATAATTTGTATAATCTTATCTGTTTCATTTATTTTTAAAATTTTGGAATAATAGAAACATTTTTAAAGTCTGCTACCAAATGTTTATACATTTCTTAAAAATATCAATATTTTTGAAAATTAACATATTACATTATATTTTAAATTTTCTTCTGATGTTTTATCAGGTCCCACAGTCTTCTTATCTTTAAATTATAAAGAACTGTTTTGACTTCACTACTAAATAATTTTGTCCAAATCTAAATAAGTAAATAAATGGATATGTTTCTAAAAGTTATCTTTCTCAATTTTATCATTATTCAATAGATAATTAAAATATTTCTTTAATCTATTCAAAATATTAATATCATATAAGAAAATGTCATTTAGTGTATTTAGTAGCATTCTAATGTCATTTTCCAGATCTATATATTACACTTAATGCATCAAAAATGGCCTAATGCAACCATGAATAGTAAATGTTTTATCTGTTTTGTAGTTTTAATTTGAGCCTTTTTGTTAATTATTGAATTTTAGTCTTTAAATCTCTGTGTTTATTATGAAGTTCCCCATTTGATTTGTTACTCTGCTATTAATAAAATGCTGCACAATTCCTTTTAATAAATTTACCTCTAATAAGATCATTACTAGAAAATGTCATGATTCTATTTTTTCAGCGAACTCAGTAATTGATTTACTTACATCCATAACATATTTCTTAAAAATTTTCCATTCTCAAATAACATTATATTCTGAAAGTATAAATTCATTAATATTTCTGTTTAAAAACTACAGAAATCTGCATATTTTAAAAGTTTGGATATACATTTTCTTGTGAATATAATTGGAATATGGCCTGTTTTTAATACAACCGTCATTTTAATCTTGGAAGGCATTATTTATTCACCGATCTATGCTTGACAGTGCTCATATAGTCTGAATTTATCTTGGATTTTAACTCTAGCAACAACATAATTTATTTATTAGCAACAACATAATTTATTTATTGCCACTGTGTAGAGTGCAGACACATAGTGATAATCAATCCATGCGTTATATCAATAATAACAGACTATTTGCATTTACAAAACCAATAAACACCACAATAGCCTCATTTCTTATGCTTGTGTATAACTGTTGTCAAAACAGGCAAAACTTACTATACGTATTGCCACACACAGCAAGTTAGAGTAATCAATGGATGCCAGAAGGCTTGTGCATAAAATTCCCATCTAATGCCTACTCATCCAATATCCCCAGACTAGTTTCTGGCTTGTGGCCTTCATCGGTGAGGAAATATTGGATGAGTAGGCACTAGATGGGTATTTTATGCACAAGCCTTCTTGCATCCATTATTACTCTAGCTTGCTTTGTGTGGCAATACGTGTAGTGAGTTTTGCCTGTTTTAATTTACAAAACCAATAGCATTATTTCTAAAAATTGTTGGACAAAGTCTACTATTTAAGGTCTTCAAAAAGAATAACACAATATTTTAATGGGGTTGCTATAATAATGCTATCCAATAAATAGACACATTCATTGAATCTAATATTGTAGCATAAGCATTAATAAGATGAACGCAAGTACTATTATGCTAGCCAAGTTTTAAAACCATTAATGTTCTATTGATACATTGAAAAATAAAAGATACTAAATTAGATATTAGAATAAATCCAGAATTATATATTTTCTTTTTACTGGCTAATAAATATTTCCAAAACAATTAATAGCTTTTTCTGTTTCTATTTAACATTTTTTCAAAATAAATTCCTTTATAAGTTGGTATATTAATCTTAATAACTCCTTAGCCATCAGTGATTCTCTTTCTCCTGGTTTTAAAGACTTTGTACTAAGTGAAGTTAACATATTTCATATTCCTAAATATTGAGGAAGAAACTGAATAGATAATACTTATTTTTCATACTACTATTGCCTCCTGCTTTATTACTATTTCCAAAGTTATTATTATCAATTTAATGATTAATACACCAAGTAAACAGCTAATTCAGACTGTTTAAGACAATCCATTATCTGATCAATTTTTCTACATCCTTTCCACTTTTGTAGTAGGTGAAGACTACCTAAATAGAACTGCCTAAATATAAACCTTTGCTGAGCTGAAGTTTCTCTCACAAACCCAGTTTCTACACATTTCATTAGTGATTGTATTATCAAAACAGGCAAAACTCTCTAGACATATTGCCACTCAATGCAAGCCAGAGTAATCAATGGATTCCAGAAGGCTTTTGCATAAAATTCCCATTTAGTGCCTACTCATCCAATATCCCCAGACTAGTTTCTGGCTTGTGGCCTTGGCCAGTGAAAAGCCTTGGACTTGCTGTTGCATTTTATAATATTCTTTAGAAATGTTATATATAGAGCTCGCACAACAAGCTCTTAACAAATTTTGTAAAATACCAGGACAAGCCCAGCACTTTATCTAATGTATAACTATTAGGTAGAAACTCTGAAATTTTTAGACATCTATGTCTTTCAATCAAGCTATCTAGCCATATGGGACTGAATTAAGTTCAGATACACCATATATTAATAGCTTTAGCAATATAATTTCACCAAAGACATCATAGCAAAAAATAAAATTACAAAAAAATCAAGTCAGATGTCACATGACTTAATTTAATAAGCTTGTGTTTACAAATGTTATATATAGAGCTCGCAAAACAAATTCTTAACAAGCTTTGTAGAATACCCTCAACCTCAGACCAGTTTCTGCTACTGCCATCCTCAGTGAAGTGTTAGGATATTCAATTATTAGATTAAAAATACCAGGACAAGCCCACCACTTTATCTAATGTTATAAGTAATGACTAGAAACTCTGAAATTTTCAGACACCCATAAGACTTCCAATCCAGCTATCTAACTTAAATAGTGATATGGGACTGAACTAAGTTCAGATACAGTACATATTAATAGATTTAGCAATATAAAATTGCCAAAGCCATTATTGTAAAAAATAAAATCACAAAAAATCAAGTCAGACATCACATGACTTAATTTAATAAGTGTGTGTTCACAAGTGTAGAATACCTCCCACCTCAGACCAGTTTCTGCTACTGGCATAAAGTGGAAAAACAACATAAAGAAATTGATAGTATGTCAGACAGAGTGAAAAAAAAGTAGTTAGTCCACTTAATAGCAGATACCAAATGCATATAATTCAGGTTTATGCCCAAATAAGTTTTCTTTGTGATGAAGTAGAGAATATTTATATGGATGTACAAAAGGCATTTGATCAGACCAAAAAACGTTTTAAAATTGTCATGGGAGACTTTAATGATAGAATTGGAAAACAATAGAAATATGAAAATTCTTTAGGTAAATATATTTATAGTAATAGAAGTGAGAGAGAACATATTTTCAGAAACATTCCAATGAATTTAATTTAGAACTTGCAAATTGTTTTCAAATATTAACAGATTTTAAATGTGATTCATATTTCAATGAAATTAATAGAAAGATAACTAACACACTTTTTAGGATCTGCAACAAAGATGGTTGGTACAAAAAGGCAGCAGTTGTCCAGAAAAATTTCTACTAAGACAAGACAATTTATGGAGAAAACAAGGATTGGATAGGTCAAATTTTGTAAAATTGTATGAAAAAAAGTTGATAATGATTAAAAAAAAGTATGATTGTAAACTAGCAAGGAAATCTGTAGAAGAGAATAAAAATCTCAAGAGAGTAAAACAACATGTTGGTATTGGTAGAAAACCTATTTCTGTAATAAAAAAAAAAGATGGAATAATTACTAAAAAAAGAGATGACATCATGAAATGTGTAGAAGAGCTCCATCAAGAATTTTATAACAATAAAGAATAAGAAAAAGTACCTTGTACAACTACTATATCTTTTGAATTGCCAAGAGTTTAAATGAAGAAGTGAGACATGCAATTAAATTTACAAAGGTGAAAAAGGCCCATGTATAAAAACAATATCTTAAAAGAAACAAGTGAAGAAACAGATTTTTTTTGGAAAAGTTATATACCAAATGATAAAGAAGTACTAGATGATTGCAACAATGCATTACTAATATTAAAATTTAAAAGGGATGATAAAGAAAGTATTAGAAATTACAAACCTATAAGTCTATTATCAATTCTACATAAAACATTTGCCAAAATAATTACAACTCATCTATGAGAACTTTGGATTTTAACCAACCAAAAGAACAAGCTGGATTTAAAAGTGGTTTTAGCACAGTGGATAATATCCAAGTATTGAGAGAAGTTACAGAAAGAACCAATAAATATTTGCCATTTGTAGATTATAAAAGACATTTGATTTTATAAACATTTTCTAGTAATTAAATCATTGGATCATCAACATATAGATCCAGGTAATTGGCATATTCTGAAAAATATTTATAAAAATAAAACAGCAATAATTATATTACACAATGATACTAGGAAGATTGACATTGAGAAGGCTGTATGGCAGGATGACTCCATATCTCAACTTTTTTAGTTTTGCAAGAAGTATTTTGTAGATTAAAATGGAAAGCTAAGAGAATAAGAGGAAATGGAAATTATTTAAATCATCTAGATTTTGCAGTTGATGTAGTTGTTATTTGGAAAAATGCTTTAGATCTTCAGAAAATATTGCAAAAGTTATCAGATAAAATAAGAAATTAGGACTAAAGATAAATGTTAAAAAGTCTAAAATAATACTCAATGGATTTTTTCAAAAGAAGAAAATAAATATTGACAACAATGAATTAGAAGTTAACAGCTGCTTATACCTGAGCTAGATTATTGCTACAGATAGAAACATAATAGATGAAATTAATCATAGAATTAAAATTGATTGGAGATGCTTCTGGCAGAAAAAATTTAATATTAAAAGGAAATACAACTAGATGTTTGAAAAAAGGTTTTAATAAATATATTTAATAGTTCTTACTTATGAATCTGAGGCCTGGATACTTAACAGAAGAGCAATACAAAGACTTCAGATCACTCAATAAAGTATGGAGAGATGCATGATAAGAATAACAAGAAGAGGTTGAAAACAAAGTACAGGGGTGAGAAAACAAACAAGTGTTATTGTCATTATTGAAAGAATTAAAATATTGAAATGGAGTTGGGGTGTACACATTGCTAGAAAAGATGATAATAAATGGGCATCAGATTCCAAGAGATTATAAAAGACCTAGAAAGAGATCACATGTGAGGTGGATAGATGAAATAAGGGAGCATGCTGGGTAATGTGGAGAAGAGAGATTAGAAATCAGAGATGGCATACTAAACTGGGAGAGACCTTCATCCTGCAATAAAAAAATGACTGAAAATGGTGATGATGATGATGATTTTGTGTATTTTTACTGAAGGTTGAATATATTTACAAACATAATAAATAAATTTTGTATTTTTCTAAAGATGGTTTACAGTTCAATAAAATAGTGGTATTAGACCATTTAAAAAAATATATATGGAAAGGAATATATATATATATGCACGTGTATGTGTTAGTAAAAAAAATCATAAGAGCTTCATGTATAGAAATTAATACATCCATATGAGGCTTGAATCTAAATTAGTTGAAGATCAGAATTTTTTTTTTATCACAATATCAATTCCTACAAATTATCCAATTGTTAGTCTTTGATTGGATATGTAGCTATTTTAAAGATGGAGGAAAATCATGGATTTATACCCAAACAAGTATAAAACCTGTTCCAGAGATAAATAAATCTATATTACACTGCATTGTTTGCTTAATAATCAGGGCTTTGGTGATCATTTTAATATACATTAATCTAGAATCATTAATGCTCATTTAACAGTAGCTAAATATCTATTTATCAACCAATATTGAAGGCTTAGTTAAGTTGGCAATCGGATAGATATCTGAAGAAAAAAAATCTCAAGCCTGCTTGTGGCCTGAAGAACTTTCCAGTTTCAACCAGTTCAAATGTGTAGTTGTAGGCACAGCAAATAAATAAACTAATCACTCTTAAATAAACTTGTAAAAACTTAAACCATCATTGTTTAGAAGTTTGAAAGCTTGGTGGTAAATATTCTTCTTCTAAATAAACAAATACATGGATTTATTGTTGGGAGTTTATAAGAATTTTAAATGTTGGAAATATCAGCACTGGATTCTGTTCTAGACTTTATGTTCTAGAGTTTGATATTCTACAATTGCACTAAGCTATGTAAGGCAAAACAATCAAATGGTCCTATCATTCAGGAGTTTATAAAAATTTCAAATGCTTAAAACACCATAAAGGGATTAACCCAAGGATTTTTATGTTCCAAAGTCTGTGGCACTGTATAACTGAACTAAACCATACAGGGCAATATTTCTCATTGGCGAGCTGATGAAAATACCTTTGACTGCAGTAAACAATTTAAACACTGTTTTATGTTTGATTTATAAATTGTCAGACAAGATCTGAAATTCATTCTTTATATATCATAGTTTAATTATTGTTTTTGTTATAATTGTTTATATATTTATTCTTTTATTGATGATTTTATTTATTTTCTAATAAAACTATTTATTTCATTTATATTTGAAGATTACAAATGTATTTAAACAAGACTGTATGTGTGCTTTGTTATGAAAGTTAGGTTGGTAGGATTTATTTACTTTAATAAGGGATTATTGTAAATTCCCTAGTTACTGATTAAATATAATTTTCTGTAATTATTGTTATTATTTTTAAATTTTCTACAAAAATCATTTGTAGCTTTAAAAATTTAAACATTGTTAAAACTTCCTCATATAACATCTCTAGAAACACTAAGAAGGATAGTAAATATATAAATAAAAGTTAATTTTATCGTTACATGTACCCCTCCCCCGCTACCACCACTTTTTTTTTTTTTTTAAAGTTATTTTTTTTTTACTTGGCATATAAAAGTAGGGAAAACTAATGGCAGACGAGCATATAACAAATAATAAAATGTAGGATAAACTAATGGCAGATGGACATATAACAAATAAGAAATCGCTTACTATATAAATGCTCTAATTTTAAAAATAGCATAATATTATAGTAAGAAGTTATTCTAATTATTTTAAAAAAACAAGTAACATTTTAACTATATTAGTCTCAATAGTAATGAAAAGTTTAATTATATGTATCATAACGATTATGCGCTTCTAATTATTGCCAATTATATATATATATAAGTACACGCATATACAAATCTCACCAAACTCAATTATATGTGAAGTAAAATGCTTTTAAACAACTCATAAGAAGCCTTTCTAATAAGTCTCTGGCAGAATAAATTAATGAAAAGCATAATGCTTATAAGATTTGTCAATTGACGAACCATAAATTTTTTCATTCTTATTCTTTTAAATACATTGCTAGATGCAACTTTACTGTCCAATATTAGATGATAGCTGGGATTGGTGTTAAATCACTAAACATCACATGATCACCATTTCTTATGCTTGCTCATAACTGTTATTAAAACAGATGTTTTGCCTGTTTTAATGACTAGTTGGGTTGACTATAAATTGGCTATAAACTTATAGAAAAAAATAAATTTAAATAGTATAAAGATGTGAACCCAGGTTATAGGCATGGTAGATAAATATGCCTTTATACCATGAGGGACTCTACACGTGGTCATATAAGCAAATAACTATATAACACTTTTTAAAATAAATAAATGTACATATGTAATAAACAAAATATTCCATTGAAAAAAAAAAACATCTCTTTTTAGAGAAGTGCTGAGATAAAAGATAATACTGAAGGTCAAATAAATGGAAGCTAGTAAGGATTCAAAGTTTACTTCATTGTATTACCCCTTGCCTAAATAGCGCTAGATACATGTTGACTGGTGGTCACAAGACAGCCTTTTTTAAAAAAAAAATACTGTCTTGTGCATAAAAAAATAATTTCCAAATTTTGTGGATTAAACTTTTAATCATGAGCATGATTGGAGTGTATATGTAATAAAAATTAATAACTTGTTAATCGATTAAGCCACATAATGTTCAATGATTAAAAAAAAAATCTGAGATTTATTCAAAAACTTTGAACTTTCTAGTTTGCCCATTTAATATTGCAATTGCACAAGTCTTTTATATATTTATTTCTAAAAAAAATTGTAATGCAAAATAGACATTTTTATTATTAATAGCCATAAGGAAATCACCCTGACACATGCATTGTGTGAATTTATAAAGGTGAGGAATACTCTCACTCTAAACATAAGACAAAGTCTTTGAAAAGAAAAGAATAAATCCACTTTATTTATTTTTACATAAATTCTTATATATAGGCAGATTTAAAGCATTTAGAAATAAGAGCATGAAGGTATACATTCAATCACTTTTAATTCTATTTATTATATATATTAATAAATGATGTTTGCAAAATTTTTATAAATTATTGCACATCAGTATTAGATGACATATTAAGTATATACAACTAATTGTAATAGTCATATGGGAATTACCCCAACACATGAACTCTATGAATTTATAAAGCTGAGAAATACTCAATACTCTCACTCTAAACAAAAGATAGGATCTTTGAAAAGATAAGAATGAATCCACCTTATCTTTTTTACCTTAATTCATATATATAGGCCAATCTAAATATATCACTTTTAATTCCATTCACTACATATTAATAAATGACATTGGCCTATTTATATGAATTTAGATAAAAATTTGGTGGATTCATTCTTATATTTTTGAAGACTCTATCTCATGTTTAGAGTGGGAGTATTTCTCAGCTTTATAAATTCATACAGCATATATGCCAGAGTGACTCGCTTATGACTATTACAAATAACACTAAATAAATAAATAATTAGTTATAGACATTTTATTATTATAAATAAATAAGTATTGATACTTTACATATTGAATATTTATTAGCATAATAACTGAATACACACAAGCATTCATTTAATAATTATTTCTATTTTTAATTAATGTTTGTAGTATTATCTATATATTTAAATGTAATTAAATTTGTTTTTAACAAATTGTTAATATTGTTACCATATTACTTACTGAATACAATATAACTTTTATTCCGAGATCTCATTTTCAAGCTCACTATTTGTTATAAATTCAATAGATTTTCCTTTACACATTAATTTTTAACCTAAATATAAATAAAAATGTATTGTAATTAAATTGAAAGACTGCAAACTTCTCATGCTTATTACTATTCAACAGCCAATCAGAACGTAAATACAAGACAGAGAATTTAACAAGAAGAGAGTGGTCCACTCTCCTCTTTACTTGTCTTTCTATATATTCAAGCCAGTCTGAAGTATTTATATCTTAAAGCATGAAGCTTTAAATATCTTCACATTTAACTCACTGAGTCTATATTACAAACATACAGCGTGAAATCCTACGATTGTGTAAAATTATTAAATGGATTTATGAGCATAGTATTCAGTTCACTTGTATTTAGTCAAAATTTGGCTATTTGAGAAATGTCCATAGTAAAAAAGTAATGTTTTTTTTAAATAAATCTTATTTATTCATTTATAAAAAAATGATTTTTATTGTTGTATATCTTAAATATTTTGAATTTTTTTTTTTCTAAAATGTTTACATTAGCATATTTTTGATTTAAGTTTCAATCAATGTGGGGGGGGGTCAAAATTAAAAATTATAGGTTAAATATTTTATTTATAAATATTTTTATTATAAAATAAGTGATCAATTTTAATTACTATTTGCCTGAAAGTTTGTGATAAGTATATTATTAGATAAACAGGCAAAACTCAGACTATATGTATTGCCACACACAGCAAGCTAGAGTAATCAATGGATGCCAGAAGGCTTGTGCATAAAATTCCCATCTAGTGCCTACTCACCCAATATCCCCAGACTAGTTTCTGGCTTGTGGCCTTAGTCAGTGAGGAGCCTGCACCTAGATCTTAGGATCTAGGTGCAGTGCTCTCAGATCCAAGGCTCCTCACTGATGAAGGCCACAAGCCAGAAACTAGTCTGGGGATATTGGGTGAGTAGACACTAGATGGGGATTTTATGCACAAACCTTCTGGCACCCATTGATTACTCTAGCTTTCTGTGTGTGGCAATACATATAGTCTGAGTTTTGCTTGTTTTAATAACAGTTATAAGCAAGCATAAGAAGTCATGATCATGTGATATTTATTGGATTATATTATTAGATGTGATATGTTTTACTATCTCCATTATCTATGAGTAAATGTTGAATGTATAGAAAATTTTAAACTTTACCTAAACTTTTCAAATATGAACAACTTGTTAGTAATAACACACAATTAGATAACACAAGTTAGTAATTAAATAACATTTCAAGTAGTAGTATTATCCACTCTTCTTCAGGTGTTGCTGTCCTAATCTAATTGTGTGTTATTACTAACAAATTGTTTGTATTTAAAAAGTTTAAATAAAGTTTACAATTTTCTATACATTCAACATTCACTCAGATGATGGAAATAGTCCAATATATCATATCTAATTTCAATTACTAATCTTGATAATTCTATAGTGTTTTTAATTACTCTAACTAAAATAATATTTTATTTATTTACAGTCAATGACAAAATTGTGTACCCTAGAATAAATAAATGATGTATTTACAAATAAATAATTTACTAGTTACTTACATTTTTTGGAATTTTTTTTTTGCTGTAAAAGAATAACACAAAACTAAAACAAGAGTTAAATGGTTATCATTCAGGAAATCATGTGCTATTTGGATCATCAGAAGAACTAGTTGAACATTGAGCAGATACCTCTAGTTTTCACATTACTTATTTATTGTTTTACAAAAGTAAGCTATGATAGCACTATGATATTTGACATTTTAGATAGCATGATGGCATTGCAATCACTATTTTTCTACGTTGTTTTAAAGTGTTATGTATGTTAAGGTACAGGGTATGAGAAACTGCAATGATAAACATTCTAAAACATTTCTATATTTGATGTATTAATTTTAAAAAAAATCCAAGTAATGTCAGCAGTATACAGACATTTTTGAACTTTTGTCTGTGATTGACTGCACATTCTATTGTTTTGACAAAGTTATGAAGGTGGCAATTTGTGATTGGCTAATGCTTTAGATTCATTTTCCCTGTGGCTAAATGCCACACAAAATATGATGTTCAGTAATTGTTAATAACTATGAGACAATATTTTTTGTAAAAGACATCACTAAACAAAAACTATGTTATTAGGAGGGATTTGTCTTTAAAAACATTTTATTTTTAAAAAGACAACTCTAAAAATGTATATGAAGTACATTATGAAAACTGAAAATTGCCACAGAAAAACCACTAAAGGCTAAAAACAAAATCATTTTTATAAAAAACTGTAAGTGAAATATTTTAATAACAATACAATAACTTATTAACCTTAAATTTTTTTTTGTTTCTATGCGGTAATTCTAAATATATCATTTTTAAGAACATAAAATTCTAATATTTAATATTTCATTCTTTTAACTTATTTGAACAGATATCATAAAGGCAATAACGATGTTTGCTTTTGTTGTCCATAAGACCTTTAGTTAGACACTTATTTTTACAATTTTAAACTATTGATTTTTTTATGCTTTAGAATTTTAATTAAAAAGGCTTTAATATTTATAATATAGCCTGTAAATAAATTTTTTAATGTATGTAAAAAAGATTTAATTGCACACACAAAAAAATCAAACATGGCATCAAAGTCAAAAATTTTATCACTAGAGTCTATTCAAAAATTTGAGGGTTGGATTGACTGAAGAAATTAAGATCACAGAGCAAATAAAATTATACTTCATATTTTATAAATGTTATTGAGCTTTTTCTTTCCTGGTCTGGATTACAAAAAGAAAGTTATTTCATTATTAGGCTATGCAAAGGTTTTATTTTTTTTATTTTTATGACCAGGTACAACTTAACTTGTGTGTTCCTGCTTTCTATCAAAAACAACTTTTATGCTTTTGAATTTTGAAAATACGGCTTTTAGATAAGAGAATATACATATCAAAGTTGGCTTTTGTAAAAGCTTGTCTTGAATCTTTCTCTGATAGTTACAATACCAAAACATAAAAGCTTTTTATTATTAAATTTAATATAATATATTATTTTTCATCTAATGCAAAATGTTTTTATTAATAAGACATTTTTAAAAACATTTTTATTTGTTTCTTTTTGTTTTTTTTCTTTACAAACATCAAATATAATTTATTCATAATTATCTATATACTGTTTGACAGTTTTATAAATTGACTTTTTTTTCTATTGTGAATATACATATAAAACAACCTTTAAGTATAAAAACAATAAAAAATAAAAGAAAAATTTATTTCTCAAATTGAATCAAATCTGAAATTATATTTTACATATTTTTTTCCCTCAAGAGAAATTTGAGTATGGAATTATAATAAGAAGAAAAATGAAATCAAACATTTAAACATACAGAGTTCAAAAAAGAAACACACACACATATATATATATAAACAAAAAAAGACTTATAAATCCAATAAATAATATTATATTTCAACCAGAGGACTGGTTTTCATCAGAAAGAAAAAAAATACACAGTAAAATGGTGATAATCAAAAATTACAGATTTGGTAAAAGATTAAAAATTTAACAAAACCCCCCTGATTGGTCACAAAATCTAACACAGAATATCTACCCAATCAATGACAAAATTCAAACAAAAAAAGAAAAAAACTACATTCCCTCCTAATCAAGCTTAAATTCTATTTAAATTAAAATAAATATAAAAATAAAAAATCCAAAATTAAAAATTAAAATATACATATGTGCATACATACAAAAATTAGACTATGCTCACATACAAAAAATAGCTGTGCTCACATTAATATTCATTAAAAACTAAAATACTTATACATTTTAATCAAAAATTATAGTTAGTGCAAAGTACAATAATTTATAATAACTAATTATTTATCTATATACCAATTAAACACAGATATTAAACATCCATATAACCAATCTTTACATAAAAAACCTCATATAAGAAAATTTTCACATAAAAAACTCACATATAGAAATCATTTAGGAGACCAGGTAACCCAGAGATGTAATAGTTCCAGTGTTTAAATTCAATCCATGTGGTTCTAAGGTCTTGAATTTAAAAATAAAAAACTCTCCTTTTGTTTCCTCTCCCTTGTAGAAGAAAAACCTTCCTGAAGAATCACTACTTTTAAATCATCAATTGAATGATTCGGTAAGTTAAAATGTTTTGAAACTGGTCTATCTTTATTCTTATGCAAAATGTCAAATCTATGATTAGTCATTCTGACATGTAAACTATTTGCTGACTCACCTATATACTGGTTTAAACATCTACTACACTCTATCAAATATATCAAATTAACACTTTTACATGTAACATAATTAGGAATATACCATTTAAAATTACGATTCTTAGTACTAAAGACCACTTTTGTCACAACAATATGTTTACATGTAAAACATCTTTTATCCTCACATGGAGAACACCCTTTTACCTGTACAGAACTACTAATAAAATTTGTTTTGACAAGTATATCTCTAAGTGATCTATGTTTTCGATATACAACCTTAGGTGGATCAGAAAAAATAGATTTTAAATAATCTTTGACAATGAATTTTTCAAAATCAATTGCTCATTTTCTTGATGTTGAAGTTATTTACACTAATAGAGTTCTTACTACTACTGTATATAGGAAACCAACTGATAATAACTGCTATCTACATTTTTATAGTAACCATCCTAAACATTTAAAGGCTAATATTCCTTATAGTCAATTTTTAAGGATGAAGAGGATTTGTAATGATGAGAAATTTCTTCAACAAAATAATAGTATTTTATATAATAGATTGCTCAATATGAGGTATCCTAAGACATTGTTGGATAATGCAGTAAGGAGATCTTCTTTAATTGATAGAAAGAAACTTCTTTTATCTGAAAAGAGTAAAAAACAATTAGATGTTCCACCATTGGTTCTTACTTTTAATAGAGATTTACCTAATATTAACCGGATATTGGCGAAACATTTTAACATATTACAGTCCACAGATTATTTAAAATCTATTTTTTCTGATCCACCTAAGGTTGTATATCAAAAACATAGATCACTTAGAGATATACTTGTCAAAACAAATTTTATTAGTAGTTCTGTACAGGTAAAAGGGTGTTCTCCATGTGAGGATAAAAGATGTTTTACATGTAAACATATTGTTGTGACAAAAGTGGTCTTTAGTACTAAGAATCGTAATTTTAAATGGTATATTCCTAATTATGTTACATGTAAAAGTGTTAATTTGATATATTTGATAGAGTGTAGTAGATGTTTAAACCAGTATATAGGTGAGTCAGCAAATAGTTTACATGTCAGAATGACTAATCATAGATTTGACATTTTGCATAAGAATAAAGATAGACCGGTTTCAAAACATTTTAACTTACCGAATCATTCAATTGATGATTTAAAAGTAGTGATTCTTCAGGAAGGTTTTTCTTCTACAAGGGAGAGGAAACAAAAGGAGAGTTTTTTTATTTTTAAATTCAAGACCTTAGAACCACATGGATTGAATTTAAACACTGGAACTATTACATCTCTGGGTTACCTGGTCTCCTAAATGATTTCTATATGTGAGTTTTTTATGTGAAAATTTTCTTATATGAGGTTTTTTATGTAAAGATTGGTTATATGGATGTTTAATATCTGTGTTTAATTGGTATATAGATAAATAATTAGTTATTATAAATTATTGTACTTTGCACTAACTATAATTTTTGATTAAAATGTATAAGTATTTTAGTTTTTAATGAATATTAATGTGAGCACAGCTATTTTTTGTATGTGAGCATAGTCTAATTTTTGTATGTATGCACATATGTATATTTTAATTTTTAATTTTGGATTTTTTATTTTTATATTTATTTTAATTTAAATAGAATTTAAGCTTGATTAGGAGGGAATGTAGTTTTTTCTTTTTTTGTTTGAATTTTGTCATTGATTGGGTAGATATTCTGTGTTAGATTTTGTGACCAATCAGGGGGGTTTTGTTAAATTTTTAATCTTTTACCAAATCTGTAATTTTTGATTATCGCCATTTTACTGTGTATTTTTTTTCTTTCTGATGAAAACCAGTCCTCTGGTTGAAATATAATATTATTTATTGGATTTATAAGTCTTTTTTTGTTTATATATATATATATATATATATATATATATAAGTAAAAGATACTATATATATATATATATATATATATATATATATATATAGTATATATATATATATACTTTAAGATTAAAAGTTCATCATCAGACCCAAAAAGATAAATTCTCTTTTAAAAACTGCAACAAAGATAGCTGGTACAAAAAGCAGCAATTGACCAATATAATTTCTACAGATAAGATAATTTATGAAAAAAATAAATATACAAAAATGATGCATGAAGAAGGATTGAATATCTAGAATTTTATAATATAGTGCAAAAAAAGAGTTGATAATGATATAAGAAAATATAATAACTAGCAAGAAAAGTTATAGAAGAAAATAAAAATTTCAAGAGTGTAAAATAACATTTTTATATTGGTAGAAAACTTATTTCTACAATCAGAAAACACATGAAACTATTATTAAAAAGAAAGATGACATCATGAAATGTGTAGAAGAGTTTTATCAAGAATTAAATAAAAATGAAGAGCAAGAAAAAGTATCTCCTACAATTACTATATCTTCTAAATTGTCCAAGATTTTAAATAAGAAAGTAAGTCATGCAATTAAATTTACGAAGAAGAGAAAAGCTCCAGGTAATGATGAAATTATAATTAATATCTTAAAAAAAGCAGTTGAAGAAATAGAATTTTTTTTGACAAAGTTATATACCAAATATCTAAATGATAAAAATATATCAGATGATTGGAAGAATGGAGTATTAATATCAATATTTAAAAAAGATGATAACTAAGATATTAGAAATTACAGACCTATCAGGATTTTATCAGTCTATATAAAATTTTTACAAAAATAATTACAATTCATTGTCAAAAAACTTTAGATTTTAACAAATAAAATAACAAGCTGGATTTATAAGTGGCTATATTCAAGTGTTGAGAGAAGTTATAGAAAGAAACAACAAATATGAGTTGCCATTATGCTTTGGATTTGTAGATATAGAAAAGACCTTTGAATCATTTCTTCAATGATTAAAGCATTAGATTATCAAGATATAGATCCAGAATATTGTCATTTCTGAGGAATCTTTATCAAAATGCAAAGACAATAATTAAATTACCATAGTGATATTAAAAAGATTAATATTGAGAAGTACACATGACAAAGTGATTCCATATCTCCAAAACTTTTTACAGCTAAAGTATTTTGTGGGTTAAAATGGGAAGTTAAAAGAGTAATCAATGGATGCAGGAAGGTTTGTGCATAAAATTCCTAACTAGTGTCTACTCATACAGTATTCCCAAACTAGTTTCTAGCTGGGTTGCACTGAGTGGTGCTACTGTATGGAAAGTTATGCATCTGTTAATTGAATGTAAAAGTCTGAAAGCAGAAAGGGTACAAATAATAAAGTAGTGGAAGAATAAATATGAACAAAGTGATTATACAGAAAGTGGCTTATTGGTTTTTAGGCTGGCTTTAAAAAAAGATGTTTTTTTTTTTTAGATATAAAGACCACGGAGTTGACAAAGATTATGTTGTGGAAATGGGATGGAGCAGGATAGAGAAGAATATGGGAAAACTTGGATTGGGAAATGAAAAGGGAAGTCAAAGTGACTAACAGGTATCTCTGGGCATAATTGCTGAGAGATTCCTGAGTCCGTATAAGAAGTCACAGTGCATCACATCACATCGCCTCTGTGTAAACAGCTTGTGTAAGCATAAAGAATGGTGATCATGTGATATTTAGTGGTTTAATATATATATATATTATTACTGTACTATTTTGATAATGAATTTTGTTAATAGCATTGTTATCTTTGCCTACATTATTACGGTATTTAAGCTAATATAAATTTATATTTTTTGCGTAATAACAGCTTGGTTATTATTTTTTTGTTTTTCACAGAGGGATTGATATTGGAAAGCCTGATTCATCAGAAAAAGGATTATTTTCAAACCGTAGCTACATTAGAGAAGTTTGCTTTTTTAATTCTACGTTTATCTTGTAATTTATTTATATATACACTTTTATATGTTGTACATAAATCGATATATATATATATATATGCACACGTACATAAATTGTAGATGTATTATTAAAAATACATATTGCAGTTTGATTTAAAAAAAAAAAAAATCTTATTATAATGTTCTTTATTTGTTTTGATTTTAAGACAAGCCTATTAAAGTCAAAATAATCTAAGATTAATTAGATAACAAAAATGTTATTTGGTTTTTTAAAACAAACTAATCTGATTAACTTTTAATCCATTTCTATTTATTATTTTAACTTCATTCTTCTTAACAGCAAGGAAAGTGATAATTAAAATTAAAAATAACTTGAAAAAACCTTTAAATTTTAAATAATTAAATCTTTTTTTTTTTTTTTAGCACCACTAGTTACCGTTAAATCTTCGCTTTGTCCTGTTAAATCTTTTTCTCTTTACTGTTTCTAAGTATGAAAGTTATTTTACTTTCCGTCGACATTATTATATTATAAATTACTTATATCTTTATCATAGATTTACATAAGTCAGTCAAGTGCACATTCTAGACAGAGATTAAATTAATTCCTGTGGATTTAAATATCTTCTTAAACAAAAGTATTCAATTTTTTTTTTTTAAATTTAAAAATAACCAGTAATGACTTGTTTTAATAGAAAAAAGTAAAAACTTAAATAGACCATTAAATATTATTTTTATAAGTGTTCGGAGTGTATTAGAGAAGTAGTTAATTAAAGACTACCAGCCATCTAAGAAAGTCCTGAATTTCTTAAGGAAATAACATTGACTCATAATGATCGTTATATTATGTTTATAGAATCACATTTCACAATAATGGCTTCCACATAACTGCCTTTTGATGTTGTAGCGGTGTGGGTGTTTGCATGTTATTTTTAAGAGCTTCAATATTCTTAAATATCTTTCGCGTTTTTCCTAAATTTTGTAAAATTCAATATATGGCGTAATATACTTATAAATATTTGTATTATTTTAATATTTTATAAATTATATCATAGATTTAAAGAAAAAGTTTAAATGTTTTCTCTTATATTGTATCCTCATGATATACTAATTTTGTATTTATAGAAGTTATTCTTTTATAGCATTTATAATATTATATAGACATCATTAGCATTAATAGCCACTTCTAAATAAGTATGGCTTTTTAACTTCATATATTAAAAAAAAAAAAAAAGAAGTAAAAATTCAAAATAAAAAATAAAATATTAAAGATAACTTTTGTCAAGTCTATGCAAAACAATCTATAAATCATAAATGTATCTAGATATATCATATATGATCCTTTGGTCACTTTATTATCTTGTGTTGCTGTTTTTTAACTTTTGCGCAAAGTTTAATTTTGAAATAGTTCAATATCTTGCCTAATTGTAGCTGTCTAATATAATTTATTCTTAGCCATTTTGCACTTTTTAAAATTGAAATAATCTTTAAAACTTAAAGGGTCTCTAAACCCTGTGAAAATTGTGCTAAAACTTACTATATATATATTTAGAAAGACTTCACATGTCTAATAAAAAGATGTGCTTTTACAATGTGGTTTTACAATAGCAAAATTCAAAATTCCACATCCAACAAATTAAAAAACATGCCAATTATATTAATAATTTTTATTAGTCTTTTGTTAAACTAGACATTATCCAATAATGAATATTTTTGTAGTGTAATTTTCACTATACCATTCTTATGCAAGATAGAGACTGGTTCCTATCCACTTTTAACACCTTGTGAAGAGATGTAATCATAAACATATGGCAATAGCAGAAACCAGTCTGGGATTGAGGATATTCTGCAAAGCTTGGTAAGAGCTTACTTTGCAAGCTCCATATATAACATTTGTAAATGCAAGCTTATTAAATTAGGTCATGTGACATTTGACTTGTATTTTTTTGTAATTTTATTTTTTGCTATTAAAGCTTTGGCAATTTTATATTGCTAAAGCTATTAATATATGGTGTATTTGAGCTTAGTTCAATCCCATGTGGTTATTTAAGTTAGATAGCTGGATTGGAAGACATGTGGATGTCTGAAAATTTCAGATTTTTTATTTAATAATTATACATTAAATAAAGTGCTGGGCTTGTCCTGCTATTTTTAATCTAATGCTTGACTATTCTGGCACCTCAGTGATGATATCAATAGCAGAAACTAGTCTGAGGTTGAGGATAATCTGCAAAGTTTGTTAAGAGCTTATTTTATGAGCTCTATATATAACATACGGCCAAAGACATGAAAAAAATTATGATCAACCAAGATTCACATTCCATGCTGACCCAGCCCTCCTCAGTTGGCCCAGACCACAATCTTTATACATATCTTTACCAATGTTCAGTACATATATAGATAGCAAATTACCATAGTTTAATTGACAAATTTGAAATATTCTGCCCTCACAACTTTGATACCAATCACTTAATGTAAGTGTATTAATTATTTTTATCAGTCATTCATTAAACTAGACATTATCCAATAGTGAATATTATTTCTGTAGTGTAATTTCTACTTCATTATACTCACACAAAAAAGAGATTGGTTTTCATTTATTTTTAATACCTAGTGGAGGGATATAATTATAAACATATGTGCAGTTTGAGGATCATAGTTCTTTTTCACATGTCTTTGGTCATATGCTTGTGATTACATCTCTCCACATGGTGTTAAAATGGGATAGAAGCAGTCCCTATCTTGCATGACAGTGGTGCAGTGAAAATTACACTACAGAATTATTATTCAACATGCCAATTAGTTTCGTGATTTAGTCATTATATTTTTGAAATCATACGAAACATTTTTAAATAATTGTTTTTCTGTTATGTTGCTAAAAAAATTGAGTCTTACTTTTGTTAAATAAATTGCAGCTCTCTCTGTATATTTAATTTAAATGTAAGTTATATCACTGTACTAAAATGCTCTATCTTTTAACTTATTAAATTTGGAAATAATAAATTGGAGTCTGAACTGCACCCATTTTACTTTGCCTTTCCATTTATGTCATGTTTATAGAAGAATCAAATCTTACTTCTATTAAATAAATTGTAGCTTCTCTCTATATATTTAATTCTAAGTTATATCACTGTATTGCAGCTTATACTTTACTATTTGATTCTGGTATTCTACTTAAAAACACGAAAATATTTAAACATAATATGATATCTTAAATTATTAATCAACCTGATTAAGAATTGCTTAAAGACTTGCATATTTTAATGTTAATTATTAAACAAAATTCTTTATTTGGTAGCATTCATAGCATTTAAAATATTCTGTAGATCTGTCACTGAATTGGCAAAGACATCATAATTATCAGAACAAGTAATTTTAAATATATATAAAAAAAATAGCTGTTTTTACTTTTAATCGATAATTCAAAAATTCCCATCAATTATGTCTTGCATCGTAATGCATGTGTCGCAAAGCTGCCTACAAAATATTTCACTGCCAAATAAAAAATGGAAATTAATGTTGAAATGAGTACTCATTTTTATTTAATGCGTATTTGCAATTTAAATGCCTTAAATTTTTCATCAGAAGTAATAATATCTTTTTTATCTTGTAGAAATGATGATTTAATAACTAACTTTAAATACTATAATAAACCCATTCAATTAATTGAAAAAAATGCATTGACCAAATATATAAAAATAATATATAAATTACAACGTTATGCTTATGATTTTTTTTGCATAAAAACAATTATATTTTCAGACTTCTTAGCTCTTTAAATTATATTTGTTTTTGGAAAAAAATGTTCCATGACTTGAAATAATCACTTTTCGAAATTACCTTTGTTGCTGTGAATAATGCTGATACAATTTCTGTAATCTTTTCACTTCCCTTTATTTTTTTTTTTTTTTACATTATTACTATAAAAAAATTTTTAATTAAGATCATGTGAATAATTTCATGGGTTTATATATTCATAAAAAAATCGAATACTTTTAAAAACACTAAAATATCATCCAATATTTTAAAAAGTTCTCCCAATATCTCATAAGGATTTGCAACATTCCACAAAGTCTTTTAACTTCATCAGGATGGATATGTTTGTTCAAATCTAATCGAGTAGTTATGATAAATTTAGAACTAAAAACTATCCATTTTTATATCATTATTTAGATCAAAATATTTCTCCATTTTATTATCACCACATAAAATAATATCACCAGTGTATTTCATAAGAATACAATGTTTAGTTTTAGATCCCTATGTTATTTTCAATACAACAGGATAATTTTTGAGTAATTATATTCAGAGAAAGAATGCAACATTTTTTCAGTGTTAATATTCTATGATTTTTTAAATCTTATTGTCATTGTTAAAAATATTTATGTCGCTTATAAAACACCTATTCAGCTTATTTATTTTTTTGCCAAGAAAAAACCACTATGGTTTCTAATAATCAAACCTTTAATAATAGAATCAATGTCAGAAAGACACCTATGATTAGAATTACTAGTATCCATAACACACTTTAAAGATAATTTTATGCTTTAGTAACATGACAATATTGAAAGTCCAGTTTGCAAATTTTAATGTTTAATAGCTGCTAAAATTTAGCAAAGTACTAAATGTTTCTAAAAAATAATTTTCAAATTTTATATAAATATGATTGGAGTGAAATCTATATTTAATGCAATTTTTATTTTAACATTGGAATGTGCTATCCTATGATCTGTTCAACAACATCATTGTCGTAACAGTCCTATATCATTTTGTACAGTGATAGAGCAATTGACTCTGGTACTCAAAGTTAATCAGGTTGTGATTCCATCTATTCTTTTCAATGCTCAAAATTTTTGTAAATTCCCAAATAGTAAGCCACTTGATTATATAATATGAATTTTATGTACATTTTAATTTCTAACTATAACAAAATCTATTTTATGTATTCTGAATATTGATGAATCTACATTTCTTTACAACAATCTTTGGTTACACAGAGAGTTCATGATGATCAGTTTAGATATTGT
This sequence comes from Epiperipatus broadwayi, assembly GCA_028023455.1. Lineage (NCBI taxonomy): Eukaryota > Metazoa > Onychophora > Udeonychophora > Euonychophora > Peripatidae > Epiperipatus > Epiperipatus broadwayi. The sequence continues at coordinate 1,886,531 of JAQFVV010012577.1, read as the reverse complement.
CTAAAAATTTAATAACACCATACCATTTGAGTTTAATGTAATAATATCATTATTTTCAATAATTTTGGGTTAACGTTAACTATTCATACTAACATGTGCATTGCAGTCTTCAAAAAGAAAAAAATAATTCTTAATAATATTGCTGTATTAATATTATTAATCAAGAAATAAAAGCTTTTAACTCTAAACAAATGTCAGAATATAATTGCTGATAAAATAATATTAGCATTTTATTTTTCCAGATTTGCTGCTAAAAATATTTAATTAATGAAATTGGATTTATTCCATTTCTAAAATCCAAATGAAACCTTTTTCATATTACATAATGTAATGAAATTCTGTTTTAAAATTTAAAATTCTACTTACGTTATTAAAAATGTTAAAAAATAATTGTTACAATCATTATGAATCTGTTCTTTTTTTCAGCCAATCACAACTTTCTATTCTACCATTATTATGAAATTTGTCTTCTTCAAAACAAATATTTTTGAATAACTCTGATTATAAATATTTTGTCAAAAATTAATGCTGCATAAATATTTTTGAAAAATAATAATAAGTATATAAACAAATTATAGAAAATAAATGCTTTTTCAAAATAAAAACAAAGTGATGAGTCTTTAAAAGCACTCTCTCATCCAAAAACAAAAAAATTATTAATCAATGGCATTACCATCTCATTTATATTGGGTTTCTCTATATGATAATGACATCTTGAGATTTTTTTAAAATTAATAAATCAATACCATTTGAATTTCAATTTTTGCTGTTTAATGAATGCAAAATCAGTAATTGAATGCTACAGCTACAAGAGAGAGAGAGAGAAAGTTTAGTCAAAACAATGAAAGTCTCATCATTTTATATGGATAATTTACAGAAACATCAGCTGAGAAATTCATACTATTCATTATACAATACCATTTTTTATCATAAATTGTAATTATCTTAACTTTTTTATCTTTAATTCTTTATGCTATCTCAAATTATGTAATTACTTATAATGTCCAATTTTGGAAGAAAAAAAAATTACCAAATCTAAATTGTTACCTTTTACAAGTTAATCTAATCTTCAACATATCACATAATCACCATTTCTTATGCTTTCTCATAACTATTATTAAAACAGGCAAAAACTCTCCATACAGTAGGCATTAGATAGGGATTTTATGTACAAGTCTTCTGGCATCCATTGATTAATCTGGATTGCACTGAGTGGCACTACTATATGGAGAGTTTTGCCTATTTTAATCTAATCTACAACTTGATGTAAGTGGTTTTGATCAATAAACACTACTTTAAAACTATGAAAAACAACAAAAAGCAATTGACTTACATGATTTCACAAAACTATAAAAGAAAAATCATGTCTTAGTATGTTAATATATTTTCATTTAATTGAATGACTTGACACTAGGGAATTCAGAAAGATAAGTGTATTTAGAATGATGGGTGATACACTATTTATATTAGATGTTTGTGAATTTTTTGATTAAACCATTTTCGGGAAAATGCATTGAAATAATAAAATTCAATTGACTGGTGAGTATCTCCAGATCTGTTTTCTCTGGAATATTTATTATGGGACATTTTACATCACTTGTTCATGTTAACAAGCTAAGAGCAATGCAAATATTAAAGAACAACATCATAATTTGAAGCAGTAAGACAAAATTCTATTATCTTAGAAATATGCAAAGATTTTGTGTTATCTAAGTTACAAAATAATTAGAAAAAAATGAATATCAATTTGAACATCTGTACAATTACATAGATACCACTCTATAATTAACTCTCTGCCTGTAAAATGGTAGTTTTCTCTCAATGTGTTGAAACTGCGAGAGGGCATACTTTTTATATAAACAAATACATATAATGTTACCGGGCCCTTTTTTTTATTTTCAACTTTAACATTATTTAATAAAATGGAATAATTACATTTTTAAATTACATTAGACATTTTAGCACCTTGCGGCATTTTGAAATCTATTTTTAAACAATTTACGAAACAACATTATTTTGTAAAAAAACATTATTTTCAAAAATACGAAAATTACAATATTTTAAATTACATTTCACAAGTCAGCATGTAGTACTGGAATGTAAATGAGAGGCAATGGTTTTGCTGGTCTGAAAGATTAGCCAAAAGATGCAGTACTCAATTTACGAATTGACATTATTTTCTAAAATACAATAATTACATTTTTAAATTACATTAGACATGTCAGCACATCATGCTGAAATGTGCAGGGCGGGGGACAGATGGTTTTGCCGATCCAAAGGATCAGCCAGAAGATGCACTACTCTGAATCAAACCAAGATTATGATTTGCAAAACAATGTGCAACCTCAGACATTTTATTTGTCTCGTATCTGTTCTTAATCTGACCAAAAGATGCAATGTGCAACCTCAGCTATTTCATTTGTCTCATAGCTGTTCTCATGCAATCATGTCTTTTTGTGTGACTTGTGTGAAATGGTGCTTGGCCCAACCCTTTTACAATTGTTTTCACTTTCCGTGATGTGTAAGGAAGAGCAGGGATGGGTTTACAATTATTAGTATGTACTAGTATGTCAATGAGAGTGTAAGATCATTATTATGAAGGCATATTACAACAGTTCTGGCCAGTTGAATTCAAAACACCCTCATGATATACAGTAGCAATCTGTTAAGTGTGCACATTTGCATAGGGTCATGAAGCACATCGGCGGGCCATAATTTTGATGTGCAATCAAATATAAGCCTGTAACAGATAATATGAACAGAACTTTTCTATAGGCTGTAACTTTCTATGCAAAAGTACAGAAGTATTGGGCCATGTAAATGGCATATTTCTGTGTCTTTGTATAGAAAGTATGCCCTGTCACGTTTTCAACATGCTAAGAGAATACTTCCTGTAAATTTTTATTTTATATTATAACATTTCTATTACCAAGTTTAACCATTCTAATATGCATACAGAAAGTTAAACAAGGATTATAATAGCAATCTATTCTTTGTTTTTAGAAGGAAATACATTTAATTTGCTAATGATGTTAAAATTTAGGAATGGAATTGATACTTGAGTCAGAATCAAATCTGATCATTTTAATTATGAAATAGTAAAATAAAATATAAAGAAAGGGTGTATTTTAAACAATGAGTGTACTACAACAAATTACAAGTCAAATTAATAAATACTACTCACATAGCATTCAACCTAGAAATTGATTAATATTCTTCTAGCTATGAAATAAATTAATTAACTAATATTTTGCCAGAAAACTGAAAGAATAGACTAGCCATATATTATTTTATGTTTTTGATTAGTAAAAAACTTAGGTTGTTAACAATGTTAAAGTTTAAAAGTGTATATATATATATATATATATATATATATATATATATATATATATATATATATATATATATATATATATATATAAACCATGAAAGAGTCAATTAAAATATTAAAGAGACCTACTGGTTTAAATAGGACTGATGAAGCACAATGCATTCCAGCTATGTGGAAACTTCTCATTTGATCTAATATTAACTTAAAATTAATAGGTGAAAAAACTGAGGGAAATAAACATTTTTGATAAGTCTCATATTGTGAATGCTGAACTACTTCAAGTTGAGTCTCATTTCTCATCTCGCACTGAGTTACGTTATTGTTTGAGTTCTAACGATTTTTCTTCCAAAAGTTAACCTTGATAATGGTGGTTGCTAGTCCATTGAATTATTAGATTGTAATGCAAAATAATACATGATTTATTTCCAAAAATTATAATTTATTTACATCATACCACCATGAAAACATTATATATATATATATAAATAAATAAATACCTAATGAACTTTGAGTTTATTTCATATATTAATTGATTAGAGTAGTTTTCTTGTATTACATTGTAATGGATAAAGATTTAGCTTCATTATGCCTCATAATTTGGGTAAGCCAAAATGTAACAGACAGTAGACAACTCATCAAACCTCACAGTTGGGTGACAAAATTTAACTGCCAATATTCACAACTGAGCAGCCAAAATATGACAGACAAATAGTAATAGGTAATAGAGAGATCATACTATTGGGCAACAAATGTAAAAATAAAATATATATTACTATGTATAATTCAGGTAGCATGACTTCACTGGTTCCATAGTTTTATGGTTCAGTTATAATAACAAATATTATCATTCATGAATCATTATTAAAATTAGCTAACATATTGATGTCCAAAATAGAATGTATAACAATTTAAAACAAAAAGATCAAAAAATAATTATATGTGATTGTATCTAAATTTATAGTTGACTTTACATAACTATATTAAATGTAAATTCAATACATAATGTTATAACTCTAATTTTGCTCACAAATTATAGTAGTAATAATAATCCACCTTATAAACTCATGTATTTATAATATGCCAGTGAGTTTATAATTTGATAAATGTTTTATTTAGTAAATAATTAATTCAACACATAGATTATCTATTATCTATTGAATATGTAGTTTGGAGTAGTGATTCAATATCTCATAAGTCATATAATTTATAGAATAAGTAAATCAAATGATCAAATGATGCATTGACTAATAATAATATGCAAAGTTATTAAGATAATAACAGAAAAATTAAATTTAATAATTATAAATTTAAAAATCCATTACATTATTATCTATTCCAGATATATTGCAATCTATACTTTAAATAATATTTTAATATGTATATTTCACAACTGCAACAAAAGGTTTAGTATATAGTATCTTTTGCACAATAAAAGTTTTTTTTGAAAAAAATACTTTTAGATCAAGTAAAGCTTTCTATATAATTAATTCCACGTATTTAAAATAAAAATTTAAATATTAAATAGGCTTTTTTTAAAAAAATTATTTTGCTTAAAGCAAAACAGACAAAACTCTCCATATAGTAGTACCACTCAGTGCAAGCGAGAGTAACAGTTATGAGCAGGCATAAGAAATGGTGATCACGTGATGTTTACTAAAAGTAATAATACTAATCAATTCAAGTCTTAAGTACTTGATCAACTTATTAAGTTCGTATAGAATAATATAAATAAACTATATTATTGTTTTAGATTTTGAAAAGAAAGAATTTTAAATAGATATCTATAAATATATTATTATTTTATGTATATTGAAAGTAAAGTAAAAGTTAATTTAATGATAATTTTCATAAGTCATTTATTATACTAGTGCCTGTTATTACAGTCTACATCTTAGTATTCTCATTTTTTTACTATATTTTCTGTAATATTCCCACAATGATAGCAATAATCCATATCTCCATGTACATTGTCTTGAAATGGTATTCAGCTATTTACTTTTTATTCGATATTACTGTTTATATCTACGTGTGAACATCGACAGTTTCAAACTATCCAGCATAGTATTTACCACAGCATAGTATTTACCACATTACAAAAATGATTATTTATTTATTTATTTTATTATTATTATTATTACTACTACTACTACTACTACTATTATTATTATTATTATTATTATTATTATTATTATTATTATTATTATTATTATTATTATTATTATTATTATTATTATTATTATTATTATTATTATTATTATTATTATTATTATTATTATTATTATTATTATTATTATTATTATTATTATTATTATTACTACTACTACTACTACTACTACTACTACTACTACTACTACTACTACTACTACTACTACTACTACTACTACTACTACTACTACTACTACTACTACTACTACTACTACTACATTTCAATAAAGGCTTTATTGATCTCAATGGTTTACATAAGTTTACATCTAGAAAATTTGAAATTTAACATACAATGAATAATATTAGGGTAAACACATATAAATGAATTTAGTGGTTACACTTTGTGGTTAATGGACTATAACAATATAAAAAATAAAAAAGCAAAAATAATCAGAGTTCTAAAGTTTGAGGAGCTTATTTAGTTTTGTCCGCATGTCACTTTGAATGTTAGTTATATGATAGTTTTCTTTGCAGCATTCACAGCATTGATGGTTGTTTTAACAATGACCATGTTGCTGCATATAAGTGGGGGTTGGTTATTATTTTATCTTTATTTCGAATGTGTAGCAGTTTGTTGCTAAAGGTAGCTGGGTGTTGTCTGGTGTTATTGCCAATTAAGAAAGTACATCGGGTGCACCAGTACACATATAGAACAAATGTGGCTGCCCTAATGCTAGGTATTGATCTTCCCTGAAAAGCAGCTATTATGTGATTAATGATTGTACCCAGTTTTCTGTAGGTGTTACACATCATCTGTCATGTTTGGTTAAGTGCTACACATTGATAAATAAAGAGGTCCAGTGTCTCTTCTGCTCGATGGCAGAGTCCACAGAAAGGGTCAATAGATATATACATTCTTTTATGATAAAGAAAGTGGGTTGTTGGCAAGGCAATGAGATTGATTTTCATGATAAAATCAAAGTATTTGGGCTCTAGAGCCCATTTTTTATATTCCTTGAGTAGTCGCTTGTTGTTAATTCCTAGCATAGGTTGTATAACATTAGTATCTGCTTCTCTGTTTATTAAACCATAAATATCCCAGTATGAATACTTATGCAAATACTGTTCTGGAATCTTGTCTGTGATTTTGCATTGGTATATAATGTTGGTAAAAAAGGAACCTTTTGGAGGTGGTCTATCTGTTGGAGTAACTTCTAGCAAGTGGTTAATTTTTGGGTATTTGGCAAGTATTGTGATTATTGAGCTCCTTAACTTTTGTAGATGAAAAATATTGATGTTGTGCAAGCCAAGTCCATTTTTTATTAGGGGTTGGCTAAGTTTTTTTGTGGAAATTGCTAGTTTTTCTGGCCCAAAGTAGTTTATTATATATGGTTTTAATTTCTGAAATTAACCCCTTTGAGAATGAAATAATCGGTACATAGTAAGTTATTTTGGTTGTGATAAGCTGGTTAATTAACTGTACTTTGGAATATAGTGAAAGATGTGCCTTGGACAAGGAGTTTATAATTTTTGTGGCTTCTTCTTTAAGTTTATTTTGGATATGGCATCTCATTCCTGTAATTCCCATATGAAATGGGAACCCAAGGAAAGAGTTTGATTTTGATTTGTAAATTGATGTACATGGTTTACCAGTGTATAGTGACCAGGCTGTGGTTTTTTCTGGATTAAATGTTAATTCATATTTTTGTGAATATTCTTGTAATATCTTTTGGAGTTGCGGTATTTGTTTTTTTGATGTTAGGAATATGGTAACATCATCCATATAGGCAATGCATGTAGTGCACTGTGGTGTGTCTGGTATCTCGATCCCAGTAAATACATTTTGTATGTTTTTAATAAGGCGATTGATGTAAAATATAAACAATAGTGAACTAAGAGGGGATCCTTGGGATATAGATTTGGTGGGTGTGAAAGATGGTGAGTTTCTTCCATTTAAAGTTATATGGATCTCTCTGTTCAGAAGCAGGTTAGCAATTATATATAAATGTGTTCTAGGAATTTCTGTGTCATTTAGCATTTTTAGAAGTGTGTATATATTGACTGATTCAAATGCAGCTTTTATGTCAAGCTGCACAACAATGGGTCTGTATTTTTTCCACTGTTTTACTGTGGCTAGAATTGCTTTGAAGAATAAGGCTGCTTCTGTTGTTGAAGAGTTTTTCTTTGCATATTGTGCTTCGGAGATAAGTGGTATTATATACAGTTCAATTTCATCTTTAATAATTTTCTCCATAACTTTGATCGGCAAAGGTCCCATAGATATTGGTCTGAGGTCTGTAATAGGTGGGATAATTGCTTTCTTTTTATTATAGGGTACTATGCCTATTGGATAGACACCCTCCATGGGTTGAATTTGTTGTGCTAGATGGTTTGCTAACTGACACAAATATTCTGTTGTGAATTTACTTAGATGCTTTAATACAAACAATGGGACTCCAGGACTACCTGGATGGCAAGCGTTTCGAATAGTATTTAGTTTTGTTGTGAATAGATTTTTTGTGAATGGGATTTTTGTCTCTGGTAGGCCAAACAGATTATGTGGTATTTTATAAGGTTGTTTTTCTTGTAATTTCTCTTTAAAATATTCAAAAATTGGCATAATCATATTGTGTCCTGTATATGTTCCACTATTTGTATATAATGCCATTGGCACTTTTACATCTGGTTGGTTCCCCAGTGCCCATCTTATATAATCCCTTGTTCAAGTGTGTGGCCTGGTTAGGCATACCTTGCTTTTCTTTATCTTCAGATAGCTTTTGAGTTCATCACATGCTTTATTGTATGCATGTGTAAGCTTGAATATATACTGCTGGGTGCAGTGTGATGGGTTAATCATGATTATTCTCTGGTGTAACTGATCTGCCAGAAACAAAAGTCTTGATGGTGGAGGTTGTTTTTTTGTTATATGGTTGATGTTAAAGGACAACATTCCCATAAATGCTAGATATTTCTGGACCAGGTTCAAACTCATATCTTTGATTTTGTTTAGCATTATGTAGGTCTCAGAGAACAGAAATTCAGGGATTGTTTCTGGGAGTAAAACTCTTATTGTTCTTGTAAGTGGAAAGGGTGATATTTGAATTTGGGCACAGTCAATTGTGACTATTTGAGCTGAGTGATCGGAAAAAGTTGAGGGAGTTAGTTTTATTTCAATAAGGTGGTGAAGCATTGGAGAATAAAAGCACAGATCAATAACTGAAGAGAAGCAATTATTGTGGAAAGAGATGGCATCATCTGGCAAAAAACCTTGGCCACTCATTAGTGGTATGTTTATTCTGTGAAGCCAATGTTGGGTAAGTTCCTGATATTTTAAATTAAAATCTCCAATTATGACGGTTGGGTTTGAAGTTGTAGCTAACCTTGAATTAATGTTTGCAATTATGGTATCTATTTTTTTATCCTGTAAAGGCATATATACAAAAACCAGATTTATTGTTATGCTTTTTTTGTTGAAGGTTGCAATTAATAAGTTCATGTCAATGTGAATTATTTTGAACATTGTGAATGGGCAATTTCTAGCAATTATGAGTCCGGTGCCAGCTGAGGGAGAGGAAGAGTCTCTGGAGCATGCACAGAAACCTTCCATATTTAAATGTTTAGCTGGGTCAGTTTGTGATCCAGCATAAATTTTTGTCTCAAGTATACCAAGCAAGTGTGGTTGTATATCCTTGATCCAATGTTTTAACTTATTAATTTTTGAGGTTGAGTTCAAACCCCTGACATTGATTGCCACAATTTTTATTTTCATTATATGTTTTTTGGTTGAGATTTAAATATTAGGGTTTATCTGGTGTTTTTTCCCATTCATTCTCATATTCCATTTCCAGATCTTCATCTGTTTCCACTGTAGTTGTATTGTTGTGATCAGAAAGACTAAGGTTGGATTCTGTTTTGATTTTTTGGGGCCCTCTATTTTTCTTTGGTGGGTGGCCTGGTCTCCTTCTTTGTTCTGTGTCAGTTTTGGTGATTTGAGGCATATTTGGGGTGATAGCTTCCATAATTTCCATTGTTGTATTATTTTTAATATTGGGTGTTTGGTGTGTTATATATATTTTTTCTTGATCACTATTACTATGTGAGTTTATTTGTTCGTTTATTATCTATTTTTCATCAGTATCTTTGGTAGGCTGACTTAGATTGTGCGCTGTTTTTTCCATTGGAGCCTCTTGAGGCTGTTGACTTTCTGTTTTTTTATCAGAGGGGGTTTGAATTCTATTGGTTGATTTTGTTGCAGAATTTCAGGTGCTGGAAATGTGTGTGCAGTTTTTTTTATTATTCAATTGCTGTTGATCTGTGGTTTTTTTATTAATTTTTTCTTGTTTATTAGTTGTTTTCGTTATCTGTTTTGTACTGTTTGACTCCGGTTGGTAAGTTTCTGTTGGTTGATCTTCAGAACTCGGTTGGTTTTTCTGGTTGATTTTGGTGTTGCAATCGATTGCTAAGTGTCTGGTTTCATCGCACGCAAAACATCTTGGCCTTAATCCTTTTATGTGAATGGTCAGTATTGCATTCTGGTCAATTATTTGTGTTGGAATATCCTCCAGGTTTACATTGTCATTCAGCTTTATTTTGAAATGAAAGTTGTTGCTGAAAACTGGTATGGGGATGTCGGATAAGTAGATTTGTTTTATATAAATAGCTTTGCCAAATGACTGTACTAATTTTTGAAAATCCTGAATGGTATATCCGAAGTAAGTGTTTTTAATTATTCCATTACAATAGTTTTGCAAGCTTTGATCGACTATTATTAGCACGTAGCTTCCCAAAGTTTTTACTTTAGTTTGAAATCTTGCATGCTGATGTTCATCGAAAAACTGAATTGCAATGTATCGCGAGTTTGGATGCTCTCCAATACTAGAGACTGTATCCCACAATGCTGTTGCTGTCAGATCCTCGTAAAGAAGCTCTCTGGGGAATTTATAGGGTGTTAAATTCCTATCGGTGACAGCTAACACTAATGATCTTGGTGAAAAAATTTTTTGGAAAGTTGCGAATAATTTTTTTGGGATGGTGCTGTTGAAATTAACGTTTATTTCTTGCAGTTCATCTTGATTCCATATTGTTGGGGAGGGCTCTTCATTATTGTTTTCTATGAGGTTTAAATTATTTATGTCAGCTTGATTTACCTTCCTAAATCTTGCTGTCTGTGTTAATGCTGGACTTTTTTCGATGCTGTGAGGCTGCTGGTTTATTTTTGTTATATTCGTGTATGTTTTTGCGATAGTCGCAGTTTTCATTTTATCACCGTTTGTTTGAGCGCAATTTACATCCTTTGCTTCTTGATGCGATGCCATGCTTGTTTATGACGTTAGAATTTATTTTTTGTTATGAATGACCATATTACTTACTTTTTACTAGAAAACAACTGTTCAGTAATCAGCCATCACTGTCTTTATCTATCATAGATATATATCACAGTTTTTAAGTGTGAAAATGATTAGAATATGGGGGGGGAAAGATTATTAATAAGACTTTCGTTCTTGATGACTTAGGCATACACACGCATGCGCATTCTTTATTATTATTATTATTATTACTACTACTACTATTACTACTACTACTACTGCTACTATTACTACTACTGCTACTATTACTACTACTACTATTACTATTACTACTACTGTTACTATTACTACTACTACTATTACTACTACTACTATTAAGTTTCAACAATAGTAAACTTTATTAATTCTTTTAGTTACATAGTATTACAATGCCATAGGAAGATACATGTTTAATCTTATTGTTGTCAGTTCAATTTTGAGTGCTACAATATTCATTTTTTTAAAAGTACATACCTATACAGGCAATTTGTACATGATTCTATCCACTTTAGAAATGTCAATTAAGCACATTTTATTGTCCAATAGAAGCATAATGTGGACCATACTTTTTTTAATCCTTTGGAAATAGGAGATATAATTTAATCATTATTTTTTGACTTCCAATCTTGTGATATATCATGGAAGACATTATATAAATTTTTTTTATCGCTCAGCCTTTATATTTTAGTTTGCCCTTCAAACCCAAAGTCCCATGATCATATTTGGGATCATTAAAAACTTACAGTTTATCCATAAACCAGAAACTTCATTCTTTATAACTTTGCTGTTTGTTTAAGCAGGGACCAAGTAGCTGCATAAATATCCGAGCTGGTGATCTGCTTGTCTCTAACTTGAATTTTAATTAACTTCTTCTTTTTCTTCTTCTTCTTCTTCTTCTTCTTCTTCTTCTTCTTCTTCTTCTTCTTCTTCTTCTTCTTCTTCTTCTTCTTCTTCTTCTTCTTATTATTATTATTATTATTATTATTATTATTATTATTATTGTTATCATTATCATTATTATTATTATGAATATTAATTAAGAAAGGTTCATGCCCTCTCCTTCATAATACCTACTCAAAGTGCATTATGGCTTGTACATCAAATCCATAAAATATTAAAAAAAACAAAGTTAATATATTATTTTATTTTAATTTAAATAATATACACATTCACTCTTGAATTCATTCTGAATTTAAATTTATTTTTAAAATGTATATATATATATTGTACCAATATTGAAATTGGCACATGATGATTTTGCCTAAAAAATTATTAAATAATAAATAAGTTATAAAAATCTAAAAGGTTTCTTTAAGTAAACAAAATCAGTTTGCTATCAAAAGTAAAATCAAAAAATCAGAGTTTTAAAATAAAAATCTTTCATAAAAGTTTTTGAAATAAAAGTTACAATTAATTAATCAGAAGGGGAAAGGGGTGTTTCATTAGAAAAGTCAAACTAAAAGTTTTATAAAAGGAAGTAGAGTTTTTTTTATTAGTATTCGTAAAATATAAATAATTAAAAGCTTCAAAATACAAATCTCTTTTCATTCGAAATTAAAGAACAGTAATCTTAAAATTAGTTATATAAGTGTGTGTGAGTGCAAATAAGTGTATGTGTGTTAGAATAATATTAAAAAAAATATAAATGAAAGTTAGAAAGAAATTATGTTTGGAAAACACAGCGATGGCTATTAAGTTAAATAACAATTTAAAAAAAAATCACACCACCAGGGGGCTACTAATTAAAGATATAAAAACAACATGTTTATGAAAGCTACTACTAATTAAACAATCTTCAAAAACACATTGTCAAAGGATTAGGAATTTTGACAACACATATTGCTGGAGGATATTAAAACAAAAACACTTCATGTATATAAATAGCCAGATTTTTATTGGACATCAGTTCAGCCTAGTTCCCAGTGACAGTCTTGTTTCAGTTCCGATAACAGTGCAGTTTATATTATGTATCCAGAAATAGAAATGCGGTGTTGAACAGCTTTTGGGAATATACACTTTACTTCAGTACTTTAGTCCAACAAGATCATCAAAACCTGACTGTGAAATAATGTCTGCATAACAGCTCAGAAATCCTCCACCAATGATCAACTATCTCCAGGAATAAAACCAACGGATTAGCATCCAATCTCTTCAAGAAACATCAAATCTAACAGGTTAGATATACTCCGTCAGAAGCAGTCAACAACAAGCAATATCCATGTTTCAAAAATCCTAGGTAAAACATTTTATTGTTCTTTTTATATATAGTAGCCACTGCTGTAATTCGTAAATCCTGCAGAGACAAGTAAGTTAAACTATATATCATACATAAAATGAACTATTGATATGTATGTTTAAGTTTCAAATGCTATGTAATACTTTATTATTATATATGTGAGTGTATGAGTTAATATGTGCATGATCATTATATCAGTGTTATTAGTTAAATTAGATAAATACCAGTGTTCTATTATTAAAATCTACAGGAATATTTAAACTAGTTTAGAAATGTCAATTTAAAATATGCATGTGTTTTATTGTAATTATAAAATGTTTAAAATTAGTAAATGTTAGTTAATAAATTGTCTTTAAAATTAAACTTTATTTGTCGGTCAATTCTTTTTATAAATTCCTTTTACAATTCTTTTATCAATTCTTTTGACTACTAATTATGTATAATCTATTAGTGATTACAAAAAGTTGAGCTAGTCATGGATATTTAGGCATTGAGTTAGTGGCCATTGCTCAAAGTGCATTATTTATTCATTCTTGGATAAATAACTGGCGCCCGTGTTTATACACAAACAAAAAAAGTGCTTTGAACTCTGGTGTTGAACTCAACAGTCAAGAAGAAGTTATGTCCTGGAAATGTAATGCTAGTTATATATTTTATAGCTATCATTTGGGGATACATACTCTCTGAGTATGTTCTTCTCTGCCTAATAGGCTGGTGTTTCCGAGGACACATATTCAAACCCGGTATAATATATATATATATTATAACGAACCACTTTGCCCGCTGAAGGGTCATATTAGTAAATTCATAAAAAGGGCTATGGTTAACTTGAGATTTAACCTTATATATATAAATTTTTTCCTCTCTGCATGATCCCCGGGCATATTTATGGATAGCGTGTTTGCTTCCAAGTGCCAAACCTATTTGCGATGAACAAATAAGAATTACACCGTGGGACTCTATAGATGCAGAATATACCCCGATAGCGACTCGATAGATATTTACTATCGCTTTACCTTTCCCTGTAATTTAAGAGGGAGGGGTGTTAATTAGCCTAGCTCATCTCAGGGGTGGTGGTCATTAGACCGTGGACAGGAACTATGGATTCCGACGCTACTTTCTTTTAACTGAAGGTGGATGGATATACATAACCAAATTTCTGTCTATCAAAAAAAATAAACGATTATAGAAATCCCATCTTATCGATTAGATTTTCTCTGCGCAAAAGGGGAATTCCCGTTTAACTTCAGATGAGTGCGCTCGCTACCCTACCCTAAATTCCTCCATACTGGTTGTTCAAGATAGAGCATACGTTTTATATTAATTACGAAATCTTTAGCTCTATAACTATGAATCTTATTAAAATAATATAAATAAAAGAATAAAAAAAAAAATATTCACAGATATTCATAACATTAAAACAATTTATTATAAAATAAGAAGGTTAGTATTTATTTAATTGACCCGCCATTATTCATAACTCGTGCTTCTTAGAATGTCAAGCATACACACACATACGTACAGATTAAGCATTTTATTCTTTGGATCTTTATAGGCAACACAACATATTATTAATGTTCTTTTATTAAATTGCTTCCCTGGACTTTGTAGTTTGAAAGTTTTATTGAAACATGTTTTAAATATAGAGAATTTAATTTATTTCAAAGTTCCGATGGATGATGTAATCTGTTTAAGACTCGGATTGTGTTTTAATAGCAAATCAATAAGCAAATGATATAGTTCACGTTACCTTAACATTCCCGGGAATTTAGGCATTTCAAAGGCATATGTCTTACGATGTCAATGGCTTTAAAACTGGACGATCTCATAGTTAGTTTTCCCCGTAGCTATCATTGTTCCTTGCCGTCGATGACCGGAATTCAGCGTTCTTTAACTATCCTTTTTGCAGCACCGTCGGGATCGTAGGGCAGGCCTTCATCGCCTGTCAAGTGAAGGGTTTTTACCCCACTCGATGCATGATACGTTTTTTTTTTTGTTCTATTTAGCTCTCTGGACCCATGGAAGAAGAAGGATATCCCCTGGCTGTTTCCTTTTATATCCCCTCTCTTCTCGTCCTTTCACGTCCCTTTCCGTGATTCCATCCCTCGAAATTCTCCGGTTGCGTCACCCAACCGGACTATGACTACGTCATCGCGGTCGCCATTGTACTAAAACCTGCATTTGTATTTTAGAAAGATCTCATTTTGCTTTAACTGGCCATCTACTTGAAATATATCAATCATGTACATATATATACTCACATGCCACAAACACTCCAATAAAGCATGAGTTTTACGAAGTTTTTCCTCCCTTTTAAAATTAAACAAATAACAACTAGCTACAAATAAATATACGAATAACATACTGTTAATATTGAATTATTCCCACCACCATTTAATATTAGTATTTACAATTATTAATAACTTTATTAGTTAATAGTGTTAGTAATATCTATATCCATTTATCTTGTAACTTTTGGCGGACCATTGGCTCTCCTCAGTCCGCACCTTGTTACAATATATATATATATTGTGCCCTTTTTATTGGAACACCCCATCATAAAAATATATTGGGAATAAACTATATTATATATAATTTTAAATTTTATAAAACAAAATTAATAATAATAATATTCATTTATTAAATTATGAAAAATAATAGTATTTTAATCACATTAGAATTTGAACTTGAACTTAAATAATTTAAACTAGTATAAAAGTTAAATTTTGTTAAGATATTTATTTTTAAAGATATCTAAATAATAAAATAAAAAAACTATAAGTTAATAATATTTCATAATAAAGAATCATTCGATAGTGATTAAAATGGTAAGGGAATTCAAGTCTAATTTGATAAATGGAAATAGGCATCATATAGATGAATTATCATGTCTGTGTGCATTTGGGATTATTTACCAATAACTGTTTCTGATAAAATCTTAAGTTAATTTCTAACATAAATGATTAACCTTCACTTTCTGAATCCTCCCTTGCTGTCCATACATCTGCATCCAATGCATGTCTTCCTATTTCCCTTTGAACTTTTTCTAAGTAATTTAATAACCTTTTACTAACATATAATGCATCATTACCATATGTTAACCCTGCTACTCCAACTCCCATATAATTTTAGCTACATCATATTTATTATATGAAAACACTGTTACTTTCTTTATCAATCCCATTCTTTTCCTTGCTTCATTTATCAATTTTTACTCCCATTCATCCCAATAATTTTTCTGATTACTTAAAATAATTATCAAATAACTATATCTATTCACCACACTTAACTTAATATCTCCCAATAAAAATTGTACATCTCTTTTCCCAGTATTAACCATCATTATATTTATTTTTTCTTCACTAAATTTAATCCCCATCTCTTTACCCACCCTTGCACATGTCCTCAGCATAACTTCCATATCTTCTCTTCTTTCTGCACACAAAAATATATCATCTGAAAAAAAAAGACCTAAAAAAATATATACACCCTTACTACCTCTTAACGATATCTTTATCCTTCTTCCTAATCTTTCTATTGCTCTTTCTATTTCACTCAAATACAACACAAATAAAATAGGTGACATAGGGCATCCTTGCCTTAGTCCCACCCCATTTTTAACTTTAACTTATTCTATATTCCCTAATTGATATATATATATATATATATATATATATATATATATATATATATATATATATATATATATATATATATATAATTATTTTCATATAATTTCTTAATAATATCTACTAAAGCTTCATCCATTCCCAAATTTGCTAAACTTATTCATAATCTATTTCTATTTACTCTACCATATGCCTTCTCTATATCTATAAAACTATTCATATCCATAAGTTGTGTAACTACAAATAAATTATCTCCTATACACCTATCTAATCTAAAACCTCCTTGCATTTCTCCTACTACATTATTCCCTTCCATCCATTTTACAACTCTTCTAGCCACCATATACAAGAAAACTTTATATAAAACTGATGTTACAGCTATCAATCTATAATTATTTAACTTTCTATGATCCTTACCCTTTCTTTTAAATAATAATCTTACTCTTGTATTACTCCAACTACTTGGGAAAACTCTATTCTGTGCCATCTTATATAGAAAGACAAGTGAAAAAGAAGGTGGACCGCCTTCTTCTTGTTAAATTCTCTGTCTTGTATTTATGATTTGATCGCTATTGAGAACATCTGATTGGCTGTTGGATAGTGATGAGCATGAGAAGTGTGCAGTCTCTCAATTTAATTTCAAATACTGTTTTCACTTTATAAAATAAATATTATTTAAAACAGGATAATAACTTTACTTTTGCCCTATATCCTAAATTCATTACCATCTCTGCTGCCCATCCATATAAACCTCTTGCTTTTCCACTTTTCATTTTTTTCTCTACCTCATTCAGCTCATTTTCTGAAAACCTAATAAATTAGAATTTGGTGACATCTTTTATTACTTACTGTCATTATAATTTTATTGAAGTCTTTTTACTTTATTTATTAAAAAAAAAACAATATAGTTTTATATATATAGAAACTGCAAGTGTCTATTCATGAACAAAACACTTGGAGTGATTTCCAGTTGAGAAAAAAAATTAATTAAGTGGATTTATGGCACGACTGGTGCTTTAACTCTTTAGGAACTCCCAAGCTATAAAACCAATTCCATTATTTTGAGAGTGGATGGATAACAGCCTTTTCATCGCCCATCCTGTAAGTAGTGCGTATTAGCATGGAAAACAAATTGCCTCCACATGGAAATGAGAATTTATTTTAATGAGCTCCTGATTAAAGACAGCAAATTATAAAATGTTAATTTTAAACTTTCTAGTAATAAACAAACAATAAATACATTAATTTGATGTCAGAAAACTAAATATTTATGCCCAGAAATAAAATAAAAAATAAACAAAAAATAGGCACTATTTATTCATTCATTTATGAATAATTTAAATAATTTATTTTTATATCATTTCACAATATGCATATGCCTTTTACAAATTCTCTTAATGTATATCCCTTTTGATTTATTTACAGATCACAGATTATCTATTAATGACATTGCACTTGCATTAAAAATATATCTGACCATATAATTATTCAAATGTTTCTTCAGTATATTTTATAATTTACTAAAAATTAAATAATACCGTTATAAAATAATTTATTATAGTGTAATTGCTTTTTAAAATAAACAAACAAAAAATAATAAATGCAATATTTTTTTATATAAGTAATTTAATTAACCTACTAAAAAAAATCTTAAATTTTTACTATGCTAAATAATTATTTTTTTAAAGAGAAAAAAATTTCAAATTCCCTTTATGTGATATGATCAATACTTTAAAACAAATATTAAAAAACTTATTTGGGAAAAAAATGCAAATAATTGTATATTTATATAAATTTAAAATGTGTAGCATACTTTAAAAAAATCGTCGTGATTAAAAAACATTACTTAATCAGACTTGCAAGATCAGTTAATAAAAAAAATGAAATATAACAACTTATATATATATATATATATATGTAACACAATAATAGAATAAATGTCCGCTATTAAAAATATTGTAATAATATGTAATTATATCCCAAATAATGGTGAATCACAAAATAAATTCCAATATAAACTTTAATTTGTAGTAGTACATTCAATTATATTCATAATCATTTTCAACCAAACTGACTTAATTTCAAAATGGAGCAAAATAGCATTAACCACATGTCGATTTACATATCCCATAATTCACTAATTTTAATATTCATTGATTATCTGCTTATTATCGTACTTTTATAATGATTGCCTCTTTAATTTTTATTAAACATTATAAAAATATGATAATAAACAGATAATCAGCAAGTATTATAATTAGTGAATTATGGGATATGTAAATTTGAATTATGGGATATGTAAATTGATGTGTTTTCCAGTTGATGCTGTTTTACTCCATTTTGAAATTAAGTCAGTTTAGTTGAAAATGATTATGAATATAATTGAAAGTATTACTACTGATTAAAGTTTATTTCTGAAATTTATTTGTGATTTACCATTATTTGAAATATAATTACATTGTGTATATAAATGCATGAAAGAATTCTGACAGATACAGAGCACACCACCAGGTTGAAATCACTATCTATTTATACAAGTTTAGATAATATGAGTGTATGAATATATATGTAATTTACACAAAAAAACTATCTTTTGCACATGAGCTATGAATATTCAACACTCCATACCAATAAATACTTTAAAACTATAGGCAGTCACATGACTTAGAGCATACTTTTAAATAAACCAACATTTATTGATAGTTCTGGGGGTGTAATATGATTTTACTTAACAGGCAGATTTTTTAGATCAGTTTATTACTTTTAAAAGTTCAAATGATAAATGGCAGAGTAGAGGAAGTATCTCGTTTTTAATGGTCTGTGATAATGAACCACCTTAGTTTAAATAGATGTAAATACTAAATAGTGTAGCATTTTTAGATATATATGCAATGTAGATGGAAAAAAATCTATCTTTTACTCATATTCTATGAATAATCAGTATTCCTCATCAATAAATGAAAATTGAACATTCACACACACACACACATATATATATATATATTATATATATATATTCTAATGTGTTTTACAATATATATATATATATTCTAATGTGTTTTACAATGTATACTTATTTTTGTTTACATTTATAACAATATATAAATAATTCCTATAGCTACTCTCATTATTCATAATTTGAAAAAATAAATAAAAATACTCTACAAATTTTACAAGTGCAGTGTTTAAATTGTAACTATATAGAAGATAAACAAGCATCCATACCCATGTCATTTAAACAAGATGGTGTTGTTGTAGACATTTGTTTATAGAAATAAACAGAACATTGTGTGTGAGTTAATTTATAATAGTAAGGAAAGTAGCTTTTTGTTTAAGGCTCAAATGGAATCTTTAGCAACACGAGAATATACATGTAAATGGAAAAATATGGGTGATTTAGTCTGCAAATTGGGTAAGGAAGATATAGAAAATATTAGGCATCTGTTAACTGAATGTAAATGTTTGAAAGTAGAAAGGTACAAATAATGAAGTTATGGGAGAATAAATATGAACAAAGTGATTATACAGAAAATGGGTTATTGGTTTTTATGCTGGGTTTGGGAAAAGATAAGTGGGGTTTATATATAAAGGCCATAGAGTTGACAAAGATTATGTTGTGGAAATGGGATGGAGCAGATTATGGTAAAGTTTAGGGTGGAGAATGGAAGGGAAAGGTAAAGTATCTAACAGGTTTCTTTGGGCATAGTTGCTGAGAGATTCCTGACTCCGTTTAAGGAGAAGTCATCACATTACATCACAGGTTTCTCTGGGCATAGTTGCTGAGAGATACCTGACTCTGTTTAAGGAGAAGTCACAGTGCATCACATCACATCAAACCTTCTATATAGTAACAAATAAAAATATTTTAAATTTTAAATTTGACGTTATAAATTTCGTTTATGCACTTGTCTATGAATGCTTTTACAAATAATTATTCAATCAGTCATTTACTAATTTTTGATATCCATTATCCACTCAGTACACACAAATTCAAGTATATGGTTGCTCTTCCTTGATTTATTATTGTTTTGTCTTTTTTACAACTACATTTAATTTTTTGTATTAACTATTATTGCTGATGTCTTAATATGTATATTTAAAAATATTAAATTATAACATAGGTGTGTGTGTATGTTAAACTCATATATTAGTTTGCTATAATTCATAGTTTAAAGTTTTCATGGGAAGGTTTGGAGCAAAATGCAGAGAATATGAAAGGAATATATATATATATATATGTATAATATAGTTCATAAATATAAAAACTTAAAATATATATATATATATTAAATATTTCATATAATGATATATATATATATATATATATAAAATCAAAACTACCCCAAATCTAAAATTAAACCAGACCAGAATAAAAATAATATTAAAACACAACCTAAGGTTTCACTGCTACAAGCAGACTTCTCAAGTGTAAAGAAATAATAAAAAAAAACAAAAAACACACATTATATATACTATTAAAAACTACCCACAAATCCATTCACTTCCCATCCACCCTTAATATTAAAAGAACTCTTAAATAAGTTAATTGCTTCAGAATCATAAATTTTCAATAATAAAGACTCTTTAATTCTTCTTTTGATTTCATTTCTCTCAAAGAAGACAACCTTAGCTTCATCAAAATCAATAGTGTGGCCTGTATCTTTTTCATGGACATACAAAGCAGAACTAAGATATCTATTTTTAACTCTACTTTTATGAACCTTTACTCTTTCATTTAAACTCAAACTACTCTGACCTATGTAAACCTTCTTACAAAATAAACAAGGAATAAAATATACCACACCAGGAATAGTCTTTCTATCAAAAACTTCCTTTGTATTATTCAATAAATTATTCAATGTAACACCCCTTTTCCAAAATTACTTGAATCCATTGTGTTCAGTATATGTAAAATAAATAAAATATCTGTTAATTAAAAACAATATTGTAATTATAATTGAAATAATATTTTTAACGGTTTATAAACAATTACAAACAATCTTAAAATCTGCAGAAGTACTTTCGGTTACTTTCTAACCTGCCTCAACTGCCATTAAATTCAAAAACCAAAAGCATAAGCAAACGTCATCAATTCAAATTCAAGTAATTTTAGAAAATGGTGGATCATTAAGGAATGGCGGAGACAATGTAAAAAGATTATTAAGCTGAAATGCAAACTTCGTTTTTCAAGAATTGTAAAATTTTTCAGGTATTCCCGAATTGT
Organism: Epiperipatus broadwayi; assembly: GCA_028023455.1. Classification (NCBI taxonomy): domain Eukaryota; kingdom Metazoa; phylum Onychophora; class Udeonychophora; order Euonychophora; family Peripatidae; genus Epiperipatus; species Epiperipatus broadwayi. The sequence goes on along the minus strand of JAQFVV010012577.1, from coordinate 1,864,621 downwards.
TGTAGCATAAAGTTGAACAGCTGTATAAATTTAATACCAAAATGTTTGGATAAATTAAAATTGATTATTTTAAATAATATTATTAAAAGTTGTAAAAAGGAACTTTTTGAGATTCGTAAATATTTGAAAGCAATTGAACATTTAATAATTTTAAATGAATGGTGTGCTTGGAACGAATATAAAATTATTTGTGAAAATGGATTTAAAGTAATTGAACTTAAATTATATAACAAAGTTGAAAAAAAAGTTGATTTTTTTTATTTAATAAGCGATATCCACATGCTTATAATGATTTAAACTTTGTTAATTTATCAAATAATAGGATACATTTAATTCAGAAATACGTTTTAAGTCACGGAGCTAAATACGTTGGTGGTAATTGGAATGATTATAATTTGGAACTAATTGCAGCTGTTCAAAATTCATTTGAAATGATTCCTGGTAATGATAATTTTGCTGATGATATTATTAAAAAAATTAATTGCAATAAATTTGATACAATATCTTATGATAAATCATGGCAATTAGCTATTTCGGAATTTAAACAGAAATTGAGGATTGATAATATGATTTGTTTGAAAGAGGACAAAGGTTTGCAAATGTGCTTGTTGACGAAATGTCAATATATTAATAAAATTAAAATGCAAATGGACAAACTTGTTTTCTTTTTGATTGAAGATTATAATATGGATGGTCAAAGAATAAAGTTTATTAACAATATTTTAAAAAGTGCTAAAAATAAAGTTTTAAATAATGATGTATACTATATGATATATCCTTCTTGTGCTATATGTCCTTGTATTTTTGCAAATATAAAATTACATAAAGAAGATAATCCTTTGCGAGTTATGATAGATTTTGGTGGTTCCTTCATATATCAGACTTCTAATATATTGGTAAACTTTTACAAGACTTTTTAGGATTTGGGGATAATACTATTGCTTCATTGTTTGACTTTGTAAATAGTATTAAAAATTTAGTTATTGATGAAAATGATGTTATTGCTTCATTGGATGTTACAGAAATGTATGGATCTAGTGATAGAATGAATTCCATAAATATAATTGAACATGCATTAAAAATAAAAAATATTTGTAAATATACGATAAAATTTATCATTGATTCTTTAAAATTTTTTAATGAAAACATTGTTGCATCTTTTGAAGGTCAATATTATAAAATGACCAACGGTTGGCCTATGGGATTGCCTGTAGTTGCACAAGTTTGCAATTTTGTTTTATCTACATATGAGAGTAGTATTTTAAATATGTGTATTTTTGGAGATATTAAAATTTACAAAAGATATGTGGATGATGTTTTTGTTTGTGGAAATACTAATAGTATAAATTTGCTTATAGAGGAATTAAAAAAGTTGAATGGCTTGAAATGGACTATTGAAAAGGAACAGGACAATAAGATTAACTATTTAGATTTAATGATCACAAGAGATAACAGTATATTAAATTATAAACTAATAATTAAGCCACTGCAAAAAAAGAGGATATATAAATTATAAATCAAAAGTACCAATGATGCATAAGATGGCAAATTTTAAATCTTTTTTTGTTTTGGAATGAAAAATTATGTTGTTACCAAAGTGATACACTAAAAAATATTGAGATATTTGCCAAGGAATTGATTGATGTCGGTTATAAAATGGAACAAATAAACAATACTTTATGTCAATTTAAAAAAAATTATGATAATTTAAAAGAAATGAAGATTAATAATAAAAAATGGATATCTATTCCATTTATTTCAAATCCACAAGTAAAATTTTTTAAGGATTTATATAAGAATGTGTTTAATGTTTCATTCTACATTCCAAACAATATTAATAAATTAGTCAATAATTCTAAGGATGTCATACCTTTCAAGCAAAAAAGTAATGTCATATATCAAATTTTTTGTGATTGTATGCTATCATATATAGGTGAATCTAGGTGCAGTATTGAGAAAAGATTGAAGGAACATGAATTATTATATAAGCGTGTAAAAAATAAAAATAATGGTGATTTAATATCTTCTTCAGTTTTCTTTGATCATGAAACACATGTAAATATAAATATAAATTTAAATTTAATTTTGAAAATGTGAAAATTCTTCATGAAGAGAGAAACCATAGTTAAAAAAAAATTAACAAGGCAATTTTTATAAACAGGAATAAAACCCTTTTAATAAATCGACAGGCTTCTAACATTAAAATACGAGATTTGTGGAATTTGAATTGATGACGTTTGCTTATGCTTTTGGTTTTTGAATTTAATGTCAGTTGAGGCAGGTTAGAAAGTAACCAAAAGTACTTCTGCGGATTTTAAGATTGTTTGTAATTGTTTATAAACCGTTAAAAATATTATTTCAATTATAATATATATATATATATATATGCATTAGTTTGTTTACTTATACACACATATAATTTTTAACTATTCATATATATATATATATATATATATATATATATATATATATATATATATATATATATATATATATATATATATATAAAATCACAAAACAACAATGATAGCTAGAGAAATGATTAGATAGATAATTTAACAGATAGGGCTATGGAATGAAAGTACATATGAGCACACAAGTTAAATGGAAAATAATTTTAAAGAAAAAGTGTAATGTAGTTAAATATTTTAAATAGACATGTGTTTACAATACTGAGAGAAAAAATACAGGCTTCAGAAAAAAATTAAAAATATTTTCAATGAGGAACAAAATAAAGAACAAGCAAGAGTCTCAAAAAAAAAAAAAAAAGACAATGTCATCATAAAAAAGATGAAGGAAATGTTAACAAAATTTGAAAATCAAATTGAAGAGACAATCACAAAATCTGAAAATGAATATTAGAAAAACTAAAAAATCAAATTAAAGAAACATCCCCAAAATCTGAAAAGTGAATATTAGGAAAACAACAAAGTCAATTTAAAGAGATAGCAACAAAACTTGAAAATCATAAGGCAATTTTAGAAAAATTAGAAGAATGGGGTAAAATATTTGATAAAATATTTGCAAATCAAAATAAAATGGTAGAAAGGTTTATAAATCAAAGAACAGAAATATTAGAAGAACTGGAAAATCAAATTAAAAAAAGTTATGAGGAACTTACTGAAGAAATCATAAAAGAATTGGAAGAGAATTTATCACATAGTGAGAATCCAATAGAAAAATTACATCAAGAAATTAGAATGCTTGCATGTTGTTATAGGAAGTAAAGATGACCAACAAATCATTAATAAACAGTCAAAAAATACAAATGAAGTAGCGTTGAAAAATAAAAATATTTTCTAAGAAATGAAACATTTAAACGATAAATTACATAATATAGAATATGTGGCAGAAATTTATGAAAAGTTGAAAATAAAAATTAAAAAATGGCAGATGTAATTAAAAAAAATTAGACCTTTGAGAAAACAACCAAACATCCCCTCCTGTGGAAAATTGTTAGTAGTGACAACATGACAAATAAAGAACCTTTCTCACCATTTCAATGGAAATATGGAGAGTAAAAAAATACCTGGAGAGAGAGGTTTGATCCTGATATAAATAATGGTGGCTTCATCTCCTCAAAGACCCAGAATATGGTAAACAGATTAATGAATGTCTATATAATGAATAAAAATATATGTTATTGAAATAATTAAAAAAATCATGTGTTTTATATTAATAATTATTAAAATTATAAATAATAATAGAAAAAGACAACATACAATGCCCACTCTTTGAAATTTTTCAGAGAGAACATAATCAGAGATGATGAGAAAAGAGTTTAAAGAGTGGAAGAATAGTATTTTTATAGAATGTATGCATATTAAGTTGGAAATATTTGTATAATTGAGCCTTTTCTCTGGAGAAAACTGAATTGCGAGCATGGGCTTGTGTTCAACCTCACACATAAATTGATAGTGAAGCACTTGTTGAGAGATATACTGGGCTCATTGCAGAATAGCTGGTGCTAAAATTTCAAGTGAAATGTCAAATAATAATGATACTTCAAAACAGATATACAGTAGAGTATTCCTGACATTCATAAAAGTTACTCAAACCAAGAGTCCCTTGTTAGCAACTGTGGTGTGCACTATGTGCCACATGATATAGTTGTGACATCCTCTAAAAAATTAAAAATGATTTAGTTGACATTTAGTCTGTTTACTTGAAGATTGTGAGGTGTAATTTTGAACTTTGTGCCTTCTCTGCTTGAATTTTTAACTAATTGTTAAAGTAATGTATGATAAAAAAAATTAGATAGAGTGAAATGATTGAAGGGGACTTGAAAGTGTGTGTCTAAATCCTCTTTAATTACATCCACTTTAAGTATATATACTATATTGGTATTTAAATACTACATATTTAGTCTGTATCCTGCCCATCTGCTTCTGTGTATTTAAATGGACATGTTAAGATCCTACATATGAGGGATCAGAATAACTAAAGGTCAACATAGGTATGACAATAATAATGGCATCAATAAGGCTTTGAGCATTCCATCATCAGATTTTCAATAATATGGATTGATGAAGAGTTGGAAAGTGGAGAAGATTGAAACCTGTTTATTAAAGTTTGTAGATTTGCTATCTTAATAAAAACTGAGTAATGATTATATATCTGTGTGGGAGATGGTGATCCAAATCAACTGATGAGTGCTGGTTCAGCACAAAATACATATATTGTAAATCATTTATCTTTTTCACATGTTCATGTGTATTGATTGTATTAGATAGAGTGAATGACTAGGGAGCTTGAAAGTCTGGGTTCAAATTCCCTTTAATTACATCTAGTTTAAGTATATGGACTATACTGGTATTTACATATATATATATATATGATACATTGCCCAGATTTATTAGTACGTAATTAATAAAGTTATCATCATTTGGTCAAAGAATGTATTTTAAAAATTTTGCAGAGATGATGCAATCAATACATGAAATTATATTAAATAATAAAAAAAAAACTGTGAAGAAGAAAGAGGAATGACATTCTAGTTAATTATTGATATATTAAATTATATCTGGTAATTATGGAGGTAGGAGAATAAATAGTTAGATAGGTCGGTACCATGTTATCTTCTTTAATTTAATAGCGAGGGAGAAACATTACCTTCAGGACATAATTAATAATTATATTTTAGTTTAAAATATTGTCTAATAATGTTATAAGTACTTTGTGTAAATATCAGACACACACACACAAACACACACACACACATATATATATATATTAAATGAAATCAGGAAACCTTTGATAACTAAAAATGACGATTCTCATGCATCAATAAACATTTAGAAGAAAAGGATGGACTGGCTTAACTCACCTTTGATATTATTTATGCAAACAATTTGTAAATAAAGATAATGCTGAAAATATAGCATTGAATTTATTTAATAGCCATATTTTAAATATATACATCATTCTGAAAACATAGTTAAGTAATTATTACAAGATGGGGAAGCTAATGTCACTTTAAAACATCTTATAATATCAATGTAAACTTTGTCCTATAAATATAAGTATATTTAATACTAAATACACCTAGCTGTTAGAGTTTGTCAGCTTCCATTTAATTTATATATACACTCTGAGTCAAGTGTATATAATATTTAATTCATCTTTTTTTTTTCTCCATATGTCATAGCATCAGCCGGGATGCGAACCCACAACTGTCTGCAACCAACTATTGCTTGCAAGGCAATTGCGATGACCTCTCAGCTAACAACACTTGACACAATTTTTGTTATTATTTTATTGAAATAAATAGCATTTTTGGGCTTTGGATGTTAATGATTAACATCACTGTACATTTACTAGGTTATCATTCGATTGTTAAAGATTTTTACTTACTGGTAAAAACTGAATAACTGATCATTAATATCATCTTCTCCTTCTTATCATCATCATGATTTTCATTTATTTCATTACATTATATATATAATCTGCTATTCTATGATTGATTATTTCAAAAGATAGTAAATGTGTATTTAGGCAAAATACAATGATGAATTCAGTACTTGTACAAATAGAAATCCCTCCACCAATAATGAAAAATCACATCACAGTCACATTATTTATTTTAAAGTCAATGTAGCAGCAATCATCTGATCAACAAATTAAACCAAGATTTTACTCCTTAATTAAGATTAGCTAAGTATCTATTTTAAACCCCTATTAAATGGCAAATTTAGTTTTTTATAATGCGATTTAATAAAATAAAAACTCTAAGACCACTTATGATCTGAAAAAATTTAAAGTCCATAAAAAAACAATTTAACTTTAGGTAATAGGTCTGGATTTGAGACCCAATAACTTATAATCCTGACTCAAGGTTATAGGTTGTTAATGCTTTTTACCTCCTTATCATATCACATCTACATCACACAATGTCTTATATTTAAAGTTATTAAGCTATTAAGAATAGTCCCCCTACAAGAGACCAGATAATAGTTCTCTTATATCACCATTCCCAGTCTAGTTTCTGGCTCATATCCTCTACAAGCAAAGACTTATGGATTTTTATGCATCACATCAAGCAGCTATATTTTATTTCTTTTATATAAGTAGGTAAGAACTCAAAATTCAAAAATACTCTATAAAATAAATAATAGATGATTGTTTGATAACAAGTGAATTAAAAACACAATTTGTCTCTGATGAATTGGGGATGTTGATATAATAATATTAACATTGATTATTCAGACTTAGGCAGGCATCTCTGGAATGAAATAAAAAAAATTACTCCTAAAAGTATATATTAAATGTAAGAACGAATAGATTGAAAATTTTAAATTATTGTATGTAAAGATATCCTATAGAATGACCCGAGATTATATAATTAGTAGAATATTGATTAAAAATAAATTAGTATAAATATATATGTGCTTTTATTTATTTCAATAAGATTATATAGGAGTCAACTAATTATTAATGTTGCTATCTATTTTACAGCCGCCTCCCTATAGATTGTATTCAGGGACAGTTAAAAATTTTATTTTATTTTTAAATCTAAGATAAAAGTTAAAAAAAAAATATTGATAATAGTTATAATAATTAACTAACAATTTTTAGAAAAAAATATATGCCACATTGTATGATAAAATAAATATAATATTTATAAAATAAATGTAAGTAGTACTGCAACTAAATATCAAGCTAAAAACACTTTTTACTCTCTATACAGTAAGTAGCACCACCCAGTGCAAGCCAGAATAATCAATGGATGCAGTAAGGTTTGTACCTTTGTGTAAATGCATGGTAATCATGTGATGTTTAGTCGTCTAAAAACACTTTGTTGCAAACTTCAATCATAAATAATTTCATTTATAAATAATGGTACATTTCTAATATTAAAAATTACTATTTCAATTAATATGATGTTTTTTATTATTGCATCACAAAATTATATTTATTCCATCACTCTTTCTGCTCCATGTTGCAATATTTCCATATGCTTGGGATGCATTTTTTTACATCAGAAACTTAACAAAAGAATTATGATAACTAAGAAATGAACTTTTGTCCAAACAAATTAATTTTTCCAGATCCAATATTAAAAACATCTGGATTTTATTTTCTTAGATGTTACTGGATTCTCAGCTTCAGAAACAGAATTCAATTGCTTTTAGCATATGTAAGTATGATTAAACACATTCCAAAACCCACATGGTTAATGGCAATCAAATCTATACATTCAATGGCAGAATTGAAAGATTAATTTTTAAATATTTCTTTATCATGATTTTTAATAGTAAGCTGTGTAAAAAAAATCTATGCAATACAATAAAATAAAATTTCTCAGATCAAACTAATAGACACTAGTTTTTTTTTTTGGTCAAACAATAAAAACATTCCAAGAACTTTTGCCTTTGCATTATTTTGTATTTCTATCCTATTAAGCAATCTTCCCATCATGTTAATTATCAAAAAATGTTTAGCAACTTTATTAATATATTACACACTGAAATAGTGGATAAACCAAAAATTAATCAGAAATCAAATTTCAAAGTAATTAAAGGTAATCCAAGATTTGATGATTTCAAATTTTAAAAAAAAATCAAAGTTATGAAAAGTCTTTTTGATTCATTATAAAATTACTCCCACCTCTCTTCATAAAAAGATCAAACTAATTTAATAATCTGTTTTGTTTTATTTTTCACCTAAATATGATATCTATCTATCTATCTATCTATCTATCTATCTATCTATCTATCTATCTATCTATCTATCTATCTATCTATCTATCTATCTATCTATCTATCTATCTATCTATCTATCTATCTATCTATCTATCTATCTATCTATCTATCTATCCATCCATCCATCTATTTACCCACCCACCCACCTATCTATCTATCTATCTATCTATCTATCTATCTATCTATCTATCTATCTATCTATCTATCTATCTATCTATCTATCTATCTATCTATCTATCTATCTATCTATCTATCTATTTCATTCTTTCAAATGATCATTTTCTTAATCTTCTTATAACACTTTAATATTTCTAATAATAATTCAATATATTATTAATGAAATTAGTATTATACCTAGAGAAATATATTCACCAAAATACAAATTGCACTTTAAAATTATAAGTATATAATTCATCAAAATTATATATAAATAATTCATCAGAAATATTTATATATAATATTTAAAATAAAACTTAATGTAAATGAAAAGATTTAATGAAACTAAAATAAAATAATACTAAAAATAAAATACTTAGCTATCTGATATTTCGGACAATAATTTATTCTGCCCCGTAAAAGTATAGTCTAAAATTGATAAATTAGACAGTACCGTTATTTGCTTTTATTTTATTTTTATTATATATATATATAAACGTGGCAAATGTTCCACTAGTGAGAAACTTATTGACCTCAAATAATTTTTTCATAACTATTATGATCAAGAAAATTATTTATATGTATGTGTAACATAAAAATAAAACAAAAACAGTTATTAGATTAGGCGTCAAAGTAATGTCTATATAAAGATTATATATATATATCCAATAAATGAGTGAGAAATATTTTTATGTCAATTCATTTGCGGAATTTTTAAGTTAGTATAAAGTATATCTTCACAAGCATAATGTATGTATGTATATACATAATATATGTTTATCTTCTATACTAACTTTAGCTATTAATTAAATACTTTATATTATTATTATCTTTGATCCTTCCAACTGCGGATCACTTTCAAGTGAAGGGAGATTGGAAGAACAGGACATTATTGGACTTTGTGAAGTTAGAAGAAAGGGAAAAGAGACATTTGATTTAAAAAGTGGACATGTACTCTATTACCAAGACACAAATAATGGAAGTACAAATGGAGTAGGATTCATTATAAATAGAAAGTGAAAGAACAACCTGAAGATGTACTGGAGGCAGAGTGTAACTTAATAGCAGATATCAAATGCAGATAATTCAGGTTTCTGGCCCAACAAGTTTTCAGAGTGATGAAGTAATAGATTTTTATATGGATTTACAAAAGGTTTTTGATCAAACCAAATGACTTGTTAAAATTGTTATATGACACAATGCTAGAATTGGTAAACAAATGAAAGATGAAAGTGTTGTAGGTAAATTCAGTTATGGTAATAGAAATGAGAGAGGACATAGATTTGTAAAGTTTGCAGAAAAAAAGAAAAATGTAATATTATGAACTTTTTTTTTTTTAGAAAAATATTAAAAGGAAATGGACATGGAAGCATCCAAATGAAGATACTGCAGAATTAGATTAAATTTTGACTAACAGAAAATATATATTTCAAGATTGTAATATCAGTGGAGGAAGTAATCATTTATTTGTAAGATGTAAGATACTTGTTAATGCAATGCTACAGAGACAAAAATTATTAAAACAAATGATATTCACAGTTGATATTTCTTATCTTCAGAAACATTCTAATGAATTTAATTTAGAACTTGCAAATCATTTTCAAATAGCAGATTTTGAACATGATTCAGATTTGAATGAAATTAATAGGAAAATAACTGATTCACTTTTAGGAACTGCATCAGATAGCTGATAGAAAAAAGCAATAATTGATCAATAAATTTTCTATTGAGACTAGAGAATTTATGAAGAAAAGAAAAAATATATAGATATATAAAAATGCTGCATTAAGAAGGATTGAATATCTCAAATTTTGTAAAATGGTGCAAGAAGGAGTTGATAATGATATAACATAGTATAATTGTGAACTCACAAAGAAATCTGTAGAAGAGAATAAAAGTCTCAAGAGTATTAAAAAACATTTTGGTATTTGTAGGAAACACATCTGCTATAAGAAAAGAGTTAGAACTAATATTAAAAAGAGAGATGACATCATGAAATGGGTAGAATAATTCTATCAAGAATTATATAGTAATAAGGAACAAGTCTCTTCTACAACTATTGTATATTCTGCATTGCCCAGAATTTTAAATGAAGATGTGATATGTGATTATATTTATGAAGAAGGGAAAAGCTCCAGGTAATGATGGAATTATAATTAATATATTAAAAGAAGCAGGTGAAGAAATAGAAATTTTTTTGGCAAAGTTTATATAGCAAATGTCTAAATGATAAAGATTTACCAGATGATTGGAAGAATGCAATGTTAATATTAATGTTTAAAAAAGGTGATAAAGAAGATATTAGAAATTACTGACCTATCAATCTTTTATCAGTTTTATGCAAAAATTTTATCAAGATAATTACAACTCATCTACAGAGAACTTTGGATTTTAACCACCAAAAGAACAAGCTTGATTTAAAAATTGTTTTAGTACAGTAGATCATATCCATGTATTGTGAGAAGTTATAGCTAGGACCAATAAATAAGAGTTGGATTATGTTTTGGATTTGTGGATTATGAAAAGGCATTTCTTCAATGATTAAAGCATTGGATCATCAAGATATAGATCCAGAGTATTGTCATATTCTGAAGAATATTTATAAAAATGCAACACCAGTAATTAGATTACCTAATGATACTAGGAAGGTTAACATTGAGAAATGTGTAAGACAGGGTGACTCCATATTTCCAAAACTTTTTATAGCAGTGCTGCAAGAAGTATTTTGTGGATTTAAATGGGAAGCTAAAGGTTTAAAATTAAACGAAGGTTATTTGAGTCATTTAGATTTTGCAGATGATATTGTTGTTTTTGAAAATAATGCTTCAGAGCTTCAGGAAACATTGCAGGACTTATCAGATGAAAGTAAGAAAGTATGACTAAAATTAAACATTAAAAAGACTAAAGTAATTTTCAATGGATTTTATCAAAAGATGAAAATAATGATTGATTATGATAAGTTAGAAAAAGTTAACAACTACAAATATCTTGATCAGATTATTAATACAGATGGAAATATAATAGATGAAATTAATCATAGAATTAAACTTTGTTAGTATGCTTTTGGTAGAAATAACTTAATATTAAAAGGAAATATATCTATGTGTTGAAATGAAGGTTTTTAATAAATGTGTTTTACCAGTTCTTACTTATGGATCTGAGACTTGAACACTTAATAGAAACGCAATACAGAGAATTCAGATCACTCAAACAAGTATAAAGAGATTCACGTTAGAAGTAACAAGAAGAGATTAAAAATGCAATACATGGGAAAGAGAGCAAACAGGTATTACTGCCATTGTTGAAAGAATTAAAAGATTGAAGTGGAATTGGGCTGGATATATTGCTAGAAGAGATTATAATAGATGGACAATTGAAATATTAAACTGGACTCCAAGAGATTTAAATGACCCAGAAAAAGGCCATATGTAATATGGATGGATGAAATAAGAAAGTGTGCAGGGATGATGCCGAGAAGAGAGGATACAGATCGGAGATGGATTTAACGTGAGGAGATTATCCTGCAGTAGCTTGATAATGATGATGATGACACAATACTGTCAACATATAATCGCTACCATATCTTTAGTAAACTAATCTATAATTGATAAATGTTTATTTAAATGCATTAATTCGCATACACACAGAAGTTATCTCTTATTAATATACCTTAAATATTCATTTCGGGGATTATTTTGCAAAATTTATAAAATCGTTAATGCTTTATATTAGTATGTTTTGTTTTTTTTTTAATTTTTAACTCATATACGTGTTGTTTACAAAACAAAAGAAAAAAAAACTATATAAACAATAAATTGATATATATATATATTGTAAAAAATAAAGATATAAACATCTTTTTTAAAACTGTTTATAGCTTATTACTTTATAATGAATTTTAAATGTTATAATATATATTCTAAAAAATAGAATCTAAGTATCCCAGAAAATAATAAAATAATTACTTGCTAATTAATTACCGAGTTCTTTAAACGCAACCACGTTTTTTTTTAAAAAATCAAATATTATTGTTTATATATGCAGTATATATTTGTTTATAACTGACATTAGCATAGTAAAAATTTATAGAGGACTGAAAATTAAAATTTAAGACCTAATCTAAAAATCTATAATACCTTTTTTAAAAAAAATACTTTACGTATAACCTCTTATAAACACGCACATAAAAGAGCATTTGTTTTTTAAATTTGAGAAAACTTTTGCTTTGAATAAAACTTGCTAAAACTTTTAAATTTGTATAATAATATATATCCTATTAAGCATATACGCTGTATATATGTACACACCTACATATTATCTGTTTTGTAAATATTTATCTATTTTTAAAATGAAATAAAAATATTTTATTATTGTTGCTGTTATTAATCTTTAAGCTGTAATGAAGTTTATTTTTTATTTCAGTACTTTTAAGCATGTATATTTATATATACAATTTATATTTATAACTGCAGTTAATATTAAGTAATTTATATCACTGACTTCGAAGATATTCTTAATTAAGTTTGAACGGCCTTCTTTTTTTTATTATTATTTATTTAATTTGTCTGAAGGGAACATTTTCAATAATGTTCTTTATTTATTTTCTATTCTCTAATGCATGTTATGTGAGCGTGGCCAAGCTTAATGTGGAATATAATCAAAATCTTTATGTCGCATTTACAATTATTACTTAATCAGCTATAAAATAAAAGAATTGCGTTTTTTTAAAAAAAAACTCATTCATTTTATCTCTATTTATTATTTACTTTTTTTTTTTAAATGTCAATTTGGATTAATTAAATTGGAGAGGGGGGAGGTAAAAATATTATACACATTTAACAATAATAATATTTTTTCTTATCTACGCATGCTAAATTTAAAGATGATTTGTATAGATTATGAAAAAATTATCTCTCTTACTGCAAAGTACGGAATTCCCAAAAGATATATGCCAACTAATAACAGTTAACTAAAATACTAACTACATTACTTTTTTTTCACTTCCAAAATGAAAAAGAACAGCATAATTTTACTGCGATGCAATTATTCACCTTTAATAAAAATTAACCTAATTTAATAATAATCAATTAAGAAAACATTTGCTTCTACAGTAAAAAACTCACCTTGACTAATCTCTGTAGCAGGTAACGTGGTTTACCACATGGAGCTGTTAGTCTATGTTAATGCTGAATTGTTTGTAAAGGTGCTAGAAGATCAGGAGAGGGGTGACCGTCCTCTTGATATTAGTGTAAGCAGGATGTGAGTTTGTGATACAAAGCAGCTTTTTCAATAGTCGGAGAGTCGGAAAAAAAAATCAATACTTTTCTGTTAACTTTGTATGCACCTTGCATGTACTCAACATCACAGCAACAACAGAATTGTGTTAGGTGAATATGAATACTCTATAGATGTTACTTGTAAGAGTGATGAGAAGAGCAGTGTATCATGTGATCTAACAGCATGCTGTCATGTTGCTTCATTGTCTTGAGCAGCAGTTGAGGGGCTCTGCCTGTAGATCTCATCTTTGGCAGGGAGGTTTTGATAGGTTTCACATACATTGTACTTTGATAAGTGACTAATAGTTCACATCGAGAACGTCTTGCTGATTTATTTAAAGCTCTTTTCACTACATTGAGCCGTATTGTCCGTGTGTGTGTGTGTTGTTTTGTCTTGAAGATTATATAATTGATATTATTTAAAAAATATTGAATATGTATTTAATTTTTATATATTATTTTTTAAAATTGTTTTAAAATATTTAAATTTTTGTTCGAGATTTTTTCTCCTCTCATTTAAATAAAAAAGAACCTTATAAATATCGATTTAGAAAAAAAAGATAAAAGGGGGAAAAAATGAAGAAATAGAAAGTGATTTAGAGAAAGAGATAAAATTATTGAAAAGGGAAAAATGGCACGAGGTGATGTGGGGGATAATGGAGGTAGGGGGGGAGGGTAAAACAAGTGATAGATAATGATGGATTTATTTCAAATATAGAAAGTAAAGCTAAAAGCTAACATAGATAATTTGGGAAGAAAAGTAAATAACGGGAAAAGTTAATATAGTACATTACTTAAAATAAATTTAATCTTTTAATGAAGTGGGTATGAAGGCAAGCAGTTAATAGAATAAAATGGTGGTGAAAAGTAGAACAAATAATTTAAAGAATTAACTTAATTGATGTTATGCAATATGATACTAATAAATAAATTATTTAATAAATTAATCGACATTTACTGACATCTCCCTTCTAATAAAGACCAATTGCAAGTCTTCCTTTTCTGTTATAATCTATTCAAGTTCATCTTACATCTAAAGGAAGGTATTTTTTAAAAACGCTCATTTCTTAGTATAGAGTTGAAAATTACTGTCATTGAATATTATTTTTTTTCTCCTCCCATTGTGTGTCTAATTCATCTTTAACCGTAAAATTTTTGATTTGGGCTTGAGCCTACTTATTTCTCTATTTTATTATTATTATTATTATTTTTGTCTTTTATGTTATTTCAATGTGTTTTATTTTCTATACACACTTGGAGAACCTGAAATCTTCCTTTTTTTTCCCCAATTGAAATTCTTTGCAACCATATATCAAAAATTCATTTAGTTTATGATATAGTACTAAAATTAAAATGCTAGAATAAATTGTACTAAAAAGATGACAAGCTAAGGATAATTATCATCAACAAAGATTAATGATATTGTTTGATCAAACTATTTTACTGCTTAGATATCAATTTGTTTTCAGGCAGGGAACTTCAAATGCATACACATACATATAATATTCAACATAATAATTGTAAGGAAACCAAATCATACATTATGTAGCTTAATTTAATAAGCTTGTATTTACAAATGTGATATAATAAGCATGCTAATAGTTCTAAACAAGTTATTTTGATAAATGCCACAAAAGAAAGCATTTAAAATCACTACCTAGAATTACCTTTATCCCATACCAGTTTCAAGCATTAGTTCTTGTCAGTGGGTTTGTATTTTAGATCTAGTGTCTGAATGACCTAGCACCTCACTGATGAGAGCTATTACCTCAAAACTGGTTTGGGGATAAGGATAATTCTAGATAGAGATTTTAAATGCTTTTTCTTGTGATATTTATTGAGAAAGCTTGCTTAAAGCTATTAGCATGGTCATTATATTACAGACACAATAATATATAATGAAACAAAATACTAATTAATTTTACAATTTTCAATATAACAGCATATAAATAAAAGCATAACAAGTTTACAGCATAAATGCTATTTATAGAAGTAAATTTAAAAATAAAAATCTCATTTAGTTAAGACACCCAATATTCAAACCCGAATAGTTAACTTTTCATAATTTGTGTATATTTACAAATTTTTTTTGCATATTAAATAAATTATCTTTCACATTTATACCTCTTTGATTTTATTTGAAAACATTGTCAAAATAAATAAATAAATAAATGTTCTATAAATACAAAATTGAATTTAGTCTCAGAACAATATAATTTTTTATATATTGATTTGTCTTATAAATTATTTTAGTGCAAAAATTTGATTCACAAATATAACTTGTCACATGATTACACATCACTTTATATATAACTTATAATTAATCTTCCAGTATTTGATGCTATGTTAAATGTAGTATAATACTGCACTGGATTGATAATGGTTGACAATGATGATGATATGAAAATAATCACACCATATACTCTATTATTAATATACATTTATGAAATCTATTTTTTTTTCAATACTTTTTTTCTCTATCTATATGTAAACTTATATAATGCATTTTAAATATCTTCTTTTTATATTCAAATTCAATAAATTATTATTTTATTTCTCAATGATCACTTTGAAATTTTATATAACATTTATTTTCAGACAAAAATATTCTAAATCCATCCAGTCTGTGTGTAATGGAAGCTTTTGACAGAAAATACATAAATCTTCTGATTGTTAAAGTTTTCATGAACATATTATTTTCTTTCATTACATTTAAATCAAATATTTTATACTATACAAATTATCCTCCAAAATAAAAATGTATTTCAGGCCATCAATTTCATCTAATTCACTCTGTTAGAAGTTTACTTTAATTGATAATCCAACAATAAACACATCATCAATGTAACTAAAATAATCTTGGGATGACATGGAGACCTGCTGGATGTGTTTTCTCTGGCATAGAAGATAGTTTAGTACTAATATCTTTTTCAGTTATGCTGTGGTTAATAGCTGTGGATGCCTTGAGGTTAGGATGATTTGACTCATGAGGATATTTAGCTAATTTGGCTTTGAAAACATTAAGAATTTGTATGATCATGCTGTTGCCAATGTAGAGGTTATTGTCTATTATGATGGAGGAGGGAATATTTAATTTATCCTTGTGACCCAGAGCCCAATTAATGTAGCCCCTGGACCAATTATGGGGCTGGCTTAAGAAGATTCTCAATTATTTTGTTGAGAATGTAGTCAGCAATGGCTTATTGATTCATTTTATATTGTTGCTTCTTAAGATTAAGAATTATCTCTATTGAAACAGGGACTGCAAGTATCTATTTCAAGGTGTTGCTGATTAAATCCATCTTATGGAGAAGGGAAGTGGGACCCCTATTCTTGGTTGTGTAAAAAAATGTTGTACACAAAATACTGATTAATGTGAACCACACCTCTGCAGGAGATAAAGTGAGGATGTCAATTTTCCTGAAATATATGTAAAACTCAAATAAGATTACTTCTGGGACAGTGGTCTTGAATAGGAAGTGGGTGGGTGACTTCGAGCACTCATATGGCTGTGGAAACTGGTCAATTGATAAATTGATCTTTAGTGGCTGGTGGTCTGAGAAAGGAACAGGTTGGAGGGAGGGATCAATGATGAAATGAACTATTACATCATTTTTCCTAAAGCTTTCCATCTCATCATCAATTTTAGATTGTTGAGATTTTAAATCCACATCAACTTTGTATTCTTCTATACAAACTAAATTATCTTTAGCTAACAGTTTGGTCTCATTAATAATATTTATACTATCAACTATTTTTTCTAAAAATATCTATTTTAATTTATTTTTCTTTAAAATATTTTGGCATTATATTCTTTTATTCTTCTACTTTGTCAATCATTTTTTCTACTTTTTGAACTTTATCATTTAATTCTATCCTAGCTTCCTCTAATTGTTCTTTTATTTCAAACTGAACTTTTCCTATTTCTTTTTTAACTCCCAATCTTTGTTACAGGGATACACACTGTACCAATTTTACTTCTTGCTGCAGACTTTCCATCACTATTCTCTGATTTTGATTCATTTCCAGTTGCAGTTTTTTACTCATTTTCTCCATTCTCCATTGACTTTGTAGCAAATTTTCATTCATTGGATCCATTCTTTGCATATTTTCATTCATGTGAGTAATAATTTGCTGATTATGTTGCATATTTTTATTTATTTGATTCATACTTTGATCCAATCTTTGCCTTATTTGACTAAATATTTCCATAGTAAATATATCATAATCTTCTTTGTCGTAAATTATTTTTATAGGGTTATTTTTCATAATTACAATCTGAGGTTCCTTAAAGGTTATTTCAAGGCTTTCTCATTCTACTACTTCAACTTGTGGCTCAGGACTAACATTACCAACTTCCTCTTCTTGATCACTATCTTTTTCTTTATGCCCACCTAAATTTCGTTCCATTAATATAAATAATTGAAATATTAATTAGTTTTCTTCCAAGAATGGAAACAAAATTAAATGAATTCTCTTTATTCTATTTTCACCAAAATCATCAACTAAAACTTTAATTTGCTGCTTCATTTAAAATTTTTTAAATCAACATAATACATATATTTTATAATAAAGAAAATATGTGTGGCTTTATAATATTCAAACTTATATCTTTTAAAAATTACAAAAATCATTAAGATGTATTAATTATTTCAAAGTTTTTAATTTTATTTTAAACTCATCAAATTAGGAAGCCACAATTTAAGTAAAAAAATTATTCTCTTCGATATCTCAAGATGCTTTACTCATATCTAATTAAAGATAAAAAACATAACTTATTAAAACCAATAAATAAAATTTATCAGGCCTCAAACATTAGATAAGTCAGTCTTAAAAAAATTCTATATTTTTAAATATATCAGAGTGCTTTGTATTATCAAGCTTCATACATTAATGCCTAATTATATAAAAAAATCTCTAATAAATAAGAGCATATCACATAAAAAAGAAATAATATAAAATATGTTAATACTATCTTCTATAATATAACTTTATCAAAATCCCTAAAATTAAAATGTCAAATCTTAAACACAAATACTATTCTTATTTCTTAAGTATGAGTTTATTGTAGCTCCAAAAGATATATGACCAAATGATAAAAAATACGAAATAACTATTTTTTACTTCTCTCGGAATAAGTTTATCGAAGCCTTATAAATCGAATGACCAAAATAATAATAAAAAATATATAACTATGCATCTATCTCAGGATATAAGTTTATCATTGTATTATATTGAGCGCCAAAATGATAAAAAATATAGATCCTTCTGCAATGGATAAACCATTCCATACATAAATTTACCAGAAGGTGCCACTAGATAATAAATCTAGACTTTTTTTCAATAAATTGTAATTTAATATTGTTAATCAATGTAAGATAATACCAAATAAAGAAGTTAAGTTTACTAGCAAAGTTACAATTACACAAAAATGTTGGAAAGCAATAAATTATAAAATGAAATTCTTCTAATTAGTAATAAATCTTGAAGTAAAAAAACAAGTTTACACAGCATTAATTTTATTTGACACCTATTAATTTGACATATCAATATTTTATAATTTGAGTAATAGTCAGTAATAAAAAAAAAATTCATTATAAAAGAAAATAATTAAAAAAATAAAATAATAACATCATTATAATAATTACCAATATTTAAATCAATATATTTAAATCAACAAATGCATGAATGATCAACAATTTGAGACATTGCCATGACAAACCACCCTTTCCTTAATGTCAATATCTAGTAATGCAGTAATCTATACATTGAAAGCTACAACAATTAAACAATGAATAAAATGATTGTTATATGTAAGTTTAACTCTCTATTACAATATTCTAGGTAGTAGCATAAGAACAACAACTATCCATAAAACTTCAAATATAAAACAATTAAATATTAATTCATCATCATAGTTGTATTATTTATAAAGATATAAACATTACTTATGCTTAAGAAAGTATTCACTACAAAAACAAAGTCTTTATAAAAATTAAGCTATCTGAATTTATAACTGAAACTAACCAATAATATCAAGCTAAACAAATCAATAATATCTCAGTTGCCAATATATATAGTATCAGTAAAATCCCATATATATAAAATAAATATTTATAACTATTTAAACAATCAGTATATAAAATTATAAATATCATTAAACAACACAAACTATGTAATCTGTATTGAAATATGACATCTATTACATGAAATAAATCATTTATTACATCTGTATTATTTTTGAACATTATATTTAAAATGTTTTGAAAATATTCCTTGCATATAGCTTTTATAATTACACACATATCGACACAATATTTAAGAATTGACAATTTAAAATAACTGATATTGGTATAAATATTCATGGAAAAAACAATTTATTATAAATAAAAAATATTTAATAAAGATTTATAACTTGTTTTGTAATTTCAACTTGTTTATCAGTAGAAAATTTTAACATTATCCAAATTTAAAAGAAAGTAGATATCATTCATTCATCTGAAATATAGTTGATAGGGCTAAATAAAGGCATAGAAAGAAATCATGATTTGATAATTATAAAGTATCCTATTTCTAATAGATGAAAATATAAAGAAGTAGATTAGGCAGTTGAGTCTTGTTTTCTAATTTCCTGGAAGAAAAACTATTTATTTGCAAGTTCATTTTGAGAGTTTTAAAATCCAATGTAGTCTTTTAAATTCAGTAGCCAATGATTCTGTGTTACATGATCAAGACAGTTTTATTCATAAGAAATCATTCTTGAATACTTGTCAAATGACCAATAAATAATGCTTTAGCTCATTTAAAAGTACATTTAAAACAAATAATTGTCAATTCTTTAAAATTAATATTTTTAAATTAAATAATTAAATTTCTTTTTAAATTATTGTTTAACAAAACCAATTTTGATTTATAAAAATAGTATATAATGTCAAATAATAATAATAATAACTCAATATTTTAAAATATTAATGACATCACATTTCTAAATTAATGAAATATATATATATATATATATATATATATATATATCAATATATATATATATATATATATATATATTGAACCTATTGGTTTAAAAATAAATTAATATATAGGGTTTGTGGAATATGCATTTTGTAATTATATTTAGTTAAAGAAAATGACATTAAGAAAGTTTATTGTATTGTTTATGTACATGATGAAATTTTATTTCACACATATTAAGATTGGAAAAGATATTAAAGAATTTTATTGTTCAAGAGTTGTGCTAGATGTGATAAAAGATATAAAAAAATGATTTTCCAATTTAAGTGATATAAAAGATGGCTAGGAATATTTAGAGAAATTGTTGCTAATCATGAGAGAATAGAGGTTAAGTTTGATATAATTACAAAAGATGTAGGGGAGAAAATAGAGAATATGATAGAGACATCTAGATAAAAGATAAGTAAATCAGAAAAAGATGTAATTTAAGATGAATTAGAACTATGATATTTAAATGTGAAATATAGTCAAATCAATAAACAGTAGGTAATCATTATAAAGAGTGAATATATACTGGAATTTAAAAGATTTAGAAAAAAATGTTTGTAAAAATAATAGGAAAAATGGATAAAAAAAATTGGTAAATTAGAGGTTGTGAGGATATTATTATTTAAATTAATGAATATGTATGAATGTGTTTGCCAGTAATAAAAATTTGTAATGCTACTTAGAGAAAAATATAGCATTAGCAATGTTTGTATAGTGGCAGATGTAAATAATATACAGAATCAATGAAAAAAAATAACAGAAAAGTAAAAAGATTTGAAACTGTTAAAGAAAAAATAGACATAATTGGATTTTTTTTTTATCAAAATTTGATATGTTGATGAAACTTGATTTATGAACGAGAGATTAATTAAATTATGTAGTAAATGCAATATTATGTTCTTAGATATGTAGGACTTCTCTACTGAAAACAGATTGCTTTGCAATAAAGATTGTATACTTTTATCAAAATTGGGAAATGAAATATAGGACAATTTGATTTATAAAAGTTTTTATATTTTGAAAAAAAATTGTAAGTAGAGGGAAGTAAGTTTAAAAACACGGTGTGACTGAAATTAATATTCTATTTATTCGATTACACACTTTCATACACTCTAAAATAGTATAATAAAAATTTTAAAAATTTAAGTGATATTTAGTTATAATAACTGAATAAAAAGACTTCTATTTTTTTTACTAATATTAGCAAAAAATAATAACAATAATAAATACATTTTTTTTTAAATTAGTAAACTAAAAACTAAAGAATAAAAGATGGTAAAGATCTTGAAGCATTAAAAATAATTTCTATAGTTTTTTTAAAAAAGATCCATGATAAAATTTGTACAAAAGATAAACATAGAGATACTTAATTAATTTAATAATATCTACAATGAGAAAGTAAATGTGAATAAATACTTTTCTTTATAACCAATGTAGAAAAGTGAAATGTTCATAGATGGCAAAAATGAAGTGGTAAATTGAGCAAGTGAAGATATTATTAAGGAAAAAATTAAAAGTTTCAATAAAAGAGCAGTGAAAGAAAGAATAAATTATTACAATTGGGTATATGAATGTAAAAAAGATTGGAAGACCAGAGAAGTGGTCTGAATGAAAAAGATCCTTAAAAATAAAGAATTGGAAATAATAACTGTATAGAGATATATTTAAACAAATGAAAAAGAAAATGAAAAAAAAAGGTAGAAACTGTTTGTGGATATAGTCTATATGACCATTTGAAATAATGATACTATGGCTATACAAATGTTTTAAAAAATAAGAAAAAAAGATAATAATTATGTGTAATATACATAAGCATACTGAAGAACTTCATGACCATATTAATAAGAATAGTCAATATTAAAATCCTCATGTCAAAAATCGAATTTAAATAATGGAATTTATGTTAGCATGTCTGGTCTAAAAATAATTTGGGTTATACCGTGGAGTATGTATTATAGATAAATGGGGAATGAAGTAAATACGGGCTCTTAAAACTTTTGATAGAGAATTGAGAGGCATAATAGTTATCACATGTAATACCAAATGTGGAAAAATGTATAATAAGCATTGAATGGAATTCCAATGTTAAAAATAACGTAAATAAATTTCAAATAGCTCTGGATAAAAATATAAAAAAATGATAAGGAATGAAATCATGAGGCACCAAAATAACAATATGGTTTTGGATAAGAGATATTTATAAGATTCAATGTAGCAGAAAAATTAGAATTACTATAGGTGTAAAAAGAAGAGGGAAAACATAAGAGAAACTGAAAACAATATTATAATTAAGTGAAAAAGTTATTTAAATAAAATAAATCTTATTAAGATGGATAATTATAGAGAGGGGGTGAGATTAAATATAAAATTATTAGTGGATGTTAGCATGAATTGAAAACTTGGGTAAAAATATTCTTTATATATATAAAAGAGGAATGTAATAAAAAGAGAAAATGAATTATTCAATCATGAGAAGAAAAAATGTGGATATAAAAAACAATGGCATATGATTTTAAATAATTATATAAGGAGTATGGAAAAAATTAAATGAAAGGGAGAATGAAAGTAATGGAGAATAAATTGACTGAAGTGTCTTAAACTAAAAAATGCAATGTATGGATGACTGACAGCAAAGATGTTGATGAATTTAGAAGTTAGGATGAAACCAAATTTATTAAAACAAAAGTTCAAGTTTGTTGAAATAATAAAATAGTATTATTATTATTTAATATTGTAGAGGTTGCAAATAATTACAGCAGAGATCCCATGTATATGTTGAAAAGCATAAACAAAAAATTAAAAAACATTGCAAATTTGCTTTTATTCTATGCAGAAAATAAAATGCATGATATTTTTATTTACTTTCCATTACAATCTAAAAAATATTAAATAGAAAAATATAAAATATAAAGAATAATAGATTTTGCTTAAAATATGACCCAAAATTGTCTTTAATATTAATTAATGAGAATCTTCAATAGTTGGCTTTGCAAAATATTTATAAAAGTTACCACAAATAACATTTCTGTGCTGAAAGCACAAATGCTCTTCACAACCACATGAACACTGAGTTCAAAAAAACATGGTCTTAAACATGATGCTTTAACATTAATAATGCACAAACAGGCAGCTATTTATGATCTGCAATCTATGCACCAATATATGTAGCAATATTTAGGCAAAAATGTGTCACTCAGATCAGCTGTGATCTCTTCACAATGAAAATGAATGGTAAAGACAAGAAACTTAATTAATTATAAATCTATTGCTATGACATGTGATCTCTATAAGATATTGGATTATATAGCTATGGGAAAATGATTACATGGATAGGAAAGAATAATATAATGAGAGAGATCCAGAGACATTATGAATCTTCTAGAGAATAGTTAATTATAATTACACATGATTGAAATGGATAGAATAATAGTAATTTAAAAAAATGTTTATGATAAAAGGAATGACTATATATTATTTATAAGTTTGTTAAATTTGGGAATAGACAGAGAATTCATGGGTATCTTTCAGAAATTATATGAAATAATTACAGCTTTACTCCAGAAAATATCAAAAAAATTAATTCATTAATTTAATATTTCAAAACATTAACAATTCATTAAAAAAATAAAGCTTAAAATACAAAAAAAAGATAATTAATGAAAAAACATTTTACTATGTAATATTATGTATATTATTGAAATTGATGAAATGTATGAGAAGATAGAAGAAAGTATTCAATGTGAAGGAAAAAATTCATGTATATTGCTATTGGGGGATTGGAATGCTGTTGTGGGGAAAGGTAGGGAAGGAAAATTGTTGGAAATTATGGTATTGGAAAAAAAAATGAAAGGGGTAGTCGACTTGTACAATTTTGTAAAGAGAATGGGTTTGTCATTGCAAACATTTGTTTTAAAAATCATATTAGAAGATTGTATACATGAAAAGCTCCAGGTAACAAAGAACGTTATCAAATTGATTATATATTGATTCAGGATAGATATAAGAATGCTATTAAGGGTTCACATGCTTTTCCTGGTGCTGATATAGATTTCGGATCATAATTTGGTGATGGCTAAATTAAAGCTGAGTTTAAAAAGAATTAAAAGAGGGAAAAGATACACAAGATGGGACTTGGATAAATTGAGACAAATGGAAAAGGGAAAATTTGGTTTAGTATGTGAAAATGAATTTAAAAGAATTGTTTGGGATGGGAAATATATTAATGGCTCTGATTAGTGTTGGAATAGAATTAAAAAAGGATTCTTGAAAATAGCAAAAGATGAAATAGGTATTATTCATGCGAGAAAAGTGAAACGACCTTGGGTAACTGAAGGTATGTTGGAAAAGATGGAAGTGTGGAGACAATGGAAGAATGTAAATACTGAAGAAGGGCAAAAGGCATATAGGAAATTTAATAATGAATTGAGAAGAGAAACAGATTTAGCAAAAGAAAAGTGGTTGGAGCAAGAATGTAAAGAGATAGAAAGGCTTCAACAGATGAAAAGATATGATCTGGCATTTGATAGAATACGAAGTATCACTTGGGAGAAAAAGACATGGGTAGTAAGTGAGATTGCAGATAAAAATGGAAGGAGGTTAACTGATAGTAATGATATATTAAAAAGATGGGAAGAATATATATGGTATCTGTTTAGTAGAGGAAATAATTCAATTGGTTATGAACTTGAAAATGAAGATGTTGCAATAGATGATGGAGGTATGGACATATTGCCAGATGAAGTAAGAAAGGCAATCACACAAATGAAGAATGGTAAGGCTGTTGGATTTGATGCAGTACCTATAGAATTTTTGAGAGAAATGGGAGAATTTACTGAAGGAAATAGTTGGACTTTGCAATTTGATATATAATAGTGGAGTATGACCTGAAGATTTTTTAAGAACTATAGTGATTCCAATTGCTAAAAAGAAGAACGTTGTTAAATATGAAGAGTATAGGACAATAAGTTTGTTGTCTCATGTTTCTAAAGTGTTATTGAGGATTTTAACTCAAAGGATTTATGGGAAGGTTGATTATTATATTGGTGAAGAACAGTTTGGTTTTCGGAAAGGGAAAAGCACAAGAGATGCTATTGGTATTGTTAGGATAATTGCAGAAAGATATATTGAAAGAGATAAAGGAATTGCTATATGTTTTATGGATTTAGAAAAGGCATTTGATAGAGTAAGCTGGAATAAACTGATGTCTATCTTAAGAGATAAAGGAGTATTTTGGAAAGAAAGATGATTGATATGGACTATGTATAATGGTCAAAGGATAAGAGTTAGATTTGGGTGTAATGAGACTGATGAAGTGAATATAGAAAGTGGAGTTAGGCAAGGGTGTAGTATGTCACCTGTTTTGTTTAATATTTATTTAGAAGATATGCTAAATAATTATTTGGACTGTGGAGGAGCAAATGTTGGAGGGAGAGTAATAAAGTGTATAAGATTTGCAGATGATATGGCTCATTGCTGAAGAGGAAAAGGATCTTCAGAATATGTTGAATAAATTGGAAGAAGGATGTATCGCATATTGAATGAAGATTAATATTGAAAAGACTAAGTGTTTATGGATAGGGAGAGATGCAAAAAGACTGCAAATTGGAATCTATGATGACATGGTTCAACAGGTGAAGGGATTTAGATATTTGGGTAGTTGGTTGAGTGAAGATGGAAGAAGTGAAGATGAAGTTAAAAGAAGAATAGCATTGGCAAAGGTGACATTTGTAAAGAGAAAGAAGATATTTTGTGGACCTATGGAAAGAGAATTAAGGAAGAGATTAATTAAATGTTATATGTGAAGTGTATTACTGTATGGTTGTGAGACATGGACATTGAGTAATAGAATTAAAAAACATTTGGAAGCTTTTGAGATGTGGACATGGAGAAAAATGGAAAACATCAGTTGGATGAGTAGGGTAACAAATGAAGAAGTTTTGAAAAGAGTTAATGAGGAAAGAAGATTGATTGAAAATATCAGAGAGAGAAAGAGAAACTGGATTGGACATATATTAAGAAGAAATTATAGTTTAGTGAAAGATGGTTTGGAGGGAATGGTGAGTGGAATTAAAAAGAGGGGATGGAAGAGATTGACATTATTGGATGATATAAGAGATGGAAAGGCTTATATGGAATTGAGGAGATGGGCAAGGAAGAGAATGGAATGGAAGAATAGATGAACTGATGTAGTGACTACTCTTTGGACCTGTCTATTGGACAGACTACTATTGATATTATTAATAAAAAGTACTAAATCGTGTGCAAATATAATATATAACAAAACATTTCCGTTGATAAATTTGTAATTTTTTTTAGTAATTTGCTAATTTATATTCCATTGAATAACTATTTGTTAAATTGCAATCATGCATTTTGAAAACAAATATATTTTTGATATATTCTATGTTCTATCAACATTTTATTTTTATAATTATCTAGCCAAAATTTTTTTTATTTTTATTGTATCATTATTTTTTTTAACTCAATGGTTTGCTTAACAGATATTTAAATGGAAATATTTAAGTATGTGAGTTCTCCATTTATAATCACATAATTAGAAAGCTCTTGCTAGGACAGTAATTAATCAAGTTTAACTACCCATATCAGAGAAAGTAGAACTATCAGTTCTAATGTATGTATAGTCATAATTAAATAAAAAGTTGATTGCTGTAATTTTACTAATGTAAATGATAATGGTGATGATGATAATTATTATTATTAAAGTGATATTGTCTGCATTTAGAATAAAACATTTTTCCTGGAGGAAAATTTAAATTATTTAAATAAAAATTGTTTTTAATAATTTAATGTTGTATATCATTAAAGTTTATCTTTTTAGTTATGTACTGAATAAAATTTGTATTTATTTATTTTTTGCAAACATTTTTATTTTCATGATGAAAACCTGCTACAAATAAACTGCTAAGATGGTGCAATATTAAATGAGTAAATATCATTTTATCTTATATTTAACATCTTTTGATTATATAAAATCGTTTATTAATTGCATAACACATTGAAACTTTTTTTCTTTAGGCAAAAAGTTTAAATTTACAATATAAACAATTTTGCATTGGGTTCAGTAAGCATTTATGAGAACATTAAACAAAAAATTAGGGAATATATTTTAGGTATTTTAAAATATAATATTAATACACTTTTTATTGTACATCATCAAAGTTTGATTATGTACCAATAAAATTTTTATTTATTTATTAATTTTTTTTGCTGACATTTTTTAAGATTTGTTAAGAAAGTTGTCATTACTTTGAATGTGAAGTAAATATTTTCAATTTATGTTTAGTACTTGTTGATTATATAAAGTTGATTAGTAATTGCTTTCCCCCTCTTTTTAAGTCAACATAGTTTAGATTTACAATGCCAGAACTTTGACTATTGTTTAGTTAGCATTTCACAGAGATGATGTGATGTACTATGACTTCTCCTTATATGGAGTCAGGAATCTCAAAGCAACTATGCTCAACCTGTTAGCCACTTTAACTTCCATTTTCATTCCATGCCCTAAGTTTTCCCATATTTGGCTTCATCCCATTTCCACAACATAATCTTTGTCAACTCCTTGGCCTTTATATCTAAATCTTCCTTATCTTTTTTCCAAACCCAGCATAAAAAACCAATAATCCATATTCTGTATAATCATTTTGTTTATATTTATTCTTCCATAATTTCATTATGTGTATGCTTTCTGCTTTCAGATATTTACATTCAATTAACAGATACCTAATATTTTCTATGCCTTCCTTACATAAATTGCAGATTAAATCACCCACATTTTTCCATTTATGTGTATATTCACTTGCTGCTAAATATTCCCATTCAAGCCTTAAGCAGTAAATTACTTTCCTTGCCATTATCATAAATTAACTCACACCCAATATTCTGTTTAATTCTAAATATATTTAATTTTTTTTTTGCTCTCCATAATAGTCCTCCATCTCTCCAACTCCCTATTTGATATAAATGCATATATTCTTCTATCCCATTCCTTACCACTATAACACTCAACAATTCTCCAACACAATCACCCCACCTTTTGTATAAATATAATGACATAAATTCTTTATCCAAATCTTCTGCACACCACATTACTTTTCTCATTCATTTTTTTTGCCTCCCTTTTCCTCATAACCCAATTAAATATTATTTTGGCTATTGTTTTATTATCCATAAACTGCAATGACCTGAACATTTTCATTTTGCTTTTTGCATCTCTCATATAAAAACACCATTCCATTTCTTCTGGAATTACTTCCTTAGCCATCCACACATCTGCATGTAATGCATTTCTTTCTACTTTTTTTTGGATTTTCTAAGTAATCTAATACCATTTTACTAACACATAAAGCATTGTTACTATATGTTAACCCTGCTACTGCCATTTCCTTCCATACAATTCTAGCTATATCATATTTATTATATGAAAACACTGTTAATTTCTTTATCATCCCCTTTCTTTTCTTTGCTTTATTTATCAATTTTTTTTCATTCATCCAAGAAATTTTGCTGATTACTTAAGATGATTCCCAAATAATTATATCTATTCACCACACTTAACTGTAAATCCCCTAATAAAATTATTTGTCTTTTCTTTCCCCAGTATTAATCATTATTTTTTATTCTTCTTTATTAAATTTAATCCCCATCTATTTATTCATGCTTGTGCATGTCCTCAGCATAACTTATATATTTTCTCTTTTTTCTGCACACAAAAAGAGATCATCTGCAAATAAAAGACCTGACAATGCATATACTCCCTTGCACCTATTAAAGATATCTCTATCCCTCTTCCTAGTCTTTCTATTCCTTTCTTCATTTCTCTCAAATACAACAAAAACAAAATAGGTAACATAGAGCATTCTTGCCTACTTGAACTGATTCTAAATCCATTGTATAGTAATTATTTTCATATAATTTCTTAATAATATCCACTAAAGCTTATCCATTCCCATATTTACTAAATTTACCCATAATCTATTTCTATTTACTTTATTATATACATTCGCTATATCTATAAAAACTATATAATACTATCTATCTGTATTCCTACTCATATACATAAGTTGTGTAACACCTATATGCCTATCCAATCAAAAATCTCCTTGTATTTCTCTAACTACATTCTTGCCTTCCATTCATTTTACAACCCTACCAGTCACCATATATGAGAAAATGTTATATAAAACTGCTGTTACCACTATCACTCTATAATTGTTTGACTTTCTATGATTCTTACCTTTTCTTTTAAATAGTAGTCTTACTCTTGTATTACTCCAACTGCCCAGAAAATCTCTCTTGTGTTCCATGTTATTAAAACATGATAATAGTTTTACTTTTGCCATATATCTTAAATTCATTACCATTTCTGCTGCCCATCCATCTGAACCTCTTGTCTTTCTACTTTTCCAATTTCTTCCCCTACCTTTTTCAGTTCATTTTCTGTAAACCGAATATTCCCATTACTATATGCTTTCATGTTTGCTATTGCTATCACTTTGTCCTTCACATCTAACATCTTTTCATATCTATTACTTACCTATTTAAGATTATCTCTAATTCTTCTCTAGATCTACACTTTATTCCATCATCATAATACTATTTCTCTCCTCCTCTATTCCTTCTTTTAATGTAATTCCAATTTTTTTTATTTTCATTTCCTCCACTTCTATTATTATCCTCCAATAATTTACTATTTAATTTCACTCCCTTTCCATAATTATCTATTTTAGCCAACTTCTTTTTTTCTAAGTACTTTTCCCATTTAACATTAATATCTTTTTCACTTTCTTTGTTCTTAATAGCACACTTGTCTACATGCCTTTTCCCATCTCTTTTAAACTTTTACCAAGTCTTACTTTTTATTACTTTTATTCATCTGAATATTCTCACCTAAAAGTCTATTTGCCATTTTTTCTATTTCACCACACCAATCTTTATACTCATCCCCACCAACTCATTCATGGGGTTTCTTCAACTTTTCTGATATACTCTTCTAACTTATTCTTATCATTCACTCTCCATTAAAATTATTCTTATCATTCACTCTCCATTAAAATCTTTCACTATTGTTTATACTTTTATTTCTATTTTCCATTATGCTTTTTCCCATCTCTTTTAAACTTTTACTAAGTCTTACTTTTTATTACTTTTATTCATCTGAATATTCTCACCTAAAAGTCTATTTGCCATTTTTTCTATTTCACCACACCAATCTTTATACTCACCCCCACCAACTCATTTATGGGGTTTCTTCAACTTTTCTGTTATACTCTTCTAACTTATTCTTGTCGTTTACTCTCCATTAAGATCTTTCACTATTGTTTATACTTTTATTTCTATTTTCCATTACATTACTAACCATTTCTATTATAAATAAGTTATGATCACTATTACATATTCTCTCTTTATTATCAAATACCCCAATTTTGTGTACTTTATTCATTCACTCTTTCTTTACTAATACATAATATATTGTATGAAATATATTATTTCTAGATTATGTGTATTGTCCCTCAAAAATATTTATTAAATTTCCAATGCTCACATTCACTCTATGACAAAATTTCTTCAAAAGTTGTCCATTCTTATTACCTATATCATCAATTACTTCAACATGTGCATTCATACCTCCTATAACCATTATTCTCTTTTCCTTTTTCTTGAAATCTGTATATTCTTAACTAGGCATTCATATATGCTACTGTTCCACTCCATTATAGTTTGACTATCTCCAGTAACTATATATACAATAGCCACCATCCATTATTGTCTTCCTAATCTTATCTCAAACCACAAATGTTTCTGACATTTAATAATATTTAAATATGTTTTTGACATAACTCCTATACCCCCACCCCTTTTTACTTTTTCTTTTTTATTTATACCCTGCCATACAAAATCTTCCAGAATAGATTCCTCTTGTTCTCTCAGATGTGTTTCCACTACTGCTTATATCTCAAGCTCTTCATTTTTAATTGCTTTGTTTAATTCCAGCCACTTTTCTGGTCTCCTATCCACTACTGCGTATACTTCAAGCTCTTCATTTTTAATTGCTTTGTTTAATTCCAGTCACTTTTCTGGTCTCTTACCACCTTATGCCAATTTTAATGATTTCTTTTTTTTTAAAATTCTTTTCACTCTTTCTTCTCCACTACATTTATAAATAATTTGCTTACCAATAATTTTAGAGACCCATTCCCTCTCCACACCTACACTTATATCTAAATCAGCTACCCTTTGTTTATTTCTTATATCCTTCGCATTTTTCTTCTTTCATATAACACTACTATTTAAAACTCCACTCCCTTTATAAGTTTCCTGAACTATATTCTTTATAAATCAAACTCCTGACACTTCACTTCCTCGTTTATCTAAGTGCAATCCATTCTTACTATATAATTCCTTCTTTCCAATGGAAAAACCACACATGTTCACTCATATAACATCATTTCTCTCACACAATTTGTTCAATTTCTCATTTATAGAACATGTCCTATCTAACATATACCTCTTATCAAATCTTGGCAATAATCCAACTGTAAGCATAGCTTAAATCCTATCAAAACCAGTCTTTATTTATCCACACCACCAGATCATTCCCTGTTAAAACATAAGCTTAACTAACAGCTAGTTGAATAGGCACTATCATTTTTTTTATAAACATACATATATATTGTAACAGAAGCTAGGTTCAAACCCTGTTACAAAAGAATTAAATAGCAAGTACTAACTGCCTTTGATATGGGTAATTTTTTAAATTGTCTTCAGTATGTTGAAATATGACATATGAGGAATGAGATAAATATGTAAGGGAGATAGCATTTCTTTTTAAAAGAAAAAAGGTGAATGTCAAGCATTGATGGTCGAGAGGTCAGCATGGCTGCCTTACAGACAGTTGTCCCGGTTTAGTGGATTCGCTTCCTAGCTGATGCTATGACACATGCGAAAAAAAAAAAGAAAAAAGGTGAAGGAATAAAAGAAGTATAATTATTTATTTAAGAATTTTTTTTATTTTAATATGCTATTAAAAATTTGAGAAATACAGTTATATGCAAATATCTAGTTTTTTTTTAATTAATTGTTTCAAATATACTTTTTTTATTATCATATTTTACTTTAATGAACATAATGAAAAGAATTTGCTGTTTATACTTCAAGGCAATTCTTTATTATTTGATACAATACTTAACTATTTTAAATTCCAAGAAAACTATAATGAGTGTATGGTGGACAAAAATAATAGAAAAAAATGTAAAAAGCATTATGGAAAAAAAGATCGAAATGCTGATAAACTCTTTTTTTTTTTTTGAGAAAGTAAAATAAAAAATTGAATTGAATTGGAATGGCTGAGCAGGAGAGAACAGGTGACATTTTGAAAAAAGTGATATTAATTTATATATTTTTTTTGATATATTAATTCGGATGGCTATACTTTCATGGTTATAAAGGATATCAAAGTTTTTGAATTAACTGACTTGCAGAAGAAATGTGAATCAACTTGTAAAATGTCAACATTCGTAATGCTGGCATAACAGCATATACATGAAGGGTCATCACCATTTGATACAAGTACAGAGCTGATTTTACTTTCCACCTGCCAGCATGAACAACCTAATAACTTCACAGAGATGCTGCACTAAATAACGTAGAGTTAAAGGAAAATGATCGAATCCCAAGTTCATTGAAATATTTACTAATAGACTTCATTACTATTTTTGTTTCACTACCAGTTAATACTACAAATGGATACTAATGCCAGACTTTGCCAATAGAAGATATCTCTCTTAATTAAAATAAAACCTCAATTTCTTATGAATTGTGAACTCAGAACTACATAAATGTATGTAAGTCAATGTATCATTATTAAGACCCTGGAGTCCACAAGGTATTATGATTTACTTTATATTATATAAACTTAGTATTGCCTATCATTACCCTCTGAATGATTATTTATTAAAGTAGTAATTTGAGTTGTAGCATATAACTATATATTTTGTTTGTCTCACTCAACATTTATGTGTTAATTTTTTTGTTGTTGTTTTGTTATATTCTGATATGAGAATTATATTTTTTTTTCTGTCTCATGAATATGTGTTTTAATAAATAAAATAGGAATAAATCTATATAGTTACCTTAATACTAAAATTACCTATAGATTTATCATTTACGTTTGCCTATATTGCAAAACTAAATTAAATACGCCTGATATGAATATGCATGAACGTATTATGTAAATTTTAAATTGAAACCTTAAACATATGGAATAAAGGTTTAAATATAAGGAATTTACTACAACTAATCACAAATTATATGCAAGCAGATTTAAGAGATTTAGAAAGAGGGAAAGAGAATGTTCAAATATGCAGATTTCCCATATATCTCCGTTCATCCAATTGGTTTCCCTCCCTACTCTGAGAGTGAGCTAGCTAGGGTCAGGCACCTCATTACAGATAGTATATGTAGGATAATTAAGAGTTATAGGGAAAGTATAATTCTTGCTGCACTAGTGAGATTGGTGCTTGAGGTCAGTTACCATCTGACACTCATAAATATCCCTTTTCTATAAAAGTTTTTTGATATATCTTACTGAAGAGATAATGGCCATTGGGGAAACTTTTAACTTAAATTCTTAGATAAGATCTATGCAAGATCTAAATTCCAAAAAGATAATTGATTCATATTTTAATTCAATTCAGTAGACAATGGTTAAATACTGTTTACAGGTGTTATTGTGACTAGACAGCCATAGTATTATATTCATTATTCCAAGTAGGCCACTTATATATTTTAAAGATCTACTTTTGCCAAGCATTATAGTTGATATATGGGGTTGACTGTTAAAATGGCTTGCCAACAAATGGAGCTATAAAAGTAGGAGAATGGCATGTTGATAAGAAATTTTTTTTAAATGACTCACAAATATTGCATTGAAGAATAAAATACTAAATAGGGGAGAAAGTAGGAGTCAGGATTAGAGGTTCAACAGTAGGGTAGGTGACAGTCAGCATAGTATTTTATGAGATGGGGTGGTGAGCCTGGCATGTAAGAAAAATAAAGATAAATTTTGTTATTATTTCACTCAGAAATAAAAGCTTGTTTTCTTAAAGATATAAAACATAAGAATAGAAGTAGAAATAAAAAAAAATTCATTCAGGCAAAGGAAAGGACAGCAGAGATAAAGCAAGAGAGACAGGCATGATGATAGAAAAATTAAAGGTATTCGGAGGACAGGAGTGAGAGACACTAAGAGAACATATCAGCAGTTTACAAAGATACTTTAGGAGATATGGGATGCTGGAGGAATGCAAAATAATCATAGTGCATATCCACCTACAAGAGTATGCCAAAACATGGTGGGTTTCGATGTTACATCAACACCTCCAGGAGTATAAAACCACTTTGAAGAACACATTTTGGACAGAGGAACAGTAGGAAAATATTAAACTGCAAATCATCAGTCTGAAGTTTCTGGACAATGGTAAGAAAAGTTATGTACAGTTTTTCAGATAACAAATGGCCACACTAAAAGTATTACAAAGGTGCCAACTGTCTGAAAATCAGATCATAAGAACTGTATGCTGAAAATTGACATCGGAAATAAGATGCTTGGTGGGGATTAAAAGTAGTAGGTCAGCTAAAGAAACTGACTAAATATTAAGTCAAATGCAGATAGATGCAAATACAGGGGGTTGGAGACAAAAAAATTATAAACAAAGATCAAACAGATATGGCAGAAGAGAATGGAGAAGAGTTAGTACACCATGGAAAAATGAAACACATGGGGAATTTGGTGTGTTCATGGGAAGACAAGGTCCAGTGCTATGCTAAACAGGAGTGCCCAAAGATTAGTATTGAGATTGATCAAATGGAAATAGAAACCCTCATAGATTCAGGTAGCCAAATATTTGTGATATCCACAATATTATATAATAAACTGGTGAGGAAACAATCTTACATAAAAACCCTTCCATTGAAGACCACCCAAGTAATAATGGCAAATAATAATGCCAAGGTAGAACCCAAGCAGATATCAGTGGACTTACAGATTAATGGGAAACCTTTTACTCATGTATTCCTTATTATAATGGACATGATACATGCAACCATATTAGGGTCTGATTTCCTACACAAATATAAATGTGTTCTGGATTACAAAAGGGAAAGAGTTACTTGCAAAGGAAGAATAATTAAATTTCTGGAACCAGACCTATGCCATTCAATAGAGGTCATAAATGTCAATGAAGATCTAATGGACAGGGTTATAGCAGAAAAGATTCAGCTGTCAAAAATAGCCAATATAGAAGAGGAGTGCACTCTGTGAAAAGTATTGGAAGAGTGTGGCAGCATTCTTTCAGATGTCTTACAGATTTTGGGAAACCTTTCACCCATGTATTCCTTATTATGAAGTACCTGATACATGTGGCCATATTAGGATCTGATTTCCTACACAAATAAAATTGTGTTTTGGACTACAAAAGGGAAAGAGTCATTTGCAAAGGAAAAATAATTAAATTTCTGGGACCAGACCTATGCCATTCAATAGAGGTCATAAATGTCAAGGAAGGTCTAATGGACAGGGTTATAGCAGAAAAGATTCAGAAAACAAAGATAGTCAATAGACAAGAGGACTATGCACTGTGGAAAGTATTGGAAAAGTATGGCAGCATTTTTTTCAGATGTACCCAGTTTGATTAAAGGGTTTGAACAGTGTACTAAAGTAAATCAGGATCAACCTTTCCAATCTAGGTCATATTCAGTTCCACGTCAATACTGGAATGATGTTAAGCAACAAATCAACCAAATGGTAGAGTGGGGAATTATTTTGAAGTGTTCCTCCCCATATTGTAACCCATTGCTGATTGTAAAAAAAATATGGGTCAGTCAGGCTGTATTTGAAAGCCAGGCAGTTGAACTATATAATGATCCCAGATTGTAATATCCCACCACCTATGCATGAACTGTAAGGAAGGTTTAAGGGAAAGAAAATATTTTTAACTTTTGACTTGACTGACAGTTACTGGAAAATCAAACTACAACCTGAAGACCAAAAATACACCACCTTTAGATATGATGGTTATTCTTATCAGTTTAACCATATGCCATTCAGCCTAATCAGAGGAGGTTAAAAGTTGGTCATGATGTATATAGATGATGTATTAGTGGCATAAGTGACCATTGAGAAACATTTTGAGGACAGAGAGATCTTTTTCAAAGACTGCCTAAAGAAAGGGATTAAGGTTAATTTAAAAAAAAAGCACATTATGGAAGGTTAATTTTTAAAAAAGCATGTTATGGAAGGATAAAGTCACATTCTTAGGTCATGTGGTGGGTGCCCAAGGGATCAAATCCCAACCAGAGAAGATACTAGCTATTTGAGAATTCCCTAAACCTAAGTCTTGGAAGCAATCTTGATCATTCCTAGGCCTATGTAATTTTTATAATAGGTTCTATGAGGGGCTCACAAAACAGATGGAGCCTTTGGTCAGGCTGGTAAAAAAGAATGTACGTTGAAAATGGGATCATCAACAAGAGAAAGCCTTTGAAGAGATAAAAAGTGGTTTTGAGAAACAAGTCATGTTAGCTTTCTGTTATTGTAAGAAGCTGATAATCATACAAATGAACAGCAGTGGGTATGGGCTGGGGATCACACTATCCCAAATGCAGGATGATGGTTAGTTGGGGGTATTGTTCTTTATAAGCTGATTGCTCATGGGACCTGAGATAAACAATACAACTACTGAAAAGGAAGCCTTCACTATCATCTGGGCATTTCAAAAGTTCAGGTCACTCTTGTTGGGATCAAATATGGTTGTCGTTTCTGACCATAAAAGCTTGGAGTTTTTAAATCACAGCTACTTGACCAACAGCTGGCTGATTCAATAGAATTCATATCTCCAAGAATATGACTATACCATAGAATATTGCAAAGGGTCAGAGAACATTGTTCCTGACATATTGAGTCATAATCCTGCTAGATCCCAACCATACCATTTGAATGGAGAGAACCTGTATATAATCAGTTTAAACTTGAGAATGAATGAAGCAGTGGAACAAGACCAGTTACAACTATCACATCACCAATGAGAAAATGGACAACTGAAGACACTGATTGAGCAGCTAGAGGGAAAGATAACAACAAACTTAAGATGGGTGGGAATCAAGACAACATGCTATCAAATGAGACAATCAATATTGCAAACAAAAAATTCAAGAGAACCAAAAGGAACGGAAACCCATCTTATCACATCAGATGAGGGATGCTGTGATCACTCATGTATACCAACTCTATAGTCATTATAGAACATCCAAAACTGAGCATTTACTCCAGGACTGGTTTTATTGGCCTGGAATGTACATCAAAATTATAGCTATGATAAGCCAGTGTGAAATATGCAAAAAGGCAAAGCCATCAATTAGGAGTTATGTAATGCCTATGACTTCCATAATTTCAACAAAGCTCTGGATTACAATGGTCCATTACCTGCATTTAACAAGAAGTATCTATCTTAGTATATGATCTATTTTCAAAATTCATAGCCACATACATGATACCCCAGGAAAACACTAGAAATACCATAAAGGTGCTAATAATAACCATTTTCCCACTGTGGAAAAACCAAAAGCTCTATATCAGATCATGTTACTCCATTTGTATCAGAGGGATGATGCAGGTGGGTACAACAATTGGAAAATCAAGCATGTGTTGATGTCTATCTGTAATCCACAGTCAAATCCATGTGAGAGGGTCATGTGAGAATTAGGTCAGCTATTTAAAACCTATCTTCCAATGAACCATCGAGGTTAGGTCAAGCAA
Organism: Epiperipatus broadwayi; assembly: GCA_028023455.1. NCBI lineage: Eukaryota > Metazoa > Onychophora > Udeonychophora > Euonychophora > Peripatidae > Epiperipatus > Epiperipatus broadwayi. Next base: position 1,826,144 of record JAQFVV010012577.1, on the reverse strand, counting down.
GTTTTGCAGATTGTTAACTATATCAATTGATCAGTCAATGAATCGACTGGGTTTGCCCCAATATGGCTGCATTTAGAAAAATATGTCCCTCAATTACTAAAAAACCCCTTGCCAGGAGTGAAAGAGTTGATGATAGATGCAGAAGCTGATAGAGCTTAAGCTTGCCAGACCCTTATGAAAAGAAGTCAAATTAGAAATAAGAGGTCAGTGGGTACATGTCACCGTTGAGAACACCATATGTTAGTGACCTGGAGAAGTTTGTCTGCTATAAATTTTGTAATTTATATGAGCATCCATTTGCTATTGTATGGCACCAGGGAGATAACACATTTTGGGTAGTTACTGGATCAGAGATCAAAGGATACAATGCTAGGGTTTTAAAGCCCATGCTATAACAGATTTTTCTATTATATTATTTAAGAAATAAAATAATAGTTTTTACTTCACCTTTGATTAGTAATTAATTGTGCTTGCGCTTTATGCAAAAAAGTACATAAACCACAACATAACTTCAGTTAAAAGTAGGCTATGATTATGGAGACTCAAGATCTCCAAAAGCACTAAGCCATATAACTTTGTAAGATTTAGACAAGCTTCACTTTTTTGCGTAAAGTGCAAGCACAATATATTATTTATTTTAGCCTTCAAAATAAGTCACCCTCATTTTGAAGTCTTTCCAACAGGGAGTATTGTAACAGTATCTGGATTCAAACCCTGTTACAAGGAAATTAAATAGCATCTACCAACTACCTTTGATATGTGTAATTCTTTAAATTGTCTCTAATATGTTTAAATATGACATATGAGGAGTGAGATATATATGTAAGGGAGATAGCTGTTGTAATCTTTTTTTTTTAAAAAAAGAAAAGTGGGGTAGATATAAAAGAAGTATAATTATTTATTTCAGATTTTTTTAAAAAAAATATGTTATTAAAAATTTGAGAAATACAGTTATACGCAAATATCTAATTTTTTTTTGATTGTTTACTTTAATGAGGATAACAAAAAAAATTTGCTATATATATCTCAGGCAATTCTTTGTTATTTGATGCAATACTTAACTAATTTTAATTCTGAAAAACTATAATGAATGTACGGTGGACAAAAATACCAAAAATTATAGTAAAAAAATATAAAAAGCATTCCAGAGAAAGACATCAAAATGCTGTTAAACTCTTTCTTTTGCAAAAGTAAAAAAGGAAAAATTAATTGAATTGGAATGGCTCAGAAGGAGAGAAAAGAAGACATTTTGGAAAAAGTGATATTAATTTTATATATATATATATTGATATACTAATTCAGATGGTTATACTTTCATAGTTATAAAGGATACCAAAGTTTTTGAATTAACTGACTTGCAGAAAAAATATGTTTTGAATCAACATATAAAATGTCAACAGTTGTAAGGATAGGTTAACATCAGATAGGTGAAGGGCATTCACCATTTGCTACAAGTATGGAGCTGATTCTAGGTACCCCCTGCCAGTACAAGAAACCTAAGAACTTCATCGAGATGCTACACTATATAACATAGAGTTAAAGGAAAAGGATCGAATATAATATGACAAACAAGTTCCCATTGAAAGATTTATTAATTGATGTCTTTACTATTTTTTTCACTTACAGTTAATACTACAAATGGATACTAGTGCCAGACTTTGCCAATAGCAGATATCTCTCTTAAATAAAATCTCGATTTCTTATGGATTGTGAACTCAGAACTATCTAAACATACATAAGAGAATGTATCATAATTAAAACCCTAGGTTCCACAAGGTAATATGATTTACTTTATGTGCCGGGGTGTTGTGGAAAAGATAAGCTAAAGATCGGAGAAGATGGATTAAACTTGGAGAGACCTTCATCCTGCAGTGGATTGATAATGGTTGATGATGATGATGATATAAACTTAGACTTGTCTATTTTTACCAACTAAATGATTATTTATGGCTAAATTAGTATTTGAGTTGCAGCATATAACTTTATATTTCTTTGTCTCAATCAACATTCATGTAATATTTGTTAAAAAATTTTTGTTGTTGTTTTGTTATTTTCTGATATGAGAATTATATATATATTTTGTCTTAAAAATGTGTGTTTTAATAAATAAAATAAGAATAAAACTTTAACACTGAAATTACCTATAGATTTATCATTTAGGTTTGCTTATTTATTTCCTGCCAAGATATATCACAAAATTAGTTAAATATGCCTGATATGAATATGCACGTACATATTACATAGATTTTAAACTGAAACTTTAAGAAATAAATTTGAGTGATTAATAAATGGAATAAAGGTTTAAAGATAGGGAATTTAATACAACTAATCATCAATTATATGGAAGCAGATTTAAGAGATTTAGAAAGAGGGAAAGAGATTGTTCAAATACGTAGATTTTCCTGTATATCTCCATTCATCCAATAGGTTTTCTTCCCAACCCTGAGGGCAGACTAGCTAGGATCAGGTATCTCATTAGAGATAGTATAAGTAGGAATATTAAGAGTTATAGGGAAAGTATAATTTTTACTGCACTAGTGAGATTGGCACTTGATGTCAGTTACCATTGGATGCTTATAAATGTACTTTTACCATAAAAATATCTTTATATATCTTACTGAAGAGATAGAGATAATGGCTACTGGGGAAACTTTTAACTTAAATTCTTAGATAAGATCTATGCAAGTTCTAAAAATTACTTTTATAAAATTCCAAAAGATAATTGATTTGTATTCGAATTCAATTCAGTAGACATTGGTCAAATACTGTCTACAGATGTTATGGTGACTAGACAGCCATAGTATTATCTCGTGTGGTCTACTTATCCATTTTAAAGATTTACTTTTGCCAAGCATTATAACTAATATATGGTGTTGACTGTTTATATATATATATATATATATATAGTGAAGCAGTCAATGTCTAATCATCATCAAGCTTCATGCTTCACCATCTCCAATAACCTCCTGTGGGGCCTGCAATTCAGACCTTGATGTAAATATATGCCATTTACCCACACACTGTATGCATAATGATTAGAGAAATTAGTAAAATTAATTATATTTAGTAAAGTAAAACAGTTGATTACATGATGCATCTTTATATATGAATGAAGCAATAATTCTATTAATATTTATTGCTGAAAATTAGACATTTTCTTATATAATTGTAAATATTTATATATATATATATATATATATATATATATATATATATATATATATATATATATATATATATATATATATATATATATATATATATATATATATATATTTTAATTAAAGTGTTGGAATGTAAAAGCAAAGCAAAATGGGGAAGGCTCAAAATACTGAAATTATCTTTATCCATAGTCAAATAATTTTCATTAATTAAAATTATACATCTTAATTAAAATCATAAGCAATTCTTTTGTTGGTTTGTTTGCAATTCTTTAAAAATATTTAAAATGGTATTTTGACCCTTATCTATTTTAAAATTTTTACTAATTAAATGTTTTTTTAATCAAGAGATTACAGAGACAGCTGTGGGCAACTAAAATTGCATTCTTGGGGGGATTAAAAGGTGTATAAAAGGGGCCCATAGAACAAAAGACTTTACTTGTCAGTCAATTACTTTCAGTTGCTTTGAGTTACTTTAAGTTAGTAATTAAACTTTGAATTATTTAGTAAATTATTTCTGAATGTATAGTAATTTTCAAGAAAAATTTGATTCACCATTCCACTTTAAGAAGTCAGGAAAAGTTTCACATCATGATATTTGAGTAGAGGAGACTTTCACCTTTCTCTCGTTCTCTCAGAGAACTGTATGTCTGCTGCTGCCATGTTCCATCCATCATACAGGCTGTATATGATGCCCATCTAATTGCTAATGCTGACTGCTTGCTGTCCTTAGGTAACCTTTAATGTAGAGCTGCCTTAATACATAAATTCCTTTTGTAATTTCCAATAAGATATAGTTAAATCTTTTATATTTTAATTTGAGTATTAATTTACAACTTCTGGCTAATTTTGCTTTTAAACTCTCTTTCTATACTCCCTTAATAGCATTATGTAATTCTAACTATGCTCTTTCATGCTTAAATGAGGTTATATAGCTTTGTGTGGCTCCATTGATATTTAACTTATTTTGTTTAATGTTTATATATAATTTATTTTCTTTAATATGCCAATAATATCCAAACTCATGAGTTTTAGAAAAGGGAAAAATAATTATTTAATTTGGGAAAAAGTGGGGGCTTCATTTAAAATCTGTTAATAAAGTTTTGTTTATTTAGAATAGAAATTGCTCACCAGTTTGTTTAAAATTTTCTTGAAGTTAGTTGAAAATTTTTAATGTGGATAAATTCTGCTAAATTTACTGCTTTGAATTTGTCTTTAAAATTTCATTTATAAAAGATCGTTAACTTTATAAATAGTATTGTCCCTCCTTGCTGTTTGTTGCCTTGAGGGCTAATTCTAGCAATTAATGCATATATGGGAATCGAAATTAGATATAAATATTGCTAATTTAATGTTATAAGTAAAAGAGTTATGATTATAAATTGTTAAATGACTCAGGATTGAAAACAGATCATTTCCCTGAGGTTGGACCATTTCCAAGTTGTAAAATACTACTATATTAAAATTATATTATAAAGATTATATTCATGTCCAATAACATTGCTGGCATACATTTTCTTTTATTATGATATTTTATCTTTTCCATTTCTTGATTGCTTTGTCATTGGGGACATTGGAAGTCTGAAGCTCCTGTCCTACTTTCTCAAAATCATTCATAATCAGGAGTAGATGCTACTCCCTGTGGAATGTGAGGTCTATGAGGTTGATGTGCTGCAGATGACTATATAGCCAGCTCTGGGCCTTCAAATCTAATCTCTCAATTGGTAGCATTCACCAGAATGTGTGGATGTACCAAACCTAAGTTTGTTTCGAATATTTCTTTTAAAATGATAAAATATCCACAATTGCTATGAAAGCTGGATTTTTTTATTGTATGCTAGTACCGTTACTCTGCTCCTTAAATTGATCACTGTCTGTCTAACCTTAGTAAGTTGTAATGATGTGTTAAAAATAATGACTCATTCATGAAATGGCCAACATGGTAATTAGTCAGTGTGTTAATTTTAAAACTGCTTTCTTTAAAAAACCGTTATTGATTCCCATAGACATAAATCATTTATATTAATGATTGAATCATGTATTCTCATAAATATAGTGCATTGTTTGTTTCTTATTATAAGTTCCAAAGACATTTTTTCCAAACAATGCCACTAAAAGTATATGTAATGAATTTGTTAAGATAGATAAATGATTAAAATTGTATATTTTTGCCTGTTTATCAAATCATTCACTATTAAACCTGCCACGGTCTTTTATATTTATTTTATACATTACAGCATTTTATTTGTAAACATTTGTATATTGGCATATTAACACAGCACAAACTATAACACACTCCATAAAATTATATTCATTAAATAATTCATAAAGAGGATTTTATAAAAACAAATCCCAAGTTTGTAAATGTATAATCTCACCCCAAGTGTGAAACAATGTTGTAATATATATGCGTTTTCTTAATATTTTATTAAATATATATTTCATGTAAATCCTGGTTTGTTTTGAATTATTATTTTCTAATTAGTATTTAACTAATAACTTAGCATTAATAAATATAAGTTTAATAAATGTAATTCCTGGGCTACTCTTATTTTGATCATCATCATCATTCTGATCTTATGCTTTACTGCTGTGTTTCTGGGCCCGGAATTAAAATAATTGTGCTGTATCATCAGGATTGTTGTTCGTTTAGTCAGAGACTCAAAGAATAGGCAAATAGGTTAGAATTCAGGATTGCTCCAGACCTGTGTATCTCGAGCATGGTTGGATTCGAGGTACTTTTGCTTAGGATTTGAATCTTGTTAAGTGAGCAGACATTTTTGACTGGTACAATATATATATATATATGACAAATGTTTGCTTTATTAAGTACCAAATAAAAACAAATGTCACAATGAACTATTTTTCTTTGTTTAATAAGAAATAAAAACCCAGTTAAAGAAACCCTTCATATATATATATATATATATTGTGAGAAACCCTTCATATATATATATATATATATATATATATATATATATATATATATATATATATATATATATATATATATTGTGACCTTCTGGTTTGGCACCAGAAATAATATTTATAATTGTGTACTGTTACATCAGTAACATCTGATATTATATTGCTTTAAAAAGAATGAAATAATGTGAAATTTAAAAAAAAAAATATTTATGATTTAAAATAATGATTAGAAGTGTGTATAGGTGCAATTTGAAATTTATTAGTTGTTTAGTGGCTTATTTTAGGGTATAATTAATGATGGGATAGGGGGATGGCTTGTCATAAACATAGTCAGTCCAGTCAAGTTGATGCTAATTTGTTTTGTTTGTTCATAACTAAATAGTTAGACTTGTTTTGAGTGATTATCTAGTTCATTTGCTTCACATTTTAATTTATAGAATAAACAGGGAAGTATGTTTCACTCATCATCATTAAAATAGACATTTAGTCATATCAGCTTAGTGTCTAAAGTGCATTGTTAGTAAGTATTCATGTATGTCAATATCATTATTCAACTTCATTTTTCATTCATATGTTTCATTAAATCATTAGATATCACATTTCATACCCAATTATTTAATTTCATAGATAATAGTATTTAAAACCAGCTTAATTACATTTTAAGTGAATTATTTGGATACTGAACTAATGAATTACAATACAATAGTTATATTAAAAAAATATTTTATTAATTAAAACAATTGATATTAGTTTTATTCTGTTGTTTTAAAAGTACAGAATATTTTATACTTAATTCAATTCAATATTAATATTTCTTTTTATTTATTTAAAAGACAGAATAATTTTTTTTTCCCCACTTATTTTTTTTTAAACAAATGTTTCTTGCATAAATTAAATCGTTTTTTTTCTGTCATTTGGCCTTCGAACTTTCAGACCTTGACTATTGGATAAGAGAAATTATGAAGTAATCTTTAAAAAAAAACTATAAAAGTGACTCCACTTCTGCACTGCACTCCACTTCTCTTTGCCACTTCTATCTGTTGACCTCTGACTACTAGGCCAGCTGCAAACTGCTAAAGGTCTTTCAATATGTTTCAATTTTAAACAATGTTTAATAGTGTAATTTTTCTCTTCCAAAATTCAAGCTGAAAGTAACATATTTTATTATTGCAAAAATTATGTGTACTTAAACTAAACTAAAGATACATTGGTCTTGTTCTCAGCTAGCTATTTAAATTCTTCAACCATCGTCGTCTAAGATACACATAAGTGCCTATATATTATATTATTTAAATTTAAATTGCTACTGTTGAAAATAAAAATGGAAATGAATATTAGTATTATAAATTTGCCTAATTTAAACTTGAAATTAAATGGAACAGAAGAAAGAAAAATGTGTGTTTACTCATTAGAATTATTTTTCACAAGTTTTAGTTATATTTTAAAGGGAATAATTGCAGAACTGTTATTAAACATTCTCAGAACTCTTTCTAAAAATTGTTATGCTAATTATAAAAGAAGATTTAAAAAACACGTGTGAATTGTTTAATTTTATTTTCATTATTGTTGGAACATTTCCATAACTATTTTGTTCTTACTTATTTAAAGAAATATACAGGATTAAAATGTGCAAAGTGAATATGTGTTCATATTTACCTGTTTTCGAACTAATAAGAGAAACAAATTTATTAAAATAGTTGAATTGTATAACTTTGTATTATTAAATTCATTCCTCACTCATTGTGAAACTTTTCTGTTTAAAAATATTGCTAGAAAATTCATTTATACAAATATTATTAGCTACAATATATTGCTTAATTTGAATGTCTTTTAAAAAAATAAAATAATATGTCTGAATGTCGAAGGAAGAAAGTACTCCTTTATTTACATCGTTAAAATATTTTGCTTAATTAACTTTAATTAACTTAATTCCTCATGTCACATTAACAGCAATTCATCAGCTGACAGTTGAGAACATTGAATTTGCTCTTATGAATTAAATAATATTGTTGTGTTGTGTCCTGCTGGAAACATGTTGTGATATATGTATTCGTCAATATTGATATTTGCATGAATAAATAATTATTATTCATTTTGGAAAAATGACCAAGGAATGTCATTCAAAAACTATTAATAATCTTTTCATTACAATTAAGAACAAAGAAGAAAAAAACTTTATTATTATTTAATAGTATTTTAGATAGTTATTGCTAATTTAAGAAAATGTTATTATATGTATTATTATTATTATTTTTCTACTAGAACATCTCCTAAATGTACAATATTAATGGAAGATATTGCACAGGTAATTTTTTTTTATTAGTTTAATATAATTGTGTTTCACCGCGCATTAGAGTATAATATACATTCGTGTTGAAAGACGGATGTGTCCATGTAATGATAATGATAATAGGGGTGAAAGCTCTTCTTTAAAGGAAGCACATTATATAAGTTTTTATATTATATCTATGCATTTCCAATAGATTTGAAAAAAAATGATTATTTTCAATAATCATTTAGCCCGAAATATAAATTTTTTATTATTTATCTAAGCTCAATTTTACTTTAGATGTGTGCTAATTTAAATTCACTATATAAAAAATTATTTTGTCTTGCTTTGCCCACAGTAATTATTGCTTTATTTTCCAACCATTATTAGAAGGTTACCAAGTCCTAAATATTATCAGATATGAAATATTTATTCTTTATCACTTTTATGAATTAGTAACCAATATTTTAATAGTAATTCTTTGCTTACTGTGATTTTAAATGGTCTGTGTATCATTATGCTTATATGTGTGTGTGTCCATTATTAAACTTAGTTATAATATGTTAATTGCAAATGTAAATGTTATATAATCAATCGGTTTTGGAAGAAGGGAATTGTCAATTGTTTAGAAGGATTAGCGATTCATTTAAGTGAGAATTATTGTTCTTATTATGTTTGAATGGAAAAGTATTTTGTAGCTATATGCAATGTTTTATAGTATGTATTGGATTGAGCAAGCTATCCTTTTGTTATTTAAATCTTTAAACATGGGTAGATTGCCTAGTGTAGTAGGCATGGGATCAAGTAATCCCTTATTTTCTATGTATTGAAATGTTTTTGATAGGAGTAGATGGAATCCTCCAGTTTTGATGATATTCATTATGAATTAAAGTATCTAAAGTTGAATATATTATCCCCTTGTTCATTTGGTGAAGAGATTTATTCCCACTAATTTAGTTAGTCTCAGAAGTAGACTTGAAAGTTATTCTGTTGATATTTATCTGAATTGAATTGTTGAAATCTTTATCCCCATGTAGTTATGAATGTTTTTCAGCTTATACTATAGCCAAGTGCCAGATAATTTATTAATAAAAGAATAATAAAGGCAGAATAGATTTTCTTACAAAACAACTGTAACAAACTTAGTAATTAAAGCTTAATTGATGTTTGCCTTCGTCTGTATTGTGATCATATTTTAACTTCACAAGCAAACTGATTAGATTGATTAGATTGTTTAGAATTAATTATTTATTCTTTGACACACAGTTTAATACAGACCCATTATAAAGTGTTATTTGAAAAAAGGAAAAATCCATTATTAATGTATAATTTAAATTATCATTTTCAAATATTTTATAGTGATCATTTAGATTTCACATCATTAATTTTATCATTTAATCATCATTTGATTAAGTAAGCAGGCAAAGATAAAACATACTTAATGAATATAATTGTTATTTCTATTTTGGCAAAATAATAAAAGAAAATAGTTATGTAATAGAATACTTTATTTCAGTGTTGCAAGGGCAAAATATATCAATTAGTGACATTCTTTATTTTATTTTGCAAGACATGGTTTTATAAGAATATATCGATCAATGTAATTCTTTATGTTATTTTTGCAAGATATAATTTGATGGGAATGTGTTGAAATAATGGAGCTATTTATTTATTCATTTTTTGCAAAACCTAGATGATGTTATTCTTAGGTTTCAAACCCCTTTATTTTAGTTATATTTATTAAGTAATAATTTACTAAGGCTGTAACCTTAGAAATAAGCGTCTGAAAAATATGAAAGTAGGGACCTTATTTCTAAGGTTACAGCCTTAGTAAATTATTACTTAATATAATAATGGGTGTTTAATAAAATTTATAATTATATTTATTGTGCATTTGAAGTAAAATGCAAAATATTAATTTTATTTTATAGCATAATTAGAATATCTAATCCATGTTTTTGTCTTAGATTTATTAATTGGATGGATAAATAAGTGTTATAAAACCAAATTTTGAATAAAAGATAAATTTTGTAGTGGATTAATAGTAGCACAAGATTATATTTTTTTCAGCTTTATAGGTATCAGAAGAAGCTGATAACTATGAAACCATTTCTTTTATAATAAAGTATATATTTTATTTTGGGTTTATTATTTGATATTACAAATATCAGTTGTTCACAAACCTATCCAGATGTTTGGATAAATAAAAGTGTAATTTTGTAATCCAAGAGCACATTATGCTATTATTATTATGAAAATTGTGAAATAGATTAAATGTTTGTTTAGCTATTTCTTGCTTGATTAATAAATATTTTATTACTCAAAATTTGTATTTAGAATTCTTTTATAAAATTCATTCGTTGTTTCATATTTCCACACATGTTCACACATTTATTTTATTTAATGTGCCATAATTGCATTTTCATTTAATTATGATAAATATCCAAATATGATGATATTGATTTCCTTGATCCAAACACTGTATGATATGCCAATTATCTACTGTTTGTCTAAAAGGTTTTATTATTTAATAATTGTTTAGATGGTAAGTTGAAATCAAAATGTACCCGATTTCTTTCATTATCTAACTGCCATTATTTAGTTAGGATATTGCTTAGTTTGTATTATTATTTTCATAGTATTAGATAGTAGTATTAAGAGAGAGATTTTAGTTTAAGCCATGCCATATAACAGATTCCCTGAGATCTTCAATTTTAATTCAGATTAGATAATAACTTCAGTTAATTAGATTAGATTAGTGTGTAATTAAAAATTTAGTAATGATAGGTTTAGTTTGAGTTTAGATCCAGTTAGTTATACATTACAGTTTCTAAAATATTATTTTTTTTAGTTATTGGTGTAATTTCTAATATGGTAGAGGTTGTTCAGTGCATATGGAAGATGGGAGGAGATAAAATATAGATTATAATTAGTTAATTTTAGCTGGTAGAATTTTATGAATTTAATTTTGTTTAGCATAGAACTTGATAGATGTTTTATTCCTATTATTTATAATATTTTCTCCCACATCTAACGTACATTGTACACCTCATACACCTCTGTATTATAATATTTTCTCTCACATCTAATGTACATTGTACACCTCATACACCTCTGTATCCCTCAACTGAGTTAGTTTTAGGTGAAATTTTAATTAAGAGCCTCATGAGTAAATTTAGAATAAAGTTAGATTGATAGTTTATTCTATAATCCATAGAATTGGTGCCCCCGGGTAATTGTTAGTGTTGGTGATAGGTGTGAGGGGTTACTATATATAAACAATGAGTTTTTTATTAATGTGTTGAACATCACAAATAAAGTCTTAGACTTAGTAAACATAGTGATGACTTAATGTCAAGCCAATCACTAGGCAACCAAGTTTGGGAGATAAAAATAGAATTCTATTACATAATTTATTTTTTAGTGACAATCAATATAATACATGCAACAATAGACAGCTACAGCAATGGAAATGCTAGTATACTAAACACCAGACACTAAGCGAGGTATGAAAGAAAACCCAGTTTATTTCTGTCATCTTTTGTTATTCTGCAAATGATATAAGAACTGTACAAAGCCAACTTTTAAAGATTGAATGTTTGAATCCAAGAGAAGATGGATAATTTGTTAAAATAATCAAGATTATCTGTATAATTTCCATAGCATAAAATTATAAAAATCTATAACCGACCTTTAAACAGAAAAAAGTTTGATAAATTTGTATGGGTTTATAAAAGAACTTAACTGATTTTAAATTGAAATTTAAAATTAAAAATTACACTATTATTCATACATGGAGAAAAAAAGAAGTAAAACATCATTAGCATATATATAAATGATGAAATAACTTTTTTCTTATATAAGCCATTAAATGCTAAATAGTAAATTGAGAAAAAGTAAGTCTATTATGAACTGCTGTGAAATGTATTCCAGCTAAATTAATATTGCTGTATAGCTGAAGTACTACAGTCCTACCATAGAAGCACAATAATTTAATCTACTTACCTATATAATGCCTAAAGAAACATCAAAAGTTCCACAATAAATGTCTAAATGGATCAAGAAGAAAGCAACTGCAGAATATGGAAACAGCATCATTTCAAGCACATTTCTGGGGAATTCTAGTGAATGATGAAGGACTTACTGAGGAAGGGATGATCCAAAAAGAGATAGACTGCATCCTTAAGAGACATTATTGCCAAACTCATGGAGATTAACCAAGATGAACTAATAAAAATTTTGATTTATTATATATTACTTTTTGAATATATGTTTGTAAAAATTCTAGTTTATTTTATCTCCATACTTGGTAGCTTAAATATGCCTGTAACTTGGAAGAGTCCACCATGATTGAAAGCAACAAATTAAATGGGGGAAATTTATTAAGTTAGACAAAATATTTTTTATGTTAAATAAAGTTTAGTTAGCTTTCCTTCTGTAGTGACTTGAGATTTGATCATCATCACTATGATATGGAATGATGTAAGATTTTTGATACTATTCCATATTAAGCACACACACTACTACAAGACAGTTTGTTTTTTATTGTTAACTAACAATTGTTTATCTTTATTTTTTAGTATGTATGACTAACCTTCAAGTGTGGATGCTCTTTCCTATCAACTTTAGGTAATTGTACACAGAGGGTCCCCCCAAAAAGTGGAACAGCAATCATCATCACTATGATATGGAATGATGTAAGATTTTTGATACTATTCCATATTAAGCACACACACTACTACAAGACAGTTTGTTTTTTTATTATTAACTAACAATTGTTTATCTTTATTTTTTAGTATGTATGACTAACCTTCAAGTGTGGATGCTCTTTCCTATCAACTTTAGGTAATTGTACACAGAGGGGTCCCCCCAAAAAGTGGAACAGCAATAACTGGAATTGGATGACAAGGTTATTATGGATATACTTGTATGTTATAAATTGGTTAGTCTGCTTCACAGTCAATTTAATAATTTTTTTATTTTTTATTTTGCTTTGTAAATAATTAGTGTATTGTTATATATTTGTACCATAGGTAAGGGATAAAATAGTAAAAACATTTAATTGCTGATATGGTAGAAATACATTTTTGACAAATACAATTACATTATTTTATCATGTTAAAAAGTTTTGCATTATTGCTTTGTTACTTAATAAACATTGTTAACTTGATTTAAATAAAACTGGTTTCTAGTTTATCAAAATCATTTATACATTCATTCACCAACTTATAACTGAATATATATACATACATTTTATTCTTATATAATAATACAGTAATATGTATGGATGGATCTTTAAATCAATTGGAACATGTATAGAGGTGCAATAGTTGCTCTCTAGTGTAAATTCAACTCTAAAGAGAGCCAAAGGAAAATGTTTTCCTGAGTTTGAATACTGAGGTGTAATGAAATCCAAAAGAGAGATGGAGTATGGATGAACAAGCCCAAATTATATCTAAATTTAATGTGTAAATTTAGAGTTAGCCCATTAGAGGTAGATAAATCATAGGTTAGGTATTTCATTGCATCATTCACAGTGTTCTAAATGAAGACCCTAGGACTAATGATAGTGAGATGCATTCTCCCTCATCTGGTGGAAAACCTGGACCATTACACAATTATTCCTACTTTTATTTTAATCTTACTCAAATTTCTAATCAATTCTATGTACTCATCCATTACTTTGTTCTTTGATAGCTGAGACAAATTATTAGTACCTACTATAACATACACACCTTTACTCCCTTGCTTTTCTATTTTATCTGCAACATCTGTAATTCTAAATTCAAGCAAACATATTCTTACTTATCTGTTTCTATTCTCTCTTGCAAATATATTTCCCCATTGTTTCCACATTCACTAATTAATGAATCTCATATCAATACTTTCTCATAATCTTCTTTTTCTGCTTCATCTGTAACATTCTCTACTATCTTCTGAACTTTCCTATCCACTTCTTCCTTATCATTCCTATCCAATAATTCCTTTATCTGTTCATAGTTCATCTATAACAATTTTAAGTTTGCTTCTACATTCTTTATTCTTTGGCTAACCATCTCCATTGCACTACTAATTTTTCATCCCATTTCTCCTATCACTCTGCTAACACCATACTCTATCCTATCTTCCTCAATTACATTTTGCTCCATTTTTCCTGCCTTTCTCTTTAAACAATATACACTTAGAAACCACTTTTTACCTCTTTTATGACATTTACACACTGTCTACATAACCACAAACCTGTTATATCCTTCTTATTCTTATTTAAACATTTCAAGTGATAAACCTTATCACATACAGTGCACTCTACCATGCACACCTAAATTCTTAACAAAACTCTACATACATTAGCTAGCCAGAGTAATCAATGGATGCAGGAAGGTTTGTCCATAAACTACTGTAAGGAGAGTTTTGCCTCTGTGAAAAATAGTTTGTGTATGCATAAAAAATGGTGATCATGTGATGTTTGATAATTATCATTTATGAGAATATTAATAATGACTTGAAGGGTTGCTATTCTTTCACATGTACCTTACTATTGTTTTCAATTGAGTAAATTAATTGTGAAAAGATGAGATTGTATTATATTTGTTAGTTAGAAAATATACAAATCAACTAGTGATAAAAAATTATATTACAATAAAATAATGGCATTTTATATCACCTATTTTAATTTCATTATATTTAAGAAAGTGAAGTTAGCAATAAAGAGATTCAAACACTCTATAAAAGTACCAGTTAATAGTTGAGTATTTTATTGCTGATTAAGTTTTTCATGTTCAGAATTTAGGAGAAACATGGAATGGTTTTAACAATTTGTGCAAAAGTGGATCTGAAAAGGGAGATTATATTAAATGAAGACAAGTCAATAATAAAAATAACAATAATAAATAACTAATTGGGGAATACAAATAAGCATATAGAAACAATATGTAATAAATAATATTATAGTGAGGAGTCAGAATACAAAATAAGTTTCTTATATATAATATTATATAAGCACTTACAAGTAAACAGCTTAGTGTGTTACCTGTTTCATTATGGTTGCAGTTTTACCATACTTTTGCCTATGCAACATAAATTTATACTGTAGTAAATATGTTAATATTTGTAGATAGTTTATCAATAGTTTTTTAATTAAAAAAAGTGCATATTCTTGGATAAATCATTGATTAACATACTCTAACATTAAAATAATAGTTATATTAAAAATAGTTCCTGTTCCAATTATACTAACAAAATTGTTGATCATTCTTTAGATGTATTTAGTATAGGTACTAAATTTCAATATATATTAAATATTAAACGTACATTAAACAGTTAAATTAATAATTTGGATATTCAAGATTGTCATATTATTGAAACATGGAACTCTCTTAAAAAGTGTGTTATGAAACTATTCTTGGGTTTATAAAAAAATTATAACAATGATCTTATTATTAGAAATTTGAGTAAAACAAACATGATTTAACAGAATAATAAAGTAAATATGAAGCCTCATACTAAATGTAATAATAAATATAAAGTGCAATGATTCATAGGAAGCTTTAAAAAGATCAGTGGATTAAAAATGAAAAGGAATTGCAGATATTCACTAAACCTGGTTGCTAAACCACTAAACATCACATGATCACTATCTTTTATACTAGCACTTAATTGTTATTAAACAAGGCAAAACTCTCTCCATACAGTAGTGACACTCAATGCCAACCAGAGTATTCAATGGATGCCAGAAGGCTTGTGCATAAAATTCCTATCTAGTGCCTACTCATCAAATATCCCCAGACTTGTTTCTGGCAAGGCTCCTCACTGACAAAGGCCACAAGCCAGAAACTAGTCTTGGCATATTGGATGAGTAGGAACTAGATAGGGATTTTATGCACAAGCCTTCTGGCATCCATTGATTACTTTGGTTGACTCATGGTGGCACTACTGTATGGAGAGAGTTTTGCCTTGTTTAAACCTGGTTGCTTTATATTTTTTTGATGTACTGAATGCAACAGATGAACCTAAGAAAATTTATTACAATCAAATTAAATCCAACATTGACATTCTATTATGTGGTAATAATGATAGTTTGTATTGGTGGACAATGCATTTTGAGCATCTTGTAATAATGATAGAAGAATGAGCTGATAACTTTTAATATATCCATTTTAACTATTTATTTAGATTTGGACAAAGATATCCAACTTTGTGAGAAATCAAAACAGTTCTTCATAATATTAAAAATTAATAGGTTTCAGACCCTGATGAAATACTTTGAGAAGTTCAAAAATATTGTGATGATACATTAGCTTCAAAAATATTGGAATTTTTAAAGAATATATGGTCTCATGAAATTGGGAATGCTGGTCTTAAGGATGCTGCCATTGGTCTAATTTTTAAAGAAAATAGATTGCAATTATTATCATTATTATTATTACCCATTAAAGCAGAGGTACATTCAAGGATTTTGTTGAATATATTGTTTCTAATAATAGATAAATAATTTCAGAGATTCAGTGTAGTTTTAAAGAAATAAGAAGTACTATAATCATGGATGTTTTTGCCAGAAAGAATGAAAAGTATTGGGAACAAAGGAGTGATTTATATATGTTTTTACTGATTTTGTTAAGACATTTTTTAAATAACTTGGTTGTCCACTAAAGTATTTTACAATATAACTTCTACATGATGAAATATAAAAAAAAGATTATTACTAAAAGTAAATAATCTGAAGTGTTTGAAATAAAAGATGTGTTAAACGAGGAAACTTATTCACTGTTATATTGTTTTTGAGTTTTATGATAATAGTCTTTGAAATTGGTTATAGGTAACTTAATGAAACAAAGATCAAGATACAGTACCGGTTTTCCAAAAGGTTTGTGATGATGGTGTTTATTGTATTTATATGTTGGACTATTTCCATCATCTAATACGAATATTGAATGTCTTTAGAAAAATTTAACTTTATTGAAATATTCCAAATACATTTAATTGTTGCTATTACTGACAGTTGAATATATTTGGAATATTTAAATAAAGTTAAATTTTTCTAAAGACATTCAATACTCTTTTAAGATGATGGAAATAGTCCAACATATAAATACAAGCATTACAGGTTTGATTGTGGAATTTTTAAATTGAAACAATTAAAGGTCAAAACAAATTTTATTTCTTGAATTCTGAATATACAGTATGCTGATGAGTGTGATATTTTGACCAGTTTAAAAGACGATCTACAGAAGGTATTTTAAGTTTCAATGCAATATATAAAGATTTGGTTTAGTCATTAATGTTTAGAAAACACATGCACTTTATGGACCACCTTAAGTAAAATCTTCACTAAGTTTTGCCTAGGTGGTTATCAACTTGATAATATAAATCACTGAGTTTAATTTGTTAATATATTTCAACACAAGAAAATAACTACTGCATGTAAATTATCTGTATTCTTACTTAATTTTTTATATAGAAATGAAACTTGGACATTCTATTGTACCAATCGAAAAAACCACCACCTAAACGACAACTCGGATCCAAACTCAGCTGAACCAAACTGAATTCAAACCCAACTCACCAGCTCAGATTAGTAGAAATCTAAATTGACGGCACAGTGCTATGCGCCAAGAAGTTAGCTCAATGGTTAGTGAGGATTAGAGACCCCTGAACTGACAGTAATATTGGATCATAAATTGATTAAAGATAATTTTAAATCGAATCATATATATATGTTCAGGTTGCCAACACAAACAGCAAGCATTAACATTAAAATAATTATGGAATAAAAGAATTAAGAAACCAAGTTTGTTTATAAAATATTTTAATAATAATAGTAATAGTTTTGTTTGAATTTTAAATGATGATTATATTAATCACCTCTAGCCTTTAACATAGTTTATAATTATAATAAGAGTGGCAGTCCTTATTATTATTATGCAATATTTTGGAATTCTATGTCTATGCCCCCAACAAGAAAATAAAGGCAGATAAAGGTGTTCAGTTGTAAAAGAAATTATTACCCTAATTTTATACGAAAGAATGTGAGAATTTTCACATTCGCAAATCCATTTATGAAGAGCAAGATACATATTTAGGGCATAACTTTAATCTTTATTAGAAAACATTTACTTTGAGATACCTGAGAATTTGTTTGACTTTAATTGAAATCGCTTCATCATGAATTATGAGCATCAGAGTGGGCTTTACTGGAACAGAGAGGCAACGGTGCTGACAAATTATGAGCTATAAAATGAAATTGAAAGACAATAGCTGGTCGATGATCTAAGTCCTATGGCAGCTTGAATTTCACAAGTCTTACTGCCCTTTAGGATGGGGAACATGGGGAAAACCAGGCCGAGTCATAACTATGAACCTTAGGTGTTTCAAATATAACAGAAGCGGGGGAGGAAGTGCTTTCTTCCTCTATAATTAAAACATCAGAAATATCATCACCAACAAACCTGCAAAATGAATGATAGCCCTATGCCAGCAACATTGAAGATGATGACTTGATAGTCACCGTTTGAAAAATAAAACCCAATTATAGAATGCTCTAAGTGATGACTTGGTCAAATTAATTAAAGTCAAACGAGCTTTTAACTAAAACTATTTTAATGCACTATAAAATTATATTAATCATGCCCCAAATATCGTGCCCTTCCTGAATCTAAATAGCAAGTAACTGAAATTTGAATTAGAATATATTTGATTCCTTTATCGACCCTTTTGCAAAAATATTTTAACATTATATATATGAATAAATACATATTGGTAAACACGCGAAAATAGCTGGGGCATAGATTAGAAACGGAGCTAATAATTTATTATTAGCCAATTATAAAAATAGTAAATATTTAATAATTTCTTTCGACTCGATGATTAATAGAACGTATAAATTTAGTTCTAATGGGTGAGAATTACTATTAGAATTAATATATTATTATTTGCATAAAGCAAATGGAACCAAGGAACTCATAGAGTCAAAGGATTATTGGCATATAATTAAAAATAGCAACATTAATAAATTACTTAATAGATATATATAATAAAATAAATGAACTGCCATCATGAGAAAGGAGAGTTAAATTTAAAGACTAGAAGTTGAGAGAATTTATATAATTTAAAATAGCATAAATAAAAGGTTTTACACAGAGTATTACATTTATAAATGAGAAGAGCTCTTAAAGGGAGTGTAAAGTAAAGTTCAGAAATTGGCCAGAAAGTTTAAGGTTCATTATGGAAATATATTACCCATTTCTTCCAGGGCTGGTTCCCTTAGTTTACACGTCTGGGTTGGTAAAACGTAGGCATGCATTTGGTCGATTACTTGAACAGTATTTAAATGGATTTTCATGATTTTAGCAGCATGATTGGTCCGGAAAGGGCAGCTTCATTGAAGATTTTCAAGGGGCTTCAGGAACCACAACCAGATTTCTGATGTTTTAGCCCTTCACCATGATCAAAACACTATTTAATTTCATAATTTAAAAACACAGTGTTGAATGGCACTTCTCTACAACAAAAATGGCTTCTCCCTTCCAACTTTTTAGATCTATATATACTGTATCTGATGCCTTCAAGATAGCACTTCTTTTTATCAATGTTACAAAATTTACTGGTTGTTTTTAGATACATTCCTTCGATAAGGCTTTTAAACTCATTAACTTGAATTCATTTTCTAATTAGAAAATGAGTTCTTAAAATAAAAAAAATGATTTTAATTAGGAATCCTTACATTTTAAATACTTATCCTTTTTTTTTTTAAATTAATAAAACTTTACCCATTGTTTTGGAAAAGGAGAATCTGAAAGCTTATCGAAAGAATGTAGCTTTTAATCACTAAAAATTTAACAAATTATTTAAAAGTAAAAACAAACATTCCCAAGGCAATGAACTTTCGAACAATTATATATAATTAAATATTTACAAATATATATGCACAATCCACACAGTTGTAATATATATAAATTCATAAACAATTTTATCATGAATTTATTAATAGCATTGATTAATTTAAACTCAAACGAATTAATTTTAACACACATTTATGTAATAGGATTTCTTTATGGAAATTAGCGTGGATTGAATGTATAAAGCCCCATTGCATTGGAAATTTAAGGTTAGTACTAGGGTTTGAAGTGGACTTATGGCTAAATGTCATGAAGCTAGGATTGAACTCAGATCCGACTGCTTCACTATCAATCCAACAAACAGGTATTAAAAATATTTTATTTAGTAATGCTCCATAAAATTTTAAAAATATAGACCAAGAAATGTTCTTCAACTAGTTAGAAATGTATCTTAGAATCCACTATTATAAAATCTTACTTCACTGAATTGGACATATAAAACAAATGAACAGTACAAGATTTCCTAAAAGTATATTTTATAAAGAACTTGAGCATGGTTTTCATGGAAGAGGCAGATCTTATAAAGATTATTTCAAATTCATTCTAAAGAAATGCAGCACTGATTGTTTTCATTGGAAAGATATGATGAAAAATAAAATATTCTACAGAGCTACAAATGGATATGGTGTTAAATGCATTTCAGAAAGAAAAGTTTTATTCTAAAGAAAGTAAAAAACCATATTTCAAAATATCTAATAGACAGAAACATAAAGCAGTATGTTTTCTATATGGATGTATTTGTGTTTCCCAGACTGGTATAGTCACTACAAAGCTCATCTCTAGAGAAGCTTTTTTTTTTTTTGGAAGTTGAAATGACCATATTCATTTATGAATGACTATTGCTGTTCACAGTTAATATAATGTAAACCCTTGCAATAAAAAAAAATATGATTGTGGTAAAATAGGTATCCAAGTGATCATACAAATACAGAAAGTGGGTACTTTTTATATTGGAATTGATCACCATTTCTTATGCTTGCTTATAACTGTTATTAAAACAGGCAAAACTCTCTATACATATTGCCACTAAGATCCTAAAATCTAAGTGCAGTGCTCTCAGATCCAAGGCTCCTCACTGACAAAGGCCACAAACCAGAAACTAGTCTGGGGATATTTGATGAGTAGTCACTAGATGGGGATTTTATGCACAAGTCTTCTGGCATCCAATGATTACTCTAGCTTGCAGTCAGTGGCAATGTGTATAGTGAGTTTTGCCTGTTTTACATTGGAATTGGAGAATCATAAGAATGACCTTAAAGCTAAAGGTATTGAATGGACCAAGAGAACAAAGATAATGTTATAAAAATGGATTCAGTGTAAATAGATTAAAACTTAGGATGTTATGCAAATTAGAAAATGATATGGAAAAAATATATTGGCTAACAATTTTGTTTTGATTTATTGAATGAAATATTTTTGATTCTGATAAATGGAATGCCATATGTCATCATGCAGCAAACATTGAGATTCAGATGCAGAATATAAATCAGCCTGAGTTGATATTTGATTTATTTCTTTCACAATTGTTTTATTTCTTTGGTAACATTGTATATTATTTAATTTTAAAAATAAAAATATGTCACAAATTTTTCTGAAAATTATGTAAAATGAGAGAGAATAATGTGAAATTTTAAGTCTGTGAAATAGTTTACAATATAGTAGAGTTTAGAGTAAAATAAATCTTTTACCAGATAGGTCTGACTTATTAGGATACAATAAACATCACATGATCAATACTTCTTATGCTTGTTTATAACTTATTAAAACAGGCAAAACTCACTATACATATTGCCACACACAGCAAGCTAGAGTAATTAAAGGATACCAGAAGGCTTGTGCATAAAATCCCCATCTAGTGTCTACTCATCCAATATCCCCAGACTAGTCACTAGATGGGAATTTTATGCACAAGCCTTCTGAAATCCATTGATTACTCTAGCTTGCTGTGTGTGGCAATACATATAGTGAGTTTTTCCTGTTTTTATTAGAATACAGATTTAGACATTCAGCATTCAAACAATGCAAAAACTAAATTTTAAAAAATATCTAAAAGTATTTTATTTTTACATTTAAAAAAAAAATAATAAAAAATTATGTGACATTTTTTTTTTCACTTACATATTTTATTTTTTTCATGTGGATTCAAACAGGTCAATTTCTAAGTAATGATTTTTTGTTTAAAAATAAAATTTCATTTTTACATGCCTATTTTATTAAAATATATTTCTGGTTTATCTTTTTTAAAAATTATCTGCTGATATATATATATATATATATTCAATTTGTTGTTACTAAATTTAATGAATATCAATTCTTTTTTAAAAAAAATATTTTAAAATTATAAGAATTTTTAAGTATCAACTTCATTACAATTGATTAAAATACTTCAGTTTTATTAAAACACTTAAAATATTGGACTTCTAAAAAGTTAAGAAATGAAATAAATTAAATTAAAAAGTTATCAAATAATATTTTTTTAAATACTTATTTTTCTATAGTTTTTTTAAAAAAATTATTGTATTGAATGTTTTATATTAATTTTAATACGATTTAAAATGTGTATATAGATTATAGAATAATAAAGGGTGTTATACAACTAGCAAACTACCAGTGATGATCCATATGCTCTAATTATTCAGTCAATCTTTAAGCAAAATTTTTTTGTACATATCTCACATTTATATTGTTAAATTTTAATGCCTATTACAGTGTATATCTTGAATATGGATAAATTTTATTCAGTCAAAGAAAACAGTTCTCTCACATTACATCTATGCATATCAAATAAAATAAGTTTTTATCAGGTATGGTAGAGTCTTAAACAACTCTATTATGTAGAAAAAGTTGTCATAGTTTTTATATTAATAAATGTTTTACAATATACTTTTTCTTTATGTCAGTGTGCTAACCCACATTAGCTATTAAATATTATACTTAAATCTTCATCACAACACAGTGCACAGCAGAAATACTTTCTTGATTTATTTGCAATCTTATCAAAATTGACATATATTATAAGTATATATCAACAATCACAGATCATTGTCTGTCACAGGATGTGTTATATTATGAAATTGATTGATGTATAATAGTTAAATGTAATCATTTGCTTACAAATTCATATTATAAAATAAATGGATTGCAAAACATGTTCATATAAAAAACTATGATTGCTTTTTCAACATAGATGTTTAAATCCAATAATTATATGTCTACTGAAAGTGCATATATGCAGTGTAGAAGTTTGATCTTTTTTATATTGAATAGTGTTTCCCAATATTTAAAATGTTTTGAAGAGTGTTTAATATTTGCCCCGATAATTATACATAATCTATGTACTTTACATTGTTGATTATATATGTATATTTCCACATACACATAAGAAATGTTTGAATTAAAAAGAATTTGATTCTAAAAAATTTATTTGCAATAAAATATAAATATGTCTCCCTCTCTAGCATATTTTCTGTTTAATGCAATATCATTTTCAGATCATATTTTAAAACTTCGAAAAAAAGTTTGGATGCAGTAACTACATTATCACCCAAGGCTTCTTGCCCACAAAAGCTCTTGTAGTTATCAAAATAAACTAAGAGAAGTAGAAATAAGTTGGACTGTGTTTATGGATTTTAATGAAATTTATCATTTATATATAATATTTCAACTATGCTCCTTTTAATTTTCTATATAGAAAAATGATTTAGTTGCTTGAGAGTCATAAGGTATTTTTAAATATCCAAGTGGCAAGTTTAGTGCAGTAGTTCCATTCAATTGAATCGATGTAACACATCTGAGAACCAATCCAAAACACTTTAGTTCTTGAGTCTTTAAAATTCTGCCCTTGCATTAAACCATACAGAATTCAGTTTCCTTCGAAAGTTCAAAAATGATCCACTACTTTCTTCAATAAATTTTTTATTGAAAATTATAAAAGTTATTTAATATCATTTTATATAATCCCTTAACTGCACTTAAAGAAAATTAAAAGTATGATATTTTTATTATCAAAAATTTGATAATTACTGACAAGATGTAATAAAAAATATTTTTACTTTGATATTTTTATTAATAAGTACAGAAATAAATTTATATATTATTGCTCAAAAATTGCACATGTTTTTTTTTTATTTACTTGTATTTATTTGCCAGCGAAATTTTTGTTATGATATTGACTTTGTTTTAGCTATAAATATTTTTTCTTTGTATCATCTTTATATAAAGATATATGAAAATAATCACAGTGTATAATGCTAAACTGAAATAAATATCCAAATATTAAATCACTTCACATGGCTAAGAAATTCAGCAGCACTCTCTGTGAAATAAATATATTAGAGGCCATATTTCAAAATAGTCAGTCTCAAAATGATAACACTTTGAAACTGTAAGCTATTAGATCTTAAATATTAAAATACAAACTAATTCAAACAAAGAGTGTGAAATTTAAGTAAGCAACGATCTTAACTTGGTACTAAACAAGCATGTTTACTATTCTTATATAAAGACAAACTAAACATTAGAAATTTTAATCTTTAAACTACCTAACACAATTATGTATGAAAATAATTCCAGTGCATAATGCTAAACTAAAATTAGTTCATATTTCAGTATTTAAGATTTAATAACATACAGTTTCAAAGTGATATCATTTTGAGGCTGGCTATTTTGAAATACGGACTCTAATATATTTATATATTTATTTCACAGAGAATTGTTCTGAATTTCTTAACCATAAAACACCCTTCACCTCAATTTTAGTATATCATAACCATCCTATTCCCACACTCTCTATTACTATGCATGCATTTTAAAATAATTTCATTTTTAGGGGAGTAAACCATAAATATATAAAATAACTTAAATTCATATGTATATTTTATTAAAAATTTCCATTTCATAACTCATTCCACCACATATTCTGAAACCTGAAAAAAAAATCGTCTTTAAAAAGAGAAATCACCACCATATGCATTTCATGTTGAGATGTCACTCATCAGTTGGATCAAGTCATAATCATTCACATATATATTAAGATGGATTGATCTGATAATGCACAACATGATGTATGTATATATATAAAGCTTAAAAGAAAAAGTAAAAATGAACACAGACAAAAATTATATATATAATTATTCAAAAATAATCTGGATTAACTTAAATATTGATTGATTAATAGTATTTTTTGGTATTTTTAAAGTACTCTAAATTATTTAAAATTAAATATAAAAAGTTCTATTTAGTCCAAATATTTTATTTCTGATTTAAAAATTTAAAATTTTAATGTAACAAAAAAAGAAAATTATCTTTGTATAAAATAAGGATTATTTTTTGTAATTATAAAGTTAATTTTATAGTCTATTTTTAAGTAAAGAATTACAAAATTTTTAAAGGTTTATAATTTTTTAAACATATTTTTAGTTTTGATAAATGCAAATTAAAAACAAAACAATGGTAATTAGTTATTATATTGCTTTTATCAATTAAAAGAAAAAGATTTACATCTTCCTATTTGTACATTGCATTATATTTATCATAAATAGTTTCTGTTTAACTGAGAGAGTGGTGTGAAAAAAGTCAGCTTCAAAGAAGGACAATTGCTGCTAGTCAACATTTTGGCTGAGTTGAAACTTTTGAAGAAGTACAATAGGACAGCTTCCTCATGATTACATAGCCAATATATAAGAAAGAAACAACATTTTACCAGCTAAAAATAAGTTTGGGGATATTGGATGAGCAAGCAATAGATAGGGATTTTATGTACCAATCTTCTAGCATCTATTGATTACAATGGCTTATACCGGATAACACTATTGACTGGAAAGTTTGTTACTGTGATTAATGTGCTTTGATATAATAAATATTTATCAAAGCTAAACCAAAATTTATTATAGCAAATCTTGACAAATATTCTCATTATAAATTAAAATATCAGTTATTAAATGATAATGCTATTGGATCTTACATTAATGAAATGTTTTATATTAATTATCGTCCATCTTAAAATTTTTATTATTTTTTTTCTTGACGCAAGATTTTGATCCCAACAGATGCAAACAAATAGTCTTCTTTTTCTGTTCAAAAAATAGAAAAGTATGCATGATGTTATTGTTAGTCCTATTATATAAATGGATGTGAAGAGTTATTATAATCTATAAACTTGTTTGTACTTTTCACAAAATTTAGTAATCTTTAAACTTGTTTGTGCTTTCTACAAAGAGTTGGAGATTGGGGTAGATTGAAGCCTGTCCATTAAAGTATGAAGATTTGCTATCTTAATATAAACTGAGCACTGATTATATATGTGTGTGAGAGATGATAATCTGGACCAACTGATGAGTGCTGGTTCAGCACGAAATACATATACTGTGATTATTGATCTTTTCTACATGTGTATCAATGATATGAGATAGTGTGGATAGTTGAAAGGTGCTTGAAAGTCTGAGTTCAAATCCTCTATATTTACAATATTTAGTTGGGCAAATCTAAAATTCCAGAGCATATATTACCTGTGATTTATCATTAACTTCAGAATTGCTAATAAGTCTAATAAAAAAATAAAGAATATCAAAAACTTATATTAAAATGTTTAGATAGGGCATTTCAACCCATGGTTTCTTAATTGATTTTATATCATTTTTATGTTTATGTTTTATTTTTTTATTTTATTATCAAGCACATTTTTAGTATATTCAACTCTGATTAAATCATTTTTATAATTCTCAATGTTATTTTCCTATCAGTTTCAAATTTGCAAGGACGTGAATTTTTAAATAAAAAGGCTTTCAAACATGCTATTTTATAGCAAAATGTAATATTTCATAATGGGTTTAGATAACTTATAATATTTAATGGTTTTATGCACCTCCAGTATTCAATATCTGTCTTGCCTTTCTAATTGTAAAAAAAAAAATTACTGTATTAAATTTATCATTTCTTATCACTAATTAAAATTTTGAGGATTTTATTTAAATTATTAACTAAATAAGTTTAAGAAGAATACATACAAAAACAACACAAGTATATCTAATAGGTATTATAAAGATTTAAAATAAATTGAAATAATTACTTTTTCAGTTATAGGTAACACCTAAACTACAGATAACATGGCTGATCAAAAAACACATTGGCCAGCTTGCAGTCACAACAAAGATATTTCAATTAAATGTACACATAAATGATTATTTATCCAATACAAGATGTATATAACAAATTAAATTCTTCTGAAGCACATGACCCTATATAGGATCCTGCTTATATTTATAGAAATTCTGTTTACTGAATCACAGAATGCAGTGACATCAAAGGAAACTATTCTGGATTCATCATAAATTTTAGTATCCTTTATTTTATTGATGAAATTAAAAGTTGAGTTTATTATTAAGCTTCTGAATCCAAATTCATTCCAACTACATTCTTTAACAATCTTTTTTGTGCCTTGATAATAGGCTTCTCTAAAACTGATAATAAATTTTAATAGATAGTTTTCTTTATATAGTTTTACATTTGCTATAAAAGACACATTTTAAAATAATCATATTAAGAATATGCTTTATTAACAAGTTTTCAAAGCATATTTGATATAAATTTGTTTTTTTTTTTTGTATATTTTAATATTAGAATCATTAATTTATTTTAAATTTATTGTATTTATTTATTTTTCTAAGGTAAACAATTCTAAACATATTATAATCATTAATTTATTTTCAATTTATTGTTTATATGTGTTGATTTATTTTTCTAAGGTAAAAAATTATATCCAACTGCATAAATCAATTACCTTTACCTTCTTTGAGATAAATATTTATTCTTGAAGAAACTTATTAAATTTCAATGATTTTTTATTATTAGAAGTATATTCTCTTATTCTTCTCATTTACTTTCCTTGCATTTCTTCATATATTAAAAAAAAATTGAGAATACTCTGATGAAGACTGCTAGACAATTGAAACTGTCAGGAAAATAAAGAAGTTTTATTATAAAGAGTAACAAATTCTTTTTATAAAGTTCTGTAATAATCACTGGTTTTTCTTAATTGATACTTATTATCTTCACTTATATGTCATACACCAAAATTTAAGAATATACTTTATCATCAAAATTTCTAATTGAATAGTTCTTCTTAATGTCAAAACACTTTGCAAATAGTCTATAATTAATATGTGAGCAAAGATTCTTGATTGTTTAATTTGATCTCTCAAAAATTAAGATAAAAATCCATCTCAATTCAATAAAAGGATGAATTATTGTGTGGTAATATCCCAATAACCAAGTCGGAAGTGGCCAAAAATCTAAGAATGCTCACAAAAAACAATTTTGAGATTATTATTTTCTTTTTATAAATTGTAAAAATTATTAGTTATAATTATTTATTTCAAATTATACACTGTTGGGAAATGAAAAAGTTTAAAAAATGTTAAACAAGAAAACGTCAAGAGTAATTATTAATTATTATTACATGCCATCAGGTTGAAATAAACTTCTGACGATAAACCAATAGTATTTCTTCAAAGCAATATATTATTAGTATTTTAGATTCTTAAAGGCGCACTCATTATTATAATGTCGACATGTATTCATTTTATTGCTGTCCATTCTTTTTATTTTTCACTATAAATCTTTTTGATTATTATGCATTTTTCTAAGGAATTAGATTATCTCATGATATGATCGCAATAAAAACATTTCAATTTTTTTATTATTAAAAAATTGAAATAATACATATCATTAGTTATAAGTTAAAAAAAAAGATTTTACAATCAAAGAAATAAAAAAGACCAGTAGTACTGTTTATATAAAAAAAAAATATTTTTTTTATGAAGTATTATAATTTTATTTTTCTAATTACATTGTCAAATCCATATAATGTTAGTATCATTTCCTTTCTTTATTACTTTTACAATGTTTAATATAATTACAATCCACTATTGATGGTTTTGATCACCCCAGCAATCTTCTTCAGAACTATAACAAACATAATACAAATACATGAAAAAATACATTGGTTATGATTATAGTATTATTTATAATACAATGAAAAATTATAATAAAAAATCGAATAATATAACAATTAAATTTATGAATAATAAAAAAGTTTGGATATCAATACATTTTATTTCAAATTAATAAGTAATATCTATAAGAAAATATATAAATATATAAAAAGTTGCATTTTATGCACCTTCTAGTTTAAATAAGTTAATAAATAATTCTAATGAACCAAAGTTTGATAATATATAAATGGATATGTGAATTTGGAAGTGCTTATATTGGTGAATCATGTTGTACTTTAGAGAAAAGAACTAGGGAACATATACTATTACTAAAAAGAGTTCAAAAATCTAAATAAAGGAATACTGAAAATAATGATATATCAGCATCAATGTTTTATGACCATAATAAAAAATGTAATTTTAGATTTGATTTTAGTTATAAAAATGTAAAGATATTATGTATCAAAGGAAATAATAACAAACGAAAAATAAAGACAGTGATACTAATATAAAAATATAAAAAATGCTTAATAAATTGACAAGCAATAAACATAAAAATTAATGAATTATGGAAAAACTAAAAGTTGAAAGTGATTGTCTTTGAAAATACCTGGTATGTTTGGTTTTAGAAGTTTTAAACTTAGCTGACAAAGACTATTTAGATAGTTAAAAGCATTCCTATATGGATTAAAAGTTTGAAATTTACATTACTGTATTTGTTTAATCCACTATTGATAGTTTTGATTGCCCCAGCAATCTTTTTCAAAACTATAACAAACACAATATAAATACATAAATAAACATAATGAGTTGTAATTATACAAAGAATTGTAAAAGTAATAAAGAAAATGATAATAATATTAAAAAAATTGTCTATTAAATGATTTAAAATACCATTTTTATAATAAGAATTTGTTCCATTGCTTTAAATTAAATTCTCCAGAGAACATATATAGAATAGCAACAAAATTTAAAAGCATTTAAGAAACAAATAAAACTATTTCAATTATTTGTTAAATAAATATTTAATATATGAATTTTTGTTACTATAAATTAAAGCTAAATATGTGCATGTATCATTTTCATCTATATTAATTTTATATGTTAAATTCATACAAGTTAAATAGGTTTTATATTTAAGCCAATAAACGTCATATGACCACCACTTCTTATGCTTGCTTATAACTGTTATTAAAACAGGCAAAACTCACTCTATGTATTGCCACACTGCAAGCTAGAGTAATCAATGGATGTCAGAAGGTTTGTGCATAAAATCTCCATCTAATGCCTACTGGATATTGAATTAGTAGACACTAGATGGGGATTTTATGTACAAGCCTTCTGGCATCCATTGATTACTCTAGCTTGCAGTGTGGCAATACGTTTAGTGAGTTTTCCCTGTTTTAATATTAGGCTTTATATTGAGGCAATAAATAAGGAATTGATATAATAATAATAATAATAATAATAATAATAATAATAATAATAATAATAATAATAATAATAATAATAATAATAATAATAATAATCTGAATGCGCATGCGCGTGTATGCCTAAGTCATCAAGAATGAAGGTCTTATTAATAATCTTTTTTTTCCCATATTCTAATCGTTTTCACACTTAAAAACTGTGATATATATCTGTGATAGATAAAGACAGCGATGGCTGATTACTGAACAGTTGTTTTTCTAGCAAAAAGTAAGTAATATGGTCGTTCATAACAAAAAATAATTCTAACGTCATAAACAAACATGGCGTCGCATCAAGAAGCAAACGA
This sequence comes from Epiperipatus broadwayi, assembly GCA_028023455.1. NCBI lineage: Eukaryota > Metazoa > Onychophora > Udeonychophora > Euonychophora > Peripatidae > Epiperipatus > Epiperipatus broadwayi. The sequence continues at coordinate 1,795,125 of JAQFVV010012577.1, read as the reverse complement.
CGTAAATTGCACTCAAACAAACGGCGATAAAATGAAAACTGCGACTATCGCAAAAACATACGCAAACGTAACAAAAATAAACCAGCAGCTTCACAGCATCGAAAAAAGTCCAGCATTAACACAGACAGCAAGATTTAGGAAGGTAAATCAAGCCGACATAAATAATTTAAACCTCGTGGAAAACAATAATGAAGAGCCCTCCCCAACGATATGGAATCAAGATGAACTGCAAGAAATAAACGTTAATTTCAACAGTACCATCCCAAAAAAATTATTCGCAACTTTCCAAAAATTTTTTTCACTGAGATCATTAGTGTTAGCTGTCACTGATAGGAATTTAACACTCTATAAATTCCCCAGAGAGCTTCTTTACGAGGAGCTGACAGCAACAGCATTGTGGGATACAGTCTCTAGTATTGGAGAGCATCCAAACTCGCGATACGTTGCAATTCAGTTTTTCGATGAACATCAGCGTGCAAGATTTCAAACTAAAGTAAAAACTTTAGGAAGCTACGCGCTAATAATAGTCGATCAAAGCTTGCAAAACTATTGTAACGGAATAATTAAAAACACTTACTTCGGATATACCATTCAGGATTTTCAAAAATTAATACAGTCATTTGGCAAAGCTATTTATATAAAACAAATCTACTTATCCGACACCCCCATACCGGTTTTCAGCAACAACTTTCAGTTCAAAATAAAGCTGAATGACAATGTAAACCCGGAGGATATTCCAACACAAATAATTGACCAGAATGCAATACTGACTATTCACATAAAAGGATTAAGGCCGAGATGTTTTGCGTGCGGTGAAACCGGACACTTAGCAATCGATTGCAACACCAAAATCAACCAGAAAAACCAACCGAGCTCTGAAGATCAACCAACAGAAGCTCACCAACCGGAATCAAACAGTACAAAACAGATAACGAAAACAACTAATAAACAAGAAAAAATTAATAAAAAAACCACAGATCAACAGCAATTGAATAATAAAAAAACTGCACACACGTTGCCAGCACCTGAAATTCTGGATTTATCAACAAAATCAACCAATAGAATTCAAACCCCTACTAATAAAAAAACAGAAAGTCAACAACCTCAAGACGCTCCAATGGAAAAAATAGCGCACAATCTAAGTCAGCCTACCAAAAATACTGACGAAAAAGAGATAATAAAAGAACAAATAAACTCACACAGTAATAGTGATCAAGAAAAAATATATATAACACACCAAACACCCAATATTAAAAATAATACAACAATGGAAATTATGGAAGCTATCACCCCAAATATGCCTCAAATCACCAAAGCTGACACAGAACAAAGAAGAAGACCAGGCCACCCACCAAAGAAAAATAGAGGGCCCAAAAAAATCAAAACAGAATCCAACCTTAGCCTTTCTGATCACAACAATACAACTACAGTGGAAACAGATGAAGATCTGGAAATGGAATATGAGAATGAATGGGAAGAAACACCAGATCAACCCTAATATTTAAATCTCAACCAAAAAACATATAATGAAAATAAAAATTGCGGCAATCAATGTCAGGGGTTTGAACTCAACCTCAAAAATTAATAAGTTAAAACATTGGATCAAGGATATACAACCACACTTGCTTGGTATACTTGAGACAAAAATTTATGCTGGATCACAAACTGACCCAGCCAAACATTTAAATACAGAAGGTTTCTGTGCATGCTCCAGAGACTCTTCCTCTCCCTCAGCTGGAACTGGACTCATAATTGCTAGAAATTGCCCATTCACAACGTTCAAAATAATTCACATTGACATGAACTTATTAATTGCAACCTTCAACCAAAAAAGCATAACAATAAATCTGGTTTTTGTATATATGCCTTTACAGGATAAAACAAATAGATACCATAATTGCAAACATTAATTCAAGGTTAGCTACAACTTCAAACCCAACCATCTTAATTGGAGATTTTAATTTAAAATATCAGGAATTTACCCAACGTTGGCTTCACAGAATAAACATACCACTAATGAGTGGCCAAGGTTTTTTGCCAGATAATGCCATCTCTTTCCACAATAATCGCTTCTCTTCACTTATTGATCTGTGCTTTTATTCTCCAATGCTTCACCACCTTATTGAAATAAAACTAACTCCCTCAACTTTTTCCGATCACTCAGCTCAAATAGTCACAATTGACTGTGCCCAAATTCAAATATCACCCTTTCCACTTACAAGAACAATAAGAGTTTTACTCCCAGAAACAACCCCTGAATTTCTGTTCTCTGAGACCTACATAATGCTAAACAAAATCAAAGATATGACTTTGAACCCGGTCCAGAAATATCTAGCATTTATGGGAATGTTGTCCTTTAACATTAACCATATAACAAAAAAACAACCTCCACCATCAAGACTTTTGTCTCTGGCAGATCAGTTACACCAGAGAATAATCATGATTAACCCATCACACTGCACCCAGCAGTATATATTCAAGCTTACACATGCATACAATAAAGCATGTGAAGAACTCAAAAGCTATCTGAAGATAAAGAAAAGCAAGGTATGCCTAACCAGGCCACACACTTGTACAAGAGAGTATATAAGATGGGCGCTGGGGAACCAACCAGATGTAAAAGTGCCAATGGCACTATATACAAATAGTGGAACATATGCAGGACACAATATGATTATGCCAATTTTTGAATATTTTAAAGAAAAATTACAAGAAAGACAACCATATAAAATACCACATAATCTGTTTGGCCCACCAGAGACAAAAACCCCATTCACAAAAGATCTCTTCACAACAAAACTAAATACTATTCGAAACGCTTGCCATCCAGGTAGTCCTGGAGTTCCATTGTTTGTATTAAAGCATCTAAGTAAATTCACAACAGAATATTTGTGTCAGTTAGCAAACCATCTAGCACAACAAATTCAACCCATGGAGGGTGTCTATCCAATAGCCATAGTACCCTATAATAAAAAGAAAGCAATTATTCCACCTATTACAGACCTCAGACCAATATCTATGGGACCTTTGCCAATCAAAATTCTGGAGAAAATTATTAAAGATGAAATTGAACCGTATATAATGCCACTTATCTCCGAAGCACAATATGCAAAGAAAAACTCTTCAACAACAGAAGCAGCTTTATTCTTCAAAGCAATTCTAGCAACAGTAAAACAGCGGAAAAAATACGGACCCGTTGTTGTGCAGCTTGACATAGAAGCTGCATTTGACTCAGTCAATATATACACACTTCTAAAAATGCTAAAAGACACAGAAATTCCTAGAACACATCTATATATAATTGCTAACCTGCTTCTGAACAGAGAGATCCATATAACTTTAAATGGAAGAAACTCACCATCTTTCACACCCACCAAATCTATATCCCAAGGATCCCCTCTTAGTTCACTATTGTTTATATTTTACATCAATCCCCTTATTAAAAGCATACAAAATGCATTTACTGGGATCGAGATACCAGACACAACACAGCACACTACTTGCATCGCCTATATGGATGATGTTACCATATTCCTAACATCAAAAAAACAAATACCGCAACTCCAAAAGATATTACAAGAATATTCACAAAAATATGAATTATCATTTAATCCAGCAAAAACCACAGCCTGGTCTCTATACACTGGTAAACCCTGTACATCAATTTACAAATCAAAACCAAACTCTTTCCTTGGGTTCCCATTTCATATGGGAATTACAGGAATGAGATGTCATATCCAAAATAAACTTAAAGAAGAAGCCACAAAAATTATAAACTCCTTGTCCAAGGCATATCTTTCACTATATTCCAAAGTACAGTTAATTAACCAGCTTATCACAACAAAAATAACTTACTATGTACCGGTTATTTCATTCTCAAAGGGGTTCATTTCAAAAATTAAAACCATATATAATAAACTACTTTGGGCCAGAAAAACAGTAGCAATTTCCACAAAAAAACTTAGCCAACCTCTAATTAAAAATGGACTTGGCTTGCACAACATCAATGTTTTTCATATACAGAAGTTAAGGAACTCAATAATCACAATACTTGCCAAATACCCCAAAATTAACCACTTGCTAGAAGTTACTCCAACAGATAGACCACCTCCAAAAGGTTCCTTTTTCACCAACATTATATACCAATGCAAAACCACAGACAAGATTCCAGAACAGTATTTGCATAAGTATTCATACTGGGATATTTATGGTTTAATAAACAGAGAAGCAGATACTAATGTTATACAACCTATGCTAGGAATTAACAACAAGAGACTACTCAAGGAATATAAAAAATGGGCTCTAGAGCCCAAATACTTTGATTTTATCATGAAAATCAATCTCATTGCCTTGCCAACAACCCACTTTCTTTATCATAAAAGAATGTATATATCTATTGACCCCTTCTGTGGACTCTGCCATCGAGCAGAAGAGACACTGGACCACTTTATTTATCAATGTGTAGCACTTAACCAAACACGACAGATGATATGTAACACCTACAGAAAACCGGGTACAATCATTAATCACATAATAGCTGCTTTTCAGGGAAGATCAATACCTAGCATTAGGGCAGCCACATTTGTTCTATATAGTATCGGAAGAGCGTCGATGTACTTTCTTAATTGGCAATAACACCAGATGACACCCAGCTACATTTAGCAACAAACTGCTACACATTCGAAATAGAGATAAAATAATAACCAACCCCCACTTATATGCAGCAACATGGTCATTGTTAAAACAACCATCAATGCTGTGAATGCTGCAAAGAAAAACTATCATACAACTAACATTCAAAGTGATATGCGGACAAAACTGAATAAGCTCCTCAAACTTTAGAACTCTGATTATTTTTGCTTGTTTAATTTTTATATTGTTATAGTCCATTAACCACAAAGTGTAACCACTAAATTCATTTATATGTGTTTACCCTAATATTATTCATTGTATGTTAAATTTCAAATTTTTCTAGATGTAAACTTATGTAAACCATTGAGATCAATAAAGCCTTTATTGAAACGTAATAATAATAATAATAATAATAATAATAATAATAATAATAATAATAATAATAATAATAATAATAATAATAATAATAATAATAATAATAATAATAATAATAATAATAATAATAATAATAATAATAATAATAATAATAATAATAATAATAATAATAATAATAATAATAATAATAATAATAATAATAATAATAATAATAATAATAATAATAATAATAATAATAATTCAATTCAATTCAATTCAATATCCATTTATTATGTGCATTTCAACATTTACACTTTAACAGAAATACACAATAAAAAAAAATAATAATAATAACAATGATAATAATTAAAATTTAAAAAAAAAAAACAAAAACAATTATAATCAAATACAAGCTAAATACATAAAATTATATATACATATATGTTCATAACTATACATTTAGTTGTTTTTTAACATTCATCACAAATTGATCGCAAAAAATATCAATATTATTAAAAGTTAGATTATATACCATTTGCAATCTATTAATAACTGATTTACCAAAGAAAGTATTTTTACATATACTAATCTTGAAAGTTTGCATTTCTCTTAATAAGCGACAAGGTACTTTCAATTCTATTTTTGATATACAGTTACTGACATCAATTTTCCCATCAATCAACTTTTTCAGTAATATCATATCCTTCAACATTCTCCTTTCTTTCAATACTGTTTTGACAGTTTGACATTCACCCATTATTAATTTATTAAATCTTTTTTCAATATTATATATTTTAGACTGAATATTAATCAGATTGAAGTTCCATATACAAGAATTATATTCTAAAACTGTAACAACAAGAGAAAAAAGTAACCTATATTTTATGGAAATAGATAAATCTCTCCCATATCTCAAAATACAGCCCATCTTTCTGTATGCTTTATTAATAATACATTTAATATGTGCATTAAAAGTAAAATTGCTACAAAATATAATTCCTAAATCAGATACAGTCTCTTTATATTTAATAACACCATTCTCAATTTTATATTGATAAACAGATTTTTCAGTTTTATTAGTATAGGAAACAATGCATGTTTTATTAATGTTAATCTCCATGTTGTTATACCTACACCATATAATAAAACTATCTATATCCTTTTGAACCTCAATATGATCACTATAAGTAATAATTCTTTTAAATAACTTACAATCATCAGCATAAGTAAGTATCATACTATTTTTTATGCTATGATCAAGATCACACATATAAACATTAAAAAGCAATGGTGCTAATATTCCACCCTGAGGAACACCTATCATATTATCAAAAAAAAAGAGAATTAGTTTTATCCATATGTACATAAGATTTTCGACCCCTCAAATAATTGGAAAACCACTCAACTAAATGAGGACTAACACCCAACATTTTAAGTTTATACAAAAGTCTAATATATGAAACTTTGTCAAATGCCTGAGTCATATCAAAATATACAACATCTAATTGCTTCTGATCAGATAAGGCATGAGCAATATGATCAGATATCACCATTAAATTAGTTTCAGCAGATCTACCAGGTAAAAAACCATGCTGATAACTAGGTAATACCTTAATCATATCTACAATAATATTACTATAAATACACCTTTCATAAATTCTAGCAAAAGGTGACAGAATTGAAATAGGTCTATAATTACCCGAATCAGATCTATCCCCTTTTTTAAAAATTGGTATAATTTTAGCTATCTTAAATATATCAGGAATAATAGTTTTCTCAATTGATAAATTAATAATATAATGCAATGGTGCTACCAAACATTCAGCACAACCCTTGATAATAAAATTAGGAATATTATCATATCCCATAGAAGATTTCGATTTAAGTTTAGAAATTGCAGTAAACACTTCAGGAATTGCAATTTTATTAACATCTATATTCCAAAAACTTTCTTTATTAAATTTAATATCAACCATATTATCATTACTTGAAGTATCTAAGTACATATTAGTAAAATGATTGACTAGATCATCCATAGAAGGCCTAATTACATTATATCTACAACTTTTACTTCCAACAATATTAAGATCTTTTATATAATTCCAAAACATTTGTGGATTATTCCTAAAATTTTCTTCAACTCTATTTAAATTATTATTATAATCTCTTTTCATAAGAGTTTTAGTATAAGCACGCAAACCACTAAATTTCTTATACAATTCTTTATCATTAGTTAGTTTATATAACCTATGATGATGATGATGATGATGATGATGATGATGATAATAATAATAATAATAATAATAATAATAATAATAATAATAATAATAATAATAATAATAATAATAATAATAATAATAATAATAATAATAATAATAATAATAATAATAATAATAATAATAATAATAATAATAATAATAATAATAATAATAATAATAATAATAATAATAATAATAATAATAATAATAATAATAATAATAATAATAATAATAATAATAATAATAATAATAATAATAATAATTTCAATTTCAATTTATTCTATGAAATAAAACAAAGTACATCACAAATATTTAAAAACTCCAAACAAGAAAAATCTTGTGTGTGGAATTTACATGTAAAAATAAATTAAATAAAAATACAATCAAAAACTCAAAAGAACAGTTTAGGAAATAAATAAAATTAATTAAATAAATAAAATAAATGCCAAAATTAATACATACTACACAACCATTGACACAAATATTTTTTGAATGATATATAAGAAATATTATTCAGATCAATTGAACATTCATATACAAATTTATTAAACAACTTTGACCCAGAATAAACATATTGTCTTCTACTAGATTCCTTAAAAAATTTTGGTAAAGGTAATTGAAATTTATTAGAAAGACGAGTATTTAGAACATAAACTCTAGAATTCAGAAAAGGTTTAGCACAAAAAATATCAAAAATAACTCTATATTGATATAAGTGATTTACATCAAATAAACCAAATGCAATATAAATATCTCGAACAGAAGAGGAACGAGATCTACCAAAAATAATGCGCAAAGTATAATTTTGCAAAACACGCAAAGAAGATAAAATATGTGGAGAAGCATTACCCCAAATAATGATATTGTAAGATAAAATACTCTGATAACAGGCAATGTAAATAAAAATGAGAGCAGACCTAGGAAGAAATTTAACTAAATAATAAAACATATAGTTTAAATTACGTAACCGTTGACAAAGATAGGTAATGTGATTTGTCCAGGACAATCTGGAGTCAATATATATTCCCAAATAACAATAATTATCTACCAAAGGAATATTCTCACAAGTACATATACTATTATAATGCAAAATATACTTACAGCAAATTTTAATCTTAAGAGAAAAAAAGTACGCTTGTAAGAAAAAAGAATAGCTTTTGTTTTATCTAAATTGACCAACAATGAATTATATGCCAACCATTTACCAATTGAGTCCAAATCCTCATTCACTAATTTTTCAAGAAGATTATAAGAAACAGCATTGCAAGATAAAGCAATATCATCAGCAAAACCAAAAATCTTAGAATGTAACTTCAATGAAAATAAATCATTAATATAAATTAAAAACAATAGAGGACCAAGTACTGAACCTTATGGAACTCCAGAATTAATCAAGACAACATCACTGATAGTACCATAAATATTAGTAAACTGTTTCCTATCATTTAAATAACTCTCCAACCAACTACCAATAGATCCACGAAAACCATACAAGTAGCAACGCTTAATCAAAATATTATGATTAACAGAATCAAATGCTTTAGATAAATCAAGATAAATAGCCAATGTTTTAAGTTCCTGATCCAATGAAGATGTTAAATACTGAACATGATGTTTTAAAGCATCTAATGTACTTCTGCCAGGAAGAAAACCATATTGATAGTCAGATAAAATTTTATTTTTAAACAGAAATGACAACATTTGATCCCTAACAATCATTTCCAATAATTTAGAAAAAACAGAAATAATAGCAATTGGCCTATAATTGACCATAAGAGTAGAATCACCCTTTTTATAAACAGGAGTAATAACATTAACTTTCAGACATTCTGGAAATGATCCAGACTGCAAAGATAAATTAAATAAATGAACTAAAACAGGCAAAAATGCAACCTTATTTTCTTTAAGCATCTTAGGTGTTATACCATCTAGTCCAAAAGAAGTGACATTTTTTAAACTATCAATTGCTACAGACAACTGAGATTCAGAAACATCAGAATATAAAAAAGAATTCAAACTTGAATAAGAAGACAAAATCTGCTCAGGCACATCACGCATCGATAAATTTACAAAATACTCATTAAACCGATCAGCTAAATATTTTTCATTATTCTGTAACTCAATTAAACTTTCATTATATTTAATACATTTAATACGATCAGGAGAAGATTTTTTAATCAAAGAATTTATTGTTCTCCATTTCAAAGAAACATTTTTATCATTAAGAAATTCTTGATAATATCTAAACTTCAACTTTCTAATATCAGACTTAATTTCAACATTAAGTTTTTTTAAAACATCTGATGAGCCATCCAAAGATTTTAACACATTTCTCTGATTAATTTTACATACCAGCGCATCTGTCACCCAAAGAGATCTTCTTCTATTCTTACTTGTCAATTTTAAATGAAACTTTGCTTTAGCAATTAAATCTAAACAAATAGCTTGGAACCCCAAAAATGCATCATTTACATTATCTATCATAAAAATCTCATCCCAATTCTGAACAGATAATAAATAATTCAATTTAGAAAAAGATAATTTCTCAACATATGCACAAACATTAATATTATCCATACAATTCAATATTTTTAATTCAGTAGCAAAATGATCTGTAAGAAATAATTTAGAAAGAGACGAATCAGAAAATAAACTGCGGCTTAATCTAACAAAAATATGATCTAAAAGAGATTGAGATATAGGAGTAATACGCGTAGGTGAAAAAAGCGTTTGACTAAATCCATAGCTATAAAGTAAATTTAAATAATCTATAGTAGACTTACAAGCATTATTTAACAAATCAATATTTAGATCACCCATTAAAACAGCAGATTCTGAACCCAAATCTAATAACAAAGAATCAAGTTCAGTAACAAAATCCAAAACTTTACTTGTACATGATCTATATATAGCCAAAATAGAAAGCACACATTTAGGGAGTCTCAAAGTTAATAAAATACATTCTGCAGTATTAAATGTTGGAATATTGAAAGAAAAGTCTAAACCGGTTTTTATAAAAACCATAACACCACCAGATCGTAAATGCATACGAGGAGAAAGTATACTCGTATAGCCATTCAAACTATATAAATTTTGTTCTTGTAAAGAAATCCAAGTTTCCGTTAAAATAATTATATCAAAATGAAATAAAGGAAAATTATTTAAATAAACTACAAGTTCATCAAAATGACATCTAATGCTACGTATATTTAAATGAAATAATTTAAGTGAAGCAAAATCTTTTTCCTGAGAAATCAAATCAGAATTTATCATAATAAATAAATTTCAGAATGACTCCAAATCACTTTCATTTCTAATTAAAACACGAGGAGAATTATAATCTTTTCTCACATACACTGATCCATTATGAATGAATGCAAAACCTTGACCAGAACGTAACTTCTGTTTCGCCAACCATAAAAGCCTTCTATTGAATGGAGTCAAACGCTGATTAATATAAATACGTTTGTTATTATTAACCCCAGGCAAAATTTGAGAAACTGTTAAAACAGATTTTTTTTTTATTAAAAACTGTATGGCAGAATTTCGTGATTTAAAACGAGCTACAACAAAACCTGGAGCTCCTGATTTATTTTTTGTACGAAAAACGTTTTCCAAATCTATAGCGACATCTGAAACACCAAGCTTGTCCGCCACGTTAGTTAAAATTAACGGCAAATTTTCATTAATAATAATAATAATAATAATAATAATAATAATAATAATAATAATAATAATAATAATAATAATAATAATAATAATAATAATAATAATAATAATAATAATAATAATAATAATAATAATAATAATAATAATAATAATAATAATAATAATAATAATAATAATAATATAGTAAAAACTAAGCATTAAGTGCTAAACATTAGATATAGTCAATCAATTATCCAAATGTAAAACTATCAATAATTTATCTGTGTAGGTGTTAATTAACCATTGTTCAGTAAAGTATAAATGAAATATATATATATATATATACAAAGTATTACTAGGTTATATGTGCAAAATAGTAGTAGATCATTGATTAAGTGGTTAAAAATTTGATATTTAATTTTATTAAAAATCTGTTTAATTATTATACATTTTTAAATGCTTATAAACTGTTTATAATTCAATTGTGAAATTTGTAAAATAATTTATCATGTAAAAATTTTGCATGTTGAATTATAATAATACTTGTATATCAGAGCCACACTGCATGAATTTGAATTCTTCTAATTTCCAGAAGCTATGTAATATAGTGTTGCATCAATGAGAAAATAGAATTGTTGAAAATAAAGTCTAAATGTTATATAAATATATGTAATGCTACATATATTTTCTCCTATAAAATTTGCAATCTCTATATTATAAATTTATTGGCATTAATTAAAAAAATAAAACAAGAAAATGCATAGTAGCTTTTAATGTTAGGTCTTAATGTCAAATCAATATTACTTTTGCAGAACTAAAAAATAAAATTACATAAATATAATTTGTATCCATAATACATTTTTATAAAGAAGTTTAAGCTAATTCTTAAGCTGTTGGACTTATTAACTGTCTGCACTGTAATTTAAAAGCAAAAAATTGTGATTCTATGTTAAAATTTGTTTTTTGTAACAAATGTAATAGAATTTTTCTGAAGGTTTCAATGTTAATTTACTATTACCTTAGCTACAATTAAAAGAAAGCAAGTGACCAGAGTGTAAAAATCTGCTATATATTTTTGTAAAAAAAGTAAACTTTATCTTTAAGTTATTCAACATTTTCAACTATTTGCATTATAGTATAAAAGCAAAAATAATTGATCCAACATTAAAATTTAATTTTAAAAAATCAATAGAAGATGGCTAAACTTTTAATATATATATATAAACAAAAAAAGACTTATAAATCCAATAAATAATATTATATTTCAACCAGAGGACTGGTTTTCATCAGAAAGAAAAAAAAATACACAGTAAAATGGCGATAATCAAAAATTACAGATTTGGTAAAAGATTAAAATTTTTTAACAAAACCCCCCTGATTGGTCACAAAATCTAACACAGAATATCTACCCAATCAATGATAAAATTGAAACAAAAAAAAAAAAATTGAAACAAAAAAAAGAAAAAAACTACATTCCCTCCTAATCAAGCTTAAATTCTATTCAAATTAAAATAAATATAAAAATAAAAAAATCCAAAATTAAAAATTAAAATATACATATGTGCCTACATACAAAAATTAGACTATGCTCACATACAAAAAATAGCTGTGCTCACATTAATATTCATTAAAAACTAAAATACTTATACATTTTAATCAAAAATTACAGTGCAAAGTACAATAATTTATAATAACTAATTATTTATGTATATACTAATTAAACACAGATATTAAACATCCATATAACCAATTTTTACATAAAAAACCTCATATAAGAAAATTTTCACATAAAAAACTCACATATAGAAATCATTTAGGAGACCAGGTAACCCAGAGATGTAATAGTTCCAGTGTTTAAATTCAATCCATGTGGTTCTAAGGTCTTGAATTTAAAAATAAAAAAACTCTCCTTTTGTTTCCTCTCCCTTGTAGAAGAAAAACCTTCCTGAAGAATCACTACTTTTAAATATATATATATATATATATATATATATATATATATATATATATATATATATATATATATATATATATATATATATATATATATCATCATCAACCATTATCAATCCACTGCAGGATGAAGGTCTCTCCAAGTTTAATCCATCTTCTCTGATCTTTAGCTTCTCTTCTCCACATCACCCCTGCACACTTTCTTATTTCATCCATCCATCTCACATGTGGTCTCTTTCTGGGTCTTTTACAATCTCTTGGAATCCAGTTTAAAATTTCAATTGTCCATCTATTATCATCTCTTCTAGCAATATGTCCAGCCCAACTCCATTTCAATCTTTTAATTTTTTCAATGAGGTCAGTAACACCTGTTTGTTCTCTTACCCAAACATTGCGTTTTCGATCTCTTCTTGTTACTCCCAACATACATCTCTCCATACTTCTTTGAGTGGTCTGAAGTCTCTGTATTGCTCTTCTATTAAGTGTCCAAGTCTCAGATCCATAAGTAAGAACTGGTAAAACACATTTGTTAAAAACCTTCCTTTTCAAACACATAGGCATATTTCCTTTTAGTATCAAGTTATTTCTACCAAAAGCACTCCAACCAAGTTTAATTCTATGATTAATTTCCTCCATTATGTTTCCATCTGTATTAATAATCTGACCAAGGTATTTGTAACTGTTAACTTCTTCTAATTCATCACAATCAATCTTTATTTTCATATTTTGAGCAAATCGATTAAACATTACTTTAGTCTTTTTAACATTTATCTTTAGTCCTACTTTCCTACTTTCATCTGATAACTCCTGCAACATTTCCTGCAGCTCTGAAGCATTATTTGCAAAAACAACTACATCATCTGTGAAATCTAAATGACTTAAATAATCTCCATTTACTTTCACTCCTTTAGTTTCCCATTTTAATCCACAAAATACTTCTTGCAGCACTGCTGTAAAAAGTTTTGGAGATATGGAGTCACCTTGTCTTACACCTTTCTCAATGTTGACTTTCCCAGTATCATTATGTAACCTAATTGTTGCTGTTGCATTTTTATAAATATTCTTTAAAATATGACAATATCCTGGATCTATACCTTGATGATCCAATGCTTTAATCACTGAAGAAATGTTTATAGAATCAAATGCCTTTTCATAATCTACAAATCCAAAACATAATGACAACTCATATTCATTTGTCCTTTCTATAACTTCTCTCAATACCTGGATATGATCTACTGTACTAAAACCACTTTTAAATCCAGCTTGTTCTCTTGGTTGGTGGAAATCCAATGTTCTCTGTAGACGAATTGTAATTATCTTGGTAAAATTTTTATATAAAACTGATAAAAGGCTGATAGGTCTGTAATTTCTAATATCTTCTTTATCACCTTTTTTAAATATTAATATTATTACTGCATTCTTCCAATCATCCGGTACATCTTTATCATTTAGACATTTGGTATATAGCTTTGCTAAAATTTTCTCTATTTCTTCACCTGCTTCTTTTAATATATCAATTATAATTCCATCATTACCTGGAGCCTTTCCTTTCTTCATACATTTAATTGCATGTCTCACTTCTTCATTTAAAATTCTGGGCAATTCGGAAGATGTAATAGATATAGGAGGTACTTGTTCTTTATTACTATATAATTCTTGATAAAAATCTTCTACCAATTTCATGATGTCATCTCTCTTTTTAGTAATAATTCCATCTTTTTTTCTTATTGCAGATATAAATTTCCTACCAATACTAAAATGTTGTTTTACATTCTTGAGACTTTTATTTTCTTCTACAGCTTTCCTTGCTAGTTCACAGTTATACTTTCTTATATCATTTTCAACTCTTTTCCGCACCATTTTACAAAATTCGAGATATTCAATCCTTTTTAATGCATCATTTTTGTATATCTTCATATTCCTTCTTTTCTTCATAAATTCTCTAGTCTCAGTAGAAATTTTATTGATCAATTGCTGCTTTTTTCTACCAGCTATCTTTGTTGCAGTTTTTAAAAGTGTATCAGTTATTTGCATATTAATTTCATTCAAATCTGAATCATGTTCAAAATCTACTAATACTTGAAACCGATTTGTAAGTTCTAATTTAAATTCATTAGAATGTTTCTGAAGATTAGGAATATCAACTGTAAGTATTGTTTTTCTTAATAATTTTTGTTTCTCTAGTTTTACATTAACATGTATCTTACACCTTACTAATCGATGATCACTTCCTGTGTTAAATTTATTAAGAACATTACAATCTTGAAATATATATTTCCTGTTAGTCAAAATATAATCCAATTCTGCTGTACCTTCATTTGGATGCTTCCATGTCCATTTCCTTTTAACATTTTTCTCAAAAAAAGAATTCATAATATAAAGTTTTTCTTTTTCTGCAAACTCCACAAGTCTATGTCCTCTCTCATTTCTATTACCATAACCAAAATTACCTACAGCACTTTCATCTTTCATTTGTTTACCAATTCTAGCATTAAAGTCTCCCATAACAATTTTAAAATGTTGTTTACTCTGATCAAAAGCCTTTTGTACATCCATATAAAAATCTTCTACTACTTCATCACTATGAGAACTTGTTGGGGCATAAACCTGAATTATCTGCATTTGGTATCTGCTATTAAGTTGTATAACTAATCTTGCCACTCTGTCCGATACACCATCAATCTCCACAATATTGTTCTTCCACTTTTTATTTATAATGAATCCTACTCCACTTGTATTTCCAATATTTGTGCCTTTATAATAGAGTATATGTCCACTTTTTAAATCAATTGTCTCTTCACCTTTTCTTCTAACTTCACAAAGTCCAATAATGTCCCATTTAATATAAGACAGTTCTTCTTCTAATTCTTGCAATCTTCCTTCACTTGAAAGTGATCTGCAGTTGTAAGTACCTAAATAAAAAGTCATCATCAAATGGCAGCCTGGGTCCACAATCAGGGGATTCTTAGCACCCTCCACCTTCGGCCACCAACTGCTGCCTTGGTTGGTGACTTTACAGCCTCCTGGGAATAAGGGCCATGCTTTATTTTTGTCTGTCATAATTGTATATATGTATTGGAAAAATATTTATCATTTACACAAACATTCATTCTGCCTTATCAGGCACTGAGAAGAAAGACCATGGTGTTTCTTGATCTTAAACTCAGAGGTAAAAAGCCAATAAACTCACCACGCTGGCTAATGCATGTTGGTGAGCAGCCCATCCATGTTCGTATACTATATGAATAATCACATAGTAATAACAGCTGCAACGACAAGAACGTATGGAGTGGACATTAGGAATTTGCCCTGCTCAGTTCCTTTAAGGCCTCCAAGAGGAATCAAAGGGTCTCCTTTCAGTTAATAGCAAACTCCTTTCTGCAGCCATATATATATTGTGACGACCACGTAAAGTCGTCGACACACATATATATTTATTAATAAAATTAGAAAGTAATAAAGGTGAAATAAATTAGCTAATAAATTTTTTTTAAAAAAAAAGAAGGAAGGGAAAGAAAAAATTGAAATTCTAATGTCAAAATTACTGTGGATTTTGTAATAGTAAGAGAAGGGGAGGGGGGCTGCATAAATAAAGAAATGCGTCTCTTTCTCTCTTGTAAGTCAAATGCTAGAAAGTTATTTTTGTTTATTGTGGGAGAGGGGAAGTGGATGCATAAAAAAAAATGCGTTTCTTCTCTCTTTTAAAAAATATATTATAACAAATTAAAGTAAATGTAAAACGTAAATGTGAAAAAAATGAATGAATTGTAAACTTTAAATAAAATAAATGTAATATGTGATATATAAAAAAAGAAACAATATGGCCGTAGGTGTGAAAGTCTGTTGGACAAATTAAATTCCACGGACAAAGAAATGTTATCAACGGAAGATCTTTGCCTGATCTGTTAAATTAATTGGGACTTACATTCCAGCCACTAATTAAATAAAGAAACATAATGATAAGAATTGGTTGGAAATCTAAGTCTTAATTAAAAATTTTAAAAACAACGAACAAAGAAAGAGATTAAGAAAATTACAATTTTTGTCTGGCATTGCTAGTAGAGACTTTAGAGAAGCAACAGCTAAAAGAAAATGGGAGAAGTGCGTGGCTAGTGGCGTTAAAGGGACGTGGGTTCGGATTCAAGCCGTCTCATCACTGACTCGCAATGTAAGATCTTTGCCTGACCTGCTAGAGGGATCGCCGCTTCTGTAGCTGTCAATTGAAACTCAACCTAAAGAATCAACCAGCAAACTGGATGAAAATAACCCCACAAACTGAGGAAGTTAATGGAGAACCTAAGGAATCAACAAGCAAAAACTGGAACGAAAATAACCCCACAATCTGAGGAAGTTAATCAAGAGCGCTCGGAAGAAATACCCATGGGACAATTACAACAAAGCCTAGGTAAAAGCATGCATGCATTTTCATTTGTCTACTATTCATAACTAAATATAAAATTAATGATTCGATAAAATAGAACTCTATCTACAGGACTTTAAGAACTTTAATATTTGATCTGTTTCATATGTTACTATAACCATGTATTTATAAGTGTGTTTTTTGTTATTATTATTATAATGTATTTTTTTATATCAAGTGTGAGTATTATTATTAAACATATTTGTCATTAAATTTCGTATCCTTGCTTTATTCTCCTATCACCAAGCTATGACAGGGGGGAAACTGTAAGTAGTGATTAAAGGGGCATACTGATTTGTTTAAGATATTCATGTGCTGCTTGTTCGTGCAGAATCCCAATTCTAAAAAATAAATAGCAAGCGCTGGACATTCGCTAAGTTTCTTTGAAATAGTTTGCTCTGTTCAGCAGCCGAGAATTCTTGGCTGGGAAAAATAACGCCAAGATAATATGTACGTATTGCCTTGGGGTTCAGTCAAGGGTATAGATATGAAGTTAAATTTGTATCTGTATTAGCTCTCTGCTTGTATTGTAATGGCGTTGGTTAAAATAATGAATAAGATAATAAAGAATCTAAGTTGTAAACAATAAATGGATAGAAATAAAAGTTATGAAAAGAATAAATGGATATAATAAATAAGTATAATATAGAATAAAATAATCGAAATAAATATAGTTGAAAGTACAAATAATTAATCAACCGTACGAATAACCATTTCCGTTATAATTGGGGGCCAGAGTCCGGGATATATTGTCACGTTTACAAGTTCAGCCCATTTGAATTCGAGTATAACAAAATTAATAGTTTATGCAATAATTAATAAACAAATCAAAAAATAGCTTGGTGGTAGACAAAGCAAGAAATAAAATAAATATTAGAGTGTAAAAGGAGAGAAAGAGAACGTAATATAACGTGGGAAGTTAGGTTGTAAATTGGAGACAGTTGCGGAGGGGTCTTGAAGGCAGGCATGGGTGAGTGATGATTAGTGAGTGAGACGGGGAGAGCCGAACAAACGTACCTAGTGTCCGTGAAATATAAAGTTAGTAAAGTAATATAATCCTATAAGGATAAGGTTAGATAGTAAAGCTGTAGAATAAAATATAAGTGATTAATTAGTGTGTGTGTGTTAAATAAATTTGATGCACACCAGGTCAAAAATAAAAATGGATGCTCTAGTGGGCGAAATAGGAAAAACCTCCGAAGAACTAATGGAACCGTCCGGAGAAATAGCTAGTGATGGAGATATAGAAATTAGAAAGGGAATGGAGACAGTGGTTGATGATAAAATTAAAATAGAAAGCTATAATATAATGGATATGTTCACGAAATTAATGGAAGGCCAGCAAAGGTTGTTTATGGAAATGAGGGAAATAGGTGGAAGAAATAGTAGGAAGGTAGAAGAGTTGGACGAACGACTAAGTAAGAATTTTAACCAAAAATTTGAAGAAGTAAATGATGAGATGGAGTATGTGAAGGGTAAGATGGAAACGTTAGGCCAAGAAGTAGAAAATTTGAAAACGGAACAAGAGGAGAAATTAGAGACTATAGCGGATGAAACTGAGAAAATCATAGAGAATATGAGAATAGGCATCAATCAGTTAGCAGGAACAGTTGAGAAGCTAGAAGTAAAGGTAAGGGAAGGGGAGAATATGACAGAAGTAGCCAAGACTAATAATAAAGAGCAGAGAGGTGTGAGCGAATGCATGTACGCAGGCAGTGGAGATAACCCTGTGAATCCCGCTACAGTGAACCAGTTTTTAAAAATTCAGGTCTTCTCTGGTTACATGGGGGAAAGCCCAATAGAGCATCTTGGCAGCCTAGAGAGGTATTTCATGGTAAACCAGCTGAGTGATGAGGCCATGATCGCCATTGCATGTAGTCATATACAAGGTGCCGCGCAATCTTGGTTGGATTCGTTATTTAACAAACCAAATACGTTTATGGAGTACAAAGATGCCTTACTCGCCAGCTACTGGAGTGAAGATCATCAGGAAAATATTTTACATCGGACAACACAAGACAAATGGAGGCCTGGGGAGCCGTTCACCCCATTTTTCCGTCGCCAAGTGGCGAAGTTACGGGCGCTAACAGCCCATCCTTTGTCAGAGCGACAAATCATTCGGATAACAAGGCACAATTTTCCTCATAATATAGAACAGATGCTCATAGGCACTGAAAGGAAGACTGTCGAGCAGGTTGCCGAGTTGCTGAATGCGTTCGACAGCACTAGGCCTAATTACAAGGCAGAGGATCGGGGATTTAAACCCCAGCCCAACGATCCGCACATCAGAAGAATGCAATACAATCCTCATCATGATTATTGGGAAGGAAGCCAGGCATTTCCTGATAGATCCGAAAGGGCTGAAATGTCCGAACAGACCGGAAGGAGTTCAGATCTCAATTATCCATATGAGCAAGCCGACTCTAGAGGACATCGAAACAGTGTTCCAGGTCCCAGCACAAGTGGATATAAATATAGTAGAAAAAATGATAAGAAACCTCCAGACAAAAACTAAGCTGAAAGAAAATAAACAGACGGATAGGTCGGTTCGATCAAACAGATAACGGCATGGGATCATGAAAAATAAAATTGTTTTTTTTTAAATATATGACAGGTGGGGCAAATCGTCTCACGACAAAAATCAAAGTTACTTTAATAAACAAAAAAAAAAGAGTAGTGTTCACGGAGTGAAATTAATGATAGACTTTTTTTTCATGTGTATGATAGACTTAATGAGTATTTATGTGCAGTCAAGCACAACAAGACCAATGTAAATAAAAGTAATAACAAAAAAAAAAAAGAAAAGAAATCTATAAATAGTTTATTCGTATCACAATCTGTCAGTTATAAATGCAGATATAATTGACAAATAAATAAAAGTAAAAATAAAATAAGAATCGTTTAGGCTCATTAAAGAGCCATTTAATAATTAATAAAATAAACTAAATGAACAACAGTGATAATGCTTAAATGATAGATATCACTGATAGGTGTATGAGGTTGCAGATTGAGGCATATATGTGTGTGTGTATGCATTATGTTTGGGTCGTATTTTGAGCTTGATTCAGCCGTCTCTTCGCACTTTAGATTCTCATGGCTCTCGATGGTTAAACTTTTAAATGAAGCACCAGTAAGAATCCTGGACTCATTATATAATAAGAATTAGTGTCCCAATATAATAAGAATTAGTGTCTCAAAATAAATAAATGAAGAAATAAGAATTAGTGCCTCGAATAAAATAAATAAATAAATAAAGAATAAGAATTTGTTGTTTGCGCAAGATGAGCAGGCAGTAGAAATATCCTGCTGTTCACACGCTTTAAACCCCTGTTATGTTTTTTGTTTTGATAGAGTTAAGTTATGCCATGGTCTCGTATGCGTAGAGATTAAATTGGTTGATCAGCCAAAATCGATGGGAAAGAATTGTGTAGCTTTACCTAGCTGTCTCTCTGCAGTCATCCTCATCATCATTATCACTCGTCATGACAGAGTGGGAAAGTATGTAATAAAAGCAGAAGTAAGAGTTGAAAGCAAAGAATTAAAATAGGCTCTCATCTCAGAATAAGATTCGACCTGATTTTAATTCTCAAAAACGGGCGGAGTGTAATGTGACGACCACGTAAAGTCGTCGACACACATATATATTTATTAATAAAATTAGAAAGTAATAAAGGTGAAATAAATTAGCTAATAAATTTTTTTTAAAAAAAAAGAAGGAAGGGAAAGAAAAAAATTGAAATTCTAATGTCAAAATTACTGTGGATTTTGTAATAGTAAGAGAAGGGGAGGGGGGCTGCATAAATAAAGAAATGTGTCTCTTTCTCTCTTGTAAGTCAAATGCTAGAAATTATTTTTGTTTATTGTGGGAGAGGGGAAGTGGATGCATTAAAAAAAATGCGTTTCTTCTCTCTTTTAAAAAATATATTATAACAAATTAAAGTAAATGTAAAACGTAAATGTGAAAAAAATGAATGAATTGTAAACTTTAAATAAAATAAATGTAATATGTGATATATAAAAAAAAAACAATATGGCCGTAGGTGTGAAAGTCTGTTGAACAAATTAAATTCCACGGACAAAGAAATGTTATCAACGGAAGATCTTTGCCTGATCTGTTAAATTAATTGGGACTTACATTCCAGCCACTAATTAAATAAAGAAACATAATGATAAGAATTGGTTGGAAATCTAAGTCTTAATTAAAAAATTTTAAAAACAACGAACAAAGAAAGAGATTAATAAAATTACAATTTTTGTCTGGCATTGCTAGTAGAGACTTTAGAGAAGCAACAGCTAAAAGAAAATGGAAGAAGTGCATGGCTAGTGGCGTTAAAGGGACGTGGGTTCGGATTCAAGCCGTCTCATCACTGACTCGCAATGTAAGATCTTTGCCTGACCTGCTAGAGGGATCGCCGCTTCTGTAGCTGTCAATTGAAACTCAACCTAAAGAATCAACCAGCAAACTGGATGAAAATAACCCCACAAACTGAGGAAGTTAATGGAGAACCTAAGGAATCAACAAGCAAAAACTGGAACGAAAATAACCCCACAAACTGAGGAAGTTAATCAAGAGCGCTCGGAAGAAATACCCATGGGACAATTACAACAAAGCCTAGGTAAAAGCATGCATGCATTTTCATTTATCTACTATTCATAACTAAATATAAAATTAATGATTCGATAAAATAGAACTCTATCTACAGGACTTTAAGAACTTTAATATTTGATTTGTTTCATATGTTACTATAACCATGTATTTATAAGTGTGTTTTTTTGTTATTATTATTATAATGTATTTTTTTATATCAAGTGTGAGTATTATTATTAAACATATTTGTCATTAAATTTCGTATCCTTGCTTTATTCTCCTATCACCAAGCTACGACAGGGGGGAAACTGTAAGTAGTGATTAAAGGGGCATACTGATTTGTTTAAGATATTCATGTGCTGCTTGTTCGTGTGGAATCCCAATTCTAAAAAATAAATAGCAAGCGCTGGACATTCGCTAAGTTTCTTTGAAATAGTTTGCTCTGTTCAGCAGCCGAGAATTCTTGGCTGGGAAAAATAACGCCAAGATAATATGTACGTATTGCCTTGGGGTTCAGTCAAGGGTATAGATATGAAGTTAAATTTGTATCTGTATTAGCTCTCTGCTTGTATTGTAACGGCGTTGGTTAAAATAATGAATAAGATAATAAAGAATCTAAGTTGTAAACAATAAATGGATAGAAAATATAAGTTATGAAAAGAATTAAAATATAATAAATAAGTATAATATAGAATAAAATAATCGAAATAAATATAGTTGAAAGTACAAATAATTACTCAACCGTACGAATAACCATTACCATTATAATATATATATATATATATATATATATATAAAAGCCAAATTCTGGAAATAGCCATTTTGCTTTCTGATGAAAACCAGTCTGCTGGTTGAAATATTAAAGCAGTTTTATACAGAAGTAATTCTGTATTTTTATTATTCCTTTAGTTAGTTCGTGTGTGTGTATATATATAACCCAAATGATTTTTATATGTTTAGTATGCATATATGAATTAAGATTATATTATATACAAAATTTTTAAAAAAATGTAATTATTAATAATAAACTGAAGTTGGCAATTAGATATATATTTATTATCTGTGTGTTTTATTAATTTATATTCACTTAAAAAGAAATTAGTAGACTACTCTGGGTAATATTTTTTATTTTCAATAACTTTTTTTTTCTGACTGACATGTAATAGCATTCTCACTTTCAGAAAACTTTGCCTTCTCTAACTGATCTAAAGTTTTAAGTCTTTATTAATTTAACAAATATTCTTAAATTTTCTAAAACTTTTAGCATAAAATACTGTAGCCAAACTGAGAAAGAATAATAAAGGAAAAATCAATTTATATGCTTTTAACATAAGACAAAGAAGTGTTATTAATAAACCCAATCATGTTTGCTGCTCTGAGATGATAAAATGGCTACTGCTGCCATATAAAATTTTATATTTACTAATTTTAATATTTTCTTTTATTGATAATTTTTAGATAGCATATAATTGAAGTATTGTATATTGATATAGAATATATCATGGCTTAATTTGTTTACAAATATATTTTTAATAAAAATTTGCTAAAAAGTATTTTTGTTGTTGTCATTGTTACAAATAATATTAAACTGGAAACCGCTTATATAAAAAATAAGTTGTACATGAGGGCATTTATGTGCTAAAATAAAAACTATTTTAGGAGTTAAAATGAATGAAAGTTACATAAAATAGTCAGATAATTATCATGCATTATTTTTTTAATCCAGTAATTTTCAACAACTTTGGAGACAAAAAAATTTGTATATTAAAAAAAAAATTGTGAGTAAAATAAAAACATCTTTTTTTTTTTTTAGAAATTTAATTTTAACTGATAATTTCTTTTACTTTTAACTTACAAATGTGTAAATGCAATAGATTTTGGAATCTAATACTGAAAATATTGCACCCAAAGCAATCTCACTGTAAAGGTTTAATATTGAAGTACTTTAAAAATGGAATTAAACCAAATATTAGTGATGAATAAATATGTCAGTAAGTTCAGAAAAAAGTTTCTAGGTTCACCACAAACTCTAAAAGCAAATGTAAATTTATCTAAGATCCATTGTATTAAATAAACTATTGCTATGGTGATGACTATTTTTATGGTTAAATCCATATTTATGCTGTCTAAATACTCTTATGGGTCCATAAACCATTACAAAAATATATTTACTGAAGTGATATCTTTTAATTAATAACACTTTAAATTTTTTAGTTTTTTTTTTTTTAATTTGTGAAGAGTTGTTGAAATTTAAAGTATATTATAAATTTTAGAATTTAATAGTGGGTGTATATATATATATATATCAACGCAAAATTGATAATATACAATATTTAAATTTTAAAGCAGTAAAGTGTAAGTTTTAAAATATTTCATTTTTGATGGAAATTCAAAAAATTAAAAAAAAACCGTAATAAGAAATAAATATTTGAAGTATTATTACTGAAAAAATATACACTTACAGACTTTTTTAAACTTTATTATTTTTCTATCTTATTAACGTTTTTACTTTTAAATAAGAGTTTTTAATACGTACAATATTTGTAAATGATTCAATTTTTAAACAGTTTAACATTTTTATTTAAAATATATTCCTCCTTACTTTTTCTAAAAAACATTAATTATATTCAATTAAGATTTCATATTAATACATTTTAATGATAAAATTTAATTGGAAACATCTTAAAACTTCTCATACTTATACAAACTATTTATTATATTAACTATGATGATTTATTTTCTACTATGATTGTTTTAAAGTGGCATAAAAGACCATAATGCATTTGTTTCTTACAGTTTGTAAATCGCAGAATAAAAAATACAAAATTAAAATGTAAAATTGTAAGTTTATACATGGACATTTTTACTATTAAGTATGGAAATTGTTACTTAAATGATATCTTTTATCGAATAGCAAATATTCTCTTTATTTATACTTTCCATAATCTTTTTTAAAATATTAGAACATATATAGGTGATTTTTTGTAGGGTGTTTATTTTGAATTCATCTAAAATTCGTGCATTGGGTGTGTGTATATATATATATTTGTATGTTATAACAATTAAAATATAATGAACGAAATCATGTCCGTCAACTAATAAACAAATAAATCTATTCACATAACAAATATTTATAAGCCTAAAAGTCTATAATGATGTAAATGTATATCAATGATATTTCAGAGTTATAAAATATACGTGCAACTGTTTAAATATAAAGAAGAGTAAAGAAATATATAAATAATTATATTGCTA
Organism: Epiperipatus broadwayi; assembly: GCA_028023455.1. Classification (NCBI taxonomy): domain Eukaryota; kingdom Metazoa; phylum Onychophora; class Udeonychophora; order Euonychophora; family Peripatidae; genus Epiperipatus; species Epiperipatus broadwayi. The sequence goes on along the minus strand of JAQFVV010012577.1, from coordinate 1,770,017 downwards.
GTGGATCCTATCCAGGTTTTAAAATATATGTAAATCAGATTAATGTTATCTCAGGATTTTAATAAAATATTCATAATTATGATAAATTTCAATTAGTATAGTTGGCTGACAAAGGTTCTTTTATTAAACCCAAACTACATTCTACAATAAGCCATAACATGTAAAATATAAGTGTAAATAATGTCTAATATCAATAACATTACCTACAAACATTACCATTGTGTGGGAAAGAGGCAGCCTTATACAAGGTTAATTTTAGTACCCTCTCTCCCATTTTATGAAATGAAATTTGTAAACTGACATTTTCCCTAGTGTTTTTGCAAGAAAAATGTGAAAATGTGGCTTTAGTCACTTAACATGTTCAGTAAATACCTTATCCCTATTATTAATTTATTTCTATAAAATAAATTCGGAAATTAAAACCTATGCTAATATAAAACAAATTTATGTTTAAAAAATAATTGTTGAAACAATGTATTTGAAATTTTTAATTTTTTTCTGTCAAAAGTTTTTATATTAATTTTTGAACAATCCTGCAAAATTCTCTAGTAGAAATAGAAAATATTTTTCCAGATGTTGATTTATATTGACAATCTTAGAAGATACATTTGCGCAAAAAAGGGCTAATGGTTTGTAAAAATTTTAGCCCTCTATGTTAAAATAATAACAGTCCTACATGGTTGTTTTAAATATTCACACAATAAGGATTGATCAAGTAAATGGGTAAGAAGTAAAAGAGATCAATTTAACTACTGCTCTTTTATTTATAGTTTTTATTGATGTCACTGATTAGATCATTATTACTTTGATGATGTATGTAATTAGTCATAATTCCACTGAAATCTATTAACTCTTTTATCTTTGATGTCAGAGTTTTCTCTATATTTTTGAGTAAATTATACATAATAAAAATGGATGATATAGGAGGCAATTTGCATACATTTGCATATAACTAATAATCTGGAAAGACTATAAATATGGAGCAACAAGGGCTCTGAAAGCGCTAAGTCTGTAAATTAGAATATATATAAAAAAGCCTACAAATTATTACATAAAAAGTTTCACCACAATGCATCAGTGTATGATTAATAATCCATACAATGTGGTTCTCAGATAATGAAAAGGCAGAGAGAGTTTTTAATTTGACAGCTTGATTTCTAAAAAATTGTGTATAACTATCCTTACTAATTTTATATCTAATATTTTCATATATATATATATCCACAGATGGCGTTCTACCAAAAACACCGATCAAGCGTATGTTCTGTTTACATAAACGTCAGAGTAGCATTCACTATCTCTAACTATAATTCCACTTTCAGATCATGATTTCAAGCTATTTGCTATTGTCAGTGAAAGACAGGAATAAAGAAACTAGATCTAAATACAAACTCTGAGCGTTTATGAAACAATTTCTATTCAGCTTGCAAGCATGAATTTTTTAGACACGTAATGTCTTCAAACTCAGCATAGCAAACCAGATAGCTATATGGGTCTGATCTCAGTTCAGCATCACCACATAGTAGAAGCCTCTGCAATCTATATCATTGCAAGAAAGACCTCAAAGGTACATTTATGATAAACAAAAATGCAAGTTAAAAAACTTGCTAACGCTTGTATTTATGTCCACAGATGGCGTTCTACCAAAAACAGAACATACGCTTGATCGGTGTTTTTGGTAGAACGCCATCTGTGGACATAAATACAAGCGTTAGCAAGTTTTTTAACTTGCATTTTTGTTTATCATATATATATATATAGAGTAACAGAATAAAAATTGTGATAGGCTCTTATTTAATAGTCCCACAAATTTGGGTGGCACCTGTAACAGAATAAAAATATAATAATTATAGGAAAGAAAAACTTTAATATAGCCTGCAAACTTGAGACATCAATTGTAGCTGAATAAAAGTGTAGCCCAATCTTTAATTGCCAATTGTAATGGAATAAAAATATGAGTAGCTAATATTTCAGATCACCCATAAATTTGGAAGCCAGTTGTAACAGAATAAAATAAAAATAATGTTAATATAGCAACACTATCTCATAAATACTAATGTGTCTTTGTTGGTTATACCAATTGTAATGGTAAGAGATTTTGTTATCCTACATATTTATGCACATTAACCTATCATTAATAAAATATATAAAATTTTTACTTTTAAAACCTCGTAAATTTACAATATTAAATTGTAATTAAATAAAATATTTACAAAACTATAAACCATAATAAAACACAATATGCAAATTTGACTCATCTAACATACCTCCCCATTTATGCTAACTTGTAATGATATAAAATGAAAGTCAATATTTCAAATAGCCTTACAATTTACAATATCCAAATCATAACAATGTGAAGTAAATGAAATACCCTTATTTTATATTTATATAAATACAATTATCAAATCATGATGAATCATTTTTCAAATCAATAATGCCAAGTTACTAAACACTAAATCATTATTACCCTAATATACATAGTTCTATTAATACTCTATTATAAGCGAATGATAATATTAAAAGCTTGATATTTAAATTAAATATTAAATTACTCTGATGATCTTTAAATCTAATCTAAATAAATCATTCTATTTAATGTAATTCAAAGCACTGATAACCAGTTATAATTACCTTTGCTTACCCAAAATAACTGATATACTTATGCTTCATAAATGATTGAACTAGGTCAGATATAAGTTTTATCCAAAATTAACTATTGCATATAACTGTTAAAATAATTATGGTAATCTTCTAATTAGTCATTAAGCAGCTAGCTATACCAAATTAATCTATTATTACATAAGATGTATATCTAATTAAAAAGATAAAATATATTTATTATAGAAAAAATAATATGCAATAATACATACACTTACCAATCCAATTGTTTGATACCTGGACTATTTTAAGATTCTTTATTACAAAATATATAGTGTAAATCAAAATATAACTATATATTAAAATTGTATTAGCCAATAGGTTTGTATTATTAATTGAAATGATCACTAAAGACAGTTTATTTTAAATGAATTTAAAATTTATTAACAATAAATGTAAAAGCTGATAACTAGACAATACATATTTGTGACATAAACTCTAATTAAATATCATAAAATCTAGTCTCCATTTAAATTAATATTAATAAAAATAGATGCTTATGTAGCAAAAATTTACCTATTTAATGTTAATATATAATATATAAAATTTAAGTGAAATGAAAATGTTGCTGCACACATACGCTATTTAAAATATAAAAAAGCTAATAATAATTGTATAATATTCATAATAAACTAATTGATTAAGGTAAAATATAATAATAATGATTATTCATTCACCTTATATTCTAATTGAATATCAATGAATAATTTTTACGATTCAATTTTTTCAGATTTTAATACTTATATCATGTATATCCTAAAGTAATTTGCAGTCAACAGATAAACATATAATGTTTCAAATCAAAATTTTAATCATTAAAATTTAGAATATAAATTTAAATCTAAACTAAGTTTAAGTATTTTTTATTTCATACATGTAAAAACAAATAATAAACTAAATTAAAGTATAGTAATCAATAATATACAAATAAATATATAAATAAAATTAAGATATGACCTGATCACAGACCTCCTATATGATACTTCAAAGAAACACAGTAGTTACAATGTCTATTCTGTGAGCTGTAATTTAATGATATTCCCTAATCCAAACAAGAGAAAAGTATCATAAGCAGTTATTCAAAACAATGTGTATTTGCTAAATTCCAATATTATTGAAGTATTATTATTATAGTTATTATTATTATTCTCTCTATTTATCAAACATTTGATATTTTAATCGCATTATGAATAAACAGACACTGATCTACACTAACAACAATATAATGTTGAAATAAATTATGTTTAATTGTATGTTAAAATATTTCTGTAGAAATTATTCTTATCTATAGTAGTATGTTGTTAGCTTTGATATTTCATCATTAAAATGCTTTGTTCACATGTAACAATTCTTTTTTTTCAGTAGGGAAATATTGAGATGAACTTGAATGCTATAAATTACTTTTGACCTTCTTTTGACATTTGGCAATACAGTCAGTTTCCTGGACAAATATAATCCATTTTATACCATCATTTTGTAGTTATCAAGCAAGTATTTTAAAACAAAAATAAAATATGAATGCCAGGATGTTAGAGAGTGAATTAGATTTGTTCAGTCTTATTTATAACCTTTTGTAATTGATATCATCTTCACATCAAAAACTAAAATTATGCTCTTTATTCACTCTAATACTAAAATCATTACACATTTAAAATTTCTTTTCAGTATAATAAACAATATTTTATAATTATTACATATAAAAAATAATATTTATACTTCAAAACTCAAATATTACTTTTTTAACTCAACACAAACTAAAACAATCTACACTACATTCTTGCAATATTGCATTGGAAATATATACTTTATATATATTATCCCAATAAAATATTACACATATATAAACCTAACAACTTACAAATGTAGCTATACATATTTGTGTGTATTGATTATAATCTATTACTTATGAATGCAGTAAATAAAATCTATAAAATAAAGAAACAATAATAACTTTATCAAAATTATAAATTTTATTATTTACATATGTATCTTAAATGAATAAAATTAAGTTATAAATTTATATTGCAAAAATAACTCATTTCTTGCTTTAAAATTCATTGTCATAGCAACCTATTTCAATGCTCTTAGTCTAATCCAGGCATGTCCAACATACAGCCTGTGGGCCGGATCCGGCCCGCATCATGAGTCTATGTGGCCCCTGGAAGCATTTTTGATTATTGGAAATTGATATATGTAAGTAAGATAGAAACTGCATTTTTTTTTCTACTTTCCATTGCATTGCAGTTCATAGATTCGCAGTAAGTAACTAAAATAAGATTTAGTTTTTTTGTCCCTTAAATTTTTTTATATAAAAGATTTCTTTATGAATTTTCTTTTTGTTTATCTGGATCAGTAATCTGCACGTGTTTTTATTCTCTCCAATTTTAACTTTAATTAAATTAAATAGATAAATATGAAACAAAAACAATGTTCTTTGTATGTTATCTAAAAAATAAATTATACTAACTAAAAAAACAAAAATAAATTGCGATTTTAAAAGCTCTTTGTTGTACTTGTTTGAAATCGATTTTTATTTTTCTGAATAACCACTCATAATGGTTTTAGTAATACAGTTGTAGTTTTTATAGATATGTTATTGTAATGAACTCAACGAAGCTTTTAAACTAGAGTGAACTTCAATCGCTTTATTGCAAATAAAGCTTTCGTGATTGGATGTAGCTTCTAATTGACACGCCTATACGTTTGCGGTCAATTTTTTTATCACTGTAATTTTTTTATGGTGAAAAATACGCAACTTGCATATTTTAAGCTAAAAATTTTTTTCATTCTAGGGATGACTTCCAGAAAACGAAAAATTGATCTTGAATGCCGTATATTTAATGAAGAATGGAAGTGGAAATATTTTTTTACTATGTATAATAATAAGATGGTTTGTCTTATTTGCAATTTGAGTATAGCTGTTTTAAAAGAATACAACTTGGTTGAAATGAAACATGCAGGTTACGCACAAAATTTAAATGAAGAAAGCCGAAAAAAACAAGCCGCAGATCTCGGAGTAAAATTGACCCGGCAGCAAAATGTATTTACACAGCAAAATCAATTACAAGAATCTGCAACTGAAGCAAGTTTTCTAGTAGCAAAATGGATTGCTCAATGTGGAAAACCGGTAAAACTGACTTATAGCAGTCTCGACACTTCGCCCTCTATTTTTAAAAAACTTAACTACTTTTTTTTTCCTACTAACTGTATCCAACTTTAATGAGTGTATGTAACTTTATCTAAGTATAAATGTTAGTAAAAAAAACTTTAAAAAAAACTTATATTTTCATGCATAGTTTTCACTTCTAGCGGTCTTAGCTGTATATATAACTGTAAATAAATAAACCAAATGTATCCAACTTTAATCAGTTTATCTAACAATAAATAAACTATGTCTAAATATAAATATTAATTTAAAAAAATGTAATAAAACTTACATTTTTATGCGCACTTTTCACTTGGAATGTATATCTAGCAGTCTTTACTGTATATATAACTATAAATAAGTTAAATATATTAACTATAAATGTTTTTACATAAAGATGAATAAATAAAAAAAATGAATTTACATTTCCTGCAGGCAGAATCCGTGTTTCGAACTGCATTATTCTCACTATGTAATTGCAAAGTACAGTATATCTAACTATAAATGTATTTTTTACATGAGGATTAATAAATAAAATGTAATAAAACTTACATTTTTTATGCTCTATTTAGAGAAGATAAGTGTCACCAATAAAGTCCCTACTGTCAAAATTATGAACTACTTTTGTCACGTGTAATTTTTGCCGTGTCTAATTCCCCTCCCCTCCCCATACATTTACTTTTTTGCCGATAATAGATTCAAATCAATGTTAAAACCAAGTATGTCAAATTGTGAACAACTGTTTTAACATTGATTTGAATCTTTTTTCGGCAAAAAAGTAAATGGACGGGGATGGGAGGGAACGGGAATTAGACGCGGCAAAAATTACACGTGACAAAAGTAGTTCATAATTTTGACAGTAGGGACTTTATTGGTGACACTTATCTTCTCTAAATAAAGCATAAAAATGTAAGTTTTATTACATTTTATTTGTTAATCTTCATGTAAAAAATACATTTATAGTTAGATATACTGTATTTTGCAATTACATAGTGAGGATAATGTAGTTCAAAACACGAATTCTGCCTGCAGAAAATGTAAGTTCTTTTTTATTTTATTTATTCATCTTTATGTAAAAACATTTATAGTTAATATGCTTAATTTATTTATAGTTATATATACAGTAAAGACCGCTAGATATACATTCCAAGTAAAAAGTACGCATAAAAATGTAAGTTTTATTACATTTTTTTAAAATTAATATTTATATTTAGACATAGTTTATTTATTGTTAGATAAACTGATTAAAGTTGGATACATTTGGTTTATTTATTTACAGTTATATATACAGCAAAGACCACTAGAAGTGAAAACTATGCATGAAAATGTAAGTTTTTTTTTAAGTTTTTTTTATTAACATTTATACTTAGATGTAGTTACATATACTCATTAAAGTTGGATACAGTTAGTAGGAAAAAAAAATAGTTAAGTTTTTTAAAAATAGAGGGCGAAGTGTTGAGACCATTATAAGTCAGTTTTACTGGAAAACCTTTTACCGAAGGAGAACTTCTAAAAAAGTGCATGTTGGATGTTTGTGATGTAATATGTCCAGAAGCTAAACATAAAATTGAAAATATAAGCCTGTCTCAGCAAACTATTGCCGAAGAATAGAAGATATGAATGCTAATTTAAATGATCAGTTACTGAATAATTTAGAATTGGCCCATTTTTATGCAATAGCTCTTGATGAAAGTTGCGATGTAAAGGATACTGCTCAGTTATTAATTTTTATCAGAGTTATTACTGAAGATTTTCAAATTTCAGAAGAACTTTTGTCAATTGTTCCTATGAAAGACACAACAAAGGGAGAAGATCTTTTCTGAGAGATTGAAAATTTTTTTAAATACAATATTGACTGGAAAAAATTGGCGAATGTAACAACAGATGGATCACCAAATATGATTGGAAAAAATACTGGTCTCATAAGACGAATTGAAGACAAAATTTCTGAAATTGATCCAAATCATAAAATTATACCCATACACTGCATTATTCATCAACACACATTATGCAAAAATATTTTAAAAATCGATCATGTTACAAGCATAGTTGTGAAATTAGTGAATATCCTTTGATCAAAAGGATTAAAACACAGGCAATTTATTGGACTCCTTGAAGAACTAAATACTAGTTATGTAGATGTACTATATCACAATAAAATCCATTGGTTAAGCTTGGGAAAAGTTTTAAGACGTGTGTGGGATCTTCAAGAGGAAATAAAAATATTTTTAACACTTAAAGAAAATGAGGATTTTCCTTGAATTATCATAACCAAATTGGATTTGTGATTTAGCATTTTCTTTGGATATTCTAACACATTTCATCGAATTTAATGTATGTTTACAGGGAAAAAATTTATATGCTCATGATTTAGTACAAAGGTTAAAATCTTTTCAAATGAAACTTAATCTTTTTTCTAGAAATCTGGCTGAATGCCAATTTGTTCATTTTCCAACGTTAGAGACCGTATCTTTAAATATTTCAAGAGAAAAAGTTCAAGAATTTAATAACAATATCCTTGCACTAATGACAGATTTCGAGCAGCGATTCAATTGCTTCAAGAAAATTGATAAAATTTTATCTATTATCCGAAATCCATTTTCTGTACATGTAGATGACATTCCTGTTGAGATACAATTAGAAATAATTAATTTACAATGTGATGAATTATTACATGAGAAATATCAAGAAGAAAAAGAAAATGTGTGCAATTTTTATAAGCAATTGAATGATGGAAAATATGGAAATTTAAAAAAACTTGCCAAGGAATATTTAATAATCTTCAGCTCAACTTATATTTATGAACAAACTTTTTCTTTAATGAATCTAAATAAAAGTACAACAAGATCAAGATTGAATGATTTACATTTAGAGGCTGTGTTAAAAATAGCTACTACAAGTATAGAGCCAGATATTAAAAAAATAATAAATGAAGCATAGCGCCTCAACACGTCACATTAGTTTTTTTGTTAATTTTTTGTACTAAATTATTTAATTACATAATAAAATTTTGTTTAATTAAACGAATTGTTTTTGTATTTAACATTTTTAAATTTTAATATTTCATCCAGCCCGTGAAAAAAGTTTTCTTTCTAATGTGGCCCTTGGACAAAAACTGTTGGCCATGCCTGGTCTAATCCATTTCCCATTAAAACTAATTAGAAAATATTAAAACATTTTTTTTATACTTGACATTATACCAAATACTGAAATTACACCAAATTTCAGTTGGCATAGTTTTTTCATCTAATATTTTTTTTAATTTTATTTATATAGACCCCAGTTACTAAAGGTGTTTGAATAATTTATGCTATACATACAATGATAACAGATTAACATTTGTGATATGACCATATCACTCTCTTCTTTTTAATTTAAACAATTAATAATAAGGAAAACATGCATGATTATATGTCCTGGTCAATCTAACCTCGAGTAGTATTATATATGATATAAAAGATAACTATAACTTAAGACAGCTTTAATTCATTTGTTTCATGTGCTAGTTTTCAGTGAATTATCCTAATTGAACACATTGTCACAAGGTAATAAAGACTGAATTTTTTCCTCTTCTTTCTAATTCCAGTATTTTTTTGTTATTGGATATTTATTTATGATGATTTAGTAAATTAATTACATATATTGGTATTCCTACATGGAGGAATCTAAATAATGAAGAGTGCTGAATTTAAATTACCACATAGATTTAATAAATAATTAAGTATACACTATAAATACAAAATTATTTATTAATACTACTCTACTAATTATTATTGAACATTAATATATAGAAACCACATTACATAGAATATATATATATATATATATTGAAACAGACAGATCGGAGAACCGATCTTCGTTTCAGGTGTTTTTATGTACGGTAATTCAAACTACTGTTCGCCCGCAGTGAGATTTTGTCTATTTTAAGTTATAATATAAATTAGTTATATATTCTATAGTTTATAAATAAATATGTAAAGTTTCCGTATATAAATGTCACAAACCATGAAATAATATTCGTGTGTGCGTGGTTTGTGGATTTATATTATTTAATTTAAAGTTTCAGTGCGGGCGTATTTGTTTAAATTATAGTTTTTTTTTTTAAATTGTATAAAGTCGTGTAAAAATACTGATCAAAAGTCACATTCCTTTGATCAGTGTTTTTAATTAAAATCTAATTGCACAAATGTTCAGAGCAATTAAGTTGTATTCAAAATTAGTAAGGAATTTTGATATGTAATTATTATGTCAATTTAAAAATAGCGTATTAAATTAAAAGATTGCTAAAAACAGATAGTTGATTGTGGTCAAGCTGCATCGCTAGAGGCTAGAGAAAGTAGGCGGAGCCTAAAACAAAAACAAGTCGGAAAGGTCAGCAGTGGCAAATTCTAGAAAAAAACTTGCATTCTAACTTTGGTCGTGTGTGAGAGAAGTAGTCTCGAGACAACACAGCAGTTGAGTATAATTCAAACCTTATTATTAAGAAGTTTATCAGTGAATCGCCATGTTCATGGGCTAATTGCCAGGAGCTGGTCTCTGCCCGCCAATATGGATCCTCGTGCCGCTGTTTGATCATGTTTCATATACTTCAGAATTTCCAACTTCCAATCTCAAAATTTACTATGCCTTACAAATAACTTTCAAAAATGCGCGCCTACGTTCGTTACAAGCCAAGCTGGATGAAGAAAGAAGAGAACTTTGTTACACGAACTTTAACTGTCATACGTGCTTAATGTTATCAATCAAGTGAATCATATGTAAGTTTTTATATCATTTATAATGCTATTATTTAACCTGTCAGTAAAATTTTCTTTTCTTTTTTTAACCCTCTGCTCTAGTCTTTAGAAATCATTTATAAAATTGTAATTAATAGTAATAATATTTCAACTGAATGCATTTATATTTTCTTATGTTGCTTATTTCATAAACAAACATTGCCAATAGTAATATTTCCAACTCTGTGTAAACTAGTGTGTAATAATGATCAATTTAATTTAAAAGTAGTTTCATGTTCTGAATTAAATATTCTTTCACATTCCGAGTTAGTAAATGTTAAACCACTTTATTATTCTATGTTAAGTTGTTATAAAATTACAATCTAAGTTTCAATCTTAAATATATATATAATAGTTTCAAAGTGTTCATTAATGTTATGTATAATATGAGAAATAATTCATTGCATAATTTGATACTATCGCTACCGCCTGTTAACCCGAAGGGTTAGAGTTTCAGAGTAAATTTAACTAATTATTGTTGTCACCGTCAGTTTAAGTCCGCTATGTTTTATTGGGGTAAGGATCTCAGCCTGTGGCGTAGAAATAGACAAATAGTTTCCAGGTTTTATATAATTTCTTTGAAAAATCCGCTTCAAGTGTTCGTCCTTCACGTCTGTGGCAATGCCTTTCCTTCGCTGAAGTTAGCGTCTCGCCATTCTACCATTGGGGAATGAAAGCAGTTTTCTTTCCCGGTAATCTCTTGGATCACCGGGGTTCGAAATGATCCCGGCTGGTTGTCGTGTCCCGGAGCTACTTGGGGGCATTAAGCCTTGTCAAAGTACAAGCCGCCCGGTATTCCGTTAATGCACCGCAAGTGATTACTGTAGGGCTTTTGAATCCAGGCAACCACCAGTTCATCTATCTTCCATGTCGTAGTTATATAAAACCACCAGTTCATTTATCTTCCATGTCGCATTTATATAAAACCACCAGTTCATCTATCTTCCATGTCGTATTTATATAAAACCACCAGTTCATTTATCTTCCATGTCGTATTTATATAAAACCACCAGTACATCTATCTCTTATGTCGTATTTATATAAAGCCATCTCCACTGTTCGTCTACGTTCCGGCTCGAGCCTATTCTAATAAAATAAGTTAATAAAAATCTTTAGATAAATATTTTTCCAGTGCTCAAATACTCTGATTCTCTTAACCACCCGTCAATCATTTAACTACCCAGCTATTGGCATAAGTTTGTTTATTAAATAAAACGTTCACTAAAGACTAGTAGCCAAATACAAGAGGATTTATGAAGTCTTACCGTACTGTATAACACTATATTTATATGCTGTATATTTCTATTATATAACATTATATTCATGTGCTTTCTATTTGTCTTATTTAACACTATATTTATATGCTTTATATTTTGCTTATTAAACACTTTATTTAATCTTAATTTTTGTGTCCTCCACCTTATTACTCTCTAAGTCTATTTAGCCACTTACTGTCTGTATTGGCAACTTAAATATATACGTTACATGAATGACCGTCCCAGTATCTAGAGTCTAATAAACCTATATATCATTAACTGTAAGAATTTAGTCCATGTTCTAAGCTGAGCTAGAAAAGGGATAACCCCGTGCTGTTATAAAGTCATCATCGGTTGGTCATACCGGGGTTTGGGTTTGAATTTAGTTGGCGTTTTGGAATTTATTCTTAAACGTGGACTGGGTTTGAACTCGGGTACTGTGTATGAGTAAGCGTGGTGGATTTATACCGGTACAATATATATATATATATATATTCTTAATTACAAATTTAATTAGGTATTCTGCTAGCAATAACAAAATTTAGTTCGCCTGTCTTATTCATTCATTCATTCAAAGTTTATATAATTAGTTCAGTAATATTTACTAAGGCTGTCATAAGTTGGAAACAGGACATAAAGACTATGAGATTCGACCTTTGGAATGTATTGGTAATTACTTTGAAAGATTTAACAAGGAGAGTATTTATATAGAACATTTAAATCCTAGTTTAAATAAAATGTTAAAGTAGTTTATATATTTATACAAGGGAATTGACTGTTTTTATGTGAATATTTTTTCTTTTTGGTGTTAAAATTTTTTCTCACTTTGTAAGGAGATGTTATGTTATACAATTTTTCCATTTTTTTGGTTTATAGGTATTTCATTTTATTTTTATTTTTATTTTGTTTTATTTTATTATTTTATTTTTTCTTTTTCTTTTTATTTTATTTTATTATTTTTATTATCTTTAATGTTGTTTTTTCTCTGTTTTATAGAACCTTGATAAAGTCCATATTATTATTGAAAAATGGACGAAACATTGGATTTTTATATTTTATTTATGTAGTTTATATAATGTATATCAATAAAAATTTTTGAAAAGAGAGTCTCTCCGATATATTTACATGAAGTTTTTGACTTTAAGGCTGTAACCTTATGAATAAGCATCTGAAAAATTCGAAGGTAGAGACCTCTCCAGGTCTTAGCCACAAGCTTATGCTCAGAAGAAAAGTAGGTTGAAGTAAAGAGGTTTCCCTCTTTTCTTCTGAGCGTAAGCTTGTGGCTAAGACCTGTAGAGGTCCCTATCTTCGAATTTTTCAGACGCTTATTTATAAGGTTACAGTCTTAGTAAATATTACTTAATATAATAATGTGCATTTAATAAAATTTTATAATTATAATTAGTTCAGATAATCATTAAAGTTAGGTATAGAGCTCTCATTCATCTTACCTATTATTTCTTTGATTGGATTTAATGATTGGTATAATAGATGCTTACCATGGCCATGGTTTTATTATTTCTATTAATTATAAGATCTATTAGATCAGTTTTCTTATTAGCTCACTAGGGTCTTGGTGTTAGATAGGCATGTCATTTTGAATCAAAACATCTCAACTTTAGTCTAGAAAGAAAATACTGATGATTGCATCTGCTTAGCAGTGCATCTGGTTTGAATTATTGCCCCAAGTCAAAAACAAACAAGTGGAAAATATTTTTCTACAGCTTTCTGGATCTTTCTCTGTAGTACATCACTCAATGAAGAATTCAGCATTCTAATTTTCAGAATTTATAAAAAATATTAGTGAAGCAAAGAAGGAATAAATCAAAGTTCTTGGGATTGCCTTTTTATACCACAGGTCTGATTCCATTGTGAAAGTACCTATTCACACTTTTTTTTCTCCCTTCAGGAATTTGATTCCTCTGCAAAGCTTGTTTTTATTATAATTAATTTACAATATTAATCATAACTTTTACATAAAATATATGGTTTTCTATTATCTTTAATATAACATTCATTTCTGGTTTGTGGACTAACATAATTTCATCAACCAAAAAATTACAAAATTTAAACAAGGTTTGATTTTATACAATTTCTAACTTTTTTTTTTTGGTTTCATTTACTAAGTTAGATTGGCAATCAACATTCTCATCAGCCATATTTAACTAAGAAGAACAAATATCACACTCCTTTCCCCTCTAATTATAGTTAATTGCATTTTTTTTTTGTATCTTAAAAAAATCTATAGTAGATTTTCTTTGATTATCATAGTAGTTACAATAGAAGTTATTATTATATCATAGTGGTAATGCCAAATGCATATTGTACCAAAAATAATGGTCCAATGCATCTACAATCAAGAGAAAAAATCAAAACCAATGATTTTAGCTGATTTTAATCTTAACTACAAAACAAAAACAAAAAGTATATATAAAAGATTTTTCTTTTTTTCCTTTTATATCTAATATATTCTGCTGGTCATATACTGATTTATAAGAAGGAACAATTTATATGTATTTATTTGGGCAATTTATTAAAAATATAAAACTGGTTTCACTTGAAAGATAAGTATAAGAATTGTCCATATATATTTTCTGCAACCTAATCAATGAGAGAGTGATCTCACTTTGCACACTATAAAGTATATAATATCCAGCAATAAAAAAAAAACAGGTTTATTACTTCACATTGGAGCTTCATTCAATTGATTTTTGTGTTTTATAGGCTTGTGGATCCAGGTACTTTTGTTTTCACCTTCAGCATTTTTTAAAACCCTGCTATTCTGAGACTTAATGGCCTTTCTCAGTGAATTTCCTACAACATGTAGATCGTGGAGATATAAACTTCCCAACTGAAACGATCACATTGCATTAACATCATTATCACTATTATAGAAACCCAGCCAATACATAAGCCCATAATAATTAAATTATTTGTTCATTATCCTTTTTCTCTTTATTCATTTCTGTTGGACAGATAATTAAACTTCCAGATATAGGCTATTGAGACTTATATATGAATGCTGATCTTATAATTCAAAAACAGCTGAGGTGATTGAGACCTTGAATATTCTTATGGCTGGTCATACCAGTGCTTCCATTAAACATCCAAATCTTTCTCTGAAAATCTATCCCAATCTCTAAATCTCTCTCCTGGAAACAGAAATTGTGAACAGGTTTCTTCTTTATTTATATTATGTTGGCATATGGTCTATTGTCTTTTTACCCTGCTCAGAGAATTCTCACTTTTAATATAGTCTGGGTTATGTAGATCTTTTAAGTTTACTATTTGAATATTAACTTTGTAATAATTCATTCTAGTTTTAGAATTTGTTTCCAGATTTCAGTACTGGCTCCTCACTGCCAGACTTATTGTTGTCAAAGACACTGAGTAATTCAGACATCTGTTCAATTGTTTCACACCCAGTGCACTTTAACAAATGTTCCAATGATTTGGGAAAATTACGCCTCACAATTTTAACAGTTTGTTTTTCCATCAGTGTGCATGTCATTAATGCCAATATCCTGGCAACTTGCTTTCTAAAAAATGGCACATATGGTTCCTCTGTCTAGAATTGTTCTTGAATCACTCTATGTTTACACTTTATTGGTAATAATTGTTCCAATAACATTTCATTACAGCTGTCTACACTGTACAAAATTGACTGGTTTCTTAAATAAGTATTCATACCAAGCTTGTGCTGCCTCTGAAAGTAACTAATTGCTACTATAAAATTTATCTCAAAGTACTTCTCCAAGCAAATAATGGGTGATTCACTCTCTTGACCAAAAAGAACTTCAATTTTAAAAATTGATTTACTGAATTTGGGTATGTTTTTTGCTTGTCTATGCCTATTCATGTTGGCCTTCCTGTTGATTCTTCATTTCCTTAAATTGTGCCAAGTTGTTCACTTCAACTTGTACATTTTAATGAAGTCTTCTTGTTCATGATGAACTTTGTCCATCTTTTTCTCTGTCTTCCTATATCTTGAACTTAAACATCATTCTCTTTCTTGTAGTTGCTCATTTCTGATTCAACCTGTTCAACTTTTTCTACTACTTTGTTTACTCTATCATCTACGCTCTTTAATATCTTCTCTTTGAAGGCCTGTTGGCTCTCTCTCATTTCTTTCATTTATTGATTCTCACTATTTCACTCCTAAAATCCTTCATTTTGCTTTTGACTTCCTTCATTTTGTTCTTGAATTCCTTCATTTCACTCTTGAATTTTTTATTAGTTCTTTAAATATTTTCAGTATTACTGGTGCATTATCCTCTTTTATCTATTACTGTCTTCTGACATCTTGTTACTATTATCTTACTGCTTTTTCATCTTATACACACATATACGACTTTTTTATTTTCTGCTAATAACTCATATATAAATACTGACTTTATTTTCTGGTATCTTTTTTTAAAATAAAAATTCATTCTATAGCTCTATTTAAACTGTTTAGTACTTCAATTAATATTACACTCACTCATCCCTCTTTCCCTTATTGTCATGTTTGCTCTTACATTCTTAATTTCCAATCCATTTGTCTATTTTAACACCTGCTAAAACACATCAACTGAATAAACACTCTTACAGCTCAGAAACAAAAAAAAAATGTCTTTTTTTAAAAAAAGCAATTACAACTTATCTCAGTTTATAAGTTTTATTTTCATAGCATTGGGTGCTATTATACAGGTTTTAGTTTCTTCATCTATTATTTTTTTAGGGTTTTAAATCATTTATACTGAAACAGTATGATCTTGTCTAACATCCTGTTTCACCTACTATGCTTCATAATAGTATTCTTTCTCTAATTCAAACCCTCCATGTTTGCATATATTATTTTATATTAACATACATTAATGTATATTGAATGTATATTAACACATATGTATGTATTTTATATATTTGCATACACTTAGGAATATTAATGTCTGTATGTGTATTGTTATATAATATGTATACTCAATTGTAATTTAAAATGTTAAATTAAAAGTAATAAGCACACCTACACATATATGTAAATGAAGCAGCAGTGTAATAGATTTTATAAGTGTTGCAACACAATTAAATTATTTTATCTTTAAGTTATTATAAAATTAGAGTACAAATTTACTTTTATTCACATATAAATTTCAATTCTAGAGGTGGCAGAATTACACATATAGCAGAATGTTTGTGGAACTTAAATCTGTTACTTGGAAATTATCCCACTATACACGGGTGGTTTAATTTGTGGGGAAACCAAGAACAGATCTTTAACTAAGGCTAATTTGGACCAAGCTGCAGCATGAAGAATGAAAGAGGGACATCACTGGCATACTTCAGGGTGGGTGATTGGCTATGGGCTCAGTCTATCCAACCTAATTGGCTAGTAGAAAGGTATGGGAAGTTTTTTTATATAAGGGCCCATACATAATAAAAAAGTAATCATGAGAAAAACACATTCATGCTGGAAGGCAGTGGGACCATGGTCAGAATGAATGCCTGCAGCTTAAAGCCTTTCAGGAATAAATCCCCACATCCTAATTAAACTAGATATATTTGTTTAGGAATCTGTTTATTCCACCATTGCATGTTTATATATTTTCTATTTATATTCATATATTCATTTAATATGACAAATATTCACTCCAAATACTGAAATTTGTATGTACAATAGTTTAATTTATCAATATTTAATTTTCTAGTATGCTATTAATAATTTAGTTTATTTTGTCTTATTTACCACATGCCTCAATTTTATTAATTAACTTAAATTTTAATTATAAAAGATTTTAAGCTAAAAAATATTTAGTGTGTTATTTGCAACCCATCCTAAATCTTATCTAAATCAATAAATTCATTTTGGTATTACATATTGATATATGCATTATCTGGTCAGGCATAAAAGATGAGACCTTGTATTTAACTCCACTCATCACTGCAAGAACCCATGCTTCCATTTTATTAATTAACTTAAATTTTAATTATAAAAGATTTTAAACTTATAAAATGCTTAGTGTGTTATTTGCAATCCATCCTAAATCTTATCCAAATCAATAAATTCATGTTGGTATTAAGTATTGATATATGCATTATCTGGTCAGCCATATATGTGTATGTTTAATTAATTATTAATAATTTAGTTGCTATTCCTTGAATCTCATACTACACCCTTTGCTACTGCTGGCACATGAACTAAAAGAGGCCAAGTGTAACCTCATATCTATCATCCATAGGGTAGTAAATCACAGAGTGTTGGTGAAGGAACTGAGATGCAATCTGATTTGAGGTCTCATCCTCTTATCTAGATCACCTTTGGGATAATTTGCCAGAACTTTGGACTTTGTTGCATGAATGTATAAATATGATCATTACAATACTATAAATACAAGTATAACAGATTAACATTTGTGATATGACCACATTCCTCCCTTCTTGTTAATTTAATAAATAAATATTAGGAAAAACATGATTATATTTCCAGGTCAATCTAACCCTAAGTACTATTTATATGTGACATAAAAGAGAAGTATACCTAAAGAACAAAATTATAATAGTAAATTAAATAAAGTTATACATCACATGACTTAATTTGATAAGTTTATAATTATAAACTAAAATAAAAAGGATACTAATAGCTTTAAAAAGCTTTATTGATAAATGCTACTAGAGAAAGCATTTAAAATCTCTATCTAGAAATTATCCCCAGACCCAGACCAATTTTTAGTTATTGGCTTTCCTCAGTAACATTGCTATGATATTTCAGACACTAGATCCAAATTACCAACCCAATGCCCAACACTTACCTGATAGTTAACTTTTAAGTAGAAAATCTGAAAATTTTAGACACCTATATGTCTTCAAATCCAGCTATCTAACTTAAATAGCTATATAGAGCTGAGAAACCTTAAGCCATACATCATGTGACTTAATTTGATAAGCTTGTAATTATAAATTAGCTCTAACAAGATTTATCAATAAATTTTGCAAGAGAAAGCATTTAAAATCTATATCTAAAAATTATCCTGAGCTACAGACCAGTTTCTAGTTATTGGCTTTCCTCAGTGAGACACTAGATCCAAATCATCAACTCAAAGCCAGCACTTATCTGACAGTTAACTTTTAAGTAGAAATATCCTAGCATATCACTGTGGAAAACAATAGCTAGAAACCAGTCTGGAGCTGGGAATAATTTCTTGATAAAGACTTTAAAGGCATTCTTTTGTGGCACATTTATCGATAAATCTTGTTAGAGTTATATTACCACCTAGAGTTAATAAACAAGTACGTCCTCACTATAAATACATAAATTATTTATTAATATTACCCTACTAAATATTATTAAACATTACATAGAGTAGATGTATAACACACATTCTTAATTACAAATTTAGTTAGATATTTTGTTAGCAATAGCTTATTAGTTCAGTAAAAGTTTATATTATTAGTTCAGATAATCATTAAAGTTAGGTATAGAGCTCTCATTCATCATATTTATTATTTCTTTGATTGAATTTAATGACTCGATTAACATATGATACCATGGGCTTATTATTTTAACTAACTATTGGATACATTAGGATGGGTTGAAGTATTGTTTCATTATTAGTTTTCTAGGGTTCTGGTATTAGGTAGGCATGACATTTTAAATCAAGACATACTCACTACTTTAAGCTAGGAAAAAGACATCAGTGATTGTATCTTCCTAGCAGTGCATCTGGTTTGAATTATCTCTGCAGGTAAAAACAAATGTGGCAAAACATTTTTTTATATATTATTTGACATTTGATTTCAATACTAATTTCATGTTTGGTCACATGATTATATTAATTGTTTTGGTCATTTCCTAACTACTAATATTTTGTAAATATTGTTTTGAATTTTGATTTTTTTATGCTTATTTCTATAAAATTTCTGTTTGTTTTCTTTTTTTTTTTTATATAAATATTGAAATTTTTTATGTGTGCTGGATAAAAAACTTGAAACTATTAATTTTGGTGGTATTATCTATTATTATTTATCACTTGGATATGTCAGTGATAGTTTAAAGGCATCATAAAACTATCTAATTGTTCTACTAAATAAATATTTGAAATGGAATGTTTTCTTCATAAATGCTGAAAATCTGAAAACTGAAACCATACCAAACTGGTAATCAGATTCTGATGTCAATAAATGTCCTGTGATTCATCTCTGTGAATAGTACTGTTAATAATGTGAATGATTATATATGTATATATAAAATATATGAACTTATACTTTTGATTCATTCATGTATAAGTTAACTCTTTGTTAGATTAATATTTTTTGGACATTTTGACTGGATTTTGTTATCATCTTTTGGATAGTAGAAATCATTTAGTGACACTTCACATTATACATGCAAATGCCTATGTGAATGAATCTGAAATGTAAGTTCACATGTACATGCAGATGCACAGATAAAGCCTTATATAAAAACAACAACTAATTTTAAATAAATCACTATCTGTAATAATGACATATAGAATATCAAGACAATATATAAAGTTTAGTATAAATTAGATAATTTTATTAATATATATCACTGATTGCTTACCTTCATCCATTCTCCATCTAATCATTTAAAAAGGTATTTGAGTTTGTCTTCATTGTATTAAATTATTTCATTGCACTGCATTCACCTAACTTATTCATGACTGTACAATAAAATCTGTAGTTTATTACTGGAAGATATTTTCCAATTGGCTGAAAATTTTACAAAGCAAAGTTAAGTTTTCTTCAGGTACCTGCACTAGCATGTTAAACAACATTGGTTGATTAAGAAAAGGTATTTAGATATACTTAGTTATAGATAAAGAATATAAATCAGTCAAACGACTACAAAAAATGTAAATGTAATATTATGCACTTTTGTTTGTTGAGTAGACTATCATGCATCTATGAAACTTAAATCCACAATATTACATTATCTTTACCTTTTTAAAAAATAATTCTCCAATCATCTTTATGTTTAATAAATCCGTATAATATTTATCTGTATCTGGGTTTATATTTAACACCTGGTGAACCATAAAAAGGCATGTCTATGTGGAAAAGTATTAGTGCACAGATTATTTTGTTTATGTAATCTACTTCAGGATGAAGACTTTACAGTTGCACTTAAAGCAACAATAAAAAAGGCATTGGTTAGAAGATTTGGAAATTGCTAAGTGGTGAAGCCTTGAATAGTTTCCATTCTTACATCACCTTCTAGTTAAAAGTGGCTACATAACCATTTATTGATCAATATTGTACAATTAGATAGTTGTCATAATTTGGCTTTCTGAGAAGTGTTTAACATGATCAAAATCTATGAAAAATGTTCAATTTTACCTAGTTTTTATTTGAATTTGAATTGCAGGATCGATAATTATGAATATATAAAAAATATAAAAATAAAATACTTCAACAGCTTTATTACTTGGGAGTTCATAAAGAGTTTAATTACCAAAAATGTTAAATTCGATCCAAGGATCTTACACTCCAAAATCAGACATTTAGCCACTGTACAAAATTATGCAAGGCATAATATATAAATATACTACATCTATTAATTTCATGCGTTTCATGTTTATATGCATATATTTATACATGCTAATACTATACATTTATATGCAAATAAAGGTAAATTAGAACTGTGTTTAAATAGGCCACAACACAAAAAAGGTCTTTTCAACAATCTCTCATTGAGATATGGAGGTATTAACTAAGAGAAACTGAATCATTAATTCACTTGTCATAAAGTAATTTATCTATTTTGCTAATTGTTTTTAATTTTATTTTGAATAGTAGTTTTTAAATTATGCTCTATTCTTTTTTCTCAGCATAAAAAAATATTGCTAAGAGTTAATTTTATAAAATCAATTACAGCAAGAAAATATTTATTACTGATATTAAATTTAGTTCCATTAAATTTTACTATTGTATTTAATTGTATACATATTTATTATATAAATAAATTGTTTATTTGACAACCAATTACATTTAGAACAGAATTTATTGCCTCAGGTTCTAATATGAAAATAAATAATACATAATAAGCAATTCATTTCTTTTTCTTTTCACACACACACACACACACATATATATATGTTCTCAACATTTAGGTTTTATATTTTCTTTTTATATATGTCAAAACGTGAAAGCGAACCCGGGCCAGCTGCTTGGAAGGCAGCTATGCTAACCGCTAGGCCACCAACGCTTGACTTTGACTGCAAAAGAATATTACTATTACAGATTTCTAGAAAACAATATATTTAGGTACGTATTAAAAAAATAGCATCAGCAAATTTGTATCTAAGGTAAGCTTTAGTAATCAATAGATGCCTGAGGGCGCAGATTAATAAATTCTTATTCAGAGCTGTCTTATCTAAATGTCCCCAGACAAGATTCTAGTTTAAAGCTTTCATCAATAATCTTTTCTGGAGGTAATACAATTTTCCTATTGCCAGCCATTTTTTTATACTTTTTATCATATTATCAGGCTACTAGTCTAAACTGAAAAAAATGTTAATTTTTATTATTATTTTCTTGCATAGTTACACAAATCTAAAACCAATTCATATTAGTTTTTTTTATAACTTTAAGCACCTTTATTCTTTGACCAGAATTAGTACAAACTATTAAACATCCATATAACCAACAAAACATAACATGGCCTTTGGTCACACATTGTTTCTCATTAGGAAATTATTTTATTTCACTATTTTTATGCCCTCTAGGAATCAAAAAATATCAACCAATAAAAGCACCTAATAACTAATCATCATAATATACAGAAATTGAACTGATTTCAGATCTATATAACTATGGATACAAATAAGCTTATATTGAAAATTTTAACAAGTTTTCCCGCTTGAGCTGGTAATTTGATTGTATAACAAAAATAGTAAAAAAATTATGTAAAGAAGAAAATAATAATATTTATTTATTTAGACCAATTTATAATAACCTCCACGTGAAAAAAAAAATCAAGCATAGAGTTAAAAATAAAAAATTAATATATGAATATATAAGATAATAAAAATAACTGCTAAAAGAAAAAAGCAATATAAATATATTCATTAATAACTGAAACACAGGCTTCACCAATATACATATTTCATGCTAAACCAGCAATCATCAGTTGGTCCAGATTATCATCTCTACACATATATGCTATAAGTGCTCAGATATATATTAAGATAGCCAATCCTCATACTTTAATGGACAGGATTCAATCTACTCCACACTCCAACTCTTCAACTATCCATCCAATTGAAAATATGATGATGGAAATGCTCAAAGGCCACACTGAGGCTGAGATTCTTGTCATACCCATGTTGAGCTAATATCAATCCAACCCCTCATATACAGAACATAATCTATTTAATGCATATACAAGGTATGGGTATGACAAGAATCTCAGCCTCAGGGTGCCCCTTTGAACATTCCATCATCAGATTTTCAATTGGATGGATAGTTGAAGAGTTGGAGTGTGCAGTAGATTGAAGCCTGCCCATTAAAGTATGAGGATTGGCTATCTTAATATATATCTGAGCACTTATAGCATATATGTGTAGAGATGATAATCTGGACCAACTGATGATTGTTGGTTTAGCATGAAATATGTATATTGGTGATTATTTATCTTTTCAGCATATATGTGTTCCAGTGTATCAGTGTTATGAGATAGAGTGGAGAGTGGTGTGAAAGTCTGTGCTCATATACTCTATATATTACATATATAAACACAAGTATATAATAAGCCTGTGTTTCAATTATTACATAGTAGAGACGTCTGCCCATCCCTTGTATATGTATTAAATGGATTTTGTTCTATACATAAGGGGTTAGATTGACCTTAGGTCAACATGGGTATAACAAGTCTCTCAGCCTCAGGGTGGCCTTTGAGCATTCCATCATCAGATTTTTAATTGGATGGATGGTTGAAGAGTTGGGGTGTGGAGTAGATCGAAGCCTATTCATTAATATAAATATATTCATTTATAAATATAATATAGGGATTTAAACAGCAGACTTTCAAGCTCCCTTCAATTATTCACTATATCTCATATAAATGACACACATAACCACACAATTGTGAAAAAGGGAGATCATGCAATATACATATTTTGTGCTCAAGTTGCATTCATCAGTTGGTCCAGATCATCATCTCCCACATATCTGGACCAACTGATAAGTTCTGGTTGAGCACAAAATACATATATTGGAGATCATTTATCTTTTTCAAATGTGTATGGTCATATGTATCAGTTATATGAGATAGAGGGAATAGCTTAAGGAAGCTTGAAAATCTGTATTTAAATCCCTTATATTACATTCAAACTCTGTGTGAATTAATATACATATGAACATAAAATATTAAGATTAACTATTATAAATATAATAAAGTATATAATTTTTTGACATTATGGCCATATAATTTACTGGAAAATGACTATAAGAAATAAATATTTACTAAGGCATTAAACCTCAAGAATGTGCACTTGAAAATAAACTATATAGACAGTCTTAGATATAGTATTTTTTATTATTATTATTATTATTATTATTATTATTATTATTATTATTATTATTATTATTATTATTATTATTATTATTATTATTATTATTATTATTATTATTATTATTATTATTATTATTATTATTATTATTGTTGTTGTTGTTGTTATTATTATTATTATTATTATTATTATTATTATTATTATTATTATTATTAAATAAAGTATAAAAAAATAATTAAGAATTAGTTTTTTGCTAAATTGAGTGCCAATAAAATCTAACTTATAAAAGACTGACATTTCTATGACTTAAATTTGAATCTAGATATTAAGTATAAAAATTTTATCAGTAAGTTTAGGAATTTTAGAATGCTAGATCATAACCAATCTACTTAACTACCCAAATACTGATCAGTAAATGATTAGCTACATATTCTTAACTAGAAGATAAAACTAACGGAAAATTAGTCAAACTTTCACTATCCATCAATTGACAAACTTGGTTATGAGTAATGTCTTCTTTTTACTATTTCAAAGTTTGAGTATTAAATTAGCACATTCACCTTCACCATTTTAATGACCGGAGTTTGAATACAATTTGGGGAAAACAATTCTTTTTTTAGGCTTTAATCAGTATTATAATTTTAATTTTTCTCATATAGCTATCTTATATCCAGCCCAGTAAACCAATGTTGGCTGGTAAATGAGTATTTACTTATTCTTAGTTAAATGGTAAAAGAAGAAAACTGCTCTTCCTCTCACCATTCAAGCAATTGGCAAGTCTAATGAGTAACTTTCCAGTGATCCGCTATGAGAGCAGTTAGAAAATATTTTTATCTTGCAATGGGCTATTTGAAAGCTGTTTTACTGTTAACTTACATGTTTAGCCATAAAAAAATAAAATCAAAATTATTGATTTAAGATACTATATTTCTACTACTACTAATAAAAAGTTATTGTGACAAATTAATTCTTAGTTTATATGAAAATTATATAAAATTTATTTAAATGTTTTTCAAATGCATGCCTTCTTGAGAGTTCTAATTATCTATCGTGAGATTGTAGAGAAATGTTTAATTTTATGCTTACTTAAGGTTTGGGTAAAAGCCTGAAATCTGGGAAAAGCTGCTTGGAGCGTTGATGCTAGACAAAATCAATGAAATATAACGTTACCGGGCCCCCGCAACTTTTTTCTTTTTTTATACAACAAGGTTTTTTTTTCTTCTAATATTGATTAAACGAATAATTTTTATTTCATTTAGAATATGATTTCTTTATTATTAAACAAATTTTGATATTCATTTTCGTTACTTTTTGTGGGTTTTTTTGTTGGAACCTGATATTTTTTCAACAAATTTTGCTAATTGTATTTTTTTCTTTTTATCATTTGAAAACTTCTGACCGTTTCACAACGTCAAAAAAATTTGTTTGAATCCCACCTCCGAAAAAATAGAATACAATTATTTGCGACTTGTTTAGAACTTAATTCTACCTTTCTTTTATTTATTTTTTTTTTTTTGTCTGGACTAAATGGTTTTTTTTTATTATTATTATTAATTTTACTTTTTTTTTAAACACAACTTGTTATCACTTTGATTTAGATTATGTTTGAATTAGCCTTTTTTTTTTTTTTTTTTGCTACTACAAGAAACAGCTTTTTGAGCAGGGGAGGGGGGGAATTCGTACTGTTTATTAAACCACCAATTGTGTAAGTTTGAAGCTAATAGAAAAATCATCATTGCATGTTATGTCAAAGACTTGATAAGTGTAGGATTACTCAAAACAATATCAGAGAAGATCAAGGCGTTTCATAGAAAATTAACAAATAACCAGCATGAAGAGAATAAGCCACACATAGTATTACAATGCATACCCAAAATGGCCAAAGACCTAGTTAAAAATCTATCCAAGAAATATAAAGTAGGTTTTCAAACCCTCTACTAACAGATTTATTAACAACTCCAAAGATAAAATCAATCCAGATTAAACCCCCAGGTGGTATATATATATAAGATAACATGCCCACAATCTGGCTGCAATGTATTATGGTGAAACTCAGGCTAGTGTAACTACCAGAGTATCTTAACACCTATACATATATAATAGATCACATACTAAAAATGAAGGCAATTCAATATTCCTAGAACAAAAAATATCTAATCACAGATTTGAACCCACCAATGCCAAAATCATATGCTTAGAGAGAAATGATACCAAGCACAAAGTAAAAGAGGCATATTTCAAGGCCATCAACTGCTGAGATTCTTGCTTCTCAATTTCCAAGAAATTGACTGGTTAAATAATTTGCATATATTTGCATACACTAATGATAACACAAAACAGAGAATGACACAGGCTATGAACATGGGAGCAAATATGTCTGGAAATGCTAAGCCAGAATAAACACAGTTAAAATAATAGCTTCACTGGTGTGTGTTGGAAGTGCAGTATAATAATTAAATCAACGGTGTAACATATGAGGATATTCATTCCAGCTACAAAATAAAGACTTGGACAAAATAATAATACCTTAATTTCAAACCTAAATGCAATTTTATAGGCCAAACTCAAGTGTCTTGAAATAAAAGTATGAATATATTAAATCATTCACTTTACATCCATTTCTTTTGATAATCATATTTAACATTATTCATTTAATGTTATGTATGGTGGTGCTAGTGATAAAAGTTTACTAAAATAGTATTTAATTGGGTTATAAATAAAGGGAAAGCACAAGATGGGTGAGAAAGGTAGTACAGTATGCAGAAGATCTGGATAAAGAATTTATGTCAGTATAGTTATACAAAAGATGGGATGATTGTGTTAGGACAATTGTTGAGTGTTATAGTGGCAAGGAATGGGATAGAAGAATAGATTGTATTAATAAAGAATGGGGAGTTGGAGAGATGGAGAGCTAGTATGGAGAGTAAAAAGAGTTTAAATATATAGAGAAGTAAACAGAATACTGGGTGCAAGATCATTTGTGATAATAGCAAGGAAAGTAGTTTACTGTTAAAGGCTCAAACAGGATCTTTAGCAACAAGGGAATATATACATAAATAAAAAAATGTTGGTGATTTAGTCTGCAACTTGTGTAAGGAAGGTATAGAAAATTTTAGATATATGTTAATTGAAAGTAAATGCCAGCAAGTAGAAAGGGTACAAATAATGAAGTTGTGGAAGAATAAATATAAACAAAGTGATTATACAAGAAGTGGACTCTTGGTTTTTATGCTGGGTTTGGGAAATCATAAGGGGAATTTAGACATAAATGCCATGGAGTTGACAAAAATTATGTTGTGGAAATGGGATGAAGCAGAATAGAGAATATGGGAAAAATTTAGAGCAGGGAATGGAAAGGAAATATAATGTGGCTAACAGGTTTCTCTGGAAATAGTGGCTGTGAGATTCCTGATTCTGAAAATGGAGAAGCCACATAATATCACATCACACCTTGTAAATAGAATTACAATCTGACACTGCACTATAAATAATATAATAAACTAATTTATAAAACAAATTAAGCGTATGTCACGCTTGAATGTGAAGCTATAATAAGATACAGGAATTAATATATGCTAAGCGCTTTCGAGGTCCTTTACCTCATATTCATAGCGGTGTTGTGAGCTGCGAAAATAAAAAATGGGGCGGGAGAAGTTGTATGCAAAGCATATGCAAATGGACTAATGATAAAATTAAAAAAATAAAGAAAAATAAGTATCACAAAATATTTTTAGTTTTTGTGCTATTTATTTTTCTTTATTTTTCAAGTTTTATTGCCTATATTAGCATATTATAATATTTGTTTATTTTATTTTACTTATCATTATATCATAGCTTTGAGAAAGACTGACTGCAGGACTATCAAATCCAAATTGTGTGTATATAAAATATATTTTTTTCTATAATGTATTCAAAGAAAGATATACCAATTTTATCAGGCTATATTACCAATACAAGAATATGAATAGTATGAAAATGAAAATAAGAAAGCAACCATAAATAAATATGAAAGACAAAAGGTTTAAAATGTAATTTACATGAAATATTAAGAAAATACTTGAAATACAGGACAAAATTAATGAATAAAAATCGAAAGGTACAGAAATTATTTTAAAAATGAAACAATGAAACCCCTGTTTCTGAATGGGAAAAATAAGCATTAGCAACTTCAAATTGGTTAAAATATATAGAAGTAAAAATTATTAGCAAAAACATCCAATCAGTATGTTTGCAGTTAAATAAAGTAAACTCTAAAAAGTTAAATTAACCATAGTCCCGTTTTTTTTTTTTTTTTGTGGATAAAAACAAACAAACTGGAAGTTAAAAATGCTGATTGATATAAGGAAAATATATCTGTTATTCTTATAAGTAATATATATGAAAATATATCTGATTATAGATTTTCATTTTCCGTTATTTAAAATTACCGTGCTTATACATCATGTAAGTAGAAGTTCTAAAGATTTAAATTCAGGTTCTTATAAAATACTTGTAAGTAAAGAAATAAAAAAAAATAGCTTTCATAAAATCTTAAAGAACGAATCAATGATTGACTAGGCTATAATAAAGAAAAAAAAGAGAATAAACTCTTGTTTTCAAATGAACGACGAATCGTGTTGGAAAGTATAGAAAAAAGAATTGGTAAACTTAATGAAAAATCTTTACTTTTAATAGAACTGCAAAACAATGCTATTAATTTTTTTTTTAAAGACTAATCAATCTGGATTTAAATTAGATTATAGACATGAAATACTATTACTGTACCATAAGACTTATACAACATATATATCTTATAGATTTTTTATTCATGTATATACCTTTGTATATACATTTTATGCATGCACTATACATGCAAAATACATTATGTATTTATTGTTAATATAATTAAAACATTTTTAAGAGCCCAGAATGATTTGCTTCAAGTACGTTAGGTATGACATGTAGGATATTTAGAGATGAGAGAAGAAAAAGAAAATATGCATTCGCATTGCTCCGGCTTCCGTCTCATGACTAAAAAGAATCTTATAGAAAGCTAATAAACTCCATTATTATCAGAGGCAAATGCTTTCTGTTATTTAGAATTAATGACTGTAAGCTGAAAGATAATTGCTTTAATTGCATCAGGTATATAAATCAAAACACAACATAATTAAATCTCGAGACAAGATCACATTACATTTGAAATCTTAACTTTTAAGACAAAAATTATTAGCTAAAAATTAAAATATATTAAATTAAGAGAGAGATGTTGGAAAAGCAAATAAAAATAAGAACAATAAATTAAAGAATCATTGTATCTATTTAAAACTATATCTCTGATAAAGTGTTTTTTTTTTTTAAAAAAAATTATTATGAACAAAATTTAAGTTTTTCACGAACTATAATAATTAATTGTTACTTGCTGAAAAAAGTTAATATATTATTTAGAGTATTATATAATCTATATATATATTGCGTGAAGTGCACATAAGTGAAGCTATCTTACAAATTAATCATTGCTTAGCCCTTTCGGGAGCTTCGAGTTCCCATATTCATAGCTTATACTAATGATTGTTGTAGTGTGTGCAAATAGCCTAGACGGCCCATTTTTTCGAAATGGAGAAGCAAGCATCTCTTCTATTGATGGCGTTGGGGTCGTCTGCAATGAAGCATGCTTCCTTAATCTTGCCTTTGGCACCATTGCACACCATTTCAGCCGTAGATAGTTCGAACATTTGGCCTGTGGATTTTTGATGTTTAAAAAATATAGAGCTGCCCTCAGATTTGATACGAGCCCTGTTGTATAAATATCGATGTTGTGATACCCAGGTGGCTATTCCAGCACGTTTCTCCATAATAAGCCGCACTGCAGCCGTTTTGGGAGCATGTGAATTTGTAAACGGCCTGGGGGGGGGGGCAGGTGGAAATTTGTGTTTTGAATTATTAATTAATCTGTTAGTGGCTAGTGGCGTGTGAAAACTTAAATTAAAATCTGTATTAAATGTTTAACGAGTTGTTTTTTTTTTAGCTGAAGTAGGTATATACGGTAGCAGCATACGTGTTTTATTCTCTTTGGCTGGGTTAGATCATCGTTTATTATAAAATTGTGTGACTTTTTTGTTGATGGTTAAATGCAATACTTTTTGGAATGGCAGAACACTTCCAATTACTAGAAAATTATCTTCTTTGAAGTATTATTATTCTAGAATTTTTAGTTCACAGATAAAGTCAAAACGATGTTAAACTTATAATGAGCTTTCAAAAATTGTACAATGGATTTATTAAATATCTTTAACGATAAGAAAAGTGTAATTAAATTAAAATTTTAGCAAATTTTTTAATTGTATAATCCTGTAAATAAAAGCTTCATTATTTTATGTTTAATCATTTGAATAAAAAAAAGAATTGTTTAAAGATCAACTATTGTACGGCTGTTTAACATGTACAATCATTTTTATAAGTATGAACTTATTACAAGTAATACTAAAGATAACTTTATTAAATAAGAAAAAAATGAAACAAATGAAAATATTATTGCGCAAATACTAATATTCTTGTTCTGCATTGTGTGAAGGTTCCATGCTATAGTGATTAGCATATCTGCCTACGATGTCAATAATTTAAGATCTAAATTTGAACTAAATAAACCTTTGAACTTTTTCAGGTTACAAACACAATTAGGATTTTTTTTTCTTCGAATATTTATCTTATACCAGACTATCTAGTTATCCGATTATTGACTAATAAATTAGAATTTAAATTCTTTTTAGCTAAAAGATAAAATATTATCTGGCAGATCATAAGCCAGTTGAGGAATGTTTCTTCTCATTGCTATGGAGAATATGTTATTTATCTTGCAATGGGCCAATTAAAAGATTTTTTATTTTTTATCTATTTTTATCTATGTCTGATTATATGACTGTTTAGCTATATCTATTTATCTAACTGTCTGTTTGTTTGTCTATCAATTTGTCTGTCTATCAGTATAACCCATTGTCTATATATATCTGTCTGTCTATAAATGTGCCTCATTGCCTGTATGTTTATCTATTAGTGTGCCTCATTATCTATCTATCTATCTATCTATCTATCTATCTATCTATCTGTTTATCTGTCTGTCCATATATTTATCTAGCTATTTATATATCTCTCTGCCTGCCTATCTGCCTGTTTATCTGTCAGGATATCTATCTAAAAATCTATCTATTTATCTATGTTATTTATTCATTTATTCCTTCATTGGTCCATTTATCTGTTTTTATTTCAATCTTTCTTTTCTCTATCTCTGGATTCTTATTTATCTACCTTTTTAACAATCACTTTTTCTTCATTTGTCTGTCTATTTAATATCTGTATGCTAATCCACTTGTTTACTTGACTATCTGGCTACTCTTACCTATCTAACTCTTTATCCATCTATTAATATACTTTATTTTTCTTTCTATTTACTTAATTATGTATTTATTTAGTTTCCTATCTACTTATCTACTTACTTTCAACTACTTCCTAATCACATATGCATTTACCTCCATGTATCCTTACTGTTTCCTTTTGGTTCTTTTATTCCTACCTTCACTTTCTATCACCTACTCTTACCTATAAATTCTCTTACTAACGTACCCACCCACACTTCTTCTCTCTACTCCCATATCCCAACCCATTAGCTTATATTCTCTTATTTACCTATACATCTACTTTATTACCCCTGATTAACTGCATATCTATTTACCAAACAAAAATAAAAATAATTTTGTGTGCAATGAGTGACTAAGCATAGTTTTTGTCTTCAAATTGGATTTTCTACAACTGTATGTGTTTAAAAATTTTAGTTAATCTTTATATAAAGCCAAATTCTAAAATTATGTGATATAAAATAATTTCAAGTTTTAATTTTAATACATTAAAGATCAGTCTTTTCAAGCTATTATGCATGCGCTTTTTTAATTTTATAAAATGAAAAAGTATCAGATGAAATAGAATTGTACTTTTATTGAAGAATTTTTAGCTCTTGAGTTCATTACTTTATTTATGCACTAGATTATGTGGGTGTTAAATAATTATATGATTCAATGTTTTAATGTCATATGTCACTGTAAGTGATAGTCAAATTATAGATGAGATATATTTAACTCTTGAAATTTTAATTTACTTCAGCACTAACCCATGTATTAAAATCTCATTTTTAGAAAGTATACTGCTAGCTGTCCAGAGTAATCTGTTGTATCTACAAGTTATGCATATTAGATAATAAACAAACTCTAAAAATGCTTTATGATATATATAAAGTTATTCATTATAGATATAATATAACAATTGTTACAATAATAATAAATTACCTGAATTGAAGGTAACCTGTATATACCAAAGTTGTAAAAGAAATATATTTTTTTACATTGAAGCTTTCATGTTTGTTTAAACTTCTAAACAATGTTATTTTTTTCTGAAATTTAAAACTGGGACTAAAAGCATATAATTTCAGGATTCTGGGCAAATAATACCAAGATCATTATTTTAGACTTTAATGAAATATTAGTTTAAACTTATTGTAGAATTTTAAAAATTCAAATGAAACTTGAATATTTAAAATATTTTGTTTATGTATCCTAAATAGAATACTGAAATCTCAATTTCCATTAAAATAAAATTCTCTAGTAGAGGTCTCATGAACTTGATATCACTTGCGCCATTCAGAGAGATGC
Organism: Epiperipatus broadwayi; assembly: GCA_028023455.1. Taxonomy (NCBI): domain Eukaryota; kingdom Metazoa; phylum Onychophora; class Udeonychophora; order Euonychophora; family Peripatidae; genus Epiperipatus; species Epiperipatus broadwayi. The sequence continues at coordinate 1,736,996 of JAQFVV010012577.1, read as the reverse complement.
ATTTTTATTTTTAACATAATTTTTATTGCATCTCTGGTGTGCATAAAAAATATAAACATCATTGGTGTACACAAAAAATATAAAATGAAGAGATGAAACTCATTTTATCAGTGATACAGACAGTAACCTACAATTTCTAGTTTTAGATAGACAAGAAGCCAAGTGCTATAATGACAAATAAATATCCACCTTATGGAAATGATTTGTTTTGTATTTTTTATTATGATGAATCTTTTTCTTATAGACTTCTTTGAAATTTGTTAACTTTTGGGATACAAGATAAAAATGAAGAATTCTTATGCGACTAGTTTTGGAAATTCTGAAGCTATGGATTATCTCAGGTAAGAAGTATTATATATTGTTTGAAAGATAGTTTTGTGAGGAATACAAAGAAATTATCAATGAAGATGTAATTTAAACTTAATTAATGATAAATTAGAAATTAAGAACAAATAATAAAGTAATAATTATGTCAGATGTTGAAATTTTTTATTTTTTTATTTCTTAAATAGAAATCACTATTTATTTTAGCCTTATTGTTTTTCATACTTCTTCTAATTTCTATCAATGTAAAGTTTTTTGTTCTAACATTATTAAAACTGAAGTTATTGTGAAAATTGTGTCTGCAGTCAGTTTTTATAAAAAATTCAATATGGAAACTGGATAGTCAAATAGGTAAATTATAAATATGTGCGCTTAAGTGCTATCTTAAGAAAAGCTATTTATAACTGTCATTTAATGAATATGAGACCATAAGTAGCCCTCGAAAGTGCTATGTTTCATTAACGCAGTTATAAATAGTTTTCCTCACAGAACTGCTTAAACATACATAATTGTAATCTATAGCTATGTATGCACAAATATGAGCATAGTATATAAACTATTTTTCTATTTATCTACATAAATAGTATATATATATATGATATAGGAGATTTGAACACAGACTTTAAAGCTCCCTTTGGCTATCCATGCTATCTCATATAACTGATAAACATGACCACACAAAGGTGAAAAGATAATGAATTATGCTTTTATTTCAAAAATGTTATATAGACAAATTTAAAAAATAATCAGATTATCTATTACTTGTTAATACCATGTGAAGTTTGATCACTCATATGGCTGTTTGAGCACAACAGTTTTATTTAATTACTTAACTATGAGATTTTTAAAATTTTAATCTGCTCAGTTGGGAATTAATCCAAACATCTTTAATTCTTAAGCTTGCCTTCCAAGATCACACAAAACTGTAAAACAAAACAAATATAATTGTAAGTTTTATTTGCATAGGTAATCATATAGAGAGTGTGAGAACTGGGCTATGTAATGAAAAAAAATGCTAAGGAAGAGTATGAGATTCCAACATTGGCTCAATTGAATAAGGTAAATAAAAAAATTGATTCAGGTTGATTGAATAATATTATTAAATGTGTAATATGCCACTAAAACTCTTAATGTCACATGACTTCTTGAGTAACTAATCATATATTATTTTAATTATAATATACGCAATTTTATTCAATTGTCCAAAGTGAGATCTTTTTTTCTTTTAGCCCTTATCAATTGAGTAAAATAAAAAAAAAGATCTAATAACTTTTCCTTCTAAATTCAGCCATTCTACAGCTTCTCTAAATTGCACAGACTAGATAAATAAAACTGCATATTATATAATATTTATTAGTAAATATCCTATTATACTCATGACTCATGTTTAAAACTCTGGTTAGAATCAGATATGTGAAATAATCATAATTGTGTTTTGAGGTTATAATCAAATGACAATTTAGAAGATACATCACATGATCACGCTGAGTAGGCACTAGATGGGGATTTTATGCACAAACCTTCTGGCATCCATTGATTACTCTAACTTTAATGAGTGGCAATATGTATAGTGAGTTTTGCCTGTTTTAATTTAGAAGTTATTTAAATTTTTGGCTGGAGAGTAAAATGAGAAGAAAAACCTCTTTTCAATGAGCAATGAGCTTTTTAAGCTGTTAAATTATAAATATATATCTATGTTATATGCAATAATTAATAATAGTGATTTATACATATGTAAAATTGAAGAAATTACTTTTCACATGTGCCAGTAAATTGACAGGAGAGTGTGTGTCAATTTTCTACTAAATGCATAAGAGTAGTTCTTTCCACAATTTTACCTATATATATATAAACAAAGTATTTTTTGAGTTAAAACATAAATTATTTTGTATTAGTTTCCAATGAAATAACATCCGCTAATGTCAAGGCAAGTTTTTAAATGAAAAACCATTGGATCTCAAGTCGACTTGACACTGAAAAAAATAAATATTTTGTTAATCCATGCATTCTGAGTACTCAATTACTTCATGCTCCATCTTATTCTTTACCTCACACTCAATCTCATTGTTACTTAAGATCTAACAGTTTTTCTTTAAAAACACATGACATACAAAATAATACATGGTTTAACCCACAAAATACTTTGTTTACAGCATATAACTGTGAAAACATTTAGTATAATATATATATATATATATATATATATATATATATATATATATATATATATATATATATATATATAACTATGTACACTGTTGACTTCTAAACAATATTTTTTTAAGGTTTCTATTGAATTATTGATCAATAAATGAATACTTAGGTATTTTTATGATGAAAAGTCACCCTATAACCCTTGCCTCTTCCAAATCGGTAAGTCTTGTATTTTTTTCTATTTCACTTTAGAGGACTATTATAGAAGTCTTTGTCCTGCAGTAACAATTTAAAGATTCTTTTAACTTTTATACATATAGTAATCCCTGGAAATGATATCAACAATCATTCTCTTTTATGAAACTGTTTTTGCAAACATTAAATGAATTATTTTTATTGTTTTCTCAGTTTTTATATAAACAACCCTTTGACAGGTGATATTAATTTAGAATGAATTTCCAATTATACTTAGATGTAAACACAGACTCGTTCAAAATGGCCACTCATTAGACTACACATGGTAAAGTTACTTCATTCTCATTTTAAACCTTTGTTAAATAATTCGTCAAACATAGAATTTATAAATACTAATTATTACAATGCTTCTAATTGCAAATAAACATTGGAATGACAAGCTTTCACACACACACATTTACATCTATTAAACCTTAAGTGCACATAGCTAACTGATTATTGTATTTAAATCACAATATCACAGCCAATGCTTAAACTATGCCAATAGAATATTAATATGTTGTCAAGGCAACACTTAGTCTGAATGTTGCTTTGACAACAGAATGCTGATATTCTATTAGTCTAGTTTGAGCATTAACTGCGATACTGTTATATATATATATATGCTGATGCACTTACTTATGTAAACATTTATTGTGTCTTGAATTATCTTTGATTTATTAGTCTAAATTACAGTTTCAAAAAGTATAAAATCAAGAAATTGATGATTTCTTCAATAGTACTAAGTAAAAGTTACTACAGGTAGACTACTATTAATCCAAAATCTCTGGTTCCAGTGCTTTTTTTGAATTTGTGAATTTTTTGGATTTCAATAATAAATCTTTACCTTTCTTATTACAATCCCAAGCTTTATTGAAAATTTAAATAAATATTAATATGATTATCTACAGTTTTTATATACTGAAATACTTTTTGTAGTCTCTATAAATTATAAATAATAATAGCAAGAAAACCCTTTAGAACACAGAATATGCATATACTTATTTATATCAGGGCAAAAATTTATATAGCAATAACTGAAACAACAAAATAATGCCTTTATATTTATTCAGATTAATAGTAATCTACCTTAATAAATTATAATAATTTTAAATTATCTGCTGAAGGAAGATTTGATTATGAAAATGTAGGTTACTATAATTAAACCAATGATACTTAAGCTCTGTAATAGTTGTTTTATAATTCTTTCTAAACTCTTAATACTATTCTACCACTTTGTATATTAAAGTTATATCATAAATTTAAATTAACTTTGATATTTACAATTATATAATTAGTGCTAAAAGTCTTCATATCATTAAAATAGTCCTATGTAGTTTAGCGCATAATAGAATAGTGGATTCTAAAGCAAAGATTTCTTATTTGATTTCCAGCTGAGTAAAATGTAAATTTAGAAAAAATCAGTTGATCAATTGCTCAATCTGCTACTTGAATAATTAAATATCACATGAAATTCCATGAAACTAATCATTGTTATTATTTTTATTACTATTATAAAGCATAATACAAGGGAGGACCCAAAAAATAACTGGAATTTTATAATAAAAAATTGTTTTATTTCAAATTACTATCCATTTGATACAATACACTGATCTAAATGTGTTTTTCATTTTTCAAAGTAGTCCAGAAATGCTTGCAAAGTGATACCTTTTAATGTTTCTGTCATTTTTTCCTCCAGATCTAAATCTACAAAAAAAGAGTATTTCTTTCAATTGAGAGATTTAAAAACATGGCACAAAGCAAGATCGAGTGAATACGATTGATAGATAAGCTGGATCATGCTGAATTTAATTGAGAAATGTTTCACACTCAAAGCTTTGAGAGATGACACTTTTTTGGGGGTGGAGCTGCATTCTTTTTTTTGCAACAAAACAGAATGTTTACATTTTACCATATCACGTGGTTCAGAACTTACAGATAAAATGCCTGACTGTTATGAACTAAATTTGAAATAAAAATGCCATTGCATCAAAAAAAGAAAAGAAAAACAGCATTGTTTAAACTTTGGACTTCACATGTGCCACTTTTTAGGGAAATGATAAATTTATCATTTTAATTAAACCACTCATAAACTTGTGTTTTTATAAGATCAGCTTGCTTGTCATCTGTTTTGAGCATTACAACTGTTTTTGCTGCTGTTTTTTTTTTTTTTTGTAAATGAAAACAGAATTTAACATTATTTAAACTTTTCAGTCATTAAAAAAATTATAAATATGTGAAATGCACTCTACAAAAAAGTATGCTGTATGGCACCACAAATTTACATGGTGATGTCATTTGGCAGATTAATGCAGAAAGATAACTGTAAGAAGTATGTAATAGCTGAAGCATATACTACAACAGGTGTATAAACCAGAGAACAATTCCAGTTATTTTTGAATCCCCCCTCATATATTCTAACCATTCTATGAACAAATATATAGTAAATCTGATTTCAAAAAAGCAGATTAATACTACTGTAATATAATTCTTTTTATGTCATGCAGTGTTAATATTTATAACTAGTAATAATCCCCAATAAGAACCTACATATATTGGTACAGTTCTAAAGTGATAGGTTCAGTAGCTAAAGGTTCATTGCTTGTACCCAGTTCTGTTACATTTGATGCTTAAACTTCTTATGTACCCCTGAGCATTTTTTTATGTTGAATAATGATCCAATTTGATTACTGAATGTCAAATATCTATGTATTATATTTACTTATGTAAAATCTATATAATAGTTTAATAATTTATATACAATTTGCATAAAATATATTACATTCTTACATTTTGATTTACAAGGGTCAAACTTTCCCCCTACAACTTTGACATCATCCACTTTAGATAACTACAATAACCTAGTGATAATTATTAATATATTTATCTAGAGTGGATCATTCAAAGTTGTGGGTTGGATAAGTTTGACACTTGTAAATCAAAATGTTACAATTTGTTATTGATAAATACTGTGCATATGACAATGATATATATTAGAGATGGTAACTTGGGCCAACTGATGAGTGCTAGTTTAATATGAAATGCATATTGGGATCATTTGTCTTTTAATGTATCTTTGTTCATATGATTTTAAAAGAATGTGTGGGTTATTTAAAACATTTATAAAAAATATTACATACAATTCTGGATTTTTTTTACATATAATTTAGAAATGTGTTAAATCTTTTATTCTGATTTTGCAAATATTTTGTTTTTAATCATTCAATTTAAAATATAAATATTAAGATTAACAGTTTGCCCCTGCAGGAGAATTAATCAATTTCAAGAGATTAAATAATTAATTCTCAAGGATAAATTATTTTTTTATTTAGATATTTGTTTTCTTTCCACTTAGTGGAAGCCATACCTAGACGACATAAGAAAAAAAACCCAAGTCAATGTGTTATTTGCAGTTCTAAATTAAAAAAAAAAAAGTTAATTAGAATAATTGTTTTTTGTTGTTGTTTGTTTTACTCCTTGCTACAAAATAAATATTTTATTTATAATGAATTTTGACAGCAATAATTTACAGATACTTACGAAAATGAAAATATTTTTAAAAACAATTATATATATATATAAATTTTAAGCGATCAATCTTATTATAACAAATAATGTATGTGTAGGAAGGGGATCTTGCAATAGTAGTTGCCTCTATATTCAAAAATAAAAATTAATATAGAGATTGTTAAAATGCAGTAAACAGGCATGAAATACTTTTTTATATTGATAACATGTGTGTACAAAAGAAAATTTGATTAAATACTTAAATTAATACACTATACAGGCTTAAACCTGCGTATGTGTGTATATATATATATATGGTACTGTGGTATTAGAGCTGCGACATGAAGAATTATAATCGTTTAATCATTAAATTAATTGGGTTATTAAATCAAAAACATACTTTAAAATCTGCATTTAAAAAAAAACAATTTAACAAAAAAATAAAATAAGAAAAGCATTAATGTGAACAATAGTTAAAATGCGTGTTTAAATCAAATTGAGTGTGTGTTTGCACATGCATATTCTGCATAATGTATTTTAATACATGGTACAGGCTTATTCCTGCATTTATATATATAATATATGCAGGATTCGAACTCAGACTTTCACATGACCTACAACTCTCAGTGCTATTTTATATTGCTGACTCACCTAATCACACACATGTTGAAAAGATAAATAATCACCAATATCAGTATTTCGTGCTAAACCAGCACTCATTAAAGTATGAAGAATGGTTATTTTAATATAAAACTGAGTACTAATTGTATAAATGTGTGGAGATGGTAATCTGAACCAACTGATGAGTGCTGGTTTAGCACGAAATACGTATATAGGTGATTATTTATCTTTTCAACATGTGTGTGATCAGGTGAGTCAGCAATATAAGATGGCACTGAGAGTTGTAGGTCGTGTGAAAGTCTAAGTTCGAATCCCGCATATATTACATATATAAATGCAGGTGTAAGCCTATACAATGTATTAAAATAGATTATGCAGAATATGCACGTGCAAACACACACTCAATTTGATTTAAACACGCATTTTAACTATTCTTCACATAAAATGCTTTTCGTATTTTTTTTTTTTTGTTAAATTGTTTTTTTTTTATGTAGATTTTAAAATGTTTTTGATTTAATAACCTAATTAATTTGATGATTAAATGATTATAATTCTTCATATCGCAGCTCTAATACCACAGTACCATATATATATAATGTATGCGGGATTCGAGCTCAGACTTTCACATGACCTTCAACTCTCCATGCCATCTCATATTGCTGATCCACCTAATCACATATAGGTGGGTCAGCAATAGAAGATGGCATGGGGAGTTGAGGGTCGTGTGAAAGTCTGAGTTCGAATCCCGCATACATTAAATGCTTAAGTAATCTATAATTACTTCAAAAATGAATGCCCATGTAGAATGCTACACAATTTTAAAAATTCAAACTTGAGAAAAATTTTAGATTGCCATGATGATATTTCCAGGTGGGAATTTGATAGGATATACTTTTGGGTTGAACTAATCTTTTTTTTTAATATATAGTACTTTCTATTGTCAAATATCATGAAGCAGTGTGAAGCCACATGGTTCTTAGTTTATGAACAAACATGGACGCAAAGCATTTTATATGTTTTTTAATCAGTTCCTTAAGGTTGATTGTTCACTTGCGTCAAGATGTATTTCAATTTAGCATTGATAAGAAGAATATGATGTATCTATTTAATTAATTTATTTATTCAAATAATGATTGAGAACTTCAGGAAATATTACAAGAATTATTAAATGAAACAAAAATCAGAAGTAAAGATAAATGCTAAAAAGAGTTAAGTAATATTCAATGGCTTTTCAAAATAGAAGAAAATAAAAAAATATAATAATGATTTAGAAGTTAACAGTTACAAATATATTCATCAGATTATTAATGCAGATGGGAATGTAATAGATGAAATTAATCATAAAATTAAACTTGGATAGAGTATCTTTAGTAGAAGTGACTTATATTAAAAAAAATGTACATATGTGGCTGAAAAGAAAAATAAATATGCTTTACCAGTGTTTATAGTGAATCTAAAACATGGAATTTCAAAGATATGTGCACTAATAGTCACACAAAGATATCAAAAACAAATTATAGAGGTATTAAAATAAATAGATAACTCTGATATCATTAAAGACTTGGTTGAAATGGAAATAGACTGAAGCTAACAATAAATGAATAGTTGAAGTTTTAATCTGGATCATAAAAGTAAAAGATTGTGAATGATCTAGAAAAATACCCAGATATAAATGTGATAAAAATATTTGTTGAAATAACGTGGAGAATCTATGGATCATCTGTATTAAACTTAAAGACACAGTATATTCATATATTATAATTTATACATGTATATATTAATTAATTCTAATATTCTCATGGATAAATGATGAATTCATATTATTAAATGGGAGCTTCCATGTAGTAAAAATATAATGTCTAAATAGCTGATGTTTTAGTATAATAAGTATTTATCTTATAAACATCACATAATCACCATTTCTTATACTTGCTTATAACTGTTATTAAAACAGAGATGCCCATTTATTTTCCTTATAATTTGAGAAAGAAGAAGTTCTGAGAAAAGTACTTGTTATTGTACTGAAATGTCAGTTAGTATATTTTTACTTAATCCAATTTATCCAAGTCACTTCGAACATTTTTTAACAAAAACCTTTCATTGTACATATATACATATATACCTACATTTCGACTGTCCTGAAATCTTCTTCAGAAATGTATGTATATGCATATATATGTACAATAAAAGGTTTTTGCTAAATAGTGTTTGAAGTGATTTGGATAAATTGGATTTATATAAGATACTATAGCAAAAATAAAAGAAAAGGTGATTTTGGTTATATTTTTACTACATGAAAACACCCAGGAATAATACTATGAATTCATATATATATATATATATATATATATATATATATATATATATATATAATATATATATATTGTAATGGGCACACATGCCATTACATTATTTATTTTAAAAATTTAGACATTAAAAAGAAAAGTTTGCATATAAAAACTCTTTTTTAAGAATTAAAAATTGAAAGTTAAAAATCATCTAAACTCTAATATATAAAATCGCACAGATGAAAAATTATTAGAAGAAAACTTTATTTAAAAAAAAAAAAGGTTTTAAAACTAAATTTTCAACAAAAACTTAAAAAGATTTAGAAATAAAGATATATCTAAGTTTGTACAATAAATTAGTTAATGCTATTGTAAAATGGAAATGATTATTTTAATTAGTTAAAAGTAAGCTAGCCCTTGGGCATTTCAAAATGTATAAGCAAAGGTCAGATAGGAGAGAAAAAACAATAGAAACTAATAGCTAATAAAAGAAATTCCTCAGGAAACGGACCAGAATGAAAAGACCATCATCATCATGATGTAATGTCCACTGGATTCAAAAGTTTACAATAAAAGGAAAAGTTTGGAAATAAAAAAATGTATTAGAGAAAATAGATATGTGTTAATCCAGAGAGAGTTGGAGGAGAAGGGATTGAAAGATGCACTTTCAATTCCTTCAGTTGTTCTAAAAAAATGAAACATTGTTTTCCCATATTGCAGACTATAGGACATCTGGGCCTGGCAATTAAATACCAGCTACAATAAAGGACCAATGGCTAACTGGATACCAATCTCTTCAGGATGGCATGGGAATTCACGTTCAAAATTACAAGCAACTACAAAATATGGACTTTTAAAACTGTAAAAACTTTAGAAAATTCGTGAACATTAAATATAAAACTTTCCCAGTATTTAAATTATAGCAATAGTATTGCCTATCTGACCAAACTAAATTATTTATTAATTGTTTTATTGAATGTATTATTTATTAAATCATTTCCATTAATTTATTTTCCATTCTTTTAAGTTTTTGTTATGATTTTTTTTTTGTTAAACAACTAAAAAAAAAAAAAAAAATGTCAAATTCAAGTCAGGCGTGAATGGCTGCATAGATTCGTAAAGTTATGTTAGTTTAAGGGAGGATAAATCTTAGGTTATTTGTTTTGTGGTTGGATTTGGTCAGTGGATTGGATATATCGGTGTAATTAGTAAATGTAGCATGAGGCCCACTACGTGCAGAATCGCATTATATGCCGCACATCCCCGGTTTGCCTATGGAATGGGATAGGAAGATGGAAAACACAGTCTCTTCCTACGGAGTTTTTTTTTATTGCTCTTCTTATCAGACAGATGTAGTATTCCGGTCTAGATGAGAGTCAATGTCTTCTATAACCATGCTGTTCAGATGTACATTCCTGACAGTATGGTATTTGTGCTGTCGTATTCATGTTGCATTGAATACACCGATGTATCAGATGGATTGATGTTAGTTTAACTGCGAACCTTTGGCCTAAGGTTAAATAAGGGATAGAATTTTTTTTTTCAAATGCAATCTATGTAGTCTATTCATACTTGACACTTTAATAAAATATTAAATTCATCTGTGCGCACTTATAAAATAAAAGTTTAAACGTAAATTAAATTCTAAAAATCAAAGTTAAAATGTAAGTTAAATTTTAAAGTAAAAGTGATTCTAAAATGATTCAAAATTTATATGTGCGTAAATAAATGTTTGTGTGTTAATTACTGGCAGTGGCTTCTTTTATATTTTATTTTTTTAATTGAAATATTGTTAGATAAGAATTTACATTTTATAAATTTCTGCATCTCACTGAGCTAGTGGCATTGGGCTGATGATCGGAATAAAATATATATAAATTTTTTTTTTCTTAACCTACATATCTGCCTACTATATAAATTTTCTAGGTTCAAATAGCCTGGTGGTGCCCTGTAGTGCAGGTACGGTAAGACTCTCCTTAATATCCGACCGTTATAATATATATATATATATAATATTATATTTAATGTTTTCATAATTATATGATGTAGATAAAATAATATTTTTGGATAAAAACCATGTATTATTTTGCATTACAATCCGATATTTCGACAGACTAGCAACCGCCATTATCAAGGTTAACTTTTGATAATGGCGGTTGCTAGTCCATCGAAATATTGGATTGTAATGCAAAATAATACATGGTTCGTACCCAAAAATATTATTTTATCTCTCTCTATATATATATAAGAAGAATCTATGAGTAATTGATTTATTTTAATTCTAAAAATGAAAAGAGGAGTATCAAATAAAATTTAATGGTGATCTATTTTATTGCTATCATGAAATCAAGAATTGCATAAAATGAATGTAAATAAATAGATCAATTTTTGAATATTTGATCAATCCTTTTTTTAAAAAAAAGTTAAAATTTTAAAAAGAGAAAATCATTGAAATACCCTTAGAAAATTGCCATGAGCTAATTTAAATAATTCAATAATTACATGTGTTTAATTTTAAATTGATAATATTTACAACTTAAAGGATCAGTAAAGATTTTGTCAAAGAAAACACAAAAATGATAAAGAATCAAATCTGATTCTAGTTAAGAAAGTTATTATTAAATTATGTTTATTGAGTCAGTTATTTGAAATTAAAACTCAATCCAATTATTTTTTAAATACCATGAGTAACTAAATTTAAATTTATTTTCTTATATGTAAATCAAACCTCAATCCCTCATTGGCATCAAATGAAATGAAAAATCAAATGAATATAAACAAAAGTAGCCTGAAAATAAATTATCCAACTTCTCAGAACTAAATATTAAGATGGATATTGTAGGAGAGTTGAATCAATGGAGTTTCAAATGAAGCAATATTTTATTCCTAATATACCTTTACAGATCAGCTTTACAAATCACGTGAAATTTTTGTAAAATTAAAAATAGGACAAAATCATGGAATTAAACTTTCAACCATAATTTATTGAACTGACAGTTCAATAAATTGATTTTAAATATAAAATTAAAGAAATCACAAGAGATTTCATTAACACAATTCTTGGATGGAATATTTATTATTCACATGCATTGTTATTTATTTGCCTGCCAATAATTTGCTTTTATTTTACTTAAGCATGCATATATGTGTCAATAAGATATAAATATGAGATAGAAATTTTGTTATTACACATTTGTTTATATTAACATAAAAGGAACACATAATCATTTATTTCTTTTAATTATTATGTAATTACTAAACAATAAAATGAAAGAATATGTTACAAATACATTCCTGTTTTGGAATTATTTTTGTCTATACAAAAAACATAAATGCAAATCACAGAAAAAAAACTAAGCAGATACATTGAATATAATTTCCATAAACTCCTGATATTTTCTAACAACAATGCATTTGCATGATTCAAATAATGATTACAAATGATAAAATAGTGAGTCAGTAGACACACACAGATTCACAACATAACTATAGGTGTAAAATCAAATTTGTCTCTTATTTCATAAAAAATCCTGAAATAATTAGAATATTAAAATTATTTTTTATCAGCTAACTAGAAATTAACAATCTAAATATGGCAAAACTCTCCATACAGTAGTGCCACCCTGTGCCAACCAGAGTAATCAATGAATGCCAGAAGGCTTGTGCATAAAATCCCTATCTAATGCCTACTCCTGGCATCCATTGATTATTCTGGTTGGCACAGGGTGGCACTACTGTATGGAGAGTTTTGCCTTGTTTGATAACAATTATGTGCTAGTATAAGAGATGGTTGTCATGTGATGTTTATGGGTTTAATCTAAATTTCTTTACAATTATCTTTCATAAAAGAGCTTCAACCCTTTATTTTTGGAAGTGGTACATTTAAAATATATACTTACATTTTGGCCATCAATGCTGGAAATATATGTACATTACAAATCGCAGACTAAAATGTTTATGTAGCAAGATATTTTAATACTGTATGACATCATTTTAGTTTACTGTATAAGATCACTTTAGTTTATATGTAGTGAATAAAGACAACTCTGGTAAAATTCCATAGGCAGCAAGATCTATAAAAGTACAAAGTAATTAATGAATAATATTGTAATATATCTTCTACAGTGTTGCTCACATATACTCATGTTATTAAATTTAAATTCTAAAATTGTGTTTTCACTCAAAGAAAATGAGAAATTGAAGATAAGTAAATCAAGATTTCAGTGAAGTTCATGATTAAGACATGAATTCCCAGCCAATAAACAATTTACTTATTTAAAGCTCTCATTATAAGTAGTGAATATAAAAGAATCTTGTTATTAGTTGCTATTATGTTCATTATCTGAAATTTGAATTCTGACAAATCTTAAAAGTATTATCAAGCCATAATTAGGCTGAGAATTTCATTCAGATAGGCAGTCTATACGTAATTCAGCTTGATCTCAGTGTTTGCTGTCAATTTAGTTAGATACTCACTCTTTAACTGAGTTAACTAATATTGTTTGCGATTTCGAAAATAAAAAAAGGTTTATTTGTCAGAATTCAAACTTCAGCTATAAGTATGATGGACATATGTATTTACAATTCAGCATAAAACCCTTTTATATTCACTATTGTTAAAATTATTTTGATTTTATTGTTATTTATCTGTAATTCCACATATCCTTTGGGCGGAACCATAATGTAGGATTTATATTTGTTAAGAAACCCACGTGTGAACAGAATCATATAAAAGACTTAGACATCATGTTAGATTAATATTATTTATCTTATTATTACTATCATCATTATGTTATTACTATAAAACATGCCTTTAGTGGAATATTTAAGGTATTCAGTAGGTTCCGTTTGGAATTTCTATTTTCGACAAATTTTGATTAGAAAAATTAAAAAAAAAACAACTTAACAGTCAATATATTAATTTTAATTTTATATTACTTCGTTTTATATATATATAATTTTTATTTGATTTTAGTTGCAATATGAAAATTTTAAAGTTTTTCAATTTTCTTTCTCAAAACAGAAACATGTTTTACTTTTTTTTATTACATTGAAAATTTACCTTCAGGAAATATATCTAACACCTTTGAATGCTTTTATCTTAATGTGGAGAAAGCTATCACAAATAGAATTTTTCAATATTATTAATATTATTTCTTTTTTGCTAGCATTTTATTATAGTCATTCAATGCGTATTCCAGAAGTGAACATTTAACATTTTTAAAATAAATTTTAAAACATATTTACTATAATCTGATTTTTTTTTTAAAAAAAAAAAAAAAAAAACACTAATGTTTGAAATTCTTGACTTATTTTCTTTAGAGAAATAGAAGCTCTTAAGTTTTTCGGTGTTTTAATAAAATAATGCAATTCATCTTGTCAGTTAATTTTTATACATATGTACGCACACACACACACGCACAGAGCAAATATGCTGACACAAATAAATGAATTAATGTGTAGTTATAAATCCTGGCCGGATAAATTCGAATCTGGGATTTTTTTTCCAATTTTAATCAGGGTTAGTTTATATTCATGTAGCTAGCTTAGCTAACTATCTAATGTGAGTCAGTAAATGGGTGTTTAATTTTAGAGTAAATATTATTGATATTGATATAAAAAATAAAAATTTATAAAATGCACAAATAATATTGGTTTACAAAATAAAATAAGACATACGTATTTCAATAATTTTAACATATCATATTACAAAAGTATATAATACGAATATATCACAAATAATTTAAAAAATATTTATATAAATAAATTTATAGAGAAAACTACATATATGTATTTCTTACCTTTTTTTTTAAAGTGCATTTTTTTTTTGCAAGTATGTATCAACAACAGATTTCAGATTAGTCTTTAAATAGTTTCAAAACAATCTTATTAATAGACTGTGTGGTTAAATAAATAGTACGTATATACAAATCTTCATAACGAAATGGAGTCTACCTTTTCTATGACAACCACGCACAACTTCATAATAAGATACCCTTTTAAGAAGTGATACATAGAACATTTGTTTTACATATTCAATCCATGAAGGTGTGATTTTACATTATCACATTTATCGAGAAGAACGTAATGATTGGTTTTTTGATATTGTCATTGTGTTTTAAAAATTTTATAGAGCATTTTTAAATGAAACTTTTCTAACGCTTTTATATTGCACTCACAGGGGACCCGGACTCTTTTCCATACAATAAATAAGACAAATAATAGCTCTATATACAGCTAACTTAGTTGTAGTAGATATTTTTCTGTGATGAAATAATCTCTTTCAACTTTTTAAAAGCTGCAACGCATTGTAGTCTATGTTGTAACTCAAAATCTAAATCCACCTTATAAACATACCAAGGCATTTAAACTGGTTTACAGATGGAAACATAATGGATGACATTAATCATAGAATTAAACTTCGTTGGAATGCCTTTGGTAGAAATAATACTAAAAGAAAATATACCTATATGTTAGAAAAGGAAGATTTTTAATAAATGTGTTTTACCAGTTCGTACTTATGGATCTGAGACTTGGACATTTAATAGAAGAGAAATACAGAGACCCCAGATCACTCAAAGAAGTATGGAGAGATGCATATTAGAAGTAACAAGAGGAGATCAAAAATGCAATATATGGGTAAGAGAACAAACAGGTATTGCTGACATCATTGAAATAATTAAAATACTAAAGTGAAGTTGGGTGGAACATATTTCTAGAAGAGATGATAATAGATGGACAATTGAAATCTTAAACTGGATTCCAAGAGATTGTCAAAGACCCAGAAAGAGACCACATATGAGATGGATGGATGAAATAAGAAAATGTGCAGAGATGATGTGGAGAAGAGAAACTAAAGATCGGAGATGGATTGAACTTGGAGAGCCCTTCATCCTGCAGTGGATTGATAATGGTTGACAATGATAATGATGATATTATAAAATTGATAACCATCCAATAAAAAATTGCTGAGGATTATTTTTCTGTTATTGGTTGATCAAGAACTTGAATTTTTGAGTATTAACTAATAAAAAAAGTTTTGCATTCTTAATATTAAGCACATTCTATAAATCATTTTTTAAATTTGTAAAAGTAACATGATCATTAAAATATTGTAAATCCAAAATCCAAAAAGAAAAAGATATTACTTTTGGTTTTAATGGATTAAAATTAAAAATCCAACCATCTAACCTGTATCATTTCTTGCTTTCTGTTTGATTAAACCACTCACAAACAATTACAAAGACCACTGTCATAAAAATAGAAAACAATATTATTTACATTATAAGGATTATTGCAAAAACATTCTGAAGAGACACAGTGTTGAATATTTTCACTTATAAGATATGGCAAAGAATAAAATACCTTGAAGAGCTACAATTTGACATTGTATTGAATTTTTTCAGTAAGAAAAGTTTTCTGCTAAAGAATAATAAAATATCAAATATACAGAAAAAAAGAACCAGGAACTTGTATATGTGAATGTATTTATATTCCACAGATTGGTTTGCAAAGTCACTATGAAGCTCATTTCTAAAGCAGTTTCTTCTTTTTGGGGGGAATTGGATTGACCATATTCATTTATTAGTAACTATTATTATTTTATTACAAATCTTAGGGCAATATTAAAAGAAAATTTAGCATATACTATGTTATTGTTAATGAATCTAAGCCTCAAATGGCTATAAATATATCTGTTGGGGTTAGAGTTTGGTTTCTATCTTTAACTTTTTGTAAAATTTATCATGTTCAGAGGTTAGCATTTGTTAGATGTCAGATTAAATGTCAAAGAGCATCTTATAAATCAAAGATCAAATATGAAGAAAAAAGATAATTGCTACTAATATCATTTATTACAATCACCAAAGAAGAAAAAAATCACATAGAAGTATTTAATTGTTTTTAATTTAAGAAATAAACAAGATTGGTGTTTAATGTTTTTCACTGTAATCATGTAAGTTTTACTTTATTTTCACAGAAAGCAATATATATATATATATATATATATATATATATATATATATATATAAATTACTTGAAATATATTACTTGAAAAAAGTGAGCATAGAAATAAGATAAGAGGGGTAGATAAAGGATAAAATTGGGTTTATACTTTTAAAAATATTTATTTACCATTGTTTTCAAAGATTTCAAAGTTTACATAAAGAGGGGAGATTGTGAAGTAAAGAATTTCACATTGAGCAGAAGGGAAAACAGATGAATAAAATTGTGAAAAATTGTGAGTGTTCAGATGCTTAGAAGTAGTAAGTTATTATACCATTTAGTTTTAGACAAGGAGATAAAGATGAATAATTTGATATAAAAAATAGAAAAAAATAAGATGTAATACTATTTAATCAGATCACCATATTTTCAGTATACAGCTCTCTATATTCATCATTGCACTAATGTTTTTGGCTTTTATTTGTTCTGTAATAGTAAGTACTTGAGTCAAATCACATTAGGGATTATGTGTCTGAAGAAATGTTTGATGGTGAGATTTTCTTATCTCTTATGCATACAACACCAATTTTATTCCTAAGTGAATTAAGGTACCTTCTTGTATATTAACCATACACAGATTTACATCTGATACACTATAATGAAAATAGTGTAAATGTGCTACTTCTTTGTGGGTCATTATAAATAGGTTTTCAAATGATGGAGAAGTGTATGACTGTTAGAATTTTTATTTTTAAATCTTTTGGAAATATCTAATCAGATATTATCAAACATGAGATGTGTGAATAGAAGATGCCTCTCTCTGGAATAGGTTGCTTACATCTTTCACATTAGTGCAATTTATTTTATATCTGCAGATATAAAGGATGGATAGTGCATCAAATATTTTGGTTCCAGGGATCAGTATTTGAATTTTGAATGATGTTTAAAAAAGTTTGTTATTATTGTTTGGTGGAGAAGCCAGATTAATGAGTATATCTCCCAATATTTCAGTTTATTTTTGGGAGTGCATTATACTCAATTGGAAATGCATAATAAATGAGAAATTTAACTTATTACACTAGTCCATTTTCATGTGTAGCGCAATTGTCCTCAAAGTTGTAAATTGTTAATAAATAAATAAACACTAATGAATATGCTTAGTGCTTTTGAAGGGTCCAGCCTTCATAATCATAGCTTAACTGTTAATGAGGTTAATGATATGCAAATTTGTGTTGATTATGCTATATATTCCACTTCCTTGATAAAACATAGCATGTCTCCTTTCTATTGATGGCATCATTGTCTCTGGAGATGAAGAAGGCTTCATTAACTTTTCTTTTGAGATCATGCATCTCTCTGCACATGATTGTGGGATTGTCTGGTACACACTCATGCTGGCATGTGTTTTAGTGCTGAATAAAAACTGAATAAGTTAAGGGTTGATTGAGAGCTCTGTTATATGAGTATCTGTGATGTGCTAACCGAATAGTTAAGGATGATCTGCTTTCTCCATGGTATGAGCCTTTGCAGTTGTTGTTGGAGCATGCAATATTGTATACTGTGTGGAGGGATCTGTAAAAGTGGGATTTTATTTTTGGTGTTATTGGTTAAGTTGTTGGTATTTGGGGGAAAAGCAAAGCTTATATCTGTTATTGAGGATAGAATGTAATTTACATAGTAAATTGGAGATATATGGAAACAGCAATCTAGGTTTATCTTGTTTGCTGTGGGCATTGAGATGTTTATTGTGGAAACTTATTACAATAATTGGAAATGAGTGACTGCTTGTTTGTGGGTGTTATTTTAAAAAGATATTTTTCATGTGAAAAAAATCCTTGCACATGATAATCTATAATTGTTTTTTAAATATGAAATTTTTTCATAGGATATACACCTAAGTCATTTTGACATAGAAGGCTAAGAATCTTATTCTGGGATATTAATGCCATTCTTCTCCATAATAATTTCTTATACAATGAATAAATTTTAGATAAAAAAAAACTTTTATATATATATTATTATATGTATATATTATGTAGTTGGTGTCATTATTAGGAGATTCATAGCTACTTTGGCATGAAGTGATAAATATAATTTGGAAATTGAGTTATTTATATTCTCAACTTCAATATTTGAATACAAGTGTAATTTATATATTTGGAGTGTAGATATAATTATAGGGGTTATTAGTTCTCCTTGTATCTGAAGTCATATTAATTATTCAAAATATAAAATGCGCTAACACGCACAAGCACACAAAGCTGAAGACAAATAAAGAAATGTATATATATATTATTTTAATACATATATTTAATTAAGTGGCTAAGTACTTTCAAGGGTCAGAGCCCTCATATTCATAGCCATTTTGTAAATAGATAAGAAATTAATTAGGAGCGATGTAAATTTATGCAAATGCGATGTTACGTATTCCATTTCCTAGATATTTTGTAGCAATTTCTGATCTATTTACAAAATCGCTATAGCACTTAGCCACTTAATTAAATATATGTATTAAAATAATATATATATACATTTCTTTATTTGTCTTCAGCTTTGTGTGCTTTTGCGTGTTAGAGCATTATATATTTTGCACTTTAGAACAATTAGCCACGAAGTGTAAACTGTTTGCTCATTAATTATTCAAGTAAAATGGAAACTCTACAAATGAGCTAGGCTTTCCTTTGTGAAATAGTAACCCACAAATGAGTATTGCTTATGATGATATTTTTATTATATAGACCATATCCTAGATGTTTTTAAAGTGGAATTCCAGTTACATTTGGTTGAGTAATTGGGTAGAATTCTTAGTAGTTTTGGCATCAACTTTTTGTTGTCAGAAAGATTAACATGTCATTCATATATGCAAAACATGAAGTCATTTCACTTTATTTCAATTGCTTGAGAAGAGGGTTGATATAGAATGTCAACAAAAAGGCACTTAATTGTGACACCTTGTCGAATTGAATTAAATGCAATGAATGATGGTAAGTACTTTCCACTAAAAGTTCTTTGAAATTCTTGATAAATTTGTAATCAAGTTAAATAATGATCTAAGTATTGATGTATATGCTAATGCTGTGATTAAAATATTAGTTGATATCATATCAAAAGCTGATTTAATGTCCAACTGAATTATAACAACTATATTTCTTATTGTTTCTGACTGTATCAATTACCATTTTAAACAAAAGTGCAGCCTGTCCAATTGATGAGCTTTTCTTTACAAACTGGATTTTTGACAGCAATAGCAAAAGATAAGGTTCAGTTCTACCTTTAATCACTAATTCCAGAACTTTAATCCCAAGTGTAATTATTGGTATGGATCTGAGGTATATAAATGTGGATAAAATCAGTGAGAAGTCCATATATTGATAATATTTGTGATATAATTTTTTTGTTAGGAAGCTAGCTAAATTTGTCAGATATTTTGCTATGAATTGACTTAAATATCTATATACAAAGCATGTTTTTCTGGGTATCCCTGGGTGACATGAGATTGGCATTGAAGCATATTTCTTCACACTCTAGATATAAAAGTTATTTTACCTTCTGATGATTATAGAAAGTTGTGTAAACAATTTTTCATTTTTTGCAAATTATTTTTGGAATGTAAATAAAGTGATTGTTGCATGCTATAATTTCCTCTTCTGATTGCAGTCAGAAAACAGTTTAATGGAGTTTGACCCAGTGCTCAGCAAATGAATTGCTGAGACAACATGTGAGGTTGATTCAGATATATTTTTCTCTTTTCAATCACTGGCTGATCAATATGATTTCCTTAAAGCTATTATATTTCTATGCCCTTCTGCTAGGATAGCAATAAGTGTAATTATCTTATGTAAATCATCTGCAGGTACTAAAACTTTTGATGGATTGGGGGGATGCGGTTGCTTATTATTATATCTATTGTATATGAGACTATGTTTACAAATGTAGTCCATGTTTGTACATAGTTCACTTTCATGTTGTAGATTTTAAGTAACGATATGTAAATTTAAAATTGCAATATTTTTCATGATCAAACCCAATCTGCTAATACCAATATACACAGTTATTGAAAAATCATATATCTGCTTCTTTTATCTGTAGACTTCAATTGGTAATGATTATACATAACAGAAAATACTTCTGCTTAATTTATATAATATTACTGTTTATTATTTACCATTATTATAAATTAAAACTTTTATATATAGTATATTTTTAATGGGCAACTTATTTTATATATGCATGATAACTTTCTCATCTGTGTTACAATATTCAATATAAATTGAATCATGTTTTCATTTAGACCAGTAGATTTAATTTGTTAGAGAATGTTTACCACTTGCATCTATATTAAAAACAGTGAACTGGCTGATTATTATAAGCTTGATTGAAAAATCATTGAATGTTCTTACAAATTCATTTCAAATTTGAACACCAGATCATGATCATAAGAAGTAGGGTTACATTTACATTTTTTTAGGATAAAGGTACCATTAAGCGGTATAATCTTCAACCAATAAAAAAATTGGAAAATATTTGCTTTTTCTTGTCAAATTTGATTTTTGATAGCCATACATCTACAGACCCCAAAGTGATGCTAAATCACCTGTACATTCATGCAGCTTAGGCATATTATTATATAACTACTTTACTACATAGACTTTTCTAAAAGGCAATGTTAGAATATAGATGGGGATCTGTTTGATGATAATATATATATATATATATATATATATATATATATATATATATATATATATATATATAAAAAACACCAACCATTAAAGGTCTTTATTTTTTAAATAAATAAAAAATAATTAAAAAAATAATATTAATTCTTTATTAAAAATATTTGTTTTAATATTAAAATAAAAAAAAAAAAAAAAAATATATATATATATATATATATCATTGCTAAAATTCTATGTATTAGCAATACATCTTCAGCTTAATAATACAGAATTACAACATTAGGAATTTGCCCTGCTCAGTTCCTTTAAGACATCCTAGAGGAATCAAAGGATCTCCTTTCCATTAATAGCAAACTCCTTTTGGCAGCAAGGAAAGCTGTAGAAGAGAATTGCTATTGGTAGAAATTTTATATCTGCAATAAAAAAAAATAGATGGAATTATTACTAAAAAGAGAGATGACATCATAAAATGGGTAGAAGACTTCTAGCATGAATTATATAGTAATAAAGAACAAGTATCTCCTATATCTATTATATCTTCCGAATTGCCCAGAATTTTAAATGAAGGAGTGAGATATGCAATTAAATTTATGAAGAAAGAAAAGGCTCCAGATAATGATGGAATTATAATTGATATCTGGCGAAGAAATAGATAAAATATTAGCAAAGTTATATACCAAATGTCTAAATGATAAAGATGTACCGAATAATTGAAAGAATGCAGTATTAATATTAATATGTAAAAAAGGTGATAAAAAAGATATTAGAAATTACAGAGCTATCAGCCTTTTATCAGTTTTATACAAAATTATAACCAAAATAATTACAATTCATCTACAGAGAACATTGGATTTCCACCAACCAAGAGAACAAGCTGGATTTAAAAGTGGTTTTATTACAGTAGATCATATCCAAGTATTGAGAGAAGTTATAGAAAGGACAAATGAATATGAGCTGCCATTATGCTTTGGATTTGTAGATTATAAAAAAGCATTTGATTCTATAAACATTTCTTCAATGATTAAAGCATTGGATCATCAAGATATGGATCCAGGATATTGTCATATTTTAAAGAATATTTATAAAAATGCAACAGCAACAATTAGATTACATAATGATACTAGGAAAGTCAACATTGAGAAGGGTATAAGACAGGGTGATTCCATATCTCCAAAACTTTTTACAGCAGTGCTGCAAGAAGTATTTTGTGGATTAAAATGGGAAGCTAAAGGAGTGAAAATAAATAAAGATTATTTAAGTCATTTAGATTTTGCAGATGATGTAGTTGTTTTGGAAAATAATGCTTTAGAGCTACAGAAAATGTTGCAGGAGTTATCAAATGAAAGTAGGAAAGTAGGACTAAAGATAAATGTTAAAAAGACTAAAGTAATATTTAATGGATTTTCTCAAAATATGAAAATAAAAATTGATTATGATGAGTTAGAAGAAGTTAACAGCTACAAATACCTTGGTCAGATTATTAATACAGATGGAAGCATAATGAATGAAATCAATCATAGAATTAAACTTGGTCAGAGTGCTTTTGGTAAAAATAACTTGATACTAAAAAAAAACATGCCTATGTATTTGAAAAGAAAGGTTTTTAATAAATGTACCAATTCTTACTTATGGATGTGAGACTTGGACACTTAATAAAAGAGCAACACAAAGACTTCAGACCACTCAAAGAAGTATGGAAAGATGCATGTAGGGAGGAACAAGAAGAGATCAAAAATGCAATATATGGATAAGAGAACAAATAGGTGTTACTGACCTCATTGAAAAAATTAAAAGACTGAAGTGGAGTTGGGCTGGACATATTGCTAGAAGAGATGGTAATAGATGGGCAATTAAAATTTTAAACTAGATTCCAAGAGATTGTAAAAGACCGAAAAAGAGACCACATGTGAGATGGATGGATGAAATAAGAAAGTGTGCAGCGATAATGTGGAGAAGAGAAATTAAAGATCAGAGAAGATGGATTGAACTTGGAGAGACCTTCATCCTGCAGTGGATTGATAATGGTTGCTGATGATGATGATGATGAATACAGAATTATTAACAGCTAATAGCTGATCTCTGATTTCAAATATAAATTCACAAGATTCTAAGATTTATTTATTTTTATTAATTAAGTTAAACATCTATTGTTTCGGAATTTATCGCCCAATAAAATCTTATTTTATTTTAAACTGTGATCAGCTAACAGTACTCCGCACCACAGCTGTTGTCATGGCGTATTTTTTTGTCAGCAGTTTAATCCTATTAACAGATGATTTATAGTCAATGACGGATTGAAAAATTTTGAATTTCTTAAAATCATTTCTGTGACAAGAGAACATCAATAATATCTAGCCAAAGCACTCAATAAATTGAAATTCTTTGGCTATGAAATTGCAGTTAAATTATTAAAACACATACCCAGATATAAAAACACATACATATATTCTAAATTCCGATCCATTAATGGAGAAATTAAAGAAAAGGCTTGGAAGATTGTCAAAAAATGAAAAGATTATTAATAATATTGAATTTATTTGTTTTCAAAAGAATATAGCTTTTAGATTATCAATAACAAAAAAAAAAAGTCTTTTAAATGTAGATTTATTATAAAAATATAAAAAGAAAAAGCGTACTTAATTCATTTATTTTGATTTTAATGGAAAAAATCATCAATGCACTAGAGGATGGGGGCCAAGTGCAAGGCAAAAAAAAAACAAAACGTGATCTTTTATAAAGTTTTGAAAAATGAAAATTTAAAAAATTGTTTTAAAAAAGAGAGATAAAATTTAATTAATTGTTATGTCATTCTTAATGAGTTTATTTTCTTTGAGTTCAAAGAGACATGATTTTATTTTAAATTTGACATAGTTGATAAAATCATACTTATTATACAAATAAAAATGTAATAGATTTCTCTCCGTAGGGGGAAAAACACTTAAGCTTCTCCATGGTGGAAAAGTTTGAGTGTATCAAAGATTTTTGAACTAATAATTATTTAAACATAATCTAGAAATGAAATTGTTTACTTTAACTAATATGTTAAACATATGAGCATAATATCAATAAATCAAGAGCAAATCTTGATTTAAAACATTGTATAAATTCCAGGAAAGATGATTTTTTTTTGTTCTATCCAGATTTTTTTACGTTACAAATGACGTAGTTTCTCTTAATATTTCTTGCACTATGAATTTTTAATAAATTATGTTGCATTATATACACGCACATATATAATTATGGGAAAGGGGTGTTTCTTACAAATTCCTTGGCAATTGATTGAATGTTTAAATTGAAAATAATTATGTTGATATAAATTAAAACATTTTTCACTGTTAATGTAATCCATAGTAAGCAGCAATTTAAAAATATTCTCAAGCAAACGCAATAAAAAAAAAAATTAAATTCTATGCTTGTTAATTCTTTTTATATTAAAATAAGTGTTATTTACCTGAAAATGATATTCTTCACTTTATATGTATAACAACACACATCTATAGCTTATTAAAAACATTTTTTTTAATAAAAAAAAGTAAATATATTTTTAAGTTTTAAAATTAAGAATATTATTTTGTAACTTAAAATAAATAATACTTAATAATAAGTAGATCTTTTGGAAATGTTAATTGAAAAATATATTTATATTTAATATTAATTATTTTAAAGAGCGTTCTTAAATTAAATAAATACAACGTGTTTAATGCGATTTTTTTTTTTACATAAAAAACCTAACTCGAAATTTGAAACATTTTTCATTAGTATATTCGTATAATATATATATATATAGAAGCCAAGGTGTGAATATATATATATTCCAAACTTATCCATGTATAATTGACTATTGGGATATATTGATAGTTGAAGTCTTAAACGGGACTCTAAATAAATTTTAAAAATTTAGAAAGAGATAAAATAAGAAAGTTATTGGTGTGTGTGACGTGAAAAAGAATATCTATGAATGTCTATGGATTAAAAAAATTGGATTAAATTTGGAAAGACTTTGGATCAGTAATGGTTAAAAATAATGTTGATGTTGGATTATTAGTAATAATATAACAATATTTCATTTAGATTACATCCAATATTGTTTAGTTATACTTTTGAATGGAATCTTTATATACGTGATTAAAATCTATTTTGATAGATATATTAATCTACCTTAATTTACTTGAAAAAGATATTGGTTTTCTGTATTTCACTGCCCATTTTAAAACTGAACAAACACTTTTGATGCAAATATATGGTTTTATTCTTATTAAAGTTTTTTCCCAATATATATATATGTCATATTATTATTACTATTTGCGGGATATTCCGTGTAGTGAAAAAGCTAAATGCTGACGTTTCAGTATAATATCAAGTACCTTCCTCAGAGCGTCCTCTTTCTCAAATCATAAAAAAGAGGACGCTCTGAGGAAGGTACTTGATATTGTACTGAAACGTCAGCATTTAGCTTTTTCACTACACGGAATATCCCGCAAATAGTAATAATAATATGACATCTTTTATCCGTAAAAATATTAGAATTAATATATATATATATAGCTGACACACTTTGATGAGATTCAAAGATGTTTTAAAAATTTATATATGCTGTATTTTCTTTTTCTTTGTTCCAGTCTCACAACTATTTCATGTGATTAAAGTTGTTACTTTAACCTATATATTTTGATCAAAATCAAAATGCCTAATAAATAAATAAAGCAGAGCAATCTCATGTAGATTTAGTTTAGTGTGTATTTCTAAACAAGATAGTTTTCACTTATATGAGTGGAGTTTTCCTTAAAACAATTATAAGAAATATTGAATAAGCACTGTTTTAAGCTGAAAAAGTCAGATGCTGCTCTTATCTTTTCAAAAGTCTCTATCTTGCATTTGAGCTTGAGAGTATCTTCAGTAGTCAACATGACATTATTGACATTATATATATATATATATATATATATATATCATGTCAATATATGTCATATTATATATATATATATATATATATATATATGCACACAATGGAATGTTCAACATTTTAATTTAGTAACATGTTTATTAATACAAATCAACACATAACAAAATTAAACAAAAATCTAAAAAAAAAAATACACATCATAACTTTTTACTGGGATTTGTTAGTTTTGGAAAAAAATGTAAGATTAAATGTTAACTATTACACATACAACTAGTGCTTAAATGAATATATCTTTAGAACTATTCTTACTACATATAAAAAAATATCAAACTTTTAACATCTTAGAAATTTATTATTCATAAATAATTAGGAATAGATAAATATATTTACAGATTATATCAGCTTTTTAATTATGTGATTAGTAATGATAATGGTAAATAAACAGATAATTAATAACATATTAAAGATTTAACAAAGTGGAGACACATTGATAAAAACTGAACAACACTACTTTAACAAATCTTTTTTTAACATTTATCACAAAGCTTTTACATTTCATTCTTTTATTTTGTACAATTTTTTAATAACAGGCATTCATACACACATTCTTTTCATTTTTTATTATTCGTTCATCTATTTTATTTCATGGTCTTTTTAATTATTTATTCTTTATTTTAAATTTCTTCATACTAAATATCAATTATCATTCACTCATTATATTTTACATCACATTTATTATTGCATAACAAGTAGTAATTCACTTGATCTTTTTCATATCTCTTTACATCTAATAATTTACTTCAATCGTCTAAGCAGAGACTTTTCTATAACTGTATCTTCTTTATATTTCTTATCTCTCAAATATTAATATTATATTATAATTTTTTTTAAATGAAATAATAATAATAAATTGGCAAGTGAATAATAAATAGACGAATTTTTTTTTTTTTATAGATTCAATCTAAAATAGAAACCTTGAAGTTTGGTTTACAATCGTTTTAACAAAAATTAAGCAAATATGATCAGGAGTACAAATTTAGCACATAAATAAATGATTATATACATACATATAGCTGTAGAAAGAAATTGAGTGCTAGCTAAAAGGAGTCCCTTTGGTTCTCCTTTGAGACCTTAAAGAAATCCAGCAGAACAGATGCAGCTGTTATTATTTATGTGATTATTCATATGATATATAAACATGGATGGGTTGCTCATCAATACGTCTTAACCAGCAAGGTGGGTTTATTAGTTTTTTTACTTCTGAGCTTAAAATAAAACAACACCATGATCTTACTTATTAGTTGCTTGATAGCTCTTAACTGAAATATCAATTAAGTTTTCTTGAATGCAAATGAATGTGTGTCTGAATAAATGTTTTGAATAGATATTTGCTACCATGACAGACAAAAATAAATCATGGTTCTTATTCCCAGAAGGCTATAAAGTAGTTAGTCAAGGCAGAAGTTTGGAGCAAAATGTGGAGGGTGCTAAGAATCTCCTGCATGTAATCGAGGCTGCCATTCGATGACAATCTTTTGTTTAGGTACTTATAATTGCAGATTATTTTCAAGTGAAGGATTTATTATAGATAAAAAGTAAAAAAAACAACATTGTGGAGATCAATGTTGTACTGGACAGAATGCCAAGATTAGATGTTCAACTTAAAAGTAGAGATCAAATGCAGATAATTCAGATTTACAACTCAACAAGTTCTCATTGTAACGAAAAAGTAAAAAAAAAATTATATGAATGTGCAAAAGGCTTTTTATCAGCCCAAATAACATTTAAAAATTGTTATGGGAGTCTTTAATGATAGAATTGGTAAACAATTGAAAGATGTAAGTGCTGTGGATAAATTTGGTTATGGTGATAAAAATGAGAGTGGATATGGTGCAGTTTGTAAAAACCAACAACTTTATATTATGAATTGTCTTTCGAGAAAAATGTTAAATAGGAATAGACATAGAGTATCAAAATAAGAATACAGCAGAATTGGATTATATGTTGACTAAGAGAAAATAAATATTTATTTCAAGATTGTAATATTTTCTTAATAAATTCAACACAGGAAGTGATTATCTATTAATGAGATGTAAGATACATGTTAACGCAACACTAGAGAGACAGAAATTACTAAGAAAACAATATTCATGGTTGATATTTCTAATCTTCAGAAACATTCCAAAAAATTTATAAATTACAACTTGCAAATCATTTTCAAATATTAACAGAAATTGAGTGTGATTCGGGTTTGAATGAAAACAATAGAAAAATAACTGATAAACTTTTAAAAACTTCAACAAAGATAGCTAGCACAAAAAAGAAATAATTGACCAATAAAATTTCTACTGAGACAAGATGATTTATGAAAAAAAGAAACAATATGAAAATATAGAATTGATGGTAATATATGAAACTATAGCTGGAACTACCATTCAAGACAATAAAATAACATCTTGGTATTAGTATGAAACTTCTTTCTGCAATAAGAAAAAAATATGGAACTATTACTAAAAAGAGAGATGACATCATAAAACATGTAGAAGAGTTTTACCAAGAATTAGATGCAATAAAGAACAAGAAAAAGTACTTCCTACAACTATTATATCTTCTGAATTGCCCAGGATTTTAAATAAAGTGATACATGCAATTAAATTTATGCAAAAGAAAAAAGCTCTAGGTAATGATTGAATTATAATCAATATCTTAAAAGAAGCAGGTGAAGAAATAGAAAACTTTTGAAAAAGTTATATACCAAATGTCTAAATAATAAATATTTATCAGATGATTGGAAGAATACATTATTAATATTAATATTTACAAAAGTGATAAATTAAGATATCAGAAATTACAGATCTATCAGGCTTTTATGAGATCTATACAAATTTTTTACCAAAATAATTACAACTTGTCTTTAACCAAGCAAAAGAATAAGATGGATTTAAAAGTGATTTTAATACAGTGAAGCATATCCAAGTATTGAAAAAAGTTATAGAAAAAATCAATAAATATGAGTTGCCATTATGTTTTGAATTTGTAGATTGTGAAAAGGCATTTGATTCTATAAGCATTTCATCAATGATTAAAGCATTGGATCATCAAGATATAAAACTAATATATTGTCATATTCTGAAGAATATTTATAAAAATGCAATTGCAACAATTAGAGTAAATAATTATACTAAAAAGATTAACATTGAAAAGGGCATACAACAGAGCAACTCCATACCTCCAAAACATTTTACTGCAGTTTTGCAAGAAGTATTTGTGGATTAAAATGAGAAGCTAAGGAAATAAAAATATATGGAGATTATTTAAGCCATCTAATTTTTGCAAATGATGTAGTTGTTTTTGCAAATAATCCTTTAGAGCTTCATAAAATGTTGCAAGATTTATTAGATGATAATAAAAAAATAGGATTAAAGATAAGTGTTAAAAAGACTGAAGTAATGTTCAATGGATTTTCTCAAAAGAAATAAATAATGATTTATAATGATGAATTAGAAATTAACAATTACAAATATTTTGGTCAGATTATTACAACTGATAGAAACATAATGGATAAAGTTAATTGTAAATTGAAACTTAATTGGAGTATTTTTGGCAGAATATCTGTGTGTTTGGTAAAGAAGGTTTTTAATAAATGTGTTTTACCAGTTCTTTATTATGCATCTGAGGCTTGGACACTTAACAGAAAAGCAATACAGTGACTTCAGATCCTCAAAGGAGTACAGAGAGGTACATGATAAAAATAACAAGAAGTGATTGAAAATGAAATATATTGATCTGAGAACAAACAGGTATTAATGGTGTCATTGAAAGAATTAAGAGACTGAAGTGGAATTGGACTGGACATATTTCTAGAAGAGATAATAATAGATAGACATTTGAAATCTTAAACTGAATTGATTGTAAAAGACCAAGAAAAAACCCACATATGAGATGAATGAATAAAATAAGGAAGTATGCTGGGGTGATGTGGAAAAGAGATGCTAGAGTTCGAAAAAAATGGATTGAACTTAAAGTCACCTTAATCCTGCAGTGGATCAATAATAATTGAAAATGATAATGATGGTGATGATATATATATATATATATAACCATTAGAAACCAGTTAACACTTAGTCAATCCCAATAAAGATAATAATAAACAATCTCAAACTGTTGTCAAGGCAACCTCCTTTTAACAATAAAGGTGGAATCCCATCTTTATTTATGATCCAATATATTTATATAGACACTAAAGATTGCAACTTGACCACAGAGTTAAAATTATTGATAGAAAGAAGTGTATATAAACTTCCTTAAACATGTAAATATAACCTATCTAAATGCAGATTAATAAATAGTCATTTACACTGTTACAAATTGTAATTATAATATTCAAATTGCACCAAAAGTATTACTTATATAATAAATGTAATAATATTCAAGACTAAATGGTTTATAAGTAACCATTAGAAACCAGTCAACACAGGCAATCCCAATATAGATAATAATTAATAATCTCAAACTATTATCAAGGAGACCTTTTATAGCAATAAAAGTGGAATCCCACCTTTATTTATGGTCCTATATATATATATATATATATATATATATATATATATATATATATATATATATATATATATAAGTAATCACTGTGTGAAAAAAAATAGTATTGTTGGAGATTACATTTTATTTTATTATCATCTCAATTTCAATCAGTAATTTCTATTTAATCATACAATGATTTAATAGTATCTAATATTTAATATTCAAGATTTTACTATAAAATGATTATAATATTATAAAATGCATAATTATTTGTATTTACCAGTAGAAGAAATTTATGTTGCTCTTTAATTAAATTATGTTCTTATATTTGAAGTTTTAGTCATTAAATAATACTAGAAATAAGAAAATATTTTTCAGAAGTAAAAATATTTTCATAAAATATCCATACTTTATTACATATAATTTCAAAACGGTAGTTTTATAGAAACATTAGTTTGTGTTTCATTTGTGTATGGACATAACTATTATTACCAGCAGGTTGTAAAGTCACTAGCCAAGGCAGCAGGTTGGAGCTGAAGAAGGAGGATGATAATATTCGATACTTACAATTGCATATCACTTAAAAATGAAGGAAGATTGCAAGAATGGGAAGTTGAAAAAGCACTGTCTCAAATTAAATGAGACATTGGAGGTACATGTGGAGTAGGATTCAAGTGGAAAAACAACATTATGGATATTGATGGTATACTGAATAGAGTGAAAATATTAGTTATTCAACTTAATAACAGTTACCAAATGAAAATAATTTAGGTTTATGCCTTGATAAGTTCTCATTGTGATGAAGAAGTAGATAATTATATATGAATGTACAAAAAGCATTTGACCAAACAAAATTTTAAAATTGTCATGGGAGACATTACTGTTAGAATTGGTAAACAAAAGATAAAAGTGTTATAGGTAAATTTGGTTATGGTGATAGATTTATGATTTATATAAAAGAACTAACAAAGTAAAATGTAAAGGCAGAGTTATATTTACAAAAAGAAGTTTTGTCCTTTTCTTCTTAACCTTAGACATCATGAGACATCAAATACAGTTCACAGCTTAACCACATTCAGAGGTTCTTGCTGAGTAAAAATTCCAGGAAGCTATAACTCATCCTTAAAAAACCATGATAAGCATGAACTGCTTTGAAACATTTATATACTATGGTGAGACTCAGGCCATGATAAACAATAGAGTGGCTCAGCACAAATACTTATACAAAAGAGTATTAAGAAGAAACAAAGGCAGCTCAGTATTTGTGGACCACCAAAAAGAGGCTAATCATGAATTTGAACCTGCAAATGCTAGAATAATTGCAACTGAAAGAAATGACATCAAAAGGAAGGTTAAAGAAGCATGGTATATATCAAGAGATTTGAAAGCAATAAACAGGAGAGATACATACTTTTCCATTTCAAAGAGATGGACAATATAAATAAGCTTGCATGGATTTGCATAAATTACTACGTTAGAAGGATATGAATATGAGTTGTAAGCTCTGAAAGCACTTAGTCTTAAGAAATATTAATATAATCGTTGAATTTAATTTCACTATATATGTTAAGTGTATTTAATATTACATATTTCTTCTATAAATATTTTTTAATATGGATATTCACTTAAAAAGTCACTATATAATTCAGATATTGGGTTTATGAGCAGTTAAGTAGTTCAAAGAAAAAAAAAGATAAAAAAGTTAAAATTAAGGACAGAATTTAAATAGTAAAAAACATTTAGGAAATGCAGAAACTATTTGGGTAGTGAAGAATTGGATTTTATAATACTTAGAATGGCTTTTTATAATATATGTTATTCATTTATATGGATGTGAGATAAAGAAAAATTAATTCAGTGAAAGTATAGACAATGAAAAAAATATGAAAATAAATGGGTCTGGAGGCAGGGGTGCTAAAGAAGTATTGATAAGTAAATAAACAAGAAGACAAATAATATCATTAATTGCAAAAAAGTAGAATATTTAGAACATTTATATCCTTTATTAAGAGATTTCAATATAAATTGAAAAATTGGTCTTACAAAATAAAACAGATTTCACCATCATATTTGGTGAATGCACTACCATTTTCTTCATGACTCATGCCATAAGTTGAAATAGAATGTTATTTAAATCATGATTTGGAGTCAATAAAATTTTTGTAGAACCTACTACTAATAATAATATTAATATGCTCAAGATGCACATTTATGTATAGAAATAACACAAAATGACATCCTAATATTCTTTTAAATAAATTAGAACAACTGAAGCAGAGGCATAAAAAATGACTTCAGCAGACATATTTACAACCACATGATTCTTAATAAAACAACGATCAAGCCTCTAGCCCATATTTTATAATAATGTGAAAATAAAATAAAAAGATTACAAAAAGTAATATACTCTTACAATGTAGTTAAAATTTGTTTATTATTTACTATAGTTTATTGTATATATATATGTATTTTTTTAACAATGTTTAATGTTTTTGTTCATCTTTTTTATATATTTTTCTATTGTTCTTATTTGTTTGTTTTTTTTACCTTATCCTTATAATGTTTAATATTAGTCTTTGTAAATGTGTAAATGTTTGATCTGTAATCTATTATAAATTTTCAATAAAGTTTTTTAAAAGAAGAAGAAAAAGAAGAACGATGAGAATGATAATGATGATAATAGCAATAATAATGATGATGATAATAATAAGAATAAAAGTACCTGTTACTGACAGAATAAAGTGGTCATAAAAGGCATCCTACTTTTGTCATTTTTTTCTTATAATGCTTTAAAATTATTTCTAGACAGCCTTAGTAACAGTAATATTAACTGAAAGTAGGTAAAATACAATCCACCTTTAAATAACCAACATCAGAATAAAAGCTTCTCCAACAGCCCTTCACAGATAAACAGTGAAAAAGAAGACAGTACTCACCAGACTTACCTATTTCCAGATAATTGGGGTTTGAATGTTTTATTTTTTGTCTAAAAAAGGTTAGGTATCCATGTATTATCTAATATTACAATTTTAACTGAGTTATATATTCGCCAAATATCTGGAATTTTTTTAAACCCTGTTGAAAAAATTTTTAATTAACCAAACTAGATTCAAACCCAGATTTTATTAGGCATGACACTTATTTACTATTATGAATGATTAATTATAGTTTTGAGATCAATAC
Organism: Epiperipatus broadwayi; assembly: GCA_028023455.1. Classification (NCBI taxonomy): domain Eukaryota; kingdom Metazoa; phylum Onychophora; class Udeonychophora; order Euonychophora; family Peripatidae; genus Epiperipatus; species Epiperipatus broadwayi. Next base: position 1,702,620 of record JAQFVV010012577.1, on the reverse strand, counting down.
ATCTTGGAAAATACTCTTAATCATTGCACTACAGATACATAAATGTTTTTATAATTAATTTGACATAGGAGTTCCGCCTTTACCCTGACACAATTTGATTTCCGTTACTGTTAAATCGAATTATGAATTTATTTATCACTAGAAAGCTACTCTTCCAATGAAATGCTTATTCTCCTGTAAAGTTAATATGATCCAGCTTATATAATAAAGGAAATTCCTAAGAGTTTAAAAAAGGAGGTTTCATGTATTATTGAAAGGGATAAGCAATATAGCCAAGACTCAGAAATTTACCTTATATGTTGCATTTTGTTTGTACATTATATATATATATTTTACTAGTTTCATAAAAAAACAAAAACTCTTTAAGTTTTGTAGATAATTATATAATCTATACAATTATTGTTTTTGACGGATAAACATGTTTTTAACATGTATGCTTTTTATATGAATTATTTTACAATAAATATAAAAATTCATTTTCAAGGATGGAAATTAAATTTTATAAATTAAAAGCCTTTAGGAAAAATAACAATTCAAAAAAAAAAAAAAAGCATTTTTTTTTTTAAAATCAACTTTCTTATAACAATATCCAATGAATTAAAAGAAATCATTTTAAGATATAAATTACACTGCCTTTCATCAGGCGAAATAAAATTCAAGCAAAATATATTGTTTGTTATATTTAATAAGTTGTATGTAATAAGTATATATAATTCATTTTCAACAAAAAAATCATGTGATTCTCTTTATTCTTTTTTTTGGCCAAAGGTTTACTCATTTGCATTTTATTAAAATCTGAATAATTGGACAGGTTGGTAATATGAGAAATTAAATTGCACAAGATAATAATTATAAACGAATTAGAAGTGATACAATCTTTTACTTAGTGACACTTTATGTCTAAGAGAAGATTAAATATTTAGTAATGATTTATCTATAATAGCATCTATACTCTAACAATTCTCTTCAAGAAGAGATCTCAACTTTTTTTTATCATTATTGTCTTTATTTGACTCATATTTTTTTAATGTTTTGCTACTGCTATTAATTACAGTAGGAAGCAGTAAGATAGAATGATCCTTGGTGATAACTGATGCAATTTTATCAACAGCAAAACATCATTTCAAAACTGCTTAGAAAAAAACAAGCATAAACTATTCGTGTATTCTATGGAAAACATTTTATAATTAAAAAACAATGCCATTTTTATTATTGCTTGTAGTCAGTATCAATTTGCTGAGATCAAATAATAATAACTTTAAAACTTGATGACAAGAAATAGATGTGTTTGTGTATATCTATCTATCTATCTATCTATCTATCTATCTATCTATCTATCTATCTATCTATCTATCTATCTATCTATCTATCTATCTATCTATCTATCTATCTATCTATCTATCTATCTATCTGTCTATCTGTCTGTCTGTCTGTCTGTCTGTCTGACTGTCTGTCTGTCTGTCTATCTATCTATCTATCTATCTATCTATCTATCTATCTATCTATCTATCTATCTATCTGTCTGTCTGTCTGTCTGTCTGTCTGTCTGTCTGACTGTCTGTCTGTCTGTCTGTCTGTCTATCTATCTATCTATCTATCTATCTATCTATCTATCTATCTATCTATCTATCTATCTATCTATCTATCTATCTATCTATCTATCTATCTATCTATCTATCTATCTATCTATCTATCTATCTATCTATCTATCTATCTATCTATCTATCTATCTATCTATCTATCTATCTATCTATCTATATTTAATTAATTAATATATTTATTTGTCTATTGTCTCTCTAACTATATTAACCGTGTATGGTGGACGAAATTGTTAATTTATGTAACAGAAAACAATTTTTGTAAATTCTTTATATTGGAAAGTGTAATTTATGCAGTGGCAAATATAATTAATAAAGTCTGGTGATGTGTAATGACGATGAGGAGAAAGCTTCATATGGAAATCAAGTTATGCCACAGATAATACTTATGTAACAGCAAATACATGTAAAGAATTCAGAAATGTCAACATAAGATAATTCTACCATCACTGAACTTAATCTTGAGCTGTTAATCTTAGATAATGAGAAATATATGTGATTAAAATGAAGTCAATCTGAAATTGCAACCACAATAGGCTGTCATTATCTATTATGCTTACATATCATTGATAAAGAAACAATTATTTCATATGGATGACACATTTCTATGCAATTGATCAAAGAGTTATACAAGATGGATAATAAAACACATACACAGACATAAACTTGAAAGTGAAGATGTTGAAACAGATGAACAAAGCATGGATGTATTAAAAAAAAATTATAAATCAATTAAAGAAATAAAAACTGATAAAATTAGCTGATTTGATACAATATCCTCTAAATTTTTGAATTTGGAAAGACCAATATAAAAGAAATAATAGGACCATGAAATTTAATATATAATGACAGAGTGTCTTAAATATTAAATATTTCTTGAGAATTATAAAGATTCCTATTGCTCAAAAAGAAAATGCTAGATGTGAAGAGTATAGATCAATAAGTTTATTCTCTCATACTTTAAAAGGTTTGAGGATTTTAACTCAAAGAATTTATGGGATGATAGATTATTACATTAGGGAGGAATAGTTTTAATTATCAGAGAGGGAAATGTCCCAGAAATGCTATGGGTGGTGTTAGAATGATAGCAGAGAGATATATTACAAAAATAAAGAAACTGATATATGTTTTGTGAATTTGGAAAAGCATTTGATCATCTAGAATAAAGTATTGACTTTCTTGAAAAATAAAGAGTATTTTAAAAAGAGAAAAGATTAATTTAAAATATGTATAATAAACATAGAATAAGAATCAGATTGAAGATTCATGAAGTTGAAGAAGTGAGAATAAGAAGATGAGCTTGAGATGCAAAATATCACCTGTGTTTTTAATGTTTATTTAAGAGACATAATAGATAAATATTTAGACTGTGGAAAAGCTAATATTGGAGATAGAATAATAAAATTATAAAGTTTGCAGATGATAAGGCCCTTATAGTTGCTGATAAAAACAATCTCCAGAATATGTTGAATAACTTAAAGAAAGAATGTATGGAATAAAATAGTATTTATAAGATAGTTCAACAAGTGTATAGATTTAGCTACTTGGACAGTTGATTAAAGTTAGAATGGAAAAATATGAAGTTAAAAGAAGGAATTAGTGACAAAAGAGACATTCATTAAGTGAAATAAAATATTTTGTCAATTCCTGAAAAGAAAATTAAGAAAAAAATTAATTATGTGCTAGGTGTGGAGTGCATTATTGTATTACAGTGAAACATAGACAATGAAAAAGAATTAGAAACAGATTTGAGTTTTTTGAGATATGAATACAGAGTGAAATAAGAAAAATTAGTTAGATGTATAAAATGACACATGAGGAAATTTTAAAAAGAGTAAATGAAAAAAGAAGATTGATGAGGTAAAAAAAGAAACTGTATTGAACATTAACAAAGAAAGAAAAATAGTTGAATAAAGAATACTTTGGAGAAATTGATGAATAGAAACAAGAAGCCAATAATGAATGAAAACAAAAAGAAATAATGGAGAAGATTGATCTTGCTGGATAATATAAAAGATGGAAAGAGATATGTGGGATGAAAAAATCTAAGAGAAATGGATGATTTGGCCATGTGATTGCTCTCTGGACCTATCCACAGAAAAGAACTCTATTGATTTATTGACTGATATATATATATATATATATATATATATATATATCAGATATATATATATATATAGATATATATATATATATATATATATATATTCTGTTATAAAAATATTATATGTAATATTCAAGCAAACAATTTAATGATAAAAAAATTATATTTTAAATTCTTTAGTAGCACTTTCAATTACATAGTAATCTTCATCAACTTTAAATGAATTTCAAATTTTAATGTGACATAAATTCCCATAAGTTGTATATGGTCATATTAAAATTTGAAATTCATTTAAAGCTGATGAGGATTACTACATAATTGAAAGTGCTACTAAAGAATTTAAAATATAATATTTTTTACAGTTAAATTGTTTGGGGGAATATTACACACACACACACACACACACATATATATATATATATATATTGTAACAGTATGTATATACACACATTGCACTAGTATGTGTGGATATATGAGTTACATAATTCACTTTTTTTTTATTAAAAAATATAAAATTTAAAATATCAAGAATTAATAATTTGAAAGGGTAAACGCTAAAAAGAATAGAGGGAAAATTTAAAGATAAGTTAGGAATTAGTAATAATTATAACTTGTCTTTCTTTCATATATTTTTATTTTATAATCTGTTAAAAATACTCTTTAAAAAAGGTATTTTTAATTAAAAAAAATAAAAAGTTCTTATGATTAAATTAAATAGTTTGTACAAAACTAATCAGGCTCTAGAGATTAAGATTCCTGACTGATTCATTAAACAATATCTCTCTAATTCTAATCTTTGTAATTAAAATGGAAAAACAGAAAATAATTATTAATATAAATTTTTATCAAAATTCTTTTGAGATAAAATGTATTGATAACATGGTTGAAACTCGAGCAAGGGTGGAGTCAGAGTAGTATAAAAGGCACGTATCCTCTATTGTCTTCAGTTTTTGTTAGTTTTTTAAGAGAGTTTTTAAAAAGTTTTTGAGTTCAATTCAGTTAAAGAATTATTAAAGAAAATGAGTGGCTAGTACCTAATGCTGTGTTCAGTGGTTTTCTCTGCTCATCTCCCATGTGCCATTAGCAAAAATTCCATGGTAAATTACTCTAATTTACCTTCTGCCAATGTTTCAACCCACCTTATGAAATTAAGTAAACCAGACACACCAAGAGCAAGAAACCAAGAAGCACTTTAAGCTACAAATACCATGACCAAGAAAACTAACCGGATCCGAGGAAAAAGGGGTAATCACCCACATACAAAGAAAAAACAGGAACTGTGCATACCCAGATACAAAAAAAACAAAAACTGTGTAAAACACCTATGAAACCAGAGACAGTATTTGAACCACAAATAAACTCCACAACTGTGTATAAATCCTTATAAAAACTTTTAAATTTTATCTGAAATAGAGTTCGTAATCATATGCATGCATACTTATTAAGTGTATACTATCCATTATGTATTTTATATTTAATTATTTTTATTATTATTATTATATTTATAATTATTAATTTTTAATAAATTTGTTTAAATTATTAATGTCGTTTTACATCTCTCTCTCTCTCCATTCATATAAATAAATGTGTAGCTGGTCTCATGTTAAAAACTAGCCATGGGTCAAGCACTTGAAATGAATTAATGACATTTCACAGGTTCCAATGTAAGTATTGGATGGTGCCCTGGGTTTAAATTTATTATAAATATGCCCATGAGATGTTTTATGTTTCATGCAGTCAGGTAGCTACTTCGGTCTGGAAAGGTGGCTATTGGTTTAATATTTTGACTGATGGGTATAATTGATATATAGTTATTTGTCATATTTACTCCCCTGCTTGTGTAACTGGTCCCTTAAAATTTGTATTGCAAAATCATATGAGTTTTATAAAAGAGAATAAGTAAGTAGAAACTTTAAAAAGTAAAGTTTAAGGAACGGTGATTCCCATTACGATATATATATATATATATATATGAAAAACAAAAAAACACAAGTTAAAAAACTTGCTAATGCTTGTATTTATGATAACAGATGGTGTTCTACCAAAAACACCATCAAGCGTAGTTTTCTGTTTACATAAACGTCAGAGCAAGCATTCATTATCTCTAACTTTAATTCCACTTTCAGATCATGATTTCAAGCTATTTTCTATCGTCAGACTGACGATAGCAAATAGCTTGAAATCATGATCTGAAAGTGGAATTAAAGTTAGAGGTAGTGAATGCTCATAGTCTGACGATAGCAAATAGCTTGAAATCATGATCTGAAAGTGGAATTAAAGTTAGAGATAGTGAATGCTCGCTCTAACATTTATGTAAACAGAAAACTACGCTTGACGGTGTTTTTGGTAGAACGCCATCTGTTATCATATATATATATTGCGAACTTTGGTTTGGATCAAAGAAATCGAAGATCGATGAGTTGATGGCAATGCTGGTTTTTGAATAGTTTGAACAGAATTTTTTTTTTCTTCATAGGAGAATTTCAGATTAGATGAAACTCAGAATAGATTTTTTTTTTTAAGAAATTAAAATTTCGTATAACGGTTGTGCAACCTATAAATAAAATTATGTCTGTAGTTTATTGAAAAGTCTAATGTATACGTGTATTGAGTACATGGAAGGGGATAAACCTCCCATGTACAGTGAAATTGTGAATATGTTTATTTATAAAGGTTTAAGTGTTGAATTGGACCAATAATATCATTTAAAAAGTAAAAGTTTAATATATGAAAAGGTCGGGAAATTTAACTTGCTTGTCATAACACTTGTTTAATATTTAATTTAGGGGGATAGCTATAAAATTAAAAAAAACAACTATGAAATAGGTTTAAGGGTATATGAAATTCACTACAAGTAGATAGTGAAGATTATTGATAAATGTGCGCGTGTGTGTGCAATATATAAAATTTTAATTATAGAAACAATTCCCAATTTTTATATATCATTGGAAAGGGAAATGGGAGAACAATTGTTTCATATCAGTTTTAAGTCAATCAATTATTATGATCATTCAAGAATTTTAAATCAAAATTTTTATCTATTTTTTTTATTGTAAATTTTTTATTTCAATTTATTTCGATATTTTTATTTTTTGTTTACTTAGAGTGGGAAAAATTTCAAGCACACCATGTGGGGTAGGACAAATTGTGAATAATTATTGTCAAAATTATGGTTGATGAGCCAATTAGCACTTCATACCAAGAGTCAAAGATTAAGTAGGTAGGTTGGAGGATGATGGACAATCAAAGTTTATAAAAAGGATGATACATTGGGAATGTAGTTCTTATGTAAATTGTTCATGTCATGTTTACACATAATTAAAATTTTGCTTCATTATTTTTTGGGTGTAAAGGTATATGCTTTCGCTGGTTGACATCTTCTGACCTATGAATTATTTAAAAGTATAGTGTAATTATAAAATGTATCCCTAAACAACTAGGTTAAGTGCATTGGATCTCCTTCAGAAGTTAACTATAACTGAAATTGTCAGCACAACAAAAGTCAGGAAATCATGCCTAATACTATGCATCTAGCCCTGATACTCCAATATTCCCAGCACAAGATATTTCAGGTAAAAACTTTTATTGATATCTATTCTGTCAAAAATGTTTCACGTATGATACTTAGATGGATGTCTTTAATAAGGCACAAGAAGAGACTGAAAGGAGAACAATTGCTGTAATTGTGCATCTGTGTTATATTTATTGGAAATACATAATAAAAATCTGAGCAGTATTTATTTTTTTATTAATTGCTATCATCAGAGAAAACTTTTATGTTCCTGTATGAGATTTTTTTTTGTCTTAACAGAAAAATTTTAAATATATGTCAGAATAACTGAGATCGAAATGAGAAATAAACGATTGATGGGTGATTTTATAAATGTACAGTAGTGAGCATCGATTCTAAGCTGGATATCTGATTTAGATGATAAAAATTTAACAAAGAAAAAAAACCCAGGGAATGACTTAATTCATAGAGTGTGAGAAACTAAACTCTTCTAATAATTAACTATACAATAAGTGATATTGCAAATGTATAAATTTCCATAATGATTTAATAAACGAGCAAGGATCCTAATAATTAATGTAGCTACTTTTTAAGATATGCGTCTCAAAATTCGGTTTTGTTATAAATAAAAGTTGCAATTTGGATAACTTTGAAATCGCTATGCCATGGCCATGTGTCTATTTCATTTAGGATAATATGTATGTATTAAAATATGAACAAACATAAGCTGTCAAATGGAGAACAGTCGCGAATGGTGCAGTGTGCTAAAAAGGACTTTAAGTAAAAATTTTCCTTTATTATTATTATATTTATTATGCTATGTGTCGAATTTCCTTTATTATATATTTTTAATTAGGTGTTAAAATTTCACCCAGTATTAAGTTTCAATTAGAACAGAAAATCTAATATTATCCATTATTTAATCACTTTAGCCAGTATATTTTATGGAATGCTTGAGAATGGAGTGTAAAAAAGATGTAAAATATTGCTATTAATAGTTTTAAAATTAATATTTTCATGTTTATTTAATCCATGTATATTTTAAGTATTTAATTGCTATGCCCTAAAGAGTGAGTTAGTTAAGATCAGATGTTTTAAAATAAATGATGCCAATTTCTTAGTCTATAGTATTAATGTTTTAATGAAAATTTATGCTAAGTCACATTAGATTAGTTTTAAAATTATAGCTTCATACATGAATAATATGATACCCTTAGGTTAAATGAGAGTGCAAACGACCTTTGTTTGTTCAAGATGAGCTTAGTTCTTGCTACCTCAAAGGCTGAGATGGAGCATAGCTCTCTTGTGATTAGATGCATTTAACATTGAAGTGTCTGTAAATCGACGATATATCCCCAGCTCCATTATTAGTTTGCTTTGTAAGAGATAAATAGTTTATATGGTTGTAGTATTGATTTAGCATACCTTTTTCTATATGTGTAGTGACAAGGTCCTTACATACTTTATAGCCTCAGGTAGAAGGCACACTTAGGTTTATGCTGTCACCAAGATGTTCTTTCTTGGGTTTTTTCTCTTACAAGAGTATTATTATTATCATCATGGATTGAATTAAATGTTGTTTACTGTTTTGCCAGGTCATTATGTATTAGTTTAAACTAGTTATTTGCTGTAGGGAATTATAAATAAAACATTTCAGAAATTGATGTATAGTGTAGCTGAGCTTAGCTCGCAGCTTGTTATCGAACCAATAATTATTCCAAATTTAAGGTTAATAATTTAAACTCCTCTTATGTTTATAGGTTTGAGCATCATTCTATAATCTAGCATGTTGTATTTTTTTTAGATGTGTAAATCCAGAAATTTAATTCCTATTACTGTCTTCTGTCTCCCTACTTCATGTAAGTGTTAACACTTGTTCTAATTTATGCCATATTGTATTAATGTTTGTATCTTTTGAACATGTAACATATATTAGTTCTGGGTTTAAAAACACAAACTTAGGAATATTATTTTCAATTTTTTTCAAGAATAGGCTATGAATAATGCCACTAATGGGGACTACATTGGCCATACATGTTTCATTTTGTAATAATTTCCATTTGCTACAGCTGTAACAAAAATTGAAAATATCATTCCTAAGTTTATGTCTTCAAACTCAGACTTAATATATGTTAGATGCATTGATGACACATTTATGTGTTCAAAAGATACACCCATTAATAAAATACAGCAAGATTTAGAACAAGCATTAACACTTTCATGGATCATGGAGACATAAGATAGTAATAGAAAAATTAAATTTGCAGATTTATATGCCCAAAGGCAATGTAACATGCTAGATTGCAAAATGATGCTCAAACCTATAAACATAAATGATCCAGCACAAATAAATAACCCCCATTTCATATAAATATGTGGGACTTAAAGGTTTTCTGCACAGAAATTATGCTTTGTGCAAATTTGAATATCATAAAAAGAACAACAAAGAAAAGTATATAAAGGACCTTTAAATTTAGGGCACAATTACAACAAAATCATTAACATTATATATTGGTTTCACAACAAAATAAGAAACCTCCATCCCATTCAACAAAAAAAATCTTAAAAAATGAATTATTCTTTCTTATATCCCAAAGAGTCACACATAAGTTTTAAAAAATTTACTCTTCATCACTGAACCAATTAATTAACAATTCTAAAGACATGTTGAATAAATCTGCACACCAAAGGGTTCATAAAATTAAATGCAGCCAACCTGCATGGAACTTAGCATATTATGGGGAGTTGAGGGCCAATCTTTTAATTAGATTGGCCCAACATAAATATTTATACAACAGAGTTCTCAAAAATAAAGAATACTCATTAATTTCACTGACCATGAGCAAAAAACTGGCCACAAATTCGAATTATCAAAACCAAAGTGTGTGTGTATATATATATATATATAGAGAGAGGGGGGGGTTAGAAAGTGAAAAATCAAGTGGGTCTGGACAATAGCAAGTGACCATTTCTTAACTAATAGAAACGATACAAGCATATTGTTATCAAAGAAGTGGGTCATTTAAATAAATTTTAATATTTTGAATAACTAATTTCAGAAATTTGTAATTTTGAAGATGACAATTTGTGCATTCCAGAACAAATATTGATGAAAAAAATAATCTTAATAAAGACTATTTCATATTAATAAATGAGAAATTCTATGCATCAATACCAAATACTTTGTTAAAATCGTTTCAAAAATTCGTAGTGATAGAATGTTAATAATATCAGTGATGGACATTTATATCATGTTAATGAAATTTCCGATGGACAAATTCTATGAATATATAGCAGAACAACATTTGTGGTGGCTGTTTTATAAAATTTTTGTATACTAATAATTTCTATATAGTTTTAGAATTTAATAATATCACACAGAAACAAATTTTCCCAAAGAATATTCATTTTCTAAGTAACAAATGTATTTGTTATATAAATACAAATAAACAAATAAAATTAGAAGGGCAAATCAAAAATTGCCATTGTAATTTCACTAGTCATAATTTACAATATTTACTAATTAATTATGCAAAAATCAGTAACTTTAAATATTTACTTGAAATAAAATCCACAGTCCCTGTCCTAACTAATACTGCCATATTTGACATCATATTGAATAAAAATATTCAACCATATGATATACCCACACTACACTCCATGGATAGTTAACCTCTTATCATCACATTTAAAGATACTCATCCACGGTATTTCTTTAGTAAATTCAAGGTACATTTCATCAAAACATGTCTGAATTGTATTTGTTTTGTGGGTGGTTTCAAAAATACAAAGACCCATCAATGCTCAAAGAATATAAGATCACACAATAAGAAAGAGTTACAAATAACCTCAGATAAAATATCACCTGATATTCCACTGTTGAATAAGGACAGTCACATTGAACATAACCTAAACAGTTCCACATCAGTTGAAGTAATAACATTAATAAACAGACCAATGGAAAATCATTTCATTACTTCTATTACTTATAAAGATATGTCTATAACTGAATCAGATATGGAATACACAACAGATAACCCACTAAGTGACAATATATCTGAGTAAATTTCAAAAAGTTTGGGAGAAAAAAAAATAAAAGGCAAAAAACTTAGGATAAAAACATTCTAAAAGTAGCACAACAAATTGCAGAGAAAAATAACTCGCATAATAAGATTCTGTATCATTAATACACACACCAAAAAAACCTAAGTTTACCTATTTAATAATAGAAAACCCTACATTTTCTATAATAGAAATAATAATTCAATAAAAATTAGATATCAGCAAAACCATCACATTTCAAGAATAATCCTCTTTCATTGCTGAAGAAGATGCAAAAATTGAAATATTAAGAAAGAAAAAATTGAGTGTTACATTAGAACCTAGTGTATCACACAAAAAAGACATTCATTTCTCATTCCATTTTCCAAGTAACAAAATCAATCACTCCAAACATTATAATCGTATAACAAAATTATGTACTTACATATTAGTTCTGCAAAGTAGATAAGATGGTATGCCTTCTCACATGTGATAAAGAGAAACACATTTTCATATGAGATCAGATAGCATTGCAAAGTTTATTTCATATAAATTTGATGTGGTTGTAAGATTACACATTTATTGCAGATGTGAAAAGGTGTACCATCTCCACTACATTTCAGGACTAATACATAAGTACCCTTAAATGTAAGTTAGTTAAGTGAATTTTCTTAGATATGTTTACATACTGGCATAAATATATACATATTAGACAAGCTATACTATTTCACATACATATTAAACCTACCAATAACTTTGTAAATCTTGCAAAAATATATATAAAGATCGGTGTACACATTATTTTGGTCAGATCACAAGATTAGAAAGTTATCAGTGGATTAATACAAATGTGAAAATGTGAAACAGGTCTAATATGTGCTCCATGATGAAAACTAATACACAAGTATCTCTATGCCTTACTACTATAGATCTTATTTATTATTTTTAATATATCTCCCATACAGTGGATTAGGATGCCATCTGTAAAATGAGAAATATTTATAGGTAAGTTCATATCCTTCCTTAGTTTCTTAGATGTTAATCCTTCTGTTTACTCACTAACAGCTCAAAAGAAAACATGATGTTTTATAGGGTGTGTGTAGTAGTTATGTTTACTTAAGTTTGGAATGAGAAAACAAATGTACAATTAAAATAATATAATATAATAAAATGAAATTTATTTACTCTATTTTTACCTTATATGATACTTAGAGATGAATCGAATGCATTAAAAAGTAAATGGATATATTTATGCCAGTAAGTAAACATATCTAAGAAAATTCATTTAACTAACTTACATTTAATGGTACTTATGTATTAGTCCTGCAGTGTAAGAGAGATGGCGTGTTTTTCACATCTGCAACAAATGTGTAATCTTGTGACCATGTCATATTTAAATGAAATAAACCCTGAAAGATGTTATCCGGTCTTGTATAAAAACATGTGTCTCTTTATCAAAACATTGTCTTTTTTTTAATATTTTGACATTTTTAGTTATTGTCCAGATTTCTTTCTGACAACAGTTTCATTTCAATTGTGTTTTTTGTTTTATCCAGCTATTTCTAGGTTATTTTACTTCTGAGTTACTCCAGTTCACTTGATTTTAAGTGTGTAAGTATATGTAGTGTTCATTTTTTCCTTTTATTTTCTTTTCATAATTTTCTAATGCTGGTTAGGATCATTTTCATGCGAACCACAGACATAACTTCATAAATCCAGAAACTGAAGTTCACACACAAAACATTGAAAGACTATGAAGTTCAGCAAAATAGAAAAATGAACAGCAGTGAGGGACATCAAGGCAACACATTGACTCATATTTGGTCGAATTTATGTGGTGTATATTTTATGAAAATGACAATTCATTCATTTGCATACTGAATGACATAATTTTTTTTTCACCAGGATGAAAAGTTAATAAAAGTGTTGTCATTTATATTTCTTTATTTTGAGAATTTTTTTTTTGTTTGTTTTTAAAAAATACATTCATTTATTACCATTTTGGAGCAAAAATCATGTTCAGGCGATATACTATTTTAGGTTATGTTTTGTAATTTAGTGATTGTTTTGTCTGTATTTATTTAGTGATTGTTTTGTCTATACTTAAAGTAACATTTGGGACTTGTGTAATGGTGTCTCATATTTTACATATTTTTGGGCTGAAAAATTTGATTCACTTAAAATGGAGTATTGTTTATAAATCTAGTGTTTAATATTGATTTCTTGGTCAAATTCATATCTTTAATTTTGTTATAAATTTATATTGTGCACCACATTTTATATTTTTTCTGTCATATATATTTTTCTGTATAGCAAATTAATGATTTTAAAGATAATTCTTGCTTTAAAATATAGTTTTTAATATCAATTTTTTTGGTTAAATTCATATTTTAGTATTGTTATAAATTGTACAGTTTTTTGTATAAAAGTCATATATATTTCTGCATGGAAAATCAGTATTTTTTTTAAACTTTCTTTTTCATATCAATTTCTTGCTCAAATTCATCTTTTTATTGTTGTTATAAATTTAAATTCCACTCCATTTACTATTGTTATAAATTTTATACCTTTTCACGTGAAAGTTGTGTATAATTCTGTTTCATATTTTATAATTTTTGTGTGAAAGTCATATTTTTAGTCCTGCAACATGGAGCATATATTAGGTATGCTACGCCTTTTCACAAAAGTATTTAACCTGCCAACAATCTTGTGAAAATATCATATAAAAATTCCATGTACATGTTATTTTGGTCATATCACAAGATTAGAAACTTATAAGCAGATTGATACAAATGTGAAAAGACACAGCAGATCTAATATGTGCTCCATGTTGCATGACTAATTAATATCCAAATATCTAAAATTAATATCAAAATTTACTTTTAATAATAATATAAAAACACAATTGACTGGAAAAATCCAAAAACTTTTCTATTTTTTATTGCATGCAAAAATAGTTAAGTCACTTTGGTTTATTCTTACTATCAAAATGATTAAATTAAAAAAATTGAAATTTAATTATTGTTTTAATATTTAAATACAGTATAAAATCTAATACATATAACAGATAAAACTCAGTCTTATTCTTAATGAATTTAGATATAACACAGATTAATGTAAGGAGCATTGCATCACCTCAACATTTATTTGCCCTCAGCAACTGGCTTACACTGTTCACCTCAAATATAACTTTCTTGACTGAAACAAAATATTCATCACATTCAAAAAATTACCCATATAAGTATCTTAATAAATTTGGTTTCCTTAAGTTATCACAGTCTGGTATATCTTCAGCTGGAGTAGAAATGATTATATACTACAATTTTCCATTTAGCCAATTTAAAATTTTATATTTTGATTCAATATGAGTGTAATAACACACTATCATAATTCCCTCACAAAAAACATAATTATAGTATATGTTTATAACAAAACAGAATTAATATTGAGATTAATAAAGCAGATAAATTTCCTTATTTCTACTAATCCCCATCCTATAATTTTAACTGATGATTTCAACATGCCATATTCAACTTTTATGAAAAAATATCTTCATCTAATTAATGCCAAACTCATGAGTGCAGAAAGATTCTTTTCCATAAATTCCTTTTCTTGCTACAACAAAAAAAAAACACTCCACACTAATAGATATTTTTTTTACTATTCTGACTCATTTTTATCAATACTACATTAATATGTGTAAGCTTTTCAGACCATCTAACATTGGCAATTAAAATTTGAGTTAAATTTGCAAAGTCAATCAGTATTCAGACTTAACAACACTATTAGATTACTTCTAAAATCCATGTCACCTGAAGCTGTCCTTTCAGAAATTTACATTTATTTTTAAAAAATAAACATTATGGAATTAAACCATCTAGATCATGTTTCACATTTATAAACATCGTCAAATCTATCATAAATTTTTATACTAAAAAAAAAAACTCCTAACTAAATTGGTAAAAAATGGATACAATATATCTTCAACTAAAAAGTATTTCTTCTTCAGTAACTACTTATCTCTTTAATCATAACTCTGAAACAAAAATACAAATACACACAACATATCTTGGCTAATTATCTATCTATTAAAAAATTAAAAAATATATAAAAAAATCAAGTCAGATGTCACATGACCTAATTTAATAAGCTTGTATTTACAAATGTTATATATAGAGCTTGCAAAATAAGCTCACAAGCTTTGAAAATATCAGAAACCCCAGACCAGTTTCTGCTACTGGCATTATCAGTGAAGTGCTAGTATATTCAAGCATTAGATTTAAAATGCCAGAAAAAGCCCAGCACTTTATCTAATGTATAACTATTAAGTAGAAAATCTAAAATTTTCAGACATCCATATGTCTTCCAATCCAACTATCTAACTTAAATAGCCATATGGGATTGAACTAAGTTCAGATACACTATATATTAATAGTTTTAGCAATATAAAATCGCCAAAGCCTTAATAGAAAAAAATAAAATTACAAAAAAATCAAGTCAGATGTCACATGACCTAATTTAATAAGCTTGTATTTACAAACATTATATACAGAGCTCACAAAATAAGCTCTTAACAAGCTTGGAGAATATCCCCAACCCCAGACTGGTTCTGTTTCTGACATCATGAGGTGCTAGGATATTCAAGCATTAGATTAAAAATTCCAGGACAAGCTCAGTGCTTTATATAATGTATAACCATTAAGTAGAAAATCTGAAATTTTCAGACATCCATATGTCTTCCAATCCAGTTATCTAACTTAAATAGCCAAATATTAATTTATGGTGTATCTGAACTTAGTTCAGTCCAATATGGCTATTTAAGTTAGATAGCTGGATTGGAAGACATATGGATGTCTGAAAATTTCAGATTTTCTACTTAATAGTTATACATTAAATAAAGTGCTTGTCCTGGTATTTTTAATCTAATGCTCAAATATCCTAGCATTTCACTGATGATGCCAGTAGCAGAAACTGTCTGGGATTGGGGATATTCTCAAAGCTAGTCAAAAATATATATGACAGATCTCCATAACTGATCAAAAATATATATACCATGGACCCTCAGTTATAAACCAGAAGCAACAATACCATCATTCATTTTGAAAGATTCAAAGGTGATAACTGGAGAAAACATGCTTTCACTTATATACTATCATTTTAAATGCAAATTTCAATCTTATTCCTATCCCAAACTTGCTCCTTTTTATTTGGACATTATGTTGAGCATCATGAAATTACTAAATCTGATATTGATCTTAAGTTAAACAGCATTTCCAATAATATACATCCAGGATCTCATGCAATACCCAAATTTCTGCTTAACCCAACAACTTCACAATTCCAATAATTCACAATTTAATTAATCATTTGTCCAAAAAATACACATAATTCCAGAACATTATCTTATTTCTATGGTTCCCTTCCTTAAAAAGATATTATTCCTTCCCCCTTGGATAATTTTAGACCCATATTTCATAACTCCATGTCCTATTAAAATAGCTGAATCCTTCTCACTTCATTATCAAAATTTCATTTTTCAAAAAAAAGGTTTGGCTAAACAAGACCCATTGCTGTATAATTGAATATGAGTTCTGCATTTGGCTCAGTTCCTATACCTAAACTACTACAAGTACTTCAAAGGGATAATATCCCATTAAGTTTGCGTAACTCTCAATGGAAAAATACTCCTTGAATTTCATTTTTATAATTCTATACCTCAAGGCTATCCTCTTAGCTCTCTTTACAATTTATATCAACATCCTTCTTTTGGAAATAAAAAACAAAATTCCATGAATACATATTCCTATAATTAACTATACTGTTAATCACATCTTCTATATGGATGACTTAGTTATTTTTATTCTATCAAAAACCTCCTTTTCTTACTTGACCCTGTACTTAATAATTATACTAACAATTTTTCAATCCATTTTAATAAAAACAAATCTTCTACTTGGAATATTCTTTCAGGTAAAATAATCCCTTCTAATTTTTCCTCTACTCATAATTTTTTAGGTTTCGCAATGAACCTCTCATTTAATGCAATGAAAACTACTATTCAAAATCAGCTCATTGTTTTAGTAGAATACACCATCAATGCATTATCCAAAGTGTACCTTTCAATATATGCTATGGTATTACTAATCAATATTTTAATATTTCCTAAAATTAATGATTTCTTACCCATTATTAAGTTTACTTCCTTATTTAAAAACAATATACTCTTTTATCACCAAAGTAGTCTGGAATAAAAAAAAGCAGTAGCTCCAAGCATAAGAAATATGCAGAATCATATTAAATTCAACGGTCTCTCATTACATGGCACTTCTACATTTTATCTTGGAGAGCCATTAATAAAATGATTAAACTAATTATTTTTTTCCTAAATATTATTAGTGTAATTCCTGTTAACTCTACTAGATCGCACCACCCATTAACAATAATTTTATCAAAAACTTAAAAATTCTCATAAATAAACACACTCTCACATAATCTATTTCTAAATAAAATTTACTATTGAAAATCATATGAAATTGAAAATAATAATAGTATACAAAATAATAGTCGCTCCTTATTGTTATGTAGTAACAAATACATTATAAAAAATGTTTAGATGTTGGCACCTGGGAATCAAAATATTTGGACTTCTTAATAAAAATAAATGTCAAAGCCCTTCCTACTAATTATTTTCTCTTCTACAAGTGACAATGTGCCCTCTGTCATAGAAATGAAGAAACATTAGAACACTTTCCTATGAATTGTGCCTCACTTCTTCCTTGTTGTACTCTTATCACTAACATGACTCATTCAAACTAACTAGCAATCAACAACCTCATAAAATATATAGAAAGTGGTCCTTTTCCCAATATAAGAATTCTGGTTTGTAAGATGCTATCTAAGCTTTAATCCCACATTTCACAATATTAAATCATTCTTTTTTAAAAATTAAATAATATTAGGATCAGAGATCAAACCTATACATCAGCTGATTATTTTGCAGCTACGTGAAATCTGATTTCATTAACAGCAACCCAATGATTTGGCTATTGAATATACTACTTAATATGCATTAGATATAGAGTGATTATTTCTCAATTATATGACCATCTATCTTATTGTTTTTCTACTTGGAAACTCATTTGTTTCAATAAGACTTGTAAATAATCTCCAATGTATATAATAAAACTAATAAAGTTAATTTAAAACTAATTAATCACTACTTATATACTAATACCAATAACTCTTAAATTATATTACTATAATGTTATAACAAAAACATGGTAGGCAGTAATAAAACTGAATATTTTTTAAGAAATAGCTTTTCTGTGGATGCTTTCATTATGAGTCATATATTACATTAGCTCAGAATAGAAAATCATTCATAGTTAAATTAATTTTAGTACCTACATATTTTTAATCAGGAAATGACTGACAAATGAAAGCAATTATTACATTGAAAGAATAACTATTTTATTTCTTATATTATTATGAATAAGAGCATGTAAGCACTCTTCCTTACCTGTTCATTTGCAAAAATATAAAGCTCACTGCACTAATTTTAGAGGAACCTCCTTCATAAGTTGCATCAAACATTAAACACTTTTAACAGATTGGATAGACTTGATTCTTATTTATGTTGAGCAGATTTTTCTTGCTTTATTTTAAAATGTAAAAAATAAAGTACATACAACTATTAGACATATTTTGTAAATGATAAAGACAAATGTAATATATATTATAACAGTAGTTACATGGCACACAGTAACATAGTGTGTGTGCACGTTTATATATAAAGTTGAAAGGAAAAATAGAAATAAGCAGAGACAAAAATTTTGTAGATATTTTCTTCATTTCCCTGAAATAATCTTAGTAAAAAAATAAATAATTTTGAATTTAAAATACAATTTTATTATAAATTAAACATTTAAAAAGGTCTAGTAAATATTGTTATTGCATTCTGATTTAGAAATTAAAATAATTGTAAACATTTCTATTATCTATTTTTTAAAATCTTTGTAAATCATACTTTAATAAAATTCCAAAGCATTAATCTAATTTGAAATCAACTTTTTGCAATCAAGAGAGATAAGAAAATCAGATTTTCATTAAGAACAGTTTTAAATTAATGTACTTTTATCACCCTACCATAAAAAGGGTGGATATAAAAGCAGTAGTAGTTTTGTTGGTTTCAAGAGTTAGTTGGCCAAATAGTTTTTCTAGTTGCAATAGTGATTTTCCAGAGAGAGAATGATCATGAAATAATGGAAGGCAAGACAGTAGATACAGTGGCAGCTAGTTCATGATGGTGGAGTTTGAATTCATTTGGGGGAAAATGGGTCATGTCCAATGTTGAAATTCATACTATGAATGTGGACAAAACAGCTGCTTGCTTGAAGTCTATCCAATTCTAGACAGAATGTAGAAAACTGCAGACTAATAATTACCTGGACTATACCTATCCTGATGATGACACCAAGAGAACCTCAGCTTCTGAAGAATTACTTATACATATGCTGATGTATCTATATGCAGAGATGCACAAATTAACATATATACATGAAGCATAGCTGGTGAGTTGTTTCTAATAATTCATTAAATTGACATTTTAAGAATGATATGCATAAACAAGGCAAAACTCTCCATACAGTAGTGCCACCCTGTGCCAACCAGAGTAATCAATGGATGCCAGAAGGCTTGTGCATAAAATCCCTATCTAGTGCCTATTCATGAGAGCACTGCACCTATATTGTAGGGATCCTAAGATCTAGGTGCAGTGCTCTCAGATTCAAGGCTCCTCACTGATGAAGGTCACAAGCCAGAAACTAGTCTGGGGATATTGGATGAGTAGGCACTAGCTAGGGATTTTATGCACAAGCCTTATGGCATCCATTGATTACTCTGGTTGGCACAGGGTGGCACTACTGTATGGAGAGTTTTGCCTTGTTTAATAACAATTATGTGCTAATATAAGAGATAGTGATCATGTAATGATATGTATATATAGAACGATATTATTTTAAATCATTTATTGAAAAAAAGACATTTAAAATTTAAAGACATTTATAAGTAATCAGTCAACAGTTACCTGGTAAAAATTGATTTTATTTTGAAAAAAAAAAAGAAAAAAACTTTTTATGAAAGAATTTAATAACTGATTCATGTTTTTTAAACAGATATATAAATGAATTTTATATTTATTCAAAATGGAATTAATTATAAAAGATATTAATAATTTTATTTTGATGAATTGAAATAGGTTAATAAATTTCATCAATTGTACTTGCACATCTGTGTACAAATACTAATGGCATGCCATATAGACAGTATAGATAAATTTTAGTCATGTAGTTTTTATTTTATGGCAAGTCACATATGTTCAGAAATTATTATGCCACAGACTGTATGAAAATGAATGCATGTCAGATAGATGCTTATATGTAAATTTTAATCATTCATTTTATTATTTATGACAATTCAAATATGTTCAGAAATTATTAAGCCATATGTCTGTGTTCTGACTGTGTTTTAAGCAAAGGTATTGGAACATATATATATATATATAAATCACAATCTAATAATTTGAATTTTGTATATTAATCAAAATCAAAAGACTTATGTGTATAGCCATATTTTGGACACCATAATGTTATTTTTTATATATTGTTGTTAATAAAGTATTTTAGTATTCAAATTATTCCAGTGAACTTGATTCTAAATAGTTTTTAGAATATTATATATTGCATCATTTCTTGATCACAGTAACAGTTATAGAGCTTATGTACTCTGAACTAGATTCATGAATAATGTTCTGATATATAAAAGGGGATGTATTTTAGTGCTTATAGGCATACAGCTGACATTATCCTGGTTTGGCACTAAGAGTATATGCTTTAAAGTCCATGCACTACATGTTATTTAGTTTAGTATTTATCAAAGTTTATAGTTGGTCAGTACACTAATGGTACTAAAGAGCAAGAGCATATCCCAGTTATTATTGCTTTTATGGTTACATGTATTCTAATGCATAAGCTTTTAGATTGTGCGGCCAGATTATGTTTAAATAAATGCTCCAAGCTAGCAAAGGCTAAATAGTGGGCCTGGTCTACAATAGAGCCATTTCAAATCCAGTCACAAGATTGGCTGTTGATTTATTTTGATTGATCATTCATGATGATGAATTAGTGCTTATACTTGAGTATTACTTATACTTACTTATACTTATTGATAAGGCTGGTGAATGTAGTTATTATGCTTATAGTTACTCTAAGGAGTTAACTGGGCTGATCTGTCAGAGAGATATTAAGATATCTCATGCTCTTGTAATATATAACATTACTGATATATTTTTTGATATTAAACATTACTTTAACATCTTGCTTAAATATTATACTTTTTCATAAATTTTATATTTTGTATTATGACTTGGTGATGATGATTTCCATCACTCCAGCTCACTTCTAATATTAATCCATTTTCTAATATAATCCATTTTCTTATAATATATATATATATATATATTGTGACCCTCAGCTTTTGCATTAAAGGTGAATGCCAAGTTTTATGATGACATATTAAAAAAATAATAATAATTTAATTTCACAATAACTAAACTTTGTTGTTTGATAATAATTAAGTGTTTATACAACTAATTAGCCATTTTAAAATGGCTATTATAATATCCATAGCTTAAAAATAGTCCTTAAGTGTAATTTCATAATGTTTAATATATCATAAGTAACTTTTATAATTTTAGATATTTATTCAGAGTTATTAATGACTTAAAATATTAATAAGTATAATTTTAGAGTACTAAAGCTGAAATTGTCCTAATGTAGTTGTATATTTATTAAATTTAAATATCAGAGAAAAACTTTAAAATGAGTTTAAATTTAAATTAGGTCCTAAATATTTAATTAAGTACCAGTAAAGAGTATTAGTTAATTTTAATAGTGTTGTAATATAGTTTTAATTAGAGGATTCTAAAAGTTTAGCTGATTAAAAGTGTGCTATTTTAAAACTAGTAATTAACTCCTATAGTAAAATTAGCATTCTTAAATAAAAAAATTACTAGTATGTGTGATGTACATATGTGAAGCTAGTCAATATTTTTTTTAAATGTTTCCTGGTTAAAGATTAATGCTTAAAGTTATGTTAAAATCATTAATATTTGAAATGTCCTTATTTTAAAGGTAATAAAAACATTCTGAGACCTTACAAATAAAAAAAAAAAATTTAAAATAAATATTGTTAACAAGATATTAATATAAGTTTATTTTATTAAATAATGCAAATCATTAATGTGTTTAAAAAATGTATTTTTATTACAGTAATAGATTTTAATATTAAATAACTTGTTAAGTATTTTATTTAAAGATGATATAATTTTCAAATTAATTACATTATTATAATTTCTTCTCTAGATGATTGTCTCCAGAATGTTCTGGAATTATGCTAATTGCATTTATTTTTAGAACTTTGCAACAGATATTAGAAAAGTTTTAACCTACAGTTAATTAGGTCAATTGGGAATGTACTTCGATAGTGAATCACAACAATCAAAGGCAATCATATGACTTACCTTATATAAGTCAGATGTGAAACAGAATCTGAGGTTCAAATTATGTTTCACAGTCCTATTCTATCCCTCACCAACAAATTGGATTCAAATCCCAGTCCTACGTATATATACGCACCTATTTGTTTCAATTTTTTTTAAAAATTGTAGTCAAAATAAATGTTAACAAGAGATTTAATAATCTTAAATTAAATAAATCAATAATATTTCATATAATTTTAATAGGTCTTATATGTGTGTAAATCACATGTATATATTAAAAGTGATGAGGGATTAAGTATAAATTAATATTTAGGTTTGTATATGTTATGTGAAAATGTATATTTAAAATTGTATGTACTAAAAATTATGTATGTAATGGCGGGTGGAATAATGCAATCGGCTTGGTAAACCAAAATCAATTAGCATGATTAAATTATAATCTCTACTAGAAAATTAAATAAATTTCAATAACAAAACTTATCATTTGATAAAAGTCTATTTCTGAGTCAGAAATAAATTTAGAACAATTGTTTCAAAAATACTAATCCGTTTGCATTGTTTTACACTACCTGATTAACAAAGGAGAAATTCCTTACTAAAAGCTGTTTTGCAATATTATTTTATAGCCGCAGGTATTACAACTTAATAACATTCCTTAGATAAACGAGTCATATAAATAGGACCCAAAATTCAATCATCAGGGGAGAGTACGTAGATTCATAAGGCATCCGCCGAATGAATCTACGTCACTCAAATTTTTCAAGAAATATCTTTTCTCCAAGACCAGGCCAACTCAACTCCAGCCAGCCTGCCACTAATGATGAACATCTGCGAACCTGCTGCTATACCGTGAAAACCAACCGGTGATTTGCTACTTGCTTTCCAAAGGTAACGCTATAAAGTGCCACCTTTATGAACTCAGAACTTTCTCCTAATATGAAAATTTAATATTAATTATTTGTAACTTTTATAGTCTATTTTATTCTATAACCATTTTGATTAGCCTCGTAATTTCTTTCACTTTTAATTTAATGCGGCAATTATTTTATTAATATTTTGTCTAATATATATATATTTTAAATGCTAAATGATATTTCAATGAACTCCCACCCTCGCCAGTATAGTTATTTTTACCTTAGCTCCTGCATTAGATAGGAGTAACACTTAATTAATTAGTTTGTTTTACTTTTAAAACTATAATGCTTGCTAGGTTGGGAGAAGATTATTTTAAAAAAATGTTTTTTTTTCTAATTATTATACTTTTTGCGTAAATAACAGAGGGACAAATAAAGTTTCACCTTTGATTAGTTTACAATTTATACAATGTTGATAATCTTCGTAAGAGTGCAATATTAATGCAAACAAATATATTAACTATATATATTACTTTTATGTCTTTATTCTCACCCATCTAAGCATATATAAATAAATATTTTTCTTAAAGCACACCTTCGACTTACTTGTATACTATGTTATACGTATGTGGAATTTTATTAAATAAATGGAATGAAAGGGGGGAGGGGATTTATAACTTTTGTTGGTATTAAAATATTTTTCTAATAATATCTTTAAACTTCGTTTAATAAATACGATCATACCATTATCTTTGATGTTATTATTATAGGTTGTAAGCTTAATTACATATATTTGACTAGTTATTAGTCCATCCCAAAGCGTTGTTAGCATAGGCCACTCTTCATGTTTTAAGCTTTATCTAGAGACGCGCGTCGGAATGCCCGAGCCATCTCATCTTTGTTTCAGGTCGCAAACAGGGCGATGAATGTCCCTGGACCATATATATATACTCGTGCAACGAGAGCAATGCATGGGAAAATTCTGGCAAAGTTCGGTCCAGTGCATCTCCGTCCGAGGACCCTTTGTCAACCGATTCCGCAAAATGTGGGGTGGCAAATCGGTTAGACTGTTTCTTCTATTAATCTGATAAAGCACCTCAAAGTACTGGATCCGCAAATATTCGGCCATTATGCTAACACCGCGTCACTTTATATTAGATCCCTCTTTTCAAAAAGCTCAAGCCTATAAATATCTGTATCTAATGTTATGTTCTAATTAAACGTATCTCATAAATTTAAATAACTTTTGATGTGTCGCGTGACGACTCTATATATATAATTTAGAGAAATAATTCCACATACGTTCAGTAAATAAATCTTTATTAAAAATTATATTTTCTTATATATATTAAACTTATGATAGCTTGGTCGGTTAATCAACCGACAATTATGTAACCCATTCTGGGATCAGTCAAGGTGGTGTTTTCGTTTGTAATTCGGGTGAATCATTAAAATTGTACACTTTATAAATGCGCTAGATTAATTGAAATGTCATTACGCCGCATCAAAATTCTTCCAAACTTATTTGTAAATACTTTTGCTCAAGTGCAAGTAAGCACAAAATAACTTATTTGTAATACGAGGCTAATCACCTTTTAATATAATTCAAATGTATATATTTTTTATTTCTATTTGTTCGTTATTAAATATAAATTTAAAACTAAACATCTGATCATTGCTCATTCTTTAGTTAATTGATTTAGTTAAATTTTAAATGTCATGATTGGTGGAATGATGTAAGATCCCACTAAAGTTAAGCATAAGTGTTTGTCGGTTTTAAAATGTATATACGCATTTGTCTTGATTTTTCCCCTGAGTCTCTTTGTTTCTCCGATGTGCGATGTCGGCCGGTGGTAAATTAAATACTCTAGTATCATCGGATTTGTTGCTCATAAGCTAGTAGATCTGGAATCTGGGCATACAGGGCAGAGTTCATGATTGTTCCTGACATATGTATCTCGCACCTGATTGGACTCGAGGTACTTTTGCCAAGATGCTAGGTCTTGTTATGTGGACAGACAATTCCGACCGGTACAGAGATTTTTTTTTTTCCTCGGGTTTGGACACCCAAAAATCGTGGGGCCTGTTAATTATTCCCACACCCTGAATAATTCATTAGCTATATGTGTATAATTTGTTATATACAATTTAATATGTACATAATTTTTCAGAATAGAAAATGATTTGTTTTGCCATATTCATTTTATAAAATCAAATACTGTTTTGATAATAAAGTAAAGAGTAATACCATGTTTTCCATCCATA
Organism: Epiperipatus broadwayi; assembly: GCA_028023455.1. NCBI lineage: Eukaryota > Metazoa > Onychophora > Udeonychophora > Euonychophora > Peripatidae > Epiperipatus > Epiperipatus broadwayi. Next base: position 1,676,690 of record JAQFVV010012577.1, on the reverse strand, counting down.
ATCTGTAAATTTTTTGATAAACTGATTAAAATGGGTAAATAGATTGTGGAAAATGTGAAAGTTGTTTGAACTATATTAATGTATATGTAAGAGTTTTTTTACCTACCCGAGTTTTGTTAATGTAGATTTTTTTTTTTTTCAACTTCTCTCCAGATTTTTTTTCTCTGTCTTTTCCAATGGTGTATAGTACTATGTAATGTATATAGAAGTATATGTGTGTAAAATCTATGTACTTGTATATGTAGCGCTGCATATATATGTGCATAGGTGTGTATGTGCGATATGTAGGTACAGTGTTGCTTGATATATGTTAGATGTATATGAACATATGATGTACAGTATGTGAAGATAGAGAAATGTAGAAATATATTTTATATAAAAGTAGTGAAAATGGAAGTTTGAAAATGTCATAGACATGTAAAGTTTTTTTTGTATTTATGTACTGTTTATATGAGCAACACAGATTTTTTTTGGTGTATATTATGAAATTAAAAATTTAAAGCACAGCTTAAAAATATATGTGTATATGTGTAGGAAAAAAAAGATAAAATCATGTAATAGTGGATCTTAATTGAAAATCATGTGCATGGGTTCAAACTTGTATCTATATGTAATCATAATCACACTCCATTTGGCTGGCGCCCGGTAGTAATACCATTATAAATTTTGCCAATGGGTGGTGGAGTGAATACATTAGATGTTATAGCAATGATCAGAATTTGAAACAAATATGATAGTCACCCAATAGATCTTGATGTTATATATAAGAATGTTACTAATGAATTATGTCTGTTTCAGGTGCAAAGAAACAACCATAACCCAAAAGAGAAAGCAGAGTAAAGGTAGCAGGGTAGAATAGAGTGATGAAGTGGGGGGAATGGTGCATACCCCTTTCAAAATATATGTAGACACACACACACACACACAAAGAATTGAAACTTTCCATTTATTTGTTTTTGCTTAAAGGTGCATGCACATTTTGGAAAACATATAATGATCGGAAATTTTGTTTATAGGAGAATTTATTATGATAGAGTAAGTCATAATGAACAATCTTATCCACTTAGTACTTAACCAAACATGGTTGTTTCATTGTCATTTGGATGGGCAAGTAAGGTTTTTTTTTTAATATTTTTTTTTTATCAAGTTCATGAAAATGAAACGGAATCTGAGGTTCAAATTACGTTTCACTGTCCTATTCTATCCCTCACCAACAAATTGGATTCAAATCCCAGTCCTTACGTATATATACGCACCTATTTGTTTCAATTTTTTTTAAATATTGTAGTCAAAATAAACATTAACAAGAGATTTAATAATCTTAAATTAAATAAATCAATAATATTTCATATAATTTTAATAGGTCTTATATGTGCGTAAATCACATGTATATATTAAAAGTGATGGGGGATTAAGTATAAATTAATATTTAGGTTTGTATATGTTATATGAAAATGTATATTTAAAATTTTATGTATTAAAAATATGTATGTAATGGCGAGTGGAATAATGCAATCGGCTTGGTAAACCAGAATCAATTAGCATGATTAAATTATAATCTCTACTAGAAAATTAAATAAATTTCAATAACAAAACTTATCGTTTGGTAAAAGTCTATTTCTGAGTCAGAAATAAATTTAGAACAATTGTTTCAAAAATACTAATCCGTTTGCATTGTTTTACACTACCTGATTAACAAAGGAGAAACTCCTTACTAAAAGCTGTTTTGCAATATTATTTTATAACCGCAGGTATTACAACTTAATAACATTCCTTAGATAAACGAGTCATATAAATAGGACCCAAAATTCAATCATCAGGGGAGAGTACATAGATTCATAAGGCATCCGCCGAATGAATCTACGTCACTCAAATTTTTCAAGAAATATCTTTTCTCCAAGACCAGGCCAACTCAACTCCAGCCAGCCTGCCACTAATGATGAACATCTGCGAACCTGCTGCTATACCGTGAAAACCAACCGGTGATCTGCTACTTGCTTTCCAAAGGTAACGCTGTAAAGTGCCGCCTTTATGAACTCAGAACTTTCTCCTGAAAATATGAAGAATTTAATATTAATTATTTGTAACTTTTATAGTCTATTTTATTCTATAACCATTTTGATTAGCCTCGTAGTTTCTTTCACTTTTAATTTAATGCGGCAATTATTTTATTAATATTTTGTCTAATATATATATATATTTTAAATGCTAAATGATATTTCAATGAACTCCCACCCTCGCCAGTATAGTTATTTTTACCTTAGCTCCTGCATTAGATAGGAGTAACACTTAATTAATTAGTTTGTTTTTACTTTTAAAACTATAACCCTTGCTAGGTTGGGAGAAGATTATTTTAAAAAAATGTTTTTTTTCTAATTATTATACTTTTTGCGTAAATAACAGAGGGACAAATAAAGTTTCACCTTTGATTAGTTTACAATTTATACAATGTTGATAATCTTCGTAAGAGTGCAATATTAATGCAAACAAATATATTAACTATATATATTACTTTTTATGTCTTTATTCTCACCCATCTAAGCATATATAAATAAATATTTTTCTTAAAGCACACCTTCGACTTACTTGTATACTATGTTATACGTATGTGGAATTTTATTAAATAAGTGGAATGAAAGGGGGGGGATAAACAACTGACTAATTGTATACTATGTTATAGTATGTGGAATTTTATTAAATAAATGGAATGAAAGGGGGAGGGGATTTATAACTTTTGTTGGTATTAAAATATTTTTCTAATAATATCTTTAAACTTCGTTTAATAAATACGATCATACCATTATCTTTGATGTTATTATTATAGGTTGTAAGCTTAATTACATATATTGGACTAGTTATTAGTCCGTCCCAAAGCATTGTTAGCATAGGCCACTCTTCATGTTTTAAGCTTTATCTAGAGACGCGCGTCGGAATGCCTGAGCCGTCTCATCTTCGTTTCAGGTCGCAAACAGGGCGATGAATGTCCCTGGACCATATATATATATATATATACTCGCGCAATGAGAGCAATGCATGGGAAAATTCTGGCAAAGTTTGGTCCAGTGCATCTCCGTCCGAGGACCCTTTGTCAACCGATTCCACAAAATGTGGGGTGGCAAATCGGTTAGACTGTTTCTTCTATTAATCTGATAAAGCACCTCAAAGTACTGGATCCGCAAATATTCGGCCATTATGCTAACACCGCGTCACTTTATATTAGATCCCTCTTTTCAAAAAGCTCAAGCCTATAAATATCTGTATCTAATGTTATGTTCTAATTAAACGTATCTCATAAATTTAAATAACTTTTGATGTGTCGCATGACGACTCTATATATATAATTTAGAGAAATAATTCCACATACGTTCAGTAAATAAATCTTTATTAAAAATTATATTTTCTTATATATATTAAACTTATGATAGCTTGGTCAGTTAATCAACCGACAATTATGTAACCCATTCTGGGATCAGTCAAGGTGGTGTTTTCGTTTGTAATTCGGGCAAATCATTATAAATTGTACACTTTATAAATGCGCTAGATTAATTGAAATGTCATTACGCCGCATCAAAATTCTTCCAAACTTATTTGTAAATACTTTTGCTCAAGTGCAAGTAAGCACAAAATAACTTATTTGTAATACGAGGCTAATCACCTTTTAATATAATTCAAATGTATATATTTTTTATTTCTATTTGTTCGTTATTAAATATAAATTTAAAACTAAACATCTGATCATTGCTCATTCTTTAGTTAATTGATTTAGTTAAATTTTAAATGTCATGATTGGTGGAATGATGTAAGATCCCACTAAAGTTAAGCATAAGTGTTTGTCAGTTTTAAAATGTATATACGCATTTGTCTTGATTTTTCCCCTGAGTCTCTTTGTTTCTCCGATGTGCGATGTCGGCCGGTGGTAAATTAAATACTCTAGTATCATCGGATTTGTTGCTCATAAGCTAGTAGATCTGGAATCTGGGCATACAGGGTAGAGTTCATGATTGTTTTTGACATATGTATCTCGCACCTGATTGGACTCGAGGTACTTTTGCCTAGATGCTAGATCTTGTTATGTGGACAGACAATTCCGACCGGTACAGATGAGACATATGCACATGTATTCTATCTATCTTATCCTATTCAGTCCAACCACCTATTCATATAAATGTCTAACATTTTAATTTTTTTTAAAACTAATTTTATTTTGATAAGTTAGTATAATGCATTGTTAAAAATCAATATTTATCCACACTATTCTCAACTGAAATCTTTCAATGTTTTATTTTTTCAACAAGTATTGCATTGTGGGAAATTCTACTATGAATATTTCAAGGATGGAATTGTTTTCCTTAAAATTCATTACAATAATAGAGCATAATCAAAGGTATTATCCCTGCTTTGTAAAAACATTGTTACTTTCCCTTTTTATACCATATTTAAACATTTATTTAGAATGGATAATTTCCAATTATCTGTAAAAACTTTTAAAATGTTTTCCTAATATTAAATAAATTGTATTTATTCTTCTAATGAACTTTATGTAACTTTTATATTTAAAGCAAATTAAATATTTTGTCATGTTTCAAATATGTTCTCTTCCTGTATAATTTTTTTTTATGAAATAAAGACTATTTAACCAGGAATTGTAGGACCTTCTGAGTGATAAAAGAATGACATAAATGCTACATTTTAAAAATATTAAATTTTAATTGCCATGAGATAAATGAATAGTTGAAAGGCTTTATTATGCATTTGTTTTATTTATAAAACTTATGTATAAATATATAAAATGTGCTAAAATGCACAAACTCACAAATCTGAAGACAAAGAAATCTTAGTACTGTAGGTTGATATAAACTAAATATATGTATCTAAGTATGTGATTAAGCAATGCCAGAATGAAATATTTGTTCTTCAGAATTAAATTATATTTGAATAGAAGCTCAACTTTTGATTTTATGCTGATTTAAAAGGATGCTACTAATAAAGGTTGTATATTTAGTTAGTATGCCTTACTACTTTAAATGCTTTATTAAAATATATATAATGCATTTATCTATTGTTAATATTTGCAAGAAGTTAATTTCTCACATCAATGGGCATTATCAATAACAATGTTGTTATATTTTATTGCCAATATAGTTTATAATTTGTTTTATGATATCAAGCATATAATTCGTTATTTAGCTACACCCCTGTTCTCTTCTGATGATTTATTGTGATTATTGACAAAGTCTTAGCTCATTTTTGTTCTCATGTGTAGATGTTTTCCTTGAGATCATGCCATCATCTATTTTTTGCCTTTGCTTTCATATTCCTTTATGTCGATTTTCTTTGTGATATATTTATCAATAAGCCATGGATAGTGTACTACCATGACTTTATTCTGGCATTTGATAATTTTTAAAGATACTACATAATGCCACTCTTATCTTCAGCTACATTCTTAGTTTATCTGTGTGTCATTTTCTTTTGATGTGTAGATCTTGTAGTTGTGTTGAGCTAGCCTGTTGGAATGTTAAATCCGATAATGTAATATTAAATTGAAAATTGTATATATGGCTACATAAAATAGTATATATCTTCTTCAGCATTAATCATCAACTAAGGATTGGTAAGATTATATTTTACTTAAAGTTGTGAATATTTTTATCTAGAGACTTTGTAATTGTAAAGCAGGCTATTAAATGAGATAACTTGTTTCTAAAAGTGTGAAAAATAATTTTCCTTCAAATTATTTTTTTTTAATTTTGTTTTGGGAAATCATTTTAATAATTTTGTAATCCATGAATGATAAACAGCTTGATATTTATCTATTGAATGTTGTTAGTGTTAATAAATAATAGTTTTATTATAAAATTAAGTTTATTTGCATTTTATCATCATCTGAAATCTTTCAAAAATCTAATAATAATATTTTCCATACAATTATATTTGTTTATTTATGCATTAAGAGTACATGAATACAAAGAATTTAGTATGAAAGTCACTTTATTTAAATTCAAACATCTAAAATACAAGGAACTAAATCCTTTATGTTGCTTTTGCAAATTAAAAATAAATCCTAAATATGATATAGAATAAAATATCTTTATATAACAACAAAATAAAATAATATATGACAAAAGCTGTAATATAATAAATAATACAAATCAATATAAATTTTTATATCATTCTTATAAAAATCCATATTTATTTACTAAGGTAAAAACTCATAAAGAGAATAATCCATTGAGATTATTGTTTAATTTTACTGATTTTATTCTACAGAAATTTTATAAGTATTTAAATAAGTGGATGGTAAATTAAACATTATTGGTTATGGGAAGTTTAGCATTAAAAATACAGAGACTATTATAAATAAGTTAAATATGACAAAATTGAATAGAAACCAAAGTATATTTGTAATGGATATTGAGAAGATGTATCCTAGCATTTCAAGAATAAAAAGTATAGAAATATTAATACAGAAGTTATATATGTATATTAATGATATAGAGGTAATTAATATTACAGAAAAAGGTTTAATTTCAATATATAATAATTTATATTTTAAATATAATAGTGAATATTGGAGTATACATAAGGGATGGGTAATGGGGTGTGCAATTAATGGATTAATATCATCAATATTTATCAATGAAATGGAAATGAAAATTGTTAATAATAGAATAGAAAAATCAAGATATAATACTGAACCAGATTGATATCTGATTCAAGGATTTTACTGTCAAAATTAAAATCTTAATTTTTGTTAAATCTTATCTAATGTTAAAAATTTTTTTTATTATTATTTAAAAAGAGTAAGTGTATTAAAACACCTACTCGTTTATATTTAAAATAGATCGTTTTAATGTTTTTAAAATTGTTTTTAAAATAGTTTTCTTATACCGCTTGTTTTTACTTTTTTAAAATCAATTTGATTTAAAAACAAGCTGGCTAGCTAATTACATTCCTGTTGCTTTTATTTTAACTATTGTAAACTCATTCTAAAAAGCAGAGATTTGATTTGTGTTGTTGTTTTTGTTTCAATAATCCCTGGGTAGAATTCTTAGATTAGATTGAGCTGGAGATTAATATTTGCCCTGCCTTAGGCATAGAATTCAACAACAAGGAAAGTGTTTTGCAGGAAATGTAAGAGGTATAAATAGCCCCATTTATTTGGAGTAGTTACTTATTCTTGACTAAACAAGTTGTTTCCCAAGTGAAAATCAGAATTGTTTTACGTACTTTGATTGCAGCCTGTTGAGATCCAGAGTTTTGGTAGCAGTTCAGACATTTAATTTCTTCAAAAAAAATTCACAGATGTCAAATAATGTACGTGTTGTCATCACCAGAATGGCGTGCTAACTTAACAAAGGATGGATCCCTAACTTCCAAATCTGCTCCAGTAATGCCATAAACCTCTAGAAGAAGCCGGAACCTCTTTACATCTACCTTGCCATTGTCAAAGAACCTGAAAATGAACTAGAATAATAGTGCACACTCTACTTGAACAGTATGTTACCGTAAGATAAAATTTTCTTTTATTCTTCCCAGGGTAAATTTCTTTTAATTAAATCTCCGCTCAATCTAATTATAAATCTGTATTCCTAAGCAATATTTAGCCTCATACTTAATATTTATTGTGTTTTCCTATATTTTGTAATGTGTGTCTTGGAATCTTAGTTTTAAGATTCCAAATTTGCTTTCAATTTTTTTGTTTATTGGAGAGTGACTAGTGAGTTTTTATATTTATATGCCTAACTTTTTTTATAAATGCTTTAGCAGTCATGTATATTTTAAGTACTTACCCTGTAGTTATTTTTTTGTAGCCAATAATTGATTTTAAATACTGTGTTTGTGCTTTTGCGAACCACCAAAATCTTTTGGCTGGTGACTTTATTTTACTAGTCTTCCGCAGGTAGGAATTTCGTTTCTTCATTTCTTGTGTTCCTAAAGCGAAACTAGAATTGTTTTTCTTTGTAATTTTATAAGTCGCCAGCGGGAAGATAATATTTATCACTTTGTAAATTACAGGTGAGAGAGACTTTCATTCTGCTAAAGTATTTAAAGCTTTAATATTTTCATACTCATGTGCACTCTCCGATAGATTTATTTTGTATTTACGTGTAGCTTAAAATTTATCAGAGCGTGTACTCAGAACTTGTTTCATAAATTTATTGCTTAATTATCATTATTTGTAATTCATTTTCTTTAATTGGTGGGGCAGATGTAACTGGTTTTTTAATGATTTACTTGTCTTCTATTGAGACCTTTAATTATGATTCTTAGAGTAGTTTTTGCCAATCGTTTGGCTGGGATTCACCAGTTTTAATTGGTTTCCTTTCATTTTAAATCATATTTTTCGGTTGTTCTTGGGTTAAATCAATCACCTTTATTTTAAACATAATAATAGGTGCAGCTTCTACTGACACATGACATTCATGGTCCGACATGTTTCACAGGCCTCAGAAAGCTCACCAACGCTGATTTCATTGATTTATTTCAAGAATGTATTGTTTAAATATTTGAATGGGAAAACCAATGTTTGGGTGAATCCTCTGCTGAATGAAATTTGCTTCCTCCCTTTATAATTTGTTATTGGAAGATCAGTCAGTCTGCCAGAGCCTTGCGTTTAGTCTTTCTGGTACATGCCTGAGCTAACCCTATTTATTGTGTCATAAACTGATACTTAACAATTTATTTTCTCTTAAATAAAACTTTTAAAATATGTTTAAACTTAATTTGGCTGACGTTTGTCTTGGTGCTTTTATTTCTCAATTGTCTAAACAATTTTAAGATCTCTTGTTTCTCCCTGAGCTTTAGTCAGTGCAAACCATCATCATCATTCATTCTGATCACAGTAAATAAATTTTTCAGATAGGTAGTGATCTGGTGGCACCCTCTGTGTCAGAATAGATTGAATGTCCAGTACAATACATTACTTTAGATATGTTGATAATATATTAATAATTGGTAAGAAAAAGTTATAAAGAAGACTTATAATGAAATTAATAATAATATGGATAATATAAAATTTACAATCGTAGTAATTGATGTTAAAATAAAGTATTTAGACATAGAGAGAGAGAGAGGGAGAGGTAGATGATAATAACATAATTATATTAAAACACTTCATTAAAGAAAATAATTTAAGAAAAATTACTTCTATGGATTCACAACAGGCATAGATACAAAAAATGGCAGTTATTAAAAAATTTAAAATTAAAAATGACAAATATAACTTGGATAGAAAGATAGTTACTTTACAAAAAGAGCAATTTATAAAATTGTATTCTAGTTACGGATATAATCCTAGAAGTATTAGAAATATATTCTTTAATTATAGGTAATAATAGTGAATCAGACAATATAAAATGGATAAAACTTTCATATGTTTCTAAAATTTATTATATATTTTTAAAACATAAAAATAAAAATTATATAGATAAAAATATTAAAATTGGATGGTCAAAGCAAAAATCTTGACATATTAGTAGGGAATTATAAAATAAAAGATATAAAATATAAAAAGGGTATAGTATATAAAATTACTTGTGGGGTTAGCAATATGGTTTATTATGGACATACAGTGAACAATTAGAAGAAAAGGCTAAAGAACATAATAATGCTATTAATAGGAGAGATGACAGATCTGCATTATATGTTCACTATTTAAAATATGTACATAGAATAGATTGTTAGGAATATAAGCCCATTAAATTATATTGAAAAAATTAATAGAAGGAAAATATATGAAACTAATTATATTAATTAGAACAGGAATAATTGTATGACCATTTATAAAACATCAATTAATTTAACTAATAATTGGATAAAGAAAAACGAATGGAGGGTTATATAATATATATTATTATAAAGATATTAAAACAAATTATGCTTGTGTTAATGTTATATAGAGCTGGTAGATGTCACTATGTATGCAATATATGTTGTTCTTTTGTAATTAAATGACCTATTGAAAAGGGCAAAAAATTAAAAATTGCCAAAAAGAGCTTTTATATGTTATGATTATATGATTATATCACAGCTATTGTCATATATTATTTTATTTTGTTGTTATATAAAGATATTTTATTCTATATCATATCTAAGATTTATTTTTTATTTAAATTGTATTACTGATGCTAAAAGAATATCAAAGAGAAAGATTATTTTATTCAACAAAAACAGTAAATTTATTTATCTATTTGGTATAAGATTACTTTAGTCAATTTCATTTATTTTCATAAAGTTGAAAGATCACTTGATTTTATTCATCATTAGGTTAAATGATAAGATTGCTTGGTTTTATTTTAAAAGATTAAAAGCAAACCTATTGGTGTGACATTTTGGGTAACCATAAAATCCTCTATTTACTCATGATAACATGAATGCCATTCCACTATATTATACTTATTTTAAATTTAAGAGTTTTTCTTGTTTCATTTTTATTGTAAATTCTATAATTGTTTAATTCAATAAGGTATTATCTTAAGAATAAGAGTGTCTTATTGCTAATAATGCTTTACTAGAATCTCATTCTTTGCTATGTTTCACAAAATAAACAGAAGCAAAAAAATGAGACCATTCATTATATAAGAACTCTGAGATTTACTTATTTATATAATTATTTAAGAAAGAATTGTTACATTTAAAAAGACCAAATCATTTTAAGAAAGAGTTATGTGGCAAAAATAAAAAAATAATGTGTTAACTTAATAGAAAAAGAACAGTACATTATACCTGATCATTGATGAAAGATAATTGTGATATTTATAAGATTTGGTGGTATTTTGAGAATGTGTTAGTGAAAGATGATTTGAAGGTAACTTAATCTTTTCATGCTATGTGCTTTAAATAATATGTAAGTCAGAATAAGTTTGAGAGAGTTGTTATTTATAAAAGTTTAGTTTTTTAAGAAAAAAAAGAAAATACAGTTAGTCTGGAGAAAAATTAAATCCAGCATCATTCGTAAAGCTTTACGAATTAATTTAAGAGTAATTCAGGGGAGAGAATTTAACTTAGAAAAGTTAAAACTATAAAAGTTTTAAAAATATTTTTTTTTACATGAAATTAAAATACTCTCCTTTCATTTAATTTTAAAAATGAAAATATATGTGTGAGTGAATAAAGATTGTATTTAAATATAAAGAAAATAATAAAATGTGTCCATGTTAAAAATAAAATAAAATATGAAAGTTAAATATAAAAGGAAAGCTCATAATTGAAGTTAAAAAATTTCCTCAAAGATTGCATATACTGATAAGCTACATAATAATGGATTAGCAATGGCTACTAATTAAAATCCATAAACAACAGGATTAATTAAGCACTTCTTAAGAATTTAATCAACAAAAGCAGTGGATGAATTTAAAAACTACTTAAAAAGAATACCAACAAGGTCAGCACATAAATAGAGCCAAAAATTTCATCAGATAGTCATCCACATATCTAGTTTTTCATGTATTTAGATCCAGTCATCTGTAAGATGTAGTTTTTTAAAGACAATGCATTGTTAAGCCAAAAGTCAGAGCATGCGGCCAGCTTCCAGCCTTACTCCGACAGAATATCAGCAGTCTGTCTGATAAAAGCAATGCTCATCTAATAATTTGAAACTGCCAGAATGTCTAACTGCTTGAAAAAGAAGTAGCATGGTATCTGAATCATCAAGAACACAAAAGAGCCCATAATCCAACTTGTTGGTAAAACACACATGCCGCAGTAAAGAGCGAGAAGCCAACACATTTTAAAATCCTATAGGTAATAACATTTCTTATTCCAATTTCTGATATTAATTAAAGTAGTCATTGCAATCTTTGAGTATTCACAGAGTCAGTATAACAAATGAACTCTATAGCCAGCATAAAATAGACTATTTATGTGCAGGTTTAGTGTAATGAACAGATATTGATAGAACTTTCCTAAACAGATAAATAGCCTATGAAAATATATATGTGCATGTTTTAATGCTTGGTATTTATTTATGCTTTATGTTTATATTCCATTACTATTTTATGTTTATTATAACATGTGTATCCGAAATATTATAAAATCATTGTTTATATCAATTAGAAATTTATAATTAGTTTATGGATTATATTAAACATTTTATTTAAAATAAGGTATTTGTATCACTGTCAGTCAATTCTTTAAGTCCATCACTAAGAACAATTTAGCAAAGAAGTTAGACACGTAGTTTATTCCATATTAAATTTGTTTCCACACAGCTAGTTAAGATTTCTTAGGTGCTGAATTAGTTTGCCATCATTCAGGGTATGTTAGTTACTTCTTGTAATTAACTGGCACTTGAAGTTTACTTTGAAACAAAAAAGTGCTTTGAATGACAGGGATTGAATCCAGCAGTCAAGAAGATCTACAACCTTAAAATGTGATCAGAGTTATGTATCTTATATACTATACATTTGGCTTGGCCATAGGTACCCTTTGGATATTATGCTTTTCTGCCTAAGAGATCAGTGTGCAATAATTAAATTGCAGCTGGAGTAGATCGAATTTATAAAAAATAATTTTATAATAGTGTCATATTTCCATAAAAAGAAGTCTACAATTTATCTTACAATTTGTTTATAATGTTTTTATTAAAGAGTAAGTTTGAAGTTTGTTTTACAATTTTGCTTATCACAATTGTATTAAAGAGTAAAATTTTTATTCCACATTTGCTAATCAATCTATCCCCACCCAGTTTAATTTTTTTTTTTTTTTTTTTTTTTATATATATATATATATATATATATATATATATATATATATATATATATATATATATATATATATATATATATATATATATATATATATATAAACTTAATATTTTTATGTGTTAATTTAGATGTAAATTAATTAGTAAATGGAAACTCCATTATATAAATAAAGTGTACTGATATGCAGCAATCAATAAGATCACTTCTATAACAAATTCCCCATGCAGTAGTGCCACCAAAGTAATCAATGGCAGCAAGAAGGTTTGTGCATAAAATTCTTATCTTATCTTTACTCATCCAATATTCCCAGAGTAGTTACTAACTTATGGTTAGCACTGCACCTTAGAGCTTAGGATGTAATGCAACCTTTCATCTGCCACCTTTTATCTTTTTAGTTAATTATAAAACTATGAGTCCAAATAAAAATCCAATAAAGTTTACTTTCTTAGCTCATTTACCATGTCCTACACTTATACAAGCTGTTAAAACAATGGCAATATTCCATAGCAGTTTCAAACTTATGACATTTCATCAGTGAGAAGATTTGTATCAGAGAGTGATGCACTTGACTACTTTCATGGATGAAAGCCATAAGTTAGAAACTGGTCTGGAAATATTGGATGGAAAATCAATGGATAGTGATTATGATGCACAACTATCTAGCAGCTATTGCTTACTAAAGCTTCCACTAGGTGACATTATTGTGAGGAAAATTTTGTTACTGTTTTAACAATTCATGTGAGCTTAAATTTAGAAAAAGTGATTATGTGATGTCTTAATGTGTTTTTTGATGTTTATTACATTTGTAAAGAATGCTGAGTTTCAATTTATTACATATAAATATATCCAAAAAATACTATTATATATATTTTTCTTTTGTATTTATATCAAAAATGTATTTAGCATTAACTACATGCAAGTAATACTTGCTAAATAATGCTTAATTTTCCTGAAGTTTATTAGTTTTTTAATTGCAATTTCATATTTATTTTGTCTTAATTATGTAATTTAAAATATTATTAAGACATTTTAAAATGTTATCAGGATAAACAAGGCAAAACTCTCCATACAGTAGCGCCATCCTGTGCCACCAGAGTAATCAATGGATGCCAGAAGCTTGTACATAAAATCCCTATCTGGCATCCATTGATTACTCTGGCTGGCACAGGGTGGCACTACTGTATGGAGAGTTTTGCCTTGTTTAAAAACAATTATGTGCTAGTATAAGAGATAGTAATCATGTGATTTTATCAGGATATTAGTGATTTGTAAATATGGCATTTGGCTTGAACAAAGTAACAAAAAAACAAATAAATTTCTATCTCCAAATTAAGATAAAGTACAATTAAATCTTTAATTAACTTTCTAGGGCAATGTTATAATTATAGCATTTTAAAATATGTAATTATAGTGTATTATGAAAATAATTGATTTGACTTCAAAAAGTTATTTAATGGTAAGCTTCTCAGATTATATGTTGTTCAAGCAGCCAATTGATAGTTTAATCACTATAACCACACCCAATTAAACAAACTGGGAATATATTTAGTTGCCATTAACTCTTAAATCATCATTCTTATCATTGTACTAAACAATACGAAGTGTTTCAAAAATGATTTTTAAATAACTGCTAAATTATTTTGAAAAAACTTTATATATTTTATAAATAAAATCACTTTTTTTTTACATAAATAAAAATAATTCATACACCAAAAACAAGATAAATTGCCTAATAAACGAAAATAAACGATTCATAAATAAATGTTTGTAAATGTTTTCTCTAAGGAGGGAGAGGTGAGAAAATAGTCATTTGGATATCGGATAATTAAACTAATTGATATTTACAATAATTGTCTGATTTTAACTCTTTTTTAGTTTCAATTACTAATTAAATAACAATTCAATATATTAGCTATAACTGAATAATAAAAAAATGGTTAATTAAAATAAATGAGATTTTTTTATTTTATATTAGAATTTAACCGCTGATGTCCACTAACATTAGATTAGCAAAAATATTAATATGTTATCGATAATTTGGGGAATTTTCAAATGCCAAAACTGTAAGTGAATATAACACTTCAATTTAGTTGGTTAAAGGAAGTCTTTTTTTAAAAAAAATGTTTCTCAACTGGTAATCATTCTAGAAACTCTAAAATCAGAATTCAATTTAAAAATCTTTACAATATAAATAGACTGATGAAAGCTATCTTAAAGAATAAAAACAACTGTAAACTACTATCAATTAAAATCACAGTATTATAAACTTTCTTTCAGGCACAAAACCTAACTTACTGATGCAGTATGTAAGTCAATATTTTCCTATGTTGACCTATTATGAATTAGTTTGTAATTAGCAATCAGTAAGATTTTTTAAACTGGATTATATTTAGTAAATGCAAAGCATCGATGTTCATTATTTATTAAGTTAATCTAAACTTAAGCCTATATATTCAAAAATTGCAGAATGTCAGAGTATATTCATACATGTGTGTATGCGCGCGTACCTGTTGTTTATATCATTGCTTTACTTAATTCATTGGTGGGTTATTATAAAGACTTCTTTTTAAAAAAGCAAATCTAAATTGAATTATTTTTATTTTGTTTGATTAATAATTAATGTCAGCATTCTAACTTGCTGTAATTGTTTCACAAATATATATATATATATTGCAATCAAAAGTAAATTAGAACAAGCATCTTTCCATCTCATTGAACTACTTGATGACGAAATATTAGTTTACAAACCTTTATAATAGTTAAATGCGATCTGTAAATAATTTCAATATTGATGAATTTTCACAAAAATGACAAAATTTAAAATAAGAGTTAATTTAGCTTGCTTACATAAGTTGAAACATAATGTCGTCATGCATATTGAACATTATATGTTATGTGAATCACGAATATTATACAACCATTTATATATAGATAAAGTAAAAGACATTTAAAATAATACACTGCATGTCTGCAGAAGAAAGCGATAATCCTCCTCATATTAGCTAAATACTAGCTGAGGAAAGTTTGTTATTTTAATTTCTTGTTCTACTAGACACTAATTCACTAATTAATTATTGGATGTTTAGTTAAACTACTTACAATGCAGTAAGTAAGAACTAAATTCTAAACCTTATAGGAGTTTGAAAATATCTTTCTCAAGTTTCATTTGGATTTAAACTTTTGATCAGAGACATAACAAGCAAATGAATTGTAAAATATATATCTTGACTTAACTCAAGCAATTGAATTTTTATGGTTTATACATAGATCGATATTAATAGTATTACTGACTGGATAATTAAATGTAGGTCACTGTCTAATTTGTATATAAATTTATTTTTAGTATTTCATATTATATAATATATTGAGATTAATACTCAGCCTAATAGTTACTAAGGAAATGAAATACTCTTAATGCAAATCCCAAGCGGAAACTTTATATAAAAAAAAGAAAGGACAGTTTTCTCTCTTTGCCTCATCTTCTTATATAGAGGTTTATCTGAAGCACTTTGAAAAGAAAGTCTGAATTTACAATCAGATTATTTTTAAAGCTACTTTTAAATTTATTTATATTGTTTTAATTGATATCTGAAAATTTTCAAATTACACATTAAGAATACTAACTCAGGAAGCAAAATATGTAAATCAATTTAAAAATAACCTTAAAAAGTAATATGATTGGTTTAAAAATTTAGGCTTTTTTTTTTCAAAGTGCTTCAGAAAAATCTCTATACCAAAAGATGAGATAAAGAGTGAAGATGTATGTGTTTTGGATTGAGAGTATTTTGTTTACTTAATAAGCCAGTAGTTTGTGTAATAATCTCAATATATTACAAAATTTTAATCACTGGAGATATTTTATATTTTCATATTTCATTCTTTGAGTTGGTATTGATTAAGTGTAAATTAAAAAAAATTCAGAAATGTCAATTAAAACAATATAAATCAATTTGAAAATAGATTTCAAAAGTAATATGATTGGTTTAAAAATTTAGGCTTTCTTTCCAAAGTATTTCAATTAAAAATCCATTCTGTCTTGTGCTTTGAGTACCAAACTCTTCATATAGTAGTGCCACAAAGTGTAAGACTTCATAATCAATGAGTGCAGGATGGTAGTGCATATAATCCCTATCTAATGCCTACTCATCCAAAATCCCCAGACCAGTTTCTAGTTTGTGGCTTTCATCAGTGAGAAGCCTTGGGTTTGAGAACACTGCATCTACATCTTAAGATCTAATGCAACCATTGAGCAGACACTTTTTACCTATTTGGTTAATTATAAAGCTGAGAGCCCAAAATGAATGCACCATAATATTTCCAACCCAAGCTCATTCGCTTGTACAGTCATAAAATTCTGAATTTAGTTCAGCATCTATACATTTTGGTGTTTTTGGTTTTTCAAAAATCACAGTCACCATTATCCCATGGGTATATAAGTATAAAACTATCAAAACATCACATGATTCAAATGCCATATGCTTACACACACTATTAATAAGAGTACTAAACTCTCCAATACAGTAGTGCCACCAAGTGCAAGCCTCCATAATGAAGGGATGCAGGAAGGTTTGTGCATATAATCCCTATTTAGTGCCTACTCATCCAACATCTCCAGACTAGTTTCTAGTTTGTGGCTTTCATCAGTGACAAGCCTTCCAGCAGACATCTTTTATCTGTTTGGTTAACTATAAAGTTAGGAGCCCAACATAAAATATGCCATAATATTTGCAAGCAAAGATCATTTACCTATATAGTCATTTAGTTCCAAATTCAGTTGAGCATCTGTATATTTTGATGTCTTTGGCTTTTCATAAACAACAGTCACCATTGTCCTATGGGCAGGATAGGTATAAAACCATCCAAACATCACATGGTTCCAATTTATATGCTCACACACGCTGTTAATAAAAGTACCAAACTCTCTATACAGTAGTGCTACCAAGTGCAAGCCTTCATAATCAATAGATGCAGGAAGATTTGTGCATAAAATCCCATAATAGTTTCAAGCTTATGGTTCTTATCAGTGAAGAGTCTTGGATGAAAGCCAAAAGCTAGAAACTAGTCTGGCAATATTGGATGAGTAGGCACTAGATAGAGATTTTATACCCAAACTTCCTTTATTGTGAAGGTTTGCACTATATGACACTACTGTATGGAGAGTTTGATACTCTTATTAACAGTATGTGTAAGCATATGACATGGTAATCATGTAATGCTTTGATGGTTTTATATTTATTTAGCCATGGGATAATGGTGACTGTGGTTTTTAAAAAATCAAAACTCCAAATTGTATATATGCTGAACTAAGTTCAATTTTTTATGACCATACAAGTGAATGAGTTAGGGTTGGAAATTTATGGTGCTTTTATCTTGGGCTTCTAGCTTTATAGTTAACCAAATAGTTAAAAGGTGGCTTCTGGAGAATTGGATTAGATCCTAACATGTGGGTACAATGCTTCTTCACAGCTTCTTACTGATAAAAGCTACAAGATAAAAACTAATCTGATGTTGGATGAGTGGCACTAGATAGGGATTTTAACACAAATCTTCCTGCATCCATTGATTATGAAGGCTTGCATTTGGTGGCACTATTGTATGAAGAGTTTAGTACTCTTTTTAACAGCATGTGTGAGCATATGAAATAGTGATCATGTGATGTATTTCATTTATTTAATAAATCAATGTTAATCTCTTTATTTCTGGAGCTTCTGTGTAATAAAAATATAATAGCTAAGCATCTGATGTTTCAGTACAATAACAAGTACTTTCCTCATAGCTTCTTTTTCAAAACAAGACTAATAATTGATACTACATTTAAACAAATCAATGAAGTATTTCCATGCCTTTTGTGTATATAAAATTGCATGTCAAGTTTGTTTATATTTATACATTGGACAGATCAACCATAGAATAAATATAAGAAAGGAAAAACACATATTTGCAGTTAGAGAAAAATCCAATTCATCAGCCATTTGTCCACACATTATATTAACTAACCATGGCATCAATTTTAATACAACAATTATTCTGGCAAAAATAAAACAATATGATCAGAGACTGCAAAATGAAAAGTGTGAATTAAAAAAAAGCAAAAATATTTGGAAAAAGCTATTGTAGGATAAAATATTTTTTAAAACTTCCCAACCAATAGAATTTGAAAATGAGGAGAAATAACAAAGGAAAAAAAAATTTTAAATCTCACCATACACATTCTTAAGATTTGAGAAAGAAGAAGCTCTGATGCATTAGATATTATATTTTTATTAAATGAAAGCTCCTGGAAATAATACTATAAATTTATCATCTATCTGAGAGAATATTAAAATATATATATTTATTTAAGATTTTTACAGTTACATGATGTAAATAAAATAATTTTTGGATCAAACCATATGTTATTTTTTCTTACTTCTCAACATCAACTGTTGTCAAAGTTAACTTTTCAAAGAAAAAAACAATCTCAAATAGTAATGAGATTGAGTATGAAGTGGTTTAGCATTCAGAATATGTGAATTAACAAAATGTTTATTTTCTTCAGTTTCATCATTAATTGTTTACAAATTTATATTAAAAGAAAGAGATAAAATAACTGGTCTCCATAAGTCTGGAATACAACTGGTTTAAATAGAGCTGATGAAGCATGATGTATTCCAGCCTTATGGATACCACATATTTTATCTCTTGCAATAAAAACTTGAAAACAATGGTGAAATTGAAGAAAATAAACATTTTGTTAATTCACATCTGAATGCTACTTCATGCTCATTCTTTATCTCACAGTGAATCTCATTACTATTTGAGATGTAACAGTTTTTCTTTGAAAAATTAATTTTGATAATGATGTATGCTATTTTGTTGAAACATTGGGAAGTAATGAAAATAACATATGGTTTGAGCCCAAAACTACTTTATATATATATATATTGTAACTGCCCCATCGCCGGCTTCTGTACCGAAAGCCCAGTAAAGTCATGTCCTATATATCTGGATGCTTTTGCCATATTCCTACAGTGACATTCTTGTGTTTTGGTTGATGGTTCACTTCTATGAACCTGCTGTGTTCTTGTGTCTGGGGAATTACCTAATGTTCTGTGAAGATAATTTCAAACACATATACACATACGCTTTTATTTATTTTATACATAAATTCAGATTGAATCCAAGTAGTAGGTGCCAGGAGAACTTTTATAAGAGTCCGCCACATATGTGCATAAGCTCACTCAACTATATCACAAAACATGCCCGTGCATCACTCCAGTCGGAAGCAAGAAACGAACACAGCCAATATCATCTTTCAAATTACATCGTATATGTGATCTTTCAGTCACGATCAATCAGCCTTATCATATGAGGGCCCGCCCTATATCCCACAAAATAAATTAATCAAAACTTAATGTTAATTGAAGAAAGCATAATAAACATAAATATAATCAAATCCCAACACCAAAAATATCAAATGCATTCATTCATATACAAACAAATTTGATGGCTCCAGCACTCATTCCCTATTATATAAATTTATGTTGAAATTTTAAGCAATTAATAACAAAAATACTAATTAAATAAATGTTTTATTTTAATCTGTTTAATAACCATTCATGCAGGTATATGACCGGCAAACCAAGATAATTTAAATATAGATTTAGAGGTGACTTTGCACATATTTTAAAGAATGTTAATCTGTAGACAAACTTATTTGGTTAGGTTCTCTAAACATTCATTAATGGTCATGAGTAACTTTATCATTTTAGCTTAATGTTCTTAATAGTTCTTGTTTTTAAAGTTATTTTACTTTGGTGCATAAATGAGTACGATAATTTAAAGATAG
This sequence comes from Epiperipatus broadwayi, assembly GCA_028023455.1. Classification (NCBI taxonomy): domain Eukaryota; kingdom Metazoa; phylum Onychophora; class Udeonychophora; order Euonychophora; family Peripatidae; genus Epiperipatus; species Epiperipatus broadwayi. Next base: position 1,656,155 of record JAQFVV010012577.1, on the reverse strand, counting down.
ATACCTGTGGAACGTAGAAAGACTGTAAGAGAGATCCTGAGCAATGATTTCTTCTTTAATGAAGCATTCTGGCAATTTGCGAGGTGTCAAAAGCATGTGTGGTCCTTAGGTGAAGTTTCTCCAGTGTTACGAGCATTCTAGGGGCAATCAGCTGAGCTGGACATGGAGGTCCGGCGGTCAAGCCACGAATTTTAGGTTCAGCAACGCATCTCCATTATATTTCTACACGAAAGTTAGATTTTATTTCTTCTAATTCTAATTTTTAATAATCCTTAAAAGCGCTGTCCGGCCTTTTTGATCTCTTCCTTCCCACCCTTACACCTTGAATTTTTTTCACCCAATCACTCCCATTCACATGTGAGTCCCTTCATCTTATAGGTCCATCGAGTATTAACTCAATTCAGTGATTTCTGGGATCGTTTGCACCACTTTGGAATTTAACTCAATTTGACCATTTTTTCAGGTATTGTTTCGCTGGAGACAGAAGTCTGAGTTGTACAATAGCAGTGTACACTTTTTCTCACCTCTGTTTCTAAATTCGGCTTATTTTATCTAGGCGTACCAGCACATATCCTGCCTATTGTTTCAATTTCTCTAATTTTACATTTACTAATTACCCCCATTTAAAATAATTTTAGATCGCTTGGAATTTCAGAACATATTGCAAATTAATTAATTCATTTTTCCCTTTTGTTCAACATGACTGAAATGATTTAATAAAAATGTCAAACTTGCGTTCAATCATTCATTTTTATTTAATTAAAAAAATGCAAAAAAAACTTAAAACTAATGATTACAGATTTATTCTTAAAAAAAAAACAAAATAATAAAAAAAACTCTTTTACTTTTTTATTTCAATAAATTTGACAGGTACTCCTATATAGCTGCGATCATGCTTTAGAAATGGCTGTTTCTCATTTATTATTAAAGAAAGACCGCTTTTTTAAAAGTTTTGTTCCTGTCATTCATTTCGTCAATTACATATATGTTGAATATAACCTCATATGCCTGGGTTCAAATCCCATGTAACGCTATTTCGTTACATATCTCCCCGCCCGGTGTAGAGTAAAATCTGAGGTTGCAGGTTTTAGCTCTGAGAAGGAGCCAAGTTATTCGGCCCTCTTCAGTGCCCTTGCATTGAAAGTCCCCTTAATCATTTTTCCTCGTGCCAGTGTTCAATGAATCGACCCAACGTCCTCCTTTCTTCTGTGCGATATGGGTCCCATTATGGAGGCTTTCCTGGCTGTTTGTCTGCGGCTCCACCTTCCCTTAAAATTTGGATCAGATGCTCTGCGGTCAGACTTCTTTTTACAACGACTATTAATGGAGAAAAAACTATCTATAATCTAGGGTCTGCCACAATTGACAACAATGGCCAATGGGTTTCATGCATCCCTGACAGGAGGTATGGGGATGGACCTTTCCGAAGTCCCCTATACAGAATACGATCGATCTCTATCTAAGATTTTGGAAAGTCTGATCCGCCCAGCAATAACAAAGTTTTGGGAAGTGAGCTGGCAAGAACTCTAATGAAATGTGTTGCGTGATTTTTTGCACTTAAGTTGGGCCAGCATCATGTGCCAGCCTTCTCCTGGTCTTACAGAGTACTCCCAGGTCGATTCACCAACACATTGGCTCTACACACTACAGGCTGCTTTGCGAGTGGTTGACCTGTTTGTTTTATATGTTACACCCTAGGCTTGGTGTTAGTCATCCCCCCTTTCCCTTTTCCCTTTTTTTTATTATTAATTCCATTTCCAATATCATATGTCTATTCATGTTACAGGTCATTCCTGGTTCGTGGCATCTATTTCCCATGTGAGTTCCTTTAAACATTTGTCTTTGTGATATCCATGGTCGTCAATTCATTTTCCCTCTGTCCTATAGGTTAGTATTGGTCCAGTGGTACTCGTTTTCTGGGTTGTTCATTACTAGACCTCTCTATCTGCCCTCCTATCCCCTCTTCTTGTTCAAATTTTGCTATCATTTCCCCCATCTCATGGATCCCTTTACAATCCCTTCCCAGCATCATGTGTCTGAGGGTGGTTGGCATATTGTGCCTTATTATTGAGATGATCTGCATCTCCGTCATATGGTATGCAGGCAATTGTTGAAGGCTTGCCACCTGCCTATAATAAAACTGAGTGGCCGTCTCACTGGGCCTTCCCCCAAATTTCTCCCTGGTGATTCTAAAATAAGTCTTTTCTTGACGTGCTGTGTTCCAGAAACACCGCAAAACTTCTTCCTTATATTCCTCATATGACCGGGGTTTAAATTCCAGCATCCTCCACCAGTCTCTTGCTGGGCCCCGTAGGTATCCGCTTGCAATATTTATCTGGTCAGGTTCTCTCACCATTGGTTCTCCAAACAGATTCCTGATGCTTTCGAGGTGGTCCATTGGGTTTTCGTTTTCTCCTGCCCTAAATATTTCTATCTTCATCTGTCTCTCCACCCATACACGACTTGTGTCCCGTTGCGACATCTGCCTTTCCCATCTCTTCTCCATCTCTTCCATCCTTTTACCCACATTCCCATGTCCCTGGTCTGCTTCAATCCTTTGGATTCTCTGTCCCCACTCTCCCAGTGCCTCTCGGACTTCGTCCTGGTGTTGTCTAATTTCATGACATGCCTCCTCCATCTGCCTGATAGCTCCTTCATCGCATCTTGATGCCTATTTCCCTTTTCTACATCATCCGTTAGTATCTCTACCCTTTCCTTTAGATCATTCAGGTCTGTTTTCGTTTTGTCCATCTCCATCCTATTCTGGTCTATTTTTTCCTCAACATTGGCTAAACTACTATCTTCCCCTTTGTTCTCTTCTGACTTCACTTCCTTTCCACTGAGTAATTGCTTATCTCCTCTTTAAACTCTTCCCTATCTCTTCTACCCTCTTCTCTATCTTCCCTCATTTCGGCCATCATTTGCATCATCATCTTTATTAATGTTTTAATATCCCCTTCATTCTCCATATCCTGTTTTTTAAATTGTATTGGACTCTCCCCCGTCTGTTCCCACATGCTTTCATCTGGGTTTTCTTCCATTGTTTAATATCTGATTTACAATTTATAGTAATCCACGGCTCATTACCTACTACTCCGCGGGTCCCACTGACTGTCTTATCTTATCCTCAGATGCTCCCTGCCCTTCAAAATTCCCACAGCTCCTGTCATTCCTCCAATTTGGTTTCTATCACTCATACCATCCCAGGTCCCTCTGTTCCCTCCATTTCTATTCAGCAGCTATCGATTATATGTGCGGCTATCTCTATTGTATGGTTATATGTGTCTTTATATATATACACTATGTTGACTTCTTTCTTTAGCCCCCTTTTCTTTTTTAAGTAAAACACAAAACTCCTAACAAGATCCCAGTTACAGTACTTCCTTTGTGCAAGAATATAAATACGTCTTTTAACGATGTATTTTTTTTTATTATTATTTTTTTATTATTTGCGCTTAAATTATTTGCATTTAATTTTAACATAGAAATTAATTTATGAATTTGCTTCCTTTTAATATACGATCTTTCTTCCACGGAATCCCGCTATTCCACAGCCTTCTACAATTATCAAGTATATTCGGACACTTGATTATTTTAGTGTTCATTTCAACAAAAAATTTTATTAGTAATAAATAGTGATTACATTTTGATAATGGATAAGTTAATGAATAAATTGTACAATAATATTATAAAAAGTTCTGATTAACATATGGCTAGAATATGTTAGTTAGTAGTTGTTATACACTTATGTGGTTAGGTATAATGAAGGGTTTGTGTAGAATATGAGAAACTGAGAACTTGATGAATGTTATTAGCTTTTTTTTTTTTTTTTTTTTTTTAATAACACGACTATTTTCTTTTTAATATTGTCTATTCTAGAATTCTGGGTAGGTGGGAGTTGACAATCAGGAAAAGGATAGAGCGGTTAGAGACCAGGTGTCGTCAAAGACTTTACTGGAGGCAAGGAGCTGATCACGTTTCTTGATTTTTTTGAGAGTCTGGTAAAACAATGGTATGATTTGTGGCGGGGGTAATTCCATGAGAGTTTTGCATCTCACTATCCATATGGAATAAAGGACAAAGATAGAGAGCCTTATTATTGAAAAAGTTCCACTATTAATGGCATTTTCAAGTGAGAAAATCATTTCAGATCTTATGTAAGAATTGATTATGATTATATCTTTCAGTATTTTAAGTCTTGGACAGCGGTGTATAATATGGTCTGTGGTTTCATCTTCACGAGCACATAAACCACATATAGGGTCAATGCTAGTAAAACCTCTTCGGTGATAAAGAAACCAATTTGTGGGAAGCGCATCAAGATTAATTTTAATGATGAAGTCCAGGAATTTGGGTTCAAGGCTCCATCTTTTGAAGTGTGTAATGAGTCTTTGGTTGGTTATTTTTAGGCTGGTTTTAATGGGTTGTTGATTATAGTTGATTAGATTGTATGCTTCCCACAAAGTGATTTTTTGGTTAAGGTTAGAGGACATCGTCGGGTTATAAAGTTGTAGATGATCTATTAGCAATGATATCCATGAACTGGAAAAGGACGGTGCTCTTCCGATCAGTTGGTGTAATTTTTTTCATAATGTTGGAGTATCCATAGGAGAGGATCAGATTATGTAGAATATTGTGAGTTTTTTGTAAAATGATTGCCTGTATTGAGTGGAATGACAGTCCATTGAACCTGCGTGGTCGTTGGATACCTCGCAAGCTAATGGCAACAGTCCTTCCTCTCCAGAGAAGTTTGGTGCATAATCGGTTAATTTTATTTTGAAACTGTTTAGTGATTTTAATGAATGGAAGATAATATGAGATTTTTGGCATTATGATCATGTTGAGGAGGCTAACCTTTCCATATAATGAAAGGTATACTCTAGAGAGTGAAGTGGTGATGGCTTCAGTTGATTGGAGGATTGCATCTTGAATCATTCTTGCCATTGCAGTTGGAGGTTTGAAGATTGGGAAGCCAAGGTATCTTTGTGGTTTAGCAGAAAAGGAAGAGTTGATTTGTTTACCAGACATTATCTTCCAGATGGAAGATTTGTTAAAATTTATTTGTAGGCCAAGTTTCACTGTATTTCTGTTTAAGATGTTCATGAGATGGGGAAGGTATTTAATGGTGGGAAGCACAACCATGATGTCATCTATGTATGCGAATACATTGAAATCTTTATTGAGAGAAGGAACGAATATTCCAGGGAGGTTTTTTTCTATATCCACCAGAAGAGGGTTGATGTATGCTGTGAAGAAAAGGGCACTGAGCGGAGATCCTTGAGGGATCGACTTGTATGGCTTGAAACCTGGAGTGATCTTGCCATCAAGAGAGAGAAAAATCTCTCTGTTGTTGAGCAGATTGCTGATAATCTGAACAATTGCAGCTGGAATGTCGTATTCCATCAGAATATCCAGAAGGGTGTAGATCTGTGCTGAATCCGATGCTGCTGCAACATCCAGTTGGACGGCAATAGGTTTGGATTTGCGATGTACTCTGATATGATTGAACAGTGCAGTTATATTGGACATAGCATGCGAGGTTGATGATCCCTTTTTTCCGTATTGGTTTGGCGAGATATTGCTAAGAATTTGAGGTTGGATTTGGTCCTTAATGACTGACTCTGTGCTCTTGAGACGCCCTGGGGTCATGGATATTGGTCGGATACTGTTAATGTCGTTTAGTGGTTTTGCTTTTTTAATAAAAGGCACAAGTGCCACAGGGTAAAGATCTGCTATGTTTCTGTAGCCGGAAGCTAGGTGATCTATCATTTTTTTAATAATTGGAACAGTGAATTGACTGAGGTGTTTGAGAAGGAAATTTGGGATGCCGTGAAGGCCAGGATGAATGCTGTCAGGGAGTGATGATATCTTCTTTTTAATTTGGATTTCTGTGATGCCATGTTCGCTGGGGTCTCCAGCATCCAACCAGCTGTTTACTGGAGGGGCTCCATCTTTTTGCATTAATTGGCAGAATTGTTTGCTGATGTGCTGCATCATTGGATAGCCAATGAGATTGGTACCATTAGTATAAATGGATGTGGGAGTGATTTGTTTTTTATTGTAACCCAGTGCCCATCTGAGGTAGTCTCTCGTCCAGCAGTGTTGTTGTGCTAAGAAGCATTTGGCTCTTCTGATGGAAATATATTCTGCAAGGGATTTTTGCTTGATTTTGTAGAGGTTTTTAAGGAAGATAATTTTTTCTGTATTTGTGAAATTTTGCTGTGATGCTTGAAGTTGTATATTAATGTCTGTTAGGTCATTTAGAAGACCATTTGGTCCTTTGATTTTCCTGGTGTGGTGATTTAATATGGACTGAAGAATTCCGATGAAGGAAAACCAGCCCTCCTCAGCAGGGAGGGAAAGGATGTTTATTTTCTGGAAATAGATGTATGACTCAGACACTATCGCTTCGGTCATGTTTGATTGGGTGATCATGCGCATGGTTTTTCCAGGTCCATCTATAGGTGTAGGGATTGAGATAGGCGTGAGTTGTAAGATCAGAGCCATATGATCGGAGAAAGCAACAGGGGTTAAGGCTGCATCAAGGTTGAAATGGAGGTCTGGGGTGTAGTAAACCAGATCAATTAGGGACTTTTTAGTTTTAGTATAGAAAGAGTAGGCTTCGGGTGGGAAGAAGCCCTCTCCACACATTAATCTGCGATTTATTAGATGCAAAAATCTCTTGTTGAAGTCATTGTAGGTGGTGTTAAAGTCTCCGAGAAGAATGGTAGGGGAGGCTCTGCTAGCGTTGATGGCATTTAGGATATGAACTATTTTTAGATATTGAGAGGTGTCTTTGGCTGTATAAATATAAGCTATGATGATCGGATAACCCCAATAATCTATTTCTATAATAATAATATTGGCATCTAGGAATAGAATGTTGAAACTTTTTGGTGGTGCTGATTTGCTAAGAAGAATACCGACTCCACCTGAAGCTGAATGGCCGATGGAAAATCTAGTAAATCCGAGAGAGGAGAGAAGAGATATTATTTTATGGTCAGTCTTATAGTGATGTTTGGTTTCGCCCATAAGAAGTATATGTGGGGAGCAGAGTGAGAGCCAGTTTTTAATAGCAAGAACTCTATCGATTGAGTTGATGCCGCGAATGTTTATGCCAGCTATTTTGCAGAACATGATAGATTAATCCAAACCGTCCTCAGCAAAGTGATCCAAGTGAATGTGGGACATCTCTATATTAATGAGGTCTGATGTTGTTAGGCAGTCAGAGACTTGTGATTGAACTTGTAGATGGCTTGGTGATATATTTGTTGGTTGAGGAATCGCATCCATGAAGTCTTCGGTGTCTGATGGAGTAGAGTAATCTGTCTGAGATTCATCGGGAGAATCAATGGTATCTAAGGTTGTAAGATCCATGGTTTTCCTCTTTTTTTCTATGGATTTGTGAAGCTTTGAGTTGGATTTATCGGAGATTTGTTTGTTAGAGGGGGGTGGTGAGTAAAGTACCGGGTGGGAGCTGTCATCATCAGAGCTTGATTTATCTGAGCGAATTGATTTTCTTTTAATTTTCTTAATTGTATTTTGGGTATTTGTTGTGTCAATTTTTTGAGGATTTTGAAGTTGATTAGTGTTGTTTTCCTTTTCCTGTTCTTTTGATAGTAGTGTTATTTTATTGTCATAAGATTTTTGTTCGAATTTTAGACTTGAGACATTCTCTGTTTGCTGTAACAGTTGTGAATCTTCGATCATGCTGACTTTCGGGTTGGGTGTTTGATGGATCTTTTCGTCTGGTAGGTTAATTCTTGCAGGAGTTGAAGAATTGCAGATAGTTTGTGGTTCACTCTGTTTAGGGTTGTTATCAGTTGTTTTAAGCTGGTTAGGAGTTATATTGGAAGAATTGTTTTGACATTTTTTGAGTGTATTTTCTTCATCGCCTGGGTTTATCTTGTTCTCTTTAGATGGTTTGGTCATATTATCTTCTTTTGTAGAAAGAGTTTGACCTAATATTATTTCTTGGGGATTAGTATAAGTTGTTTCGAATGTTTGATCTTGAGTATTATTAGTTTGCGTGATTGGTTTAGGAGCAGTATTTGTTGTTGTTTGGTTCTCTGATTTACTACTATTAGTGTAAAGGTTGACGTTTGTTCTTTCTTGAATATTTTCATTTTGAAATATAGTTTTGGATGTGGAAGGTTTTGTTGGAGGATTTATTTGAATCTGAATATCTGGGTTTGTGAGGTTGCTGTTTGAATTAGTCCTATGTGATGATTGTCTATTTAAGGACTTGTTAATAGGTCTACCAGGACATTTGTGAAATTTATTCATTTTAATACCACAGTGTGTGCATATTCTTGCTGCACAGTCTTTAATGAGGTGTGTTCTTTGAAGGCAGAAGAAACATTGTGGTTGTACTCCTCTGAATGTCAAAACCATAGGAGAGCCTCTTGCTGTAATAATAGTGGGTATGTCAGTGGGTATAATGTTTTTCTTTAATGTAAGTGTGAAGGTAACTGTATTGGACAGGATTTGATCTTCGAAGTGAGGATTTAATAGGTGTTTAAATTTGCTAACTGAACCATAATTAATAAGGATGTCTTGTATTTCTTGTTCATTTAAGTGGGCAAGGCAGTTTTGAATTCTGCCAGATAGTGTAACTGGACGGTTCATATCTATGGAGCATAGTATATAATTTCCTAAAGATTTGTAGTTATTTTTAAAATTCATTCGGTCTGCCCACGTTTTAAACTCTACGATCACATAGCGGTCATTGGGATGATTAAGGATCATGTGAATGCCTCTGCCTAATTGCTTTTGATTGATTAGACTGTAGAGTTGTTCTACAGGGAATTTATATAAAGCACATTGATGATTTGTTATGGCTAAGATTAAAGACTTATCGCTGTAATAGTTTGCAAACGATTTATATAGAGAGTTGGGTATCGTTTTGTTGAACTCATTGTTTATTTCTAGGAACATATCATCGTTAATATTGTTTATATTAAAAGAGACATTTTCCTGCGTGTTTGATTCTTTTTCTATGTCTAATTCTGTGAGATTCAAATATAATTCGTTGAGATTATCGGCCTTAATATTTTCAGAGATGCTCTCAGAATTTTTTGACCTTACGATATTTGCGTACGTAGTGGGATTTTCCAATATTGATATTGAGGTAATTGGTTTAGCTTGCACGTTAGCTGATGTAGCAATGGATTGTTCTGAGCTAAAATCTTTGATTGTTTTAGAATGAAATTTATCAGTTTTATAATTTATTTCTTCTTTTTTATTTTTAAATTTACTGTTGACAAACGGTACTGACACAGTACTGGTTTTGTCGACCTCTGGTGGAAAATGTTTTACTTTAAAAATTTCGTCGGTATCATTTTGTTGGTAATTTTGTTTATTTCCAGATATAGTTTTAATTGAATTGTTGGGCAAAGGAAATTGCTCATTATAATCTTCTGTGGTTGAGTAAAGGCTTCGGAGAGGTAATGATTGGTTTTCGCTTGTATCAATAGTTTCGCTTGACGAGATATTTATTCTATTGTTTGTATTAGGGGTAAGTTGAATATTTTCTAAACTTTTGTTGATATTTGCAATGGAATTTTCTTTTGATTTACTCATTTGTGGGTTTTTATTTGTTGTAACGGGTGGTTTAGATGCATTTAGATTAGATCTAAGGCTATACAATTTACGGCCGATGACCGCATTGTTGGGTTGAATGCTGAGATCGGGGCTTACTTTATTTTTAGTTTTATCGGTTATATTATCACTTTCCATCATATAAAATGATTAAAAAGTTGACTTACCTTGAATAACAGACGTAAAGGTAAAGGGACAGTCGTCCCGTCTTCCTAAAACTGTAAAACACTAAGGGACGCTTTTTAAGACTAGTTACGAAGATGGCTGCCAAAAGCGGAAGTGATTATTTTAGTGTTAATAAGAGAACTAAATCCCTTTCCCACTCCCTTAAGAAATGTTTAATGATTTTATTTTATGGTGATTCCGAAAACTTCCCCCCGCTTTAATAGATAATTTATTCTGTTATTTCGAGTGCCCTCTCTCTTTTAAATTTGCTTTCGTTGTTAGAAATGTCAGCTGTATCCACGTCGGTCCCACCACTTGAAACAATAGTTTCAGGCCACATTGACGTGCCAAATGTAACCACCCCATCGCCGGCTTCCGTACCGAAAGCCCAGTAAAGTCACATCCTATATATCTGGATGCTTTTGCCGTATTCCTACGGTGACATTCTCGTGTTTTGGTTGATGGTTCACTTCTATGAACCTGATGTGTTCTTGCATCTGGGGAATTACCTAATGTTCTGTGAAGATAATTTCAAACACATATACACGTATGCTTTTATTTATTTTATACATAAATTCGGATTGAATCCAAGTAGTAGGCACCAGGAGAACTTTATAAGAGTCCACCATGTATGTGCATAAGCTCACTCAACTATATCACAAAACATGCCCGTGCATCACTCCAGTCGGAGGCAAGAAACAAACACAGCCAATATCACCTTTCAAATTACATCGTATATGTGATCTTTCAGTCACGATCAATCAGACTTATCATATGAGGGCCCACCCTATATCCCACAGAATAAATTAATCAAAACTTAATGTTAATCGAAGAAAGCATAATAAACATAAACATAAATATAATCAAATCCCAACACCAAAAATATCAAATGTATTCATTCATATACAAACAAATTTGATCGCTCCAGCACTCATTCCCTATTATATAAATTTATGTTGAAATTCCAAGCAATTAATAACAAAAATACTAATTAAATAAATGTTTTATTTTAATCTGTTTAATAACCATTCATGCAAGTATATGACCGGCAAGCCGAGATATATTAAATATAGATTTAGAGGTGACTTCGCACATATTTTAAAGAATGTTAATCTGTAGACAAACTTATTTGGTTAGGTTCTCTAATCGTTCATTAATGGTCATGAGTAACTTTATCATTTTAGCTTAATGTTCTTAATAGTTCTTGTTTTTAAAGTTATTTTACTTTGGTGCATAAATGAGTACGATAATTTAAAGATAGCTACCTGTGGAACGTAGAAAGACTGTAAGAGGGATCCTGAGCGATGATTTCTTCTTTAACGAAGCATTCTGGCAATTTGCAAAGTCTCAAAAGTGTGTGTGGTCCTTAGGTGAAGTTTCTCCAGTGTTACAAGCATCCTAGGGGCAATCAGCTGAGCTGGATGCGGAGGTCTGGTGGTCAAGCCGCGAATTTTAGGTTCAGCAACGCATCTCCGTTATATTTCTACACGAAAGTTAGATTTTATTTCTTCTAATTCTAATTTTTAATAATCCTTAAAAGCGCTGTCCGGCCTTTTTGATCTCTTCCTTCCCACCCTTACACCTTGAATTTTTTTCACCCAATCACTCCCATGCACCTGTGAGTCCCTTCATCTTATAGGTCCATCGAGTATTAACTCAATTCAGTGATTTCTGGGATTGTTTGCACCACTTTGGAATTTAACTCAATTTGACCATTTTTTCAGGTATTGTTTCACTGGAGACAGAAGTCTGAGTTGTACAATAGCAGTGTACACTTTTTCTCACCTCTGTTTCTAAATTCGGCTTATTTTATCTAGGCGTACCAGCACATATCCTGCCTATTGTTTCAATTTCTCTAATTTTACATTTACTAATTACCCCCATTTAAAATAATTTTAGATCGCTTGGAATTTCAGAACATATTGCAAATTAATTAATTCATTTTTCCCTTTTGTTCAACATGACTCAAATGATTTAATAAAAATGTCAAACTTGCATTCAATCATTCATCTTTCTTTATTTAATTAAAAAAATGCAAAAAAAACTTACAACTAATGATTACAGAGTTATTCTTAAAAAAAAAACAAAATAATAAAAAAAACTCTTTTACTTTTTTATTTCAATAAATTTGGCAGGTACTCCTATATAGCTGCGATCATGCTTTAGAAATGGCTGTTTCTCATTTATTATTAAAGAAAGACCATTTTTTTAAAAGTTTTGTTCCTGTCATTCATTTCTTCAATTACATATATGTTGAATATAACCTCATATGCCTGGGTTCAAATCCCATGTAACGCTATTCCGTTACAATATATATATATATATAAATAAAAAGTCAGATGTCACATGACTTATATATAGCTTGCACTTACAAATATATAAAATTAAGAGCATGCTAATAAGCTCTAAACAAGCTTTTTTTATTTATTTATTTATTTTATGATAAATGCTACTACAAGAGAAGGCATTCAAATCATTTTTATCTTGGATTGTCCCCATCCCCAGACCAGTTTCAACCTATGGGTCTCTTCAGTGAGGAGTTGGGACATTAAATTCAAAAAACCCAACTCAAGCTAAGCATTTATCTAAAAGTTAATTGTCAAGAAGATCTGAAACTTTTAAACATCTACATGTCTTTAAAGTCAGCTCTCCAACTGAAAAAATCATATAGCATTTATCATAAAAAAAAATAATAAATAAAAAAAAGCTTGTTTAGAGCTCATTAACATGCTCTTAATTTTATATATATATATATGAAAACATTAAAAGTATAACAGAAATGTTTATGTATTTAATTACATAAACTTCATCCATGATACAACTAAGCAAATAGTCAATTACAACTGGTAATTGCAAACTGAAATTTTTGTCATTAAATTAACAGTTAAACTATTTTTAGCTTAATAGCCTAGATTTTTTGAAAACTGTAATATCATAACTGCCTAAATATTTTTCACAAGTTAACAAATCTCTCCTATAAACAATTATATATATTTTAAAGATTATTTCTGAAAATATTTATTTAGTTATGAAAAATATTTAGGTCTTTATGATACTTCAATTTTTACACAAATGAAGTAAATAGATATGATCCATAATATCTAATTACTATCACCAAAAATAGTGTGATTTCACTCTGCAATTACCAATTTTAATTGGTTTTATGCATAATTATATAATGGCTAAAGTTTATTTAAATAAATACATGGAAATTCTTATTATACTTTTAGTAGCCAAAAAATAAAATTTTACTAAAATCCCTCCATGATCATGGTTTTATTTATTAATATTATTATTAATTGATATTGTTTTTAGTCACAGTATATGACAATAGTTTTAAGTGATGAAGCAAAAACATATTTTATTATATCTTACTTGTATATGTAAAAAAATGGCTGATACACTTAGGATAGAGAATGGTTCCATAAACTTTTTAACATGATCCATTTTGTTTAAATATCTCTCCTTTTCCCATAAGAAAACACAAGAAATGAGGTGAAAAATAGATTCATGGAAACTATGAATTTCTGAATGGCTGTGAATAAATTTGAATATTTATTTCAGTAATAGAATATATATATAAAATAATCCCAGTGCATAATGCTATACTGAAATAAATATACAAATATTAATACGAACTCTAATGTATTTATATATTAGTTCACAGAGGGCAGTACTGGATTTCGTAATCATGTGGGATCCATTTTGACCTGGTTATTTTGAAATACGAACTCTAATGTATTTATATATTAGTTCACAGAGGGCAGTAATGAATTTCTTAATCATGTGGGATGATTTAATTGCTTAATATATATATATATATATATATATATATATTATTCTATATTATATCATATATATAATATATATATATATAATCAAAACTACCCCAAATCCAAAATTAAACCAGACCAGCATAAAAATAATATAAAAACACAACCTAAGGTTTCACTGCCACAAGCAGACTTCTCAAGTGTAAAGAACTACAAAAACTGCACAATATATATAATATTAAAAACTACCCACAAATCCATTCACTTCCCATCCACCCTTAATATTAAAAGAACTCTTAAATAAGTTAATTGCTTCAGAATAATAAATTTTCAATAATAAAGACTCTTTAATTCTTTTTTTTGATTTCATTTCTCTCAAAGAAGACAACCTTAGCTTCATCAAAATCAATAGTGTGGCCTGTATCTTTTTCATGGACATACAAAGCAGAACTAAGATATCTATTTTTAACTCTACTTTTATGAACCTTTATTCTTTCATTTAAACTCAAACTACTCTGACCTATGAAAACCTTCTTACAAAATAAACAAAGAATAAAATATACTACACCAGGAATAGTCTTTCTATCAAAAACTTCTTTTGTATTATTTAATAAATTATTCAATGTAACACCCCTTTTCCAAGCAATTTTCTTATTTCCAAACAATATACTATTTCTACACACAATTTTATAAGAAGACAATTTAAATGGCAAAGAAATAAAATCATATTTTTCTTTAACCTTTACATCCTTACAAATATTACTATTAAATAAAATACTTTTAACAAATTTATCAGAGTATCCAACACTCAAGTAATCTTTATAAAATTGAAATTTCTGAAACAAAGCAACCCCACTAGAATTATATATATATATATATATATTGTGCCATTACAATTTGGTCACTAGCCAAATTTATAGTAATGTGCATGTAGAAAAGGTAAACCAAAAATCATCATCACAATTTTATATAATCATAAAAGAAGCTGTAGGGCATCCAAGTTCAAACCCTTCCAGATCAAAATTTCAAAAGCTTTAAACAGAAAGAATGGGACAACAATTATATGCTTTATTTGTGTGTGTGTTGATAGAAAGGTAATACACACATTTAAACTATTTAATATTTAAATTTTCTGTTAAAAAGCAAAGTTATAATGCATACATATAGGCAATGTATGTGTAAATTATTTAATTGTTGTATATTTCAAATATTAAACATTTTAACTTTCTTTAAAACTAACCTATGCTTGATCAATTTTAATGTCTTATTCTATACTTTTATTTTGCTTTTCTTTAATTATAAGTGGGATTTAAAAGTTACAGATTTAATTAAATAATTGGTTTATAATTCCTAAGCTAGCAATCATATTATTTAAGGTTAGTTTATGAATGATTTGAAAGAATGCAGGATGTGTGTACATTACATACAAAATTTTACATTTCCTAAATATTGAAAGAAAAGGAAGTATTAAATCTGTCAAATTATTTTTTTTTGTACAATTTTTTTTTGTTAAAAGAGGAAATCTGTTTAATCAGATATCGATCTTTGTAGTAATTTTTTTTGTAAATGATTGTCACTTTGGAAGCTTATAATGAGTCAGAACTCTAAATTTTGAAATTGTCTTATCAAGATCTAAAGAAAGGAAGCTCAAAGATTTGAAGTGTTACCTGGATGTTAAAAAGAAAAAAAAAACAAAAGAAAGGAAATAAGAATTGAGTCTATTTTTTTTTTAAAACAAAAGTGTCTGGAAAAAGGATTAAACTTTTCAGTTGAAAAATACTTTGGTTGAAAATAAATTAGAGATCTAATTAAAACAAATTTGTCCAAAAATAGCAAGTGATGCTATCTCTGATTGGTTAAGGTAGCTAAAAATTGGATATAAAAAGCTGTTTTGAATTATTATTAAGATTATTATTGTGATTGATTCAGATTATTAAACTATCAAATTTGAATGTTGAAAATATAAGAAATGGCGGGCTAGAAAAATTATATGTATATTCCATTTGCCGGACCATCTGGAGGAAGCTGCACATCACATAGGAAAGAAAAGATGTGTCTAAAATAATATTCTACACCTTTCAACTGACCAGATAAATAAGATGTTTTTAATAGAAGGAAGAAAGCATTCACCTGCATTCAAAGAAGATGAATTAATCTACTGATAAATATTAATCATCAAGTCCAATTAATTGTTCCAACAACTGATTTTAAACTCAAGAAAATTTATAAATGTGAAAACAACTGCTGTATTTCATCCACATGCTTGACAGGAAGAGAAGAAAAATTAATATAATGATTTCCAAATTGTCCACTAAAGCAAATAACCTCAATAGAGTCATCATCATTAAATAGTTATACACCTCAAGAAAGAGATTGTTCCCACATAGTAGCTGCAGAAATATAAAATACAGACAAGTTTGAACCCTTGGAAATTCGCCACAAACAAAAGATCGGTAATATGACTTTTTATATCTATTTTCTTTATGATATCAGTCTTAATAAACATTTTAGCAATAAAGTGGTATATTTTATTTAAAGAACTTTTAAAGACTATTCAGATCAATTAAAAACAAGAATGTCTTACTAAAAATAACTTTGAGCTTCATAAATGATCTTGAATGTATGAAAATTATTTGTTTATTAATTTTACAATATTAATGTGTAAAACAATTTTTTTTTTATGGTATTATGATTTTAGTTTTAACTGATATATTATTATTATTTTGGTTTTTAATAATATTTTGTTATTATGGGATAAAACACGCACATACATAATGATATTTTATATGTGTATAATTGTGAGTGAATGTGGAGTAACAAGTAGTATTAGAATATTAGATTAGTTTGTTTCATTAAGTATAGCATTTCAGAGGTAGAAGAGAGGGGGGAGAAAATAATTTAAAACTTTTTCTAAAACTTGCTCTTTCAATTTTACTAACATTTTTTTTTTACATTCTATTTACATGTTGGATTTTTAAAGTATGTGTGCTAATGAGCAGATAATATTTTTTTTTTAAATACTTTTCTCATGGAGTGAAAATCATGGTCAATGTGACGTCCAACTTAATACAAAATACATTTGAAGGGAAAGGGGGAAGAACTTAAAATTAATCTGAGGATTGTTATATAATCAATTATTATTATTATTATTCATGTCAATTTTCATATTTATCTAGAAATTTTTATGTATATGTTAGAAATGTAGTAATAAATATTAGTTTGTTTTATTAAACGAGGCGTATATATTTCATTAAGTGTAGTCTTTGTTAAGTGTGATTATTCATCATCCTCAATGGTTGAATATTAGTTATTTAAGATATAAGTAAATATGCTAAAATTAAGCAATAATTATGAATTTCTTTATAAAAATTAGTTTTATGTTTAGGCTTAGTCCTAGAGCTGTAGTTGAAACCCTTGTCATTATCGTTATTATTATCATCATCATCATCATCATCAACGTTTTAATTAATGAGCTGTTTAACTGTTTAAAGGCCATAAATAAATATTGATTTTATAATATTTAGTGATCTCTTAGTATTATTATAACCACATCCCATCATCTATTTCATGCAAGGATGAGTGAATTGCCATCCTAAATTAGTTATATATAATCTGAGCTAGTAAACTTACAAAACTATTGAAACACATTTGTTATGCTAAGATCTGAGAAATGATTTATGTCTAATATACTCCACTTTGGTTTAAAGATGTTTTACTTTTACCTAAATATTAGTGCGTATAGTGATATGGCTCAAAAAGCAAAATCTCTCATTTTTTATTAGAAATAAAGTACCAAAAAGGGATTCAAACCCGGTACATGTAAAAGGTTATTAGATATAACCGTGTCTAGATTCAGATAATCTAGTGGCGCCCTGCTAGACCATATTCACTTAGTATTTGTTTAAACATGCACTTAACATCAAACCAAGAAATGAAAGTGGATAAAACCTACTGCCTGTATACCTGAGTTATATTACATTGAATTACTAATGTACTTATAATTCTTGATAGTGTGATATTTGACTCCTTTACTCAGATATAATAATATCTTTTGATCATCATTTAATTTTTGAATTTATGATTATTTCTTATATATTGTAGACTACTCAGGTATGGTAATATCTTTTTTTTGAACTCTTTAATTAGGTTACAATGGACACCCAACTGGGGCCTGATATTTTACCATATACCTGAAAAAGAGAGTCTATAGAATGATGGGAGATGTGTGGTTAAAAATAGAGAAATTTTTTTAGTAAAATTTTTTTTTTCAGTAAAAAATTTTTTTTTGTCTTACAAAATTTTCTTGGCCAAACAGTCTTATTTTAAATGATGATGTTTAATATGATTTAATTTTTCATTGATGATGATAAAATGGGTACAGCCATAAAACAGCTTTTTTTTTTAATTTTTTTATCAATTTTGAAAATAGAGATGAATATCACAACTTAAGACAAAGGTGAAATAAATAATAGATTTTTTTTTGTGGAACATTAAAATAATTTATTGCCAGATAGGATAGGCATAGTAATAGTGATGAATTATGGAATAGTAGTCTCATGTGTGTTTGGGGAGTTCATTTTGTAAAAAGTCTATGATTTTAGAGGTTTGATTGGATGGTTGATCGTTGGAGTTTGGTTGGTTAGATTGCAGTTTTGATGATGAGTGGAGAGTTTTGTCATTGCCTTGAGAATGCTATGTATTTCGTGTAACTTATGAATGATCAAACCCATTCACTGCTCCAACCCAATTTATATGTTATCTTTATTTTATCATGAAGCAGTTAACAGCAGACCTGCCATGATATCAGCCTATAAGTCTCCAAGAGAGAGAGCATGGCATAGTTTTCCAATCAAGTTTATATGTTATTCTTATTTTATCATGAAGCAGTTAACAGTAGTCCTGCCATGATATCAGCCTATAAGTCTCCAAGAGAGAGAGCATGGCATAGTTTTCCAATCCAGTTATATGTTATTCTTATGTTATCATGAAGCAGTTAACAGCAGTCCTGCCATGATACCAGCCTATAAGTCTCCAAGAGAGAGAGCAAGGTTTCGTTTTTGTAGTCTATAATAAGCAGGGCATTCCTTGATACTTGCCACATAAGACTCCAAGAGAGAGAGCAAGGCATAGTTTATCTATTTTAGCCCCTAAGACTTAATACATCTTTTATTGCAACAGAGTTTGCTTCATTTAATCAAGGGTTGTGGTAGTTAATAGTGATCGAATTGGGATGATCTTCTGAGTGCTCGTGATGCATTGTGTGATTATAGTGCTGTGACTGAATTCTTTTATTTATCTCAAGATTGTGAACTGCTAGTCATTCTGTGGACTGTCAATATCTGTCGGATTTCTGGGAGAATGGATGAATGTATAATTTGGGCTATTACAGACAGACATGCACTATATAGATTATTGTTGTGTAGTTCATTAAATAAGGATATTAAAATTTTTTTTTTGTTGTTGTATTTGTAAATGCATAATAAGGTGAAAATCAAATCAGTCAGTTGGTCAGAATAGGTGTCAGACAGGGAGAAGATGTGTGGATTTTTGATGGTCAGGGAAGTACAGATGGGATATATATAGTTTTATAACATGAGTGAACTAAATTATAGTATGGAAGAGGTTATGGAAGAGGAAGGTGCCCCAATCCCAGGGATCAGTGATCATTTTTATCCTGAAGAAGAGGAAATAGAGGGAAATGCCTCTAAAGTCAATAGCAATAATAAGGCCTCAAGTACAGAAATGGTAGATGAGAAGCCAGAAGTGGGCCAGGCTCAGACAGCAAAGATGGCACCATCAGACATGGACATGATAATGCAGATGTTGAAAAGGTTCAGAGAAGATGTAAGAGAAGATTGGAAGCAGTTCAGAGAAAGTTTAAAAGATGATAAAAAAGGCATAGAAAGTGTAGAAAGTTTAAAAAAAGAGGATAAGAGGAGTGAAGATGAATTAAAAGAAAATATCAATAGCTCTGTTGAAAACAACAATAAAATTCCTATAGCTTTGGGAAATAAAATAGAGAAACATGGGAAAAGTGCCTCAATTCCTGGAGTTAATAATCTTTATAAAGAAGAGGATGGAGAGGTTGTAATGGGATTAGAAGCTACTGTAAAAGTAAAGGGGATAGTAACAAGTACTGAAGAGTTTCAGATTCGAATAAAGAAGGAAGCACTATCAGGTATAAAATTGACCAGACTGATGAAAGATTGTATGTTTCAAAACATACAAGAAGATTATAACAAATCCAAAAGAAATAAGGAAAGTCTGGAACAAAAGGTTTGTCGTTCTGTGAAAAGATGGATAGAAAGTCTAAGAGAGGATAGCAAAAAGAGTGCAGAAAGTATAATAGAAGGTAGTCAAAGATTAGAAGATAATGCTGAAACCTCTTTAGAAGATAGAGCAGGAGAGATGGGTGAATATGTTAGACTTGTAAAACGGAAAGGTAGTCAGAGCTTACCAGTTTTAAAAGATAATCTGGATAGTCCGACCACTGATAATAAAGAAAATAATGTAAAGTTAGATACACTGATAGAGAATAGGCTCCAAGAAGTAGAAAGGCCAATAGTAGCCATAATACCAAATCTCCCAGTAAAGAAAGTAAATGAGATGATGACCAAAGAGCAGATTGGGATAGATCATGAAGTGAAAAGAAGGAAAAGAGAGTTGGAGGAAAAACTTCATGCATCCGATAAGATGATTGATTTAAGAGAGGCAATAAGGGAGATGAAACCAGTTATTTTAGAAAGAGAGCAAAAGTTTCAACAGTCTGTAGTTCTCAATCTAGTAACAAACCAGCATGTGTGGTTTCAAAAATCTGTCTTCTTAAATAGATTGGAGATACCTTATATATGGTATAGAGAGGCAATCTCTCTGAAAAATGTAAATGTCCAAATCTCTCTGAAAAATTCAACTGCTCTGGAAAAGTCAAAAATAAGTTATATCTGGTACAGAGAAGCAATCTCTCTGAAAAATGTAAATGTCCAGTGTGTATCAGACAGAGAATCAATCTCTCTGAAAAATTTAAATGCTCTGTTAAATTTAAGTGTGCCTTATATTTGGTACAAAGAGTCAACCTTTTTAGAGAGTTTAAAAATAAATTATACATGGCACAGAGAGTCAATCTCTCTGAAGAGTTTTAATGTCCATTATATATGGTACAGAGAATCTATCTCTCTGAAAAATGTAAACGTCCAGTGTGTATCAGACAGAGAATCTATCTCTCTGAAAAATGTAAATGCTCTGGAAAATTTAAATGTGCCTTATATATGGTACAAAGAGTCAACCTTTCTAGAAAATTTAAAAATAAATTATACGTGGCCCAGAGAATCAATCTCTCTGGAAGATTTAAGGATGAATTATATATGGTACAGAGAGTCAATCTTTCTGGAAAGTTTAAAAATAAAGTATGTATGGTATAGAGAGTCAATCTCTCTGAAAAACTTCAAGGCATATTATGTATGGTACC
Source organism: Epiperipatus broadwayi (assembly GCA_028023455.1). Lineage (NCBI taxonomy): Eukaryota > Metazoa > Onychophora > Udeonychophora > Euonychophora > Peripatidae > Epiperipatus > Epiperipatus broadwayi. Next base: position 1,635,152 of record JAQFVV010012577.1, on the reverse strand, counting down.
AAGAGTCCATATTTCTAAATGGAGTTTGTAAGAGGAGGTTATATAAAATAAATCCTCCAGATATGTTTTATAAATATCCAGTCAAGATGAAAAATGGAAATATTAAAAAGGGACTGGATGTACAGGTGCATTTTTATGCAGACCACAATATGGTTTGAAAAGAAAAAGCCATTCCAAATTACCAAGAAAATAGGAGAGAATGCCTTTATGCTTGCTGCTCTTGATGGGAATAAGGGGACCTATAATGCTAGGAGTTTGATCCCTTATACTTCAGCAGAATAGCCTGGCAAAGATCTCCAAATAAATTATTTTTAGGTTTTTTTTTTTTTAATGAAAAATATATTTACCAGTAGTTAATTTTTTTTTATATATATTATAAGTGTTTATTATTATTAGTGTATTTATTAGTTAGGATTTTTTTTTAAAATATAGTTAAAACAAAAGTGCTGATGATTTTATCCGAAGGGGGAGAAAGTTGTGCCATTACAATTTGGTCACTAGCCAAATTTATAGTAATGTGCATGTAGAAAAGGTAAACCAAAAATCATCATCACAATTTTATATAATCATAAAAGAAGCTGTAGGGCATCCAAGTTCAAACCCTTCCAGATCAAAATTTCAAAAGCTTTAAACAGAAAGAATGGGACAACAATTATATGCTTTATTTGTGTGTGTGTTGATAGAAAGGTAATACACACATTTAAACTATTTAATATTTAAATTTTCTGTTAAAAAGCAAAGTTATAATGCATACATATAGGCAATGTATGTGTAAATTATTTAATTGTTTTATATTTCAAATATTAAACATTTTAACTTTCTTTAAAACTAACCTATGCTTGATCAATTCTAATATTTTATTCTATACTTTTATTTTGCTTTTCTTTAATTATAAGTGGGATTTAAAAGTTACAGATTTAATTAAATAATTGGTTTATAATTACTAAGCTAGCAATTATAGTATTTAAGGTTAGTTTATGAATGATTTGAAAGAATGCAGGATGTGTGTACATTACATACAAAATTTTACATTTCCTAAATATTGAAAGAAAAGGAAGTATTAAATCTGTCAAATTATTTTTTTTTGTACAATTTTTTTTGTTAAAAGAGGAAATCTGTTTAATCAGATATCGATCTTTGTAGTAATTTTTTTTGTAAATGATTGTCACTTTGAAAGCTTATAATGAGTCAGAGCTCTAAATTTTGAAATTGTCTTTATCAAGATCTAAAGAAGGAAGCTCAAAGATTTGAAGTGTTACCTGGATGTTAAAAGAAAAAAAAAAAACAAAAGAAAGGAAATAAGAATTGAGTCTATTTTTTTTTTTAAAACAAAAGTGTCTGGAAAAAGGATTAAACTTTTCAGTTGAAAAATACTTTGGTTGAAAATAAATTAGAGATCTAATTAAAACAAATTTGTCCAAAAATAGCAAGTGATGCTATCTCTGATTGGTTAAGGTAGCTAAAAATTGGATATAAAAAGCTGTCTTGAATTATTATTAAGATTATTATTGTGATTGATTCAGATTATTAAACTATCAAATTTGAATGTTGAAAATATAAGAAATGGCGGGCTAGAAAAATTATATGTATATTCCATTTGCCGGACCATCTGGAGGAAGCTGCACATCACATAGGAAAGAAAAGATGTGTCTAAAATAATATTCTACACCTTTCAACTGACCAGATAAATAAGATGTTTTTAATAGAAGGAAGAAAGCATTCACCTGCATTCAAAGAAGATGAATTAATCTACTGATAAATATTAATCATCAAGTCCAATTAATTGTTCCAACAACTGATTTTAAACTCAAGAAAATTTATAAATGTGAAAACAACTGCTGTATTTCATCCACATGCTTGACAGGAAGAGAAGAAAAATTAATATAATGATTTCCAAATTGTCCACTAAAGCAAATAACCTCAATAGAGTCATCATCATTAAATAGTTATACACCTCAAGAAAGAGATTGTTCCCACATAGTAGCTGCAGAAATATAGACAAGTTTGAACCCTTGGAAATTCGCCACAAACAAAAGATCGGTAATATGACTTTTTATATCTATTTTCTTTATGATATCAGTCTTAATAAACATTTTAGCAATAAAGTGGTATATTTTATTTAAAGAACTTTTAAAGACTATTCAGATCAATTAAAAACAAGAATGTCTTACTAAAAATAACTTTGAGCTTCATAAATGATCTTGAATGTATGAAAATTATTTGTTTATTAATTTTACAATATTAATGTGTAAAACAATTTTTTTTTATGGTATTATGATTTTAGTTTTAACTGATATATTATTATTATTTTGGTTTTTAATAATATTTTGTTATTATGGGATAAAACACGCACATACATAATGATATTTTATATGTGTATAATTGGGAGTGAATGTGGAGTAACAAGGAGTATTAGAATATTAGATTAGTTTGTTTCAAGTTAAGTATAGCATTTCAGAGGTAGAAGAGAGGGGGGAGAAAATAATTTAAAACTTTTTCTAAAACTTGCTCTTTCAATTTTACTAACATTTTTTTTTTTACATTCTATTTACATGTTGGATTTTTAAAGTATGTGTGCTAATGAGCAGATAATATTTTTTTTTGAAATACTTTTCTCATGGAGTGAAAATCATGGTCAATGTGACGTCCAACTTAATACAAAATACATTTGAAGGGAAAGGGGGAAGAACTTAAAATTAATCTGAGGATTGTTATATAATCAATTATTATTATTATTATTCATGTCAATTTTCATATTTATCTAGAAATTTTTATGTATATGTTAGAAATGTAGTAATAAATATTAGTTTGTTTTATTAAACGAGGCGTATATATTTCATTAAGTGTAGTCTTTGTTAAGTGTGATTATTCATCATCCTCAATGGTTGAATATTAGTTATTTAAGATATAAGTAAATATGCTAAAATTAAGCAATAATTATGAATTTCTTTATAAAAATTAGTTTTATGTTTAGGCTTAGTCCTAGAGCTGTAATTGAAACCCTTGTCATTATCGTTATTATTATCATCATCATCATCATCATCAACATTTTAATTAATGAGCTGTTTAACTGTTTAAAGGCCATAAATAAATATTGATTTTATAATATTTAGTGATCTCTTAGTATTATTATAACCACATCCCATCATCTATTTCATGCAAGGATGAGTGAATTGCCATCCTAAATTAGTTATATATAATCTGAGCTAGTAAACTTACAAAACTATTGAAACACATTTGTTATGCTAAGATCTGAGAAATGATTTATGTCTAATATACTCCACTTTGGTTTAAAGATGTTTTACTTTTACCTAAATATTAGTGCGTATAGTGATATGGCTCAAAAAGCAAAATCTCTCATTTTTTATTAGAAATAAAGTACCAAAAAGGGATTCAAACCTGGTACATGTAAAAGGTTATTAGATATAACCGTGTCTAGATTCAGATAATCTAGTGGCGCCCTGCTAGACCATATTCACTTAGTATTTGTTTAAACATGCACTTAACATCAAACCAAGAAATGAAAGTGGATAAAACCTACTGCCTGTATACCTGAGTTATAATACATTGCTATCATAATTTGCTTATAATTCTTGATAGTGTGATATTTGGACTCTTTTACTCAGATATAATAATATCTTTTGATCATCATTTAATTTTTGAATTTATGATTATTTCTTATATATTGTAGACTACTCAGGTATGGTAATATCTTTTGAACTCATTTATCAGATCCGACTGCTTCAATATATATATATATATATATATATATCATACTAAAAATAAAATTCTTTTAAAAATAAACAAACAAAAATAAAAAAATTACTTTGGCAGTTTGGTTTATTTATAATTATCTAGTATTTAAACATTCATCATGTACAATAATTACTATTCTATTATAAGGCTGCATTTAAGAAGCAATGTTGTAAGTGCATTTTCCTCTTCTAGAGTCATCAAAATATTTATTTACAAATTACAAAAGAAATAAAAAATGATTTTATATTTTGTTAAGATAAAAGGAACTATGAACTTGGGATGAAAGAATCACAGTCTGCTAAACCCTGGGTGAGAGGAATGAGTTTTCAAATCTTAAATTCTTTGATATTTCAATTATCAAAGCAGATATTATTAATTGATATGTTAAAATGCTATTAACTAACAATAGTAACAGTTAATATGGAATTTAATCTTTAATGTTACATATATTTATTTGTCAGTGTAACTGTCAAACAAGATATTTGTTTCAACAATAAATTTATAATTTAATATAACAAAGATGAACATTTCATTAGTTAATTGCTTATTCTTATTCAAATATTTTCTAGATTGTTACTTATATGAGTGTTTAATGTCATAGTATCAGAAATCTATGTAACTATGCAAAGAAAGTTTTCTGAATTTATACCTTAAGGTGTTTTTAAAATTTAGAGTATTATCTTGATAATATAAGAATTAAAGATATTTCTTAATATGGGATCAAGTACAAAGTTTTTTTGGTAATGGAGGCCAATACCCAGAAATTAGTCTTAAATATGAATATACATCACATGATCACCATTTCTTATGCTAGCACAGAACTGTTATCACAACAGGCAAAACTCTCCATACAGTAGTGCCACTCAGTGCCAACCAGAGTAACTAATAGATGCCAGAAGTCTTGTGAATAAAATTCCCATCGAGTGTCTACTCATCCAATATGCCTACTCTGGTTGCAGCTGTATGAAGAGTTTTGCCTGTTTTAATAACAGTTATGTGCTAGCATAAAAATGGTGATCATGTGATGTTTAGTGATTTAACACCAATCCTGCCTAATAGATAGTGATGGCTATGGTTGTTAAAGAGCCAAAAACACCAAAATGTGTGGGTACTGAACTGAATTCAGACCCATATGACTATATAAGCTATTGAGCTTAGATTGAAAATATTATTTTGGTTTTCAAATTTTATTCTCGTAGTTTTGTAGTTAAGTAGAGATAAAAGGTTGTTGCTGGAGTGTTGCATTAGATCCTAAGATTTAGGTGCAGTGCTCACAAATCCAAAGCTTTTCACTGATGAAGGCCACAAGCCAGAAACTAGTCTGGGAATATTGGATGAGTAGGCATTAGATGGGGATTTTATGCACAAGCCTTCTGGCATCCATTGATTACTCTGGTTGGCACTGAGTGGCACTACTGTATGGAGAGTTTTGCCAATTTTAAATGTGAATATAGTAGTAAAATGGTTCAATGTAGACTAAATACAGTGAATTACTATCCGTAAAAGCATGTGATTAATGTAAGCAAAGAAAGTCATGTGATGTTTTATTAGTATAAGTGTCATTTATAAAAACACATCCCTTATAATAACTACAGATTTAAGCATAATGACAGCTTCATATTTTAATGATATTTATTTACTAAATATTAATTATTTGATAAGATTGTTTTTCAATGTTATATTTTTAGCAAAAATATAATTACTGAAGTACTCTAAACTGAAGAATGTCTTATGGAAAAATATTTTATACATCTCTAAAACTATTCGGTTAATACATAACTTTATACAAATGATTTGTTTTGAATCCTTATGCTTTGTATTTCACTCAGTCAATCATAATAGACTGTGATTACAACTTATTATTTTGATTAAGCAGGAAGCATGGAATTGGTTCATCTTGACTTTCAGATCATTATTTTTTCTGTGATTTAGAATTTATGTATATACTTCTAAAAATGTTTAATTCTGCAATGCAATATATTGATTATGAACATCTTTTATAGTTTGTTATTTGTTAATCTTTTACTAGTAAATAATTAAAATTATAAAATATGGATAAATGCTGAAATACTTGATGCAAACATAACTGAAAGATGTATTTTTATATTGGACTATTTCTATCATCTAATATGTGTGTTGAATGTCTTTAGAAAAGTTTGATTTTATTTAAATATTCCAAATGCATTCAACTGTTAGTAATATCACAGCAAACAGGTTAGTATATGCACCAACTGTTAATAATATCACAGCAAACAGGTTAATATATGCACAATGTTTCGAGAGGTATTTTTCTCCCCTCTTCTTCAGGTGTTGCCGGCCTGACCAGTGACAGTACTAGCATGGGATTGGAACCTGGTCCTTAAAATTCCTGATTATTGAATTTTAAGGTAATGCTCTAACCAACTGAGCCATATATTCTTCCACAAGACATTATAATTTATTTTTTGTTTTTATAATCAAAACATTATTATTTGACATCTAGATAATTATCAGCTAGATAAACATTTACCAAACCAATAACCTTGTAATACAAACATAATTTTAAACTTTGTATGTTTGATTACTATTCTGTAATTCAATGCTAGTGCTATAAAAGCATAAACACAAAGCTAATATTTAATATCTTATTAAACCATAGGCTGAGCACTTTCGAGAGTCACAGCTCTCATAATCATAGCTCTTTGTGAAATAACATTGTCTAATGTTATGCAAATCTATGCAAAGTTCAAATATTCCATTTCCTAGATATAGAATAAAATGTTTCCTTTCTATTCATGGCGTTGCTGTCTATTGTGATACAGACCAATAACAGTAGATTGATTGTGGACTAACTGTCTTTAAAAATATTAATCCTATTTTATAGACTTAATAAACAATTCCCACATCTCACTTGCCTTTAATTATAAACTCAGGGTAGGCATGCAAAGTGAATATATTAATCCTATGCAATAAATATTTAATTTTATTTTTTACATAATTGCTATTCAATATCTATTCTTTAATAATTTATGAAATGATAAGCATAGATTAATTGCTGACACTAATGAAATATCAAAAGATATGACATCACAGCATCCCGTTATATAGCTTGCAGAATCTACATTACTAATTTATTTATTTTTAAATATAAGTAGTGCATTAAGAAAACCAAAAGTAATACTGATTTTTAATAAAGAGGTAGTCATTAGTCTTGTAAAATTATGTGTAAAATAAATTTAAATTGAATGTGATCAACTATAAAATTATTGATTCTTTAAATTAATTATTAATTATTCTAAAACTTATTTAGCTGGCAAAAATATATTTCAACAGAAGATAAAATTAATTTTATTTATTGAAATAAAATTTTTAAAAAATGATACATTTTTTTTTATTTTTCTTGTTATTCAAATTATCTATGTTTTTTACACATGTAATTTGCATAATCATGTAATATAAATATTGTACAATTCAATTTTGTTTTCATAGTTGATTTTTTTCTTTCTACCTCATTAAAATAATGATTTTAGAATTAACATTTCTGTATTTAAAGTTACTCCCAGGACACAATTAGAACAATAAGGTTTTTGCAGGTAAATTGAATATAATTGAATTCATTTTTTTAAATATTTTATTTATATGTAAATATTTTTTTTTGAAAAAAAATAAAATCATGTAAATTTACTTTTTTCCCAAGCTGTAGTTAAAAAAGAATACTTTACATAAAGTTTGAAAAATATTTTTCAATACATTTCAAAATTGATACAAAAGATTATTGATTCTCTGTTTCAACTATATTTCAAATAGATAAATCACTTTGTTTAACGCAGTAAGCTGATGCAACGTTAAAAAAAATCTTTTAAGGAATTGGGGGGGGGGGGGATAATAGATTTATGTATAATTTAATTATAAAAATATTTACTGAATTACATATATATATATATACACACATGCGCATTTTTCAAACAATTTATAAAACACTGACATTACTTCTTTAAACCGTAAAAGATGCAAATAGCTTTTAAGATGCATTTAAACATGAATTGTGTCTCATAAGTTGGTCCAAGATATCATATGCACCAAAGCCTATTTGCTATTGAATTGATTTCACTTTTATTGTTAAATGGAGGTTGCCTTGACAACAGATTAAGATTGTTGATTGTTATTGATATAAAGATTGTATAAGTGCTGACTGATTTCAATCATATATAGATACAATCACTTCATATTCCTACATATGTGGTACAGCCTAATAAGAAATTTACTTTGCTAACCATTTATCATATTTACAATGATTTTGATTGTCATTATTTAACTTAAATAAAAATAACTGTTGTCTCATTTCCATTTTGCTTAAAAGTTGTTGTTGTTTTTGTTATCATCATCATCATCATCATCATCATTATTATTATTATAAAACCAACTTGATTACAATAAGAGAAACCTAATGTATCTTATAAAGAAAATGGGGGCTTCTAGTTCCACTTATTGATATATTATACTGACATCTCTTCTTATCATCAGTTCTCTAATAACAAATTATTAATTAGGTTGCCTAACAAAAGTGTTATTTAAGTCATATACATAGCTTAACCCATAATTCTAGATGAGATTCCAATAAATTTTGTAACAAAAATTGTAGTAATTATTCTTCTTCATTTAAACAAAATATTTTTAAAGTCTACGTTTGAAAGTCTGTTTTCTCATGGAGGACCTAATAATAGTAACATTTCATACATAGTGAAAGATAATGATAAATATCATAAATTATTTGATTTCAAATTTATCAGTAGATTTAAAACTATTGATATGAAAAGATATTTGGAAAACACACTTTAGATTAAAGTAATATGTATTAAGATTAACATGTTTAACACTAATACTAATAGCTTTTTTGTTTCAATTCCCAAATATAAGCATCAGGGACCTTACAGGCATTACATTAAATTTTTTTATGGTTCATTGGTCAATTCATTAATACTTTCTGATTAACTTCTTTTGTCAATATTTTTTTATTTATTAAATATCAGGTTATTGCATCAGATTTTTGGATTCGTGATATTTCTTTTTTCTCCATTTTTATTGCTATTTGAATGATGAATTAATACTTATTGATTGATTTTATAATAATATTATTTCTAAAAAAAAGAAAAAAAAATTTTTTTCTATGGGTGATTTTAAGCCAACATTAGATGAATGAGAACAAAATGAAATCAAATAAAAACTTTTTTTAGTTGAGTAACTTATAATTTTATTTTCCTTATTGAAACTCAGCTTAATAGCCAAATTTATGATAACACATTTTTGGATGATAGATATAAAGGTTTTCATATAGATGGATGTTATAAAGCAATTACAAGAGATGGGGTACTCTTATTGATATTAAAAAAGAAATTATTGACAAGATTATATTTTTAGATTTTACCTACTGTGAGTCCATATAAAGTGAGATTTTCCTTGATCATTATATTAAATTTTTATTGGGAAATGTTTATATCAGACCAGTCTTATCTTTTTCTGGGTTGGTTACCTCACTTTGTTCTTTTGAAGACTTTTTGATTGATTATACAATGAATGTTATCATTACTGGAGACTAACATTCCAGAATTATTTAGTAATGCTTCTTTTAATGCATTTTCACTATCACCTAAGACATATAGGATATTTACAGTTTTTAATTTTTTGAATTTAAAGCAACACAATTCTTATTTAAATTCTTATAATCGAATACTTGATTTTGTTTTAAGCAATTTATCTGAGATTAAATGTTTTTATGTTTCATTTCTAACTTTTCCTATTGACCTACATTTCTCACCTATGGAATTTTTGGTTAATATAAAGTATTTTAAATGTTCTTTTCCTCTGAATATTAAAAGACATTATAAAGAAAGGGATTATTTTGGTCTGTGTAAGGCAATTTCCAATTTTGATTGGAGCTCATTATATTCCTCATTAGACATTAATCATAAAATGAAATTATTTAATCGATTATTTAATGATTTAATTGATTTTTGTATACCCAAAAAACTTGTACACTTAAGAAAATTATTAGAAAGAAATCTTATCATCATAAGCAATTTTCTAAAACTCAGAATTTATTTTTTATAATAACTTTGTTAATTATAGAAGATTGGTTAAAGCTATTCAGAAAATTGTTTATTAAAATGTATTTAAAATATTAAACTCAACATATCAGATAATCTTAAAGAATTTTGGTCCTTTATTAAAAATTCTGGTCTTACCAAAAGCAAATCTTAAATGGATTATAGCTTTTCTTTAAGTGCTGATGATTTTTCAGTTGGTTTTTCTGAATTGTATGGAAAATTTCAATTATCTTCTGAGTACAGATTACCTAATGAATATTTTAATGATATAGTATTTTCTAATGATTGTTTCAACAATAATGATATTATATCTGCTATCAAAGAACTAAAATTACATTCAAGTTTAGATTATGATAATATACTTTCTTTTATTTATAAAGGATGTACGGAATTACATTCTTAATTATTTCATTAAAAAGTACATTCTTCTCAACGCCCATAAACTTGCCAAAGTTATACCTATTTTTAAAAATGATTCAAGAAATAATGTAAATAATGCCCTATTTTTGTACTTCATACAATTGCACACATATTTGAAAGGTGTATTTATAAAAAAATTATTAATGACATAAATAAGTTTTTGTTTCTGTGCAACATGATTTTGATCTATCTTCTAACAATAACTGAGCATATTGCTAATGCTTTTGAGAATTGGTTCTGTCCAGATTTTTGTCTATTTTGATCTCTCCAAAGCATTTGATAAAGTTAATCATTTTATATTGCTTTATAAAATGTAGAGATTAGATTTTTCTTATAATTTGGTACTATGGTTTGAATTTTTTATTAGGGAAAAATGGCTTATATTAAATTTAATATTTTCTAATTCATATTATTGCAATCTAAAAGTATCTCAAGGCAGTCATTATTGATATGGGCATAAAGGGTAAGTCATTATTGTCTAAGTGTGGGCAAGGTAAGCTAATCTGGTTGATTTTGGTTAGTATTGAGGAAATAAGGTTATGAGATATGAGTTTGAGGGGTTTATAAGTCGGGGTAATTTTTAAGAAGAAAACAAAAGGGATTCGAATTTGCTTGTGATTCCATTTATTAGGTTGATGGCTTTCTGCATGTGGAATATCTGGATGCTGTGGAAGCCTAAACCACTATGAATGGGCTGACAGCTGTGCTGTTTGACAAAAATTTATATCATCTTCTGATTCCAGAGCAATTTATTGCAGATAGAATTGACAGCAGAAATAAATGCCTTTGTGGATTTAATAATTGGAGAGTAGTATATAATTTTAGTAATAATAAGAATGTTGAATAGATGAATTTTGGAATAGAAGAAAAGGTATGCCTTAGAAAATGAACTGGTGATTTTCAATGTACTATCCTGGAACCTAGTTTGTATTTTTTGCCTCATTGGACTTTATGCAATGCAAAGTCTAGGAATGAAGTGAGGTTTCTTTGTGGATTGATTTTTTAACTGAATAGAAATCATGTAGCAATTTCATTTAGGTTGAATTGAAGACATGTATTCACTGAAAATGCTGTGCAATATGGGTTAGTTATTTCTGCTGTATGCAAAATATTTGGATTCTTACAATTTCCCTCTGTATTTGTTATAAAAGTGGGTTTGTGTACAGCATATGGTGATGAAGGATAAAAAATTTCCTGCTGTTATAGTGTTATGGATGTTATGACTCACCAGAATGTTGGTGATTAGGTATAGGAATGTGGTTGGAATTGCGGTATTAGTGAGGATCTAAATGATTATGTTTATGAGGATGGAATCATATCCTGTTTATATGTCCAGTGGTCTACAATAGAACCATTTTTGTTCTTCAATTGAGTTCGAGGATTGTCATAAAAATAAGTGCTGCCTATGTGATATTAGTTGAAGGATATGCATCCCAATTTCATTTTTAACTTTTTCAAGATTACGAGCAGGGTATTTATGGATATAGGTTGAAGATTGAATAGGCTGGAAATAGGTTTTTTAGTAAAAGGTATTATTATGGTAGGATATAGACCCTGGATATCATATATTCTTTGGGATAGAATATTGGCAAGACTGCGCTGCGATATATATATATATATATATATATATATATATATATATATATATATATATATATATATATATAGGGTGGTGAAATGACTGAAGGGACTAAAGATAAAGGCAGAAATTCCATAAAGCTTAAGATGACAAAAGCTTTAAAAAATGTGGCAACTTTGGCAGTGAACTGGATGGTCTGCTAAAATGTGATAATTGAAGTAGTTTTGAGGTTTATTTTTAAAATATAGGTATGTAGGGTGAATCATGTTTTGTCTGATACATGTATTCCTGTTTGATTTGAAGTGCATGAAAAATTTGATGTGGACATGTTAGCTGTTGAGTTAGAAAATTTATTTTTTTGATGACAAGGTTGTGTTTCTATTATTTATAAATACAGTGATGTTTGATTGAGCCTGTGTAATTTCTGGAAAATTTGATGAGTGGGTTTGCTAGTAACAATTCTCTTGTATAAAACATCAGCCAATGTCAAGCCAAAAAGATGGAGAGAAGTGGCATGTCAAGTGTTATATATTCTTGATTATATGCTAATGAAAGCAAGGTATATTTAAACTGGATCTATGGCCATTTGCTGTAACTTGTTTAACATAATCTAGGTTTTAAAAAAAATGAACTTAGTTGTGGCTGAAGAGAGAATTATGGGGATTGTTTTATGTAATTGTATAGATGTTGCATGAAGTTCATTGAGATTAAGAGTGACAATTTTGGTGAAATGATTGGAGAATGATATAGGTCCAAGGTTGAGTTCTACTAGATGATGCAATATGGTGGAATAGAAGCATAGGTCAATGTTAGTGGCATGACAGTTGTGAAAAGTAGCAGAATTGGTTGAAGAAAGCCCCAATGCTCATGAGTGGAAAAATGATTTGTAGCCATTTATTAATAAAAGTTTAAAATAATCTAAGTTGAAATCACTCATTAGTGTAGTTGGGTGGGGTCAGGATACAAGTAGTGAGTTGATAAATTGAATGATGTTTGTAATGATTTAGGGTGAGAGGGACTATAGACAAAAACTATATTTAATGTTCTCAATTGGTGAAAGGTGGTAATTAGGAGGTGACTGTTGATTTATAAAATTTTGAACAATGGAAATGTGCATTCAGAGGTTGTAAAAAGGCTAGTGTTTGTTGATGACAATGAGGTATCTCTGGAGCTATCTCTGGAGCAAGACCAGAAAATGTAACTGTGAAAATGGTCAATGTGGCCAACATGAAAATCCTCTGCAAAATTTTTGTTACTAGCATTCCTAGGATATGTGATTAGACTGATGGCAATCCAACTTGCAGTTGGTATAATTTTGTTGGTGAATTGAGATTCTGGACAGTAAGTGATGTTATTTTAAATTTCATGAAATATACAAAAGGGTAAATATGGAGTGGGTGAATCAGGAGATGAAGAGTGACTTTGGAGGTTTCTAATGTGAGCTGTCTGTGAGAGCAATTGTTTGGAAATCAGGTATGACTGAATATAACTGCTTAGTTGAACTGGAGGAAGAAAAGTCATGATATGGTGTTTTTGTTTTGAGTGTGGTAAGTGAACTTGTTGCATCAGTGCATTAATATGATGAAGTTGTACTTTCCATGGAAATATAGAGGTGAGCTAGTTCAGTAATTAGTGGTATATTGCTAATATCTGATTTTCTTAGATTATTTGGGTTTTCTTTTCATTTCATTGGGGGTGGGAGGTAGAGGAAGTGGTATTGTTTCCACAAATTGCATTCAGATTTTGTTTTTATGACATGTTGATCTTGTGCCATGTTTATTTGCAGAAGCATTTTTGCAAAAGATTGGGTGATAGTTTCAGAGCATGGTATTATTGATGAATTTGTCAAGTTGGTTAGGTTTTAAATGTGGGGGTGACTGTATGTATAAAAATGTATGGTCTAAGACAGTTGGTTAAGTTTAGGTATAAAACCCATTGGCATGTTTTTTGGATTTGGGGGTGAATGGAGTGTTATTTAAAGGCTGTTGAGTATCAGATTGTTCATTTATGTTGGAAATTCATCAAGTAATGATGAGATGTTGCTTGGTGGTGTAATGGTCAGATTTGTCTATCTTGCTAACACACTGCAGAATTTAACCCCTGACACTGAACTCAACACTAGGAGGGGTTGCCTTCTAGATATTCTAGGCTTGAATCTAAAGTCTAAGTTCCACAGTGCCACTTATGTGATAACACATCTGATGCTATTAATAATATAATCTTTTAACCAGTGCCGGTGGTCAGAGAGAAACAAAGAGACTCTATATTACAATATAAGCCTGGGGTTGGCCAATTAAACATCTATGGATGGCACAAAAGAGTTGTATAAAAGATATAGACTGAGACAGTGATATGGATCAAGAAAGTAAATAAAAAATCAAAGTTTAGTAACTTTAAAAGATTTATTAAACTAACAAATATATATACACACACACTGTCTGCATATGTTAGACAGTGATGTTTACTAACTAAAATTGTGTTTTAAAACAAATCTCAATCAAAATTTACATTATAGCTTGTTAATTAATTCTCTATATCTCGAGCTAATACAATAACATTATGATAATGTGCCTAAGAGAGTTTGCGAAGATATGCAAGGTGCTTTAAGTAAATATCAGAAATAATTGAAAGAAACGATTTGGAGACAGTAAAGTTTCAATGTAATACTTTTTGAATTCGAGAATAGAATGGACTGATGCTCATTAATCTATAAGATGGGGATGTGATTAAGGCATGCATATCCATAGAAATAATTAAATTCATATTGGGAGGTCGGTGGTGCTAGTGAGAAATTTCTCGTAAAGGATGGAGGGTGTGGTATGTTGAAACCATGGAGCTTTGCAAAATAAATAACTAAATAATAAATAAATAAAATGAAACATGGGAAGGCATCTTGCCCTAAATCCACAGGAAGTAGTGTCATGTGGCATTCCAAGGCTGGACTCATCTAAACATTTAGTGACTGCATGATGGCATAGAATTCCCAGGTGTGACAATTCGAGTACACACTCTAACTGGGAACTGCAGAAAGTGAAGAGAAAACAGTCTTCACCATTTAAAGCCTGTTGGAGTAACAAAGCAGTCTTGAACACCCAATACACCTACTAGCAACACTTGAATAAAGTACATAAAATATTTAGAAAGGATTCATTTAGTTTGATAAAGCACCTAATCAATTCCCCACATATTTATTTAAGAAAGTCCACATATTCTTGACCTCAAAATTAAAAGGTTTGGAAAATTAAGTAAAACAATAAAACATTTAAAATGGGAGAATGCATAATTGTGGGATTTTAAAAGAAAATATAAGTTAATTATGCAATCATGCATTTGTTAAATATTTACTCATTTACCTCACACATATTCTCATATTATGTTAAAATCAATAATCATGTGAATTTTAATGGCAAAATTATTAAATAGTTGAATAATAGTAAGATAGCCCTCGAATGAGCGATTTAACGAGATAATAAAATAGGGCAGAAGGCAGAATTTATAATTTAAAACACGTTAATGGCAGCATCTTGATTTAAATAAAAAAAAGAGAGTAATTCACACAGTTGATGGCTATGCTGGCACACCATCATAATAAAAGAAAAACAGATTAAAATACAAAATATTAACCCAAGTATAGAGATAGAATACACTAATTAAGTTACAGAATTTAAACAAACAAGAACAGAATTATAAGATAAAACAAATAGAAACAAATGGAATTAACTATAGCTTAGAAAGAGTATGATATCACAAGAGCTCGAGTTAATTTGGGTTACCTCATCAGAAGTAGGCATGTGAAGGCAATTTCAGGTGGAGACTTTTCCAGTTTGATAGTAGCAGCACTCATAAGAATTTGGCAGTGTTTTTGTTTTTTGAGGAAGTTTACTGATATGTAATGGTATATAATATGCCATTACATTAATTTAAAATTAAAAAAAGTTGTTTAACATTGTACATATATGTATCTCATTCCCACACATATGTATATATTCTTAAATTTAACAAAAAAAATGTTTTTTTTTAATATATAGGTTTGTGTGTGTGTGTTGTATATGGTTAATAAACAATAGTTTTTAATAGGCAGTAATAAAAAGAGAATGTTATAAGAAATAATATTTAATATATTGTTCTCTCATTATTAAATAAAGCATTCAGTTATTTAGCTCTATTTTTAAAATAAAACAAACTGGATAGGAGGGTGTAAAAAAGATATAGATTAATAGATAAAAATACACACATGTGAGTACAGCTGTGTGAACATAAAACATTTTTTACACATATCTCTATTGACTATAGATTGCAAACTCTGTTTTTTTTATGTTATCTGGATCTTAGATTGTCCCAGGGAGAGAAAAAATGCCTTGACAAAAGAAGATAATTATTAATTTTCTTATTAATTACTATGGACCGTCAACTTGTGAGGATCTGATTGCTATCTCCAAAATGACAATTATATTGGTAGGAGGAGATTTTTTTCTTTTAATCAGAAAGATGAAATATAAAGAGTGGCACAATATTAATTAAGGCAGTTAAAGTTAAAAAGATGGGCAGTAAAGTTAAAAAGTTTTGGCAGTGAAAAAGGCAAAAGGCTGTTGGCAGTTAGCAGCAGTTTTTTTTCATCTGTTTCTTTTTGGCTCAGTATAAACTTTTTTTTTTCTTAAAAAAGTTAAAGAAAAAAGTGTAAGACTTTTTGTTTTAAAACATCATAAAAGAAGATATGTGCCTATATAAATAAACTCACAGCTAAATTAATCTAAAGAGATGGATCAAAATTGAATCTCATAAAAGAAGTTGGTGAAATAATATAAAAATGGCATTTATATATATTTTGGCTGTTTGTGAAACAATGAAGATGCAGTGCTAATTTTGCCATTTCTGTTCCTTGATGCCTCACATCATGGGCTAATCCACTGCTCTATCTGTCGACTCATATACAAGTTTTTAATAACCAAAGAATGGCTGAGTTTAAGACCAACCACATATGCCATATGAGAGGCTTCTTTTTTGTCTCCTGGCCTATTAAAGGATCATCATCTTTGAAGGGAGGGAAAAGAGGAAAAAAGAGAAGAAAGAAGATGATGTGTAAAAGCCATACAAGCAACCTCAATTAATCTATAAACCAGTTTTTTAAAAAAGTTTTCTTCATATTTATCAAGAGTGCCTGCAATAACTTTTAAAATGGTAGAAACAAGCAAACCAACCAGTTCAAATTTATCAAAAGTGTCTGCAATAATTTTTAAAATGGTAGGCACAAGCAAACTAACCAGTTGAAGCTATAAATAAGAGAGCAGTCTGATATTTGAACCTGGGACATTAATAAGAATTGAAAATGGATTGGGTAACTTTAAAATTTGATTAACAAATTTTTTATTATTTGCTTAACCCTTCCCCCCCCCCCCCCACCCCTTTAAATTATTGAAAAAAAAAAAAAAAAAAAAAAAAAAAAAAAAAAAAAAAAAAAAAAAAAAAAAAAAAAAAAAAAAAAAGTTAAAAGTAAACTTTCAATTCTATAGTCAAGCATTTTTTTCTTTTTAATACATAAACATTAAGAGTTTGTTTATTGAGTGTATTGCTAACAATACTGCATAACATTACACACACAGTTTTAAAATTCGTTAAACTTAATTCTTCATAATCTTTTGATATTTTTTGTTTTTATATATTGTAATAATAAAATGTTTTTTTAATTGTTGTTTATTCAGTGATAATTGTGCAATCTATCAATATATGCTTTATGATGTTTTTTTATTATTTATTTTTGCATATTAAATATGATATAATTTATTTTTGCTCAAGGTTGCAATAATATTTTTTATATATGTGAATTATGTATTAACCCATAATATAAGTGGACACATTTTAATATCATATATATGTTGACATATCACAGAGTGTGTGCATGTGTGACTGCTTATACCAACCCGTAAAAATAGGTTAGACATAGTTATTTTAAGGTAGCAAATTAAAGAGCAGGGTTTCACACATGTATGAAAGTAAAGAAAGAAATAAACACACATTGCATAAATGAAATTTTATCTTAGTGATACAAATAATAAGTAGGGAAAATGTTGAATAAGCATTCAATAGAATTTTTTTTATGTCATTTTAAGTCAGCTTATTTCAAAATATGTAGTAACATGAACAGATATATAAAATTAGTTGGTTATGCACATAGTATTAAAATGTTTTGTTTTAATTATGTATTTATTTGAGTCAATTGTATAGTTAGTAATTTGATTCATAAAAAGGAAGAGTGTGAATAAATATAATTATACCATATTTGGTTTCAGAGTTATTATTATTAATATTTTTATATTTTTTTCTTCTCTTGATTTTATCATTTTAATTGATCATCATCACTAGTAAATATTGATGATTGAGATATAATTTTAACTATAAAAGTATTTTATGTAAATAACCATATGCGTATATAAGTGCTAGTGAGTATAGTGATTAAATCCCAGTTTAATCGTAATATAATTTTCGGAAAGTGCCTATATGCTTATAAAAGATAAATTTGTCATTATGAGTTTATTAAAAAAGCTGTGGGTGGAATCATCATCATCATCAGTATATTACGATGAATAATTAAATTAAATAACTAGGTTTAATGGCCATCTAACTAAGTAATGGTCTTCACTATGTTTGTTTGAAAGCCATTAGCAAGAACATACATCTGTTTATCAATATATTAAACTGAGCTAGTAATATCTATAAGAATGTTTGTTGTATATATAAATTTTATGGTATTGGGATTTTATAATTCTATTGACACAGATAAAATATAAGAATGTCATTTTTGTTATTATTCATCCAAATGCATGTGTAGTAAAGAAGATACCGAATGTGTTTGAACCTGATACACTATGGACAGATAATCTTTATCTAGGTTTAAAACAATCTAGTGGTGCCTGGGGGAAAATACATGTACTTAGCTAAACTGAATAAAAGTGATCAAGTTCCTTTTCCAACTTATTAACTTTCTTTGATATTTTTTTAAGTTGTTATAAATAGCGCCAGTGTGTGCATGTGACCATGAATGGTCTTATATATATGGAAAGAGGAATGGGAAGAATTCTTTGTTGAAAGAACCTATTATTGGAGATAAGAGTAATGCACTCCATGGATTTCATTGTAATTTTATTCAGTTGTTATGGCTAATATTGGTTTATCTGATGACAATGGCTAGAGTATTTTGTTGGTTAAAATAACTTCCCAATATCGAAATATTTTAAATCTTAAAAGGATAACAGTGATGAATTTTCATTTTTTATTTTGTGCATTGAGAAATGGGATAATTTATTTATCTCATTATTGGCATGACTAAATTAATGTTTATGATAGTTTCAAACATGGTGTTATATTTAATTAGTTACAAATGAACACCTAACTAAAGCATGATATGTATATTACAATATTCTTATTCATATATTAGCATATTTCTTATTTAGTTACAAATTATATTGGCTATCATAGTAAATTTTCATTTTTTATTTGGTTATAATGTATATAATATATTGCACAGATGGAAGGAAAACTTTAGAAGTATTTTTTTGAACATTCTTTTTTATAAAAAAGAGTAAAGATCTAAAGATAAAATATTTTTGTTAAAAAGTAACATAAATGAAATTAGATATAAATGTTAATTTCTATTTTAAGATTCCTAGGTAATCTCAGTAAATGGAAATGATTGTGTTATTAATTAAAAGAAAATCAAACTAGCCTTTGGGGCTTTTATATAATTAAAAAGTCAGATAAGAGAATAAAAAAATTAGAATGTCCAATAGAAGCAATAACTAATGCTCGGATCTTAACAAAAATCTTTGGAACAGGAAACTATTTTCAGTGAATCTAGAGGATTACTAGAGAATTATTATAAAAAGAAAACAATTCAAATTAAAAGACAGTTCAAACTTGATTTTTTGAGTAGGGTGAAAAGACACACTTTTCACTCTCCCTCTCTTATTTCAAATGAAGTGACTGTTAATTTATGAATGGCACTATTGTAGACCTGAATCATATGGATCTTACAATAAAATAGTACCAGGATTGAACCAGCTAAGGCCATCTCTAAAAAAACAGACCAGTCTTCCATGAAAGTATGACCAACAAAGACTTCACGGGAATTGGCAACAGCAACCAGGAGCTCTTCTACTGTAAGATATGAACTGAAAAATTTTAAAAAAAGTAATTAAGAACTTTTGTCAAGATTTGACAAGCTTTTAATAATCAACTAAACCTAATTTTTAAAATGAACTTTAATCTGACTTTTAAGATTTCAAAATCAATTATTAATGTTTAATTTTAAATATTTGAGTTTGCTAATTTAATCATTTCCATTTTTTTCTATTAAAATTTATTGACTAAATTATTTAAATATATTAAATTTAAGTTGGGTGTGGATGGCTGCATAGATTCGTTAACATTTAATTATTTTTAATTTTTATATTGATTAAAATATATAGATATAGGTAAATATGTCACCTCATGCTGAGTGTCCAAAGATATTTATTTGTATATCTTTGAGGTTATTGGTGTCAATGCGGCATCTTATGATGAATGCCATTGGGTTTATTGTAAATTTCCCTCTGCAATTCCATCAATGACTTTACATTTTAATCGTTTGTTTATTTTGAATGGGTTTTAATTTTAGGCTATTTGTCTTGTAGTTAGGTCAATGCTGGTGGAGGGATATATGGGTGTTTATATCAATGTAGTGTGAAGTGTGATTATCATACAGGGCAACATGCCCATCTGAATGCATGACCCAAAGGTGTAGTCATTGCATTGTAATGTATGCAGATGTATTTCCTGCAACATTAACTCTTTTTAAAAAGCTCTATGGATAGGGACTATAAGTCAGCAGACAGACCACTCTTCCCCATATGTAGCATTTCTCTTTAATTATTTTATATACATGAATCCTTCACCAGACAGACTCACATTCCTGTACTGAATGAAGATCATGTCCATCAAATAATATCATGCAGTGGATGCATATTTCTGACTGCATGGTTTTATGCTAGCATCTTCATATTGCATTGGTTGCATTTTGTATAGCAGGAAGCAAGCATCGGTCTGGTTACGAACTTTTAGTCTGAGATTGAATGATTGTCTTGAAAAGTTTTTAGCTGAGAAATCTATATAGCCTATCTACATGCAATGTCCTTAAGTAAAAATATTCATTAAAATGCCCATCTGTGTGGAATTTCTTAATAATTTAAATTTAAAAAAAATAAAATAACCAAATTAAAATTAATATTAAAATCTAAGCAAGATAAATTTTATTCCTCAATTTCAAACATTTATATGTGTGCATTAATAAATGTTTTTTGTGTGTTATTACTGGCAGTAGCTTATTTATTTATTTTATTGAAATGTCTTTATTAAAATATATTTTAAGTATCTATATTATAATTTATCTCTGCTGCTCCCTGAGCTAGTGGCATGGGCAAACGGTCAGAATAAAACATATAAGTAAAAATCAGACCTTAACAGTACATATCTGCCTACTATATAAATTTTCCAGATTCAAATAGCCTAGTGGTGCCCTGTACAGAAGATATGCAAAGACTCCCATTGATCCCCGACCATTATAGCAGCAAACTTCGATCAACAGTTCACATTTTTAGCAGTGGTGGCAGTTTTTAGGGCTTCTTAAGTGAAGGCATAAGATGGCATGGTGTGCAATTGCCGGCCATTTCTGAAAGTAAAATAGCCTTCTTGCCAGCTCTACTCAGTCATTTTAGGATTTCTGTTAAAGGCTGGATGTGCAGTTCTTCAAGATTCTGAAACTTTCAGAAAATTAAACTTTTTAGCAAACACTTTAAATGTAATATATTTGAATACTTTTAGTCTACTGGAAGACAAAATCTTAGCTTCAATAATAAAACTTGCAGGGTACTTGCCTACTACCTTTACTTGTTCTCTTAAAAGCAAACTGTCCACAGACTAAGACTAGAATAATAATCTAGAACTAGAATAGGAATGATCAAACAAAAGAAAACCCCTCTATATATATCAGATCTATACAATCAAACTGCCCTGGAGCATTTCAAATATACCAAAAATTTGCTATCTTCTCAAAGATGCAATCAAACCCATCCAAACAACCAAAGGAATTCAACAAAATTTTAATTAATTTTCTATTGTTAATGACCCTGTAGACATTCGGATTAAAACTTTGATTTCATTAAAAAAAACTTTTCCTAATTAAAATTTTCATAAGTGGACATCTGCTGTATTTCTAGATAAGCCACTAGAACATATTAATTAAACTATTGTTTTCTTACCAATCCTCATTTATTTTTACATACTATTTCTAGGCATGATTTTAAATCTAAAATAATAACTTACTTCTTTTAATTTTAAATGTTTAAATCTATTTATGAGATGAATATAATTTAAACTAAAAGAGATTTAAACAGAAATAATTTTACATATCAACATATTATTCCAACTTAAGTTTTGAAAATAAATATATCACAGTGTGTACGCAATTATGACCCATATAACCTACTTTTTAAACAAATATCTTTTACATGTACATACACCTCATGTTATATATATATATATATAACATGAGCGTTGTACTTGTGATTTAAAATTGGGTGGGATTTTTGGCATATAAGCGCATTGCAGACAGACTACAATACACTGGGGTTTAAACTAAGGTATGAGGTAGGAAAGAGGTGAGAAAAGGTGAAATGAAGATCTGCAAAGCAAATCTTACTGTTTCAGTGGCTAGTTGTTTGAGGGTCTGTCTGGGAGGTTGCTATTGATGAACTTGGGGTCAGCACATTGGACCACTGGGAGGTGTGATGACCCTGCTGGACACAGGAATAGACAGTGGATTTAATCCACGGACATATATGAACAGTGTTTCTTCCTGGTTGAATGTTGATTTAGATATTCTACTTGGGTAAGCATCTGGGTGCAATTAAATTTTGAATTTGTCACTGATAGTGGGTATGGGTACAGTAGTGTTTTTGAGAATAATTGATTGGAAGGAGGTTACTTTTGCAAAAGCCTCCATCATTTACTGGGAATATTGTGGGGGGAGGGGCATCTGAAAGAGATGTTTTTCAACACCTCAGAAATGCAGTTGTAGCAATTTGGATCAACTGCAAGTAATGCATAATAGTCAAGTGTTTTAACCTTGTTTTCAAAGCATTCCCTTTGAGTGAGTTGATAAAAGTTGATCGCAATGTATGTTGGATTTGATTGGTCAGCAATGTGACTGATTGTATTCTACAGAGATTACATTGTGATGATGATGTTGCAGAGAAGTTGCTGGGAATTTTGTAGAGTGATAAATTGGTCACTAACACTAGAGATCACTAAAGAAAATCTTTTGAAGGTTGTAAGCAGATCCCTGGGAAAATGCTATTAAATCTGCAGTTTATGGTGGCTAGCAATTCTGCTTTCCATATCATAGAGAGTGGACATTGGGTCTCTTCTTCATTGAGGTCCAGGTTTTTGATATTACTAGGTGTGGTTGGGTCAAAATATAGCATTGCCTTTGCAGGAATTGAATTAGCATCATTTTTGCTGTTAGAGATTTGTAAATTGTTGCCAATGACATTTGTATATGTTTATTTTAAATTTGATATTGAAGCGGAATCTGAGATTCAGATTGCGCTTCACAGCCCACTTCCAATCTTCCGCTACCAACCTAAATTCAAACCCTATGCTTGCATATATATTCCACTCACTAACACATTTGTTTGTATCCTTTTGTTTGAGTTATATTAACTAACATATTTATTAACGAAGATATTGGCATAAATATCTGAATTTAAACATGCAAAATAAAATTAATAAATGTAGCGTCGGAAAATTCGTATACGCAATAGGGAATGGGGGATTAATTATAACGGACTTATAATATCAAAATATATTATAATTTCTGTATTAATTTGTTTTATAAAAGTTATAATAATTGTTTGTTAATTGCAGCTCAGATATCTACTGATATTGTAGAGACAAAGGTACTGAGTAAATATTTAGTGGAAAAGTTCGTTACATGTAAGTTTATAAAATTGTGTTTTTAAATTATTTTTTGTCATTAAACTATACTTTTATTTTAAATCCAATATGGAAGATGCGATTGTAATTAGTCAAAATTAATTAAAGGTGAGAAGCGTAATCTTGTATAATATTCTAACATAACTTTAATTAAAAGTTTCTCTAGAATCAAAAGTAGAAACTAAACTTAATTGATTTATTTTTGTTACAAACATTTTCTTTTATCAAAATTAATTAAAGTTTGAATGCTTATCTAACAATGGCATCTTCCATCACAATAGGTAAAAGCTTGTATACGAATTCTTTTGAAAATTAGATTGCAATGACCAATCAGAAAGGGATTCCAAAAATACCGAGGCATGGAATTAATTACGAATTAATTGGGAGAGTAAGGAAGACAGTCAAGGAGAGCAGTCACCAAGAAAAGTTGCGCTCGTAAATTTCAATGTGTACTGAGTAAATCTAAGTCGCCTTTCTCACCATTCGAGATGGCTTTCCCTGAAATCTGTGCCCATGGATCCTGAAACTCATAGACTATAATTATATGCCTGTTCGTTAAATAATAAACTTACTACCTGCCTGAATAACTGCTTAACAAACTAGATCTAGTTCTCCGAGGGAATCCGAAATCATCAAAAGAACAGCCAAGTTTGTACAGAGGTAACAATTTCAAATGCTGCTAGACTCTTAAAGTTAGCGTGAATAATTTTAACTCTCACCTATCTATTTCTTTAAACATTTTGTAAAGCTTTCATTTGTAAAATTTAATATTAGTTATGAATCAATTTATGAATTCTTACCTTTTGTCAATTGTACTTTCTTCTCTCTATATAACTTAGCTGTAATCTCTCCTACATTAAACCTCTCCTGAATAATTATTAGTACTTAATGTCACGTCTATGCGGCAATATTTTATTCTTATTATTATGTTTTATACTTTCAGATACTAAATTATATGTCGATAATTTTCCCCCAGAATCGCAAATGCTTACGCTATCTCTTTTAATAAAAGAAAACCCTCCTTACTTTTCAGAGGGTAATTAACCTAGTAGTTTTGAAAACAAATTTGTTATTCCTAGTATAGCGGGAGCCTGCCAGTCTGGGGAAATAAAATAAGAATTTGATAATTCTTGTACAGTGTTATTTTCAACAATTAAGTAAAAATCTATTTTCGTAGAAATGTTTTTTTTTTTGGTTAATTAAATAATAGCGCTAACTTCTAAAATCTGCAATTAGATTTATATGAATTAAATTAATATTAATTTCTTGAAATCAATAGCCACCACCGACTTTATATATATATTTAATAATATGAAAAGTATTTATTTATTAAAGCATTCAAAACCAAAGAGTTATATTATTTATACGTTGTGGAAAGTTTATGTGTAGTTTAAAGTAATACATTAAGGGGGGGGGGGATCCTTTAGTTCTATGAGCTCTATTATATTAGCATAAAAATGTAATTCTTCCATATCCACGTAGTAATCAAATCATACCAGTACGCTGGGTTTTTATTAATAAAGATAGGCGATAATTCTTTATTCCTTAGTTAAATATATATATTTATATTAATGCAAGCGTTACGTGTATACCGGCCTTTCGTTATATATATCTTTGTGCTTCATTCATTTTTACTTCCAATACCAAGGACAAGGTTTGGCAAACCTTTTTGGATTTCTTCAGCGCGTGATATTATGGCATAGGGTTCGCTCTGGCAAAAGTCCAGCCTATGGCAATTCCATAAAGCGCATTCTTCGTTGTTTATGACCCGACCCTGCCGATGTTTGCAGAGAGTCGCTTTCTTTAACGGTGAATTGAAGCATCTTCTTAGATCTTAGAATAGATCTCTCCATTGCCATCATACACGTACCGCTCTCCCAGATTTTATTCTCGTTAAAAGCCTATTAATTCTCCTAAACCGTACTGTTATGATTATACTAAATGGATTGCCACTGTTTATATATATATATATCATTCGCACTTTCAGATATGACGCTTCTGCCATTATTATTATTTCCCAAAGTAGCTTCCCACACACGTTCTTGTATAGCCAATGCAAATAGTAATTAAATAAAATTACCCTTATCATCCAACTTAATAAACTTACGTATTGGTATGAATGCTGTTATTTTAGTACTGGTGGATTCAAATAATGTTCAGATACCGTAGTCTAGCGCTATTATTAAAAATCTTATGTATCACAGTCCATCGATAAATTATTGACATATAAATAGCCGCAATAGAATAAAGCCATGAATTATTTGTTATTGATGATTAAATATGTTCATTGTATAGTATTGTAAGAGAGGTTAATGTTGTCCAAGGGAGATAAACACCCATTTTATTTACATTGTAACACCAATAACGTTTGCAATCATATCTATTCCAAGTTGATTTAATAAATGTTATATCTTTCTAAATATCTAAGTCATTGTTTCATTTATTGATTAGAAATAATTTTGATGTAATATAAAAAGGTTTCCCTTACTAGATGATCGAAAATCGCTAATTATAATATCCTAGACATGAACCAAGTTCGAATAAGAGTCTTTTTGTGTCACGACTTTGTGATGCCGGCGGGGTAGGAATAAATTAGATCAGTATCATTGGAATTGTTGCTCATAAGTTGGTAGATCTGGAAAATAGGCAAATAGGGCAGAGTTCATGAATGTTCCTGACCTATGTATCTTGCACAGGATTGGATTCGAGGTACTTTTGCCTAGATGCTAGATCTTGTTATATGAACAGACGAAACCGACCAGTACAATATGTAAACTGAGAACCTGGTGATTGTAGCCATAGGAATATCATTTTTTTCTATTGCAGATTTTTACATTGTTACAACAGATTTGACATTTAAACTGAGAAGCTATTAATAGGAGCAATTGAATTATCATTATTTTTGTTACTGAGGATTTGTACTTTATTACTTTGGATTGAGGAAGTAATGATGTTGTTGCTAAGCATTTTGGAAGGTATTTGATGGGGTTTTTTACTTTCATGTTGAAACCTGGTAATACTGATCGGAAACAACTGGTCATATGATAGTTTTGATACCATGTTGTTCTTGAAATAGCATTTAAATATATTAAATTTTGTTAAAATTTTAATGAAAAAATCAATACACCTGGGTCTTTTTTTACATGGACTTATTTAACACGATTTTGAAGTTATGCGATTCATATATTTCACCAGAAGTCGAACTCTGATAATGCGATATTATTTTAAATAATAAATTCCATGCACTTACGTTATATTGAAAGTAATAGCACATTATTTCATCTTAGTAATTTCAATAATTTCAGTGCTTTATAATAGTAAGATTTTATGCAATAATGAAATTAAAATCATGATTTCCACATTTTATGTATACACACATTAAATTTTACAAGATTATAATGTAAATTTGTTCAAACATTGTGCGTGTTAATTTTGCATTTTAAATCACATTCTGTTTTTGCTTTTTTTAAAAAGAACGTAATCAATTATTAATCATTTAGTGTCCGCAAGTTTATTTTTAAAAGGTGAGTAATAGCAGTGGGCACAATTAAATTTGACAATTAAAATCTGTTTTTTAATTGTAATTAACAATTTAAAAATTATTTACGGTGACTTGAAATTAATGTGATGTAAAACGAAATTTGCTTTTTAAATGGAATTGAAAATTAAAAAATTAAAGACAAAAATAAGAATTTAATTTTTAGTTGTTAGTTTTAATTAAATTTTTTGCAGCAGTGGTGAATAAATGTCTTTTTATTATCATAAGTCTAAGTTCATAAACAATTAATAAAATCATCGTCTCAAAGATTAATTACTAATTATGTTGTTAACAGAAAACCATTACCCACAATGTGAGAGTGAACTTGGTGCTAGTTGTATTTCCTTTTATGAAGAATCTATTTTTTAGCAGTTTGCAAACGAAACTGTTTATCAGCAAATGGCGATAATAATTAAAACATGTATAAAAAATGTAAATTACTGTACTGTAAATTATGCATAAAAATATATTATTTTGAATAAAATTAAATATTATAGTTAAAAAAAAGTTTGTCTTGTATCAATTTTTTTCAAATTTGAAATTTTTTATTAGTCATATTTTATTTCCTTATTTTTTTTTTTTGTGCGAATTTTAAAGTAAATTTTACATTGGTGCTTTGCTTTTACGCAAGTTTTGAAAAATCACAGTCTGTATCCCCCCTTTTTCAAGATAAGTTATGTCTATTTTTGCGTGATTTCGTTTGTGCGTGTTTTCTGAGGAACCTATCTATCGCGTAAAACAAGACCCAGGTGTACTAAACAAAAAAAAATTATCAGCTGATTGGAAACAAAACACTGTATATAGATAAGATTTTACCCTCTTAGTTTAGTCTTTTAAATAATGTGAAGATTCAGAAACTGAAACTGATAACTTTAGTGGGTTGCATGTGGTTACTATTATTATTGTCATCATCATTATTGTTGTTGTTGCTGTTATGTTATTATTATTATTATTATTATTTATTATAATTTCACATCAAACCTAAATCTCCAAACTTCAAACAAAACAAACATTGTTAAAAGTACTTTTTGCATCTCTTAAAAGAAAACATAGAAATCTAATCATATATCATATTTTTGTTGTTGTCTCTTACTGTATAACTCTACAAAACTCATTAATAACTGAATGTAATAATCATCAATTAGCAATTTAAGATGTCCACCAATGTCTCATTTGCACATCATTTTATGTGCTGTGTCTTGGCTTAATTTATACACATTCGAATGGTTTGAGCATAAATACAATAGGATGTAAGATGCACATACTCGTCTTATACTTTATGTACATTTTAAAATAAATGTGGAAGAATAACTAACTTAAAGAATCCTGCATTTAGTGGATAAATGACTTAACATACATGCACTACCAAAATATAAATTAGATCTCTGGAAAAATTAGGTTTTAAACATGTTATGTAATGTAAACATGTAAGTAGTATTTTTAAAAAATATTATTAAAAGGTTGAAACAAACTTTACCCTCCGATGTCTTGAGACTTCATTCAGACTTGGGATTCTAAAGGTGCTATACACATCTGTTTACCAGGACAGCAAGGACTTTTTTCTTTCACTCTGTTGGTTTATGACCTCCATCATCAGTATCTGCTGGACCTGGGTGGCTACATCTTAATGGTTTGGATGGAGCTGTATGTGTCACTGATGTGGGCTTCTACCCCATAATAATCTTGCTGGTTGATGTAGAAAGGGTCTTCGTCATGTGATTGTTAATGCTGTGGCAATCAGTCAAACACTACTATTTACTTTTTGGAAATGAATTCAGTAAAGACTCAGCTCTATGCTCTTTCTTAACAGTTCATGTCTTTTAAATTGTGGCCTGGATATGAGACTAGTACAGCATATAACTGGAAGTGACAGGAGCTCTTTATCACTGCAAAATTTCAGAAATCTCACTCTCCTCCATACTGACTGTAGCTATCACCATTTAATTATTAAGTTAGTACTCCATAGCAATCATATTCTGCATAAGTAACCTCTGCTTTAATTGGGAGTCATGAAATATGTGCAGTGACTAAAATATAATGCTAGTTGGCCTACGATGGTCATGCAAGATATATTCTAAAAAGCTTAGATTGGTTTGAGAATCTCTGGTTATATCTCTGGAAGTCTCTCTGGGAAAAAGAATAATAATAACTCCAGCACCTGGTGAGTTGTATATATAGCACCTCCATTACATAGTCAATTTGATAACCCCCTCCCCTTCGAATAATTGCCCCCAGCTTTTATCTTGGTGGCTAATTGATCCAAAATAATTCATATACTTTCTTTTAAAGAATGTTATCTTTAATTAGTTTTATATATTATTTTAAATTTTATTTTATCTGGACGACTCAGACCAATATACTGATAAACATCAGTTTCAAATTGAAATACAAAGAAAAAAAATTCTTTTACTACAGATTAAAATTAAACATAGCTATACAACAAATAAACAATATTTTTCTATATCTACATTGGCATCTTAATTCTTTGAACTATTTTGTTTGTAAAAATAAGAGTAGAAAGCAAAATGGCCAAAAATAGACTAGTGCATTTTTATATTTGGTAAAACAATGGCCATCTGACCTTTCTTAATGCATTAACATAGAAAATCTTAAGTCTTGCGTTGTTAGCCGAGAGGTATCGCAGCTGATGCAAGCAAGTAGTTGGTTGCAGACGGTTGTGGGTTCGCGTCCCGGCTGATGCTATGACATATGAAAAGAAAAAAAAAAAATCGTATGATTTAAAAATAAAGTACAGACACGTTGGAACATTTACAATTACTTTTTAATTATGTTATATATTTTTATTTCCTTTATAACATGTTCCAAACACGTAAACAACTTTTTACAAAAAAAATAAAAATTAAATAAAATTTTAAATGTAGGACGTTTACATTTATTAAAATAAAATAAAAATGAAAGAAAAATATTGTACGCATATATACTACAATATTATGCGTCAATTTACAATTTGGGAGTTAATATTCTTGAATGTGTGTGGGTAAGAAATATATACACAGACAACTTCATCCATTTTATACTATTTATATCATAGCTAAGTAAATTAATAATTGTAAATATCTATAACTGAGCTGTAGCTTCAACTACAGTCACCTTGTGTGTATTCACTCATAGAGTGCCCGGCACAATACATATTATGAAAATATTTTGAAATGGATTTATAAAAAGGTTTTAAAAAGACATGTAACTTTATATGATGAAAATAGTGTTAATAATTCTAGACAGTTTGTTAAAAATTTGAATAATTTTTTGGAAAATAAACATTTTAAGAATATGTATTTTATAAAATCTAGTCCACCCTAATTTGCATATTTTATTCCAGCTACTTCTTGAAAATGAATGCTTAGATCTTCGAAAGTGCTTGAATACAAAATTTATCATTTGTTAAGACAGTGATTGTCTATTTCAGGGGGTCCCCAATCCTATGCCCGCGGGCACCATGGCGCCCGCGGACCGTTTTACGTGTGCCCGCCGCTATCTGAACACGATAAAAAATTATTTATCTGATACAAATAAATTTAATTTTTAAAATTTCTTATAAATTATTGTATTATATTGTAATCAAATTGTAGGGCATACTATACTTTTACAGCATAAAAATATAAACGTTAATTATATGTTAAAATTGTATTTTTGAAATAAATATTTTTTTGTACATTATGTGTATTATTAACAATATCCAACTATAAATTTACATTGAAAAAATAAATGGTGCTCGCCACCTGGTTGAAAAAATAAGTGGTGCCCGCCACCTCGCCGGTATTATAGAATGTGCTCTTAAGTGCAAAAAGGTTGGGGACCCCTGGTCTATTTAATATAGAAATAGTATTTATATATCTTATAGTTTACGTGTGTATTTATATTAACACAAATATAGATTTTACAAATATTTAAACTAACACGTAGTTGAACGTTAAAAATTAGATATTGTTATTATGTATACTTATATTGATTCGGAAGTTGCTATTAATAATGTTATGGAATAATATACAAAGGATAAGAAAATTAAATCAAAAATAGACAGTTTTCAATTATATGAAATTTTGGTCATTTGTGGTAAGGTTAACATTTTTTAAATATGGAAGTAGATTTTATAAACAAAAAGAGAGTTAAGTATGGAAAATAGTTTAAGTGGATTTTTAGCAGAGGTGTATATGTATACTTTTGAAAAAGAATATTTTGCTTATAATAATAATGGGCCAATTTTTTTTATGTAAGATATGTAGAGGAATTATTTTTTGGTGGAAATAAGAGAAAAGCGAAGAATTTTTTGAAATATATTAATAGTAAAGAAGATAAAATTAAATTTACTATGGAAAAATAAAAGGTTAATATTATTGAATATATGAATGTTAGAATTAAAAAAAAGTAATAATAATAGACTATTAATAAAAACATCTGTTTATGAAAAAAAAAAAAACATTTTATGGTCTATTAAATAATTGTTTTTCAGATATTGATAATCATTGTAAAATAAATATTATTAATAATAGGATTCATAGAGCAATTAATTTATGTTCAAATGAAGACTTATTAAAAAGTGAAATTAATATGATGAAACATCCTAGGGATGTTATTAAAGGTTTGCTTTGTATTAAAAATATTGATAAAATGAATAATAGGATAAGATTAAATAAGAATAAGAATAATAGTAAGATAATTATAATTTATGTTGGTTGCAATATTTCAAAGGTTTGTTTGTTAAAATTAGGAAATTATTTAATATGATTAATAAAAAATATAATATTTATTCTATTTATAAAAAGAAAAAAGTCTACATTTGTTAATTAATAATGATAATGATTATAATAATTTAGAAGTCATGACTTTGATTTATATTATAAAAACTGAAACACAGGCTTATTATATACCTGTGTCTATATATATGTAATATATAGGGTATATGAGCACAGACTTTCACATGACCCATCACTCTCTACTCTATCTAATAACACTGATACACTTAAACACATATGTTGAAAAGATAAATAATCACCAATATGCGTATTTCATGCTAAACCAGCAATCATCAGTTGGTCCAGATTATCATCTCTACACATATATACTATAAGTGCTCAGATATATATTAAGATAGACGATCTTCATACTTTAATAAACAGGCGACAAAGAATAAATTGGCAACAAGATTAAAAGAGCATTTAAATGATAAAAATTCTGCATTTTATGGACATATGAATAAATTTAAACATAAAGATTTTAAAATAGAATCTTTAGAATATATTATATCATATTGTGAAAAAAATATAAAAGATGAAATTTATATTAAAGAAATGAAACTTGTAATGAATAAGTTGTTAATTAAAAAGAATGAGAATAATAGATTAATTTAATTAAATAATTATACAGAATTATTTTAAGAAAGGTATTTAAGAAATGAATGTAATGGAAATTTAAGATTGTTAGAAGAATTTTAAGGTAAGAGTTATTTGTATTTGTTATATATGTTTGGATTATTAAACCACTAAACATCACTTGATCACCATTTCTTATGCTTGTTAATAATTGTTATTAAAACAGTCAAAACTCTCAATACAATAGTGCTACTCAGTGCAAGCCAGAAACTAGTCTGGAGATATTGGATGAGTAGGCACTAGATAAAGATTTTATCCACAAGCCTTCTGGCATCCATTGATTACTCTGGCTTCCACTGAATGGCACTACTGTATGAAGAGTTTTGCCTGTTTGGATTATTGTGGAATATTTGTGTTAATATTTATTGTTTTATGTATTTTTTACTTGTTCCGTGATAAAGACTATAAAAGAATATAGTCAAAACATTGAAGTATTTTTGTACTTTATAATATAATAAATTAAGATTTATAAAGAAAAAGTTTGCATGTGATTTTTTGTATAGGTATAATTAAAGATAATGTAAAATTACATTCACAGAATATTTGAGCTCTAACAAGCCAAAAACGATGATGTCTTTAGTGCCAAAAATATTAATAGAATAAGTCTTCGTGAAAAAATTGTTGCACTGTGAATTCCTATTGCAGATTCTGCAATTATTAAATTGTGAAGACCCAAATTTACATCGAATAAATAATGCTATATGCATAAAACTAAGGTTAAATTTTAATGACGTAGCAGCTCATTAACATGTGATATTAGAATAAAATGTGTTAAGATGGTAGCAATTAATGCAAAAATAATTTTCTTGATTGTCATATCACTTTGTCATATTACCCTATTACTAAACTACTTTATCTCTCTTCTCCAAGCTTATATATATATATTGCTTTTTAATAGTCAAATTTCTTTTCTTTTTCCGATTTATATCAGTAAATATAATTTTCCTTCTGTTTTATATATACTAAAATAGTAAATAATTATTTCAGATAAATAGAACCTCCAGATAAAAGTAAGGTAATTTCCGTCCACACTTTCTAGTTGTTTATTAATAGAGCTAGAAAAAGAAAGCTAACATGTTGTCTCACTCATTAATCAATATTATGCTAATATTGATGGAAATAAAATAAGTATAAATTCTTATATTTCCATAATTTGACGATGACGTATTAAAAACATTTTAAAATTAAAAGTATTCCTTACATGAATAACTATAAGATTATAATTATTTTGAGTAAGCTTTAAATCGGAAAAATACTGCTTTACAATTTACACACACAGACACGCACTCGCACATATATATTCACACATTTGAGCATGTCCCCTAGTTCTAATGGATATGCAACTTTTTGTTAAATAAATGATATACGCTTTAATAGCAATTCCTATCCGCAATAGAATCTATGATACCCTCAACAAATTGCTTGAATATCAAAAATTATAAAATATTTACTTAGTGATTTTAATAACTGAAACACACAGGCTTATTATATACCTGTGTCTATTATAGGATATATGAACACAGACTTTCACATGACCCACCACTCTCTACACTATCTCATAATATTGATACACTTGAACAAATATATGTTGAAAAGATAAATAATCACCAATATACGTATTTCATGCTAAACCAGCAATCATCAGTTGGTCCAGATTACCATCTCTACACATATATGCTCTAAGTGCTCAGATATATATTAAGATAGCCAAACCTCATACTTTAATGGACAGGCTTCAATCTACTCCACACTCCAACTCTACAACCGTCCATCCAATTAAAAATCTGATGATGGAATGCTCAAAGGCCACCCTAAGGCTGAGATTCTTGTCACACCCATGTTGCCCATCCCTTGTATATGCATTAAATGGATTATGTTCTGTACATAAGGGATTAGATTGCCCTTAAGTCAACATGGGTGTGACAAAAATCTCAGCCTCAGGGTGGCCTTTGAGCATTCCATCATCAGATTTTCAATTGGATGGATGGTTGTAGAGTTGGAGTGTGGAGTAGATTGAAGCCTGTCCATTAACAGTCAGCTGTTTCTTCTTATTCATTATATATGTTGTACACACACACATGCTGGTTGTACTTTCAGTTTTAGAACTATGTTCAACATGATTCTTTCCCTGTATTTTTCTATGAACAGACATATGAACTTTGATTAGAATGTAACTACCAAGTGTAAAAAAAATCATTTCAAATAAATTCACTGTTGCCATTAATTTTGTCATATTTCTCACAACTTAATAAATTTAAATAATTACCCCTTGTATAACTTGTGTATAATGCTTGGTTACAGTAACCTATAGTCTTAATTATTAAAATTGCCATCATTAACAACCCATTTGTGTTATGGCAATTATCTTATAAATAAGTGGAAAATAAGCCTTAATATTCTGTAGCACATATGTAATCTTTAATGTTGTTAACTATTCTCATAATATCAAGTAAAAATCTACATATGTTTTAATCTTCAATTTAGATTTATTAGATATTCTCATGTCAGATAAGGCCAATTTAGATAAATAAATTTATGATTTATTTTTAAAATGGGAATGCAACATCTAATTTTTGCCATTCTTGTTGTGCTCAAACATATGTAATAATAAATATTCATTTTACAAAGCAAACAATCATATCACATGATCACCATCTCATACTAGCACATAATTGTTGGAGAGTTTTGCCTTTGTTTACAAACAATCATAGTTTTTATTTCAAGCATTATACCAATTGGAAGTTTTATAAAGACTAAATTGAATATAAATCTAGAATATGTACTTTTTCATCCATCTATCTCACATGTGGTCTCTTTGTAAGACTTTTACAGTCTCTTGGACTTCAGTCTAAGATTTAAACTATCCATCTATTATAAGTTCTTGTAGCAGTATGTCCATCCCAATGTCACTTCAATCTCTTAATTCTTTCAATGATATCAGTAATATGTGTTTGTTTTTTCACTGATGCATTTCATTTTTGATCTATTCTTGTTACTCTTAATATGCACCTCTCCATATTTCATTTAGTGGTATGTGTGTGTAAACAAATTAAAATGTCAAAGTTTTATCAATGTAAATTAGATTTAAATATGCTTTAGCAGTAGTAATACTAGGGAAACTATAAATCATCACTGATAGTCCTCAAAGATAAAACACTTTTTTTACTAAATAGCCTTTTTTATCATAAATTTAATTAAAAATATATGTATATATTGTAACCAACACAAGATGAGAAAGAACTAAGTCACACCTCTCAACACACTATACATAATCATCACTTTAAATAAGACATAACATAATAATGATAAACATATGGCATCTCTAGTGCACATATGCTACAATGGTATCACTAAAAATTAGCATTAATATGATGATTCCAAAAACATCAAATTTAAGAGGAGAAGAGTTCTCATAGTCTCCTTAAAATATAATAATTTAAAATCTTAAGCATATGACTTGAAAAGTTTATCTTTCAAATCTTCTTTCAATAGCATATCCTCAAAATACCATCAAGTCTAATAATTATTATCTTTCTACAATAATCAGATTTAATGTATAGTTCTTCTTTATTAAATTGGCACATGTATTCTTTTATTTTTGCCACATAAGTCTTTTATAAAATAATTTAATCTTAAACATAGCAATTCTTTCTCAAATAATCTTATAAATAAATAAATAAATAAATCTCAGGGTTGTTTATGATAATCAATAATTTTGTTGTTCTCTTTATTTCTTGGAAAACCTAGCAAGAAAGTAATCCTAGTAGAACAAACAATTATAAAATTTACAAATAACATTGAACATGAAAATCTTCTTAAATTATTATAATACATAACACATATGGTATTATGAGGAGAAAAGATATTTTGTTGCTACTCAAAAAATCACATGATAAATTTGCTCTTAATCTTCTATTAAAATAAAATCAAGCAATCTTATTATCTTAAAAGATGATGAATAAAATAAAGTAATTTTTCAACTTTATCAAGAATACATAAAATTGACTGAAGTGATCTAATATCAATTAAATAAAATGGTTTTATTATTTTTAATTAAATAAAATAATATTCTTCTTTGATGTTATCCTAACATCAGTAATATAATTTTAAATAAAATGACTTTTATATCAAATTTTTTATATTCATCTATTCTCAATGTATAAATAAACAAATACAGTTGTGTGGTAAATAGTATGAGATTCTGAAAGATGCAGATGATGATAAAAGCAAATAGGCATGAGTTAATAATAAAAATAATATTTATTTAACAGACAAATATCAAGCTCTTTATAACTTATGATATACAAAATTATCATAACAAAAATATTCTCCAAAACAAAATAAAATAATATAAAGGAAAATTATGTACTACAATTTAAAAATAAGAACAACGATATCCAATGGTTAACAAATTCTTCTTATGGCTTTGATAATTTCAGTAAGTTCTCGCATTTAATACATTATCTTACAATTATAAAGTCCCTTGGTGAAAATATTTAATACATTAAGTAACATATAATCTTACCAATTCTTAGTTGGTAATGAATGCTGAAGAAGATTTATACCATTTTATGTAACCACAGATACAACTATAAATTTAATATTAAATATTTTATAGATTTAGAACATCAAGATATGCTAGCTAGGCATACCTGCAAAAACTACACATCAAAAACACTCAGATAAAGAAATAGTATGAGTGAAAGTCTGAATGCTTTTTGCTGTATCTCCAAAATACAAAATTCCCAAATAAAGCCATGGTAGTATACTACACATGGCTTTAGATTAAATATATCAGTAAGAAAATCCACATTAAGGACTACAAAAGCAACTGCAAAATAGATGATGATATGAATTCAAAGAACTGCTTACACATGAGAGCAATAATGATCTAGAACTTTGTCACTATTCAGGAAAAATGAGAATGGACTATCAGAAGAAAAGGGTTTGTCTAAATAAAGCATTATATGCTTATCATCACAAAAATAAATAATAAAATTTATTAGCAAGATATAATGAACCATAAGAGAAAGACTAGTGCTCTATCTCTTGAACAACAACAGCTAAATGATGTGCAAAGCTGATAAAACAATAAACATAGCAAAATATAGCTAAATATAAAATGTGTGGCATAATAATTAAACAATAAAAAATATACATCATTCTAGAATTTGCACACATTGAAAAATATCTTTAAAACAAACAATTATAATATATTAAAAATTATTATTATAGCAATACTCAGAACTTAGTATGAAATACCTGCTAAATCATACATAAAAATTATACAATATGCATAGAAATAAATGCATGACATTTAAAATAAATATTAAAATTAATATTTATACTTTTACCAATAAAATAACAAGAAAACAGTCATTCATCTTGATATTTATACCATTATACCAGATACAGTCAATAAAAGAGTTTTTGAATATTCTGCAGACTTTCTGAAATATCAAGATAACATTATAAATTAAACTAGTACACAAAGTAATTTCCATAATATGAAATAAGCAAATACTTGAAGTCATTAACACAATTAAAATATAACAATTTAGTGTAGGTTACTATAGACTAAATAAGTAAAATAACAAACATGACAAACAAACATTTCATATAGTCCATTGTATAAAGAAACTAATAATTTTTTATATAAGTACATTCCATCACTTATTGATGATTATTATGAGCCATTATTTTAAAATAGAACAAGATAACATTAGGAGAAATTCTAAATTAATATTTTTGGAAGCTAGATTGGACATAGCAATAAATTAAAGAATGAATTTCTTGAAAAACAAACATACTTAATAACTTGGAACTAATATGTTGAAAAATATAATTTTTTAAATTTAATATTAATGTGATAAAAACAAATTTATTACAATATCATTTAGAAAACCCATTGTTGAGGAAAACTAACTTCCTGAAAATATTAGCAATTAATAAACGAATTTTAATTTTTAATAAAGCATTTAAAATAGTCACACATATTCAATAAATTTAAATCTTTTGGTAGCAATATGCTGATTAATATGCATAAAGTCAAAATTGAGTTTTACTTTCCATTCAAATAAATAGATATTCTATTATGGCATTCAACCACATAAGTTGGTTTAAATGCATGATTTTTAGCCTAAGATTAAAAAGGATTGGGTTGGTTGTTGTGTAATCTATGTAGCATGTTCACACTTAGTAAAATATTAAAATTGTATTAAAATCTATTAAACACTTCCATCTGTGCATATAATCCAAATCAAATATATTTAGTTGATTTAATTTTCAGAATTTTTTTAATGTGTGTGTGTGTGTGTTATAATAAAATGTTTTGTTGAATTAATTTTGGCAGTAACTTATTTTATATATTTTATTAATATTTAAAAATAAGCATTAGAAATTTAAATATATAGTATGATATTTTAAGCTCGGCTTCTCCCTAAGCTAGTGACTGGTGCTTTCGGTTCGATAAAAAGGTAACCTCTCTTGCGTGTATCTGCATGCCATAGAAATTTTCCAGGTTCAAATGGCCTGGTGGTGCCCTGGTATGGCAGTTTAGGTTAGGGAGTTCATCAACCATTATAATATATATATATATTATAACGGAAACGGTTATTTGGATGGTTGCTTGACTTGATTTAAATCTTTAATACTTTCAATTATATTTTAGACTTATTTATTATACTTTATTTATTCTTTTCATAACTTTTATTTCCTATCCATTTATTGTTTTCAACTTAGATTCTTTATTATCTTATTCATTATTTTAACCAATGCCATTACAATACAAGCAGAGAGCTAATACAGATACAAATTTAACTTCATATCTATACTCTTGACTGAACCCCAAGGCAATATGTACATATTATCTTGGCATTATTTTTCCCAGCCAAGAACTCTTGGCTGCTGAACAGAGCAAACTATTTCAAAGAAACTTAGCGAATGTCCAGCGCTTGCTATTTATTTTTTAGAATTGGGATTTCGCATGAACAAGCAGCACATGAATATCTTAAACAAATCAGTATGCTCCTTTAATCACTAATTACAGTTCCCCCCCCCGTCATAGCTTGGTGATAGGGGAATAAAGCAAGGATACGAAATTTAATGACAAATATGTTTAATAATAATATTCACACTTTATATAAAAAAAATTACATTATAATAATAAAATAAACACACACTTATAAATACATGGCTATAATAAATATATGAAAATAGATCAGATATAAAAGTTCTTAAAGTCCGGTTGATAGAGTTCTATTTTCCTCAAATCATTAATTTTATATTTAGTTATAAATAGTAGGCAAATGAAAATGCATGCATGCTTTTACCTAGGCTTTGTTGTAATTGTTTCATGGGTATTTCTTCCGAGCGCTCTTGATTAACTTCCTCAGGTTGTGGGGTTATTTTTGTTCCAGTTTTTGCTTGATGATTCCTTAGGTTCTCCATTAACTTCCTCCATTTGTGGGGTTATTTTCATCCAGTTTGCTGGTTGATTCTTTAGGTTGAGTTTCATTGACAGCTACCGAAGCAGTGGTCCCTCTAGCAGGTCAGGCAAAGATCTTACATTGCGAGTCAGTGATGAGATGGCTTGAATCTGAACCCACGTTCCTTTAACACCACTAGCCACGCACTTCTCCCATTTTCTTTTAGCTGTTGCTTCTCTAAAGTCTCTACTAGCAATGCCAGATAGAAATTGTAATTTTATTAATCTCTTTCTTTGTTCATTGTTTTTAAAATTTTTAATTAAGACTTAGATTTTCAACCAATTCTTATCATTATGTTTCTTTATTTAATTAGTGGCTGGAATGTAAGTCCCAATTAATTTAACAGATCAGGCAAAGATATTCTGTTGATAACATTTCTTTGTCCATGGAATTTAATTTGTCCAACAGACTTTCACACCTACGGCCATATTGTTTCTTTTTATATATCCCATATTACATTTATTTTATTTAAAGTTTACAATTCATTCATTTTTTTCACATTTACGTTTTACATTTATTTTAATTTGTTATAATATATATTTTTTTCTTAATGAGAGAGAAGACCCACATTTCTTTATGCTTCCTTTTCCCCTCTCCCACAATAAACAAAAATAATTTCTAGCATTTGACTTATAAGAGAGAAAGAGACGCATTTTTTTATTTATGCAGCCCCCCTCCCCTTCTCTTACTATTACAAAATCCACAGTAATTTGACATTAGAATTTCACTTTTTCTTTTCCTTCCTTTTTTTTTTTAAAAAAAATTTATTAGCTAATTTATTTCACCTTTATTACTTTCTAATTTTATTAATAAATATATATGTGTGTCAATGACTTTACGTGGTTGTCACATTACACTCCGCCCATTTTTGAGCATTAAAATCGGGTCGAACCTTATTCTGAGGTGAGAGCTTATTTTAATTCTTTGCTTTCAACTCTTACTTCTGCTTTTATTACATACTTTCCCACTCGGTCATGACGAGTGATAATGATGATGAGGATGACTGCAGAGAGACAGCTAGGTAAAGCTACACAATTCTTTCCCATCGATTTTGGATGATCAACCAATTTAATCTCTATGCATACGAGACCATGGCATAACTTTACTTTATCAGAACAAAAAACATAACAAGGTTTAAAGTGTGTGAACAGCAGGATATTTCTACTGCCTGCTCATTTTGCGTAAACAACAAATTCTTATTCTTTATTTATTTTATTCGAGGCACTAATTCTTATTTTTTCATTTATTTATTTGAGACACTAATTCTTATTATATTGGGACATTAATTCTTATTATATAATGAGTCCAGGATTCTTACTGGCGCTTCATTTCAAAGTTTAACCATCGAGAGCCATGAGAATCTAAAGTGTGAAGAGACGGCTGAATCAAGCTCAAAATACGACCCAACATAATGCATACACACACACATATATGCCTCAATCTGCAACCTCATACACCTATCAGTGATATCTATCATTTAAGCATTATCACTGTTGTTCATTTAGTTTATTTTATTAATTATTAAATGGCTCTTTAATGAGCCTAAACGATTTTTATTTTTATTTTTACTTCTATTTAATTGTTAATTCTATCTGCATTTATACCTGACAGATTGTGATACGAATAAATTATTTATAGATTTTTTTTTTATTACTTTTATTTACATTGGTCTTGCTGTGCTTGATTGCACATAAATACATGTTAAGTTTATCATTGATTTTACTCCGTTAATATTACTCTTTTTTTTTCCTATCATAGTGACTTTAATTATTTGTCATGAGACGATTTGCCCCACCTGTCATACATTTAAAAAAAAACAATTTTATTTTTCTCATGATCCCATGCCGTTATTGTTTGATCGAACCGACATTTCCGTCCGTTTATTTCTTTCAGCTTAGTTTTTGTCTGGAGGTTTCTTATGCTTTTTACCATACATATTTCCACTTTTGCTTGGAACTGGAGCAATGTTCCGATGTCCTCTAGAGTCAACCTGCTCATATGGATAATTGAAGTCTGAACTTCTTCCGGTCTGTTCGGACATTTCAGCCCTTTTGGATCTATCAGGAAATGCCTGGCTCCCTTCCCAATAATCGTGATGAGGATTGTATTGCATTCTCCCTATGTGCAGATTGTTGGGCTGGGGTTTAAGTCCCCGATCCTCCGCCTTGTAATTAGGCCTAGTGCTGTCGAACGCATTCAGCAACTCAGCACTCAGCCATTTTGCCACGAAATACCTCTCTAGGCTGCCAAGATGCTCTATTGGGCTTTCCCCAACATAACCAGAGAAGACCCGAATTTTTACAAACTGGTTCACTGTAGCAGGATTCACAGGGTTATTTCCACTGCCTGCGTACATGCATTCGCTCACACCTCTCAGCTCTTTATTATTAGTCTTGGCTACTTCTGTCATATTCTCTCCTTCCCCTACTTCTACTTCTAGCTTCTCAACTGTTCCTGCTAACTGAGTTACCTCTAGTTGTATGTTTTCTATAGCCTTTCCGTTTTCATTTTTTATTACTGGTTCAACCCTTTGGCTAAAATCC
The DNA here is from genome assembly GCA_028023455.1 of Epiperipatus broadwayi. Lineage (NCBI taxonomy): Eukaryota > Metazoa > Onychophora > Udeonychophora > Euonychophora > Peripatidae > Epiperipatus > Epiperipatus broadwayi. The sequence continues at coordinate 1,592,332 of JAQFVV010012577.1, read as the reverse complement.
TTACTGTGTCGTTCGCCCAACTCTTCTATCTTCCTACTATTTCTTTCACCTATTTCCCTCATTTCCATAAACAACCTTTGCTGGCCTTCCATTAATTTCATGAACATATCCCTTATATTATAGCTTTCCATTTTATTTTTATCATCAACCACTGTCTCCATTCCCTTTCTAATTTCTATATCTCCGTCACTAGCTATTTCTCTGGACGGTTCCATTAGTTCTTCGGAGGTTTTTCCTATTTTTCCCACTAGAGCATCCATTTTTATTTTTGATCTGGTGTGTATCAAATTTATTTAACACACACACACTAATTAATCACTTACATTGTATTCTACAGCTTTACTATCTAACCTTATCCTTATAGGATTATATTACTTTACTAACTTTATATTTCACAGACACTAGGTACGTTTGTTTGGCTCTCCCCATCTCACTCACTAATCATCACTCACCCACGCCTGCCTTCAAGATCCCTCCGCAACTGTCTCCAATTTACAACCTAACTTCCCACATTGAATCATGTTCTCTTTTTCTCCTTTTACCCTCTAATATTTATTATTTCTTGCTTTGTCTAACACCAAGCTATTTTTTGATTTGTTTATTAATTATTGCATAAACTATTAATTTTGTTATATTCGAATTCAAATGGGCTGAACTTGTAAACGTGAAAATATCCCGGACGCTGGCCCCCAATTATAATGGAAATGGTTATTTGCATGGTTGCTTGACTTGATTTAAATCTTTAATACTTTCAATTATATTTTAGACTTATTTATTATACTTTATTTATTCTTTTCATAACTTTTATTTCCTATCCATTTATTGTTTTCAACTTAGATTCTTTATTATCTTATTCATTATTTTAACCAACGCCGTTACAATACAAGCAGAGAGCTAATACAGATACAAATTTAACTTCATATCTATACTCTTGACTGAACCCCAAGGCAATACGTACATATTATCTTGGCATTATTTTTCCCAGCCAAGAACTCTCGGCTGCTGAACAGAGCAAACTATTTCAAAGAAACTTAGCGAATGTCCAGCGCTTGCTATTTATTTTTTAGAATTGGGATTTCGCACGAACAAGCAGAACATGAATATCTTATTCAAATCAGTATGCCCCTTTAATCACTAATTACAGTTCCCCCCTGTTGTAGCTTGGTGATAGGGGAATAAAGCAAGGATACGAAATTTAATGACAAATATGTTTAATAATAATATTCACACTTTATATAAAAAAAATTACGTTATAATAATAAAATAAACACACACTTATAAATACATGGCTATAATAAATATATGAAAATAGATCAGATATAAAAGTTCTTAAAGTCCAGTTGATAGAGTTCTATTTTCCTCAAATCATTAATTTTATATTTAATTATAAATAGTAGACAAATGAAAATGCATGCATGATTTTACCTAGGCTTTGTTGTAATTGTCCCATGGGTATTTCTTCCGAGCGCTCTTGATTAACTTCCTCAGGTTGTGGGGTTATTTTCACTCCAGTTTTTGCTTGTTGATTCCTTAGGTTCTCCATTAACTTCCTCCATTTGTGGGGTTATTTTCATCCAGTTTGCTGGTTGATTTTTTAGGTTGAGTTTCATCGACAGCTACTGAAGCAGCAGTCCCTCTAGCAGGTCAGGCACAGATCTTACATTGCGAGTCAGTGATGAGATGGCTTGAATCTGAACCCACATTCCTTTAACGCCACTAGCCACACACTTCTCCCATTTTCTTTTAGCTGTTGCTTCTCTAAAGTCTCTACTAGCAATGCCAGATAGAAATTGTAATTTTATTAATCTCTTTCTTTGTTCATTGTTTTTAAAATTTTTAATTAAGACTTAGATTTCCAACCAATTCTTATCATTATGTTTCTTTATTTAATTAGTGGCTGGAATGTAAGTCCCAATTAATTTAACAGATCAGGCAAAGATCTTCCATTGATAACATTTCTTTGTCCATGGAATTTAATTTGTCCAACAGACTTTCACACCTACGGCCATATTGTTTCTTTTTATATATCCCATATTACATTTATTTTATTTAAAGTTTACAATTCATTCATTTTTTTCACATTTACGTTTTACATTTATTTTAATTTGTTATAATATTTTTTTTTCTTAATGAGAGAGAAGACACACATTTCTTTAGGCTTCCTTTTCCCCTCTCCCACAATAAACAAAAATAATTTCTAGCATTTGACTTATAAGAGAGAAAGAGACGCATTTATTTATTTATGCAGCCCCTCTCCCCTTCTCTTACTATTACAAAATCCACAGTAATTTGACATTAGAATTTCACTTTTTCTTTTCCTTCCTTTTTTTTTTAAAAAAAATTTATTAGCTAATTTATTTCACCTTTATTACTTTCTAATTTTATTAATAAATATATATGTGTGTTGACGACTTTACGTGGTCGTCACATTATATATATATATATGTGTGTGTGTGTGTGTGTGTGTATGTGAATAGGAACCAATTAATGCATTTCTTATATTACATCTCTTAATATAACTTCTTATTGCATATAAAAATTATTATTAGTAAGTTCAATGTTTACAATACAATTTTATTAATTTGTATAATAAATATATAGGAATTTTAATTTTCTCATTTTTACCTTTTATGTTTTTTCAATTGCTATTTTTATAAATTAATATCCATTGATATCAGTATATACTTACACTATATTAATTTTTATTTATAATTTTTATATTCATTAACTATTTCAATTATGTTTTTAATTAGTCTCACTTTATTTTTATATATAATTTTTGTTATTATCAACATATTTTTTATATGTCATAGCATCAGTGGGGAGGTGAACCCACAATAACCATCTGCAAACAACTACTTGCTTGCAAGGCAGCTGTGCTGACCTGTTGGCTAACAATGCTTGACTATTATCAACATATTTATCATGTAGATTTTGCATCAAAACATTTTGATAACTCATTAAAATATGAATCAATTTCACTTACAGTGGCCATAATGGAACATTTTAAAATCATTTTGATACTCCATATATTATAATAGTTTTGTATTTTTTATTATTAATATTATGTTATAATTAAAAGAATATTTAATAATATAAAAATGAATATAGTATATATTTAAAGATAATTTTTTTAATTCTAAGGCATTATGTAATTTGCTTATATTGAATATTTTTTACACATGCAAATAGAGGGATTTGAATTCAGAATTTTTTAGTTTATTTATTCTCTACTTTCTCTCTTTGAAGAAACCGATACATATGACTACACCCACAAAGAAGAAACATCTATCCCAATATACATATTACATGTAGAACTAGCATTCATCAGTTAAGCTAGATCATAATCTCCCATACATATATATATAATCAGTAATTGCTTTATGCTAAAATAACAATTTCTGAAACTTTAATGGATAGGCTTCAATCTTCTCACTCTTCCAACAATTCAACTGCCATTTCATTAAAAAACTGACAATGGAATGCTCAAACCTTTGTTGGATTTGATAATATAGTCATATCCATATAACATTATATCAGTCTCCTTATATTACCAAACATTTTGTATCCATATATGTTATAGGAGAAAGATGGGCTTAGTACTTTAAAGTCAACCCATCCCTCTCCTATTAATATATGTAATGTCTGATAATATGAGGGGGTAGATTGATGTAACATTTACATGAGTATGATTATAATATCAAATTTAACAAGGGCTTTGAACATTTCATTATCACTTTTTCAATAAAATGGATTGTTGAATAATTGGAAAAATAAAAATATTGATGTCTGTCCATTAAAGTTGGGGAATTGCTATCTTAATATAAACTGAGCACTGATTGTACTTATGTGTGAGAGACAAGCATTGCAATATATATGCACACATACATGTGTGTGCATATAATTTCTGAACATATTTGACTTGTTACAAAATAAACATTTTTAGTTGTCACTTTTAAATAATATAAAATATATGGTTTACATAAATATTCATATAGGTTTATTTAAAACACAATCAGCACACAGACACATGGCTGAACATATTTGAATTGTTATAAAATAATAATTAAAAAAACTGAATTATCATATTCAATGATACCAAGTTATCACATATCATTGCACTGATGTGCAGTATAATTTATTATTTAATATAAAATATTTGAATTGTCATAATTTATAAATGAAGTTAAGTTTTATACATATTTAGTAATATATTTAACATTCATGTGGGTATATATTGAATTGCAGGCACACACTGATGTCTATAATATATATTTCATTTTTATCAAAATAAAATCATTAACTTTATAATATGTAATTAATTCTTAATTTAGCATATATGTTGTGCACATAGGAATGTATATGCACATTGACATTTATATTATATATTTTAATTTGTTACAGTAATAATATTATTAAAATTCACATTCTTCACAATTAATTCAATGTTGAAAATATTTAAATTTCATTTGTTATTTTATAATAAGTTCTACTCTTTGTTGATTATTTTTCTTTAAAAAAAAGTATTATCAACTTTTTGACAGTTTATAAAAGTTTTCTTTCTGTTTTGACAGATTACTCCAAAAGAATGAATTAGATAAATGTTCTTATTTTCTTTCTATAAAATTGTCTATGAATTATTTCTTTTTGATTTTAATTCAAGTAAAATTATACATATATATTAATATCATTTTTAAGAAATTACTAAAACAATTTGTTTAATATATATATATCAAATCGTCTCTTTTTTAGACATTTGACTCAAGCAAATTATTTACTTCTTTTATTTTAAGTTATTAGGTTATAAATTTAAAAGTCATTTTAAGGATTTTTAATTAAGTCACCAGCTATATATACATTTATCTGTGCTTCTCTGCTTATAGCTGAATTAGCATACATATAATTAATTCTTCATCCATTGATGGTTTTTCTGAAAACACTGATAGACTGGCTTATCATCATTAAAATAAGTATTATCAGGTAAGGGTTGTTCTGCAGTTGGTTTCACTTCAACTTCAGGCAAGCTAACTGTTTTGTCCTCATTTGTTCAGGATAATGACTCATTAGAATTTGACTTGGACTTCAGGTGAATCCAACCATCTCTGAAAAAGAACTATACTGGATCTACTATCTTGCTTTCATTTACATCTCATCCATGATAGCTATCTATATAGCTCTGGAAATGATCTCTTGTGGCCAGTTAAAATGAACTGCTGCAAACTTCAACAAACTGCAACAAAATATTATAACCAACTGAAATAATCTTTTTATCATCTCTATTTATAAGAATGATTGAGGTAATAAAAATGCTAATTTAAAAACTGTTTTTATTATTATAAAGGTATGATTAGAAAAAATTGATTTAACTTTAATCCTTTGGAATTTTATAATCTACAAAGATTTTTAAAAATAGATAAAAAATGTATATAAGCATTATTTTAAAAATAAATCATGCTTGTTTCTAAATTCAAAATCAGAATGTAATATTAATTCATTTATTAGGCCTTTTTAAATGTTTATTTATAACAAAACTTTATTTTAAATTGAGAATTATTTAATTCTTTTACTACGGTTATTTTATTCCAGGAAAGTAGAAAATATCTATTAAAATTTTTGTCTGGGTTTATTTCTACTTTTCCTTTACTTTATATATATATATATATATATATGCGCACAACTATGTTGCTGTGTTCTATGTAACCCAAATGTTATAATATATATATATATATAATGTAAATAATCAACAGTAAAAGAAATATTATATTTTAAATTCTTTAGTAGCACTTTCAATTACATAGTAATCCTTGTCAGCTTTAAAGCTGATGAGGATTATTATGTAATTGAAAGAACTATTAAAGAATTTAAAATATAATATTTCTTTTACTGTTAATTATTTACATTTTATATATAATATTTTTTATAACGGCTATTATACTTTTACATACACACAGATATATATATATTAAGAGTATAAATGAAATGACTGAGCTAAGATAAAAGATGCATTGAGATAAGAATATAATCTGAAAATAAATATGAGAGTCAGAATTTTTTTTTGTAAAATTAAAAATGTGATTATATTTTCACATGTTTCTATTGTCATAACAGCTATATAATCAATGCCTTTATTACTTGGAAACACATAAAAAGTTTGGGTGCTGGAAGTAATAGAGCTGGGCCATGCATGATTCATGAATTTTGGACTTCATAATATTCTAGTATTGCATTAATCCAAGTTGGGCAGTGAATGTAGAAAGAGGATGTGATAGCATAAGAGACTCATAATACAGGTTCTACACTAATCTAAATTATTTGGGACAATATGATGAAAAAAAGAATAAAGAGAGAGTGAGAAAAGAATAATGATTAATTCTATTATAGATATTTGTAATAATTATTAAGTGAATTAAGAAAATATCTTTTGCAATAACTGTCTAAATTGAAAATTCAGGTTCAAATTCATATTACAATTTTTTCATATGATAATATTACATATATAAATTATATAACTTTTATTAACAACAGATATTGTCAAATGTTTTTAGGTTTTCTCTTGCATGGAAAAATAAATACATATATGCATTATGCCAGAATAATAATCTAATACATATATCACCAAAATGAAAGTCATACACATGGAGTGCTATTTCTTTTTGTGGATGTTACTTATGGTTTTTATTATAAAGGCACTTACTAATTCAATATCTTTGTTGGAGAGCAATGCATACTACTAATCAACGAAATACTAATAAATGAACTGTTTTTCAAAACATGCAAACATGCTAAAAATATTACAATTGTTTTTGGAAAATCGTGTGTACTTAAATGTTATCCCAGTATGGTTTAGCAAGTGGTAGAGTAACACCCACTCTAGTGTTAAAGATTACTGAATCGAACATTCAACCTGTATCATCTTATGCTTGATCCTTATATGATCTCTTGAGCAACTAATGTTTATATATTTATTGTTTAAAAAAGGTCATAACATTTTCTGTTTCAAATTTGGAAATTCAATAAAAGAATTTTTATTCTTTTTCTTTTTATAATTAATTAGAATTTTAAAATATAATTTTAAAAGATTTATTTTTAAAAAAACTATTAATAATAGAACTTATTCATTTATAACCTTATATTTTAGAGTACCCTTAAATGTTGTATTTGTTTACATTTTTAATGATCTATCGATTTTTTTTTATATTCTTGGTTTTAGTTGTGCACTTTGAAATAATGTTTATTATAATTATTTTTACTAGTAATTTTTTTTATAAATTTCTGTACTTTTTATCTAATATACACACGCACAGCATGCAAGATAAAAAAATAAAGGCAAAAAAAAAAAAAAGATTAACGGTTCTTTTCTTATAACTCTTTCTCCTTTTCATATAACTCTTTCTATCTTTTCCTCAAGTCTTAATTTTGATCTTTGTGTTTCTTTGTAAGTTTAAATAAGTTCTCATATTTATCTTTGTTAAAATAAAAAAAAAAAATTATTCTTCCGTCACTTCATTTTTTTAAATAAAGTTTTTTTTTTTCCATTACAGTTCTTAGACTGGTGGAATGATCATATATATAAAAGACTTTTTTTTACCCAATTCTTCCATGGTATAAGATTGCCCGGCTTAACTTCTGGTTCATCAGTTTTATTGATTTTCTCATTGTCTACATATTCTGACTATGTTATGAAGTTAAAAAACATTTGTTAATGAGAAAAATATTATTGCTAAAGTAAGAATAGCATTATAACATTGAATAATCCAACCGGAACGTTTTACTTTCTGTTTAAAAAAAAAAACAAAAAAAAGTAAAAATATGTAAATGATTCTATAAATAAATAATGAGAGGATTAAATACTTTTTGTTACGATTTTTTTTTTTTTTTTTCGAATCAAAAGGCAGAAGAATAATAGCGAGTTATTTGAGTGAAAAAGCAAGAATATATAATGATAGTAATTGAGTTTCTTCTGTTGACACTCTTAGCACGCAAAATATGTTTGTGTTTTTTAACACTGATAGGAAAAAGAAAGGAATATTTCTTTGGTATAGCACTTTATTTTTATATCAAAAATAAATTTGCAATATAATTTGTTAATATTATTTGCATGTATATATATAAAAGCATATTATTACTAATTTCAATGTTCATATCATAAATGCAAGCCAGTCAGTTGTCTGGGTTAGATCAAATAATACAATATTTTAATGGTTTGTCGCAAACGGTTAAGTGTCTCAGAAAATGTCCGCTATTCATTCAATTTATCTATTGACTATATATTTTCAACAAATTATTTAAACATCCTGTAAATTTAGCCAACAATCTTATGGTTATTATTATCTTTCATTCTGAGCATCATCAGTTACAAACAAGTAGGGCCATGATCACATACTAAATACAGCATTCAAATATTAATACTACTACTATAGCTGCTACTACCAGTTTTAAAAGAAATTATAAATTCATTTGTACAATTAAGTTATTGTATGAAACATGGCTTTACACAAATAAATTATTTATATTATATAAGCAAATCTTTTGCACATTTCTATTAATAAATCTTATCAATACATTAATTACATCAACTTATATGATTAATATTTTACAAACTAAAAATTTGTATTCACAGTGGTGTGGATAAAGAGAGCAGACTCTATGTAGCTACAAATATATCTGCAGGTGAAAATGTCTAATCTCTTATCTTAATTTTTGATAATTTGTTTAGGAAGGCTAATCTTTGTAATGTCAGATTGAAAATAAAATAACATCCCATAAACCAAAGTGTGAAAATGAGATAGATAATAACTCTAATCTGAGGATGAAATTCCTTTTAAATACTTTCAATAATAAGACTAGTTGTAGGTATTTGAGAGTAAATGATTGTTACGATTAGTTGTCAATAGGTTGGTAAAGTATAACATGTATGGAGGAAATGTTTGATTGTTTTCTCATCTATTCCACACATTGTGTCAATATTTGCATATGTTGTTTTATTGGCTATGAATGCATTTGGTGACAAAGCTTTGAGATTAATTTTAATTAAAAAATTTAAATATTTAGGTTCCAAATGCCAATATTTATAATGATTCTGTTCTAGTGAGGAGTGACTGAGATGTCTGTTAATTTATTTTAAATAATCCCCCAAACTGCCCAGTAGGAAATCTTATTGGTAAAAAGGGTACAGAAGTGTTATAGAAAAGCCTTCTAATATATTTGTTTTCTATCAGGGTTGGTACATTCATGAGTGTGATAGGGAAATAGGAGTCAATTTAGTGAAGGAGTTAATGTTTTGTAAGCTCATTAATAGTTCTCTGTATATAGAAGGTTGAAAAGCAATGTAGAGACAGACCATTGTGCTTTAAATATTTTTGCATGTCTTTAATACTAATAGAAACTATTTTTTTTTAAAATTAGCTTTAGACATGTTGAATTAATTTTAATTATAAGTGAATTAGTATATTTTATGATTAGTGCATAGTATTTGATCTTAAAGAAAACTAACATGTTATGTAAATATACCTTTGCATGTAAAGAAAAGTAATTTTAGAGAGACAGTTAATGATTTTTTTTTTTCTGATTTTGAATTATTAATCTCATATCATTATACTTTTTAATAAAGGGAAACTTTAAAAACTCATAGAAGCTTTACAATTAGGTCAATTTTTTCCCCTTTAAGACTGCATGATGTATATGGCTTTATTGAAAATTAAAGAAGAATTAACAGCGAACTCTTCAAGAATTAAAAAAAGAAATAAAAGAAACCTCTTAAATGGAAGAAAAACCATTATATCATCCATATATGTAATTTTTTAAATGTTTGTATTGATGAGAAAAACAAATATTCCAAGTAATTTAGCTTTTATTTCTAATAGAAGAGGATTGATATAATTAATAAAAAACAAAGCACTTAAAGGCAAACCTTGTGAAATAGAATTATGTGGGGGTAAATCTGATGTACTTTTCCCATGTGAACTTCTCTACTAAGTAACAATTTGGTCAAAATCTAAATGATTGGGGGTTAATATTTTGTGAAGAAAGACCATTTAAAAGTTTATCAATGGAAGCAGAGACAAATGTGGCTTCAATAGCTAATTGGATAACAATAGAAGCTGAATTTTTGCCTTGATAAATTTTATTTAATATCATTTTGGAGAAACAAATTGAACCAGTAATTGAAAAACCTTTTTTGGCATATTGATATTCAAATTTTAGGAAGTATAAGAGCTAGATTTTAACTTTCATAAGTGATTCCATTATTTTTATAATAAGAAAGACATTGAAATCAGTCTCAGATTGTTAATGATGATGAAAGAATATATTTTTTAAGAAATAGTACCATGGGCACAGGATATAGGTGATCAGTTTAGTAAATTTGTTTTGAATTATATTTTAACATGTTATGCATGACAGGAACAGTAAAATTACATAAGTGTGCTAAAATAAATTTAAAAATAGCATGAATTCCTGGGTGTATTTTTTGAGGGTGGACTTAATTTTTTATATTCCAAGTTTAAAAATACCATAATTTCCATCTGTAATAATAAAAGTATATGGTTGTAGAGTTGGAAGAGCAGGCATTTGTAATCATGCCTTAAAAAGTATGAGGTAATATATCTTCTTCAGCCACCATTTTTAGGTTTTTAAGAATTGATGAAAATACCATTTGACCAGCAACCTTTTAGATATTGTGGACCAATAACATAACTTTCAGTGGTATGAATTAATGCGAGCATTGATTATGATATACATAAATATTTATTTATATATTAATATTTATATATTTTATAAATTGTTAAAGAATTATGTTTTATTTTGTCTGTTGTTAATATAATTTTCATTTGATTTCATCAAAATAAATGAATGTATAAATACATATTTATTTTGTTTATATGTATAATTTTTAAATTCGTATCTACAAAATTATTTAAGATTAATAGCGAATAGTATTCTATTCTTTAGTAATTTTTATAGATGTGTTTTTTTTTTCAAAATTCTTAACAAAATTTTTGAGTTTTAATTTATCCAATTACCAAGGGTGTGCCTTAGTCAATTGTACAGAATTCGGTATTATTATTTTGTTATTTTTCTATGCCACTGACTGAGTAGAGGTTAATTAAATATGTTTGAGGTAGATGTTTTGTAAGTCATAGTAGTATTTTGTAACAAATCAATTAGCAATATAATGTTCTTATTCTATTTTACATATAATAATACAGCTTAAACAAAATTTATTTTTATTTAAATTTTTTTTTAATGAGATTAGTGAATTTAAATAATATCTGAATTTCTTTGTGGACCATTAAAATTACATCATGGACCACTGGTTGCTGACTGCTGCTTTAGACCATTCATGAGGTTTAGCAATATATATTTTTATTTTTTTAATTGACAATTATTCAGCTAACATTAGCTATAATTGTTTATATTTCTGCTTTAGAGCTATGGTTGATTCTATTGATGCAAAATCGCAAGATGTTTTCATGCTTAATATTATATATAAAGCTTGCAAAATAAGCTCTTAATAAGCTTTGAGAATATTCTCAACCCCATACCCCAGACCAGTTTCTGCTTCTGACATCATCAGTGAGGTTCCAGGATATTCAAGCATTAGATTAAAGATACCAGGACAATCCCAACACTTTATCTAATGTATAACTATTGAGTAGAAAATCTGAAATTATCAGACATCCATATGTCTTCCAATCCAGCTATCTAACTCAAATAGCCATATGGAACTGAACTAAGTTCAGATACACCATATATTAATAGCTTTTGCAATATAAAATTGTCCTGGTATCTTTAATCTAATACTTGAATATTCTGGTACCTCACTGCCGATACCAGAAGTAGAAACTGATCTCAGGTTGAGGATATTCTCAAAGCTTGTTAAGAGCTTATTTTGCAAGCTCTATATATAAAATTTGTAAATACAAGCTTATTAAATTAAGTCACGTGACATCTGATTTGATTTTTTATCATTTTATGCTTAATATGTATTGCACCAAGGTCTTTCACAAATTTAGAATAAAGTTTCTTGTTATGAGTAAAATGATTGATTGTAGATGGTAAAAGATTGATTGTAGATAATAAAATATTACTAAAAGTAAATCGTGCATCAATAGGTTCCAAAGATAATATATCAAATTTCCTGAAATATTTTTTTTGATATCACTGCTTCTGATGTACCAGATTTTGAAGTAATCATATTGTTTATTAAGAGATAATGCAAATTTTACTTGCAAATTTGGCTTCAAAAGAACATTCAATGCAATTTGATCAGAGAAAGTTACTGATAGCAAAAAGAGAGAGAGATAAGATAATGTAATTCAGGTGAATAAAAACAGTTCAATTAAAGATAAATGTTCCTTAGTACAAAAGGATATAGTGTTAAAAAAAATAATTTATTGGCACTCAAATGTTTTTTTAATCATATGTAAAATGTAATTTCCAAGAATTTAGTGAGCTATATCTTGAAAATGTAACAAACAAAATATATGCATAACTGTATCAGAGATAAGCTTTATATTATAAAATTAGCAAAGTACGCCTAGTATCATAATAGGCATAACATGGCATTTTACTGTCAATGCCATGATTATGACTATTATGATTAAGTAGTTGAAAATGCACTAGATATACCTTGATAATTTTACAACATGTAGTTTATCTCTAATATGGTTATGTGTATATTTTGTTTATTAATCATATGTAAGAATTTTTTGATAAAGTGGGAAAATTGCATATTAAAGTTACCAATCATGATTATTTGGTATGACTTTGTATCTAACATGAAATTATTCTTATTGACTAATTGGGCTATTATGGAAAGTTTATTATACAAATAAAGACCTATAATATTTATTGGAAAAGCTGGGTAAATCAGGGTAATCATATCAATTGATGATAGATAGATATTTTTGAATGTTTGAAATGAAGATTTATGGTGAATTAATATTCCTACTCAAACTGCAGCCAGAAAATTTGATGAAAATTGACAATATCTAAATTTGCATAGAAACTGCTAAGGATTAATAAGTGAATTTACAGAATATTATATGAGGAGAAAATTGTGTTATCTAATTACCTAATGCAGAAATGTGTTGGTTAGAGTTTATTCTTCTAATATTTACTTCTGTAATACATAAATTCACTTACAAGTATAAAATTACGATAAAACTTTTATGAATTGCAGAATATTTAATATAACAATAAATGTAATGTCAACTATACCATACCACTGTGATCTCACAAGACTTACCTCAGTATTTTTCAAAGTAAGATTAAACAGCATCTTACTTTTAAGAATATATATATACTTTTCATATAAAATTCAAATTAAATCTTTAATGAGAATTTTTTTAATCATCACTATTCAGAATTTGTTCTGAAGTTTTATATAATATGTCAAGGTCATCTTCACAGTCTTGTTTTTCTTTATACAGGGTGCACATTCGTGTGTATCAACTCAACCAAAGAAAAACTTCTATCTCTTGATTCAAATTTGCATTAGTCCAATGAAATACCACATTTTTTTTTATAGATTAACAGCCATTTTAGTTTTTTTTCAAAACAGGTAGCAAATGAATGACTATAGTTTTACTTTCTTCACAAAAAGTACCAAGATTTTTAGAATGATGTATTAAATTTACTTTTGCTGTCTTTTTTTGTTACTTTTTACTTATTTTTTTAATTCACATATTCTTCTTCTGAAAATAAAATATTGCTAGCACTATGTATAATATCATCATTATATTTCCCACATAGATCATCCTGATTGAATAAATCTATTATCTCAGAATTTGTGCTTTTGTTTTGAGAGACTTGCTGGACATGTTGTTTATCCACTGATTAGGCAAAAGTTTTGAGCATGATTTTTATAGTTTTTAAATTGACAAGATTTACAAAAATGATCTGGGCAATAAATGTGTTCTGACTTTACAAAAAAAAGACACAGGGGGGGGCTATTCCTCTAAAAGTCATTTTAAATGGTGAACTAGCTGTTGCGTGGAATAAGACCATCTCTATTGATTGCATCTTTTTATGCAATTGTACATCAAAAGTGGCAGTGTTGGTAAGAACTGGTATTAAAGCTCTCTTTTTTAATAGGTACTAAAAAAAATTTCAATTTTACCATAGTTTTTAATATTTTTTGCAAAACTTGAGAATTAAAATTCACATGACAGTTTTTATCTTGCCCCAAAGTTTTGCAAGCCTATTAATGTCTATATAACATAAATTTTTATCATTTATAAAATACCATGATTTACAATAAATTCATTTCTAGATTTTGTGTAATCTGTGAACAGTGCACATATTAAAAAGAATTACAACTTAGCAGCAGTGAACTGTATCATTTAGTGCCACAAAGGCCATCTATTGACATAATACAAAAGCTATTACTGAAAACTAAATACAATTATCAAAAATGAGATTTTATCATAGACATTTTCAATTGGATTGATAAAGATAATCTAGTTAAATTTAACAAATTCTACAGTATGGGAAAGTCATGGACAATGGGTCTACCTAAACGTTGATTTATATGCAACCTAATTAATACTTGACAAAGTTGAAGAAAACATTATACCTATGCTTATAAATAAAAACCCATATATTATATACAAATAATACATTTATGACATCTTGATATGTGCTTCTGAAAAAACCATTGCATAACTATGTGAATTACTATGACAAGAAAATGCCTTGACATGGATTATCAAACATGAAAACAGTTTTAGAGGCCTAAAAGTTTTGGATTAAACTACAAAATGATCATGAAGACACTCAAAATTAGAAAAATTATCCTCTCACATGCCTATAACCCATAAATTATCCAGATCAAAGGCATTTTAAAAAGAAACATAAGTCTTTGTAAATATGAATATAACAAGAAAACAAATATGATCTATGTAACATAGGCTATAACAAAAACATTTTACTAAATGCAATTAAAAAATTCTACAAAAACATAAAACAACTTATCCAATCCCAGGAAGAAAATAATCTTTGGGTGAGCATGCCATACATCCAAAAATTAACACATGTATAAAAAAGATCTGTGCTTCAACATTTAACATCAGTTTCTACCCCCACCCCCTGTCTTAATTAATAAATGACACTAAAGATAAAATGACACTGAAGGACACAATGCAAATTGTAAACAAAATTAAAAGCAGTAACACCTGCACATGGTAGTATACCGTAGGAAATCAAGAGCAAACATCATTATAAGGGTGACTCAACACAAAAAGTAAGCAAAAATAAATCCCAAATACAAATCCATATTCTGGAAAAATGAATAACACTTTGATTATGCTTTCAACCTAAAGAATGACATTCAGGTCTATATAGAATGAGACAACAGGAAAAAAAAATATAAGGAGACATAGTTTATTGTGAACAACCATCATCTCATTAATAAGAGAAAAAATATTATTCAACTTTTGTAAAAATGGAATATTTAAAAACTAATTTAAATACTTATCATACATTTTTCCTCAATAAATATAGCAGCATACCTAGCCAATCAAAAAGAGCTATAATTCTGGTGACAGTTGTATCTAAAATGTAAACAATAAAACCCTTTCATTAGCAGATGTAAAAAACGTTTTGATAATTTATAACAAACAATAATCAAATGGAAAATAAAAAATATTACATTGAAATATGGACAGCTTGTTTATGACAATTATGAAATTGTATTAATTTTTTTAAAAATTGCAAGAAATGCTAATATTCTTGGAGAACTGTCTAAAAGGCAAAGTTTTCCCTAACTGCTACCATATCAATCTTAATATCCCTATACAACAATATGAGCAACTTACTAAATTATATAATTTGAAGATGTAAAAAAGCATTAAAAATAATGCATGAAGAAAAATTAAAATATTAAAGCATTACAACCAAAATACCAACTAAAATAATTGAATGTTGTAGATGCTTATCACAACACCTAAACTTTAAATACAATTAAAAACTAAAATTCCTCTAAATAAACAAGTGGTCCAAATAAACTCCCAGCTCATGTCAACATTTTATCAACTTGTCAAAAACTCACATTCTGGCAAAAATAAAATCTGTATTGGAATATGGTCTTAAATTTGTAGGAGGCACATGGGTAAGTCCTTTTTTAAACACTAGTGGACTTCAAGTCCAAATTCAAAAATATGACCAAATAAAGAAAATATTTTTAAACAAATTACCCAAATTTTACATTCAGTTCCAATAATTGCAAACAATGGATAAAGGCATAAACCAGCCCTATATATCAAGTAATCAAGTTTTAAACACCTTAATTCATATAATATAAAAGTTATGAAAGATAAGTTTATAATTTCTGTTCTATGAAAATATTGCAATAAGGAATGTTATAGAGTCGACTATTTGAAAATGTATCCATCAACTGCAATTCCACCACATTTTCAAACAGTATGCTGCATAAAGGGAAATACCCTCTATGTTTAATGGTAGACTTTGGGTGAACCTATTATTCTAACTCTACCATAGCTGATTAGTTAAAAGTCATCTAGAATTTGGAAAAGTCACAATTTTAGATTTTGTACTATCCATAAACAACACACATATATTAAAGAGAACTACAAGTTAGCATCATTAAACATTATTGAAATATATATATGATTCAATACCACAAAATCAATGTATTGACATAATACAAAAGCTACTACTGAAAATTGGATTCAATTCTCAAAAAATAAGATGTTATCATATATGTTTTCAATTGAATTGACAAAGACATCACAGCTAAATTAAATAATAGATTCTACAGTATAAAAAAGTCTACCTGTAAATGGAATTATATGCAGCCTAACTCTTACCAACATCAAAGAAAGCATTATACCTACATTTATAGATAAAGATCCATAAATTAGATATAAATAATATGTTGGTGAAATCTTAATATGTGCCCCCAAAGAAACTATTGCACAACTATGTAAATTATTACTGCAACAAATGGCCTTAACAAAAACTATTAAACATGAAAACACTTGAAGAGGTCTAAAAGTTTTGAATTTGTTAATCTAAAATAACAAAATCCATTTATATTAAAAAATGATTATGAAGCCACATGAAATTAGAGGTGCTATTTCTCCCACAATCCTGCACACCAATGGCCCATAACCTAGTCAGAACAAAACCTAAGCCTTTGTAAATATGAAACTAAAAAAATAACAAATATAGAAACCTATATCAATAATATATTTAGCATAAGCTATAACAAAAACATTGTACTAAATGTAATTAAAAAATTCTATAAAAAAACATAAAATAACTTGTCCAAACCCACAAAGAAAGGAATCCATGAATGAGCATGGCATACATCCCAAATCACATAAAATAAAGATATTAGCATCAACATTTGACATCATGTTTCTGACTGCCTCTGCCCCCAGTTTTAACAAGCTAATAAATAACACTAAAAATAAACTGCCACTAAAGAATACTTCAAAGCTCGCATACAAAATTAAATACAGCAATGCCACATGTACAGTGCTATACTGTATGAAATCAACATCTAAGCACACAAAAATAATTCCTAATACAAATCTGTCTTCTGGGAATATGAACAACAATTTGATCATGACTTCAATCTAAAGATATGTCACTCTAGTCTCCATGGAACAAGACAACAGGAAGAGAAAAGTTAAAAAAGTATGGTCTATTGCTACCCACAATCATGTCATTAATAAGAAAGAAAATAGTATTCAACTTTCAAATAAGTGGAATTTTTAAAACCAAATTTAAATAATTATCATAATTATTCCTCAATAAATATGATGGCACACCTAGTCAATCAATGAGAGCTTTGATTCTGAAATCTCACCCCAAAAGCACATATCTAAAAAGTAAATAATAAAACCTTTTTATTTGTGGACTTTAAAATGTTTTGTTAATTTATTACAAACAATAACGAAAAGGAAAATGTATATACTTTTCAAAAAATGTCTTTTGTATAATATTATTGAAGTTATATATAGAGCTTGCAAAATAAGCTCTTAACAAGCTTTGAAGAATATCATCAACCACTGACTGTTTCTGGTATTGGCATCATCAGTGAGGTGCCAGGATATTCAAGCATTAAATTAAAAATACCAGGACAAGCCAGCACTTTATCATTTTCTACTTAATAGTTATACATTAGATAAAGTGCTTGGCTTGTCCTGGTATTTCCAATCTAATGCTTGAATATCCTGGCCCTCATTTATGACAGCAATAGCAAAAACTGGTCTGGGGTTGAGGATATTCTGCAAAGCCTGTTAATAGCTTATTTTGTGAGCTCTATATATAACATTTGTAAATACAAGCTTATTAAATTAGGTCATGTGACATCTGACTTCAATGATTATTGAATAACAATATTATACATCTATTGTTGGAATAATTCAAAAATCTTCACCATAACTTTTTCTCTGTTAAATAACTGCAAAATTCATGAGTCACAAATTTCAAAACTGAGACATTTAAATCTGTAATAGTAATTGTACATATTTTTTATTGTAAAATTTGAAGAATGATTTCAAAACAGATACTAGTATCAAATTTTTCTGTAATGCTTAAATATTCCAGTGAATTTTTATACTAAATTGTAGATTTGATTTAATTGTATGAAATTCATTTTCTTGTTTATCTTCAAACTTAAAAAGGTCAGCAATATTATCCTGATTTAAAATATTTTTTGTTATAATAGGTTTATTATTTATCTTAATAGCCTTTGTACAGAATTGGATGCATTTAATTTGAGATTCCATAATGTTTTCTTTTGCAGTAAATTTAATTGATATAGATTTTTGTATTCCATCAACATATTTAAAATTAGAATAATTATTTATTTGTATTGTTTCTATTAAAGTTGCAGAGTTGCAAGAACCAGCTTTAATTTCTACACATGTTCTATTGTTGTCAGGATTTCCTGCACTAATTTTAATACTAGTACTTGAGATTTTTCTGATTTACATAATCCAGCCCAGCATAAAGAAGCCACAGAAAAGAAATGCAAGATCAATCTTCCATCTGATTTGGTAACTGGTTATCCTACCAATGGCTTTTCTGTGGATCTCCCCACTTCGGATTTAAACATCCCTCCAAACATCTGTATGGAAATTAATAAAAAAAAGAGTCTGCTGATACTTTAAGGAAACTGCCTGCAATGGAATCTAATGGGCTGTCTTGCAATGGATAACAATAAATGTTTAATCTCTTCTGCCAATGTCCGAGGAATTAATTCTCTCAGTCATATTAATGCCATCAGGAATTTCTTTAAGCAAAACTCACCACATATGTTGTTCATAGGGGAGATGAAATTTCACCTAAACTCGAACTACTACATTAAAACAGAACTTAATAAAATAGGATTCACCCATTATCTACAGGCCATGCTGCTAGGGGAGGAGTTGGGGTAATAATAAATAATATTCTGGCTCCAACCTCCTTCAGAATAATTTATCTAGATCAGAACCTAATCGCCATGGAGTTTATCTTCTTCTTGAATACTTACAATGTGATTTATGTATATAGCACCAATATTCATGAACACTGCTAAAAATAGTCCACACAATTAACCTAATTACTAATAATAACAATGCACCTACCATTCTCCTTGGTGACTTTAACATCTCCTATGAGTCCTTCACAAAGAAATACTTACCCCTACTCAACAAAGTATTTCTCAATGGGAGGGGATTCTTTCCACCTGATGCATTTTCTTTCTATGTGAAAAACTGTCGCACGCTCAAAGATCTAATGTTCTTTTCAGCTGAATTGCACTATGGGATAGAAGCGAGACTTCAAACGACAGCTTGTTTGGATCATTTTGCGATTATGGCATCCCTAGAGCTGAACAACTTTCAACAAATCAAAGTCAACCAGAGTCTCAGAAGGTTCACTAGAACCAATGCCACTGAGGCATTTTTCTCAGAGGCCTACATTCTTTTTCACAAGGTGAACCTCATATACGTACACCTGGTTGAGGCCTGGACTACATTTATAGGCATTATTCAATCGCTTATATCCCAATACACCTTCAAGCTTAAGGGGACAACCACATTGATGCATGAATTGGACAGTCTGAATGAAAAAATTAAATACTTCGATGGTCAGGATAACAACATTGACTACTTACTTGAACTAAAAGCTTCATACAAATCGAAACAGTCAGCAGTAGCAGAGATAATAGCTACAAAAATGCAAAGAATTTCCTGCCAGCTCAACATTGCTGGACCCAGGGCTATTTCAGGTGGGCTCTGGGGACCAGAAAGAAACAGGAGGTTTCTACTTCATTGCTCATCAGTGGTGGCAGCATTACTGGTACAAATATGATCTTACACATAGAGAGCCACTATCAAAACCTACTCTTAGGTCACCGGACAAACCCTGCCATGGAGTGGGTGAGCACAGTTGGAGAGGCAGGTCATGTATTACACTCCAGGTCATCAGCAGTAGGTTTCAGAGTCTCCCTGATAATGTTCACCCTGGGATTCATGCTATCCCGAAGTTTGTGTTCATTCAAATTTTTTTACTGCGAGAATTATATTAAACATGTTAAACTACCTCGCCATTGAAAGGAGAATAATCTCTAAGCTATATCCACTCACCATGGTCCCATTTATAAAAAAGAACTGGAATCCTACCTCTTTTAGCAGCATCAGGCCGATATCGATGACACCAATTTTGTTCAAAGTCATGGAGGATATAGTTAAAGAAAAAATTCAGGATGCCATTCTACAGGATATATTGGCCTCTCAATTTGCAAGGAAGGGATCATCTGCACTGACTGCAATTGGTGAAGTGAAAATTCTGCTTGATCCCATTAGATCTAACAGAAAATCCCCGCCTGTGGCAGTTCAGCTAGATGGGTCCAATGCTTTTGATACCGTAGATGTCAACATTCTTCTTGAATTGCTATCTCAGTTGGACATATCAAAGCAGATAATTCAGATATTGGACAATCTCCTGAATAATAGGAACATTCATATTTCCTTAAATGGACATTACTCAGATGGATTTGCCCCTTCAAGCTCCATACCACAAGGATCGCCGTTGGGTGGTCTATTGTTCATTAAGTACATTGACCTTCTGATTAAATAGCTAGATCAGCTTCCAGGGGTATATGCACCCTGGCTTAAGAAAAACATCAAGGTTTTTGCTTACATGGATGACATACTTGTGATTCTTCCATCCCGTAAACATCTGAAGACACTTCACTCCATCATTACCAATTATACTAAAAATTATGTTATCCATCAATCCTCACAAGTTATCATCATGGTGCATCAACACTGGTAGGAAAATATTATCCAATTTTTTAGCAGAACCTCAGTGTTTTCTGGGGTTCCCTATCTTCAAGTCACAGACTGCTATGTCTGTCTGCCTACAAAAATCCATCATCGGCAATGCTACTAAGGTGGTTCAATCACTGTCAAGGACTTATCTATCCCTACAAGGGAAGATTGCTCTGATTAATATGAAGATCATGGTGAGCATAAATTACTACCTGCCAATAATGACAGTTACCAAATCATTCAGCTTGCAAATTCAGAGGATCTGTGGTCAGCTCTTATGGAGAGGACAGACTACTGCAATTAGCATCCACAGACTTCATTTTCACAGGAGACAGAATGCTATGGGTCTCCATTCAATACAGACAATCAATTTCCAAAAAGGGCATTCACTTTTAGTAAACCTGGGAAAAATACTCTCTATCAGATATTATAGACTGTAATGCCTACTGACAGACCTCCCCCCAGTAAAGGAACATGGCTTGACACATTATTAAACAACAATTTTTATACAGCAGGCATTCAACAGCAGAGTTTAATAATAAAATCAGCATCTGGCAGGCACATTGCCTGCTGAATCCTGAATATACAGCTATTTATACTCACCTAGAGTGCAGCAATCATAAAATCACCACAATATTTAAATATCTGCTACTGGAGCCCAAACTTTTGGATTATCTGATCAAGATGAATATGGGCTCCATGCCAACTAATTCATTCTTATACTACAAATGGTTTCTAAATAAAATAGACCCAATTTGTCATGCCTGCTCTAGAGGAGAGGAGACCTTTAATCATCTGTTAAATATATGTCCAGGCTATAATGGTATTAGAAGTATCATCTCTCAACACTGCATTGTAGCAGTGGATAAAATCCTGGACATCAGGGGTTGTCTCTCCTCTGAAGACTTTACAGTTATCAGGTTATCTGTCTTCCTGACATACACTTTTTGGTATACAAGATGCAAGTCTAAGTTCACACAACCAACACCAGACCCCAATGCTATATTTTACGATAAACTCAAAGATCTTCAAAACAAGGATAAGATATTATCCTCCAGATTTATATTTATTAATACATGGAGCCTACTAGTATGGTCCACAGTCCATACATGAATATTGAACCTGATATATCCACATCATAAATGAAGTAGTCTTTGATGCAACATGCCGGATTCTACTAGAGAGGCATTGATTTCACACTACATGTATCCCAGCTGATAAGTTAGGATTATTGGGCCAACCTTAAAAGGGGTGGTCTATACCAACCAAATGGAATGTATGTAATCATTTATCAACCTGCTAGTGCAGAGAATGGCTCTGGCATACATCTACCAGACCACTGTCAGTAATGGATGAACCAACATTAACAAAGTGCATTTATTATTCATCTGTACTATCTTATTATGTCAATAAATATATTTTTAAAATAAAATAATCCAGCCCATTGTTAGGAATAGAAAACGTTTTAAAATTAATTTTTGAAGTATTAGAGATTTTAAATTGTATTTTGTTTGACATAAAATATGGATACGTAATTTTAGCTTCAAAGAGATCTTATCTTGTAGAATAGAATTCTATCCATTGGTATACTTTTCACCTTTTCTTTGTAATTAAATCAGCATAAATATACCAGTTTATCAGGAGCTGAAATGATACCCAACTGCATTAGAAAATATCACTTAGTGACTGCTGTTACTACTGCTACTATTACTACTACTACTACTACTACTGCTACTACCATCACCATCACTACTACTATTACTACTACTACCACCACCATCACTACTACTAGTAGTAGTAGTACTACTACTATTACTACGACTACTACCACCACCATCACTACTACTACTATTACTGCTACTGCAGTTGTTACTACTACTACTATTACTATTACTACTACTACTAATAATAATAACACTAGAGATGAGTTTATGATAATTATACACTCTAATCTTTGAGCCACAAATTTATCCGCATGTAAAAGAGAGAAGTAAGAAAAGGGTTAATTAAATGCAATGTGTGGAGTGTGTTATTGGATGGTTGTAAAACATGAACAATAACTAAAAAAATAGAATAAATTGAAAGCCTTTGAGATATGGTCAATGTGAAGAATGGGAAAAAAACCAATCAAATGAATAAAATGACAAATGAAGAAATTTTGAAAAAAGTAAATGAAAAAGAAAATTTGCTGAGGAAATTAGAGATAGAAAGAAAATAATTTAATGAAAAATGTTTTGTACAGAATGGTGATTAAAAACAAGAAAAAGAACAAAATGATTGATCTTGCTGGATGATATAAAAGATGGAAAAAGATATGTGGAATTGAAGAGTTTGGCAAAGAAAGGTGGAGAAATGGACGAATTTGATACTTTGTATAGGACAGAATAGTTTGGCAAATAAAAGTCATTAATTCATGGTTCTATAATTTGATACTTTGTGACTATTTATACAATTAATTTAATAGATTGTTTTTTTTACAAAATGTTAAACAATTAATACAAGACCCTTAATTTTAATACAATATCTTAAACCTTAATTAGATTATTAGAATGCATTTTTTAAACTAAACAAAGATCAGGGATGATATGAAGAGGTTTTTTTATTACCCTAATTCACATAAATAGTACTTGAATAGTCATTGGCTTAGGAAGTCATGGGTCATTTTAGAACCAGAAACACCAGGGTAAACATTAATCCAGAGATATTTAACTGTCAATGCAGTCATTATACCACTAGAATAAATTGCACATTATATATTAAACATATTTAGGAGGGTAAATATGTATTGCTATAATTCATTTGATTTTGTGGATTTTATGTTTTAATATTTGCCAATCAGATCAATAATTTGTGATTTGACTAGGCAATCTTGAAAACTTTTCAATTCACAAGCAAGCTTATAAATATTTGTTCAGGTATTCATTCCATATCTAATTGGTACAGATATTTAATATTGATTTAAAAATCTAGTTATTCATTGTTGGAAAATAATAATTCTAGATTAATTTGAATAGATAAAAAAGAATTATTGTATTGTTGACTGTAAAGCAGAAATTAAACATAATATAATGTGTCCTGTATTGCATGGAAAAAGGTATATAATGTATAGGACTGAGTCTATGGTTTATTTTTACATTTAACTTTTAGTAATTTTTACTTAAAAGTACTAAATTTTGGTCAATGAGTAAAACACATTAAATATTTCATTTATTACAGAAATTAAGTTATAATACTTTTAATGTATCTATCAACATCTTGTGATTTATCTTTTGATATTTTATATTTGTAATATTCTCACACTGCACTTTTTAGTTGCTACAAAATTTTAACAATTCTGTAAAAAAACCTCATATTAAATTATATAACTTAATTATTCAAATTTCGTTTTAAATATTGTTTTTAAATTTTAAAATAAATTCAGGTTTATTCATTTAATTTATAAAACATTTTAAAAAAATTTTTGTTAGAAGAATATTTTAAAAATGAAAGAAATGTACATTTAGTGCAAATGGATTTCATGTGCTCGAATTGCCAGAGATATGATGAAGCATTTGAGCATGTTATTAAGTCATGCTTTGGGCTTGGAAATACTAAAAGCCTCATATATAATAATTTAGTTATAGACTATTATCAAATCATGGATCTCAAAAGAGTGCATTCACGGCAGAGACATTCCTATTATAAGGTTATCTGTTTTTCTTATCTACTCAATCTGGCTTGTCAGGTGTGGCAAATTATATACCTTACCCCAACCAGAAGAAGATCATCTTTTCCTCAGTGTGATTAGGAAAATAAAAGAAAGAGACAAAACCTTGGCACAAAATTTCCTCTATGAAAAGACATGGAAGCTTTTTAATATACCACCTGGATAGACTAGAGCAAACGGTCTTATATGCATCTTCATAGGAAAGTAGACTTTGTTCAAAACTAGATGATAAATTTACATTTTACTCAAAGATATAATGAATTCAATATAGATATGTACTGATTGCTTTTGCATTGAAGAATTTATTTTAGAAATCTTTTGATGCACTACATGGAATAGACTAGATCAAATGGATTTGTATACATCTTCATAGGGAAAATAGCCTTTGTGTAAGGACTAGATGACCAATTTACTATTTATTCAAAAATATAATATATTCAATATAATCATGTATCAATTGTTTTGCATTAATAAATTTGTTTTAGAATAAAATTTCCGATTATATTCAATATTACCTAGTTAAAGTTTAAGGAATTGTTATCTTAATATAAACTGAGCACTGATTGGATATATGTGTGGGGATTATGATCTAACCCAACGAACGAGTGCTGTTTCTGCATAAAATATAAATATTGGGAATTATGTGTCATTTTTGCATATGTGTGGTCATGTGTATCAGTTACTTGAGATAGAGTGAAGGATGAATAAATTGAAAAATCCTGAGTTTAAATTTCTTTAATTATATATAAAATGAATATTAAAATTCTGAAACATGGCAAAAAATTAATAAAAAGATATGTACTGAAATGAAAATATTTTAATTTTACAATTAACAAACACCACATTTTAAATATCATCAAATGTTCAGTTATGAGTGAAATATTAAATCTTAAGATACGATGACAGAAAAGTTCACTTGCAAGAGAAATATTAATCAAAACACTATAGATATTATGTTAAATGAAAAAAAATAAATTCAACACAACATTTTCAGCTTAGTAAATTTAATCTTTGATAAAATAAATAACTGCTTACATGGAAAAACATATTAAAATTACTTTTATAATTAAATGTTCAAGGTTAAAAAATTAAAATATCAAATATATGATTAAACTAATTACTAAATTAATCTAAAAAGGAATAAGACACGTACTTATAGTAGCAGAATAAATTTGATATTTCGTCAAAAATATTTTGTTAAATGATATTTATTTTATGCTGGTTATCTATCAG
This sequence comes from Epiperipatus broadwayi, assembly GCA_028023455.1. Lineage (NCBI taxonomy): Eukaryota > Metazoa > Onychophora > Udeonychophora > Euonychophora > Peripatidae > Epiperipatus > Epiperipatus broadwayi. The sequence goes on along the minus strand of JAQFVV010012577.1, from coordinate 1,566,103 downwards.
TAAATAGATATGTTACCTATAATGATCAAATATTAAAATCAAAACATTATGATATTTTATTAAACGCAAAAAAAAAAAATCAATAACTTTTTTGTATGGCAAAAAAAGAGGACATATTTAACCACAAAAAAATAAATAAATAACTAGCATTTACTAATGAATGTAAGTTGTGCGTAATAAATATTAAAATTAATTTTATATTTACTAAATAACATTATAAAAACATATAAAAAAATAAACATTTCAAAAACAATAGTTTAGCAAATATTAATATTTGAATAAAAAAAATTCTAGCATAAGCCACACATAATAAGTGTTAAAATTAATAAATACAATTATAATAACATATTATACACAACTAAGAAATTAATACAAATAAAAAATTACTAAACCAATATAAAAACAATAAAACTTGAATGTAAAAAAGTACAACTACTTACTAGTTTATCAAATATTAAAATTAGTACTGCAATGGACAAATATTACATTAAGATCACATTTTATTGAAATTATTATTTCATTAATTTTTAAAAATAAATTTTATGACCTCAGAGCATTTCTGTACATGACCAAAGAAATCTCTGATGGCATGTGGGAAGAAAATCTAAAAAGTTTTGTTCAAACTCTTAACGTGGTGAAAAAAATTAAAGTGGAAGGATAATAACACTATCCATCTATCTATCTAACCATCCACAAATCCATTCAACTATTAGTATATCAATCTCTACCTACTATCTACATACCTATCTATTGATTGATCTTTTACTTGTCTATCTATCTGTATATCTATTCATCTACCTACATACCTAACTATTTGTCTTTTACTTGTTTCTTTATGTGTTTATCTAGTTATCTATCTATTTACCTACATTTCTATCAAACTTCTACCTGTCTCTCTATCTGTTTACCTATTTATCTATCTATCTACTTACTGTCTTCATTTATTTAACAATCCAACACACCTATCTATCCATTTATCTTTAACTCTTTCTAAATGTATATCTATCTATATACCTGTCTCTATACATTTATCAACATCTATCTATCCATCTATCTATCTACCTATCAATTTACATATACATCCAACCTTCTATTTGACTATTTAACCATCCACTCGTCCATTACTTATCTATTTACATACATATTTATCTATATATTTATCTATCTATCTAACTCTATTTATCTGGTTTTGCAGTTATCTATTTATTTATGCATCAAATCATTAATTTTAACTATCTAGCTACCCATCTATCCCTATTGATCTATCTAGCTATTCAATCTATCTATCTATCTATCTATCTATCTATCTATCTATCTATCTATCTATCTATCTATCTATCTATCTATCTATCTATCTATCTATCTATCTATCTATCTATCTATCTATCTATCTATCTATCTATCTATCTATCTATCTATCTATCTATCTATCTATCTATCTATCTATCTATCTATCTATCTATCTATCTATCTATCTATCTATCTATCTATCTATCTATCTATCTATCTATCTATCTAATTTTATTTTTAATTTTTTACCTGAATACCTATCTACATATCTTTTTCTCTGTCTGTTTATTTAACTTTCTATGCATGAAACTATTTTTCTTTCTACCTATTTTTCTATCATTCTATTCCTCCTTTCTCAATCTACTTATCTCTATCTGCTTATCTATCCACTCTTCCATCTTTCTATATATCCATTCATCCAATTATTTATCCTCACTATCCATGTATTTATCTATTGATTTATCTCTTTATCTATCTGACTTTTGGTCTATCTATATATCTATCTATCTACCCATACACTCATGTCTCTGTTTATCTATCCAACCATCCATTTAAATGTCTTAACTATTGTTTCATTTATCTGTCAATCTACCCCATTTTTCTATCTCTGTATCTATCTATTCATCTATAAGTCTATCCAAGCATTCAATTACCTATCTATCATTCATTCATCAATCTGTTCATTTATTTTCCTCTGTATCTTTCTATTCAGCAATCAGTCTTTTTACCATCAATTTATATATCTATTATTCATTCATCAATGTATTCATCTATCTATCTCTGTATGCATTTATCTATTTGTTTTTTTACTTATTTATTTATTTATCTATCCAACTATTCATATATATATAGATTGATAAAAGCCGACAGGAAAAGGGTAATAGATAAATAGATAAGTAGATAGATAAATGGATAGATAAAAGGTATACATGAAGATAGATAATTAGATAGAGACAAGTAAATAGACCTATAAGTACATAGATAAATAGGTATATACATAGATAGATAGGCAGATAGACAGATAGATATCAAATAGATGAATAAATTGATGGGTGGTAAATTAATTAAATAAATAAATTGGACAGATAAAGAAACTGATACATAGAAAACCAAATAAAGATATATATATATATATATATATATATATAGATAGATAGATAGATAGATAGATAGATAGATAGATAGATAGATAGATAGATAGATAGATAGATAGATAGATAGATAGATAGATAGATAGATAGATAGATAGATAAACAGACACAGAGATAGATAGATAGATAGATAGATAGATAGATAGATAGATAGATAAATAGATAGAGAGATAGATAGATAGATAGATAGATAGATAGATAGATAGATAGATAGATAGATAGATAGATAGATAGATAGATAGATAGATAGAAGGGATGGTTGGTTAGACTGATGAACGAATAGACAAATAGATACAGAGGTGAATATATGGATGGTTTGGTAGAAAAATAAAACAATAGATAAATAATTAAATGAATGGTTGGATGGATAGGCAAAGAGATGTGGAATAAGTGGGTAGTTAGGTAGAAAAATAGATGGTTAAAGAATTAAATTGATGGGTAGATAATAGGAAGAATAGATAAGTGGATGAATGAATAAATAGATGGATATATAGATAGATAAAGAGATAAAAACAGGTAAATAGAAAGATATATCATCATCATTATTTTCAACCATTATCGATCCACTACAGAATAAAGAACATTCTAAGTTCATCCCATCTTTTCCAGTCTCTAGTTTTTTTTCTTCACATTCCTTCAGAACACTTCCTTATTTCATTCATGCATCTTACTTGTGGTATATTTCTAGGTCTTTTACAATCTTTTGGAATCTAGTCTAAGATTTCAACTGTCTATCTATTATCATCTCTTCTAGTAAAATGTCCAGCCCAACTCCACTTCAGTCTATTAATTCTTTTAATGATGCCAATAACATTTCACTCACCCATATATTTCATTTTTGATCTCTTCTTGTTATTCTTAACATGCATCTTGCCATATTTCATTGAATAGTCTGAAGACTCGATATTATTCTTTTGTTAAGTGAATCAATACTTATGGATCTGAGGCTTGGATAGAAAATATATACATAAATAAATAAAGAGATGGAGACAGAAGTATATAAACAACCGATAAGTAGCTAGATAATCAGGTATATAGGTACATGATTTACAGATATATAGAAAAGTGAGTGAGTGGTTGGATAGTTAAATAGATAATTGGATGCATAAATCAGTAATTAGGTTAAAAAAACCATATAAATAGAGATGAACATAGATAAATGGATAGGTAGATAGAAAGACAGATAGATAAGTATGTAGATAGAGAGACAGATAAATATATGATAATGGTTGACTGAAATAGGTGGTTGGATGCATAAATAAATAAAGGCAAAAAATTCAGAACAATAAATGGTAAATAGATATATAGACACATAAACATATAGACAGATAGATAAACAGATAAAGAGATAGGTAAAAATAAATAAAAGATATAAGTATGTAGTGATAGATAAACAGTAGAGAGACAGTAAATAGATAGATAAATAAATAGATTTTAGATAAACAGATAGACTGGTAAAAGATAGATGGCTATGTAGATAAACAGATATATAGATAAACAGATAAAGAGACAGATGAAAGATAAACAGATAGATGTATAGGTAAGTAGATAGATAAATAGACTAGCAGAAAGAGAGAGAGACAAGTAAAAGGTAGATTAATAGATAGATATATAGATATGCAGAGATGGATAGTCGATAGTTGACTAGATAATTAAATAGATGAATGATATTATTTTTCCCACTTTATTTCTATTGCCTTATTACCTAGTTTGACCAAAACTTTTTGTTCCCCCCCCCCACATGACATCAGAGGTTAAAAATGATTCATGCAAATGTAAAAATGAACCCTAATTTCTTTCTCTTCATTTTCGTTTTTCTTTTGACACGTGCAGGTGTGAAACACAGTCTCATATGCTTTGAAGCAACAAAAAAATTCTATGTAAAAATTTAACAAAATAATAGTTTTAATAAAGAATGATTTTTTAAATGTAATATTTGTTCATTGCAGTATTAATTTTAATATTTAATAAACTGGTAAGTAGTTATACTTTTTTTACATCCAAGTTTTACTGTTCTTATGTTGGTTCAGCAATTTTTAATTTTTTAATTTTTTTAAGCATATGTAATATATTATTATAGTTTTAGTATATTTATTCTGCATGACTTACATTCATTAATAGATGTTAAAAAAAATTTTTGGTCAACTATTAATATTTGCTAAACTATTGTTTTTGAAACTTTTATTTTTTATTTAGTAGTTGTAAAATTAATTTTAAATTTATTATGAATGTTATGTTTTTAGTACAGTATATGCTAGTAATTCGTTTTTTTTTTTTTTTTGGTTAAATATTATTTGCTAATCTTTATTGTTTTTTGAACTCCTGCCACTTTTTTTAATCATGCAAAAGTTCTTAATCTTTTTTTTTTTTTTTGCATTTAACAAAATATCCATAATGTTTGATTTTAATATTTAACGATTATAAGTAGTATATCTATTTACTGATGAGCAACATAAAATTAACAAAATATTTTTATTAAAATATTGAATTTTATTCTGCTGCTATAAGAACGTGTCTTGTTTCTTCTTAGGTAAATTTAGTAATAAGTTTAATTATGCATATAATGTTTTAATTTTTAATCTTATTTATTTAATTGTAAAAGTAATTTTAATATGTTTCTCCATGTAGCAGTTATTTTGTCAAATACTAATATTTGCTTTTTTTTTTCATTCAACATGATATCAGTAATGCTGTGATTATTATTATTTTTTTTTGTAATTGAACTTTTTACTTTTTTTTTAATGTCACAGCATCGGCCGGGACGCGAACCCGCAACCCGGGCAACTGCCTGCAAGTGCAAGGCAGTCGCGCTGACCTCTCGACCACCAATGCAAGACAAACTTTTTACTTTGTTAGTTCATTTACATGTTTCTTTATTTTGCTACTATATCTTATAAGTTTTAATATTTTTCTCATAATTGAAAATTTGATATTTAAAATGTGATGCTTGTTAATTATATAATTAAAATTTTTCAGCACATATTTTTTTATTAATTTTTAATGTATTTTGTTATCATGTTTTAAGATTTGAATATTCCTTTTGTAATTGACTTTTTATTTTTATTTATATTTTACCACCATGCTAGTAGTGAAATGAAAAATACTTTCATTTCATTGCATATTTATTTCCATTTGACATAATATCCACAGTGTTGCGATTTTAGTAGACATTAGTATTTTTTGTCATGATTTTATCTTAGTTTAGTAATTTATTTTGTCATTCATTTGACAAGTACTTGTTATGTTATTTGGTAATTGATTTTGAAAACAAAAATAACAGCAATAGTTTATAGCTTCTTTCAATGAAATTTTTGGTTTGCTTTTTTTATTTTTTGATAAAAATTGTAATTTTTTATGTAGACTGAACAAAATATTTGGAAGACTTTGTAATTAATTTTGGATATATTATCTAAGATCCATTGTAGCTTGTTTGTATCAGCGATGGTTTTGGGCCAGCTTGTGGTATCCTAAATGACATAAAGCACATACTAAATTGATACTGGAAAAAATCCATTCAAATAAGCATTTGACTTGCGTAATGAGTTACATCAACCCATATGTTATTATTCTATAGCTATAATATATCTATTGCAATGAATAAAGATTCCCACAAGTATGGTCAATGTTCATCACCATAGGGTGCTAAGATCTTGGCTGTCTTTACAAAGTTAAATTATATTACAGTTTATTGATGCTGACCTAGCACTATAGACTCCTACAAAGTTTTAAACCACCAATAATAATTTCATGTTGTGTATTTAGATTATGGAGATCAAAAGATTCCTTTAAAACATGGTTTATGACAGTAGTCAATATTTATATAATAAGAATCAAAGCTATTACACAAATAAATATTTATATAAATTTACTGAATACACCAATTAAAGTTTATTAAAAATTGGACACTTATTTGAAACATATATGAATTAATACTCTATAGCTACTTTGAATAACACAATGGTAATATAATCAATTGATCAAATATCTCAGTAGATACTAAATTGACAATCTTTAGTTATTATATAGGATCTTATATTTTATATTTGTAATAACCTAGCAATTTCAGTGATTAAAATAATAAATCAATTGGCAGGTCTATTTAGGCTATGCTTGGGATGTGCATGAATATATATTTTAATTTTATCAAGCATATAAAAAACAAGGCATATTCCCATAAGTACTCATCATATATAAGCATATGTTAGTTTTTATACCAGTACACATTTTGCATAATAAAGTATCACCATCATATATCTCAATAATAGGACAGCATATCTCATTTATAAGTAGATGGACTATAGAAACAAAGTCATTGCACAAATAATTAACTATACTTAATATAACATCACATGATCACCATCTCTTATGCTAGCACATAACTGTTATTAAACAGGAAAAACTCTCCATACAGTAGTGCCACCCTGTGCCAATCAGAGCAATCAATGGATCCAGAAGGCTTGTGAATGGCATAGGGTGGCACTACTGTATGGAGAATTTTGCCTGTTTATTATACTTAATATATTTTAAAATGTCAAGATAAGCATGGAAATGATTGATTCATGGGTATATGCATCAAAATATGTCATAAAACACAGTACATATAATATTTTGAACTTACTTTCTAAACACACATATATATATCTTTATTTTCATAATGCATATGTGATATATAGTTATTTTAAATTTGAAATAAAATCTCAATTATTGTGAAAATGGTAAATAAATATTTATTTTAATGCCTTAATCCCTTCTAAATTACATTAATTTTAGTATAGACAGTACAATATACTTGTATTTAAATATTACATATTTAATTTTATTAAAGTATAATATTTTACTTAAATGTTTTAAAATATTAAATGCATACCTCCCAACTATCCTAATAAATAAACAAAACATCTGAAAAATATTCATTTCAGTAAAATGCACTTAAAAAAATAAAATTTAAAAATGTTTTTGATATGAAAAATTATAAGCTATTTTTCCAATGTTAATATGTCAAAAATTGTTTACTGCTATAGTTTAAAGCAAATATTTAAAAAATTGGTAAACACCTGAATGTATTTGTTTTAACCCAGTTTTAAAAATTGATGGAAATAATATTTGTAAATAATTTTTTTAGAAATTCTAGTGAATTTCATTTTTCAGAAAATTACTAATCATCGACTCTATATCTATCTATACAAATGAAGAAAACAACTTATTGTGATTTTCTTAAAGTTTACCACATAAATGGGTTGATTCAAAGGATAAAATTTCATCATCATTTATTGTTCTACCAGATCTAATTCTTCTCCATCCTCTGTGATTTTATAATTAAAGTATCAAAGGTTTTCAATCATTTTTTTAAAAAAAAAAGATTCTAAAAGATTTCATCAACATAAAAATATATGAATCTCTTAAAGACTTAAGTGAAAATTTAGACTATAAAGGATATTTGTTTTTACTCTCTCTCTATATATATATATCTTTTGTTTATCAATATAGGTATGTTAAGGATTGTATGAAGAGTTATATATATATATATATACCGGTATATATATATATATATATATATCACATGATCACCATTTCTTATGCTTGCTCTAAACTGTTATTAAAACAGGCAAAACATTCTATATGTATCACTACTCAGGGCAAGCCAGAGTAATCAATGGATGCCAGATGGCTTGTGCATAAAATCCCCATCTAGTGCTTACTCATCCAGTATCTATGCACAAGCCTTCTGGCATCCATTGATTATTCTGGCTTGCACTGAGTGGCAATAGGTATATAGTTTTTTCTGTTTTAATAAGAGTTATATATTTAATTACTTTTGTGGTAATAAGGAGTATAAATAATATTGGTTAGTAAAGGAAAGCTTCTAGAAACATGAACCTTTGTCTTTTATTGATAAATGTTTGATTAGATAAGCATCTTAAGCACTAAAAATTTAGGAAAATCATTTAACTGTTTTGTTCTCAAATTTGAGAATATCATTAAGAATATTACTAACTCTTCCTACCAATGTAACTAGTAAAGTGAAAGATTATTTTCGAAATTAAAATGGATTAGATCCACACTTTCAAACTCCCTACAGTCATACACTCTATCCAGTATAACCACTGCACATCACCACATACATGTGAAGAAAAGAAATGATCTCCAATATATGTATTTCATGCTTAATTAGCACTCATTAAAAACATTGGCTGGTAAATTTGTCAGTGATAACTAAGTGTTGATGATATTGTATCTAAATTTAATTCTATAAAAGCTTGGAAAATAAATTTATAATTATGTAATAGTAATTTTTTTCATTGGTATCTTTAATAAAACATTTAAAATGTATATAAAATCAGGTAGAATTTGTTTTATTTAGGGGGGCATCAAATATTGTTTTGCATAAGGGCACTGATGACCCTTTCTCTGGCCAATAACCAATATACTATAAATTTTTACTTCTGATTTTAATTAATATGATATCATGTAGTTTTCTTGGATATCGTTAACCAAATCTCTCTTAAATAATATCTTTATCAAAATATGGAATTAAACTTATAATATAAAATTATTTTTGTTTCATGTCTGCAAACCAAATTTTAACTTTGAATTATTTAACTTAAATAATTTTTTTAATAATCTAAACTAAAGAATGTTAAAAATTCTTATTTAACATACATGGAGCTCAGTATATGTATGTGTTTAATATTATTAAATTTAAACTCTTACCTATTGTTATAGTTACAAATCTACACATTGTTGTTCAAATCTTAACTTTTTTTTCCTAGCCAATTTAAACTTTGAGATGGGTATCCATATAAATATATATATATATATAAAATACATATTTTGCGGGTTCATCCGTGTTAAAAACTTTTAATATCAATATACTGACCAAGTCGTGTATATTGATATTAAAAGTTTTTAACACGGATGAACCCGCAAAATATGTATTTTATATATTTAACCCGTGCAAATCTTCGTTTTAACATATATATATATAATATAAATAAAATGTTTATAATAGTTTATTACCGTTAAATTTGTTATTTTTATTAGAATTAATATATATATTGTGGCCTGTCTATAGGTGGTACGACCCTAAGCAGAGTTTCCAAATCCCTTATATTAGGCCCTACTTGGATTCGGGTTAGGTTCTATTAATAAACTTATTATATCCCGACCATTTTCTTTAACTATAACAATTGAATTTAGATAAGATTAGTATCTATCCCATGTTACTTAGACATGAGTAAATATTTCTAAAATAAGATATGTTTTAAATCTAATCAATATGAGACTCATTTACCTATAAACAGATCACATCCCCTTAACATTAAACAAATGCAAAATACTTGTTCAGTGGCATAAGAATACCCAGATACTCCTCCTTATTAAGTACCTACATACTCTCATGACTAACAATAATATCTAATATATTATTTTATATTTATAACTATTAAGTTTTAATTCAATCACTCATTAAATTAATCTGTTAGATAATTACAGATAAACTTTGATTCTTAATAATTAAGATTGGCAATAATCACAAGAATAACTTTAAAATAAGGAGATCTCAGGAAAATCATTGATTTATTAATTCTTCATACTACCTATGGAATATCAAGAGGGATTTTACAGATTTCCATGGATAGTGTACAAATTAAGAAAGGCTTATAATTTAAATTCATAGTCTAGCTTTATATGTATGTTCTTCAATACTGAATATTAAAATAATATTATTAACTAAACTGTGATTAACACTAATACTTTCACTAATAACTAATGTATCATTTAATTTTATATTAATAAATACATTTTAATAATTGGCAATGTCATCAATGACCTATGGGATCAAGGCAGCATGTAACAAGTAAAAAAAAATCTTTACTAAGAGATTTATGCTTATTAAACTGTTAGATTTGCTTTAAATTGAATTGACTTTTCATTTTAATTTTGACTGTACATTTTAAGTTGTGTGATGTGGTGAAAATGAGCCCAGAAAAGACGTGCAGCAATTGGAATTTAATAAAACTTTTAAAACAATCATTTTAATAATATTCATTACAAATGATAATAAACATTTCCATTAATATCAAATTTAAAATTACATAACAAAATAATACATATATATTATAATAATAATAACAACAGAAAATTAATCTTTAGAGTATTATTATCAAACAAAACTAATGATTTCCCATTATATGTTGAGATATTTATCCCTATGTATGTGAACTATATATCACATATTTAGTTTATTAAACAATCATTTTTTTTTCCATTCCTGGTTCATTAGTTTAACCTCTACATAATAGTAGTACTTGATGATTAAGTAACAATACAAAAAATAAATGAGAATATAGGGTTATAATTCTGGAGGTTGGTAAGCAAACAAAATTACTACTTTTATCTTTCACATAAGAACAAAATCATTGTTTTTTTTAGTTTATCCATTTGTACATGTATATATAACCTGCTCTTTGGAGTATGTATATATCATTTTAAATACCCTTTCATACTAAAATATCTGAGTATATTTATTTATTTAAAGGATTCATAATCTTTAAACTTAACCGAATTATTAAATAACTATTAATATAACAACACTTGAATTAATTCCTTATTAAATTAGTTTTCTCTCCCCCCCCCCCCATTATACTAACAAATCATCGATTAAAAATATAAATACTAACATTAGAAAGAAGTTCTGTTTTAACTCTCAGCTAAAGTATAAGAACAATTTTAAATCTTCTAGTTGTTCCACACTCCATAAACTTATCATAATGTTTTTATTTTTCCTTATTTTTTGAAGATTCTGCTTATCCTAAGATTCGCTAGGTATTTGAGTTACTACAACAATAATCCTTGTTTTGTTCTTTGTTTAGTAATAAAAATTTATTTGTGGCTTGCTTTATTTACTTTATATGATATATATTTCTCTCCATAGTAAAAAGCACACTTATTATTTCAATTAAAAATGCATCGTGCAACGTTTTTTTTTTTCAGCTAAAACTTTATAAAACTGACATCCATGCTGATATGGCTCAAAATAAATAATACATCCAGAATAATAATGAACCCTTTTGTTTATTACTAATTTAGTTTCATTGAATTTTAAATATATATACTTAACTGTTTCCAAGAGATATACTATTTTTTTATCTATCCTTACTGGATATTTACGGTGTTTATTTATTTCCTTTTGTGTATTACTGCAGTTCATTTTCCCTATGGCACAATTATTGTTATTTTTCCGTGAATATATTCGTTGATTATTCATCTCCAATTATTTCTTCAATACTTATTAATTTTCAAGAGATTATTGGGAATTCCGATTATTGACTTGCCCAGTAGAAAAACGATTAATTTATTCCATTATTTTAACAACAGAGCTTATAATTATCCATGTATATTAATATAGAGTTGTAAATCATAAGGTTTTAGGAATTTTAATCCAACTTTTTTTTTTAAAAAAAAAAAAAAAATATCACCAAGAAAAAAAAACTTAGTTACTTCAACTTTACGATCAAGAAGCTCTCTTTTTTTTTCCTCTCTTGAATTTCATATTCCCCCGATTGTTTGAAATTCTTTGATTGGCTAATATTTTCCCACTTTTTTCTATGAAACAATTATTTATTTTGAAAGTTTTTGGTTTATTACTTTAAAATGACCGATTTTCCTTTTTTTTAAAAAAATATTAAAATACAATATTTTTTAGAATTTAAATAAAGATAGAATTTACTGTTTTAATTTTAAATCAGTATTTTTAAAATTAAACTTTATTTATTTACTTTTAAATATAGTAAGATTTGAAGATAACTAATTTCTATGTTTAAAATCAAATGCACACCCACAATAATTATTAGTCCCTACTACGCATTATGTTTACAAAATTACAATTTAGACATCACTGGTTTTAAACTCCAAATAATATTAATTGTTCAACCATCTGCACATATATGACCCTGTAGGTTATTTTCTATATGTATTTTGAGTTAAAATCATTTATAAATTTCCATTAGCTAAAACCGAGTTTAAATCTTATGATCTAATACGTCATTATTGTCTTCTTTTAATAAGTAAATATTATTGGATTTGTAAAATTTAAAATTATACACTAAAATTTTATTTTAGAATAGTCTGAGCTAATAAAAAGTGCACAATATATATATATGTGTGTGTATGCTTTATGAAGCATATAATGTTTAAAATAAACAATGCTTTCCACTTTTGTTGAGCTTAATGCATTTTCAGTCCTATGATTATAATGTTTAGCATCAGAAAGGGCATTAAGTTCAACAAAAAATGGGAAACTATATATTTTAAAAATTATATACTTCCTAAAGCATTTATACATATATATGTACAAATTTTTTACACATAATTTAATGAAGTTTATCATAATATATATAAACAATATATATGTATAAACTCTATAAGATATTTAAAATTCTAAATACTAACAAAATCTTCAACATCTGAAGTCTTTTCTGAGGAAGTTTCTGAGACTTAAAGACTGATTCTACTAAATATATGAACACTACCTATACCTTAAAAGTAGAGGTTTGCTTCTTTGAATCTTAGTAGTTGGTAAATATAAAACCATGAAAGTGGATTAATGTAATGCCTAAGATAGAAATCCTCCCATGGAGTCATGTGACAACTTTGATTCTTAATCTGTTGATAAAATCCTCTATCCATATCCACTAACTGAATATACAGCTACATAAACTCCAACAAGTAAAAGCTTCATCCCATCTCCAATAATTTTTATTTTTTTCTTCTATTCTACTTTAAATATGTACTCTTAAATGATCTCACATAAAATGTCATCTTTAAAATAACTTTTTCCTCTCTTTAAACAAGAAAATATTTCTTCACTCAAACAAATAAAAATATCATTGAAAGATTGGAGTAATTCATGTGTATTTTCTCAAAAAAATAAAAATACCATAATAAGATTGAATTAATTCATGTGTGTTTACATCTCCAGAATCACTAGTAAACCCTTTACTGCATACTATGCTGATTTGCCTATTGTCAATATTCTAAAAAAATTCTATAGTATGAGAAAGATATGACAGAATATTCAAATCACAATATTGATGCAAATCAGGATTGTTTACTGCTAATAAGCTGATAACTAAGTCAGGAATTTCTCTCCTGATAATAACTCTGCATGCAAACCCTCATTGTTAAATGTTGATCATGGTCCAGGAGATACCATCTGGTGACATTCAAAATTGATTACTTTTTTTAGGTTCCATATAAATTTCCAAAAAATTACATGAATGTCAGTTTGAATATTATGTAGATTTGTGATGTATTAATATTTTATTTATTTATTCTGTTATTATTTTTATGTTTTGTTTATTTTGTTTAAAGAAACTTGATAATGACTACAGGATGTAGTTGAAACGTTGTTATGATGGAAAAATAAATTTATAGTAAAATATTGAATAAACAAGTTTTAAAAAGAAAAAAAAAGAATATATATATATATTATATTTAGAATGTCAGGATACAAAACTCATATTTTATAATGCTCAGATATCTAAAAAGTGCATACTGACAAATCGGTCCACATTCAACAATGTTCTCGTCTTTTCTCCAAATTGTCCATAGTTTAATTGTTTATAAGGCATTAAAATTTGGGCACTTTATGGCCCTTTAACAAATTTTCATTCCATAACAAGAAATCATCCTTACCACATTTTTTTTTTTTCATAAGGACTTTGATAAAGGTTTTTTTTTTTTTAAGATATAATGTTCATGGAGATTAATATCTGCTTTTACAAAAATCTTATCCACATTGAATACACAAAAAGTATATTGCTACCGACATCTTCTTTAGTCACTTTGGCTATATAGTGAACAAATATTGATTAGAATTAACATATTACAAACATTTATTTGGTAATGTGGTTTTATTCCTTTGTGACAATAAAAAGTACTTTTATTTAAGATTTGTTATTAATTAAATAATTGTTTAATATATCAACTACTCCAATTCTTAATAAACTTATCTATCTATCTTGAAATCTACTCAAATTCTTCCTGTCCTTTTTTTTTTTTCACATAGTTCTTTTATTGTATGCCTCCTTTTTTTTCCTATGATAAATACATCAATGTGTGTGTGACTTTTTTCCTTTTCTTCTTCTTCTTCTTCTTCTTCTTCTTCTTCTTCTTCTTCTTCTTCTTCTTCTTCTTCTTCTTCTTCTTCTTCTTCTTCTTCTTCTTCTTCTTCTTCTTCTTCTTCTTCTTCTTCTTCTTCTTCGCTCTTCCGATCTTTCTTTCTTCTTCTTCTTCTTCTTCTTCTTCTTCTTCTTCTTCTTTCTTCTTCTTCTTCTTCTTCTTCTTCTTCTTCTTCTTCTTCCTCTTCTTCTTCTTCTTCTTCTTCTTCTTATTATTATTATTATTATTATTATTATTATTATTATTATTATTATTATTATTACTACTACTACTATTATTATTATTATTATTATTATTATTATTATTATTGTTGTTGTTGTTGTTGTTATTATTATTATTATTATTATTATTATTATTATTATTATTATTATTATTATTATTCAAACAGGAACTTTATTTAGACTAAAAAATGTTAGAGTGAGATACTTTTGTATATATGTGTTTACATTAGTGATTGCATTCATGCCTGTACAGGTTTGAATACATATGACTACACAGGGCAGTGAAATTTTACACATATAAATGGGACAAGTGATTAAATTGTTTCAATATGTTTATATTAGTATATTCACATGTGTCCAGCTATTATTTATCATGACATAGGTTCAATTTTAGTTGTATTGCAAGGTTATAATGATTTTATATTTAAAATTTAAAAATTACACATATATACATTACAATAAGTATTACAAATGTGTACTGATAAAGTTCATTACTATCTTGGTACTGTTTTCATGTCTGCTTGTAAATGTCTCTATTGATAAATATGTGAATCCATATCCTGGGTTATTGTGTTACTGTTAGTTGCCTGGGTGCTAGACATTGTCTTGCCATTCTTTCTGTTTCTGTTGGTGTTTGTTTCTGAAGATTGCATGTGTGCTAGTTTGGTTAAATGTGTTAAAACTTTAACTGGGTATGTTCCCTTTGGCTATACACTTTTGCATGATTGGGTGAATTAATGGGGTTGGATTGCGCTGGAATTGGCTTTGTTGGTCTTTGGACAGTGATTCAAGAAGTTGTGCACAGAGGGGCTGTCACAGCTGGTTTGAACTGAATATATTTGCTACACTGTATGCAAATTATGTAGTGCAGTTATACTCTGATGATTGTGGAAATTGATGACTTTAGTGTGTGCTGTGGTTCTCTAAGTTGATATGTGAAACATTGGACTTAGAGATGTAGGACTCAGGTAATGAGATCAAATCAAGATAATCCAGGTGGCAATTGGTCACTTGAGGATGCATATTTGGAGGAAAGTGGTCACTAATGACATATAACAGTGCTAGAGTGATGAGAATCAAAGATTAGAACTTTTAATTTTTAGATATCAGAGGAAAGTTATTTCTACTTGTTCAATTTTGTTTATTCTTTGTATATATATATATATATTTGACTTTTGCCTCAAAGTATATGCATTTTACAAGTTTTCTTGGGGTTCTAATTTGGAAAATTGTAAAACATTAGACTAGGTGCCAACCATATGGTCACATGACTTGATGTCACCATTTGCATTTGCTTTGTCATTAAGTAAATATTAATTTTTTAAAAATTTTTCACTATTTAATTCTTAGGCATCGGAAAAAGGTTATTTCTATTTCCTCAATTATGTTTACTCCTTGTATATATATAATTTTTAGCTCAAAGTTTGTGTGTTTTACAGTTTTTCTTGTGGTTCAAACACAAACATTTGTGAAACATTAAACTAGACACTATCCACCTGGTCATATTATTATTATTATTATTATTATTATTATTATTATCATCATCATCATCATCATTGATATTACTTTAAAGTAAGTGATTATCAGTAATACAATACTTTTCTGTTCAGTGTATATTACTATAGAGTTTAGCAATACATATCGATATGATACTATACAATCTCAACTTTTTATCCTGCTTGACTGCTAAATGTAACTATGCATGTAATGCTGGCTTAATTCTATCATGTGCAAATTAGATAGCTAAATGTAGTACTGACATCTAAAATTCAATCATCATTGTATCCACAATTGATGTCATTTGTAACAGTATTTGGTATGAAGAAGTAGTGACGGGATATTCAAATCACATACTGGTTGCATTATTTGTAATGATATATGACATGAGGAGGGTATTTAAACAAAACAAAACTATTTTCCACTGAAATAAATAGGATTTACAGACATGCAGGAATTTATTAACTAGTAAAGATCTAGCAGTAAAGTCATAAAGATGAATTTATTGTGAACGCCAACTATAGCACCCTTCATTATGACATAATCATCCACCTAATCTCCACAATGCATTATGTGCCATTATATTGGTTGTTCTCATGTGATATTCAGCCATAACATAACTAATACCTTAGTAAATATTACTTAATATAATAATGTGCGTTTAAATAAATTTATAATTACAATTTTAAATAAATATATAATTATAAATAATAGTTGTATAAATTTCACATATCTAAATACTAAAATTTAACATGGTAAAGTGATATTAATTGTGCCTGAATGAGACAAAAAATGGTCAGAAAATCAGATTTTTGTTAAAATCTTATTTTAATAAATAAAAATAATAACAGATGCTAAAAAATTTGACTATGGCATAAATGAGCATAAAAATTCAATTATTATAATAATAACTTTATATCATATTCTAGGCTAAATCTTCTTTCAAATAATTAGTATTAAATAGAAATGTACAAGATTTAACAATTTCTTATTTACTATTTAAAAAAATTAATTAACGAGCTGACAAACTTTCTAAAATCTTTAAGCTCGAAAAATTAATAAAATATTTTATTAGTGTTCCTGCAGATGAATTACTTTTATTTTTTTCCTTGAACAATTGTCTTCATTCTTTTCACAGTCCTTTTTCTTTTTAAGAATGCATCTTTGATCATTTACGTAAACTATGATTACTCAATGTAAAAGTTAAATTCTTGCAGTCTTCTTTATATTTTATTATTTTAACTTTCTATACATAATATTGAAAATAAGTATCTGCAATTGATTAATTACATCTATAAGTAAAAAAAACATTCAAAGCTAACACAGGTCAAGCATTGTTAGCCGAGAAGTCAGCAGCTGCCTTGCAAGCAAGCAGTTGGTTACAGACAGCTGTTGCAGATTCCCCTCCAGGCCGATGCTATGACATATGAGGGGAAAAAAGCTAAGACAGAGTTATCGGGTAGGCTTTCATTGGTCAGATTTCCAAAAGATTTTTATCTAGGCAAGTTTCAAGTCAAGCTTATTGCATCCTTGTGGATTGGTGCAGATATATTGTACACTTGTTTAAGTCTAGTACTTCTTTTTTAAATTTTCCAATAATGCAATGAAGTGTTTTCATAATACAATAATTTTACAGTCAATACATTCTTTATTCAATGATATTTCTTATTTTCTTCTTTATTTCTACTTGCTTTGCTGTCTGCTTCTCATGGTTTCACCTGGCATGAAATTGCCTTCTTTAAAAAGATGCAATAAGATAAACAACAAACACTTAAAAAAAAAAAAAAAACAGCTCCTTTACTGCACTGAGCTGTATTTCTAAAGTTAATCATATAACTAACAATCCATTAAGTTCATTAATATTAATTAACTTACATATCCAAAAGCATAAATTTATAAAGAAGATAACCCTATTAAACGTTAAAAATAAGATTGAGATTTTATATTTTCATTCTTTTTTTCTTTTTTTTTCAAAAGCAAAAATAAATAAATAAACATATTTTTATGTATTCTATTTTAATTCTACTTAATGTTTGTTCACTTCTAATTATTAAGTCATTTAACATTCATTTTATTTTAATTAGAAAAAAAAAACTTATTTATATGGGAGGGTTTTGTATAAGTTCATTTAATATTTTATATTTAATTTTAAATAATTTACAGAATTTCCAAAAATATCGTAATATTATTTAATCCATATTTTAATTATTCAAGATGTTATTTTAAAGTATGTGCATGCATTTTGTTTGTGTTCATTTCTGTTTTCTTTTTAAACTTTAAATATATATGTAAACTTACTATGATGTGTGCCATAATATCAGTCTGTCTCATTATCATCTTATTTTTATAAATTCTTGTATTTAATTCTACTTAGTGGTTTATTTTTAAACATTTTTATATTTCTTCTTTTCTTCTTATATTCTCTTGTCTCAGTAAAAAAATTATTGGTGAACTGTTGGTCTTTTTTTTTTTGGTACCAGCTATCTTTCTTGCAGTACTTAATAGTATATCATTTTATCTTCTTATTGATTTCATTCAAGTCTGAATTATCTATAAAATCAGTTAATGTTTTAAATATAGGGGATTTGAATTCAAACTTCAAGTCACTTCATTCACTATCCACACTATCTCATACTACTGATACACATGACCACACATATGTTTGTAATGAAAATAAAGTTTTAAGTGCGTGAAATTGAGTATACATATATATAATCTTGAATTTTTGTTAAAATAAATAGTTATGTTTTTAAACTTAATCCAGTTGTTCGAATCTCCTTAATAATATTTATATTTATGTATATTTTTGACTTATATCTTGAGTTCATTCAATCTCTCATCATCATCATCAGCTGAGTTCTCATGCAAAACGATGTAGCACCGGGGCCGAAAATAATTAATTTATGTAGTATCACCGTAGAGTGTTGTCCATAGTGTTATAGATTTGGGGAATGGGCAAATAGGTTAGAATTTATGATTGCTCCTGACCTGTGTATCTCAGGCATGATTGGATTTGGGGTACTTTTGCTTAGATTCTAAATCTTGTTGAATGGACAAACATTTTCGACTGGTACAGTAGATTTTTTTTCATCAATTGTCCCAGATTACCATCTCCTATATATATATATATATATAATCAGTGCTAAGTTTATATTAAGATAGCAAATCCTTACACTTTAATGGACAGACTTCAATTTACTTCAACCTCCAACTTTTCAGCCATCCATACCATTGAAAATCTGATGATAGAATTCCGAAATCTCATGCTGATGCCAATATTGTTGTCATACCCTTTTTGATCTGAAGTCATTCTGACCCCTCACATATAGGACATTATCCATTTAAATACATAGAGTGATGATTTTCCAGTTTTAATCTAAATTCATTGGAATGTTTCTGAAGGTCAGGAGTATTAACTATAAGGACTATTTTACTTAATAATTTCCATCTTTCTACTTTTGCAATAATATGTATCTTATATCACACTAATTCATGAACCCTTCCTACATATATACATTTATAATTTAATAGTAGCAGGGCTATGATAACTGTCTATAAATTGTCTCATCAATTCATAAGATGGGTATGACTAATTGTTCACATATTCAATAACATCAAATACTAAATAGTTACACTATAATGCATATTTCTATAACATATAGAAATTTTCTTATTCAACTATGATTAATTTCAAATGCACACAATACTGACAATAAAGTATAATTTTTTAAATATCACTATTTTCAAATTTTAAGAATGCATAATTTTCATTTCCATATATAGATATTTAATAAAATCGATCCTTTTACACTTACATACATTTATATAATCCTTAAATTATTTATATATACATCTTGCATAAAAATAGTAATATAACATTTTTTTAAATGACACTTTTACGTTCATAATCTAACACATAAAGTACCTAAGCTCACTGTCATTAAACATGATATTGAAGCTTAATAAATTTATAACAATACATTTCAAATTGATATATGACTTGTTTTATTTAAATCTTGACTAATTTTATTATCTTATACCAATAACATTAAAATAATGCTATTCTCTTATTAAATCTTCCTAGGTTGGGAATATGTTGACATTAGGGTGGTCTTTGAGTGTTCCATCATCAGATTTTCAATTGGGTGGATGGTTGAAGAGTTGGAGTGTTGAGTGGATTGAAGCCTGTCCATTAAAGTATGAAGATTGGCTATCTTAATATATATCTGAGCACTTATTGCATATATGCATAGAGAGGATAATCTGGTTCAACTGATGATTGCTGGTTTAGCATGAAATACATATATTGGTGATTATTTATCTTTTCAACATATATGTGTTCAAGTGTATCAGTGATATAAGATAGAGTGGTTAGTGGTGGGTACTGTGAAAGTCTGTGCTCATATACCCTATATATTACATATATTGATATAGGTATATAATAAGCCCGTATTTCAGTTATAAATAAAGATTATTATAAGTAGTAAAATAAA
Source organism: Epiperipatus broadwayi (assembly GCA_028023455.1). Classification (NCBI taxonomy): domain Eukaryota; kingdom Metazoa; phylum Onychophora; class Udeonychophora; order Euonychophora; family Peripatidae; genus Epiperipatus; species Epiperipatus broadwayi. Next base: position 1,545,271 of record JAQFVV010012577.1, on the reverse strand, counting down.
TTTTTCAAATAAAATGAAACTGATAAAGAGAAAAAATTACAAATTATACTGATAATATAGATATTTAAAGATTTAAATGATTTATTTTTTTACTAAAGTTCTAATAAAACTCAATATAAATCAAAGATATAAACAACATATTGAGAGCAACGTTTTATTAGTGCAGACAATTATAAAATACTGAGCATGCTTGGATTCAGTCATAGATGTAGCAATCAATGTACTAGAAGTGGGATGATAAATTAAGTAGTTTGAAAACAAGTTATTCCCAATCTTTTTTTAAATATATTTTTTTTAACTTAAAATATAGCTTCTAGTTCTAGGTTTAGACTTTTCCAGTGACTAAAATTTTAGTACAAAATCTTTGTACTGGAGAGTATTCTTAAATCTGGTTAACAATTTAATATTTCTTGCACAAGATACCATATAAAAGAAAATTTGCAATATTATTTTTTTTAACTTCCATTGATTATGTTTATAAATGATCATATTTGATGATAATGTACCTATATGCAGTATTCATCTTAATTGGTGGTTGAATATATCTTTTTTAGGCATGGTACATAAACTGGCATTTACAAAATCATTATAATAATAATGTAGGCTCTCAATCCCAGAGAAATCTTGGATAATTAGTCAGGCATATTAAGAGCTAACTTCTCGAAAGAAAGATTTGATGATCATATGTACCCAAGCAACTGAGTACATATGAGGAAAGTCAGAGAAACGAAGGGAATGCTGAGAATACTCGTGGGCAAGTAGCAAACTTGACACAAAATGAGAAGGAGGAGTTGGGAATGGCATCTCATTCATGCCCGAAAATAGAATGAGAATCAAAGGAAGAAATGTAAATGTACTGTGTTCTTTTTATGCTATACATGTTTTCCAAAGGAATATGAAAAAAAATTCTTTTATAAAATATTTATTATATCTGTTATACACTACAGGTTATTCTAATCTTTTGGATCAGATTAACTAAAATCAATAAATAATAGTCTTTCATTGATATAATAGTCTTCCTGTTAATATGAAGTCAATAATTAAACCAATTATTTTTTAATTCTATAATGCAGAATTTTTTTATTATAATCATATTATTTTAATTTAATAAGATTGTCTTGTTTTATCTCCATTATTTCAAATTCATTTTTCTAAATCTTAAAAAAATTCTTATTTTATAAACAAAAATAAATAAATAAAAATAGGTAATTAAAAAATAAAATTTATTAAATTTTTTTATGAAGTTTTAATTAATTTTGAATGTGTTATGTACATACACACACACATTTACACTCATGCATACATGTAATATATAATATCCATATTTATTAATGTCACTATAATTTGACCTAAGAGTATAACCTCTTATTTTTATAATTAATGATTGATTCTCTTATAAAGTTATTGACCTACAGAAAAATATATAGTTATATGTTAACTATAATCTTCATTATCAACTTTTTTTATGATCTCATGAAATATTTAGTTCAACAAATATATATTAAAATAAAGATTTTCAGACATTTATAGATGTAAACATTGAAAAAGAATTTTCTACATAATAATTTAAATAACTTTTAGCTATGATGTAAGCAGCTGACAACCAATTAGAAATTGACAGCTAAATGCAAAACAATTTGTATTTTCATATCAATTTAGAAATTTCAAGAATAATGAAAAAGTTATTAACAGTGTTTAGTTAATGAATCACAACCAGAAATCATATATTTTTGTAAAAATGCTATGATTACTATTTATATTACAAATATCAGGCTCAAAATCATTTACTTGCATAGACATTAAAATTTAATAAGAAACGAATTCTGCAAAAAATGAGTACTAAGCTATATATAAAGATGACTATAATTACATAAAAGGTCTATGGAATTTTATCCTTTTTCAGAAACTTGCTTTGTCTGCACTATATACAGCCATGCTAGCTAATGCAAATAGTCTTTTTACATATCAATCTCATAGGTGTGCAGAAAAATTTATTAATATACCTTAATTAATTATTCAAGATTGGATTATATATATTGTGATGATCACACATACTGCGATCACACATATAGATATTTAACATTTAAAGAATATTAAATATTGTGTTTGGAATAATAAAGAGTGAGTTAAAAAATTATAAACAAAGAAATGTTTTAATTAAGAAAAGAGAGGGAAACAGAATCGAAAAGATTCTTATCTTTTACTCTCCAAAGTCAAGATTTTGTGAAATGAAAAATAAGTAAAGTTAGAAATATTGGAATTGTACATTAGAAAATTAATAGTGATAAAGAAATATAAATGAAAGGCAAACTAAAATATGATGTATAAGAAAAGTAAAGTTTGAAGAGTTTAAATAAGGGTAAAATAGAAAGTTAAAACATGACCAAAAGATAAGGATCTGGGTTATAAAAATACACATTTGACGATAAAATGAAATGCGTGTATGGAGTATATATGAAGTGTGATAAAGACAGAAAAATTTAATGCTTGTAAAAATAAAAAAACATTTTAGTAAAAATCTGTGTAATTAAAAAAAGAAATAAATAAATGTACATAGTGCTATGAAATTATGTAAAGGCAAATCTATATAAATGGCCGAAGGCACATTCAGAAAAGGAAAGGTGTGAACAACAGCGAAAACAAAAGATCGAAAGAACAAAGAACTGGGGAATTTTAATTAAAAAGTATGATTAGTAGAGTTAGAGACTTCTTGTCAAGACATTGGAGAAAATACTGCTTCAATAATAAGCAGCCATAGTTAACAAGATATGATTTCTAACATCGGTGCCTCATCAAGAATGGCTGGCTAAGGGCCGTCGTGATCGCTTGCCGATCCAGACTCACTGTGCTAATGGTTCCCATCTAGATGTAACAACTGCCAATGTAGCACCTGCTGGAGGGTTCATTTTGCCATGTCCTTGATGTCCAAAATACGGAGGAGTTCCCACAAACCAATCTAACCAAAGAGCGACTGTTACCTGCTAAAGAAGTGGAGAAATTCCACATGGCGGTCAGCAAGACTTCAAGTTAATTCAGAGACTTAATAATCTAGGTAAATATGTATACTACATTTTATATTTCCATGTGCACATATCTTTGAATTTAGACAATGGCCAAGTTCTTTACTTTGAATGATACAGACATTCTTTAACTTTTTTATATATATATACGGAATGACAATTATAAATGTACAATCATTTATAGGATCTTTTTATTTTCTTTGACTCGTAGCATTATAGCATATAATCTGTTTTTTATTGTGTGTAAAGGATTGAAAGTATTTCTTTTATTGTATAATCTATTGTATTAAATATTTATTATTGATTTAAATCTGTTTTGTCTCATCCGTCGCCACTCCAAAAAGTAATATAGTCTTAGGGTTTGGGAAAATAATTATTATTCATTTTGTGTATTGAATTAAAACGTGAAGCTAGTGGTGCAGTATTTTGATCCCATTAAAATTTATAAATATCCAAGCACTGTAATTCTGTAAAATCTTACAGCAGTCGGGAGACAGTTGACCGGGAAATATAGCCTGGGGCTATACCCGTATAGTTACAGGTTCAGTTAAGTACGGATATAGACTGATTTATGTCTGTATGTTCTCTCTGCTTGCGGTAGCGGAAGGTGGATGATCTTGAATTTTAAGAATTCCCCATTATATATAAATAAAAGGGAAAATAAGCTTTCAATCAACGTGTTTCCGTTACATTTTGGGGGCCAAGTCTGGGATATCTATTGCTGTGCAAGTAGTGATCAAGTGTTGAATTAATTTTATAAAATAACGTAAATATTTTCTAAAAAAAAAAACAAACTTTTTTTTTAATATATGTGTTTTTAAAATATATAAAATTAGCGTTGCAAATCAGAGTGGTGAGAAGCGAAGACGAAAGGGATAAATTTTTTGCTTTATAATACTTTATATATGTGTTTCAACATCAAATGTGTACAAAGGATAGAAAGAGGGGGGAATTTATTTTTATTTAAGAAAGCTTTGAAATTCATAGTAATGTATAAAAAATATAAGACCAGAAGTATTCAAATGTAATCGTCATGAACAAAGAATTGATTATCTTGATGTAATTGCTGTAATGAAATATAAATTGTTTTAGTCAAAGGAAAAAAGAGAAAGGGACAGTTTCAGTAAGGTTTTAATTATAAATGATAAATAATAAAATAAGTGCGGATCTAAGTTAAGTGAAGAAATATATATGTCGGACTCTAGAATAATCACATATATAAGTGAAGTTGAAAAAATATATGTGTGAGTTAATAATAGCGTATCTCAGTCAAGCTGAAAATAAATATTATAAATGATAGATAATACAAATAGTCACATACATAGTAAGTTGAAAAATATATATGTGTAGGATTCTTTTTAAGAAAAAAAAATAGCCTTAATTATAAAGTGATCAATAAATTACAAGAGTAATGTGGGCAACGAAGTGTATTTGTTAGGTTGAAGAAAATATATACGTAGGATTTTAAATATTTGAGAAAATAAAGTAATCGATAAATTACAAACATAGTAAGTGTAACGAAGTATATTAGAGTTGGGGAAAATATATATGTATGATTTTAAAAATAATCGTGAGGATAACTTGATCAATAAATTACCAGCATAGCCGGTACAACGAAGTATATCTGTTAAATGGAAGGGAATATATATGTATGATTTTAAAATAGTAAAGTGATCAATAAAGTACAAACATAGTGTGTGTAATGAAGGATGTTAGTATGTTAAAGAAATATATATGGGTATGATTTTTTTTTAAACAGCCGTAACCTTAAAGTGGTCGAAAAGTATAAACATAATATTAGAAATATATATCAGAAATGCGTACTGTTGGAAATACAGTCTAATAGAAAGGAATTTATATATATTGTTAACAGAGGAATAAAGTAGAGTGTTTAAGTTAAGTTAAATATAAAAAAATAGATAAGTGCATCATTAATTGAAGTATAGTGAGTAAGAGTTGCATAAGTAGGGAAATATAAGACAATCATCAATATGGGACAGGCAATCAAATGATTCTAGGGCAAGCAAACAAGATGGTGAACCAGAGTGCGGATGTTTGGGATGGCTAGCGGTCTAAATGCTAACTAACAGATAACAAAGAAATTAAATAGCTAATCAAAGTAAAAAGCAAAGACTCAGGAGAAAGAAATTTTTGTATAAATCTATCCAGAAGAGTTCAGTAAAATAATACTAATACACACAGATCAAGAGTTGAATAAATTGATATTTATGCATACAAGGTCCCAAGCTAAAATGGACCTTCAAGAAAAGGAAGTATGGGAAGGGAATGAAGATAAGGAGATGGAAGTAAAGGAGAAAATAAACTATAGTGATATAATGGATATGCTAAGGCAAATGAGGGCTGAGAAACAGCAATTCATGAAAGAATGCATGGATAGAGATGAGAGAAGGATGGAAGAATGGGGGATAAAGATAGAAATAGACAACCAGAAAAGAAGTGCTGAAGCCATAGAAGAGATTAGAAATGACTACATCCAGCAATCAGAGGCAAAGGACACAGGAAATAGACATGACAGGGAAATTAAGAGAGATGAACAAAGGGGTATGATCCTTATGTATATGATGAATTAGACAGGGCTGAGAGTATAGATAGAGCTGAGAGTATAGATAGAGAGTCAACAGAGTTTGATCTGAGGAAAGACAGAGGGTGGCCAGAAAGGGGAATAAGAAAGTTAGAAAAGAAAGAGGAAGTGGAAGTGATAAGAGTAAAAGATAGTAGGATACTGACAAGCATGCAGGGGAATATAATTCAGATAGTGAAGGCAGTAGAAATGTTAGACTTAAAATGTGAAGAGAGGATAAGTAAGTCAGCCAGTAACAGTGCATATACCAGGATAGAAAGCATCACTTCAAGAGCCACTGGAGGATATACAGACAAGGAATATGCATATAGACCACCTCCAAAGGAACCACTTGAAATTAAAAATGGTTGGAATCCTAGTAAAGGACGATGGAAGGAAAACAGAAGAGATTGTACAGAGGGAAACCCAAGAGGGCACAAAGATAAATGATGTAGATGTAAGACTGAATGGAAGTGGCCATACAAATGGACAGAGGATATAGAACAGAGGGATCAAAATCCACATCTCAGAGGAGGAAGATGTGAGGTCAAAACAGAAAGGCAACCTCCAGATAAAATATGAATACCATCAATAAAAGACAGATTCACTGGAACAAAATGGAAAATGGAATTGGATCATGAGTAATGGAGAATGGACTTTAATATTGATCAGGATAAAAGGAAGAATGTGCCAGTAAATGGCCAAAGAGTATAAAGGATGTTACTCAAACTAAGACAAAGCATCAGTTAGATAGTAGTGTGAGAGCTTAGATAGAGGCTGAAGGTATGTAGGTATAGGTGTTTGTAGGTGGGATCTTAGCAGTATATGGTGGGCCTTCTCTGTTACGCTTTCATGCGTGAGGTCTGCGGTGCACCAGATCTTATTAGATAGAGAAGATAGGGACAGAGATCCCCTTCTCATAATGACTCACTGGATTAAGATTTCCAGTTAAATATTTGACAAATATCGTGAGTCAATGGATTAGAAAACAATGTATGGGGAAAGAACCCCTTTATAAAAATACAAGCTATCAGTAAAATATTCTGAGCTCATGGATGAGCTGGATAAAAAGATGCCAGCCTCCCAACCCACCTCGGTACAGTGTCCAGAGTTGGCACTTATAGAGGGTTATTGTTTGTAAAATGTGAGGTATGAACAGGTTTAATTGAGTCACAGAGATATCTTGTGGATTTGAACCTGTATATACAAGTAGGAGGCAGAAATAAAACTCATGTGTTGTGTATAGCAAAATAAATCGGTTTAGTAATACTGGTTGGGTCATCAGAGTAGGGATGTAATTTGCCTGGTCACCTCTCTAGGAATAATCTCATCACTAAGTTATATTAGGAGTACATAGATAGAAGATGGTTCTAACAGTAGTTAGGAGCAGCTAGCTTTCAATGCAGTAAATTAAAATTTTTTAAGAAAAAATTTTAAAGGAGGGGAACGGTGTAATGTGATGATCACATATACCGCGATCACACATATAGATATTTAACATTTAAATAATATTAAATATTGTGTTTGGAATACTAAAAAGTGAGTTAAAAAATTATAAACAAAGAAATGTTTTAATTAAGAAAAGAAAGGGCAATAGAATCGAAAAGATTCTTATCTTTTACCCTCCAAAGTCAAGATTTTGTGAAATGAAAAATAAGTAAAGTTAAAAATATTGGAATTGTACATTAGAAAATTAATAGTGATAAAGAAATATAAATGAAAGACAAACTAAAATATGATGTATAAGAAAAGTAAAGTTTGAAGAGTTTAAATAAGGGTAAAATAGAAAGTTAGAACATGACCAAAAGATAAGGATCTGGGTTATAAAATACACATTTGACGATAAAACGAAATGCGTGTATGGAGTATATATGAAGTGTGATAAAGACAGAAAAATTTAATGCTTGTAAAAATAAAAACATTTTAGTAAAAATCTGTGTAATTAAAAAAAGAAATAAATAAATGTACATAGTGCTACGAAATTATGTAAAGGCAAATCTATATAAATGGCCAAAGGCACATTCAGAAAAGGAAAGGTGCGAACAACAGCAAAAACAAAGGATCGAAAGGACAAAGAACTGGGGAATTTTAATTAAAAAGTATGATTAGTAGAGTTAGAGACTTCTTGTCAAGACATTGGAGGAAATACTGCTCCGATAATAAGCAGCCATAGTTAACAAGATATGATTTCTAACATCGGTGCCTCATCGAGAATGGCTGGCTAAGAGCCATCATGATCGCTTGCCGATTCAGACTCACTGTGCTAATGGTTTCCGTCTAGATGTAACAACTGCCGATGTAGCGCTTGCCAGAGGGTTTGTTTTGCCTTGTCCTTGATGTCCAAAAGACGGAGGAGTTCCTACAAACCAATCAAACCAAAGAGTGACCGTTCTCTGCTAAAGAAGTGGAGAAATTCCATGTGGAGGTCAGCAAGACTTCAAGTTAATTCAGAGACTTAGATGTGCCTCATCAAGACTGGCTGGCTAAGAGCCATCGTGATCGCTTGCTGATTCAGACTCACTGTGCTAATGATTTCCATCTAGATGTAACAACTGCTGACGTAGCACTTGCTGGAGGGTTTGTTTTGCCTTATCCTTAATGTCCAAAAGACAGAGGAGTTCCTACAAACCAATCTAACCAAAGAGTGACCGTTCCCTGCTAAAGAAGTGGAGAAATTCCATGTGGAGGTCAGCAAGACCTCAAGTTAATTCAGAGACTTAATAACCTAGGTAAATATGTATACTACATTTTATATTTCCATGTGCACATACCTTTGAATTTAGACAATGGCCAAGTTCTTTACTTTGAATGATACAGACATTCTTTAACTTTTTTATATATACACGGAATGACAATTATAAATGTACAATCATTTATAGGATCTTTTTATTTTCTTTGATTCGTAGCATTATAGCATATAATCTGTTTTTTATTGTGTTTAAAGGATTGAAAGTATTTCTTTTATTGTATAATCTATTGCATTAAATATTTATTATTGATTTAAATCTGTTTCGTCTCTCATCACCACTCCAAAAAGTAATATAGTCTTAGAATTTGGGAAAATAATTATTATTCATTTTGAATATTGAATTAACACGTGAAGCTAGTGGTGCAGTATTTTGATCCCATTAAAATTTATAAATATCCAAGCACTGTAACTCTGTAAAATCTTACAGAAGTCGGGAGACAGTTGACCGGGAAATATAATCTGGGGTTATACCCGTATAGTTACAGGTTCAGTCAAGTACAGATATAGACTTGTTTATGTCTGTATGTTCTCTCTGCTTGTGGTAGCGGAAGGTAGACGATCTTGAATTTTAAGAATTCCCCATTATATATAAATAAAAGGGAAAATAAGCTTTTGATCATCGTGTTTCCATTACAATATGTAAGCAAAAATTTTCATGATTAAAAATAATTAGAAAGGGCTTGAACTTAGCCTTTCAAGCTCCCTATAGCTGTCCACTCTATCTTATATAATTGATAACATGATCACATACATGTAAAAAAGATAAATAAAGTCCAATATACATATTTCATGCTGAACCAGCACTCATCAGTTGGTCCAGATCACCATTTTTCACACATATATACAATCAGTACTCAGTTTGTATTAAGACAGCAAATCTTCAAACTTAATGGATATGCTTTAATCTTTTCCACTCTCCTATTCTTCAGCTATCCATATCATTAAAAATCTGAGGAGGGGGTATTCAAAGCCCTTGTTAATGCCAATATTATTGTATAAAATGGAATGTATAGTTGTTTGGAGCTTGAAAGTCTGAGTTCGAATTCCTTCTAATTACATTCTGTTTATTAAAGACAGTGTACATATATTTAAATATTATTATTAAAAGATCTAAACCTACATTTCATATTTATGTATGTTCATTATTGACTCATTGTTAATATTATAATTATTTTTTTTGGTTTTCATGTGTTTTCACAACACCCTTATATGATTACGTTACTCATAAGATGATGTAATGATAATATAAACAAATGTACAAACGGAATAATCCCAAATATGTCCTCACTCATATATATATGGGTGTGTAATGCAATAATAAGTTCTTTTACTTTCACAGTCTTCCAATTGCTCAGAATTTGTTGGTATTATTTATCAGCAGTTTACTATTAGAACGAATTTTAGCATAGATTGTATAATTACTTAAAATAGCTCAAGTTTTCTTCAGCAGTTTGCAAGTATTTTTAAGACTATCATTTATTATATTTATTGATTTTCATGTTCAAGATAATTGTTCTACACCATTTTAAAAACTTTTTAAGGCTATTTCTAATTGCGCTAACAATAACACCAAAGGATAACACTGTGAACTCTTTAAAAATCAATATCTTATTATAAATACTCATACTATTTTAGACCAAATAAAAATAGCTACAGGTTAAAAAAATTCTTGTAAAAATACCAAATTTAATTACATAAAAATCACTTTAAATGTTATAATTCTTTTAATTTATAATTAGCCCATTTCTTTTATTGTACGATTTTTACTCTTGAAAGTAGCTTATTTTTATTCTTCATTATTATTCTCCGAGGAGCAAAACTCTCTAATACTATTACCCGAATTAATCTCGTTTTCTATTTATGGGTATGTGCATGTATGCATATATAAATAAAATAGCCTAATATAGAGCAAAAACCTTACTAATACCACCTTACAGAGGGACAATAAAGGAGAAGACATTTTTGGCAACTATCAGGAAGTGAAGATTTGAACTACTTTCCTACTTTTATTTTACCCTTTAATTAACAATAGCTATTTATTCATTTACTGTCTATATATCTGGTTATATATTGAAAAAAATTTAAAACTTACTCAGCTTCGATTCGTACTCATGACCACAAAACTTTTATATATATATACAATTAAAATAAAAATCGGGAGAAATAAATTAAGAAAAAAATTATTTTAACAAATAAACTTCTTTCCTTCAGAAATTTTTCAAGAAACCTAGTCTACTTGGTAAAGTTTAGTAATAATTAACAAATAGAAAACAAAGGAACTTAGAATATTCCAGTTACTCTTCTTAACATTGTTGTGTGCATTTTAATGAAGTAGTAAAAGTGATGGATGCAAATTCTAAAAGTTCATTGCATGATTTTCAGCTGGAAAACAAATTCAATTTGATTAATAATATAGAACTGTTATTTTCAATATTAGTATTCGGTGGTCATTCTGACCTTAAAATTATATCTTTTTTTTCTCATTTCCAGTCATTCTTTACTCTTAATTATTTTCTATCTGTTTTGTAAATGTTTACTACTGTACTATTTTCTGGAAATTAGAAAAAATCAGTCTACCTCATTTTTGATTGCTAATTTCTTATAATTTATTTTACTTTGATATTGTTTTAATTATGTTTCTCCTACTTGTTAAAAAACTTTATAATTCTTGTTTATAAACAGTGAATGCATGAATAAAAATTGTTAACATATATTGGGCTATTTATATCATCTAATTGAATTGATAAATGTTTTTAGAAAAATTCAGACTTTATTTGTACTTTTCTAAATACATCCATCTGTTAATAATATTTATTTTATATAAAGCACAGATAGTTAGTTGAAATCAAATTGAAAGGCTGCAAATTTTTTGCACTTATTATAATACTTATCTGACAGCCAATCAGATGTTATGATGGCTGTCTGAATAATGATCAAACTGTAAACACAAGACAGAGAATTTTACAAAAAAAGGGTGATCCACTCTTTTCTTTACTTGTCTTTCTATATATCTAAACCAGTCTGAAATATTTAGGTTTGAAAGCATGATGCTTTAAATATCTTCACATTTAACTCACCGAGTCTAAATTACAAACATACAGTGTGGAATCCTATGATTTACTACACAGTAGTTTTTAGATGTTATAAGTTGCAGTAACGTAGGTAAATATTTATTTTATATAAAGTGCAGATAGTTAGTTGAAATTAAATTGAAATGCTGCAAACTTTTCATGCTTATTATAATACTTATCTGACAGCCAATAAGATGCTATGATGGCTGTCTGAATAATGATCAAACTGTAAACACAAGGCAGAGAATTCTACAAGAAAAGGGTGGTCCGCCCTTTTCTTTACTTGTCTTTTTATATATCTAAGCCAGTCTGAAGTATTTAGGTTTAAAAGCCTTTCAATTTAATTTCATCCATCTGTTAGTAATATCACACAAATTAGGATATGGTATTTTAAGTGATATTTTCACTACTTTTTTTAAATATATTGCTGGCCTGATAAAGAATAGATAGCACAAAAATTGAAATAATAATCTTAACATATATCAATTCTAAATTTAATATGATGTACTAACCAACTAGGTTTTATGTTAACTTAAATTCAATATAACACAACTTTATCACATAACTTTGGCTCATGTATGGGAGCTTTAAGGGGATATATTTGTCAAAAAAGTACGGACATCATAACATATAAAAACTGAACTGTTTTCAGATGAATATGATTGTACAAGAAAGTTGACTAAGATTGAAACATATCTTTTTTAGTTTGGACTGACAGCTTGATAGTATAACAGAGAGATAAATAATAATTACTTAAAAGAAAAATGCATTAGATCCCAAAGACCCTGATCCACTGTTCCATGAGTAAAAGTTTTTTATTGATGAAAGCCATAAGATTAAAACTAGTCTTGAAATATTGAATAGGATAACACAGGATAGGTATTTATTATACACTATTATCAGGCATCTATTATTTATTATAGCTTACAATATGTGGTATAGAGATGATAAAAGAAAAATTCAGTGTTTATAAATCTAAAGATCATTGATTTACTTCTGCAGTAGTCTTCACTGGTGAGATCAGTGACACATGATAACCCCCATATTTTAATATTCCATACCATCTTACATGTTCTTACTAATAGTTTCATGTATTGTAAAAAATAAAAAAATAATTTTTTCTCAATAAAAACCCATAAACAATTGAAGGAAATAGTCCACATATAACTCAAATTAATTGTTACTCTCACAAGCTTTCAGACAATTGTATTATAGAAAGTATGTAAATAGTTTTAATTACATCAAGATTTGTCATGACATATATTATACTTTATATTTTGTTGTTTCTTTAATCCAGAAATAATTCATAATCATATCAAATGACACAACTTTTTCTGTATTCTTTCAAAATTGTCATTAGTAATGGATAATTTACTCTATTTACGCTATTAGTATCAGTTTTTTATAAATATAAGCAAATTATTTTTGGCTCTAAACATTAGTGGTTTGTTTCCAATGTCATTATTCTAAAATAATATAAATGTGGTAATTATGACTTTTGTATGTGTAGGTACAAATACGAAGTTATTTACAAATTAATGTAGTGCTACAGATGTAGCATTATCATCTAGGACAATTCTCAAATAGGTCCATGTTCCCAAGGAAGAACAGATCTTAAATCATAAAAATAAATTTCAAATTTTTTAAATTAGAAGTAGATATAATCATTCAGTTTATTTTTTAATTTACATACATTAGCACTACAAACACCAGAGAATACCCTTACCTGCATAGTTTATTAGTTTTCTCTTTGCAAAGATACTAGTACATTTGATAATTCTTGATTAAAAATTTAACCTTGATATAGATAAGTGGCTAATAAAAACATTATGTGTGTGTATATATATATGTCAAAGGATGGCTAATAAAAACATTATGTGTGTGTATATATATATGTCAAAGGATGTAAAGGCATCAAAGAATATGAGTCACAACTGATAGTCTCTTGTAATTTACCAGAACTGACAGAACCATAAATATTATTTTCACTCCAAATGGCTAGAGATAAAACAAGTGAAAAACTTTGTAGATATTACTCCCTCTACTTGAAATACAGATTTGTACCTTTGTACAATGATGCATTCAATTTTACTTGTCTAACTCTGCTGAAATCAATTTCAAACGACGACGATTGTGAGATCTGGAAAACTTAGTCACCATTTAAATAAGAAAGGCTGAATAATTAAAATGTTAAATTAAGGTTGTTCTTTTCCAATGCAAACTAAATTAAATAAAAAATTGGTAAAAGCTTTCACAATTGCTTTAAGAATAGCTAAAATAAATAAAAAAAACATGCAAATAATGAAAATCTGAATCTTGCCAGCAGCAATAAAAATTTACAAAACTCTATGTTTTCAAATTATCAATCCCTATAAAGAAAATTCCTATATCCAATGATACAATTAATAAATAGATAGCACTGCTGATATATCATGACTACATTGCTATAAAGAATCAAAAAATTATTATATTTGTCATACAAATTGATGAGTCCACTGACATTACAAATGATGCTAATTTAATGGTTTTTGTTGAATACCTGTATAATTTGGAAATTCATAAAAAACTGCTGCTCTGTAAAAATCTTTCCAAAGCAACTAATGAAAGAGACATATTTGAAAAGATGAATAATTTTGTTTATAAATAATGATCTTAAATGGCAAGAGTGCATTGGGATTTGCATCTATAGAACTGCAGTGATGACTGGTAGAATTTCAGTATTCATGGGAAAATTTAAAAATTATTCAGTAAAGTGTTATCAGAAATTTCACAATAGTTAACTACATAAAAATGAATACTACTAATACAAGACCCTATTGAACTTTATGACCAGATATTGTCCCAATTATGAATCTCTTTTATATTCCACAAAAGTTAGATGATTATTCCTTCATAATGTTGTAAAAAGAGTTTTAATAAAGATTAATGACACATTTTACTTCTCAGTAAAAATTTCATATTAGAATCTTATTTTTCGGACCAAAATTGGATATCTTTGCTTTCTTACTTTCCTAACAATCACAAAAGTTTGTGTTTTTCACAGATTAATGAATGTTTTTGATAGATAGATAGATAGATAGATATATAGTCTTAAACTTGTAACATTAATTATATATTCAGTGACCTCACACAAAATTTTTGAGCAGTATCTAATAGCAATAAAAGCTTTTATAATGAAAGTTTTGGGAATAGTAAATATTATATATATATTCTGCTGGTTTTCAAAATTCCAGTAAAATTAGTGGAAGACAATAAATGGTTTTTGTCAAAACAATCAAAATATACCTGATATCAATCAATGAGAAATTAAAATAATTTTTTTAACATATACTCATTTTAAGAAATACTTCAGATATAAGTTTTCTAGTTTGAGTATATTTGCAAGTTAAGTTTTTTTCTTAACAATTAGAGAGATAATTAGGCATTAGATTATTAGGAATAAATGGTAGCATTTAATATTTTCAATGATAGTTTATTTCTTGCTACTCACACACTACAATCTATGCTATGGAAGTTTTTTTTTTTTTCTCATGTGTCATAGCATCAGCCGGGAAGCGAACCCGCTAACCCGGAACAACTGCTTGAAAAGCAGCCATCACTGACCTCTCGACCACCAATGCTTGAGCTATGCTACGGAAGTTTATAGCCGATTTTAAATTATTGTCTCCTATAGTTCTCGTAAGACATTTTTTTTTCCTCATTATATATTTCATCATAATTTTAATTTTTATTTCATTGATTATTTCACTTTTTCTTTATTAATTTATATATATTTTTGTTTATTAAATACTTAATTACATAAATTTAATTAATAAAAATTATTCTGCTTTAATTACAGAAGGCTAAGTACAGAAAATCTAGATTTAAGAATAAGCAAAAATTTAATAATATATACTGCCCTCTAGCAATCTTTCTAACAAATACAGTTCTAGTAAAGATAAAAACTTTATTTTTTAGTTATATATGTATAATCTAAATAAAAAAGTTATAAATAAAATAATGATAATTTTTAAACCATTGTTATTTTTTTTTAATATAATGTTTACGATAATTAGATGTCTGTTACGAAATTTTGAGAAAAAATATACAAAATTATGAAAAGTTGTTTGTTTTTAAAAATATTTTTTATTATAAATTTAAAATTTAAAAAAAAAAATAAAAAAAAAAAAAAAAAAAATTTTTAAAAAAATTTTTTTTTTAAATAAAAAAAAGAGTACGAAAACTTTATTTGAATAGAATTTTAGACAAAATCATCGAAAAGTTGTTTGTTTTGAAAATATTAACTACTTAAGCTTTATCGTTTATAAACTGTTTCCAAGATAATGAATGTGCGTGTCCATTTGCCATGCCCCTGACCTGGCTTGAATCAGAATGGAACTTGAAATTTTTTTTAGGTAGCTGAGAATTATACAATTATCTTAATATTTGCAAAGGTATAATCAACACATGCAAGCATCTAATTATTGGTTGGTAAATGGATATTATTGTTTATATAAATTATATGGATATCGAAAGCTGGTTTTTTTTTTTATCAAAAAATAATATAACTATTTAAAAAAAGTAGTAATCAATATAAAATAGAAGCTGACTAGTGACTATAAAAAAAAAAGTGATTTAGAGAAAAATTAGGGGGAAAAAACCAACAACTTCTTAATCTAGTTATTTGAGTTGAAATAGCAATCTATATCATTCATGAGAACGATAGCCTACCTGATAAGAGTACGCCAAGTAAGAAAAATCTCATTATACTTAATCATTGATAGGTAGCAATATTGCAATTGTTATTGATTTGATCCAAGATAATTTAAAAAATGCAAAAATATTTTAATTTACAGATGTAACTAGAAAAAAAAAATTTCCGTATTGAAAATCGATTTCATTGTTTGTTGTACACACATATTATCCTCTTAAATGCAGTATCTTCTGTTTATTCTTTTATTACTTCTAGAGAGGGGAATTTTATATTCTATTTAATAATTTTACAATTCAAGCATAAATTTAAATAAAAAATAGAGTCATAGATCACATGACCCCATTCTCTTAAGCTTGTAAGATATAAACAATGAGCATTGTCAATTGCTCAGCAAGCTTTGTGATAAATGCTTAGCCAGAGAAAGCATTTAAAATATCTGTCAGGAACCCCCCCTTCTCTGACCATGGTTTTGTGCTTTGGCACTCCTCAGAGAGGCGCTAGGATAGTTTCAGACAAGCATAAGTTTGTCTGCTTGAATTTGATCAAATCTTTACCTTTTCTGGGATATAATTTTGGTTCAATAAATTGCAGTATAAAATATGTTCAGGTTTCCAACATTCTATTATTTAAAACATATTATAATTAAGCAATAATATGCATTGTGCATATAACAAATATAAATGCGAAATTCAACTCTCACATAAATTCATTAATTAATGTTAGACATGCTTTTATTTTAGTAACCAGGATATTCCCATATGCCACCTTATTTATCCACATGGTACAGAAATAAAGATTTTATAATTATCATTTTTCCAATGGATCTTTTTAAAAGAATAATGTATAGACTATTTGTCTAATGGTTGTTGAAATTGCTTGATTTTTATCACTTTATTTAAAGTCTTTTCATGTTTTTGAACAAGTTTAAATTTATTTATCACATCTTAGGAAGAATAATGAGGGATATTATTATTTTATAATTATAGAAATTTCCTCATAATACTTTTATTTCTTTGTAAGTTGATATGCATATTTTTTTCATGTTATACACACTATAGAAATTTATTATCTTCTGAGGTTTTGGTCATAATGATGATAGAAAATAAATGCAGTCACATGACCACTATGTCACTGTGATAACATCTTTTGATTGCAAGTCTGGTAATATTGAGATGAATCATGCACACACATATGACAAATGACCAATATTACTATCTTTAGATTAATGAAAAACGTAGATAATTACATATCTGACATAGACTAATATGATGCATGAAAACAATCAAGAATGTTACATGTGATCCAATGAAGATAAGATCAGGAATTTTTTTGACTAATGATTATCCAATTTGTTTGATATAGGTAATTGCATAAATAGGTTAAATTAATTATTTTACATCTCACTAATCAATGATTACTTCCTGTGTTGAATCAATTGATAACATTACAATCTTAAAATACATATTTTCTGTTAGTCAAAATTTAAACTAATTTACTGCACCTTCCTTTGGACATTTCCATATCCATTTATTTCAAAGAAAGAGTTCATAATATACTGTTTTATCTTTGTCTGAACTATACTTGCCAATGTTTTCTTTTACTTCTGAAACCATAGCCAAATTTAAATAAAGTGCTCTTATCTTTTAAAAGTTTATCAATTATAGTACTAACATAACACACAGTAATTTTAAAATGTTGTTTAATCTAATATAAAAAGCAACCATTTCTTCATTGTAATGGGAAATTGATAGAGCATAAACCTAAATTATCTGAATTTGGTATTTTCCATTGAATTGACTAACTAATTATGGCAATATATCTGATATACCTATCAATTTCTACAATATTGTTGTTTCACCAATTATTTATATTGAATACCATTCCACTTGCGTTTCAATATTTGGGTCTTTGCAATAAAGTGCATGTCCAATAATGTTCTAGTCAAGTTAGGCAGTTCTTTCAATTTGTGCAGCCCTTTTTACCTGAAAATGATTTACACTTATAAGCACTTAAATAAAAAGTCATCATTAAATAGAAGCCTAGGTCCATAATCAGAGAATTCTTAGCACCATACACTTTTGTCCATCAATTTCTGACAAGGCTAATGACTTTTTAGTATTTGAAATAAGGATCAGAATTCAGTTTTTTTCTGACATGGTTGTAAATATTCCCAAACATATTTATCTGCCCTTAAGTAAAGTCATTTGATATTTTAGTTAAAAATTATCATGCAATTGAAGCAAAAACCCATGATATTTCTTAATCTTAAACTCAATGATAAAAAGCATATAAATTCACTATGCTGGTAGGTGGGTATGGTGAGATTTCTGTTCATGTTTATTTACCATGTGAAAAATCACATACAATTAACAATTGCACTAACAAGAATGAATGGAATGAACATTAGAAATTTTCCTTGCTTATTTTCTTTAAAGCTTTAAAAAAACAACAACACTGAATTGAGGATATTATAAAACCAGCAAGATATAGACTTTTTTCTTAACAGTTTTTTCAATTAATCAAAAAACTGATAATATTTAGTATTTTTTTGCTAAAAAGTATTTCTAAAATGTAGGAGTTTTACAACTTTTTATTTAATAAGTTAAAAAATACTTAAAATAGAAAAATGTTGAAACACTTTATATTAGATTTTACATTAGATTAATGTAATGAGTATATATTAAAAATGGCACAGAGGAGTGTATGATATTAACCAAGGTGGATAAAGTGAATTTTAAAAGTGTGTGATTTTAATAAGATCTCCAAAACTTTTTAAAGTTTTACAAAAAATATTTGTGGATTGAAATGAATCTAAGGCAATAAAAGTAAATGGAGATTATTTATTTTATCTAGTTTTTATGGATATTGTGGTTAATTTTGGAAATAATGATTTCAAACTTCATGAATTATTGCAAGAATTATAAGATATAAGTTGGATTAAAGATAAATACTAAAAGAATTAACTTTCAATGGATTTTCTCCAAAAGTAGTAATAGTAAAGATTGATAATGTTGAATTAGAGAAAGTTAACCACTACAAATACCATGAGTAAATTATTAATATAGATAGAAATATAACAGATGAAATTAATCATTGAGTTAAATTAGAGTGGAGTAAATAGGTAAAAAATTATTATTAAAAGGAAATATGTCTATATGCTTGAAGAGGAAAGATTTTAATAAAAGTGATTCCTAGCTCTTACTTAAGGATCTCAGACTTGGCATTTAATGGAATAATATAAAGATATCACATCATTCAATAAAATATAAAGAGATGTATGTTAGGAATAACAAAAAGAAATCAAAAATAAAATACATAGATAAGAAAACAAATAGATATTTTTTACCTCATTGAAAGAATTAAGAGACTGAAGTGACTTCATCTAGACATATTGCTAAAAGAGATAATAATAGCTGGACAGTTTGAATCTTAAACTGGATTTTACAAAATGCAAGATGGATGGATAAAATAAAAAGAATTGCTGGTGTGATATTGAGAACATAGGCTAGAGATTGAAAAAAACTGGATTAAACTTTGAGAGATATTTATCTTGCAATGAATCAATAATAATTGATAATGATAATGATGATTAAAACAGGCAAAACTTTTCATACAGTAGTGCCACTCAGTGCCAACCAGAGTAATCAATGGATGCCAGAAAGATCTTAGGATCTAATGCAACCCTCTAGCAGCCACCTTTTAACTCTACTGTATGGAGAGTTGTGCCTGCTTTAATAACAGTAATGTGCTAGCATAAGAAATAGTGATCATGTGATAATGATGATGATATAATATTAACTTTATGGAATGATATAGATATGAAAAACTTATTTGTTGTCAGTTTGTTTTTACATTTTATTGCAGGTTACAAATAGCTCTTTTTAAGAGTAGATGAACTTTTTTTTTTTTTTTTTTTTTTAAAAAAAGATTTTTAACTAAATAAAAATCAGATTATTAGGTGTTGGTGTAATTTTATTAGGTTTTAGAAATCTTTTATTTTAATTTAAATTTGATCTTATTTTTAAAATAAATAAAAAAAATATGTAAAATTAAAACTATAAAAATAAAAAAATAAAATACTATTTACAACATTTAAAAGTTTAAAAACAAATTTTTAAAACAATAAAAAATCAAATTAGAAAGAACTTCTAAAATGTTTAAAAACTGTTTTAAAAATAATTATTAATTTACATAATAATCACTTTATACACATTAATAAAATTAGAATAGCATGTTATTGCCTTATTTAATAGTTGAAATTTATTATTCATCAAAAATGTACCCCACCTATAGAAAGGCTGCCATTTTTGTAATAGTTGTTTATTAATTGGTTGCTTTAACAAATTGTTTTGCTTTGCAGAATTACTTGCTTTGAATAAAATGCTCATAATCAAGTTAAGCCTTTTAAATATAAGGAAGACATTACTTTCTTTGCATAAAATTCTTTGTAAAAAAATTGCAGTTTATTAATGATGGAAAAAATAACATTTTTTTTCCTTGAGAAATACACCCTCTAATAAAAAAGTGTTTAATTTGAATATCATGTGACAGTGTTACGGACAAACATTTAGAGATTTTATATATATAATGCTTAGAGTAGCTTTATTATACAAATGTTCCTTCTATAATTTGTGAATGAAAAAAGATGTGACTACTATGTTATCCTAATTTATCAATATTCCCTTTAACTAATCAAAGAGAATATAATTTAGATATGGTTACATAAAAGACAAATTCCTTCAATGAAAGATAGATGGTCAAAGTCAAATTGCAATTAATAGATAAGAACAAAATAACTAAAATAATTTTGATTAGATTTTAAAAAGATTTTGAGCTAATTTATTTGTCAAAAAAATGAGATAAACACATTGGAAAATTGTTATTTGCTATAATAATAAAGATGGAGTCAGAGAAATAAAATGTTGCAAAAATGGAAGAAGATTTGAATAATAAAGAAAAATTGAATTTGTATAGAAATAAGAAAATTACTAAAAACAATACATTTAATGACCACCAAAATAAAGCATTCTTTTCTTTAAAGCTCAAACAAGATTACCAACAACAAGATAGTATATCTTATGTAAAATAAAAGTTGACATAATTACTCCTATATTACTACACTAAAGATACAAATGAAAAAGGCAGAAACACTGAAATTGAGGAAGAGAATATAAATATACCAAAAGGTTTTTTTTTAAATCTTATATGTTAGGATCGGATAAAATGAAGTTGATTTTAAAATGTAAGTTATGGGCAAGAAAAATGATGTGGAAGATAATATAAAATAAAATAGATTTGAAATTTTGTTTTAAAAATAAATTAGAGAAAGATGAGATAGCTATTAAATTCTTTTGACATAATTATGCATACATTTCTCATTTCAATAATTAAGAATCATATGACATAATATCATAATCATTCTAGATCTCATAGAGAAAAAAATCTATATAAGATATATGGTAAAATAGTTAAGAAAAACAAGTGTTACAATAGAAAAATAATAATTGTAACTCATATTTGTACGATCTCAAAGACTGATTTAATTATCTATTAAGTATTTCAAATTATAAAAATAACTAACTTGATTTATTTTACTTTACCATTAAAGTTTTTACTTAAAGAATGTTATAATTTAAGATTATGCATTTTTGCTATTCTTTGATTATTTATCCAAAACTATTTATGCTAACCATTTGCCAAAATGAATATTTTTCTAATGTATACCATTGCTTTTTAACTTAGAATCATGATCCAAAGCAGTGGCTACTCTCAATCAAATAATTTTGGCTTATTTTATTAATTTCATTATTCATCTTTTACATGCACACGCACACACAAATATAAAACAGAAAAATGAAGGATCCTTCTGTCATAAATGAACTATAAAAAAATTATAAAACACATCTTAATTTAAAATAATTATTATTGTATATTATAATAATAAGATTATATAATTAGATTATATCATTAACACTCATAAAAAGCGCATGCACAATTAGCTTGAAAGACTGATATTTAAATGTAATACAATTGTAAACATAGCGCTATATAAAAAGTAAATGCTTATTTACATATGATTAAGTTTCAGTTAGAGTGACGTTTAGTAAATTCTAGACAATTTCACCTACGTCATTTATTCAGACATGGTTAATAGTAATTTAAAGTGAGTAGTCTATCCTCATGCTTTGATTTCCAGTACTTAAGATTTGCTCATATATAAGCATTTGAGTTGAAAGAATAGGTGGATTCTTTTTATTCTTTCATAAATACTATATCTCGTGTTGGGAATTAAAGTATTCATTTATTATTAACACTCATAAAAAGCGCATGCACAATTATCTTGAAAGGCTGATATTTAAATGTAATAATTAGTAATAAAAAAAGATAGATTATTAATGTTATACAATTTAATCAAAAGAGAAACACTATAAAAATTGAAGTATTAAACATCAACTATTAATTTTCACAAATTATAAAAGATTAAATGCCTTAGACCATATCAAAACATTATTGCTGATTTTGTATAATAATTCAAGTTATGGAATATGGTTATTGTAAAATTAAAACCTTAATATTAACAGGTATATATATTTAAAAAATATATTTGCATATATAACACAAAAATAGCCAAATTATTAAGTTTTTTTAAAAAGTTTTACTTCTTGATTTATTTATTTTGAATTTCTTGATCATTTAAAAAATTATAAGCAAAATTTTTGTGATAGTTAAACTTAAGTAATAATAATAAAATATTGTAAAATAACATGAAACTAATTTTAGTATTTTTTGTATTATGAAAAAAAAAGAAATGAGTTGCATTGGATTTTTTGTGTTGTCAGAGTAAAATTAAACTATATATTATAAAAATCATAATTACTTCAAATGCTCATTATTGGAATGAATATATAAAACAAAAATTGGGAATTGTGAAATTATTTTTGTGTATTATTTTAATAATTATGTAAAAATAATTTTAGATATTAAGATTTAAACTTCAATTTTTATAAACCAAAAATATTGTTCAAAGATAATTTCACTTAAATTATTTCCTTTTATATTTATAATTTAATGAGTCATTAACTGGAGATTGATTGAAAACAAATATGTTATTATCTGTAAGTTAGTCAACATGTTTTTTTTTATTTATTTAGAAAACACAAATTGTCAAATGGGAGTAAAGGTCTATATGAAAAGGAAAAAAGCCAACCAGTTTATTGTTCTTATTGAATTTTTCCAGTTGCAACTAGAATTGAATCATCTGAAGGTAAAATTTATTTATTAGTCATCAGTGTTTGAAGGCATCAAAATTAAAGCTTCTATAAGAACTAGCAAGAGGTTTCAAGAAAAGTAATCAGTTTGAAGTTTACTAATTAAAAGGAAAACTAAACCAATATTGAAATCCATAGGTTATCATTTTGTAAATTCGGTCATGAGGGAGTTATTCATTTCTGGCTTGAATTATAAAATTATTTTCTAATTGTTAACCTTAATTGAATTGTGTGTAGTTAATGGGGAAGAATGAAAAATATTGTTAAAATTTCCTTTAACTTGTCTATTGTTTGTCATACAAAATAAAAGTTCTTGAGCCAATAGCCTGTTTACCAACCAAAGAATTATTACTAAATGAAGGTCAGCCATAAAAAGTAATGTAATAAAAATAAGTGAAATTAAGCAAAGCTTCTGATATCTATGTATAGCTATGGAAAACTCAAAAACTGAAACATAAACTTTTTAATTAAAAAGATTAAAATTCAAAGATAACAGTAAATTATGTATTACCATTGAATTGTACATAAAAAAGTAAAACTAACTAAGGTAAAAAATACAAAACTAGTTTACTCAAAATTAGAAAAACCTTAATTTGAATTATATCCTTATTAATATAAATATTCCAAGGCACTAGTACTTAATTTATAATAGATAGTTTAATGTGTAAATTTTTCATATTTATTTTTTTCTCTTTCAAGAATTGTATAAATTTGTATTTTTATTTATGTATTTTTATATAGTTTTATTATGAGATATTAAACAATGTAAATCTTTATTTTAAGGAGATATCTTATAAAGTATGTATATATAATGTAGAAAATGATTTAATGCAATATGGGCATATACGTTTGAAGAGATTGAAGGGAGTTGGGAATAAAGTATTAATCCCAGCCAATTGTATATGCAAACAGACACTTTTATAATTTATATATTTTTAGTTGTATCCACCATACAATGATAATTTAATATACTGATGTGGAGGTAAAACAATTTATATATACTTTAATTTTTTTTGTTATTCTAATAATTTAATTCATTATATTATTTTAAAGTTAAAAAATAATAGTTCACTGATTTATATATTTTGCATAAATGCAGTAAAAATTAAATTAGATAAAGAAATGCAATGTATAATTGAGTGGGGGAATTTTAATAAAATAAATGATTAAATTTGGGTGGTTTTTTTTTTTTTTGGCTGTTAATGTATTTGTTTACTTTTATGATAAAAGCTGCTATTATTTCAAATTTGTCAGATGCAAATTATTACAATACTGATTTAAACTTAAATAAATATTTTCAACTTATGTTTACTAACCTTTAATCATATAAAATTGATTATTAACTATATTATGCATGAAATCACTTTTTTTCACCTTTTTAAAAATGAAAACAATATTTATTTATATGGCATCATATTTGTTTTGGGCAAAATTAGTTTTTATAAAAATTTTAATCTAAAATTAATCAACTGAATATATTTTAGCTAATGTGTACATTTAAAAATGTATATAATTGAAAATTATTTTTAGTTTTGTATTGAATGAAATTGTATTTGTCTTTGGGGGGGGGGCAATATTATATTTTGTTGCATTTGCTATAAAAGCCATTATTATCTTGAATATGTTAGAAACAAGTTATTATTGATTTAAAATTGAATAAATAAATAATCTCTTATGTTTACTCATCTTTATTCATATAAAATCGATTATTAATTGCACAATATGCAAAATCCCCCCCCTTGTTTTTTTAATGATACTAATTTAGATTTATAATTACATATATAATAACACAGCAAAAGTCCATCCACTTTTTCTTTTAAAATATATATGTTCTACAATAATATCAACAAATTAAAAATCTTTCTCCTTTTTCTTTTCAAAAACTTTATTTTTTTATCTCAATACTGAACATATATATACATTTATATAATACAAAACTCCAACGTTTCAACTGTTTTATCTCATACAGTCATTTTCAAGGATATCTTTCTCCCACTGCTATATTTTATTACTCTTTCTTTTACATTGTTAAACAATGTAAAAGAAAGAGTAAACAATGTAAAAGAAAGAGTAATAAAATATAGCAGTGGGAGAAAGATATCCTTGAAAATGACTGTATGAGATAATTTAACAATGTAAAAGAAAGAGTAATAAAATATAGCAGTGGGAGAAAGATATCCATGAAAATGACTGTATGAGATAAAACAGTTGAAATGTTGGAGTTTTGTATTATATAAATGTATTGAGATAAAAAAATAAAGTTTTTGAAAAGAAAAAGGAGAAGGATTTTTAATTTGTTGATATTATTTATAATTACAGTATTTTTGCTTTGGATGAAATTAGTATTTTCCAAAACTTTAATATATTTTAGTTAATGTACAAATTTTATATTTATTATTAATGTGTATTGTTATTGCAAGTGATCAAAGTATGCTTTAAATTATATATTATACTAAATGAAATTTTTATTTTTTGCTTTTGTAGCTGTTAACAAAGGAGGTCTTTATTTTACATATATTATAAGCAAAAGCACATACTGTTTTACAAAGATTTTGAATAAAAATTAGGTAAGTTCAATTATCATATGTTAACTCAATAAACATAACATAATTATTGTATCATGTATAATTAATAAACTCCGTATTTTTCTGTATTTTTAGCATGAATTTCAAGATTTTACTTTTAAATGATATAGATTTCATGAAGTCACTATTTCATAATGTCCTCAATCTTAAAATATACTTACCATTTTATAAAAGCGATGGTTGTTTGTTTTTTAAAGTTTTGATTTTTTTTAAATGATCATTCTAGTGAATAATTGATTGTAAATCAAAATAATGATATAAACTGGTGATAATCATTATAACAAATATTCATACAAAGGTCCATCATTAGTGTGGGGAAAGGGTACTTGTATTTTCAATTATTTAATTAATTAACAATAATTCTTTATATTGTTTAATAGATTAAGCATATTCTTAACTTTTGACCTTTTACTTTATTAAATGTATAATTTTTTTATATACAAAATGCCCCTTTTATTTTTTATTTTTTTTATTAAGTTTTGTACATCATTTAACTATTCTATTTTCAAACATATACCAAATATCTTTAGGATTGATATTTTATCATACCTCATCTTAGCTGATTCTATAGAATTTCTAATTTCTCCAATATATACAAATAGTTAACTGTTAACTACATCCCTCTTTGATGCCTTAAAAGAACTGAACAGGGCAAATTCCTAATATCCACTTCTTATGCTTTTTTATTACCATATCATTCATTTAGTAAATGAACATGAAGGTTTTTTTAATGAAAATGCATCAGCCAGAATGGGTGATTCATTGGCATTACTATCTCCAAATTTAAAATCGTGAAATATCATGGTTTTTCTTTTCATTTACTTAATAGATATTAACTGAAATATTAGCTGAATTTTCTTGTATGCATAATGAATGTGGGTGTGAATAATCTTTTTTAAAATAGATATTTACAATCATGATAGACAAAAGTAAATTATGATTCTTATTCCAAAGGAGGCTGTAAAGTCACCAGTCAAGGCAGAGATTGATGGCTGGAGGTGGAAGATGCTAAAAATCCCACTTGCAGATCCAGGTTGCCTTTGGGTGATGATCTTCTATTCATATACTTACAATTACAGATTACTTTCAAGTGAAGGCAGATTGCACAAATAGAAAAAAAGAACTATCTAATAATATCAATAGGATATTGTTGGATTTTGTGAAGTTAGAAGAAAGAACAAAGAGGCAAGTGATTTTAAAAGAGGGCAGACATTTTAATACAAAGGCAAAAACATTGGCAACCCAAATGGAGTAGGATTCATAAGAAATAAAAAAGTGGAAGAGCAATGTAAAAATTAATGATATATCAGTCAAAATGGCAAAGTTAGTTATTCAAATTATTGAAAAATACCAAATGAAGATAATTCAAGTTTATGCATCATTTGTGATGAAGAAATAGAGGATATTTATATGGATGTGCAAATTGATTTTTATCTGATCAATCATTTTAAAATTGTCATGGAAGAATTTAATGCATGAATTGGTTTACCAAATTGAATGGTGAAAATATATAAATATAGTTATAGCAATGGAAATAAAAAAAGACATAGGTTATGAAGTTTGCAGGAAAAAGTTATATAAACTCTGTTTTTAAAAAAAAATGCCAAAGGGAACTGGAGATGGAAGCATTCAAATGCAGGTATTTCAGAAGTGAATTATATTTTTACTAACAGAAAATATGTATTTCAAGATTATAATGTTTTTAGTAGTTTCAACACAGGAAGTTGCCAATGATTAATGAGATATAAGATACATGTTAATGCAAAACTTATTTTCAAACACAGCAATAGCAGTTGATATTCCTAACATTCAGAAACACTCCAAAAATTTAAACTAGAACTTGCAAACTATTTTAAATATTAAAAGATTTTAAAGACTCAATAAGAATATAAGTGGACTCTATAAATAATTGCAACAAAGATAACTAGTGCAAATAAAGAAGCAATTTACCAGAAAATTTTCTGACACAAGACAATTTAGACAGAAAAGAAAGATTATGAAAAAATATAAAATGATTCATTAAGTAGAATTTAATATCTTGCATATTTTGTAAAATGGTATATAAATGAATTAATAACAGGATAAGAAAACAATTGTGAAATGGCAAGGAAAGCTATAGAAGAGAATAAAAGTTCCAAAACTATAAAACAATACCTTGGTATTGACAATAAACTTATTTCTGCAATAAGAAGAAAAGATGGGTCTATTACTAAAAAGAGAGATAACATCATGAAATATTAATAATTTTTATTAGTCAGTCATAAAACTAGAGATTATCCAACAATGAATAATATTTCTGTAGTGTAATTTTCACTACATCACTCTCATGCAAGGATAAACATCATGAAATGTGGGGAAGAATTCTTAAGAAAATTATATAATAATAAAGGACAAAAAAAAAAATATTTCTTTCAATTACTGCACCTTCTGAACTGACCAACATTTTTAATAAAGAAGTGAGACATGCAATTAAATCTATGAAAAAGGGAATAATTTCAGAAAATTGTGGAATCATAATCGATAGCTTACAAAAAGTAAAGAAATAGAAAATTGTTGGCAAAATTATATACCAAATGTCTAAATTATAGACATGTACCAGATGGCTGAAATAATGAAATAGTAATATTGATATTTAAGAAAGATGATAAAGAAAATATTCGAAATTACAGATCTATGAGTCTTTTATCAGTTCTGTATACAATTTTTAACAAGATAATTTGTCTGTAGTGAACTTTGGATTTCCAACTCTCAAAAAAAAAAAACAGTCTGGATTTAAGTGGTTTTAGCACTATAGATAATATCCAAACATTGATAAAAGTTATAAAAACAACTAATGAATATAAATTGTCATTATGCTTTGAATTTGTACATTATGAAAAGGCATTTGATTCTGTAAGCATTTCTACAGTTATTATGGCATTGTTTTATCAAGATCCAGATCCAGGATATTGTCATATTTAGAAGAATATTTATCAAAATGCAATAAGAATGATTAAATTACATAATACTAAGAAGATTAACGTGGAGAAGAGTCTATGATGCAATGATTCTATATCTCCAATACTTTTTATAGCAGTTTTACAAAGATATTGTGAATTAAAATAGGAAAGCTAAGGAAGTAAATGTAAATGGAGATTATTTAAGTTGGTTAGCTTTTGCAGATGATGTGGTTGTTTGGAAAATAATACTTCAGAGATTCGTGAAATGATGCAAGAATTATCTAATAAGCATAACAATCTATAATTAAAGATGAATGCTAAAAAGACTAAGGTAATATGCAAGGAGTTTTCTCAGAAAAATAAAAAAAAAAGATTGGTAATGATGAATTAGAAAAGGTTATCAACTACAAATATCTTGGCCAGATTATTAATACATATGGAAACATAATGGTTGAAATTAATTTTAAAATTAAACTTGAATAAAGTGCTTCTGATAGAAATAATTTATTATTAAAAGGAAATATGCCTATTTGTTTGAAGAGAAAGGAGAATCGTCTTATATCAGTTTTTATTTATGGATCTGAGACTTGGTCACTTAACAGAAGAGCAATAGAATAACTTCAGATCATTCAATGAAATATAGAGATATTTAAATTGGAACTTATAAGAAGAGATCAAAGACAAAATACATAAGTGAGAGAACAAATAGGTACCACTGACGTCATTAAAAGAAATAAGAAACGGAAGTGGAGTTGGGCTGGAAATATTGCTAGAAGAGATGATAGTAAATAGATAGTTAAAATCTTAAATTGGATCTTAAGAGAATGTAAAGGACCCAGAAAAAGACAACATGTGAGATGGATTAATAAAGTAAAAAAATGCTGGTATGGTGTGGAGAAGAGGGATTAGAGATCGGAGCAACGGGATTAAACTTGGAGAGACCTTCACCCTGTTAGAAATCGATAGTTTCAAAATGATGATGATAACGAATAATAAAATTACAAGACTGTTATATACATTTTTAATATTTTTTAAGTTTTAGTCAAATTTATATAAATTAT
This sequence comes from Epiperipatus broadwayi, assembly GCA_028023455.1. NCBI lineage: Eukaryota > Metazoa > Onychophora > Udeonychophora > Euonychophora > Peripatidae > Epiperipatus > Epiperipatus broadwayi. The sequence goes on along the minus strand of JAQFVV010012577.1, from coordinate 1,515,304 downwards.
TTGACTTTACTCTTATGGCGAAAATCATAAAAATAAATGCGGAATAAAATTTTCTATTTTTGTTTAATAAAATAAGGATTTCTAGGGATCATTACCGATTATGATAGCTATCAAGTTATACATTTCTTTTTATCTTCTTAACTTAGTTAAATCTAGTGAATTATCTGAGGCTATAAGATATTTATAAAACATAGCTAATAATATTTCACTAAGATCCATGTACAACATATATGGAAGTGGGTAAACATTATTTGTTAAAAGTAGATCTACCGTGTTATTTAATCGCCGCTAGTAATTATTTGTCAATGCGTCTAATATTTATTAAAGATAATTTAATATAAATCAGTTAAACGCACAGTTAAGCAACACACACAGCCCCTGAAAATTATTGTAAATATTGTATAGATTTTATAATCAGATAAGATAATTTTTTTAAAAAATAGTAGAAAACTATAAACTTAATATTAAATAATATAAAATTAAAATGTATATATAAATAGAAACCTACCAATTTGACAATAAACAATACAAAATTAAAATTTTAATCTTCGAATTGTTAGTATAAATGTGCTGTTTCCCCCCAGGATTTCGGCATCTACCACGCACACACAGACACAAATATAAGCAAATAATTGTTTTTAAATATTTAAATAAAGACACGGATTTGTAGCAAATCTATATAAATATTGATTTAAAAGTCATCTTATTTATTTTTGTATTTCATTTTAATAAATCAGTCATTTCATTTACAGTCATTAAAAACGTCTTTGATATTATTACGCCTTCTATGGCAACATGTTTTATTCGTTGTTTATGGACAAGAAAATTGATAAAGTGATTGGTAAACAATGGAAAGAAAATTAACTTTAATAAATCTGCTAAACCACTCTCTCACTATTTTTTTTTTTAAACTCTATCTTAGAAAACTAAATTGATAAAATGCTGTCAGTTTATTTCTTTATTATAATTTTAAAAAGAAAGATAGACAGATATAATACAAGTTATCTGAAAAAAAACAAACAAACAACGAACTAATAGTCTTTATGTCATATTCTGGCGCAAAAGGTTATCTTGATTTTGATTGGTTGATATTGATGAATTAAAACAATTTCCTGTATATTTTGTTTTCCTTGCCTCAACTGTTACCATCTTATACAAATTGATTAGTTTGTAATAAAATATAATTATGCTTTTATCGCATCATTTTCGATAATGTCTCTTGGGAGAAATATATATGTATATTTTTAATAACTTTTTTTTTCATTACTTGTGACTTCACAAAAATATAAAGTTCATTTAAAACTTTTCAGTTTTGCCTTTATTAAATCTGAATACAGGCTTTTTGGCTTTTTTGATCTTGTCTGGTATAAGAGCCATAGCATAATTTTGATTTAAACAATGAATTCCTGCTTCCCATTTATTATGGCAATTATTGAAAAAATAGGTATGGAAAATTTTAATAGATTACGTAAAAAAAAAAAAAAAATCAGTCCAAAATAAATAAATCATGTTAATGGGTGGAGATTAATTAATATTCTAAAAGTTATATTAAATTGTATATATAATATTAATTTCATATATAATGTATTGGAAACTTCTCATATATTTTACGTTTCTTTTTATTTTTCTATCTATTATCTTCCTATTTTTCTCAACAAAATTTTAATCCAGCTACAATATTTATTAACATACGCGTCAGCATATATTTTATATTTTTTAACATTCAACAAATTGTGTAAGACCCGCGTTTTTTTAGATCGACGACAATTGCAGCTTAAACTTCCGAGCAATAAATTAATCGATTATAATTATTTTTAATGTTGTTATAATGAAAAACCCAATGCTTTTCATTTGAATGATTTTTTTTTCTAAACTAGCTTATACATATATGAATGTAAAAGTATATATGATTTTATATTTATATTTGTAGTAGTCGCCATTAAGTGCAATTTCGGTTATATATAATTCAAAAAAATATTAAATAAATTAGAAATTAATATATAAAAAAATTAATTTTGCATATTTAATTTTTTAGTTCATAAAGCGTATATATTATGTACACACCTATATATGTTTATTCTATACACAGTTCTCAACATGTACATGCAGTATATATATACTACTATATGTGTGCATATTATATAAAGTTCATCTATACTGAGACTAGGAATAAAATATTTTCTGATATTAAACGGCAACGACTGATAGAAAGCCAATGAAAAAAACAAAACAAATATAAAACATGTAATAGATGTCATTTTGTCTGGATACTCTATAGAATTATACACTTTCTTTATAACAGAAAAATATAAACATATGTATATACACAGAGAATCGCATAAATTCAATCAGCATCAAAGATTTACTTGCATAACTTACACATTATTTCACTATACATATGTAGACATTTCATACAGTCAGTAAGCATACGGTTAATAAAGGCAAAAATAATAGTTATACCATACAGTACTAAATATACTATTTTGGGAGACATGGATTAGATTGTTGTGAAGGTTCTATATAAAAATGATGGAAGTAAATCATAGGAAAATAATCATAATTATACATATATATATTCATCCCTAGTTAAATGGATTTCATATACTTTCAATCAAATTATGATTTTATAAAATCTTTACAGTATGATAACATTATTAACAATTTTTTTACAACGAAATTTAAAAAACTATTTAAAATGTTATGTTTTATATTATTTTACAATTACTTTCTGAATTTTGGTACATAGAATTACATTGTTGTAAATTTATAACTGATACATAATGTTAACTATTTTCATTTTATCTCACCAAGTTATTTGTTATAGGTTACTTTTCTTTTTTTCTCCATATGCCATAGCATCGGCCGGGAGGTGAACCCGCAACAACGTCTGCAACAAACTGCTTGCTTGCAAGGCGGATGCACTGACCTCTCGGCTAACAACACTTGACTAGGTTACTTTTCTTCTTTACTAAAATTATTCAAATGCTAAAATTAATAATTTGCAACTACCCAAAACTTGCATTTACAATAACTTGCAAATGTAAGACATTATTTGTTGCTACTACTCGAAAATTTGTGCAAATCAGACAAATACTTTGGTATATAGAGATATGGTTAAAAATAATATATATATATTATTTAAATGAACTCATCCAAAATATATAGATATTATATAATTTAAATAAATTCACCAACTAAAACTATTTGTTCACTTATACAATTTATTTTAAAAATTCATTTTAAAATTTAACATTTTATATACTTATTTATATTTACATTTGGTTTTATAGTCCTAAGCTTTTTCAGAATATTGGATTAAAGCCCATAGAGCCTCTGCTTGGATCTGATGTGCAGTAGGGTAAATTCTTATTTTGTCTAAGAAAAAAACACTTTCATTCATATTACATCATATCATATTACTGCTCCAGAATCATCATTAATAAAATGGTTAAGCATGTATTCACAGCTTCTTATGATGGTTAAATAACAAAGGAAAAAAAATTACATTACTTTAAATGTTTTTTTAAAGATCAAATAGCAAATATAATTTTAATATCCTGTGCCATAGAGCAATAGATTTAATAAAAACAATTCATAAATATGTAATTAATTGAAGCACTATTTAATCTTCATGTGCAATCTAGAGAATATTCTATAAATTTTAACATTACTTGTTAATGATAAATTAACCAATTTCAGCATTATAAATGTTTTGAGTTCCATCCCTGTTAAGTGCCTTAAATACCAATCAAAAGACCATCAAGACAGCAACAATAATCTTATTTAAATATCATAGTAATATTAAATCATCTATGCTCTTTATTACTGTTTTACAATGCTTTTTATTCCAACCCCACAATACAAATACATGAATATAAATATACATGAAGATGTAATTTTACATTCTATATATAAATACTATCCCATAATCATTATTTATATATCCACATATTTCTTTATATACCTCTCTATATAATTATTACCTTTTTATATATTATACATTATACTCTTTTCATGTTCTATATTATATATATTGTACCTATATTGATATAGGCACATATAATTTTATCTAAAATTATATTATTAAAATAATCGTTCATAAAAGAAAAACATAAAATTAAACGTGGAAGAGTTTATTCAGTTTGTTTTTGAAAAAGATAAAAATCAAATAGTTTTCTAGCGTTAGCTTTGAAATAAAAAGCTACAATTAATTAATCAAAAGGGGGGAGGGGGAGTCTTGGTTTGAGAAATTAAACTAAGGGTTATAAAAGGAAGTAAAGAGTTTTTTATTAGTATTCGTAAAAATATAATTTAAAAAGTTAAAACATACAAATCTCTTTTCATTCAAGTTTAATTAAAGAAAAAATAATGTTAAAACTAAATAGTAAATTATATTAAAAATATATGTGCGTATATATCTGCGATTGTCAACAATAGAATAAATGTTATTTTAAATAAATGAAAGTTAAAGAAAATTATCATTAAAAAACACGGCAATGGTTATTAATTAATATCAAACAACATTTTTGCATGGCTATTACTAATTAAGCAATCTTCCAACACACGTTTATCAAAGGATTAATTGATAAAGAATTTCGACAACAGATATTTGCCGGAGGATATTGAAAAGAAAACACTTCATTGGTATAAATACTGAATATTTTATTGGACAAGAAGTTGAGACAATCAGTTCACAAAGTAATTGAGTAGTGCAGTTCAGAAATTAATTGAGCAGTTAACAAACAAAATGCAGTGTTGAGAAGATCTTGGGAATGCACGTTTATCTCCAGCCCAGATGTCCTAGAAAACAGCAGATCTGCCCGTGAAATAATGTCAGCTTAACATCTTAGAAAATCTCCGTCAGTATCTATTTGTCTCCGATAGTAATAATCGTGAAAATCAGGAAACTCAGCAAGGAAACGTCCCAGCCGGCTGGTAAGCATTCATTATGGAAATATCCTCACCGAAAGCAGCCACCAAAGAGAACAAAATTCTACGTCTACAGTCAAAAGCCTAGGTAAAACATTTGCTTATTTCGTTTATACTGTAATAGCCATTGCATTGCATTAATTCGTACGAATCTTTCAAGAGTCTAATTATATGAACTTTATATCATACATAAATGAACTATTGATATGTGTGATTAAATTTCAAATGCTATGTAATACTTTATTATTATTATGTGTGTGCATGGGTTAATATGTGCGTGATCCTTACATCAATATTATTGGTTAAATTAGATAAATACCAGTGTTCGGTTATGAAAATATACAAGAATATTTAAACTAGTTTAGAAATGTTAATTTAAAAATATGCGTGTGTTTTTATTAGAATTATAAAATGTTTAAATTTAGTAAATAAACGTTAGTTAATAAATTGTCTTTAAAATTAAACTTTATTTGTCGGTCAATTCTTTTTATCAATTCTTTTAACAAATTCTTTTATCAATTCCTTTTAACCACTAATGAAGTATAATCTATTAGTGATTACAAACAGCTGAGCTAGTCATGGATTTAGGCATTGAGTTAGTGGCCACTGTTCAAAGTGCATTGTCTATTCTTTTAGTATTCTTTTAGAATAAACAGCTGACGCCCGTGTTTATACACAAACAAAAAAGTGCTTTGGATTTGGTGTTGAACTCAACAGCCGAGAAGAAGCTATGTCCTGGAAATGTAACGCTAGTTATATACTTTATAGCTATCGTTTGGGCTTACATACTCTCCGAGTATGTTCTTCTCTGCCTAAGAGACCGGTGTTTCGAATGCACGTATTTGAACACAGTTCAATATATATATATATTGTGATGATCGCACAGGCTGTGATCACACATATATATTTAATATTAAGTAACATTAAATATTATAGTTTTGTTTTTGAAATATACAAATAAGTAAAAGAATTAAAACCAATGAAGAAAAGAATATCTTAATTACTATAATGAGATAAAGAGAGGGAATGGAATCAAATAAGATTCTTATCTTTTACTCTCCAAAGTTCAGCTTTTGGGACAAAAAATAGAAATATGAAAGTTAGAAAATATGAGAGTCAGACGTTTAGTTTAAGATTAAAAATGGAGAAAGGAAATGTAAATAAAATATGAACTCAAATGATTTAAAAGGGTAACAATTGGGGAGTTTAGGGAATGGAATCGAATAAGATTCTTATCTTTTACTCTCCAAAGTTCAGCTTTTGGGACAAAAAATAGAAATATGAAAGTTAGAAAATATGAGAGTCGGACGTTTAGTTTAAGATTAAAAATGGAGAAAGGAAATGTAAATAAAATATGAACTCAAATGATTTAAAAAGGTAACAATTGGGGAGTTTTAAATAAAATTATAAGTAAAATTAGAATACGATAAAAGATAAAGATCTGTTCTTCAAAGTACACATTTTGACAAAATGAAATACATATGCGAATGTCTGTATAAAAAGGGAAAAGGTTTACTGCATATTAAAATGAAAATAATTTTAATATAAATAAAGGTAAAACACTATGTTATAAAATAGTATGAAATTAAAAGAAATTTTGTATAAGTTATAGAAAACATTTTAAAGTTAGAGGTGTGAAAGAAAACCTACAAACAAGAGATCAAGATAAGAAAAGAATTTGAAAAAAAAATTAATTAAAGTTTAGTTCACATAGAGACTTCAGTGAGAGCACTGGTTTTGAGAAGAAGCAGAGATTAGAACCTAGTGGGAAGCAGACATTAAAGGAAAAAAAGGAAAGCTGAGTAAAGAATCTTTTCGTAAAATGCTGATAAACTGAATGAATATGTAACTGATCTACATGGCAAGGGAATCTTCAAGAATGTGTGGCTGAGGGCTATCATGGTCGCTGTTCGATTCAAACCCACCGTGCTCATACGGTCACCTCACCATGAAACAACTGCCACTGTAGTGCCTGCCATGCCATTAACACCTTAGAATTGTGAAGTTACTACATAGAGAAGAAGAGACCCCATAAACAAAAAGCCAAAGCCGAAGAATGGCCGTCTCTACTAAAAAAGTAGAGAAATTCCACAGGACAGTCAGCAGGACAATAGTTAATGTTGAAGAAGAAGAAAACCTAGGTAAAGTAAATAAAGATCAATATATAACACGCATGCACATACTCTTCACATTAAAAGCAATTGCAATTCCAAATATTTAATAAGATAGATAGTCATTAATTAGACTCTTTAACAATACTTGGAATGAACGACTATAAATAGATACCTTTTTTCAATAGGTTAAAGACATTTATAGGATTTAACACATATATGTAATTGTAGTATTATATTTAAATGAGTTTATTGTAATTCAAATATTTCATGTAACTTTTTTTGTGTTGTTTTATTATTATAGTAAATGTTTCATTAATTATTTTATCTGTATCGTCTTGTTTCTTCACCATTCCAATAGTTTAATATATCTGGAGGGTTTGGCTATTATTATTACTCCATTTGAGTACTAAATAATATGTGAGGATAGTTGTACAGTATTACTGATCCCATTAAATTTATAATTTAACCAAGCATTGTAATTGTTTAATAATTACAGCAGTCGAGAGATGTCTCATCGGGAACGATAACCTGGGGCAATATCCGTATGGTCACAGGTTCGGTCAGGTATGGATATAAATTTGTTTATGTCTATATGTTCTTTTTGCTTGCAGTAATGGAGGGTGGATGATTTGAATTTAAGAATACTTATTATATATCAATAGCAAAACACATCATTCATTCATTCATTCCATTACAATATATATATATTGAATCGGGTGGGAGAAGATCAAATAAAAATTATAATATATAAAATAACATTTTACTCTTTAATAAAAATATAAAATTGTGAAAAGCAAAATTCTAAGATAAATTGTTGACTTCTTTTATATAGAAAAATATGATACAATTCTTTATCATAAATTCGATCTACTTCAGCTGCAATTTAAATATTACAGCATCCATCCCTCAGGAAGAGAAGCAAAATACCAGAGGTACCTGTAGCCAGAATGAGGTTACCTCAGGTATAACCTACAGCCATATTTCTAGTTTACAGAACTTATCGACTTCTGAATTCAAACCCTGTCATTCAAAGTACTTTATTTGTTTTGAAGTAAACTTCAGGTGCCAGTTAATTACAAAAAGTAACAGCTACTAATTCAGTGCCTGATAAATCCCAAACTAGCTCAACAGAAACAAATGGAATAAACTACATGTCTAACTTCTTTGCTAAATTGTTCTTAGTGGTATAATTAAAGAATTGACTGACAATAATTAACAGACAAGTACTTTATTGTAAATATTTTAAATAGACTTAATACTAAAACTTATAGCCTAATTTTATACATTTCTTTAATTCAATAAACAATTATCACTTATATGATGAGCACACACTCTTATTTATAAAAAATATACAATCATAATATAATATAAACACCGTGTATATGGAATGCACACAAACTCGGACTTATAAACTAATCATTTCATGACCTGAAAGCTCTGTAACTATTTGTTACATTTAAAAATGTAAACCTGCACATACTATTCTATAGAGTTCATTTAGTATACTGACTCTGGAGATACTCAAATGTTGCAATAGCTACTTATAGATTAATATAAAAATTTAGAAATGGGCATAAGAAAATATTACCTATAGGATTTTAAATGTTGTGGCTTCTTGCTCTTTGTTGCTGCATGTGTGGTTTACCAACTGGTTGAATTTTAGGCTTCTGATGAGGTGCTGATGATTGCGGTTTCAGGCTACTTCTATTTCAGGCAGTTAGACATTATTGGCAACTTCAGATTATTAGACGAGTATTGCTTATTTCAGGCAGACTGCTGATGTTCAGTTGGACTGAGGCTGAAATCTGGCCACATGCTCTGATGGCTGCTTAGCATGGTATTGTCTTTATTTAAAAATATGTCTAATAGGTGATTGAATCTAGATACGTGAATAACTGAATGACAAAATTTTTTGGCCCTATTTATGTGATGATCTTGTTATCTTTTAATTAATTTTTTAAACCCACTAATTATTTTCATTATTCAAAATCCATCCACTGCTTTTGTTGATTAAATTTTGGATAAGATGCATTTTAATTAGTTGGGCTGTTTATGGATTTTAATTAGTTAATTAGTAGCCATTGCTAATCCCATTGCTATTCAGCTTATCCATTAAGCAATCTTTGAGTTTTAAAATTTAATTACGAGCTTTCCTTTATTTTAATATTTAACTTTCATATTTTATTTTATTTTTAACATGCACACATTTTATTATTTTCTTTATATTTAAAATCAACATTATTTATGCACACATATATTTATTTTAAATAAATGGAGAGATTTTTTGGTTTTTAAGATTTCTTTTTTTTTTTTTAATAGTTTAATTTTTCTAAATTACATTCCTCCTCAGGCTAACTGTATTTTCTTTTAATAAAACTAATTTTCTAAATACCACTTTCTTAATTTATTCTAAATTATATTTTCTTTTTTTTCTTTTATTCAACCTTTATTTCCTTTGATGAAACTTATTTTGTCATTTATTAGTAACTGATCCTGCAATGATTTTATTTTTTAAAATTAATTTTAAAACCTTTGCATTATCATTCTTATTTTAATAATTTTGGACAAAATTATTTACAAATGCAGCACTTGACTAGCAGTACAATATATATATATATATATATATATATATATATATATATATTATATATATATATATTTGTAAACTAGGTACTCTTCACAAATCCCCTATATTTATAATTAAGCTCCACATAAAACAATAATAAAAGCCTTAATTATAAATTGCTTACAAATCCAGTGATGAATATTTCTCAACTATTGACAAAAATAAACATTGTGCATGTGTATTCCTTTAATAATGAAGTGCTTTAAAATACACAATTTAAAATTAATTCTAATCAGTTGGTTTGCTTGTGGACTACTAGCAAAGCACAGTAGCACAATACAGACATTATTTCACATAGCTAAAGCATTATAAATGACCAAGTGCACCCTGAGGGACTAACACCTCAAATCTAACCTATCCTTGCCATGACTTTTAATATAACAATAATCTATATCTTTTATGGTGAAAAATATATTTTAATTCACATGAGGGACAAAAATACTAAATAATTCTTCAGGTCAAAATACTATACTATAAGAATGTAAGAATGGTGATTTCCATGCCTCTCTCTCAGGCATAAAATGTAGGTGTGGACTTTGTCTTACCACCTAATGGAAGAAAGGAAAACATACCAAAAGATAATCATCTCTTGAAATTAAGCTACATTAGTTATATCAAAATATCATTTCAACTCTGTATAGTCTTCTCCATTGAACCTAGCCACATTGGCTACAAAAAATATGTACTTTATACCAGAAATCCTTTCATGGAAAATACATAGTACTATGGGGAGAGCACCTCCATCCCACTAAGCACAATACATATTAAGTTAACAAAATATGCAGATAATAAGCATATACCAATTCTACATAGGCAAGATAGCAAAATATCACTAATAATAATATCAAATCTATACTAAAATGCATACACCAATCAATGTCTGAAATCAATGAGCGAAAAGATGCATCAGTCAAATGACTATAAAAGATATGCAAAAATAGCATAGTAAACTTAATTTTAAGTAAGGTATACTCAAACAGCAATGTTTATCAAATGTATTTTAAAATAAAGTGGACATAATAATAATAATAATAAAGAAAAATTGTTGATAAAACAATTCATAATGAAATAAAAATTCTGTTGAAATCTTGTATGAAAAGTAAGCTATTGCAGCCTATAGATGTAAAAATATGTACTTCTGATAAATTTAAAATATGGTTTTACCTTTAAAGATATACAAAAAATATAAAACACTATACATATAAGATAAACATCTCATAATTGCATAAGATAGCAACCATACATTTTACCTGTATAACTTCATACCAAAGAATAAATTTCATTCAAAATGATAGTAAATACCTGCATATTTACTATAAATCCTTACAAAAGTACATAATAAAGGTAAACACCTTCACATATATCAATATTATAAAAATAAAAAATTTTGGTACTTTCACCCGACATGCTATGTCGCCACTAGGCGATGCTGCGGTACCATCATCAACCGGTCAGAAACCTACAAGTGATAAAAAAATTTTTCAAAAAGTGCATGAAAATTGTCAACTAAAAAAGCCCAAGGCTACTCATATCAAAATGCTATAAATCGGCAAGTAAAAAATAAATTTATATCAAAAAGTGCATGAAAATTGACAAGTAAAAAATAAATAAATGCCTGATGCTGTATATATTCAAGAAATATTGCGAAAGTCCAAATTTAAAAAAAAAACACTCAAAATACTATAAAATTTAAAATTAATATATATATATAGCTGAAAAATTAAAAAAAAAAAAAAAGCTGAAAATACGTTAAACCCCTACCTCCCACAAGCAATAATTATCCACTTAAATTGACAAGTAAAAATGTCTAACACTGTATATATTCAAGAAATATTGCAAAAGTCCAAATTTTTAAAAAAAAAACAATCCTAATGCTATAAAATTTAAAATTAAAAAAAAAAATATATAGCTGAAAATGAAAAGCAATATACAAGAAACCATTAACAATGGTGGAAGGTGGGAAATGCAATGTACAAAAAACCATTAACAATGGTGGAAGGCGGGAAATGCAAAAGCAGAATTTCATCAAATTATTTATTAAGCTTCCAATTTGCATTTATTTGCAATGCATTCAAAAGCAATTATTTGGTCTCTGCTTTAAAATTATGGCATTATCATTTAAATTTAAAAAATAATTATCAACATAAAATATATCCCTACCACACAAAATAACTGAAATTCACAATTTACATCTTAGGTGTAATACTTAAAAAAATAAACGATTATAAACATTATCAAATCATTAAAATTCATCAATATTTAAAAAAAAAGCAATATATAAAATATAATTACCAATGTCTTTCCAGAAATTTCAATGATTGCACTGTTTTCGTTTCAAGAAATTATTTTTCAAGCTGGTCCAGAAAAGCTATGACTTCACATTTTTGAAGATACAAAGATGACGTGTAATAGAAAAAATATTTGCAGCATAACATTTTGAAGATACAAAGCTTTCGTGAAATAGAAAAATTATTTGCAGCATAAAAATCCATTAGCTATCAAATAATAAAACGAATTAAATATCCATTATCTTTTACAACTTTTTTTTTTAATTTTGCTTTCTAAGGTTAAACTTATTAACATTCCCAAATGAATGAAAAATGGCGGTGCTCACTGTAAATCAAATCTATTTTTAAAATTACCATTTAACATAATCGTAAAACTTAGAAACTGATAAATAGCAATAGACAAAAAATAATTACCAATGTCTTTTCAGAAATTTCAATGATTGCACTGTTTTTGTTTCAAGAAATTGTTTTTCAAGCTGGTCCAGAAAAGCTATGACTTCACATTTTGAAGATACAAAGATGACATGTAATAGAAAAAATATTTGCAGCATAACATTTTGAAGATACAAAGCTTTCATGAAATAGAAAAATTATTTGCAGCATAAAAATCCATTAGCTATCAAATAATAAAACGAATTAAATATCCATTATCTTTTACAACTTTTTTTAAAAATTATAACATTTTCCATTTAGCTTAGTAGGCACTTGACTGTTTTCAACATAAAAATCCATTAAAAAGGGTATTATTAAATTTAGAATTCACATTTTTAGAGAACAGAAGATTTAAAAATGGTGGTTATTTGGGTTAGCATATTATAATGTAGAAAGTATAAAATTTAGATCAATGGAATCTTAATAGCTTGCAAAATCGCATCAAGTAGATTTTCATCATGATGCAGTCTTTGCCACATGAATTTGCTTAAGTATGAATCCAAATGATGTCAAGTGGTTCTCCTCTCTCATTTATTGTGCCATTTCAAAAGTCCCCAAAGTCTTTCTACATTCTGAGTATGTGCTCCTGTAGTGGGATCAACAAAATTGTATGAATGGTTTACTTTTAAATGCTGGTAACCTGCAGCAACAATTAGAATATATGCTGGTAACCTGCAGCAACAATTAGAATATATGGAGGATCCTGGTGCTACATGTTCTTTAATGGCATCCAGAAGAACAGACACTGTTCAACCAGGAATAGAAACAATAAAACACTCTTTGGTTTCCCTACATAAACCACCAAATAACCATTGCTGTGGAAGAATTCTACCCTGCTGGTTTTTGCATCTTGTAAATAAAGTTTTGTCTACCTCTACAATTTTCCCTGGGCCTCCAATTTTGCAGGATGGGCAAGATAGCAGACTTTCTTTACAGGCTTCTCTCAAATATTGCTTCCATGCAACGACAGTCTTGTTGTTCAAGTCCATATCCTTTTTTCCAGATTTGATGATCAATTGGTCTCACTCCAATAGTAAATCAGTTGGATGGCTGTAACAAATGACCTTGCAGCAGCCTTCAAACCAGGTTCCTTTCCGAAGTGCTACGGAACATTGACAAGCAGAAATGTGCACTTCCATTGTGCCCTTGGTATAACATAAAGTTTCATTTGATGCCCATTCACACATACTTTTTGAATAGGCAGAACACTTTTATTTTGAAGGAACTCCTCGCTCCATATTCTGTTTTAGGAAGATCCCAAATTTTGATCATTTTGAATAGTAAATACCATAAAAAAAATTATGAAAAAGATGCTACTTCAATTTCAGCGGCTAATATTTCAGTGCGAGGTTTTTGAAGTGTTTCCCAAAAGTTTGTGCATGTTTACCATTGTATTCATCTGCATAAGAAAATAATCCACATTAACTCAGTCAAAAAATAAAAATCCCAACCACTTGTATTTCTAGCAGTACAAAAAAATTAACACGTAATAAAACTAAGCAGGTATTTCAAAAGACTAATTCACTTACATTTTCGATTAAATTTGTCAGCTTTGGAAATTATATTTTTCTGTACAATGTCTATTATGCCATATTTCATTAATGAGTAGAAACTGTGATCCAATATATTACAGTGCCATTATATTTCTTTTTTTAAATTTTTAATTGCCATATGTGTATAGATTTCATTCAGTATTTTCCTAAAAATCTCATATAACATGTGTCTATGATGAAATGTTTAGGCAACTATTTATCAGTTTCTAACTTTTATGGGTATGTTAAATGGTAATTTTAAAAATAGATTTGATTTACAGTGAGCACCGCCATTTTTCATTCATTTGGGAATGTTAATAAGTTTAACCTTAGAAAGCAAAATTTACAAAAAAAGTTGTAAAAGATAATGGATATTTAATTCGTTTTATTATTTGATAGCTAATGAATTTTTATGCTGCAAATAATTTTTCTATTTCACAAAAGCTTTGTATCTTCAAAATGTTATGCTGCAAATATTTTTTCTATTACACGTCATCTTTGTATCTTCAAAAATGTGAAGTCATATCTTTTCTGGACCAGCTTGAAAAATAATTTCTTGAAACTAAAACAGTGCAATCATTGAAATTTCTGGAAAGACATTGGTAAATATATTTTCTATATTGCTTTTTTTTTTTTTTTAAATATTGATGAATTTAAATGATTTGATAATGTTTATAATCATTTATTTTTTTAAGTATTACACCTAAGATGTAAATTGTGAATTTCAGTTATTTTGTGTGGTAGGGGTATATTTTACATTGATAATTATTTTTTATGTACTGCTTGACGAATTTAAATGATAATGCCATACTTTTAAAGCAGAGACCAAATAATTGCTTTTGAATGCATTGCAGATAAATGCAAATTGGAAGCTTAATAAATAATTTGATGAAATTCGGTTTTTGCATTTCCCGCCTTCCACCATTGTTAATGGTTTCTTGTATATTGCTTTTCATTTTCAGCTATATATATATATTAATTTTAAATTTTATAGCATTATGATTGTTTTTTTTTTAAAATTTGGACTTTCACAATATTTCTTGAATATATAGAGCATCAGGCATTTTTACTTGTCAATTTAAGTGGATAATTATTGCTTGTGGGAGGGTGGGGGTTTAACGTATTTTCAGCTTTTTTTTTTTAATTTTTCAGCTATATATATATATATTTATTTTAAATTTTATAGCATTTTGAGTGGGTTTTTTTTAAATTTGGACTTTCGCAATATTTCTTGAATATATACAGCATCAGGCGTTTATTTTTTTTTTACTTTTCAATTTTCATGCACTTTTTGATATAAATTTATTTTTTACTTGCCGATTTATAGCATTTTGATATGTGTAGCCTTGGGATTTTTAGTTGATGATTTTCATGCACTTTTTGATAAAAATTTATTTTTTACTTGCCGATTTATAGCATTTTGATATGTGTAGACTTGGGCTTTTTTAGTTGACGATTTCCAGAAACTTTTGAAAATTTTTCTTATCACTTGCAAGTTTCTGACCGGTTGTTGATGGTACCACAGCGTCACCTGGTGGCGAGATAGCACATCGGGTTAAAGTACCAAAATTTCACCAATAAATTTTTTTAACTTCAGTTCTTTAGCTGAACTATTTCCATGTTGCGATACTCATCAAGGGCAAAAAAGGTCTTCTCCAGCTATTTCTCCAGAAAGTATAAAGCATTTGAAGCAATAAAATGCATTTTTTATTCGATGAAGATTTTTTTTGGCATTAGCAACATTTTAAAAATAAATTATATAGCAGAAATAATTCTAATAATGAAGATTGGATCCAAATGAAGAAACATATAAAATGAGCAGAAGCATAATATAATTGTAAGTACTAGCTAGCTTGAAATATTAACAAAGATTGGCAAGTTATCTGGAAATTATTATAAGAGTACCACAGTTACATTGGAGATAAACGAAGTTAAAAAATATTTCCTTATATTTTTGTAGAAAGTATAATTCTTGACTGTTATTTTCAAGTTATTGAAAAAATAATTTAACATTTTAATTTTGAAAAGTTTCACTATTTTTTTCTCTTCTGAAAAATGTGTATATAATTTTTTTATATAGCACAGACTAGAGATTTTCAATAAATAATAAAATTATTTTAATAGTTCTTTTCATAGAGATAATAATTTCAGTGATTTATCTATTAAGATTGCATAACAAATGTCCACATCTTTGAATAGGCAACCCATCTAATATTTTTTTCTTTATTATCAGCTTCTTAGGAATCTTTAGCTTATGATTCAGCTGTAGGCATATATCAAGTTTTTCTCTCCAAATGAAGAGGACGAATATAAATTAGCAAATTTATCTGTTTATTTGAAATATAACTATTCCTCCTGAGCAGATTGTATAGTCATAAATTCAATTAAGTGACCTATTCAGGATATAATGGTCCCATAATTAGCATATACAGACAATATAATATAATAGAAGTACATTAAAATGATTTAATAAAATTTTTAGAGTTCTCGTATTTTGGTCATTTATTTCATGTTGAAGTTTTTTAATTCTTCTCTGATACATGATGAATAATGTCAAATAGAAATAAATAAGTAAATAGTCTCTTTTAATTTTAAATATACTTATTCTTTCTTGTTCAATTAAATAAATAGCTTTAAAAGTCCATTTAACTTTAAATTCCCTAAGCACATTTAATTATAACAATAAAAAGTTTTAAATTGAATTAAGCACAAAAGAAAGTCACCTTAAAACTTTTTACCTAGCCATTCGTGGTAGACTGTAGAGATATGGAAGTGCTAATTTTACATTGTTTTTCTAAAAAAAATATAATGGTTATAAAAATTTAATACTATTAAAGATATAGATGGTTCGATGAACAGAGAATGAATCCACACAAAAATAGTAAACTGACCTATTATACCCATAGTGACAAGTTTCAAAGTTAATTACTTCCACTTAATTATCAGTGACCTCTAAATTGAAATATGTGATTTACAATGTGGAACTAATTACCAAAATTATATAACATTACAATCACGTGACTACCAAAGTCATAAACAAAAAAATAAGTGAAGCATTTATTAAAGATTTAACAAGTTAAACATAACAAATTTAAACCAAATAATAATTATTTGTAATTAGTATTTAAGATAAAACTATTACCTTTTTTTATATTTAAACCTATCAGAAGTATTAAAATATCATTTATCCCTTAACTGACTGAAATTTATGTTAATAATTATTTTTAAACACTGATATTTAAAAGTATTTATTCAAACATTTAAAAATAAAAAAATAAATTAAAGAACTTGCATGCACACCAATTTCTCATGCATACACACATAGATAAAGGAAAGTTCTATCATATTTAAAGTAATTCTATTTAATGCTAACTAAATTATTAAATATTACTAACTTTTGTTTACAAAAATAAATTACATTTTTTTATATTGACTACACAGAACTATTTTAAGAAAGTTATCATTTACAAGAAGCTAGTTGAATAACTAACTTTAAATACTTATAAGGACAATATTAAATTTTATCAGATTTTATTACTTATAGACTATACAACTTAATATCTTATTTTTTATTACTGTTTCAAACATCTTTATCTTGCATTAGTTTTACTATTATAATAATATTGATCAAACTAACAATCTATAGCTAGGCAAAGTGGATAGCAGTATTTATCAGTTAAATATTATTACTTTTATTTTATTTTTAGAGAAAAATAGCGCAATTTCTGTATGTAGAATTCTTAATAGAGGCCATGTGCCAAAAGCATAGTATCACAATATATATAACAATTTAATGAAAGTAAAATATATTTTTGTAGTCTCATAAATGGAAAAGTTTCAGATCTTTTGGAGAAGTTTTAAATATCATAATGATATGTTAGCTAATGAAATATATGGAAATACAAAGTTGTGTTTTCTGATTTTAAAGTTGCTTCTATTATTTCATGTTTTCCTGAAGATTTGTGATGATAGTGTTTTAATTGTATTTATATATTGGACTATTTCTATCATCTGATTATTGAATGCCTTCATAGGTTGAGTATGCTCTCCCTCACAGACACCAACAAACAAGACATCTTGGATCTCAAAATCCAAAATCCATTACCACAACACTCAAAAGATACTTGCACAATATATAGGCACAAAAAGATCCAAGATTTTTCTATCAAACAAGCACAATTGGACTCACAGCTATATCAGATGGGCACTGGGAGCAATGAGGTGGCCTACACCACTGATGATCTCAGTAGACCAAAACTGTTACAGTGGTCCAGTGATGCTCTCCAAAATCCATAATCACTTCAATCAAAAATTACAAAATCATAACTTTAAAACAGGTAACATTTGGAAAGACACAGGCAACTTTTCCAACCACAACATTACAGAAAATCAAATACTCCAAAAGCTACTTGCATACCCGGAAAGCACACATCCCGGACTCCATGGAATACCCAGATTTGTACTTCTTCATCTCAGCCACTTCATCATACCAATACTGAAAATGATGATTGACGTGCTTGCTGGTGACTTCCAAAATATTCCAGATTTGTATCCAGTGGCATTGGTTCCCTTTTTGAAAAAACAAGCAAACCCATCCTGTCTTACTAATCTACGTCCCATTTCAATGATTCCTCTGCTTATAAAAACAATCGAATCCTTAGTCAAGGATCAAATACAAGACCAGCTTTACACACACATATCAACATATCAATATGCATGCAAAGGCTCATCAACCATCGAAGCCGTGCAATGCTTCCTCCTGATAATTGAACATGTTAGGCAAAGCAGAAAGTCAAGGCCACTAGCTATCCAATTAGACTTCTCCTCAGCATTCGACACAGTAATCCCTTCAATCCTCTTTCAAACACTGCAAGAGTACCAAGTGCCTCAAGTGTATATCAGAATAATTGCCAACTTGTTTTTAAATAGATCGATATTTACTTCTCTGGATGGAAAGTTGTCTACTGGGTTCAGACCACATCTCTCAATCCCCCAGGGCTCGCCTCTGGCTACGCTCTGTTTCATAACATATATAAATCCAATGCTAAAGAATATTGAACACAACATGCATGGCATATATGTGCCAGCATTAAAACAACAAATTAATCACATCTCATACGTTGATGATGTCACTATCTTTCTTTCTGATAAATCACATCTGCAAACACTACTGAAAATCATCAATAAACATACAAAAAAATTAAACCTTCAAATCAACAACAGTAAATCATCAATATGGAAAATTAAATCTGAAACTATTCTATCAATATTCACATCAAAACCTCAACACTTCTTAGGCTTTCCTATAGCCAAAACTAAATTTGCCATAACCAAAGAAATCCAAAACACAATCCTTGAAAAACCAAGAAAATAGTGAAATCACTTTCTGGGATCTCGCTATCGCTTCCAGGCAAAGCTACATTGCTCAATATGCTAGTGTTCTCCAGACTAAACTATTATCTACCAATTATTAAACCCACAAAAACCTTTGAAAAGGCAGTCAACTCACTATGTTCTAAATTACTATGGAAAGGAAAGGTTGTTGCCACAAGCATTGCAAAAACACAAATGCCCAAAAAACTTAACGGTCTTGGCCTTCACTCAGTTTCCACAATATACTTGCAAAAATCATTAGCAGCACTGTGTGCCTTCTCACTGAAATCTGTCCACCTGAATATAACACTAACTATTCCCCCCACGGACACGCCACCACCTAAATGCAGCATATGGATGACACAAATTTGGAATCATGTCAATAATTGCATTAGCCTAGCACAAAACACACTTGATAACAAAAAGACATATTGGGATGTGTACAAACTCAAGATCAACACTCCTACTGCACTCCCAAGTTCTCTTGGCTTAAACAACAGAATAATGATTAAGAAAGCAAAATATTGGTCCTGAGAACCAAAATATATAGACTTTATTATAAAACTAAATCTGTGCTCATTACCCACCAGTCACTTTCTAGTGTGGAAAAGGGGATTTACCAAAATTAACTCACTATGTCACTTATGTGCTATGGAGGATGAAACGATTCAACACATCTTTCATAACTGTCCAATACTCAGCTCACTAAAAACATTTATTAATAATAAAGCCAAAAAACAAAATGCAGACTTGTTTTCAATTCAACATTCAATCAAAAACGGAAATTTCTCAAACATCAGACGCGCAATCTTTCTCTCCTTTGCAATCTGGCTAACCAGATGCAAACATGTAATTGGTGATATGACAACCAACATCCTGGATACCTTTTAAGAGCATCAGCATTAGAGACAGAATGTTAGCTCCAGACTGGCTGCATAAAGTCATCCTAATAGAAGAAGAATCATAGAACCTACTCCATCATCTCAAGCCTCCACTCTACAGCAATACAGAGTAAAGTTATTCAAGATGTGTTAAAACTGTAGTTCATGTATAAACAAAGTTAATAAATTTCTTTTTAAAAAAAAAAAAACTCAAGAATCTAAGGATCCAGATTCAAGTGCCATTCTAGTGTTATCACTGGTCAGGCCAATAACACCTGAAGAAGAGGGGAGAATAATATCTTTTGAAATGTTGTGCACATACTGACCTGTTTGAAGTATTTAAATAAAATTATTTTTTTCTAAAGACATTCAATACTCATATTAGATGATGTAAATAAGCCAATATATAAATAACTTTTATTTCAATTTCTTAAAAATATAGAGAATTAACCACTGCAGCAAATTTTTTTTAATGTTTTTGTTTAATAAGTTGCTATAAATTATAAATGAATGTCTAACAAAGTCTCAGTAACTATTTTAGATATATAAGTGTCACTATAAATGTGTTTTTGTTTCAAAACAAATGTAATTAAAGTGTCTAGAGATAATGTAATATATATTGTTTTTATTCATTTGAGAAAGGCATTTGATTGAAATGAATAGTTTTATAGCAATGATTGAAATTATTTGATTGTCAACCCAAGATTATTTGTATTATGTAGTTTCTACATAATGGAATGAAAGAAAGTATTATAATTTAATAAAAAATTGAAGACATTTGAAATGGAAAAAAATGGTGTAAAACAATAAAATATAAAACTCCAATATTGCTTTCTACTTTGATGACAAAGATCTTTACAAAAGTTTGAAGGTGGGTTCGTGAAACAGATAAAGATGTGATATTATTTGACGGTAATCAATTAAAAATAAAACTAAGAATTGCATCTTCATAACTTTTATATGTGTGAATTGTGGATGATTGTGCTATTCATGTCAATTCTAAAGATGATCTATAAATTGTTCTTAATGTTTTGAATTCAATCTATAAAGACTGAATTAGTAATAATATTCAAAAACACAAATTCTTTATTAAGCAGTAAAGGAAAAATATCTTAGCAATTTACACGAGTCAATTTAAATATCTCGGTAGTTTTTTAGATATCATTGTGAACTTGTATATTAAAGTACAACTTCTACTAAATTAGTTGTATATAGAGATGTTATTTTCTCCAGTATGTTGCATGGAAGTGAGACCTGTATACCTTAGCAATGTGATATGAAGGCATTAAAAAATTTCATTTACTGATGCTCCAAAAGATTTCTAAATCTGCTATGGCAAGATCATGAGGCCAATAAATGTGTTCTTCATTTATTTAGATGACATAATATAGAATTTTCTATTATAAAGTCATATATTTTATTAGATGTAGATTGTGAAGCAAATGAATGATTACAAAATATTTATACATGATTGTCTTAAAAGATGCAAACATCAACACACTTTTAAAAATCAGGAATAATTTCTTTCATTATGTAAATATGACTAAGGAGAAAATACAATGGAAAGCTGTAATTAGATAATGTATTGAAATCTTTCAAAGCATAATGTTCTCAACATAAAAAGATATACATCACAAGGTATCAAATAAGTATACTAAAGAATTACACATAATGTGTGGATATATTCATGGTAAATTGATTAGTTTGCCTGATCATTGCAAAGAAGAAATTTAAAAATATCTATGCTCTACTAAAAAGAATGACAACCCTTACAAGTACATATCTTACCATTTACAACATTCTTAAACACTTTATCAATACTCTTTATTTATATCAAAACAAACAGTTTCAACTGTCCTGCAGTCATCATCAGAGCTACAATATTCAAATATATAATTATATAATTAATACACTTATACACATATTTGTATACATAATTAAACATACAAATACAAGTATTAATGATATATTTAAGAAATCAAACCTATTTTTGCATGCATGTTAAATTTTTCACATTCATTAAACAAAAAATGAAACTCAGAAATTAAATACATGGAGAAATCTGGGGAGATAATAAAAATATTTGACATTAAATTGATGTCAGTTTTATAAACCTATGAAAGAAAATGCCATTTTAATAGTGATTAACTAACTGGAATCTCATTGTCCAAAACTGTTGAAATGTGTAATGTTTCATCATAAATAATTTCATAGATGATGACTGCATTTTTATAATTGTGAAAATGAAATTTATTAGATCAAATGACATCAGAAGTTTGATTTTTTTCTGTGAAAATTTAACATACTACTGTATTAAACCACTAAACATCACATGATACCCATTCTTTATGCTTACACAAGCTGTTTACACAGCGGGTAAACTTTCTGTATAGTAGTGCCACTCAGTGCAAGCCAGGGTAATTCGTTGATTACTCTGGCTTGCATTCAATGGTGCTACTGTACGGGGACTTTAGTCTCTGTGTAAGATATTAATGTATACAAAATATTTCATATTAAAAAAAAACAATAAATAAATTTCTAAAAATAATGCAATAGATAATAACTTAATTATATTTTGACAAATTAGATAGTTATTTTAATAAAGTTAACTATAAATTCAGTTTTTATTTACAAGAAAATAAATCTTATTTTTATTGCTTCGTAACACTAAACTTGAATAAATACACTTTATAATTTATTTAAAGCAATTATTATTTCTTCAGTGAACTTAAGATAAAAATATGCATCTATATCTTACTTATAAACACATTCACATATTTCTTTTTCTGAGCACTTCCTCCCTAATGCTAAAAAATTAAACAATTCAATCTATAGTGTTGATTTCTTTTGATTGATAAGTGGATAATGTAAATATGTTTACATAAAAAGTAATTTAGTAGACATTAAGGTTAATAAATTGGCCTTTTTTACAAATTAATTATATTTGTATTTGTTTATTTTAACTTTTTTCATCTATTTACAATTCCATCTACAAGAACTATATACATATATATTAAGCAGTTGTATTGAAAAGTAATTGTGTGTTTTTTCTTTTATTGTTATTTTTTTATATTATCTTGAGTTAGTTCATATATTTATTATTTTCATAATATATATTGAAACATTTTTGCTCATATATCTCATTGTTAATGATTGGAGGTTTTTTTTTTTTTACTTATTATTTTAAATTGCATTTATTTAAGTCACTACTACTAGCTCATTCTCTTTTTTTGAAAATAAATTTGACATGTACAATAATTCGTTGCCCTAAACACTTTAGTATAGTAGTGGAGTGAGGGACACAAGAGCTCAAAGTTGCTGATGCAAAACCAGGACATATATATATATAATAACTTATTTATATTTGTAACATTTGTCTTCCAACTACAGAAGCTACATTGCAAGCAATAAACAGAATCAATAAAACCTACAATTAAATTCGTAACAATATTTTCTAATTTACTAACTTTTGGGAATAAAAAAAAAGATGTCACTAGTGTTCATTGATGTCAACCAAAGGAAATTTACTGTTTACTGAATTAGTTTTTATTTATATCTTAGTGTCTATTTTTAATGATCATGTTTTTATTTTTATATTTTATTCAATTTTTTTTATCTTCTAAACAAACTAATTTTAAGATTACTGTAAGTTTTAGACTGAGTTTTTCTCTAATTACTATAATAAAGTCAGATATTTAAAATCATATCCTTTTTATATATATCTTTGTTTAATTAAATAAAAATTACGCAACAGTAGAATAAAGAAGTTATATTTTTTAAATATTATTATTAAAGTTGTATTTTATATTTTATGTCAACCAAAAAAAAATTCCAAATCAGAGGGAAAATAATTCTGATAACTTTTTAATAAAATTTCTGCTTTGATACGTCTGGCAAGGTTAAATAATATCTAGCTTACTTCTGGCTAAATAATAATTGGTTTTTTAGTTTTACGATAAATATTTTACTAATTTATTAATATATACATTATTATTAAACATATTTCTAATGCTATGAATTTGTACAAATTATAATATATATTCCAAACTTATGACATTAAATAGCTGTAATAAATTTAATATTTAATTGTCTCTTCCCACTGAATAATGAAGAAATAATCTTTCAAATCTTAATGCCTAAATATTTGATATGATCCCGATTTAGCAGTTAATATTGGCAAAATTGTTTCCTTATTCTCTTAAAGAAAAAGTTCATTATTTATTGTATGATTTGGACCAAATGGTGAGTGCTGGTTCAACATGATATACGTAAATATGGAGATCATTTATTCTTTTCGCGTGTATGTGGTCATGTATATCGGTGAAATAAGATGGAGTGGTTGACTAAAGGGAGCTTAAAAGTCTGGATTCAAATCCCCTCTAATTATATATATATATATATATGCATTTATATATATATATGCATTTCTATTAAAAGTTTTACAACCTGCCTTCACTTTGCAACCAATTTTATTCCTTTTTATATGACTTTTTTTAAATATATATATCAATAGAAACTTATATTCATAATTTAAATCACTAATTACTAGTTTATTTCTTTGACATTGCTTTTTTTATTCAAACTATTATAAATTAACTCAAAGTTACATTTCTCTTTATTTGTAATTTCTCTACTTTTCTACTTCCTACAATCTTTCTCAGATATATTTATATCTCAATTTACTCATATTTTTGATTATTGTAAAAGTTATGTTTTTTTTTCTTTTTTTTTTCTAAGTCTTTATTTATCATCTCATTACTAACCTGAGGCTTTTTTCTTACTTATTTCGTTTATAATTGTTTACCTTTGCCGCTCCTTCATTTAAATTTATCTAGAATGATTCTATTCTTTATTAAAATATATAAATTTCTGCAATGCTATTGTTCATTATTACACATATCCCATAAAGCATAATATTATCTATGCCATGGGGTATTTTAATGTTTTTTTTTTCCCATGTGTCATAGCATCGGCCAGGATGCGAACCCACAACCGGCTGCAAGCAACTACTTGCTTGCATGGCGGCTGCGATACCTCTCGGCTAACAACGCAAGACGGGTATTTTAATGTTGATAAAAGTTGTTCTCACTTTAGAAAAATGAATGTTTTGTTCTATTCGAAATAGATGAATGCATATTTGCAAAGCAGAGCAGTATATTGACATGATAAAGTTGAAGTCTGCTGGTTAAACATTTTCTATTTTTTAATTGCTAATTAATAAAAATATAAATTCCTGACTGCATGTGAATTTCTATTCTATGAAGTATCACAATGTTAATAAGATATTCTGGTGTTATATTCGAACCTGGGTGAGATTTGTAAGGGTAAAGTATTAAAGAGTTTAACACAAAAAATTATATTTCATTGCTAAATCTAAAAATTAAATGTGACATATTTATAATATATTCAAATATGGAACTATCAATTCTGTTATATAGATGAAGGGCCTCATTCTCAAGAATAAGACCTCAAACAGATTTTTACTTTTATTATTGTTTATGTGGTGGTTAAAAAAATCTTCATTTTTAAAACATTTATATAATAGTTTACATCCTATATTCTATAAAATCACATATTATGAAGATTTTAAATATTTACAATGTTACTAAAATGAATACTTGTGATCCTGCTTTCAAAGAATTACATTACTCTAATTTTAATGAGACTTGATTACATCTATAATAAATAACATTTTCATTTTACAGTTAGCATTGTCTACACTTGTCTTCCACGTAAAATTTGGAATTTCAAGCAAAATTCATTTTATTTGATTGACAGTTATTATATGAGTTTCTGAAAAAAAATCTAGTGGATGGAGAAATCTTCTCTTTTGACACATTGACATAATATTGTATGCCATACATTTTTTAATATTGGGTATATATGTTGAGGTTGTTGATTAATATTGATATTGTTTAAGTGCTGACTGCTTTTATGTATTTACATTTGTAAATTTATCTAGCCTTGAACATTTAAAATTTTATTATCTAAGTAATGCAGGGCTTCAGTGAAATTTGAAAGATATAAATGACTATTTGTTAATCAGTTTTTAGAACAGATTATATTTGCCTGTTTAATGAAGTTTATTTAAACTTTTTTTGAATTAATAGTCAAGTTGCAATCTTTAGTGTCTATATAAACTTACTGACCATAGATAAAAGTGGATATCCACCTTTATTGTAAAAAAGAGGTTGCCTTGACTACAGATTCAGATTGTTGATAGGTATTGTTTAAGTGTTAACTGCATCATTTACTCATTAATAATTATATAAAGTTTGAGATAGCACCAGATATATTATAAATGCAATTATTCCTAATAAGGCACTCAATATAATTTTTAAGCTAAAACATTTAGTTCATATTGATGAAAAGAATGTGTCAAGCATTGTTAGCTGAGAGGTCAGCACAGCCACTTTACAAGCAAGCAGGTTGCAGATGGTTATTGCGGGTTCGCCTCCCGGCCGATGCTATGACATATGAAAAAAATATATATATTTCTGCACAATTTGAAATAAATACTATTATAATAAAATTCTTTTATAAAGAACAATTGTTGTGAGATGATGTTTAACATTTTTTATAATACATATGTTAACATTTATAATATATATGTTAACATATAAAATTAATTACTACTGTCCCAATATATATTGAAATCGAAAGTCAGTTTTTTGAACCAATTAACTGTAAAGAATGGAGATCCTATATTTAAAAAATATTCCTAATTTCAAGACTTTTTTCTTTTTTGAATGAAATTTGTTCTTAATTTTAAAAAAAATATGGATAAGTTCATCGTATTTTTTTCCCTCATGTGTCATAGCATTAGCCGGGAAGCGAACCCGCCCGAGACAACTACTTGTAAAGTCACCGTCGCTGACCTCTCGACCACCAATGCCTGACAAGTTCATCGTATTTTTAAGTAATTAACATAAAACTTCCAGAATATTTTAGAATAATTTAAATGTTTTTTTCCCTTTTTTTATTGTTTAAAAAGTATTTTAAATGAAGTTTTAAAATGAAATAAAAACAATTTACATTTGAAACTTTTTGAGAAAATAATGCCATAAAATGAAGTTTGACATGATTTGATAAATAGTCAAGTAATGATCCAAATTCTTCAGAGGGGGGGGGAATCAGTATTTCCAAATTAAAATTCAGTAAATTTTAATATTACACCCATTTATTTTTTAAAAAAAACAACTGTCAAACCGTCAATCAAAAACAAGAATTATTCACTACCATGCATAAATCTTGCAGCTATAACATGCCAAAAAAATAGAGTCAATTGATAAAAGTTAGATTAAACCATTTTTTTTTTTTTTTAAACAAAATACTTAACAGCACATGATCACCACTGTATGGAGAGTTTGAAACTCTTACTAATACTTAACAGATATGTTAAAATGTGTCACAGAAGTCTGTGAATATCAAGAATCTTTTTTAATAATGACTACTTTATTCCTTGATCAAAATTAAGAGTTTGGAAAGATAAAAGTACTAAGATAAAATTAATTATGAGAATATATGTTGATTTTTTTTGTGAAAAGTTTTTAAAAGAAATAAAAATTCAATGCAATCTACACAATACTGTAATAACATTCTCAATTTAAAAAATAATAGTTTTCATATAATAAATATACAATTATGAGGTATTTGAAAATAATATTACACTCAGAGATAATAAATATCTATAATAATTTGTATCTAAATAATTAATTATTTTTATGGATTAAAAAAAGATTGTCAAGTATTACTGAAATATGTTTTTTTCCCCATATGTCATAGCATTTGCCGGGAGGCGAACCCGTAACAACCGTCTGCAACCAACCGCTTGCTAGCAAGGCCGCTGAGCTGACCTCTCGGCTAGCAACGCTTGACTGAAATATGTTTTTTTAAAAGAAAACATGGAATATAAAAGTTATGTTTGATGAGTTTTGACAAATTAAACTCAATAAGAATATTATGTATTCTATTTATTTCTTATTGTTTAAAGCAACTATATTTTTGATTATGATAGGGGGGTGGGGGGTGGATTGCAAAAATAACTGGAATTTTATAATAGAAAATTGTTTATTTATTTTTAAGTATTATAAATTTAATCATTTTCAAATTACTATCTATTTGATACAATACACCAGTTTAAATATGTTTTTCATTTTTCAAAGTAGTTAATGGTTTTTTTCAAAGTAGTCCGAAAAAAAACCTTCAAAGTGATGTTTTTTAATGCCTCTATCATTTTCCCCACTACTTCTAAGTCTGGAAAAAAAATCGAGACATTTTTTCATTTGAAAGATTAAAAAAAATTTCTTGATGTGAAATCGAAAAAATATGGCTGATAAATAAACTGGATCATGCTGAATTTCATTAAAAAGTGGTTCACATTCAAGACTTTGAGAGATGACACTTTGTTGGGGTGAGATGTTTACATTTTACTGAATTACATAAATGTGTTGAAACTTGTAGATAAAATATCTGATTATTACAAATTAAATCTGAGGGGGGGGAATGCCATTTGCATAAAGAAAATCAGCATTGTTTTGAGATTGGACTTCACTTGCCAAGCTTTTTAGGGACATGGAACATTTAACATTTCAGTTAAAGCATGCATTAACTTGTGTTTTTACAACATCAGCTTTACTTATAATTTGTTTAAAGCATTGCAACCATTTTCCTTGATGTTTTCTGTAAATGAAAACAGAATTTCACACTGTTCAATCTTTTCAGCCACTATAAAAATGAGCTATGTGACTCCACAAATTTGCAGAGATGTCATTTGGCAGATTGATGCAGAAGGGTTTATGTAAGAAGTATGTAACAGCAGAAACATATACTACAACAGGAATGCAAACCAGGGAATGATTCTGGTTATTTTTGGGTCACCCCTTGTAGTTGTTTTTGCAAATAATTCTTCAGTTCTAGAAAAATATTGCAAGAGTTACCAGATGAAAGCAAAAAAGTAAAACTAAAAATCCAACTCTAGTACACTAAAATAATGTTTGATGTTTTTTTTACAAAAGGAAAATATAAAGATCAATAGTAATTAATTGGAAGACATAAACAATTACTAATATATTTCTTAGATTACTAAAACTGGAGATATAATGGAAAAAACTAATCATATAATTATATTTGGATGCAGTGTTTCAGTAAAATTATTTAATAGTCAAAAGAAAATATGCCTATCTATTTGAAAAGGAGGTATTTAGTAGATGTGATTTATGAGTTTAGATTTTGATCTGAGGCTTGGATGGTTAACAGAAGAACAATACAAAGACTTCATATCACATAACAAGTATAGAAAAATGTACATTGAGAGTTACAAGGCAGAATCAAAAATAAAATACATAAATAAAAAAACAAATAGTTATTATTGACACTACTGAGAGATTTAAAAAATTGAAGTGGAAATTGGACTGGATATATTTCTAGAAATGGTTATGATAGAAAGACCAGTTAAAGTCTTAAACTGGATCCCAAAAGATTTTAATAAACATAGAAAAAAATCACTTGTGAGATGGATGAGATAAAAGGGTTTGTTGCAAGGTATAGAAGAAAATATATGAGATATATGAACTGGATTAAACATGAAGAGACTTTCATTCTGCAATGAAATTATTTATTTCTAGTAAAAAAAATTCAGAATATTTAAGAATTTTACTAAGTTAAGCTAAAAGTTTTTAACATTGATTTTTTTGTCTAATTAGTGATAATACAATATTTGACCCAAAAAAAACTATATTAAATCAAAAAAAAAGAGAAAAGAATAACAAACTGAAATAACACGTAATAGAAAATAGTGGTGGAGTGCAGTGAATCTTTATATATTTAAGTGATTCTATTAAAAATAAAAACCAACAGCATATACTATTTAAAATTGGAATATTTTTCGAATGTAATGCTATCAGAGGGACAATCATTTGAAATTTGGCATTCTCTTATCAAAAATGTTTTGAAAGATTATGATGAAATATATATGTTAGAATAAGAACTATTCAATATGTGGGGAGAGGGGGTCAAAAGTTAGCAGACTATCCTAAGAAAGGAGTTATGGCTGTTAAACAAAATAGAAACTTATTTTCAAAAAGATAAATCATACGAAGAAATATTTAAACGTTTAAAGCACAGTCAATATTTCTAAACTTTTCACAATTTATTTATATATATATAACAAAATATTTAACTTATTTTTTTAACTAGAAAAAGTTTGTTTTGCATTCAATATTTAATTTTTTTTTTCTTATCAAGAATCACTTATTGTTTCACAAGATATTACAACAAAAATACATTTATTACTATCATCCTAATTTATAATTATCCTATATACGGACGATTAATTTTATAATGTTATTGGTTCTTTCATGTGACACTAATTAAAATGCGAAGCCATTCAAAGTAAAATAAAAACCTTTAAAATTTTAAAGTCAAAATTATTACTTTAACTTCTCCAATCTTTTATGTCTAGGTACAATTTTTTAATGCAATCTCACGAGAATTTCTTTTTATAGTAAATTGTCCAAGTTAAACCTAATTCTTATGTCTTCCTCATTGTTCCATCTTATTAAGTTATCTACATTAAAATGAATCACTCAAGCTTTAAAATTTGATGGACAAGTGCTTAATGAATTAATTCATTTTTTAATGTAAAATGAGAGAAAAAACAAGAAGAAATTTCTTATAGCCGTAAATCTATTTATTTCGTAACCTTTTATAACTTTAGTATATACATCATTTGTGCATAAAGGTATACTCTACAATATTTTACGATTTACCATTTTATTTTTAAAGAAAGTATTCAAATTATTTTTAACAAAGAATAAGAAAAATTAAAATAGCATGCAGTTTATTGTGACAAGTTTGTTAAATCTGACAGCTTTGCGTGTTTTGGATGTGTGATAAATTTTTAGATCTTATTCAGATGTAGATTTTATTATTATTTTAATCTGGAATAATCTCTTTAAAGACATAGAATAAAAACTTTTATATTAAACAATAATTCTATGATAGTATATTTCTTTAAATTTTTATTTGTTGAAAAATATTTTCTAAGCAAGATTTCGATTTTTTTTTTTTTTTTAGTAAATTGATCACGTGAGATTGCTGTTGTATTTTGACAGATTTTGAAAGTTCTTTATAAGATTATATAAAATTTGTAATTATTAAAATATGTCACATTAAATCAGCATTTATAGTAGATCATTTGTAGAGATGTTATGGGATTAAAATTCCAACTAAGATCAAAGTTTTCTTTTCCCAATTCTTAATATTACCTATTAACAGTTCTAATGTATTTTTTAAATTTTGAATAAATTCTTACGGGAGATAACAACTCGGTCAGTAAACAGAATTCTTTCTAGCTATATCAATCACATTTCTTTAAAGCATCTATTGTTTGGACAATTGTAGACTAAGAAAAGTTTGGTCAATAAAGAACATTAAAATAGTCTCAACACTAATAAAAGACAAATGATGAGTTCTAAATAACCTATATGACACTCCTCTCACCAATGATCAACGTAGTATGTTATAATTATATTGTTTGTTTTTACAGTCAACCCATTAACACTTATCTGACTATCAGATTAACTTAGAACCCTTTATTCTTAAGTTAATAATAGCCGAATACCCAGTTGCTTACGAATAACTAGATGGTTAGCTGAATGATTGCAAACTGATTACAGTGGAACAAAATTCCAAGCTTACTTATGATCTAAAAAAGATTAAAAGTTTATCATGCTAGAAATTGCACCAGATTAAAGGCATGGCTGGGAATACCTTAACCATTCCACCATTTGATCTATTTCTATAAGTATAAATACTGGAGATATAAATTTGCAACCTCAATTTTGGGGCTTCTCAAGCTTTGTTGATATTAATTTTTTTTTTTATTAACATAGGGAAGAATTGCTATACAGTTGAGAGAAGGGGAAGTTTATACTTCACTTTTTGGGGGAAAAGTAAGAATATGACTTGCTTGGTTGTCCTATTATTACAATTAAAAATAAAAGTGTATCTTTTATTTTTGAAAAGATTTTTATTTAATCTATTAAAATATTTATAACTATCAACTACTAATAATTTTCTGAAGTTATTAACATGGTTGAATGATAAATGAATAAACTTAAGTATAAAATTATTTAAATACATATTGTCAATAGTTTGTCTCTCATATCAAACTCCCTCATATTGCAATTATTCATAAATGCAAAAATTCAGACCATCCTCTCTCACTATGCATATATTTAGAAACAACTTTTGTTTATTAGGTGACATAGAGGTTTAAATACCTGGATTTCCAAGATCATGTTAAAAGTTTGATATTTTTCTATTAGTCCTATGATAGGGGGCTGGTTTCTCTTCTCCTTTACTTATGGAAGGTGAATAATCATGTACTATGTGGATATTTTTTTAAAAAAATATTTTTTCTATTGACTGGTCGTTTTTTTGCTTGATCTTTAATTTAATTTTTCCAACATTTTTATTCTTATCATTATATTTATATCCATATTCCAATGTTTTTAAATATTTTTTCCATCCACTTCAAACTTATGACCATTAATCTGCAACTAATGGCATCATTCTTTAGATTATATCTAAATGAACTGTTCTTTGCAATTTTTCACAGTGATCAATGTGAATTGTTTTTTTAATGATTAAAAGACCAAATAAACCATAACAGTTTTAAATTATTTTCTCCTTTCTCCATCCATTTTTGCATTAATCTCACAATTTTGTAATGGTGATAATGTGCTCAGAATTTCATAAAATGCTTCTAATTACAATATCTGTTTTTAATTTAGTAAAACAATGAATTTATACTATTTCTTTTATACTATTTTTACTAAACAAATCGAATGTAAATTGTCATTGTAGTATCTTTATCATTATAATTATTACTGCCTTTTTTAAACGTAATCATCATGTTTATTTATCATTCTAATTTCTATTTAACATACAGGCTATATATACCTGTAAAAACCATGTAATATATAGGATATTTTGAGTTCAGACTATCGCATGACCCTCAACTCTCCACACTATCTCATACCACATATGTGTCTAAAAGATAATTAATCACTAATATATGTATTT
This sequence comes from Epiperipatus broadwayi, assembly GCA_028023455.1. Classification (NCBI taxonomy): domain Eukaryota; kingdom Metazoa; phylum Onychophora; class Udeonychophora; order Euonychophora; family Peripatidae; genus Epiperipatus; species Epiperipatus broadwayi. The sequence continues at coordinate 1,482,040 of JAQFVV010012577.1, read as the reverse complement.
TGTGCTAAACCAGAACTCATCAGTTGGTCCAGATTATCATCTCTACACATACTTTAATGGACAGGCTTCAATTCACTCCATCCTCCAACTCTTCAGGCATTCATCCTATTGAAAATCTGATAACCTATGGTCAACCTGGATATGATGAGAATGTTGGCATCTGTGTGGGCTTTGAGTGTTCCATCATCAGATTTTCAATATGAGGATCAAAGTGACATGGTCAACCTAGGTGTGATGAGAATGTTGGCATCTGTGTGGGCTTTGAGTGTTCTATCAGATTTTCAATAGGATGGACTGCTGAAGAGTTGGAGAGTGGAGTGGATTGAAACCTGTCCATTAAAGTGTGAACATTGACTATCTTAATATAAATCTGAGCACTTATTGTATATATTTCTAGAGATGATAATTTGGACCAAGTGACGATTGCTGGTTTAGCATGAAATAGATATATTGGTGATTATTTATCTTTTAGACATATATGTGGTCAAGTGTATCAATGGTATAAGATAGTGTGGAGAGTTGAGGGTCATGTGAAAGTCTAAGCTCAAAATACTCTATATATTACATTCTAATTTCTATTATTTTATCTTTGTCAGTTTAAACAATATAATAAAAATATAACAGTAGCAAATTTTCTATGTAGTAACACCACTCAGTGGAAGCGATAGTAATCATTAGGTGGCACTATTGTATGAAGAGTTTTCTACTGTTTTAACAGCTTGGGTAAGCATAGGAAATGGTATTCATGTGATGTATTAGTGTTTTAGTAATAGAAATATCATTACTATAATTGTTATTGAAATTTTTATTATTACCATAATTAATCAAAATACTAATTATTAGTCATTACAACTATTATTACTATTAATACTGGCATATCCTGCATTATATAGGTTTTGAACTATACAGAAGAGCTTCATTTTGCAATGAAAGCATATCCAATTGCTTTAATGTATGTCCTGGGTTTAAATTCATATCAAACAAATTTTGAAAAAAATTTCAGATTTTAATCAGAATGGGATTTTTTTTTAAATCAATAATTCATAGCCAATATACTTTGTCATCAAATATTGGTCAGTAAACGAGTTTCTAATTATTCTTATCTAAAGAATAAAGCAAAAATGAGAATTACTCAGGTTTTCATCAACCAGCAATTTCAAGAGCTATCTCATTCATGAGAGAGTTGTGGGCGATACCTTTGTTTGACAGTGGGCTATTTAAAAATAGTTTTACCTCCTATATAGAGAATTCAAACAGTTTCATTCGTAATAAAAGACAAAGCAATGGTTAAATGACCATGGAATTATAATAGATTTCTCATAGATCACTCTGCGAATACCATACATTTGGACATAAAAAATAGGCCTACTTTATGAAGAAGTTCAGGCTAAGAAAAAACAAATTATTATTATTATTATTATTATTATTATTATTATTATTATTATTATTATTATTATTATTATTATTATTATTATTATTATTATTATTATTATTATTATTATTGTGCATCTTTTTTATTATTTATTAAACATCATTACTACTTCTACTTCATTTTTATCCTTATTGCCACAGCAGTCATTATGGAATTATTAATATTATAATTAGTATTGATCATCATTATTAACAATCATTGTTATAATTGTTTCTATTATATTAGTCTACATTATAATATTATTAGTACATTTAATCACCATTAATATTATTGTCGTTATTCATCATCAATAATATGACCAAATTATCGTCATTATTTTTTTATAATTAGCATTCATTTATTAACAATATCATTGGTTATCATTATTAATTTTATTATCACCGTCCAACTTTATTAATAATCTTAAACTATATTTATTAAAATTTGTTTATCTTTTATTAGCTTCAATGGAAGGCAAAAGAGTGAAAACGTACTTTTTTATTAACTGCAATAAAGATTTTAAAAAAATGAGAGAAACTATAATTTCAATTTAGCATGATGTAACAAAGTAGATTTCTCTGCAGAAAATAATAATAGCAAAGATATCTTTCACACTTCAAATGCCACCAATTATTTCATGACTTAACAGGTTTTTTTTTTTTTTACATCTCTGATGACACTAATATGAATTATTGTTTTTTAAAGTTTACAATATCCTTTTGTAAAAGATATAAATTTAATTTGATATGTTAGTAATTTTAAATTTTATCACAGTTCCATATTCGTCGTGTTTAATATTTAAATTACAGTTTTAGTTTTAAAATTGAAAAATAATTTGAATAAAAATTTCACTTTATTAAAATTTTCAAATGCAAAAATATTTATTAAACTTTCTAAAAATATCAGCAAGTCTTTGAATCGGTGATAATAGCAATAGTTTTTTTTTTTTCATATGTCATAGCATCGGCCGGGAGGTGAACCCACAACCGTCTGCAACCAACTACTTGCTTACAAGGCAGCTGCGATGACCTCTCGGCTAACAACTTATTTTCAACGTATTACGCTACTCATGACTAATACAAATCATTGTGTTGGCTATTTCCAATGGCTTATACTAAATTTAAAAAAAAAAAAAACAATAAGTAAATTTTATTCAACACATTTATTAATAATATATATAATTATAAGGTAGAAAAATCCATTTATATAATTATCTTAAAATTATATAACATAAGCTTTATTAAATTAGGTCATGTGACATCTGACTTTATTTTTTTGTAATTATCTTAAAGTTTATGATTATGTCATTTATATCATCATCATCATTTTAACCATTACTGATCCATTGCAGGATGACGCTCTCTCCAAGTTTAATCCAACTTTTCCAATCCTTGATTACTCTTCTCTACATCACACCAACAAACATCCTTATTTTATCCATCAATCTTCCATATGCTCTCTTTTTAATCTTTTCCAATCTTTTGGGATCCAGTTTATAACTTCTATTGTCCATCTATTATTATCTCTTCTAGCAATATTCCTAATTCAGCTCCATTTCTGTTTCATGATTCTTTCAATACTGCCAATGATACTTGTTTGCTCTTTTACCTATGTAAGTCATTTTCAATCTCTTCTTTTTACTCTTAACATATATTTCTCTATATTTCATTGAGTGGTCTGAGTGGAATTTTACTGATAATTACATATTTTGGAAATTTCTCATCTAGTTCTGTTTTTAGAAAGATTTAAACTTGATATTTTTTCACATACAATCAATCAAATAAAGATGTTAGTAATAATACCTATATGCTATTAATAACATTATAAATAAAGTTAGAATTTTTTTTACTCTAAAACATATAACAATTAAAAAATACAATAGTCAAATATGTTTAAAAATACATATATACAAGCAACAAAGATGATAAATTATAAAATTATCATAGAAAAGCCTTTTTCGGCAAATTATGTTTTTTTCCCTTTTTAACATGTCTCCACGATTTAAAGCACATACAGCGACATCTATATCAATACATGAGAGAAGACAGATAAACAAATGGATATCCACACGATCTATTATGTGATTTTTTTTTCTTTCTCAATCCTACTACAAAATTACTCTGTTATATATATTGAATTGATATATATCCATATATATTAATTAATTAACTATCCATTCTTTATCCATTAACCACTTATTATTCAACTTAATGGATATTTTGTATATATTCATACAGTTGTTTTTATTATACATGATATAGTTTGTTTCATATATTTTATGTCTATTAACATTTTTAATATAATCAAGAACACTTATATTATCAATACAATTTATTTTATGTCCATACTGCAAATAATGAACATATAACACAGATCTATCATCTTTCCTAGCAATAGCATCATTGTGTTTTTGTTTAAATTTATCTTCTGTAACATAGCAATATTTCTATCTGTATTAAATCTATCGTTCTTATATTTAAACTTCTTTATTACACTCATCTTTTGTATCCATAGTTTTTTTGAATCAATTGATATAATTTTCCTTAATTTATAATCTTTAATAAAATGCTTAATTATAATATCATTATTTTGATTTAAAATAATTTCAATATCTAAATACCTTATTTCATTATCGATTTCTTTCATAGTAAACCTAATATTATCAACATTATTATTAAATTGTTTATATAATTTATATATTACCCTTTTATTACCAATTATCAACTATCATCTACATATCTAAAATAATGTAGTACTTCTTTTTTCATTTTACTGCCTTTTATAAAATTGATTTCCATGTCATTAATGAACATAGATGCCATAATCCCACTAATCGCGCATCCCATTACCCATCCTTTATTTATACTCCAATATTCATTATTATATTTAAAATATAAACTATTATTTATTAGGTTCAATGCTTCATTTATAATACTAATTATGATATATCATTGATATATAGAGATAAAGCCCTTATGATGATACTAATACTTTTAATTCTAGGGATACTAGGGTACATTGATTTTATGTCCATCACAAAGATACTGTGGTTTCTATTTATATTCATCATATTTAATTTATCAATAATAGCCTCTGTATTTTTTATAAAATATTGTCCATAACCAATTATATCAGCTATCCATTTGTTTAAATATTTACAAAATTTATCTAAAATGAAATTGCTAAAATTAAACAATAATCTTAAAGGGTTATCTTCCTTATGCGTTTTTACCTTACAAAATATATATGGGTTCTCATATGAATTAGGATATAAAGAATAATATTGATTATCACTTATAATGTTATTAAGCTTCATCTTTTTTAACAATTTTATATATTTATTTTTTATATTATTTGTAGGATCTTTAGATAATCTACTATACCCTTCAATTTTTATTACACTATCTATTCTATTATTATAGTCCTTAGCGTACATTACAACAAAACGACAACCTTTATCTTCTTTACTTATTACAATCCCATAGCCATTACATATATATCTAATTTCATTTATTATTTTCCTGTAGTTATAATCCTTATTAGAAATATTAAGTTCATAAAAATGTCTATTTAAAACACAATGTAACTAGTGATGAAAACAACCCACCATTTAATCGTAAAATCATTTATACGTGTAAAAGTAAACCATTGGGTTCAGCTCCTGCAATTATGATATTTTTTATACAAGTAGTGACACTGCTTCATTTTATAATTGTATTTTTGTTATATAATGAGCATAACTAATCCAATTAACATATATTTATTCGGTACATGAAAAAAGCTAGATACCTGCTTAAAAATTCTTAGGTGTGCTTAGAAATTTCTATCTATCTAAAAAAGCTCAAATTTCATTAGAATTTGATTCCAAATTGTTGGTATGATAATAAATGCAATAACTATTCCTCAATAAAAATCTAGATTAATTTAAGTAGGTAGGTAGATAGATAGGTAGGTATGAGTGTTGATTGTGAATTCATTCACACTTTAAAAATAAATAAATATCTCATTTATAATATAAGTCAAACATAATTAGTCCCAAATTCTTAATTCCAGGATTCTGAAAGATTGTGATTTTTGAGGGTGAGGGGGGATTTTAAAAATCAATTTTTTTTCCATTTAGCAATAAAACTAATTTCGGGTGAAATTAAAAAATCATGCTGTTTACTGCCATTAGGCCTATAATTTATAGACATTTAATAAATATTTTTTTATATATTTTATTTATAAATGCGTGTACAGAACAAATTTATTTACTGTAAAATATTGAAGATCACCATTGAAATTTAATTTGGAAACTATAAGATTTTGAATAATAAATATTTTAGATTAATTGTATTCCACAAAGGTTGGTGAATTATCCTGATGTGAAAGTCATCAAGTTCAAATATATAGATAACCTAAAAAAGAAATATTATATATGAATTCCACCTATATTGCCAGAAGAGTGGACTGAATTTTTATGATACACTGACTATTAATGATCTTATCAAGTTTGGATCTATTGAGAAATACACTATAAATGTACACATATAATTGGTTAAATATATCACAGTATATAATTATTATATATTTATAAAGGGAATCTTATTTTATTTTACTGACTTGCACATAATACTTTACTAAACATGTTCTACTATGTCAAATAGGCTTTCATTAACTTCTCTGTCTGAAGATATGTTGAAGAACTAAAGAGCACAATTTCTTAAATTATATCCTAAATTTGAGAACTAGATGATAAACTTTTTAATAATCTCTTTACAGAAGAATGTAATGTCACTAGAGATGCAGCAATTAAATCAGTAGTATAAATGATTTTGTGCAGTATTACCATAATTAAAAATATTAATATAGAAATTAATAAAGATGTTTTGCATAAAATATTCTTTATTCAAAAAAGAAACTTAAATGATTACAGAAGACAATAAATGTTTAAAAAAAATTAAATTATGTAAATAAAGTATAGAGAAAAATGTATTATGATGAATAGAGAAACTTAGGAATATGTAAGTTTTACTAAAATAAAAATAACAATAATATTTAATGATGGAAAACTAATTAAATTGTTCATATTGTCAAATAATATTAAGAATTATAAAAGACTTGATCACACACTTTCAAACTTCCTTTAGCTATCCATCCACACATGCCAACATACATGTAAAAAAGAAAAATAATCTCCAATATACGCATTTCATGCTACACTAGTACTTAGCAGTTGGTCCAGATCATTATTTCCAACATATATAATCAGTGCTCAGTTTATATTAAGATAAATGGTATGAATGGCTGAAGAGTTAAAAGGTAGAGTAGATTGAAGCCAGTCCATTAAAATTTAAAGATTTGCTATCTTAATATAAACCAAACACTGGTTATATATACATGTGTGGGAGATGATAATCTGGACCAATTGATGAGTGCTGGTTCAGCATGAAATATGTCTATTGAAAATCATATTTTGCACATGGGTGTGATTACATAGATAGTTTGTATGAGATATGGTGGATAGTTAAAAGGAGCTTGAAAATCTGAGTTCAAATCCCTTATGGTTACATCTAAATTCCAAGTATATATATTATACTTGTATTCAATCAAATATTAAGCATTATGAAAACCACACACATGAAAATGAATAGATTAATGAAAAGTCCAAAACTAAAAAACAGATAATTATAAAAAAAGAGTAATTAAAAATATCTGAAAAATAAAACAGGAATAAAAAGAAAATATGCTTTTAAAATATATCAGATGTATTATATATCATCATCATCATCAACCATTATCAATCCACTGCAGGATGAAGGTCTCTCCAAGTTTAATCCATCTTCTCCGATTTTTAGCTTCTCTTCTCCACAACACCACTGCACATTTTCTTATTTCATCCATCCATCTCACATGTGGTCTCTTTCTGGGTCTTTTACAATCTCTTGGAATCCAGTTTAAAATTTCAATTGTCCATCTATTATCATCTCTTCTAGCAATATGTCCAGCCCAACTCCACTTCAATTTTTTAATTTTTTTAATAAGGTCAGTAACACCTGTTTGTTGTCTTACCCATACATTGCGTTTTTGATCTCTTCTTGTTACTCCCAACATACATCTCTCCATACTCCTTTGAGTGGTCTGAAGTCTCTGTATTGCTCTTCTATTAAGTGTCCAAGTCTCAGATCCATAAGTAAGAACTGGTAAAACACATTTGTTAAAAACCATCCTTTTCAAACACATAGGCATATTTCCTTTTAGTATCAAGTTATTTCTACCAAAAGCACTCCAACCAAGTTTAATTCTATGATTAATTTCCTCCATTATGTTTCCATCTGTATTAATAATCTGACCAAGGTATTTGTAACTGTTAACTTCTTCTAATTCTTCATAATCAATCTTTATTTTCATATTTTGAGCAAATCGATTAAACATTACTTTAGTCTTTTTAACATTTATCTTTAGTCCTACTTTTCTACTTTCATCTGCTAACTCCTGCAACATTTCCTGCAGCTCTGAAGCATTATTTGCAAAAACAACTACATCATCTGTGAAATCTAAATGACTTAAATACTCTCCATTTACTTTCACTCCTTTAGTTTCCCATTTTAATCCACAAAATACTTCTTGCAGCACTGCTGTAAAGAGTTTTGGAGATATGGAGTCACCTTGTCTTACACCTTTCTCAATGTTGATTTTTCCAGTATCATTATGTAATCTAATTGTTGCTGTTGCATTTTTATAAATATTCTTTAAAATATGACAATATCCTGGATCTATACCTTGATGATCCAATGCTTTAATCACTGAAGAAATGTGTATAGAATCGAATGCCTTTTCATAATCTACAAATCCAAAACATAATGACAACTCATATTCATTTGTCCTTTCTATGACTTCTCTCAATACCTGGATATGATCTATTGTACTAAAACCACTTTTAAATCCAGCTTGTTCTCTTGGTTGGTGGAAATCCAAAGTTCTCTGTAGACGAGTTGTAATTATCTTGGTAAAAATTTTATATAAAACTGATAAAAGGCTGATAGGTCTGTAATTTCTAATATCTTCTTTATCACCTTTTTAAATATTAATATTATTACTGCATTCTTCCAATCTTCCGGTACATCTTTATCATTTAGACATTTGGTATATAACTTTGCTAAAATTGTTTCTATTTCTTCACCTGCTTCTTTTAATATATCAATTATAATTCCATCATTTCCTGGAGCCTTTCCTTTCTTCATACACTTAATTGCATGTCTCACTTCTTCATTTAAAATTCTGGGCAATTCGGAAGATGTAATAGATATAGGAGGTACTTGTTCTTTATTACTATATAATTCTTGATAAAAATCTTCTACCAATTTCATGATGTCATCTCTCTTTTTAGTAATAATTCCATCTTTTTTTCTTATTGCAGATATAAATTTCCTACCAATACCAAAATGTTGTTTAACATTTTTGAGACTTTTATTTTCTTCTACAGCTTTCCTTGCTATTTCACAGTTATACTTTCTTATATCATTTTCAACTCTTTTCTGTACCATTTTACAAAATTTGAGATATTCAATTCTTTTTAATACATCATTTTTGTATATCTTCATATTCCTTCTTTTCTTCATAAATTCTCTAGTCTCAGTAGAAATTTTATTAGTCAATTGCTGCTTTTTTCTACCAGCTATGTTTGTTGCAGTTTTTAAAAGTGTATCAGTTATTTTCATATTAATTTCATTCAAATCTGAATCATGTTCAAAATCTCCTAACACTTGAAACCTATTTGTAAGTTCTAATTTAAATTCATTAGAATGTTTCTGAAGATTAGGAATATCAACTGTAAATATTGTTTTTCTTAATAATTTTTGTCTCTCTAGTTTTACATTAACACGTAACTTACACCTTACTAATCGATGATCACTTCCTGTGTTAAATTTATTAAGAACATTACAATCTTGAAATATGTATTTTCTGTTAGTCAAAATATAATCCAATTCTGCTGTACCTTCATTTGGATGCTTCCATGTCCATTTCCTTTTAACATTTTTCTCAAAAAATGAATTCATAATATAAAGTTTTTCTTTTTCTGCAAACTCCACAAGTCTATGTCCTCTCTCATTTCTATTACCATAACCAAAATTACCTACAGCAATTTCATCTTTCATTTGTCTACCAATTCTAGCATTAAAGTCTCCCATAACAATTTTAAAATGTTGTTTACTCTGATCAAAAGCCTTTTGTACATCCATATAAAAATCTTCTACTACTTCATCACTATGAGAACTTGTTGGGGCATAAACCTGAATTATCTGCATTTGGTATCTGCTATTAAGTTGTATAACTAATCTTGCCACTCTGTCCGATACACCATCAATCTCCACAATATTGTTCTTCCACTTTTTATTTATAATGAATCCTACTCCACTTGTATTTCCAATATGTGTGCCTTTATAATAGAGTATATGTCCACTTTTTAAATCAATTGTTTCTTCTCCTTTTCTTCTAACTTCACAAAGTCCAATAATGTCCCATTTAATATAAGACAGTTCTTCTTCTAATTCTTGCAATCTTCCTTCACTTGAAAGTGATCTGCAGTTGTAAGTACCTAAATAAAAAGTCGTCATCAAATGGCAGCCTGGGTCCGCAATCAGGGGATTCTTAGCACCCTCCGCCTTCGGCCACCAACTGCTGCCTTGGTTGGTGACTTTACAGCCTCCTGGGAATAAGGGCCATGCTTTATTTTTGTCTGTCATAATTGTATATATGTATTGGAAAAATATTTATCATTTACACAAACATTCATTCTGCCTTATCAGGCACTGAGAAGAAAGACCATGGTGTTTCTTGATCTTAAACTCAGAGGTAAAAAGCCAATAAACTCACCACGCTGGCTAATGCGTGTTGGTGAGCAGCCCATCCATGTTCGTATACTATATGAATAATCACATAGTAATAACAGCTGCAACGACAAGAACGTATGGAGTGGACATTAGGAATTTGCCCTGCTCGGTTCCTTTAAGGCCTCCAAGAGGAATCAAAGGGTCTCCTTTCAGTTAATAGCAAACTCCTTTCTGCAGCCATATATATATATATATATATATATATATATATATATATATATATATATATATATATATCAAAACTACCCCAAATCTAAAATTAAACCAGACCAGCATAAAAATAATATTAAAACACAACCTAAGGTTTCACTGCTACAAGCAGACTTCTCAAGTGTAAAGAACTACAAAAAAACCACACATTATATATACTATTAAAAACTACCCACAAATCCATTCACTTCCCATCCACCCTTAATATTAAAAAAACTCTTAAATAAGTTAATTGCTTCAGAATAATAAATTTTCAATAATAAAGACTCTTTAATTCTTCTTTTGATTTCATTTCTCTCAAAGAAGACAACCTTAGCTTCATCAAAATCAATAGTGTGGCCTGTATCTTTTTCATGGACATACAAAGCAGAACTAAGATATCTATTTTTAACTCTACTTTTATGAACCTTTATTCTTTCATTTAAACTCAAACTACTCTGACCTATGTAAACCTTCTTACAAAATAAACAAGGAATAAAATATACCACACCAGGAATAGTCTTTCTATCAAAAACTTCTTTTGTATTATTTAATAAATTATTCAATGTAACACCCCTTTTCCAAGCAATTTTCTTATTTCCAAACAATTTACTATTTCTACACACAATTCTATAAGAAGACAATTTAAATGGCAAAGAAATAAAATCATATTTTTCTTTAACCTTTACACTTGAGAAGTCTGCTTGTAGCAGTGAAACCTTAGGTTGTGTTTTAATATTATTTTTATGCTGGTCTGGTTTAATTTTAGATTTGGGGTAGTTTTGATTTTATATTGACTAGTTTAGCTTCCTTCATTATTTTTATATTCTGTTAGAATTTTAATTTTTTTATTTTTTATATTTTATTAGGGAGAACTCTTTTCTTCCAGGCGCCTTGACAATTTGCAACAGTTGGGGTAGAAGATAAAAATGAAGAACTCTTATAGGAACATTTTCGGACATTGTAAAGCTATGGATTATCTCAGGTAAGACTTATTATATATCTTTAGAAAGATTTTTTTGTGAGGAATACAAAGAAATTATCACTAAAGATGTAATTTGCATTTTAATTAATGTTAATTTCCAAATTATGAACAAACAATAAAATAATAATTATTTCGGTTGTGAAAATTTCTTTTTTTCCTTATTTTTTATATAGTTATCACTATTTATTTTATGCTTATTGTTTTCCTTAGTTTTTCTAGTTTCTAGCAATGTAATTGTTTTTGCTCTAACATAATTCAAACTGAAGTTATTGTGAAAATTGTGTATCAGGCCAGTATTTTAAAAAGTTCAATATGGCGGCTTGAAGCTGAAGTAGTTAATGGCTCACGAAAATTGGTTACTTCTATTTAAATTACACACACATACAAAATCTAAGACAGCCATAATAAAAAGAATGAAAGCCACATTATTTTCTTTGACTAAGAATCATACATTTGATTTTTTTTATCTTACTACAGTATAAATGAGAGCAATCTTTTTCTATTATTCTAGGTTCATCTATGGTAAGCTTAAATAGTGAGGGAGATACTCAATGGGATTTTTTTTGCATTGATTTCCATGTTCTCGTTGATAAAGGCAAAAATCAGAAACAGAACTGGAAATAAATATTAATAAACTACATTATTATTTAACACTCAGTTATCATTCAAACTTACAACATTTTCACTCTTCTAATAAAGATGAGATTTTTTTAAATTTTCATAATCAGAGACTGATTCCAGAAACTGTTGCCTAAAACCTGGAATTCTATCATTATGCTAAACCAACTATCTGTATCTTCTAGGTATTGAATCTGATTCTTTTTCCTAATTTTTATGATCCAAACATTTGCTTTTGTTAAAAATACTTATGGTCAAAATTTGAAAGCCAGTGATATAACCTAGCACAGTATTCTGGTCTATCATAAATTGCATATTGATATTATCTTTCTACTTTATCAAAAATTTTAAAAAATGACATCTGTATATTTAAATCCTGTAATGTTTTATTGTATAATAATAAAAAATTCAACCGTAGCTTTTATTTTATTGTATTTCTAGGCATAAATATATTAGTTGAATTAGACAATGATGTTATGATAAGTAAGTACCATGCCAGTGTTTATGCATATACATATTTTATGAACCATTAATACATTGGTGTAAAAGTTATAATTATATCAACTTTTTTCATTGTGCAATATAATCTGAATTTCTGTACATTTTTGTTATTTACCTTTACTTCAAACATTTAATACTTTGGCTTGAAACATTTTTCTATTTTTAATATGTTTATATAAGAATTCTTTTTATTTTAAATATTTAGAAATTATTCCCAGTATGGTTATGTCACTTTAAGTAACAGCTACAATCAGATAAGTTTGAATGTTTTCATATGGAGAAAAATATATGACCAACTCTTACATCTACTTAACTTGTATGGCTCAATGCAATAGCTAATTAGTCAATTGTTTACACTTTTACTGTATTCTTAAATATTTGGGATATACTTATCCTGGGTAATTTATAAGAAGTATTGCAATTATTGACATTAATTTGAAATAGACTATGATAATAAAGCCAATTATTCAGTTTAATAGATTTATAAATGTAAATGATAACAATCGACTCTTAAACTATCAACAATCTCAATCTGTAGTCAAGGCAACCTTTATTGTTAAAGGAGATTGTCTTGACTACAGGTTGAGATTATTGTCTTGACTACAGGTTGAGATTATTGTCTTGACTACAGATTGAGATTATTGTCTTGACTACAGATTGAGATTGTTGATAGTTTAAGGGTTGATTGTTATCATCTACATTTATACATCTATTAAAGCTTTACATAATTGGCTTTATTGTCTTAGTAAATATATACTTTATATAAAATCTGGAAGTTATTGTTGATTATTTATTAATCTGCTTTTAAAACAGGTTATATTTATCTGATTAATGAAGTATGTTTAAACTTTTTTGCATTATTAATCTCACATTTCTTGATCAAGTTGCAATGTTTACTGTCTATATAAACATAGGTTGAGGTTGTTGATAACTTAAAGGTTAATTGTTATCATTTGAAATAGTCATATAAAATTTCTGCTGAAGTTCATAAATGAAATATTTAACAAATCAACATAGGTTAGAGATGACAAGCAAATACATATGTTTAGTAATGAGAATGTGTGGTCACAATAATGTGTTATTGTTTAACACTTATTAGAAATTATTATACAGGTGTATATGAATTTGAGTAAAGATATAGATTTATCTTCATTCATATTTACATCTGATTCAAAATTTTTTCCTTTGCAAAAAAACTATAGAAGTATTCAAGATAAAGAAAATATTTTCATAAAAATTTTACGATAAACTAATGAGAGATTAGGATATTAATTGCATAAGATATTTACTTGTTTTGTTATTGGTTATATATTTATTTAGTTAATTAATTTTGTATTATGTTTTATTTATATATATTTTGTAATAAAATTCTATTGTTATTAGGTACAGGGTGATTTTATTCTCATACATTCATTTACTTTATTTTGGGTTTGATAAATACAAGTGAATGCCAGATGTTCTTTGGATTTATAACATAATTCCACTGTGTGCTCTTTCATTATTACCAACATAATAATCACAATTTGTCTCAAGATGTATAGTTCCAGTAGGTTTTAAGAGCTGTCTAATAAGGATAAGATGATGTAGCATGAATATGCATTGGGTAAATATCCTTTTTTACATGGCACTCATAAATTGCTAGTGGTTATAAGTTAGAATAAATAAATAATTTCTGGATATTAGATTAAGTGTTTTATTATTCCTGCTTTCTCAGTAAACAAAAATGAATAATATTCTTTTATTCATATATACCCACCATTATGTAATTTGGCATTCCCAAATCTTTAATAAAATATACATGCATAGTTTCCTCTCCTATAAATTTAGTCACAATATTTACATATAATTGTACAATGTAACATATTCAGGCAACCCATTAAAAATTGGATTTTTAAGGATCAGATAGAAAAACTATTTCTGCATAATATGATTTCAGTTTACAATGCATATTGTGATAGCTCTAATTAATATACATATACATTTAGAAGATTTCATTAAATTTCTCAATATTTATATTTATGACCAATCTTTTTATTATATATTGCATTTTATGAATCGGGATAGTTTACTTGTGGAAGCATATGAAAAGTCATATTATTATTATTTAAACTTTCTTACAATATAAACTATTAATATCCATACTATCTTTATTTAAATAATAAGCTAGAAGTGGGTTTCTCTTTTGGCTTACAGAATTCAAAGAAATAAATATATTGTTATAGATAATGTGTTTTCAAATTTTTGCTTACTTGCTTAATTATACCATAATAGAGCTTTATTTAAAATTATGTATACCTTTCATTATTTAGATCTATGAAATTTGTGTAATTTTTTTTCTATTATATACATTTACATGTATGTCTGTGTGTATGTATGGATAAATGTAAAGAAGATGATATTTAGTTAATTCACAGTTATTAATGTATTATATTTTAAATAATTAATAAATATATCGTAATACTATAGAAGAAATAGGGGTAAACCTGAGGTGATGGAAAATCATCATCCTCAACCCATTTAATAATCAAATTCAAATTAAATACCATATATCAAAGTAATAAGCAAACGAAATCAGCAAGAACAAAGACTATCTATAGGTTCACCAGCATTACAGAAAAGAATAATAATCATTCATCATCGTGAATGATCAACAATAAAATAAGAATCAACAGTCAATCTTGTGACTGAATTTGAAATGGATATATTATAGACCAGCTAATTATTTAGCAATTTCCATACTTAAGGCAGCAATACAATGCAATAATTTGGATGCACAGACTCAGGTACTAATCCATCAAAATATAAAAGAAAAATTAAATAATATCTGGACAACTGAAACATACTGATCATCATTATTGCTCTGATCACTTAATACCACTAATATATTGGCCGGAATAACTTAATGAAATATAAATTTATTAATTAGAAACAATAAAATGAAATTAACAAGTATGCTATAAATATAAATTCAGCATTCTGAATTAATTAATATATATATATATATATGCTATTACGTTATAATTTGCATATATATCTCTAGATTTACATAAAAACACCTATATATAAGCACTCAAATGTGCTGGTATAATAATTTAAAATTAACATCTTTAAATTGCCATAAACCAATAATAAAAATTCTCTTTTATAATACATAATAATTCATTTTAACATATATATGATTTTACATGTCACACTTCTATATAAGTACACAAATATGCTGTATAATATAAAATGAGCATATTTGAATTGTCATAAAATTATAAAAAAGTCATTTTAATAATTGAAAAAATATGACTAATTTTAACATGTGTCTACGTGACACACATCTACATCAACATACAGATGTGCTGTAACATATTTGAATTGTCATAAACTAATCAAAAAATTCATTCATTTTAATAATATATTAATTAATTTTAACATATATGTAGTTAATAATTGATTATAATATATATGAGTACTCATTCAAATTTGTGTGCACACACAGGTGTTTATATCTTAATGATATTTTATTAATTAATAAATAAACATATTAAATAAAATAATTCTATTTCTAATTGTAATTACTTTTACCAACACATTTTAAATGGTTAAAGAAAGATTCCTTTGAAAAAAAAAACCTATACAAAGTTTCTCTCTTTTTTTTTTCCAAGTTACTTTTAATTGTAAACATTTTAAAAAATTGCTAGAAAGTTCTTTTGTTTTTCATATCCAATATAGAAAGTTTTTGAGTTTCCCTTTTAATAAATAAAACTTGAAAAGGTCACTTGTTATTTTCTTTCATTATTTTAGTTTTAGTTGAACAATTTAGTCAAAAATTATTTACCTTTAATATATAATATATATATACAATGCAGTACTTTTTATGTGCTTCTTTTCATATAGATAAAGTAGCATATGTTAAGATCATAGCAAGGTAATCCTTTAGCAAGACAATGGAATCTTTTGGTAAGCTGGTTCATTGAAAACAGTAGCCTGGCTTATTGGCATCCACAGAAAAGGTATAATCAGGTAACTGTTGACATTCTGTCACATCCATTCAGTCTCTATAATTTGGTAGACTTCAGACATGCTGTCTAATACACAATATATGGGCTATGAGACACAAAAAACTAGATGTTGATTTCATGTGAATTCAAACTCTACCATCATGACACTAGCAGCAGCTCTACTTCTTGACTTCAGCTATAATTTCATAATAATAATGCTGTCAAGTAGTCTGTAATGTAATAATTATAAATAATTTCTTTTTATCTTTTTATATTCAATGGTCAAATTTAAAAAACATACCAATGACATAAATTCTTTCTTATCTTGATTGAAAAACATTAATGACTCTATTTAATTCATGTTAATCATTTCAAAAACAACTTTGTAAGATTTTATCAAAGTATTTAATTAAAAAATAATCTTAATCTAATTAAAAATAGATAGGGGGATGTTATAATTACCAATAATATTTGTTATAACATAAAAACAAGTTTGTTTTAGATTTCTTTTTTAATTATCAAAATCAAAATAAAACATTAAATAGACCTTTTTAAATATTTAATTTATAATTTTTTAAATTCAAAATTATTATTGAACTCTTAACTGTTTTTCCAGTGTAATATAATAAATATCTATATTTCTATTTTTCCTTTCAATTATATATATTGTAATGTCCACTACATTATTTAGTGTTTTAGACGAGTTAACTACTCGTACTCGGTGACCAAATTATATCCTATCTATTAAATTTGTTTCATCATACAATTCAGTAAGATTTAATGGACGCAATTATTTTTCCTGGTCACACAACACTCTTTTAACTAATGTAGCTACTAAAATAATGGGATAAAGTAAGCCAGCTTTTAATTTATTTGAAAGGCGCCAGAATTTTATATTTAGAATTCACTGGCAAACATCCCTTTTTTATTTATTTAGCTACGATGACATTTTGGAATCTCTGGAGGATTGTGTTTCAGTACAACATTGGCAATTTATTTGAATTATAATAATGTCTAAATTGTAATGAATTTAGAACTATAAAAATTAATAACCACGTAAGTTACATTTTACTTTATTAATACGAAACAAAAATATTAATATGATCGAGAGAATAAAATATAAAAAGACAATCAAAATATAAAACTACAGCTAGCATTTGTTTTTTTTATTCATATGACTCATGGTGACAGTTCATCACGCTTAAAAGTTCAAGAAAGTGATCACTAATTTTGTTGATTTAATAAAGTTACTTTCCGGTAAGTTTGAATGTTAACGAGCAGGATTTCTAAGGTTGACCATGCATGGATTTCTTTAGAATGGATCTGCAGTCCAGTATTCTGGTGATCTTTAAGTTTTTGTGGTTAAAATCTAGTAGGAGATGGCTTCTTCACTCAGGTAATTCGCAATACAGGTACAAGGCAACTCCAGCAAATGAACAGCTACTACTCACACATCTTAATATTTCAGTCTATTAGTAACAGTAGTTTGGCCCACTTTCATAATTTCTTCATGTATAATTTTATTTTTACTGCTCTCCCTGGAAGGACGATCTAAGAAGAACCCTCTGCACCAACTGTTATTCCTTTTTTCCTGTTCATTTTTTTTCTTTCTGCACAACTCCTATTGACACCTGCCAAGGTGTACCAAATTTAAAATAATTTAGCCTACAAAGTCTTCCTTTTTTTCTTGATCGCCATCTTTAATTACTTAATGAATGTTATCGCTTTGTTTCCATGCTGCTGATGGCCTTGTGATAAAGGTTTCTTTTAATTAAATTATTTTTTTTATTGTACTTTCTACATTCCTTCTCTCTTTTTAATTTCATTAAACACAAACCAAAAAAATATATACACTCACGTTGTTTAAAATAATAGATCAAATATATTTACATAAATATATTTTTCGTTAGAAATTTATTAATTTAACTTTTAAATTGCCAACGCTATTTGTACTAGGATAAAATACAGTACAATATATATATAAATTTAAATTTTTTATATAAACCTCACCAATTAAATCAAACTTGCACCTAGCATAATCAATTTGGCAATTAGTACATTACTAAAATATATATTACAATATATTCTTTATAACTTTTTATACTGCAATTTGTGCTAATATGAATTTAATAGGGTACCAAAGAAAGTGAACCACAAACCTTCTGAAAAATAATATATGCAATAAAGAAAGTTAGAGAGTAGTGAATTAGAAATATGCTTCATGATAATCTGTTTTGTTTTTATGAAAAATAATTCATTATTAATTCCCCTCCAAAGTCTTTTATTATATATTTTCAATAATCAATTGATATTTGTTTCTGAATAATGGTCTTGTTAGTTAGAAATGTTTAACTTAATGCAGCTACAAATCAAATACCAGCTTTTATTTCTTTATATTATCAAGTTAGTGACTTCAAATCCAAAAGCATTCTAAGATTTTAAATTTTTGCAAACATGGTTGAATTGTTACATAGATAAGATATCAGACTGTCATCTATTATTTTACTGATTTTAGTTTTGTATTACCTTCTTTGGTTAGGATAGTGTATATTTTGTTGGCATATGTAATCCTAACCAAAATGAAAAAAATGCCTTCAGTTAACATAAAACTATGATTTCTAAAATATGGAGTTACTATTCTACTGATACATCTATGTATCTATATAAGTAAGTTAGGTGAATTCCAAAATCTTAGAATGTTTTTTTGAATTTCAAATTACTAGTTTAATAGTATAAATAACTGATGTATCTATAAATACATTATGTCCAAAACTCTTCACTAAATAAAGACATTAACCATAACATAGTTTACTGATGAGAGTTTATACATCAAAAATCCACTACAATTGATGCTCCAGATAAAGTAGAAATAATTACTATGGTAAATGTAAACAAAAAAAAATATTTAACATTGTTAGTTTAATCTGTATTGCATGAACTAATACAGAATAGATCTGTAACTGCATATTTTAGATCTATTTTACCATGTTTATAAAAAAATAATTAGTAGCAAGAAAAAGCCTCATAACTTAAAAATTATTAAAAAAACTGATGGATGAGGAAATAACTTGCAATTATATTCTCTGCTTGAAGGCAATGGATACTAGAACCAAGTTATAATACTTGATTATTATTAATGTTAACAAATTTTTAATGAAACTTTAAATGTATAAATAATTTATTTTATTATAAAGTGAGATGTTTTTGTAGTTAGTAACTAATAAATTAGATCTTGAGAGTTTTTATTAAAGATATAGTCTAAATCTTAATGAGATTTTAGCTATTTAATTTTCTGTTTTTATCAGAGGGGACAGTCTCAGAATAAAAAATGTAACATATTGTGCATGAGCTATATTTTAATACACATGGTTCATGTTTATTAGTTGAATAATTAAGTCTATTGTTAATTCTTAAAAGATAGTTATTGTTTTGGCAGATGAATGCCCATACTGTATTTATTTATTTTTTATAGCAGTGGTCTTTATATTAAAAAGTGCATGTAACAAAAAAGTATTTTAAAGACAATCTTTACTAATATTTATAAAGACAAAATAAAAATGTTAGTAAAAACTTAAAAACTCAATTTTAGAAAGAAAAAACGGTAATAAAATTATTAATATAAAGTAATTCATGGTTGCCATCTTGTAAGTTTGCGGCAGCCAAATTTAATCATAAAAATAAAATATACATATAAAAAGCTATATATAAATATCACATATTTATTAAAAATAACTCTTAAAACAAAAAAAAAAATTATTTTCCTGAAAATATTAGTGTAAAGCAAAAAAAAATTTCAAAATTTACTTTATAATTCAAAAGCATCAGAAAATCTATTTTCTTATGATTGTAATATATTGATTTCAATTATAACAGAAGATTATGTCATAGGAATTTTAAAGTATTAAATACTATTCACTGCACATTTGTGAAAATCAAAGTTTGATACATGGCACCACTCATCCAGATCACGCATGTAAAAGACATAGAAATAATTAACCTTTACTGACTCTTATGATCTACTTCCATGATGATTTGGATTTATTTTTATGCAAAATATCATTTCAAATTTTAAAACAAAATAATATTCATGTGGGCAAATTTTTCAATAAAACTGTGATTTGCTCCTAATATATGCAATAACTGAACAATGCAATAATAACATGTTTCTATATGATTCTGATTGCAAATAATAAACATGAAAAAATGATAAGCATGTGGATGATGGATTATAAGTTCACTGTATATAGTAATAAACACATCATAAATTATTTTTTATGGAATAACTTTCGAGCTGACATTTCTTTTAAAATCTTAATGGTGAAGTTCCATGAACATCATGGCATAGTTTAGACTATATTACTTGTTATTCATGCAACATATCAAAAATGTCAATGAGATATTAATATATCAATTTTACAAAAGTTTTTTTTTAGAAAGAAGAGCAAGATTTTATATATAATCTATATACTTACATGATTCAATTGTATCATTTATGAATGATAATTTTATTGCTACAAAAATATTCATAAAATTGTTACAATATATAGAATAACATATACCCAATATAATATGTAAATTATCTAGCTTTTAAGTACTCTGCAATGTATATATTAGATTGTAATGTAAAAGAAGCAGGTGAAGAAATAAAAAATTTATTGGAAAACTACATGTCAAATGTCTACATGATAAAAATATACCAGATAATTAGAAGAATGCAGTAGTGATATTGTTATTTAAGAAAGGTAAAAGTATTAGAAATTATATACGTTTTCTATCAGTTTTATACAAAAACCTTTACCTATATAAATACAACTCATCTACAAGGAACTTTTGATTTTAACCAACTGAAAAAAATAACCTGGACTTAAAAGTGATTTTAGAAAATCAAATTTAAGAGTTGGGAACCAATGAATATGATTATGCTTTAAATTTGTAGATTATTAAGAGGCATTTGATTCTTTAAACATTTCCATAATGATGAAAGTTTTCAACTGTAGTGATATAAATTCAGGGTACTGCTATACTTTGAAGATATTTATCAAAATTCAACAGCAATGATTAGATTATATGGTGATACTAAAAACATTAACATTGAGAAAGATGTACATCAGAAAGATTCCATATCTTTAAAGCTTTTTATAGAGTTTTACATGATTTTGTGGATTACAATAAAATCAAGAAATAAAAGTAAATGGAGATTATTTAAGCCATCTAAATTTTTCAGAGGATGAGGTTGTTTTTTGCAAATAATGCTTCAGAGCTTCAGAAAGTGTTACAAGAGTTATTACAAAAGTAAAGCATTAGATCCTAAAAAAAAACTAATCATGGGATTCAGTAAATTTTTAGATGAAAAAAATAATAATTGATAATGATGAATTACAAGAAGTCAATGACTAAAAATACTTTGCTCAATTTATTAATACAAAAAAACCCATAATGCATAAAAATAATCATAAAATTAAACTTTAATGGAGTGCTTTTATAGAAATAACTTGGTATTAAAAGGGAAATATTTTTCTGTTTGAAGCAGACGGCTTTTTTAATAGATGTGATATATCAATTTTTACTTATGGATCTGAGACTTGGACACTTAATGAAAGTAATACAGAGACATCATATATAAAGATATTTATATTAGGAGTAAAAATAAAATAACTGATTAGTTTTATTTCTTAGGAATTCATAAGAAGTTCAAGTTTTGGAAGTACCAGAACTGGATTCACTGCATTAAGTTACATAGATCTATATTGGAGTAACAAAAAGGAATATTCAGGCATAAGAACAAACCGAACAAACAGTTATCATTGACATTATTGAAAGAATTAAAAGATTGAAATGAAGCTGGGCTGCATATATTAATAAAAGTTAAATAGATGAAATATTAAATTTGATACAAAAGGATTATAAAAGATCTAGAAAGAGACTATGTGATGTGGGTATATGAAATAAAAATTGATAGTATGATGTGGAAAAGAGAAACTGTGGAAATGAGAAACCGGATTAAACTTGGAGAGATCTTTAACCTGCATTCAATAAATGATGTCTGAAAACATTCATGATACATACATTTGGATTAAATATCACATTAGGTGTGTTCATTATAAAACTCAAATTGCAAATCCCATAATGTACTAATGGCACAACCGATTGCTATGTCCACTAACTTGAGTTTAAATCTAGACCAGATAAGATTTTTAAAAAAGCTTGGGATTCTTTCCCAGATAATTGGCCCCTATCCAATTTAATTTTATTTCTAAATAAGTATCTAGTATTTTTACTTAAAGATCGACTATAAGGACCTAAAATAATGAAACCATAATCTTTCAGTATTTGGAAAACAGGGTAAGTCTTTTTTTCCAACATCTCCCTTGCCTTACAATGATCAATTTAATGGTGGTTATAATTTAAGCATCTTTTAAAATTAAAACTCTTTTTAAATATGATTCTATTTTAAAGTATGCATTTAATTTTGAAAAAGCTTCAAAAAATGAATTTATAATATCCTTCTATAAAACCAGTTAACAGTTTGTTGCTCCCTTTACAGAAACTTTAATTGTTTGCTTAATAAAAATTTAAATTTCATAAGCTATATCTGCTATAAATTGATTTGTCACTTCAACTCAAACGATAAGTTTTGTAAGAATTGGGATTGTATTGTTTTCTCTTAACATATTTTATTAAAAATGAAAGTTGCTTTCTAGACCATATATGGAGAATTATATCACTATTATCTTAACCTGTAACTGAATGTTAAATGTTGCATGATTTTTTCATTATATTATCTTAAATTTTATTAATCAATCTTGTGTCACAGATTGAGATTGTGATTATTTTTGTTTTCCTTGCTAATGCACAAATTTTTACTATATTTGTTCCATATATGTATTATTGTTGTGGGACTTAATAATAAAAATTTCCATAAATGAAAAAGTTTATATTCTAATATTTCCTCAGTAAGTTTGAACAAACATATTTAGCATAGAGAACATAAACTGAAAAGTCTTATCTGTGTTTATAGATATACTATAATCAGTCTTATTATACACATGTGATCACGATTATTTATTTATTTATTAGCATTACACTTTGAATGATTTGATATAAATTCCATTGTAACTCCTAATATTGAAATTTTAAATCTATCAAAGTAATTTAAAATAATATGAATTTTTTTGTAGAATAACAAAATTAAAAATTTTATATATTCAAAACAATTTAAAGTTGTAATTAATAATTTGTAAAGCACATACTCATTACATAAGTAATATATATTAAAGCTATAACCTTTAAGACTATGCACCTAAAATGCAACAGTAGGGACCTCTACAAATCTAAATACAAGATTAATGACTTTAAAAGACAAGACTAGCCAGTCTTGTCAAAATAAGAGTGGCCGAGCTAGTCTTTTAAAGTTGTTAATCTTGTGTTTAGATTTGTAGAGGTCCTTACTGTTGCATTTTAGGTGCATAGTCTTAAAGGTTAGCCTTAATATATATTAAAACATAAAACCAATGGTTTTATATTTTAAGAAATAAAAGTTGAAGTAAAACCTAGAATACATTTAAGACATAGTGATTATTTTATCCATGTGACAACTTCACAATTTGGGATTTGAGTTTGGACTGGTTTATCTTTGGAAAATTTTTCATCTTTAAAATTTTGTTTTTTAGATAGTTTCCTCCTAGAAAATATAGCTAGTAATCTGGTTTTGACTGAGTAAATGTGTTTCTAGCTATTATTAGTGACATGCTTTTGCAATATAATGCATTTTTCACTATTAGTAACAGTGAGATGGCAACTCTATGGGTATAAAATCCATTGTTTACTATTATCTTTTAATAGTATTTACAATAAACAAACAAAATTTTCAGAAAATGAATAGGCTAATTTGGACACTTTATTTATGATATAAATCTTCTGAAAAGCAGATTTTGTACCATCCCCTTCCAATGTTTTCATTAAAACTGATGTTTAACAAAAACATTTGATCATCAATATATATTGCTAGGCACTTACACTACATTAGAGCCATCTCATCATGCTGCTCTAGGTATTAATGTAAGCATGAAGTAATCAATAGACACCAGATGGCAGTTTTTCAAATACTTGATGGTAATTCTTGAAGTGATTATTTTCCAATTAAAAATACTCATTTACTGCTGACAGTTAAATAGTTAACTTTGTTGACTTTTGATGGACACCCAGAAATAAAAGTCCTAAATCTGATTAGAAGCAGAAAAAAATTCCAAGTTTTATTCAACCCATATTCCTACTCAGGCCATATTTAAAAGTTAATGACTTATCTAACTATTTACATAATGGTCCAGTTAACAAAATCTTGAATATGTACATAAATTTACTATATATGTTTATATATAAAACACATGAAATCAGCCCATGTCCATGCTTATTTGCACTAGGAGTCTTTATTCTGTTACTGAGACAACCTTTGTGAATAAAAAGTGGGTCCATCTTTTTGCTCTGTTTTAACAAAGTTAATAGAGGTTGCGAGTGGATACTTGATCTGTGATGGATTGAGATTTTTAATTTCTGGATGTTTGAATAGATCTTATTAAATGTAAATATAATCTGTTTTGAAAGAAGACTAAGAAGTAGTACATTTTTAAAATTTTCAACCCCCATTGCTACTGATTGTTATTTAGATAATAAATCTGATTTTGCTCAAAGTTAGATTATTCGTAAATATAAATCACATGGAAAAGCAGCCAATGCTTAATCATATCAAGAATTCTTCAAGGCAATCTTGATAAATAAAAAGTGAATCCATCTTTCACTCTGCTCTAAGATGTTGGTATAAATATTATAATTGACACTTGGACTGAATCAGATACATCAAAAATCTTTAATCTGTTATCAAGACCATCTTTATATGTAAAATTTAGATCAACTCTGGTGTAAGATGTTAATGTAGACACTAAGGATGACACTTGGAATGTGGTGGGTTGATATTTTTTTAATTTTTAGAAGTTACATTTGCCATTTTAATGAGATATAAACTTGTAGGAATTCAGATTCTTAGTTTGTTGTGGTTTGATTGTGAACTTTATTGTCTGTATTAATATGTTAGAGTAAAAGTTGGAATCCATTTTTTACTTTCAGGGATTTCCTGTGATTGGTTGAAAATTCTTAGTGTGGATAATTGTGACTACTTTTATATGATTTATATTTATGAACCATCAAATTTTGAGCAATATCAGATTTATCTAAATAATAATGAATAACAATGAATTTGAAAGTTTTAAAAGTGACTATTTAGTCATCTACTTTAAAAAATGCAGTTGCCTGTTTAATGGAATTTATTTAAACTTCTAGGAATTAAAATCTCAATTCATTACAGTCTGAGTGTCAACTTTATGTCTAATATCTTAGCCTAGATTAAAAGATAGGATCGACCTTTTACTTATAGAAGTTGTCTTGATGATATATTGAAGATTTTGGTGTAGATAATCATAAGCTGCTTTAATGTGATTTTTCATTGATGAATCATTTAGCATTGAGCAAAATAAGATATATATATGTTTGATAGTGACATTTTTAATTTATATTGAAAACGGAATATAACTTTTAGAATTATATTATGCTGATAATTGTATTATTATTAACTCAAAGCTTGATGTAGCAAATGTTCTACATGTAACTATAATTTAATTTAATATTTTATATATATAAATAACTTTATTAAAATACATATGTAAGAATGATACAATTGTAAATAAAATAAAAGTAATCCATGTTGCTCGGGCAACCAGATGGTCTGATGTGCTACTGGTGTTGTTTAATCTAGCTTAATCAGGCTCCATGTGTTATCAAATAAAAATCTGGACAAGATGATACTGTCCTTATGGCGAAATTCCTTCAACTTAGAAATGAATGTCTTCAGGCTTGGGATGAGGAATGATGAACTTGTTTTGACATCTGGCCATCCAAGTGGCATAAGTATGAAGGTCGAAAGTCTTGAGATGACATAATCCCTAGACAGGAAGCAGCTCTTGATATCTAATATTTTGTTCAGGGAAATGTGGCAGTTGTGAGAAATGAATGTTCTGATTGTCATATGCCGGGCAATCATTTATCATGTGGTCAATGGTTTCAGAGTTTCTGTGACAGTTGTGACACATAGGATCTATGTTCTTGAAGAATCCCCTGTAGTATGGACCAGAGATAATTTCAGCACTTTTTATAACAATAATAAAAGAAAAATCTTCACTTAGATTATTATTTGCTAAAGCATATGAGTCTCTTTAGTTATTTTAGAAGGCTATCTTAGAAATATAATGAACTTGTATATAGGATGATATTATGTGAAATATGTTGAATGAAAATGAGTTAATAGATTCACTAAAACACCAGGTGATCAGCATTTCCTATGACAAACTATTTAAACAGTAGGCACTAAATAGAGATTTTATGTACAAACCTTACATCTGTTAATTACTGAGGTTTGCATTGGGAGCCAGTTTTCTATACAAAAGAAAGGATGATTGTGTTATGAGAATTGTTGAGTGTTATAGTAACAAGGAATGGGATAGAAAAATAAATGCATTAATAAAGAATAGGGAGTTGGAGAGATGGAAAACTAGTATGGAGAATAAAAAGAGTTTAAATATATATAGAAATAAACAGAATATAGGATTGAGTTAATTTATAATAATAGCAAAGAAAGTAGTTTACTATTTAAGGCTCAAACAGAATCTTTAGCTATAAGAAAATATATACATAAATGGAAAAATATGGGTGATTTAGTCTGCAAGTTGTGTAAGGAAGGCATAGAAAATATTAGGCATCTGTTAATTGAATGAAAATGCCTGAAAGCAGAAAGGGTGCAAATAATGAAGTTGTGGGAAAATAAATATAAATGAGATGACTATACAGAAAGTGGATTCTTGGTTTTTATACTGGGTTTGGGAAAAGATAAGGATGATTTAATTATAAAGTCCATAGAGTTGACAAAAATTATGTTGTGGCAATGGGATGGAGCAGGATAGTGAAGAATATGGGAAAACTTAGGGTGGGATTGGAAAAGAATGGTAAGATAGCAAACAGGTTTCTCTGGGCATAGTGGCTGAGAGGTTTCTGACTCTAAAAAAAGGAGAAGCCACAATGCATCACATCACATCAACAGTGTCTGGATATAGTGAAAAGTCATCAGAATGTACATAACTGCCCAATATTCACTTTATATTTGTTTTTTGATGCTTTTGCTTTGGTGTTTCGTTTGTTAATAAAATAAAAATAATCAAATGATGATTCATCATTTTAATAGATCACATGACATATCAGTATTTGGAATAATACTTGAATTTTGGTCCAGAAATCTTTAGCTTTTAAATAATCTATTCTTCTACCATTATGCTAGATTAAATATGGCTTATCTTTTATTTAATATTCATTATAAAACAATGTTTTTAATATTATAGAAAACATTTGGCAAAGTGGAAACAAAATGTGAATCTTTTTCTTACAAAGATATAGTTACTTAGAAAAAAATATAAGTGGTTTTATAAATGATATATTATTGCCCATTAAAATTTAAAATTCAATTACTTAAAGTATATGTTCAGTTATAGGTAAAGGATCGAAGTTATATTTTAACTTAAATAATAATAACGAAAACAATATATATATAAACATAATTTTTTATTGTATAAGATTACACTTCTTTTGATCAATACTGATTAAGTGAACAAATTAATTTTCAGACATTTTGTTTTTGTGCATGACTGATATTTTTCTTGCTTCTGCTGTCTAATTTAATGCTGTTACATAGAAAGGTTAATTGGACATTTTGTCAAAATTGGTTTATGTTGACAAGTTCTGGTTGGCATTTTGGAGAAAATTGAATAAAATATGTCATCTTTGTTGTTGATGTACCTCTCTGCTGTCATGGATTACTAAT
This sequence comes from Epiperipatus broadwayi, assembly GCA_028023455.1. Lineage (NCBI taxonomy): Eukaryota > Metazoa > Onychophora > Udeonychophora > Euonychophora > Peripatidae > Epiperipatus > Epiperipatus broadwayi. The sequence continues at coordinate 1,453,557 of JAQFVV010012577.1, read as the reverse complement.
TAATAGTCAACCTGTAGAATAAATAAAAGGTTTAAATTTATAGGAACTTTTTTTAGATTATTTTATAAAAGTATTAAATGTGATTTTAGTTGCTTACATAAAATTAACATTATTTTATATAACTATCATACAATAAAACAAAGCCTAAAATTATATTTGTAAAATGACACTTTCATGTATATATAGATATTACACACATACTTTTTCATACACAGTATGTGCATATAATTGCATTACAGTGCAGTGTCTATTTTCTTTAACTTGCTATACCCATAACCTGCAATTTGAATGGGGGTCAGATGAAACTAAGAAATATTTGATTACAAAGAGGTCAAGGATCCCCCCCCCCCCGCATCGTTAGTTCATGGATAATGGTGTGAATAATCCCATTTTTGATCAGTTAAAAGAGAATTCAATTGTTTTGTGATTTGAAAATTAATAAATCTGATAAAATAAGAATATGTTCTTCTTCGCTATCTATCTATCGTAGAAGGGCTTTTTGTAATAAGTTATTCAAAAATTGTTTTAACTCGTAATGTTAATATTATATGCATTTTTTTGATTTTGTATTATTCTTATTTTTTATTTATTAATCTTCTATAATTTTACTGACATTTTATATTTCATAACATTCTCATGATATTTCTTAAAATGTCCATATATACAAAGATTAGCACAATACAAACAGTAGAAAGTGCATTTGTAGATATATATTCATGATACACATATTCATGCTTAGTGTTTTTCTGAGGATTTGACAGAAAACTTTGACAAAATATTCCAGTTTGTTAGAATATTGCTTTAAAATTTGATGTTCAAGAATCTAAAGTTATTAGTTTGATTTCTATGCTAGAATTATCACTCATCAGGCCAGAAATGCCTGAAGAAGAGCTGAGAATATCACTTGAAACTTTTGTAATCTACTAACCTATGTGATCTTTGTGTGTTATTATTAGCAGTTTTATGTACTTGAAAAAGTTTAAATAAAGTTTAACATTTTCTAGACATTCAAAATTTAATGATACATGATATCACATATATCCATTTTTGTTTTATAATTTTCTTTCTGCATTGGACTAAACGTGACAATCATAATCACATATCAGGATGAAGATCTCTCAAGTTTACTTCACTTTTTTCAACTCATAGCATTTCATTCATCTCCTTCACATATAATCTCTTCATAAATCTTTACAATTTCTTGTGATCAAATTTCAATAGTCCATATCATCTCTTCTAGAAATAAATGCAGATTACTTCCAATTCAGTATTTTAATTCTTTCAACTATGTCAATGACACTCACATATTAAAATTTTGATCACTTCCTGTTACACCTAGCATATATTTCTCTGATAATTTATTAAGACCTATGATATCTTTGTATTGCTTTTCTGTTAAACATCAATTTTCTCAGATTCATAAGTAAAAATTGGTAAAACACATCTTTTTAAATGTTTTCTTTTTAAAAACATATTTTATTTTAATATTAAGTTATTTCTACCAACAATATTTTATCCAAGTTGAATTTTACGATTAATTTCATCCATTATGTTTCTATCTGTAGGAATATCTGACCAAGATATTTTAGATAACTCCTTCTAATTCAAAATTATCAATATTTATATGTCTTCTAAAAAAAATCTATTAAATATTTATTAAATTTGTTATGGCATTTATCTTTAGTCTTACTTTCAGCACTTCTTGAAACTCTTATGCATCAGTTACAAAAGAAACCACACCATCTTCAAAATTCATATAGCATAAATAATCTCCATGTATTTTATCTTCTTAGTTTCCCATTTTAATCGAAAAATTATTTAGTTTGGAAATATGAAATCTCTATCTTACACTTTAGTATTGTATTGAGAAAAATATTTGTAACAATGGGATAATATCCTAGGTCTACATCTTGATTACCAAAACTTTTAATCACTTAGGATATACTTAAGGATTCAAATGTCTTTTCATAATCTACAAATCCAATATCTTGAAGTCCAAAATCTTTAATCACTAAGGAAATTATTATGGATTCAAATGACTTTTTATAATCTAGAAATCTAAACTGTAATAGCAACTCATAGTTGAATGTTATCTATTATGCTAAAATCATTTTAAAATCTAGATTGTTCTTTTGTTTGATTTCAGTTCAAATTTCAATGTATATTAATTATAATTATCAAGTAAAAATCTTGTTTAAAATTAGCAGAAGTCTTATAGATCTATAATTTGTAATACCATTTTTAATCAAGTTTCTTAAATACCAATCTTATTACAGTATTTCCATAAACATTTAGTACATCTTTAATAATCAGATATTTGGTGTATAGTTTTGGCAAAACAATTATCTTTCTTCATTTCTTTTAAGATATTACTGGAAATCCCATCATTTTATTGAATTTTTCCCTTCTTCATTAATCTAATTGTATGTCTTACTTCTTCATGTAAAATATTTATCAAAGTAGAAAATAGAGTAATTGTATTAAACCACTAAACATCACATAATCACCATTCTTTATGCTTATACAAGTTGCTACATAGAGAGAGACAAAACTCTTTATACAGTAGCACCATTCAATGGAAGCCAGAGTAATCATTGGTTGCAGAAAAGTTTGTGCATAAAATCCCTATCTAGTGTCTACTCAGTTTCTAGCTTGTGGATTTCATCAGTGAAGAGTCTTTGATTTGAGAGCACTGCACTTAGATCATAGGATATAATGCAACTCTCCAGAAGCTACCTTTTACCTTATTAGCTAACTATAAATCTTTGAGTCCAAAATGAAAATACAATAATGTTTTCATTTCAAGCTCATTAGCTTGTATAGTCATATAGATCTGAACTCAATTCAGCATCCATACTTTTTGGTGCCTTTGATTCTTAAATAACCACAGTTACCATTATCATATTGGGCAGGATTAGTATCAAATCACTAAACATCATATGATCACCATTTTTATGCTTACACAAGCTGTGTACACAGAGGCAAAACTATACAGTACCCCCACCCAGGGCAAGTCAGAGTAATCCCTATCTAATTCCTACTTATCCAATATCCCCAGACTAGTTTCTAGCTTATGGATTTCATCAGTGAGAAGCCTTGAATCTAAGTCAACCCTTTCCTCAGCCACCTTTTACCTAGTTTTGCCTCTATGTAGTAATTGTATGAGTTACTTTAATTTTTTTTGTTCTTTATTATTATATAAACCTTTTTAGAATTCTTGCACTCATTTTAGAATATATATATTTTTTAGAATTTTTTATTCTTGCACTCATTTTATGATGTCATATTTTTTAATAAAAGTTCCATCTTTTCTTTCTGACTATAAAATGTTGCTTTATACTTTTGACAATTATTCTTTTCTGTAGTTTTTTATGAAAATTTATAATTATATTCTCTTAGATCATTATTAACTATTTTCCATGTCATTTACTAAACTCCAGATATTCAATTCGTCTTAATAGATTATTTTTAAATATTTTCATATTCATTTTTTTTTGTTCAACATTATTTTTTCTTAGTTGAAAATTTATGGGTGAATTACTCCTTTTTGTATCAGCTATCTTTACCATGGGTCTTAATAGAAATATAAATTATCTTATTGATTTTAGTATAGAATTTCTATAAGTTAGAAATATCAAGTATTAAAGATATTTTTCCTAGTTTCTTAATGGTTTTAATTTCTAGTTTTTTATTAATATAATCTTATATCTTAATAATTAAGATAACTTCTTGTGTTAAATCTATTAATATCATTACAGTCTTAAGTACACATATTCTATCTAAATATAATTTGATTTGGCTACAGCTTCATTTGACTGTTTCCATGTCCATTTCAGATTAATATTTTCCTCAAAAGAATAATTTATAATATAGTTTTTAAACTTCACAAATCTATGACCTATTTAATTTCTTAAACCATAACCAAATTTATTCACAGCATTTTCATCGTTCAGTCAATAATTACTTCTAGCACTGAAGTCTCATATGACAATTTTAAAATTTTGTTTTCTATGATCAAAAGGATTTTGGATATATTTTAGTATTGCATAACTAGTTAGATGGTAAAAAGGAAACTAATTTAGACTTGATAAAGAAAGAGAAAACTGAAATCTCAGGATGTCAGCAAAATGTGTTAATATGTGCTCTCTTTTAAATATTTTGTGTCTCATTGTTAAAAAGTAAAACAATCATACCTTATAACTGTAATAAAAGGAAATAAAATGACTAAAATATTGATCATGATAAAATAATAGATCTTTTTATCAGTTTTATACAAAATTTTTACTAAAATAATTATCTCATCTAGAATGAACTTTGAATTCTAACCAATCAAAAAAACAAATTGAATTTAAAAGTGGTTTAGTACAAAATATTATATGCAAATATTAGGAGAAGTTATAGAAAGATCCAAAAAATATGGATTGCCATTATGCTTTGGATTTATAGATTATCAAAAGGTGTTATAAAATATACACAAATCTAAAATACAGTAGAATTTAAACTCTAAAATCGTTATATTTATTGGTTAACTTTGATTATATTTTTTGATCACTAATTTTGCTTATAATTCAACCTGTTCTGATTATTAATATTTATGCTATATTTTATTATTCTGTATTGAATATTTATTAATATTAATATATGTAAATAGAAATATTTAAACTCTGGATTTTTCAGTTTATTCATACTTCACTTCATTGTGTATCAGTTGCTTGAGGATGAATAGACTGAAAAATCCTGAGTTTAAATTCTTCTATTTACATATATAGGAACCATTTAGTATAAGCAAATGGCATACTGGCTTAGAATATATATATATATTATCACTTTATCACTAGAATAATTATGTTATTTCATTTTCTTTATAAAATAAAAGGGCATATGTGCAGCAAAATTTTCTGTTTATTAAATGTATTGTTTTGTTAATATTTAAAGTTTGTTTTTTATATTTTTATCCTCAATCTCATACATTGAGTTATACTATCTTATGCAATGTGTTTGATCATTAGGACTTGAGTTTATTAGTGTACAATAGATAATAATGACTCAAATTCTAAGTGGATTATGTCATTGTTATAATCCTATAATTTTGGCAGTAGGTAGACTATATCACTGCCACATTACTCTTAGAAAGAGATGACTATCATAAGATTCAATTATATTAATTCCTCTCATTCAATATATACCATTACAATATACATTAGGCCAAATCAGTCTCCAAAATTTATTTAAATGTTTAACCTTTTAAGCATGATTGTTTAGAACAAAATCATGGGTCATTTCTATTCATTTGTATCAACACAATAATATTCATTATAGACATGAGTCTAAAAATATATTTAATAAAAAAAAATTATTCTTAATGAAACTTTTTAAGTATTAATTAAATTTTATTAAATGCCCATATGTAAAACAAAGTTAATCATAGAATTATTAAAAATCAACATTCCAGTTAAAAAATAGTAAAAATAATAATAAAGTTATTGGCAGAATTCATTTTCCAACTGACATCATGTATATTTTTTACACACTTTGTGTTTAAATAAAAGCTAGAAATAGAAATTTCATATGCTTTATAAGAAGTAAGTATTCAATAACTTAACAAAAAAGGAAGTCTTAAAGATATGGGGAATGATCATATTTTGATGTCATTAAGAGAAAAACTTATGTTAGTTCCGAAATATATATTCTTCTAAGAAGAAATATATTTTCATCTAATATTTTTTCTTCCTTGGTGGTGCTGACATCTAGGTACAAATATTTACAATTAAAGTATGGTTTTCAATTATGATAGTCATTAATAAATTAAATTTTAATTGGAAGCTTTTAGCTACTTTTGGTTATTGAAATTTGATATTGTAGATTGCAGCACTAGTAGAAATCCTCCAGAATGCATGGTTTTATCTTATTATAAACAATACCATTTTAATTAGAACTAACCAGAATCATATATACCTGCAATATGCTATAATGTAAACATGTTTATTACAATAAAGAAAATCTGCAGGGAATTCTGAATATGTGTTGTATACTATAATGTAAATCTACTTATTTTTAAACTGAACGGTTTTAAAAACTATATTTCTTATGCATGCAACTGAAGAAAATTAGGTTATCAGATGACATAAAAATTTCCTAAGTAAATAGTTTCACATTATTTCATTATTATATTTTTTTCTTAATATTGTTAATTGTATTCTTTGCAAAATTATGAATAAAAATTTTGACATTTTATTTATAAATTATAATTTTGTTGATTTTATGTTTGCTGAAAAATAATGTTATTCCTTTTTGGAAAAAAAAAATATGTAATGTATATAGTAATCTATGCTTGTATCTGGTTTCAATTAATTCACTCTTTTAAGTGAAATAAATAATTCATATTTAATAACAACTGAGTTAGCAATGTGTATATATACTAAATTCTTTGAATGCCAAGATGCTGTGACAAAAAATGATATTAATTAATAGTATTCTAACAAGCCTAAAGATTTAATCCCTCTGGAAGCTCAAAGAATCTATGAGATTACCTTTGTCATATTTCAAACTACATATATAGGAAAGAGCAATAATTCTATAAATTCTAAATCACATCAATGCAGTAAAAACATTTTATATTCTCGGCACTTATTCTCCATGTTTTAGATACTGACCATCACACTGATTTCTCAAATTCTAGAATCATACTGATATGTAATAAACATCATTGTTTATAATAGTCATAAAAAATTTAGAGATAAAACCAAATATCACTTGTGATAGCTTAAATATAGACATAATTAATCCAGAAGTTACTGAAAACCCCCAGCAAACTATATCTAAACTAACCATCAGTAAACAAAAAATACAGAGTGGACCCAACTATACATTACCTTGGATCCTATATAAGCATTTAATTTATTGTTGTATTAGCAAACAGAACATGACTTATATACATTAATGTAATTTTAGGACAACTATAAGTTATTCTAAAATCACTATTACTAAACATAGAAAAGCCAAACCTCACATTTAACAATCTCTAAATATTGAATTTTCCCGCAATTAATAGATGTAAATATCACTTGCAATATCTCAAATATAGACAGAATTAATGTGGAAACTACTGAAAACCCTAGTGAGTTAAATGTAAACTAACTAATAAACAAACAGTGAATCCATCTGTATTTTAAGTCAGATCATATATAAGAATTCAATTTATTGATGTATTAACATGCAGAATCTTGATTTATATATATATTAACATAATTTCAGGACAAGTAAAAGCTATTCTAGAATTACTATAATTTATTTGAAAGCCTAAGCTTAATATTTAATAACCAAATATTTAATTAATCTTCAGTTAATAGATAAAGATAGCACTTGTAATAGTTCATATATAGACATAATTAATTCACAAAACCACTAGCAAGTTATATGTACAAAAAAAAAAAATACTGGGTGGATTTACCTGTATTTCAGTTTGGATTGTATATAAGCGTTCAGCTTATTAACAGTTCATTTACATATAGCTCACTGGAGGTTTCAGTAATTTCCACATTGAAAAGATAAAATTGTATAAAAAATGGAGTAAGACAAGAAAACTATCATATATATTTAGGAGTTTTCATACACAAATGATTATAAAAAACATTTCCCAAATTTAAGACAAATAGCTTAACAACTATGTGATATGATTATTATCTATGCAGCAACCAAATGATTATTACTTTACCCAGCTGACGGGCAAGTATCATCTTGTCAAATTGTCCAATTAATATTATTTCATTTTTACTTTTGTTTTATTTTTTTATTAGATATGATTGTTCTCAAAAACATGATTTATAAAACATCTGTTGACTGTGAAAACATGCATTTCAATACATTAAAGCAAATTCATGTATATTATTCTTATTTGTATGTATAATTAATTTTTATCATCAAATTATTTTTTTCAGTTATTTATTCTTTGAGTAAAGGATTTCTATTTTTATAGGTATAAATTTATATGTATGTTGGTAGTTGGGTGATAATTAATATACTGTCTTAATATAATCCACAACATTTTGTTTTGGGAATGATCGTAGCATAAGGGAAAGTTCTGTAGAATTCATAAATCTGAATTCAGATTATGGCATCTTTATGAGAAAACATCAATTACTTATTTGTAAATAACAATCGAGTCCAGGACAAGAGAATTAAATTAAATAGTAATATAATTGCTTAGTAGATTGGTGTATTTATTGATAATAATGAAGGCATTTTAATATTAGTTTTTATAAGATTATTGACCATTATCAATATTCATTATCTTCCTATCACTATAATTACTAAATTATTACATTAAAGTGAAATTTATGTGTCTATGTTTGTGTTTTCTACCAGTATTAACAGCATATATAATATTTAATATGATGCTCCATCATGGAGCATAATTATTATCAGAGTTGGTTAGATTTTATTTAATTAATTTTATTATTTGTTCCATTACCTAATTTGATTTATTAATGTATAGGCAAGGTGCCATCTTCAACCATTATAAAATTGGCAATATGAATATGATTCAATTATAAATATAATTAACAACTATCATTGGTTATTCTTATATAATTAGTGATTCACTAATCTCAATCATCCTCCAATGCTTGAAATTTACATGTTTGTAGTACAAATATTATAAGTATATCTCTACAATCTCTTATCATCAAGACATTCACACACTTGTCCATTTCAATGCCAAATATATATATATATATATTGTAATTATATAACTGAATATTTGTAAATACAGTAACTAAATAATTAAAAATTTTATCCACTTAGGAGCGCTTTCGATTATCCCAGTAATCTGTGTCAACTAAAGCTTTGAAATGCTAACTTTCCCAGAATTCCATGATCTTAATGTTTGCTGCTTGCCTGTTAATTAAGTCATGTTTATATTTGTATATTAGCATAGCTTCCTTTATTTTTCTTTTATTGTTATTTTTTTTCAATTTGCAATATTTTTACACAGTGTAAAAATATTGCAAATTGAAAAAAAATAACAATAAAAGAAACATGACTTAATTAACAGGCAAGCAGCAAACGTTAAGAACTCGGAATTGTGGGAAAGTTAGCATTTCAAAGCTTTAGTTGACACAGATTACTGGGATAATTGAAAGCGCTCCTAAGTGGATAAAAATTTTAATTATTTAGTTATTGTATTTACAAATATTCAGTTATATAATTACATATATTGCTTTAAAAATACAGACATTGAATAATAATATTATTACATATATATATATTGTATCGGACTATACTTCCCTGCGGAATTCTGTTCCTAATCTTACACTGAACATGAAGTGATCAAGATTTAACAGGGAAAGAAATGGATACCAATTTAGCCAACTGACTGTTCTACAATATATTGGTACTTCCAGCTAAACTGATAGAAAGACGGAATTGACATGATTCTGTCAATTAAAACCCCTTTAGTTAATATCCTTCTCGAATGCCCGAATGTTTAGGACCTATGGTAAGTGCACATCTTTGAAAAGTCTATTTATTAATAGCTTTTGCATGCCACTCCTAGAAATGAATAAAAATGAATTTTCCCCTCTCCTAGAAGGATATATAATACCATATGTACAGTGGAGCATGGGGATAAGATTTAACACTCTGGTAGAACGATATCCCATGTAGCTAGCTCAGTCTGCTCTATGTCTAGGGTCTTCAATGGGTAAGTTAAATGGTTATAATAGGTACATGATTAATAAGGAAAGAGTACATTTTATCAAATAAATAATAATATGAAGATGAAATCAATTTAATATTATGATTATTTATTTAATCCCAAATACCCATCATCGTTTCATACTTAAAATGATATAATAAATAAAAATATAAATGAATCATTATCACAAACCCGTATATACATTTGATGCAGTGAAATAAATAAAATATAAATACAATTTTAAATAAATAAGGAAAATAATAAATCCCTAAAGCTATTTACAATGTTTCATAATGAATGAAAGTGGTATGAGCTTTTTACCCTGTAGAAATGTTATACTTTGTGTGATTTGATATATACTTCTCAGGTAAAAGATTTTCGGTTATACAGGCATACACTTCTACTCAGGACTTTAAAACCTTTTTTATTGATAGCAAATATAATGAAAAAAAAACTATGCATACATATGTTTGCACTATAAAATATTTCACTATTTTCTTATTTTACAACATGTCAATAAGGTTGTGTTAACTTAGATACCCTAGAGCACTCAACATGAGGTGCTGTATCTATTTGCCCTTTACAATAGATAAATTCTTATACATGTATATACATGCAGCACAATTATACACTCACCACTATTCTAAATGTAAAGTTATTAGTGGACTTGCTTATGGGAAATTTATAATAAATAAACCCCTTTGACACTTATCATAAGGTGCTGCAGCGACAAAAAGTAACTTAAAGGATATACGGATAAATACATTTTAGACACTAAACATGAGGTGTCGTATTTACCGAATATTACAAGTGTATGTGTGCATATATACACATGTATATTTACGTATGACAATCTTCAACATGAAGAAAAACAAGCAGCAACAAAAAAAAAACTAATTGCAACCTTTGCTGAAAATACTAGAATTTGGGATAGAAAAATGAATTAAAATATTTAAGTAAAAGCTGTAACATTATGCCTGTAATAACCATAAATTCAATATATATATATATGCGAGAGACAAACAACGCTCTCTTTTTTTTAAAAATGATCAATAATAATAATAATAATAAAAATATACATTTCTAATTATCGGAAATATCAGAATGAATTAATTCAATATTAATAAAATATTTTAAAAAGAAACGTAGGTAGGCATCTTCATCTGACTGAGCTTTTGAGTGGGCTTCAGGTCAACTGGCTGTGCAGTGAGGATTTCATCTCATTCAGGCATAGGCAAGGCAGCTTTTGTCATCAGCATGGCTGGCTGGAACTGGCATGATCACATCTTGGTGATTTGGACAGAGAGAGGGTGGTGCACTGGCTGGTTGTCTACTCCATAGTCATTTTACTGGAACCTCTAATAGATTGCTTCATATTTTCTTTTTTGTATATTATAATAATTATGATTTTTATTAAATTTTCATCTGCTGTCTCGAATGGTTGATTGAATCCACAAGAAAGCAAGAGTTCTTAAAAGAACTGTATAATGGATTTCTTCTTAAGAAATATCAGTAATAGGCTAGGTTGTATATGAATCTTTAAGTGGTTGGATGATTGGAGAATTCTGAAGCCAATGTAGTGAATGACTTGGCCAGAACAACTGCCAAAGAAAGAAATGAATTGAATCCCACAGCACTGACTAAAACCTATCAGCCCCACTCATACAGAACCAATTCAGGCACCCATCTGAGAAGTATGAATCATCAAACCCTTTTAATTTAGCTTATCATTTAGATTATAAACATTTCTTTCTATTTTTCCAATTAAATTCTACATAGCAGGGTTTGATATAATGTTTGGTTTCTATCTTGAATACTCAGACCACTTGATTACACATATCAATTCAAAAGAATTTCTACTTTATCTAAAAATAATATTTTAATTACAACATTTATTATCAAACATTTTGCTTTTAGTCAGATTTTTGCCAAAACAATTAACATTTTTTTTTTGATTAAATTAAAATTTCAGTTTCTAGAATAGCATATAATAATTAAAAAAAAATAAAAAAAAATATAAGTATGTTGGAACAATTATTTTAATTATTTATTTTACTAATATGTTCCAGCATGTGATCCATTTGTTCAATAAATACATAAAATGACATCCATTTGTTCAATAAATACATAAAATGACATATACTGAAAATATACAAAAAAATAAAAATAAAATAAATAAATAACAAAAAAAATACATGAGTTTATTATATGTGTATTTTTTTGTTTACAATATTTCTGTGTCAATTGAATGTTTGCTTTAGATTGGTGTGTGTGGGTATTCTACTGCTCAGACCCAACCTCCATTACTAATGTAGCACATTTATATATTTGTTGTGCTTGATATATATGGATTTATATGTGCATCTGCTGTAATGTTCATTACAGCAGATTTTGTGCATGGACATTTGATAATACCTGGCACAATAAGCATATTCAATGTCTTAAGCATTATAATAAAAGTTCAATAATAATTCAAATAAAGTATGTGAAATCTGTTTTAAATAAAATAACAAATTTTAATTTGGCACTAGCTAGTATCATCTAAGAACTAGAATGTCTGACAAAGGGATGTTTGTTTGTTTTTTGTTAAATTGCTATACAACTCTTATACTGTCATAATTTACAATTCAACAATTAATAATTATATGAGTTGGCAAGGGTTAGATAATTGAAGTTTTAAATTGTTTCAAGAGATTATAAAGGACCTAGATAAAGGCCATGTGTGACATGGACAGTTGAAATAAGAAAGTTTAATCTGGTGTGATGTGGAGAAGAGAAATTAGGAATCGAGAAACTGTATTAAATTTGGAAAGACCTTCATCCTGCAGTGAATCAAAAACGATTGAAAATGGTAATGATGAATATCTAATATATTTTTTTCACAGAAGAGCTTTTAAATTAGTATTTTATATATTATAAAGCTCATTTTCTAATCAACCAATATAATTGATTAGAAAACATGTTTCCACTAAATGTTATTTGAGATTGTAGTCAAATTATAAATAATAATTGCATAATTATTTGATTTCCACATACCTAAGTTACTTAATGACTAAATTCAAGATTATTTATTTTATCAAGCTGAAATTAATCCCATAATCTTTAGGTCTCAAACCCAATCTTTTATCTTGGCACCAATTCACACATGACAGTTAAATCATAAAATAACGTTTGAAATAGCTTGTGTAAAAACAATTATTTTAAACTTTTGAATTGTTTTCGAAATTCTCTCAGTAATGAAAAGAAACTGTTAAATATAGTCTTTCCTTCCACTCACATAGATATTACTTAATTTCTCTTATAATATACTGCTCCGGTCAAAACATGTTTATCCATCTAATAAGAGCTGGAACTCACAAAATGTACTTCAAACCCAGTCAAACCTGAGATTTAGATCAGGGACCATCCTGGATTCGAACACACTCTCTAAGCCCCAGATCTAACACCTAATGGATAACATAACAATGATAGCACATGAGAATTAATTTTAAATCCGGCTGACTAGGAGAGCGGAGAAGACAAGGAGACATCTATTACTATGACTAAACTAATATATATATAAGCAGGCTTTACTTTTGGAAGTGGAGAAAAGAAGGAATTCGAACTACTCAAATAAGTTAGACAATAAAATATATTTTAATATACTTACAAATTATTATACATTTATAAATTAAGTACATTAGTATGTGCGTGAATGAGCAAGTGGTAGATAATTACATAGTGTCATTCACGCTATTATTTCTCATATGCTCTTTATTAGCTAAATAATATATTACAAATAAACACACATCTTTGGTGGGTCCAATATTAAGATGCCAATCAATTATTAGAAAGAATTACATAATACTGCCATTAACGCTTTGATTTATGGTTCAGAAACATGGTGACTAACATATATTTTTCTAGGAGCATTCCAAAATTCATTATACATATGATATAAACTATTTTCACACCATTGAGGTCGTGAAAATAAACAAAATACATTTGAAAACATTTGATTATATTTGAATCTATGACAAAATATTTAATGAAAAATTATTTTAACAATAGTAAGATGAACGCTTTATTTTCCCCAAGGCATGTAGATACTCTTAAATACAGAAATAAGTTACGACGGTGGTATGTATAAGACTGAAATAAATTTAATTAATAAAACTAGTAATAGTTGGCATTTATATATATTTTGAGCAGAGCGCAATTTTAATATTAGAGCATTAAAACTGGGTCATGAAGCAAAAGAAATAATAATACAAAGAAGTTTGCAGTGCTGACATAATAGCCTAAAAATAACTAAGAGAAAAAAGTCATGCTTCTGGACGAGAATGAAGTGGATGGGCATGCCATGGTCATCGCCGATGTGCAGGCCTTTGATACGAAAAAGTGAATATGCATAGCATGTGCCAAACTTATGGGATCACCGCCAGAGGCATTTTATACGGAATAAATGTGGTTCCAGATAGCTCAACTATCTACGGAATGAGATATGAGAAGAAATCTATGGGTTCGAACTTGTCGCAACCCCCAGATTAGAAGACTAGAAGCATGTAATATATATATATATGAAGATAGGCTAAATGTCAGTAACGCGGTACGAATGAATGTCATTAACAACATTGAATAAGATTTACTGCTTTTAAAAATAAATGACCCTAGTTTGAATACCATAATTTAGATAAATAATACGCTATGCAATTATATATATATATATAGAGAGAGAGAGATTTTACTTAGTAACTAAAATATTAAAATATTAAACTTTCCCTAAAACGTTCAGATTTTATTTAGCAAAAGAAACATGAAGATTTACCCCCATCCCTTTTTCTGCTATTTAAAATAAATCAATCCCACCTTCATTAATTTTACAACAACTGGAATATATAAGTATATTTTAAGAGTAAATAAAAAAAAACAGTTATATAGAAAATAATTAATGGGTCACTCTTTCAGAATTTAATAAAAAAAACAACATTTTAAAAGATTTCAAAGCGTTAATTAGCTTAAGTTCTGGATTTACCCTGGGTAGAAAATCCAGAGTTAAACAAATATATATATTTTATATTAAAGCATAAACAAAATGTTGACGTAAAACAATCTGGCGAACATATTAATTTATAATGCATTATATATATATATATTTTAAGGGGACGTTAATAATCTTAGTTCGTGGAGGTTTACTTAAAAGAAAGAAAAGATTTTACAAAATTCGACTCATCCGATTGTTTAAGATTGGCATATTAATTAGAAAAGCATATATATAAAATTATTAATATTATAAAATCAAATAATAAATAAATGACCGCACCAAGGTTAAAGAAAGTTAGAGCATATGAGAGAAAATTAAATATATAGAAATCATTTACTTAAGAGCAAATTACATATTAAAACAAAACAAAGTTAAATCACATATTAGAGGAAATCTTGATAGATGAATTAGGCTAGATTTAGTTTCAATGGTGGTGGTTTGAAATAATTTACCTTGCAATTTTTAAAGTCCAATTTAAAGTATGGCACGTGCACGGCAATTGAAATGCAAGTTCTCCTGTGGCAGCAAGCTTCTATTAGCACACTAAAGTTCTTAGGTCGGGCTTTTACTTCACTCTTAAGCAGCAGAATGGTATGGCCGCAGAAGATGATGACCCAACCGGGCCGAGAAGTGATGGATTTACTGCTACATTATTTAAGTTTCAAGCGACATGTAATACGTTTACCATCAGTTCTCTCAATAATAGCTAATCTCCTAATCTCTGTCTCAAAATTCAGCCATTTTATACTTTTTCTTTATCGGTTGTTTTTGAAGATGCAACAGTAAGATAACATCCAAAAATAAATTCAAATCTATTTCCAGATTAGAAATAGAGTTTGACAAATTTAAACAAAAGTATCTCTAATCTTAATCCCATTTTATTTTAAGTAAAAACTTTAATTAAAAATACCTACCCCAGATTAAAACAATAGTGTTTCCAACCCCTTTAATTATTTTTAGACAATCAACTGTAGCATCTTCCATATTGGATTTTACAAAAATATACAGTTTACTAGAAAAAGTACTTTAAAAAGAAAAAGTCTAAAATGACGTATAATAAAATATTTAAAATCAATATTGTTAGTAAGTTTTTTTCTCCTATATATATATTTGAATCGCACCTATAATACTTTAATAAAAAAGAACTAATAATTAATAATAGAATTAATAATCATAAAATTAATAATAAAATATTATTGAAAGTTAAAATTGATAAATTTAGGCGCGCATTTCAAATATATACATAACATATATATATACATGACAAAAGCAGCGGGATAAGATATAGGATTTAAATATAAGTTAGTAGGTAGCAACATGAAGCACAATCTTAAGCTAAGATTGACTGCTTCAATATAGGATGCTTATTTTTTTAAATAAAAAAAAAAATGTATTTGTTTTTATTTTTTAAAACAATGTATTTTTTTTTTTTTAAAAAAAGGCCTACTTCTATAATTAACTACCATTTCAGATTTTCTGCGTTTGTGTTTATTTAATTCATTTAAATATTTTTCCGTGGCATGTTTGCTATTGTATTCTGATGACTTTAATATGTTTTATGGATTACTAAAAGCAGTTAAACATGCAAAATGTAGCAACTAAACAAACCATTATCAAAAGCAACTTAGATAAAAACTAATAAATTTGATCCACCTATTGAAAAGATAAGCTGGAAGATGGATCAATAAACACCTCATTCAAAAAACGATGACGCAGAAAGAATATATCTATTCAGAAAAATGGGACCTTGACAACATACAATTCAATTCAAACTAAAAGTAAGCAAATAATGGCAGTATTTGTTGAAATATAAATGAATAACGTTAAATGACAAATCTGGAAATGTTTTGATATTCATAATCTGGAAAAATAAAAAGTTTATTTAAAATTCCTTTTTAAACAGTATATCCCACCCACCCCTCCTTTTTTTCTCAGAATATATTTATTTGATAATTAAATGCATACATATGGAAAGATAATTATATATATAACAGAAAATATGTATTTAACATAGTTTTAGATTTAGCACGGTTTATGAACTATCGTAATTTTATTTAACGTGATTTAAATTAACATTATCTTTTTTAAACAATGTTTTAATTTTAAAAAATTAAAAATTGTTGTTGTTATTGTTTTTAAGTAAGATTTTTAACATAATGAGTATTATCGCCAATTTAAAAAATAAAATAATCCAATGATTATGCTCTGGAATTCATCAGAAGTTTGAGCAACGGAAGTAGTAAAGCTGTGCAGTGTTCCATAGATCTTGAATCCCTTAGTCTGTCACTTTACCGCTGCGCCAAACCATGCAATGCGCCAACTAACATTCAATACCCTAATATTAATACTCTTTACAATGCAAATAATAAAAATAAATCTTCATTTCAATATTTGAAATGCCATTGCAATTATATGTCAATATACTTAATATATTTAAAATAAACATAAGATTTGATAAATTTTTGTAGTATTTCCATTACTTTTTCTTACAAATACTTTGAACCACTAAGTCTATAGCTTATTAATCTTATGTGTTAATCCAGTCCTGATTCCACTATACTGATTTCCTAGCATTGGTTCAATATATCTACTTTATGCTGACATTTGTTGCTTCTATTAGTGACCCGATGCAAAAAATGCAGTGATTAGTCTTACCTTTTTAATCATATCACTTTCAAATAGCCTCTTGTGCTTTCTACAACCACTTTCAAATCTTTTATTTATGTTCAGACTGTAATCTGAAAGAAAGGATACAATTAAACCTTCACTGTTATTAGAAAAAGTTTTCATAAATTGGGTTTATTTTGGCGAAGAATAAAAAAAAAGTGAACTTTTTTTTTTTTGGTATAATATTTGGATACTTTATATATTCTTCCAAAAAATGATTTACAGAATGAGTATGGTTTTTTTTTAGTTTTATTTCTAAGTTTACAGGCGAAAACAGCTATATTTTTTGCAAACACTTGCATGGCTGAGTTTTAACATAACTATCTCACTTCTTTTCTGAAAGAACAAAATAAATACAGAAATCAGTGGTAGTTTCAAACTATTGATCTTAAGATAGTATTATTCTAAAATGGAGTGCAGAGAAAATTAATGTTTATTGATTGAAGATATTATGATAGCATATGTAAAAAAAAAAAAAAGACTGTAATAGAGTCAAACATATTATATATCTTGCCTGGAATCAGCTCCTTAAATTTTGGGGTTTTAGACTTCAGCCTGCTAGTATTGAAGATTGTCAACTGCAGGGTGATAAAAATTTAGTGATTTCCCATTTGTGTTTTATACTCTAGCTATGAATGAACTATCTGGAAAGGAAGTCTTATATGTAATTAAAACTTGATAAAATGTTTATCCAATTTGAATTTTGAACTCTGATTGTAGGCATTCAAGTTGCAGTATGTCAGAGTGTAAAACAATGATTGATAATATCTTTACCCTTTGTTGGATGTTTAATTATTTTTAAAAGATCATATTGAGTAAGGGCATCAAACAGAACTTTTGAGATATATTTACATTTTAGGATAGAATATTTTTATTTGTTTTTATTTAAAAATGAATGCTGATTTTCAGTGGATAATATATCAAAATGAAAATGTCTGGATTGACTAATACACATGTTTGCTACATTAGTTTTTTAATAAACAGTATGGCATTTGGATTGATTAGATGAACATTTTTTTGTTTATTTTAAATGTTGATTGAAAAGAAGTAATAAATTCCTAAAAAAAAACTTTTCAAGAACTAGAATAATATATTTGTGTTGTAACATATGTGCATTCTGAAGGCAGGTTGAAATAATTAGATCATAGATTAATACAGATAAGTCATAATCATTAGATATTTGTTATTGCCATTATAAACAAAAAGGATAGTAGATATCTTTCTAAAACATTGACTAAAGTTTTATACAGAAAATGAGAACATTTAATAATTTTCTTTCAAAAGAGGAGTCATAATTTCTAATATTTTCTTTATCACATTTTTTAAATATTAATATTAATACTGCATTCTTCCAATCATTTGGTACATCTTTATCATTTAGACATTTGGTATATAACTTTGCTAAAAAATATATATATTTCTTCACCTGCTTTTTTTAATATATCAATTATAATTCCATCATTACCTGGAGCCTTCCCTTTCTTCATAAATTTAATTGCATGTCTCACTTCCTCATTCAAAATTCTGGGCAATTCGGAAGATATAATAGGTATAGGAGGTAGTTGTTCTTTATTACTATATAATTCTTGATAAAAATCTTCTACACATTTCATGATGTCATCTCTCTTTTTAGTAATAATGCCATCTTTTTTTTTTTTATGGCAGATATAAATTTCCTACCAATACCAAAATGTTGTTTGAGATTCTTGAGACTTTTATTTTCTTCTACAGCTTTCCTTGCTAGTTCACAGTTATACTTTCTTATATCTTTTTCAACTCTTTTCCACTCCATCTTACAAAATTCGAGATATTCAATCCTTTTTAATGCATCATTTTTGTATATCTTCATATTCCTTCTTTTCTTCATAAATTCTATAGTCCCAGTAGAAATTTTATTGGTCAATTGCTGCTTTTTTCTACCAGCTATCTTTGTTGCAGTTTTTAAAAGTGTATCAGTTATTTTTCTATTAATGTCATTCAAATCTGAATCATGTTCAAAATCTACTAATACTTGAAACCTATTTGTAAGTTCTAATTTAAATTCATTAGAATATTTCTGAAGATTAGGAATATCAACTGTAAATATTGTTTTCCTTAATAATTGTTGTCTCTCTAGTTTTGCATTAACATGTATCTTACATCTTACTAATCGATGATCACTTCCTGTGTTAAATTTATTAAGCATATGTACTAATAATTAAATGAATAAAATTGGTATTATGCTATAAATTTTTATTTAACAATAAAAATTTTATTGTAATCAAATTTCAGTGCCAATTTAATAAGTGCTGTCCCTATTGACCACTGACTCAACTAAGCAATAAAGGATATCTGATATAATACCAAAAATTAATATAGCTTTCCAGAATTTGTTTTCCAATTCATATGCATTTTCCATAAAAAAAAAAAAAACAACTCAGAAATTGCATAGGAATAAATATAATAAAAAAAAAAAATCAAAATTTCAAAAACAACATTTACCAAATATTAGTAATTATTAAATGACCAAAAAAAATTAAATGATCAAAAAATCACATTTCTATAAAAAAAAAAAAAAAAACAATATGTAGCAAATATTAGTAATTAGAAAATGACTAAAAATTTAGTGTAATCATGTGACCAGAGAAAAATCAAATAACCATAGAAATCAAATGTCAAAAATATTAATAATTAGAAACAACCAAAAAAAAATTAGTGTAATCACATGACCAAAATCAAATACATCTACAAATCAAATATCAAAAATATTAATAATTAAGAAATAGCAAAAAAAAAAAATTAGCGTAATCATGTTACCAAAAAAAAAAAAAAAAATCAAAAAATTAAATTGCTAGCATAATAAAAATTTAAAAACTATATTAAAGTATTTTTCTTTTAGAAAATAGGAGCAGAACATGAAAATGTGTTGACATTAATGTAAGTATGGCAGTTAAAAAAAATTCAATAAACTAATTTAAAAAATAATGTATTTGTGGTTAAGACCAGTAGAGGTCCCTACTATCACATTTTTATGGGCATATTTTTGAGGTTACAGCCTTAGTAAATATTATTACAATAATTAAAAATTTAGTGAATTCATATTATCAAATGAAGCAAATACAAAATCAAAAGACTACTGATATTATATTAAATGAAAAAATAAAAAGCTCAAAAACAATTTTTAGAGTTTATCAAAATATTTTAATTTTACAATCAACAAATACTATATTTTAAATGTTATCAGTTATTACATGATTTATTAAAATCTTAACATATAACAACAGAATATGGAAAAAAGGGCATAACTTCTGATTTCAATTATGAAATAAAATGGGTAAAACAAAATTATTTTAACTTTATAATTAATAAGCATTATATTTAAAATTATCAACAAACATTCCATTATGATATATTAATTAGAATTCTAAGATATAGCAGCAAATTACAGGAAAAAATGCATAACATATTCAATTATAAAAAAAATTAGACTAAAATGAACATATTTTAATTTACAGTTAACATATAGCACATTTTAAATGCCATAAAATGTTCAATTATGAGAGAAATATTGGTGACAAACATAAATTATATATGATAAGTATTAAAATTAATAAATAAAATTATAAAACTATATAAGACATGATTTTTAAAAAAAAAAAAATTATATTACCTCAGTGGCATACAAGCAGGTGCTCTACTTTCAAATGGTTTACCAAAAAAAAAAAATTGTTTGAATAACTTTGTCTTCCCAAAGGCTAACCTTTGATTTTTCTGCAAAAAACATATTTGAGCAAAAAATTAAAACAAATTTTTAAAAATGTTCATCAATCTTAAAGTTATACACACATTTGTACAAGTGAAATCCTTACAATAATTACATGGGGAATACTGTATGTTGAGTACCTTTGATCAGTATTTAGACATAATATTACCAGTAAATAAATACCTGAGTGGAGGGGGGGGGGAGGATAGAAAATTTTTTTTCAGACTTGTACTAATAATGTAAAGTGAGGGGGAAATAATATTTTGTCCATCAAATAAAATTAAAATGGGAATCCTTTTTTAAATCTATAAATATTGTTTATTTATTAATTGAATATTTTTTTTAATTTGATGTCTTGTTTTGTTTGTTATTAATAATAATAAACACCTATTAATGTTTTTTGGAAATTTATTTCCATTTTTGTTATTTAATATTTGCTAGTAATTTTTTTTATTTTGGATATGATGGCAAAAATAGCAATGATGTTGACCTCTGATCATCAATTTAGCTATATATTTATCTGCCTTTCTATTTATCTGTCCGTCTTTCTTTTTATCCATGTACATCACCAAAATTTCGTAAAGGTAATTGGTATAGTAGGGATATCATATAATGTAAAATTTTAAGAAAAATTTAAAAGGTAAATTGGTAACAGATAGTTTGTGAATATAATTCACCTATTAGGCTCTATAAAAATTCATAATTAAAGAAATAGAATAAATATATTCACCTGAAATACTAAGATATTCATAAACATGCCTCCAAAAAACAACTTCTCACTAAACTTATTCCAATAAGTTCACTTTTATATATTTACTCTTATAACTAATGCTGAAATGTTATTTGAATGTTCTATTGGGAAGCACTTTTATATTTTCACTATTTTTCTTCTCTTAGTATATTCTAGTGTAAAATTTCCTAGCTAATATTTTTATTTTATTGACATTGTTTGGATATTTTATTTTAACTATGATTTATTTACTGGTATGTTCATTTTTTTAAAAAATAAATAAATTGTCAAATGTATTAAATATATCTTATTGACATTCTTTCTATTTTGAAAAGATTGTAATGCAATTCATTATCAAAATATGCAATTATTTTTTTGTATGCATAATATTCATTTTAAATATAGGGGATCTGAATACAGACTTTCAAGCATCTTTCAGCTATCCACACTATCTCATATCACTGACACACTTGATCACACACATGTAGAAAAGATCATTATCACCAATATACATATTTCTTGCTGAACCATCATCCATCAGTTGGTCCAGATTATCATCTCTCACATACATATATAATCAGTGCTCAGTTTATATTAAGATAGAAAATCTTCATACTTTAATGAATAGGCTTCTATCTATTCTAACCTCCAACTTTTCAGCCATCCATACCCTTGAAAATCTGAGGATGGAAAGCCCAAATCCCATGCTGATGCCAATATTATTGTTATGCCCATGTTGACCTCAAGTCACTCTGACCCCTCATGTACAGGGCCATATCCATTAAAATACACAGGATGCAGGCTTAATCAATGAGTAATATTTAAAATACAGGCACTCTTCATATACATGGAGCTTAATTGTAAATATAGGGGATTTGAATTCAGATTTTCAAGCATCTTTCTACTATACACACTATCTCATATCACTGATGCACATGATCACACAATGTCAAAAAGATCAATAATCACCAATACAAGTATTTCATGCTGAAC
Source organism: Epiperipatus broadwayi (assembly GCA_028023455.1). Taxonomy (NCBI): domain Eukaryota; kingdom Metazoa; phylum Onychophora; class Udeonychophora; order Euonychophora; family Peripatidae; genus Epiperipatus; species Epiperipatus broadwayi. Next base: position 1,430,708 of record JAQFVV010012577.1, on the reverse strand, counting down.
CAGCACTCATCAGTTGGTTCAGATTATCATCTCTCACACATATATATAATCAGTAAATTTGTTTTTAAAGATATACTTATTGTAAACACATTTTCTTTTTAGAAAGACAATAATGATTTACTTCTCAGAAAGCATTATTTTTTCTGGGTGGTATTTATTTAGCACTGCATTTTATTTACCATTAATAAAATTTAAAAAGTGATACTGCTATTTAAACAACTCTCTTCTTTGATAAAAAGTCAATTGTACATCTCTTTTCTACAACAATTCTTTATGTTGACTAATTATACTTCTTTATTCTTCAGTGAATTAGATATGCAACATTTAAAATTTGACTCCTGTTTTTTTTTAAAAAAGAATGTTTGGTTAAAAAAAATTCAACATTTTTTGAAATAATTTATTTTGTATATTCTACTGAAAACTTTATAAATAATCAAATAAATTTTACTTTATAATATTAAAAAAAAAAATGAGAGTTATAAATTAATTGACTTAATAAAAATAATTATTGTTTTTCTTTAATTTTGATTATTATTTGTTTATTATAAAATATTAATATGATAATGGATGTAATATATAATATTCCTTTTTTTATTTAAACAAAATCATAGATAATCAAATTGCAACAATATACTCTTTTCAATATATATATATATAAATTACCCTAATTTCACAACTCAAGACTAACCAAGAAAATAAACTCTAAAACACTACCAATAGTTTCACTGCTACAAGCAAACTTCTTAAGTGTAAAGAATTACAAAATAACATATTTAACTACTTCAGCTTCAAGCCGCCATATTGAATTTTTTAAAATACTGGCCTGAGACACAATTTTCACAATAACTTCAGTTTTAATTATGTTAGAGCAAAAACAATTACATTGCTAGAAACTAGAAACATTACGGAAAACAATAACCATAAAATAAATAGTGATAACTATATAAAAAATAATGAAAAAAAGAAATTTTCACATCCGAAATAATTATTATTATATTGTTTGTTCATAATTTGGAAATTAACATTAACTGATAATTTCTTTATATTCCTCACAAAATTATCTTTCTAAACATGTATAACATGTCTTACCTGAGTTAATCCACAGATTCACAATCTCCAAAAGAATTAGGATATGACTTCTTCATTTTTATCTTGTACCCCAAATGTTCTAAATGCCAAAGGCATCTATAAAGAAAAAGATTCATCCTAATAAAAGATACAAAAGAAATCATCATAGCAATAGGCTTCTTATCCATCTAAAACTAGAAATTGTAGGCTACTATCTATATCACTGATAAAATGAGTTTCATCTCTTCATTTTATATTTTTTTGTGTACATCAGTGATGTTTATATTCTTTATGGACACCAGTGATGTTTATATTCTTTATGCACACACAAGTGATGTTTATATTCTTTATGCACAGAAGTGATGTTATCTTATTATATTTACTGTACCACATAGATATAATTTATTTGCATATAGTGTATTTGTTAGCTATAGACTTGAAAATAATGTTATGAAACATATAGCAAAACCAAAGCATGAACAAGAGTAAACAAAAACATAAACAACAATCAGAATTTGATTATGTTTTGTGTATGCAATGTTTGTATACATTTGATTATGAGTTTTATAATACATTACTTGTACACCATATTATATAAACATAATTAATGATTTTCATAATTAATTATTGAAATAAAATACTAGTTTTCCAAGTGCAATCTAAATTACTTACTAATTTATTATTATACTTTTTGAAAAACATTATTTTTATAATAGCGTAGGTAGAACATTAGAAAATTACTATAGATATGAATTATGTATGCAGAATTTGATTATATGTTTGTGTATGTAATGTTTGTATACATTTGATTATTAGTTTTATAACATATTACTTGTAAACCATATTATATAAACATAATTAATGATTTTCATAATAAATTATACTTTTTGAAAAACATTATTTTTATAATAGTGTAGGCAGAATGTTAGAGAATTACTATAGATATAAATTCTATATGAGCATAAATAAATATATAACTAACACACACTAATTACAAACTAAAATTAATAAAAAAGATAATTTTATCAAAACATTAAAAAAAAAAAATTTTTTAAATGTTACTTACGACATTACATTGTAGCTGTATTGTAGGCCTTCTTTGTGAATAACACTGGAGAAATTTTCACTTGCAGCCCGTAAACCATTTTTGTCTTTTATTGCTTCGTGATAAGTACAAAAATTATTAAAAAAACAAAAAAATTAAATACTGTGGTCGATTAAAAAATTTGCCAAAAATCCAAATTTCAACCGATTTTTTTTGAAATAAACATTTTCTGAAAGCCACGTGATTAAGCTATCAAATGCTCATATTTTATACTATGTCATGCTTATACTTTTTACTTCAGTAAAAAAAGAAAACAAAACATCATCTGAAAAATGCCAGCAGAGCTCTCATAGCGCTAACAACATTCAAAAGTTAAACTAAACATTTCCCACAATTCCACTTACTTCCCATACACCCTTAGTATTAAAAAATCATTTAAATAAATTAATTGCTTCAGAATCATAAATTTTTAATAATAATGATTATATATATATATGTCTATTTATATCTACTGCAATCTATGAAATGGCATTTCTGCAACCTATTTACATTACAATCAAAATATTCCATCACTTCTCCATGATAATAAGAAAGAAATCAATATATAAAGGTAATTTTTAATAAAACTGCAATCAAAATTGGCAGAGGCTAATCTAATGAGTATAACAAGGTTAAATTTTTATACACAACATATTACTATCATTTAGACTTAGTTTACAACTGCCTAAACATCCCTGCTTATATCTCTAACACAACATTGTTGAACAAGATGTTCTAATCAATTCTATGAGAATAAAATATATCAAATTTTAAAAATGATTGAGAACAACACTACAACTTTAAATATTTAGGTTATACTGAAACAATAAAAATAAAATAAAATTGGACAATGTTCTTAAAAATATGATTGTCTAATTTTCAAATATGTGTGGGTTTGTTTCAGAATACTATAAGGAATTATGCCATTAGTTCTGAATGTCAATAAGTAATGTTTAATCCTGTCTAAAGATAAGCTAGCATTGCTGTTCACAACAAATGAAAAGAATTGTTATAATGTTCATCTGTGTTATAATAAGGACCAGTTCTTTTTAACAACCATAATCATTTAAATTATTCAAAATCTTAAATTTGGGGTTCTTTTTTATCATAGACTTTACTCTGACTCGCTCCAAATATTTATTTTTACTTTAATCATGAGGTAATACCATATAGGGTACCCATGAATTTATCATAAACTAATCAATTTACCATAAGTCAATATTAAAAGAATTTAGAAATACAATTGTACTATATCTCATGTCTTAAATGACAAAGTCAGATAAAATTCTGTTAAGTAGTTCCATACTTTGAAAGAAGTCTATCAATTTTTTGAGGTAACTAGTGAATGGTCATTTCAACTAGTTATTGAATTATTTGAGTTGTTTAGGTGAATGCTGATATACTAAAAATAAACAAAAATATGATTGTAATATAGTACATCCTTTGTCACTGGTGAGGGAGGGGTCCTATATCTATAGACATTAGACTCATAGTTCACCTTTTACTTAATATTTGCTTCACACGATCCTCAACTCTCCATGCGAAGGTCGTGTGAAAGTCTGAGTTCGAATCCCTAATATATTACATTATATATGTGCAGGTACGTGTAAGCCTGTACAGTGTATTAAATTACTTAATGTTTGTTTAAGCCAATGCACATGCGCTTTAAAGATAAATTATAAATGAATACTCGTTTATAATTTATCTTTAAAGCGCATGTGCATTGGCTTAATCGCTAATATCACTATTACAGTATAAAAACATAGCGCTATATAAAATAATATCTCATTAATGTTTGTTTGTAAAAGCCAATGGTTTCCTGGGTTAACATGAACAATATTTATCATTTTACACTTTCTAAAATTAGATTCTTTTTGTTACTAATAAATCTAATATCAATTTTAAAATATATATTACTTTAAAAAGTATATTCTCTTGTTATTTAGTTGGCTCTGTTTTTATTTAATTGAAAACTTATTTTATTTGTTTGTAGAATTAATAATATATGGATGTATTTTATTTCCTAGCAATTAAGTAAAAAAAAAAGTGTTTCTTTAAAACAATATTATTATTATTCTTTACTTAAAACAAACAATAACAATGAAATTAAAATTGAACTTTGAGTGTCTCTAGAGAGTTAGAATGCAGTTTTGAAAAACATTTAAAGCGACCTTACTAATTCATTCACATTTGATATGTTTGTGTTTAAAGTAAAATTGATGTCAAAAAACTAATATTAATATTAATTTAAGACCATTTAAATAGTCTTTATAGACAAACTCTTAGCTTTGATTATTCGAATATTGGATTAGATTAAAAAAGAAAAAAAAAGTAAGTTAAAATAAATGTGTTTTAAAAAATAATGTAAACAAAAAAAATAAAATAAAATCTAGTACTTGGAAACTTAACAAACATTTATGTATTTAGTGTTGTAAATTTATAACTTCAACTAAAATTAAAAATTTAAGTATACAGAAAATTTGATTGATCGCCATATTAAAACACTGCTCCCAGAAATAGATTTATTTTAGCCGTTAGTACTTTTTTTTTCTATATATAAAGAAATAGTTAGTGACCTAGTAGTTACCATAGCTGCGTTCCAAGCAGCTGGCCCGGGTTCGCTTCCCGGTCAACGCATTTGACATACGAGAAAAAAAAAAGAAATAGTAATGCAGACTTTATATAATTAAAAGTCCTCATATTTAATCGAACTTTTCTTCCATTCAAACATTACCGAACTACATAATTATTCTCTCTGATTTACTGAGTTATTTTAGATTTCTATGAAGCAAAATATTTCAAAAAGTTTTAATAAAGATATTTAAAGTTTGTCAAGCTATAATTTGAACATATACAATGATGATTATACAGTTTCAAAAATACATTCACATTGTCTGGATGCAGATATTGGCAGATACTACAAATATGTCTAATACTTCTTGTATAAGAGATATTATGTCACTAAAAACACATTAGATATGAACACATAAAATTGGATATAATAATGATCAGACAGCTTTGACAAAATTATGTCAAATCATTAAGAAATTAAAACAATAATCAGACTAAGATTCCAAAGTAAACAAATTGTTATCATGTACTTTTAAAACTCAAAACAGATTACCAGAACAATTTAATTTTTTAATCAAGATAAATTTCTGAAGTGTTTTAAATATATTTTGTTAATCAAAAAACTTCCTTGTGTAATGTTTAAAATGTTAGCTGCTAATATTTATTAACTGAAAATTAATTCTGAAAAGGGACTGCTGAGTTTTTTTCAAGTAGTTGGAAAAATTCTAGATAAGTTGAATTTATTTAGGGAAATGATTTATAATTAATTTTTCTCACTATCCAGTATTAATTTGTAAAGGAACTTGTAATTATGTCTCTCTGATAAGTAAAGAAACTATCAAAGTGACTCATGGAAATGAGTTACAATGCTTTGACTATAAAGTAAAAATTAAATTAAAATATTTGTAATCACTCTCCATCATGTATATCATTTACTGTTAGCTTATATCGAAAAATATAAAGACATATTGTTGCTGAATAATATTTCCCTCTAGGAGGTAAATATTCAAAATAGCACAGACTTAAAATCTTGATATGCTTAAAACTTTTGAAATTATTAACTTGAATATTACTCAAAAAATGGCAACTTAATGAATGTAATGCAGTAATACCCAATGTGATAAAGCTAACTTATTTTTAAATAAAATAAGATGTTTCAATGCATAGGCTATATGTTTAGAGAATTTGTTAGAAAATTACTCATATACCCCCTTTTAAACTTTATACATCACTGTAAAATTATTTACTGCTTGCCCTTATTATGTTCTACTAGATTATAATTACCAAATCATTCTCACATATCTGACACATTTGTTCATTCTATCCCACTTTAATTCAATTTATTTTGCTAATTTCAATAACCTAACCTTATAAATACCATTCATTATAAAGACTTACAAAAAATAAAAGTATTTTTGATTCTTTTGGTCCATATAATTTAATCTGATCCTCTTGTAACATTCTAATGTCTGAAAATACTTCTCTTTACATTTTCTCATAAGCTACATCCCATTTTTGACTTTTTTTTCTTGCTATCTAAAATTCTATCCATATAACAAATAATAATGAACTATTTATACATACATTATTACATATATGATTACATTTTGATACTCTGTGATTATAAATATTAATGTAAAAAATACTAAATCAGAATTTAAATACTAAAAATATACTAAGAATTATTGTACCAAGTATACTTTCAATGTTTTCACTTCATATTCATGATTAGTCTACTTGCTGATTTAAATGCTATTTGATTTTTCATTCATTACATATTCATTTTGTGTAATGTCTCTTTTATTTTATATTTGTGATTGTTTCTTTCTTTTTTCACATGGCATTACACCCGGGTCTCTTTTTACGCGGACTTATTTAACACGATTTTGAAGTTACGCGATTCATGTTTCACCGGAAGTCGAACTCCGATATTGCGCTATTACTTTAAATAATAAATTTCGTGCACTTACGTTATATTGAAAGTAATACCACATTATTGGAATTCGACTTTCAACTTAGTAATTTCAATATTTTCAGTGCTTTATAATAGTAAGATTTTATGCAATAATGAAATTAAAATCATGATTTCCACATTTTATATATACACACATTAAATTTTACAAGATTATAATGTAAATTTGTTCAAACATTGTGCGTGTTAATTTTGCACTTTAAATCACATTCTGTTTTTGCTTTTTAAAAAAGAACGTTTAATCAATTATTAATCATTTAGTGTCTGCAAGTTTATTTTTACAAGGTCAGTAATAGGAGTGGGCACAATTAAATTTGACAATTAAAAATTAAAATCTGATTTTTAATTGTAATTAACAATTTAAAAATTACTTACGGTGACTTGAAATTTAATTTTTAAACGGAATTGAAAATTAAAGACAAAAATAAGAATTTAATTTTTAGTTGTTAGTTTCATAAACAATTAATAAAATCATCGTCTCAAAGATTAATTACTAATTACGTTGTCACCAGAAAACCACCGTCACAACATGAGGGTGAAGTTGGCACTAGTTGTTTGCAAACGAACGTGTTTTTCGGCAAATAGCTATAATAATTAAAATGTGTATAAAAAAATGTCAATTACTGTACTGTAAATTATGCATAAAAATATATTATTTTGAATAAAATTAAATATTATAGTTAAAAAAAGTTTGTCTTGTATCAATTTTTTTCAAATTTGAAATTTTTTATTAGTCATATTTTATTTCCTTATATTTTTTTGTGCGAATTTTAAAGTAATTTTACGTTGGTGCTTTGCTTTTACGTGAATTTTGAAAACTCATAGACCGCATCCCACCTTTTTCAATGTAAGTTACATCTATTTTTGCACGATTTCGTTTGTGCGTGTTTTCTGAGGAACTTATCTATCGCGTAAAATGAGACCCAGGTGTATTTAGTAATAGTGCCTTATTGCCTAATTATTTTCAACTGCTCACAATCAGAAAGTTCAATATATAAATATATTATCTTAATAAATTTTCTTCCATAATTTTTTTTGATATGTACAATTTCTGCATGACTATATTTTTTAAAAGGTGGAAAACATTAATTAAAATCTTGCTTAATTCTGTTTTCATATATATAACAAAACCCAATGCAGTTTAGAATAGTGGTAAGATGTCAACCTTTGAATTGAAAGTTTCAATATGGAATCTCAAAAAAGTCTCACAATTAAACTTTGTTTAGATTAACTGAATGGAATTAATAAATTATTAATCTGCAATTAAGATGCTAAATTCTACATAACTTTCCAAACAATTTACCATATAATTAATTATTATTATTGATATGAATAATACCAATTATATTCTAAAATATTCCAATTCATATTTGATTTTGTTTATACTATTTTAGCAGATATTATCATCAAATAATTATCATTTTTTCCATTTATTTTATCATATTTTTTATTCTTTTTTCTTTATATATAAATATATCAGTGTAAATAATAGATAATAAAACAAAACACTGAAATTAAGTCCATAATTTTTAATATACCAATTTATTTATTTACATATTGAAAACTATGAAGTTAAATCTTTGATTCTGTTTTCTACTATATAACATATTGAAATGATATATTCCATAGAAATATATTTCATTGGTATATAAATTAAGGAATTATATGGAAAATAAATATTATTTAATGATTTTTGTAAAATGTGACATCATTGATTGTGTTTAAAATATTGTATTATTATTATTATTATTATTATTATTATTATTATTATTATTATTATTATTATTATTATTATTATTATTATTATTATTATTATTATTATTATTATTATTATTATTATTATTATTATTATTATTTAAAAACATTATGAACTTATTTATAAAAGTTGATTTTATTAAACTAAACTTTAAAAAAAGGTTAATGTGCGTTTTTGTGCTGCAATCCTGTTGTATTTAAAATATTAAGCTGTAAAGAACTGATATAATTTTCATTAAATATTTTTAAATAAACTGCAGAATGATTTATTGTTCTGTTGGTTTTTTACAGAGAATAATTTGTTATAATACTGATTGATCACATGAACAGATTGGATTGTCATTCAAAAAAAGAAAAGTAAATTTTAAGCTCATAAAATGAATTTCTAAGTTTATAGTTTTTATCCCAAGAATGTGGACTCAAATTCAAATGGATAATCTATTCTATATATTTTATCAACAATGAATAGGAATATTTTTTAAATTATCAATTGCTGCAAAAATTATTTTTTTCAACTTCATTCAGGTCTGTTTTCTATTTGTATATTTAAAAATAGGTTGCCATAATAAACAAAATGATTTGCTTACATTTAGTGCTTTTATCATGTTATTCAATAAATTGCTGAAAGAAAACAGAGGTTTATTGGTAAATAAATCACATTAACTAAAAGCAACTTATAAATATTTTACTAATTTTATTTTTAAAATAAACTTTCTGATAAATATTAGTCCTTATACAATTATTAATTACTATTAACTTGCTATCAGTTCTAAACATTGTGTAAATTTATAAGAAAATATGTATTTAAATTAATCTTTTCAAATATTCTAGTGGAATAGTTAAAAGATGGCATTATTATTCCTGAAAGTATACTGATGTCATATTTTGGTGCACAATGTAAAATATATAATTTTTGTTATTTAATGATAATTACTTATAATTTTAAGTTTATAATGATGTTTAATTCTATTAATACCATTCATTCACAGAGTGGAACTACTATATGGAGAGTTTGCCTGCTTTAATAAGTTATGTGCTAGCATAAGAAATAGTGATCATGTGATGTTTAGTGGTTTTCCAAAGAAAATATTACATTTGTATGAGTTAAATAGATGAGCAATGCTTTAAACCTAGAAGTTCATAGTACTCAAACTTGTCAACTGATAGTTGACTGATGTTGCATGTATTGGCTATTTGGATATTGTGTAATTGAATGTCTTTAGTTTGATATTATTAGTACCAGTTGTAAATTTCCTATTGCTTTGTTTTTACAATGACTTAGTTTAGTAATAAATACTTTTATAAGAGCACTGTTAATGTCATCTTAATATGTATGGCTATAATGATAAATTATTTTTGATATTATTTAAATATTTTATTTATCAGTCATAAGTATAGTTTCTATTTTAATGCAGGTACTGTAAATATTATTATAGTATTGAGTTTATCTTATCTTCAACAGGCATTTCATCATTGTTTCATCTTATCAGCTCTCAATGTTTAGGTTCCTGGATTTCTAATTATTGATAGTAATGCTGGCTTGGTTTAGTTTGACAATATGGTAATTGTCAATCATGTGTGCATTGGTTTTTAATATATAAACTTGAATATTAATAGCTGTTATATCAACATTAGTGTTGTTTTTTTAAATAAACTTTTGTTTGTTAAATATAGGTTTATTTTATTTTATTATTCATTGCTTAATCAATAATTTAAATTATATATATATATAAGTGTGACTCATGCTAGGCAAACTTGTCTTTTTTTATATAATTCATGGTTTCCCAACATTTATGTCTAAGTGCAATTTTGCTAGTAAACTAAATTTCTTTCTTTAGGATTTGTTTTCATTAGTTAAAAATATTAAATAATAATTTGGTAAAAAAAAGAAGTGATGTGATGTGATGCACTGTGACTTCTCCTTATACAGAGTCAAAAATCTCTCACCAACTATGTCCAGAGAAACCTGTTAGCGACTTTACCTTCCCTTTCCATTCTCCACCCTCTAAGTTTTCCCATAATCTGCTCCATCCTATTTCCACAATATAATCTTTGTCAACTCCATGGCCTTCAAATCTAAATTTCCCTTAACTTTTCCCAAACCCAGAATAAAAACCAATAACCCACTTTCTGTATAATCACTTTGTTCATATTTATTCTTTCATAACTTCATTATTTATACTCTTTCTGCTTTTAAACATTTACATTGAAGTAACAGATGCATAATACTTTCTATGCCTTCGTTACACAACTTACAGATTAACTCACCAATATTTTATCCATTTATGTGTATATTCTCTTGTTTCTAAAGATCCCACTCAAGCCTTAAACAATAAACAACTTTCCTTGCTATTATCATAAATTAGCTCACACCCAATGTTCTGCTTACTTTGATATATATTTAAACTCTTTTTACTCTCCATACTAATTGTCCATATCTCCAATGCCCTATTCTTTATTAATGCTTATATTCTTCTATCCCATTCCTTACCACTATAACACTCAACAATCCCCCTAACACAATCATCCCACCTTTTGTACAAGTACACTGATATAAATTCTTTATCCAAATCTTCTGCATACCACATTACCTTCCTCACCCATCTTGTTGCCTTCCCTTTACTCATAACCCAATTAAATACTATTTTGGCTATTCTTTTATTATCCATAAACTGCAATCTACCCAACATTTTCATTTTGCTTTTTGCATCTCTCATATAAAAACTTTACCATCCCATTTCTCTTTGAATTGCCTCCTTTACTGTCCACACAGCTGCTTCTAATGCATGTCTTTTTACCTCCCTTTGTACTTTTTAAGGAATCTAATACCCCTTTACTAAAACCTAATGCATCATTGCAATATGTTAACCCTGCTACTGCCACTCCCTTCCATACAATTCTAGCTACATCATATTTATTATATGAAAACACTGTTAATTTCTTTATCAATTCCTTTTTTTTCTTTCCTTCATTTAACAATTTTTTCTCTCATTCATCCAAGCAATTTTTCTGATTACTTAAAATGATTCCCAAATAAGTATATTTATTTCACCACAGTTAACTTTATATTCCCCAATAAAAATTCTTCATCTTTTCTTTCCCCAGTATTAATTATGATTATATTTGATTTTTCTTCATTATATTTAATCCCCATCTCTTTACCAACCTTTGCATGTGTCCTCAGCATAACACCCATATCTTCTCTTCTTTCTGCACACAAAAAGACAGCATCCACAAAAAAAGACCTGACAAAGTATATACTCCTTTGCCACCTACTAATGGTATCTCTATCTCTGTTCCTAGTCTTTCTATTGTTCTCTCCCTTTAACTCAAATACAACAAAAACAAAATAGATGATATAAGACATTCTTGCCTTAGTCCCACCCCATTTTTAACTTTAACTGATTCTATACCCCCTAATTGATGAGTATAGTAATTATTTTCATATAATTTCTTAATAATATCCACTGAAGCTTCATCCATTCCCAAATTTGCTAAATTTACCCATAATCTATTTCTATTTACTCTGTAATATGCCTTCATTCTATATCTATAAAACTCATATATAACTGTCTACCTGAATTCCTACTCATATCCATAAATTGTGTAACTACAAATAAACTATCTCCTATATGCCTACCTGATCTAAAACCTCCTTGCATTTTCCCCATTACATTATTTCTTCCATCCATTTTGCAACTCTTCCAGTCACCATATATGAGAAAACTTTGTACAAAACTGATGTTACCACTATTGGTCTATAATTGTTTAACTTTTTATGATCCTTGCCCTTTCCTTTAAATAATAATAATCTTAATCTTGTATTACTCCAACTACCTGGAAAAACTCTATTCTGTACCATCTTATTAAAACATTATAATAGCTTTACTTTTGCCCTATACCCTAAATTCATTACCATCTCTGCTGCCCATCCATCTCAATTTCTTGCCTTTCCACTTTTCAATTTTTTTCCTGCCTCATTTAGTTCATTTTCTGTAAACCTAACATTCCCATTACAATATGCTTTCATGTTTTCTATCACTTTGTCCTTCACATCTAACATCTTTTCTATATCCATTAAATATCTATTTAAGATTCTCTCTAATTCTTCTCTAGAGCCATACTATATTCCCTCATCATCTAGCAATACTATCTCTCTCTCTCCTACATTTCTCCTTTTAATGTAATTCCAAATTTTTTACTCCCATCTTTTCCACTTTTATTAATATCCTCTAACAATTTACTATTCCATTTCATTCTGTCTATATAATTATCTATTTTAGCCAGCTTCTTCTTGTCTAAATACTTTTCCCATTTAGCATTTAATATCTTTTTCACTTTCTTTGTTCTTAATAGCACACTTATATTTTCTGCATGCTTTTTCCCTCTCTTTTATACTTTCACTAACTCTCATTTTTTATTCTTCTGAATATTCTTGCCTAAAACCCTATTTGCCACTTTTCTATTTCATCACACCAGTCCTTATATTCATTCCCAAACCAACTCTTCCATGGTTTCTTCAACTTGTATTTTATACTCTTCCAACTTATTCTTATCATTCACTCTCCATCTGCATCTTTCACTATTGCTTCTACTTTTATTTCCATTCTCCATTACATTACTAACCATATCTATTTCAAAGAAGTTATGATCACTATTACATACTCTCTCTTCATTATCAATTACCTTAATTTTCCATACTTAATTCATTCCCTCTTTCTCTACCAATACATAATATACTGTGTGGAATATATTATTTCTAGACCACATGTATTGTCTCTCATGAATATTTGACAAATTTTCAAGGTTTAAATTCATTCTCTGACAAAATTTCATCAAAAGCTGTTCATTCTTATTATCTACATCATCAATTTTATCAATATGTATATTCATATCCCCTATAACCATTATTCTCTTTCCCTTTTCTTTAAAACTCTGTATATCCTTAACTAGGCATTCATATATGCTACTATTCCATGCCATTATAGTTTGACTATCTCCAGTAACTATATAAACTATAGCCACCATCCATTCTTATCTTCCCAACCTTATTTCAAACCACTAATGTTTTTGACATTTAACATTTATACACTGCCATACCAAATCTTTCAGAATATGTTCTTTTTTTTTCTTAGATGAGTTTCCACTACTGCTAATACCCCAAGCTCTTCATTTTCAATTCCTTTGTTTAATTCCAGCCACTTTTCTGGTTTTCTACCACCTTGCATATTAAAATAATCAATCTCAACAATTTCTTCTTTCCTAATTACTCTTTTATAAATTCTTTTGCTTCTTTCTTCTCCATTATGTTTATAAATAACTTGCTTACCATTACTTTTATAGACCCATTCCCTCTCCTCATCTACACATATCTAAATCAACTACCCTTTCCTTATTTCTTATATCCTAGCCATTCTTCTTTTAGATAATACTGCAATTTAGAACCCTGCCCCCCCCCCCCTATAAGTTTTCCAAATTATATTCTTTATAAATCAGACTCCCTAAAATTTCACTTCCTTGTTTTTCTAAGTGCAATCTATCTTTACTATATAACTCCCTCTTTCCAATAAACCAATCCCACACATTCACAAACGTAACATATTTTTCTCATACAATTTTTTCAATCTCTCATTTATAAAACATGCCCTATCTAACAAATACCTCTTGTCAAATCTTGGTCATAATCCAACTATCTCTACTCTTCCTTTAATCTTACTCAAATTCCTAATCAATTCTACGTACTCATCCATTATTCTTTCTGATGGTTCTGACAAATTATTAGTCCCTATCATAACATACACATCTCTACTTCCTTGCTTTTTTACTTTATCTGTCATATCCCTAATTCTAGTTCCAGGCAAACATACTCTTACATACCTGTTTCTGTTTTTTCTTGCAATTATATCCCCACATTCTCTAATTAGTAAATCTCCTATCAATACTGTCTCATACTCTACTTTCCCTTCTCCATCCATAATATTTTCTATGAACTTCTGCACCTCCTTATCTACTTCTTTCTTATCATTCCTCCTCAATAATTCCTTTATCTGCTCACATTTTGTCTCGAATGATTTCAGTTTTGCTTCTACATCCTTCACCTCTTCCTCTATCTTATTTATTCTTTGGCTAACCATCTCCACTGCACTACTTATTTCTCCACCCATATCTCCTGACACTCCACTAAAACCATATTCTTACTTAGAAACCACTCTCTCACCACTTTTATCATGTTTACACACTGTTTACATAACCATAAACTAGTTATATCCTTCCTAGTTTTATTCAAACATTTCAAATGACAAACCTCATCACACATGGGACACTCTACCCAAGCATGCATTGTTTCTTTCTGCTGATTATATATGCTTTGTGGAATACAAATGTAATCCATACTCCTTATTTTCCAAGTCACATATTCTATATTGGACTTTATACTGCCTCTCCTATTCTTCAAACCCCCTTGCATGAAAGGATAAAAACTTTACTTTCTTTCAAAACAGGTCAATCTATAACCATGTGTTTTCTGACCTTAGGCCTCCAAAATGTTATCTTTTTTCTCAAAATAAATCACTGTTTCTTAAATTAAAAAAAATCTTTAGTAGCAAACTTACTAAAAACCAATTAATCTTACATACAATTTTGTTGTAAATATCCTTACATTAACACACATTCAATAAAATAACTTTTTTTAAAAACTTCTATATATAAAATGGCAAACGAAAAACTTTCTAGCCTTTAAAAAATGATCTATCTTTCAAATTTCAATTAACTCACTCTCTTGATCACAATTTAACTTTCCTACACCAATAATCCGTCTTTATATCGCTGCTTTCAGATAATTATCATATGCGCATGAAACAAATAGCAATAAAATATTATAAAATACTAATATAGTAGAATATATCTAGTGGAGATCTCTAGTGAAGATACATATCAAAATATTTTATCCATTACTATATATATTAAAATTAACAACTACATTTTAAGTTTTAACATATGATGAGACATAGGAAAAAAACGTCCAATATATTTCAAATATGAGTGTTGTTAATTCTAATATTTTGTTTCATATAGTATTATATATATTAAAAATAACTGCTAAATATATCTTATGTTTCAACATATGTTTGAGAACATTAAAAACAAAAGTAATGCCTTTAGTCAGGTGTTTAAAATAAAAGAATATGTTTAATTTCAGTACTTAGTTTTATACTGTTTTATATGCAACAGAAATAACAAATAAACACTCTTATTTTAAATATATATTAGTTTTTTTTTCCAATGTATCATCATATATTAAAACTTTAAATGTATTTAGTTGTTAATTTTAATATATATAGTAATGGACAAAGTAGTTTGATAAGTAACTTCACTAGAAAGCACCACTAGATAATAAATTTGATTGCTTTGCTGCGCTGATGTGGCTGATTTGTTCCGCAAGATAGGTTAAAGTTTATATATCTTTAATATCATCTGGATAAAATTTTGTTGCTGGAGAATATTTGCTCAGTGTGTAGAGGTAAAAAAAAAATTTGAGAGTACAGAGACGTAGACTTAATGGGATTTGGAAAGATTGGTAAAAATATTGCTAACATTTGGAAAGTGATTCAATATGCCATTTTAAATATAAAAGAAAAAATTTATTTTGTGTGTGTTTACTGCAATGAGGCTTTCAAATTAAGTCATATGTAATATTAGTTAATTTTTAGTAGCTTTGCTATTAAAGAATTTTTTCAATTTTCTTTATTTGAGAAAGAGGATACTGTTTGAGGGATAAGGTGTTTATTGATCACCAATCAAAAAAAAAAAGTATTTTTTTACATTTTGTATAAAGAAGTTTGAAGAGAGGTAGAAAAATCATAAATTTAAGTATAGAGTAGGGGAATTGAAAAATATGGATTACATTTGTATCCCAGAATGCACTGCATGTGATAAGATTTTTCATTTGAAATACTTGAATAAGACTAGGAAGGATGTAACAGATGTATGGTTATGCAGATCATGTATAATTGTGATAAAAAAAGTAAAAAAATGGTTTCCAAGTGTAGATAGTTTTAAAAAAAAATCAGGAGAAATGAGGGAAAATGTAATTAAAAAAAATAGAATAGAGTATGTATTTAGTGGAGTGATAAGAGATATGGATGACAAAATAAGTACTGCAATGGAGATACTTGTGCAAAGAATAAGTAAGATAGAGGAAAAAGTAAAGGATGTAGAAATAAAATAAAAATCTTTAGATGAAGTGTTAACATATTAAGGATTTAATGAATAGAAACAATAACGAAAAACTGGATAAGGAAGTCCAGAACATGTAAGAGAATGTTACAGATGAAGTAGAAAAAGTAAACTATTGATAGGAGGCTCACTAGTTAGAGGATGTGCAGATGAAATTGCAAGGGAAAATAAAAATACACATACAAGAGTGTGATTGCTAGGATGTTAAAAATAAGATAAAGAGACAACTAGTAGGGATAATTGCTCTAGGGTAGGGACAAATAATTTGTCAGAGCCATCAAAGAGAATAATAGATGAATATAAAGAATTGATTAGTAATTTAAATAAGATTAAAGGAAGAGTAGAAATAGTTGGATTACTATCAAAATTTGACAATAGGTATATGTTAGATAGGGTATGTTCTATAAATGAGAGATTGAAAAAATTATGTGAGAGAAATAATGCTATGTTTGTGGATGTGTGGGATTTTTTTGTTAGTAAGAGGAAGTTATATAGTAAAATGGATTGCACTTAGCAAAACAAGGAAGTGAAGCATTAGGGAGTTTGATTTATAAAAAATATTATATTTTGGGAAACTTATAAAGAGGGGTAGTGTTTTAAATTAATATATTATCAAAAAAAAAAAGAAGAATGGATGGTATATAACAAATAAACAAAGGATAGCTGATTTAGATATAAATGTAGATGTAGAGAGAGAATGGATCTGTAAAATTAATGAATAAACAAACTAATTACAAATGTAAAAGAAAAGAAAGTGTCAAAAAATTGATAAAAGGTTAGTAAGAAAAAAAGAAATTATTAAAATTGGATATTTGAATATGCAAGATGGTAGGAGACCAGAAAAATGGCTGGAATTAAACAACACAGTTAAAAATGAAGAGGTTGAGGTATTAGTAGTAGTGAAAACACATCTAAGAAAACAAGAACCTACACTAGAAGACTTGGTATGGCAGGATATTAATAGAAAAGAAAAAAATGGGAGTGGTATAGGAGTTATGTCAAAAAATATTTAAATACTATAAAGTGTCAAGAACATTTGTGGTTTGAGATATGATCATTGGAGACTCAAATTATAATGGAGTGGGATATATGAATGACTAGTTAAGGATATACAGACTTTCAAAAAAAGTGAAAATAATAATGGGTATATGGGATATGAATGGCATATTGAAGAAATTTTGATATAACAAAAATAAATAGCTTTTGAAAATTTTTTGTCAGAGTGCAAATTTGAGCATAGGAAATTTATCAAAATTTATGAGGGACAATATATATGATCTAGAAATAATATATTTCATACAATAGATTATGTATTAGAAGAGAAAGATGGAATGAATAAAGTACAAAAAATTAAAGAGTTTAATAATAAGAAAGAGTATGTAATAGTGATCCTAATTTCTTTATAATGGAAATGGTTAGTAATGTGATGGAAAATAATAATAAAAGTAGAAAGAATAGTGAAAGATGTGGATGGAGAATAAATGATAAGAATAAGTCAGAACAATAGGAAATAAAAGTAAAAGAAATTATGAACGAGTTTGATGGTGATGAAAATAAGGATTGGTGGGGTGAAATAAAAAAACTAGCAAATAGGGTTTTAGATGAGAATATTCAAAAGAATAAAGGTAATAGAAAAATGAGAATTATTAAAAGTGAGGAAAAAAGCATGCAGAGAATATAAATGTGCTATTAAAAACAAAGAAAATGAAAAATATGTTAATATTAAATGGGCAAATATTTTTTATAAAAGAAGTTGGCTAAAATAGATAATTATATATAGAAAATAAAAATTAAATAGTAAATTATTGGGGGATATTAATAAAAGTGGAAGAGACAGGAGCAAAAAAATTTAGAAATATATTAAAAGAAGGAATGTAGGAAAAAGAGAAATAGTATTACTAGATGATGAGGAAAAAGAGTGTAGCTCTAGAAAAGAATTAGAAACAATCTTAAATAAGTATGTAATGGATGTAGAAAAGATGTTAGATGTGAATGACAGAATGATAATAAATATAAAAGCATATAATAATGAAAATATTAGGTTTACAGAAAATAAATTGAATGAGGCAGAGAAGAACTTGAAAAATGAAAAGGCAAGAGGTTTAAATGGATGGATAGCAGAGATGGTGATGAATTTAATCTATTATCATGATTTAATAATATGGCACAGGAGAGAGAATTTCCAGATAGCTGGAATAATACAAGAGTAAAGATACTATTTAAAGGAAATGGTAGGGATAATAGAAAGTTAAACAATTATAGACCAATAGTGGTAATGTCAGTGTTATATAAAGTTTTTACATATATGGTGGCTGGAAAAGTTGCAAAATGAATGTAAGAAAATAATATAGTGGGAGAAATGCAATGATGTTTTGACTGTATAGGCATATAGAAGATAATTTATTTGTAGACAAAACAACTTATAGATATAAGTAGGAATACAATTAGACAGTTATATATAGTTTTTATAGATATAGAGAAGGCATAAGGTAGAGTAAATAGAATAGATTATGGGTAAGTTTAGTAAATTTGGGAATGAATGGTGCTTTAGTGGATATTATTAAGAGATTGTATAAAAGTAAGTACTATACATATCAATTAGGAAATATAAAGTCAGTTATAGACTTAAAAGTGGAATGGAATTAAGGCAAGGATGCCCTATATCACCTATTTTGTTTTTGTTATATTTGAGAAAATTAAAGAGAGCAATAGAAAGACTAGGAAGAGTGATAGAGATACCATTAATAGATGACAAGGAAGTATATATTGAAGCAGTCGGATCTAAGTTCGATCCTAGCTTCATATCTCACCTGAAGCCCACTTCAAATCCTTGTACTAACCTTGAATTTCCGATGCAATGGGGCTTTATACGTTCAGTCCCCGCTAGTTTCCTTAAAGAAAAACTATTACATAAATGTGTGTTAAAATTAACTCATTTGAGATTTAAATTAATCATTTCTATTAATAAATTCATGATAGAATTATTCATGAATTTATATATATTATAACTGCGTGGATTGTGCGTATATATTTATAAATATTTAAATGTACATATTCGTTCTAAAGTTTCATTGCGTCGGGAATGTTTTATTTTACTTTAAATAGTTTGTTCAAATTTTTAGTGATTAAAAGCTACATTCTTTCGATAAGCTTTCAGATTGTCCCTTTCCAAAAAACAATGCGTAAAGTTTTTATTAATTAGAAAAAAGATAAGTAATTAAAATGTAAGGACGGTCACTAATTAAAATCATTTTTCTGATTTTAAAAATTCATTTTCTAATTAGAAAATGAATTCAAGTTCATGAGTTTGAAAGCTTTATCGAAGGAATGTATCTAAAAACAACTAGTAAATTTTTGTAAGATTGATAATGAAAGAAGCGCTCACCTGAAGGCATCAGAGGACAGTATAAATAGCCCAGAAAAAGTTTCCAAGCAGCTATTATTCCTCATTAAGAGAAGCCATATATATTTCATTAGAGAAGAAGCCACCTAGTTAAATTATGAAATTTCAATAGTGTCTCCATCATGGTGAGGAACTAAACTTTGGGAGTCTGATTACTAGGCCCGAAGTCCCCTGAAAATCTTCAATGTGGCTGCCAAATTAAACTTTTTCCATGCCAATCGTACTGCCAAAATCGAAAGAATCAAAATGCTATTCACATAATTTTCAAAATGCGCTCCTACATTTCATCCAACTGGACTCTGTCCTGTGGAAACTCAGGAACCAGCCAATGAAGAAATGATAATATCTTTCCTTTTGAACCTGGCCAGTTCTGAACTTTAAGTTAAAACATCTTTAAGCTATCTACTGTAAAATTGTCTTTTTATTAATGCTATTTTCAATTATGCAGTAATTCTCAATTTATCTCTAGTCTTTAAACTTAATATCTGTTAACTTTCCTTTCTTACGATGGCGGTTCGTTTATTTAACCTTATTATACATTTGAGATGATTATTAATGTCATTTATTTTTATTATATGCCAGTAAAACTTCGACTCGATAATAATTTCCTTCATTACATTTACCTTTTAAAATAATATATTAAGTTTTATAGTAATTCTTGCCCATTAGAACTAATTTAATACAGTTCTATTAATTATCAAGTCGAAGAATTTATACAATTTTTGCTATTTTTATTAATGGCTAATAATAATAAATTATTAGCTCAGTTTCTAACATATGTCCCCTGGCTACTTTATTTACACATATTCATAATGTTAAAATGTTTCGCAAAAAGGTCGATAAAAGAATGAATGTCAATATATTCATATTTAAACATTATACTTTATATTAGTATTCAGGGAGAGGATGATGTTTGGGCATAGTTATATAACTGCGTTAGTACTTTTAGTTAAAGCATGTTTGACTTTAATTTAACTTGATCAGGTCATCACGTAGAGAATTCCCTATATAAATGGGTTTTATTCATTAACCATTATGATTACCAAGTCATTATTTCCCCGAACGTTGCTGGCGCGAGCCATCTCCTGTTTCGTAGGTGTGTTCTCGGTGATATTATTATTACTTTAATTCCATAGAAGAAAGCACTTCCTCACTTGCTCATATTATAATTGGAACACCAAAGGTTTGTGGCTATGACACAGCCTGGTTTTCCTTATGAAAGACTTGTAAAACACAAGCTGCCCTCCTTCTTAAATCACCGGCAAGCCGTTATTTTTCATATTCATTTTTTATAGCTCATAAGACGTCAGTACTGTTTACTTCTCAGTTCCAGTAAAGCCTGCTCTAATGCTCGAAAATCGTGATGAATTGATTTTATTAAAGTCGAACAAATTCATATTCATTTATAATTAAGTTTCCTATTAAATATTAAAGATGCCCTAAACACCTATCTTGCTCTTCATGAATGGATTTGCGAATGTGAAAATAAATGTCACAATCTTTCCTTTAGAATTTGAATCATAATTTCTGTCACAGCCAAATACCTTTATCTACCTTTACTTCCTTGTCGGGGCATAGATATATATAATTCTCCATAGAATTGCATAATAGTATTGGCTTATAATAAGGACTGCCATTCTTATTGTAATTATAAACTCCGTTTAAAGACTAGAGATAATCTATATCATAATCTAAAAGTTGAACAAAATTATTATTATTAGTAAACATTTTATTAACACATTTGGTTTTAACTTTCTTTCTTATTTAATAATTATTTTTAATATTAATGCTCGCTGTCTGTATTGGCAACCCGAACATATATATATATATGAGTTGACTTAGAAATATCATTAGTTATTTTGTTATACTTTGTTAGAGTCAGATCAGGAGTCTCATTAATCATCATCATCCATTGAGCTAGTTTCTTGGTGCATAGTCATGTACCGTCGACTTATGTCATCCATTGATTTGATCTGAGCTCGTGAGTTGGGTTTGAATTCAGTTTGGACTGACTGAGTTTGAATCCAACTTTGGGTTGGGTCTTGTTATATTGTGTTGGCGTTTTTTGACCGGTACAATGTATTATCAGGTCTTTTATTTGCTGATATGTTCTTGTGCATGAAAAGTAGGGAAGATATGAAAATTATGCTGAAGACATGTGTAAGGGTGGGTAAAGAGATTGAGATTAAATTTAGTCAAGTGAAATCAAAAATAATGATGATAAATGCTGGGGAAAGAGAAGAGAATTTTTATTTGGGGATATAAAATAAAATGTGGTGAATAGGTATAACTATTTGGGGATCATCATAAGTAATCACAAAAATTGCTTGGATGAATGGGAGAAAAAATTGATAAATGAAGCAAAGAAAAGAAAGAGACTGATAAAGAAATTAATAGTGTTTCATATAATAAATATGATATAGCTAGAATTGTATGGAAGAGAGTGGCAGTAGTAGGGTTAACTTAATGGTAATGATGTGTTATGTGTTAGTAAAGAGGTATTAGAGTGCTTAGAAAAGGTAGAAAGACATGCATTAGATGCTGATGTATAGATGACAAAGGAAGTAATTCAAAGAAAAAATGGTATGGTCAAGCTTTTATATGAGATGCAAAACCAAAATGAAAATGTTCATATATTGCAATTTATGGTTGTGTGGTGGATTGGAATGCAACCTAATAAATTTTTCAGAAACTCTAAATAAGTTTTGAGAATTTGCTCCATTCAACATAACTCATGATAATACTCCTAAATGAATAAAGTAGGGAAATCATAAAGAAATAAAATTTGTATTGATAGTGAGGACTTTGAAAGTGGTTATCACACATTTCAGGCCCTTGTCAAATGATGGGGTATTGATGTTAACTAATGATGATCAAACCTCTCATCACAAATTTTGATCAGCTAACACTGTATTTAAGTTAAACAATCCAAAACAAAGCAAAACTCTCCATATAGTAGTGCCATCTTGTGCTAACAAGAGCAATCAATGGGTGCCAGAAGGCTTGTGCATAAAATCCCTATCTAGAGCCTACTCATCCAATATCCCCAGACTAGTTTCTGGCTTGATCATGTGATGTTTACTGTATTTAAGTGTTAGTTGACTCATAAAATGTAAGAGTACAAATATAATTTAAAAACCAAAAAAAACATTTGTGGTCAATATATTTTCTCAACCCCCACCACCGCATCAAATCGATTCAAACCAGCTCAACAAAACGAATTCAAACCCAACTAACAGCTCAGATAGCAGAACGCGCACAGGCCCCAAGAACTGCCCGGTTGGTGAGGACAGAGCCCTTGCACGCACGAATATCTAATAATTAATTACTTTGAATACTTTTAAATCAAATCTATGTATGTTCGGGTGCCAACACAGATAGCGGGTATGAACATTTAAATAATTATAAAAAGAATGATGAACAAGAAATCAAGTATGTTAGAAATTTTTAATAAGAATAATAATTTGTTTTGTTCAATAAAATATAGATTGCATTAGTTACCTCTAGTCTTTAAAAGAATTTATAAATATAATAAGAGTGGCGGTCCTTATCATATGCCAACAAGTATTACACAACATGGGATTCTTGTCTTCCCCAACGAAATATAAAGGCAGATAAAGGTATTCATTAAGAACGGAAATGTTGTTCTAATTTTTTACGGTGGAATATGAGATTTATCTTCACATTCGGAAATCTATTCATGAAGAGCAAAATGTATTTTAAGGCATAACTTTAATCTTTATTTGAAAACTTATTTAATTAAACATATTTGAGAATTGGTTCGACTTTAATTTAAATCACTTCATCACGAATTACAGACGGGTTTTACCGGGACAAAAATCAACGTTGTGACGAATTACGGGCAGAGAGTCAATTTAAAGTGTCGCTAGTCGATGATCGAAGTCTTATGGCGTTGCATTTGGCAAGTCTTCGCCCTTTGACTAATGAATCGGAAAGGAAGTACTTTCTTCCTGGAAAAATTTAAATAAGAGAATGTCACACCAGCCTAACGGAGCGGAAGATGGCCCTACGTCAGCAACGTTTGATGATGATGACTTGGTAGTCATCGTTGAAAATAAAACCCATGTAGAATGCTCTACGTGATGACTTGACCAATTAATTAAAGTCAAACGAGCTTTAAGAAAACTATTTGAAAGTATTGGAAACTATGTTAACTATGGTTAATATCGTGCCCTTCCTGAATATTAATATAAAATAACAAAAGTGGAATTAAAATACATTTAACCCTTTATCGACCCTTTTTGCAATAAGACATTAAAGATTATATTTGCATAAATAAATATTAGTGGAACAAGAAAATCATTTAACATTATGTGAATATATATAAATACTTATAACTTAGATAGGAGCTGGGGACATAGGTGAAAAATTGAGCTAATAATTTATTATTAGCTAAATGTAAAAATAGTAAACCTGTAATATTTTCTTTCGACTCGATGATTAATAGAACTTATCAATTTAGTTCTAATGGGCGAGAATTACTATTTGAAATTAATGTTATATTATTTGCGTGAGGCAAATGGAATCAAGGAGCTCATCGAGTCGAAAGATTATTGGCATATAATTTTTAAATACGACATTAAAAAAAACACACTAACATATATATATTAAACGAACCGCCAGGTAAGAACTAGAAAAGTTTAAAGACTAGAGATTTAAAGAATTACGTTATATATTTACAGTAGCATTTTAGAAATAAAGGGTGTTACAAAGATTTTACATTAAAGAATAAAAGAGCTCTTAATAAGGAGGAGTGTAAAATAAAGTTCGAACTGGCCAGAAAGTTTAACGTTCATTATAGAAACATATATTACCCCTTCCGTGCTGGTCCTTAAGTCACACCTCCAGGTTGTTAAAACGTAGGCACCATTTGGTTGATTATTGGAATAGCATTTTAGTAGCTTTTCATGATGTTAGCAGAATGATCGATCCGGAAAAGGTTCAGCAGCTCCAGTGATGATTTCTCGGGACTTTAGGAACCGTAGCCAGATTCCTGATGTTTTAGCCGACTATCATGATGAAATACAATTATTATACTCACAGAGTTCACTGCACTACTCTACAACAAAGCTTGATCTTGATCTTCTGACTTTTCAGGGCTATATATATTGTCCAGATGCCTTAAGGCTAGCGCTCATTTTATTATCAATTAGTTGTTTTCCAATACATTCCTTCGGTAAGGCTTTCAAACTAATTATTGAATTCCTTTCCTAATTAGACTAATTTTTTTGAATTCCTTTCCCAATTAGAAAATGAATTCTTAAAATCTGAAATGATTTTAATTAGAAATTGAATTCTTATCTTTTTTTAATTAATAAAACTTTACTGTTGTTTTTGAGAATTTGAAAGCCCATGGAAGGAATGTAGCTTTTAATCGCAAACTTTAACAAATTATTTAAAAGTACAAAAAAAAAACAAGTATTCCCGACGCAATGAAACTTTCGAAAATTATATATATTTAAATATTTACAAATATATACGCACAATCCACGCAATTGTAATATATATAAATTCATGAATATTTTATCATGAATTTATTAAGAGAATTGCTCAATTTTAAACTGAAACTAATTGATTTTAATACACATTTGAAATAAATTATTCATTATGGAAATTAGCGTGGATTGAACGTATAAAGCCCCATTGCATCGGAAATTTAAGGTTAGTATTAGGGTAACTAACATGAAGCTAGGATCGAACTCAGATCCGACTGCTTCAATATATATATATTATATTGCCAGATAGACAGTAAAATATGTGTATATGGCAACTATGGTTTTTATATTTGTGATATTAATTTTTATTAATTTTCTTTAATTTGTTTTAAACTAAAGATTAGCCTTTCAAGCTAACATACATGCTTTTACGAATGTTAATAATAATAATAATAAATGAATTCTTTCATTTCCAACACAAGATAAAGTCTTTGCAAACGAATAAATGAATCCACTTATTTATTCAACCCAAATGCTTATATATGGGCAAATCTTAAGTACTGGATATGAAAGATTTGCCCATATATAAGCATTTGGGCTGAATGAATAAGTGGATTCATTTATTCGCAAAGACTTTATCTTGTGTTGGAAATGAAAGTATTCATTTATTATTATTATTAACATCCGTAAAAACTCATGTACATTAGCTTGAAAGGCTAATCTTTAGTTTATTACAATTTATAAACATAGTGTTATATAAATAAATGCCTCATTTAATTTGTTTTATAATTTTTTTGTCTAAGATAAGAAAAAAAAAATTAAAGTATATGTTACTTCAGTTAATCAAACTTGTAGCTAAAAAAAAAGAAGGTATACTAAAAACATTGCAAATTTTTCATAAAATTTTTTTTAACAGTGTTTAATTATATTGGAGTCTAATTAGAGACAGTTGTTGTATCCAAATTCTCATAATTTCTTTTGGTGAGTAATTAAAGGATTTGTCTTATTGATATTTTTTTTTTAAATGTACCAAGATATGTTATCAAGGTTTGATTTGTAAAATGGTTTATAAAAAAATTCTGAAAAGACCTCTTTTGTAAAAATAAAAACTCATCTGCAAGGGGATTAAAAAAATAATTAATTTAGATCAAAGATAAAATATTACATTTTTGTTCCTTGGTGTGCATATATTGGCAGCCAGAGAAAGTGGCAGAGAGAGAGCAGTGGCAGTTAGAGAGCAGTTAGCAATAAGAAAAGCAGCAGAGAAAGATCAGAGTTAGTAAGCAGGTAGTGATTACATGATAGTGCAGAGAAAAAACAAGAATTCTTGAGTAACTCTTGGAATGCATTTTTGATAGACATTACAAAAGGTGTTAATGCATCCAGAAGAGTTTAGTAAATCAAACAAAATGGAGTTCATCAAGTGCACTAGATCTAAACTTCAAATTGTCACCATATGAAATGTGCTGTTATGCTGGACCCTGCCTAGCAAGAAAATGTAGCTGAATTAAAATCATTTGCTTCTTCTGTTTGTTACTGGACATTTCAATAGAGTTTTTTATGTGAGTGCTTGCCAGGGAACTTTCATTCTAGCTGAGAACAAGGGAGAAATGGTAATCATAGAGGCCAGCATTATATAATGTATCGTATGAATGTGTATTGCAGACGAGTCTTTAAAATATTTAGAGAGCAAAAATAAAGTGTATAGCCCATCAATTGGCATAAGTAAAAAAAGAAAATTTAAATTATTGTTGTTATTGTTTTTTTTAAATATATCAATTTCAGAAATTAACATTTTGTACAAATTAAGCTATTCTAATACAAATGTATTTTGTGTATAGAATTATATATATATATATGCATTTATTTAAGAAATTAATGTCTTAGTAAAATTAAACTATACGTATATCAATGTATGTGTACATATAAAGTTAGATAGAGATGTACATAATTTTTCGTATTTAGTTATGAAATTAATATCTTAGCAAAACTAATCTATGTATATGTGAATGTATATGCATATAGAGTTAAATATATATATATTGTATTTATTTATTAATGTGTAAAAAACATGAATTGAAATATATCTCGCCAATATTTTTTTTTCCTCTGGTACAATATCACCAATTAGCATGGATATATATATACTTTTTATGTGTGTATTATATGCTCACAAATTTGTGGTAGGAATGCATACAGTAAAAAACTAATAGAAGGGAGGGAGTTACTCTTATTGCGCATTAATGAATTATAAGGGAGGAAGTGTTCTCTTATTACACATTAATGTATTATAGATTAGATTTTTTTTTCTTCTTGTATGATATTTTTATTATAATTATTATTATTATTTGTTTCTTTTAATATTTCTAATTAAGATTAAGAAATAATTTTTTGTTGTATTTCATTGTTCAATATTTCACTCACCTCATTCCATAGTTAATGAATTATATGTGTATTTATTGTAAGATAGGCTATTCATCTTGAGAAGTAGGGTAAGAGAGCTAGCATATGGGATAATCTGTAAGGAAATGTTGGCTGTGTTTTCCAATAAGGGTCTTGTATGACATTTTTTCCAGGAAAGTGGCATTTAATGCTTTTGGGCTTTATAAAGTGCACTATTTTGGCTAAACTTGACCAACCTTAGTGAAGATGGTTATCCAAATAAGGGGATTAGGAAGTATAACTGATACCTGCCAGTTAATCCCCTTTTTAATAATAATAATTAGTGAAATTAATTATTTCACTTTCCCTTATCTGCTAGTTGAGTTACAGGATTTGAGCTCAATCATGATGGGTAGGTTAGTTCATATTGCATTACAACATATAAATTGTAGTGAGCGTTTTTTAATTTTTATTATTATTAAATCAAAATTTGAGCAAATGACTGCAAAGTTATATAACAAACATGTTTTGTAAGGCTTTATTACCAATGTAATTCATTTATTGCAACGTATCGACTTCTTAAAGTTTTCCAATTTCTGGATTTCACTGTAATTATTTTTAACAAATATTACATGATTAGCCTTATATAGTATTTGAGATATTGCATTTGCTTTTTTAATGATATACATTTTAATTAATACTACTGATATTGAATGCCATCACAAATTACAGTATTAAATTGCATTAAGCATAAATTTACTGTACTTTTTTTTTCATGCATCCTCTACAAATGTATAATAAATTAATAGTGTTAAAATACTCAATATAACTAAACTGCTCTGCGTGATTATCAAGTGATCACGTGGAAAATGCTGGAGCTCAGATTCATGGGGTGTGGCTCCACAGTAACTTCCGGTACTTAAACTTCTTATGAACTCTTAAGCAGAAAAGCATTTAGCTATATTTAGCTATTTTTAAGACTTAAATTATACAATTATTATTATTATTTTTTTTTTTATGTAAATGATAAGTATGTAGTAAAATAAAATTACTTTTAGTTTATTGATTTTTAAAAAGAACATTTTTAAAACTTTTATCGGACTGGACATGAAAAATAAATGAATAGTACAAGGCTTCATAGAAGGATGTTTTTTTTTTTTTAAGTGTCATAGCATCGGCCGGGACGCGAACCCGCAACCCGGGCAACTGCCTGCAAGTGCAAGGTAATCGCGCTGACCTCTTGACCACCAATGCAAGAAGATGTTTAGTAGTGACTTTAAACATAGTTTTCGAAGAGAAATAGACCCTGTTTACTTTACAAGGGCTTATTTGAAAGATGGGGTAACGTCGATTGCTTCCACTGGAAGGATATGGCATAGAATATAGTGTCGAAATATTTCAGGAAAAAAGGTTTTCTGCAGAAGTTAAAAGATGGCATCACAAAATATCAAATAAGTAAAAAAAAATGGACCAGTGCGCATTGTATGAGGATGTATTTGTGGTTGATAGAGTGATTTATATAATCATCGCAAAACTTAATTTTAGTATAATATTACTATTTTTTTGTTTTGTCATTTTAACTTTTTCTCGGGCAGTTGGAATGGTCGTATTCCGTTGCAAGCGGCTGCCATTGCTGCGAATATACATTTATAAGGAATGATTTTTCTGTCAGAAATATATATATATGCAAATATGTAGTGGAAAATTAAGACCGAAGTGTCAGCCCATTCTTTTGTTATGTTTGTAAAATTATATTTAATTGCGCTTAATATTTAGAACTTTAAAAATGCTTATTAAATTTGGTGTTTTAGTTTAATAAATTGACTAATTTTTAACAAAAATCCAGATCTTTCATTATTTATATGTATAGTATATAGTTATATTTTTAAAGTTCATATATATAAAGTTTATTATTTTATATGATATGAGATATCCTTTTTATTTTACAAACTATATTTTAAGCTTATAAACATCCTGAACAATAAAACAATTTTGTTGCAATTACAAGTTCGTCTATTCTGTCAATTGATTTTTTGTTGCTGCTTTTCTAAAGAAAACGAAAGCAAAATAAGAAATTATAAATCAGTCTTCAAAATTTTATTTCTTTTTACTTATATAATGTATCAAAATAATAGTTTGTTTTCTCTTTTGTTCTTTCTTTCTTTTTTCACACCCAAATTAATAAAAAAAACTCCAATAAACTAAACATGTAGTCTATTGTTATTATTATTTTTTTAACTTTGTATGACGCATCAAATTATCGATTAAATAACCTTTGAATTGACAATTCTGCAAATAAAAAGAAAAAAACCCACGTTAGATGCAATTAGCAAATTATAGTAGCTGTTACGGACAAAAGAACAACTTTAATAATTTCAATCAAAAAGAGTGATAAGAATTGCCGCTAGAGGGAGTATAAATGCTAGAGGCAACCAATCAGAGATAATTTAAACATTTTAAGAATGCTAATCTGTAAACTTATTTCAACAGAGTTAACTGGGCAAGAATAGAAGAATATTTATATCCAAGGAGAAAATTGCTATAATGGTAAAGAGATAATGAAAATGAGCCACTAAAGTTGTGAAAATTATAACTTATGAAAATGGGAACAATTAAATGCTGATAAATGTAACATGGCTGCTAGAAGTAGTAATGTGGCTTTATGCAAATTCATCTAATTAAATAGAAAATAATTACGATGAAAGATTTTTTTTTCTTAGAGAATTAAAAAAAAATGAGAGGGGGATTTTAACAAGTGATTTAAAAAATCAATTTCAACAATAAAAAGAAATGAAAGAAATTTTAGATAAAATGTGAAAACAGATACATAAGCATTAGCCCATATATAACTAAATCTTGTTGAAAATATATGTTTAAAATTTCAGTTATCATATTTCTGAAAATTTTCTTTTAAGATGATAATAAAAGGGAGGGTACAACTTCAGTTTTATACATTAACCCTACTTCTAACAAATATTAAGATTCAGTTTTAGTTAAATATTTGATTCAATGGTTGAATAGCTAGCTAGTACTGAACAAAAATTCCTCATTTTTAAGTTCTATTACTTGAGATAAACTAATTTTGCTATAATAGTCATTAAAACTATTCCCATCACCAGCACAGAATTCTCCAAACTGATCAAATAATATATTACTTTTAAAAGAAGGAAAACATTTTTAAACCATAGTGGCACTATCAATTAATGCCAGATCAGAAATTTTATGCATCTTGGTATGTAAGAAGCACAATTATTTTATAACATAGTACTAAATTTGAAATAGTAAGATCCATAATATTAAGGTTTGTGGACTAATGATAAACTACCATTCATCAGCGATCAACTAGTGTTATCACTTTCTCTTGACATCTAGTAAACACAACTTTTATTTCATGAAAGAATCCAAAATACATAGCTGGAATGATAGAGTAAGTGAAAAGGAAAATATCTTTTATTTCATTTTTTCCCCCTCTATTTTTAAAACTTTTTATAAATTACAATCTTCCAATTGAAATAATACAGAAATATTATTGGTGTAGTGAAAATTGTAATACAGAAATATTATTCATTAAGTGTACAATTAGTCTAATGAATGACTAATAAAAAATATTAATTTGTTTCTGTTGCTTATGACTGAGTATGCTTTAGAATAAATTATTTCCTTAAATAATTTCAGAATCTCTAAAATTAACATGTTATAGTGTACACCTGGGTCTCATTTTATGTGGTAGATAGATTCCTCAAAAAACACACACAAAAGAAATCACGCAAAAATAAACGTAACTTACCTTGAAAATGGGGGATAGGTTCTGCAATTTTTGAAATCAGCATAAAAGCAAAGGAAAAATTACTTTAAAATTCACCTTAAAAAACTAAGAAAATAAAGTATGAATAAAAAATTTCAAATATTTGAAAAAATTTAATACAAGACAAACTTTTTTTACTTTTTTTATTAACTACAATATTAATTTTACATTTTTTCATACATATTTTAATCATTACTGCTATTAGACAATATGTGTTCATTTGTGAACTAGTAAGAAATCAAATTCGTGATGTAATGTACAACTAACACCACTTTCAGTCTTGTGATATGTTAATGGTTTTCTGTTTCTATATTAAAAATGAGATCACAATCAAAACAAAAAGGTTATACATTATCATTAGAAAGATTATTTTCAGTTTATAAAATCAATAAAATCTTCGTTATTATTTATTTTAAAAATCTAAAAAAATATTTATTTCTGTTAATATCTAACAAAATACGTTTTAAAAGTTTAAAATTTTTGGATATTTATTGTGATATTTTTATATGTACATATAAATCTATTATTATTACTTACTCATTAGTATAAGTAGGTTATTTACATAGAAGCTAAGATTCTAAATACAGCTTCAGGCCATATTCATGTTAGCTGCTAATATAATGTTATATTTTTGAGGAAACAAAGTATTTTAAATCAAAATAAGTTATTAATAATTTAACTTTCTTGATATCTAATAAATATAGTGAAATATGAAAGATATTAAGAAGAAA
The DNA here is from genome assembly GCA_028023455.1 of Epiperipatus broadwayi. Taxonomy (NCBI): domain Eukaryota; kingdom Metazoa; phylum Onychophora; class Udeonychophora; order Euonychophora; family Peripatidae; genus Epiperipatus; species Epiperipatus broadwayi. The sequence continues at coordinate 1,398,246 of JAQFVV010012577.1, read as the reverse complement.
CATGAATCACATAACTTCAAAATTGCATTAAAATAATCCACATAAAATGAGACACAGGTGTAATTAACTACATGGATTCAATTATATGCTGCCCAAAGAAAAATGTAAACAAACAAAGAAAAATATAAATAAACAAACAAAAATAATTAAAATTTGCATATTTTGATATTCAAGCAGCCACCTTTTCTCTCATCGTGGTACGTTATGTTTTTTTAAAGAAATAAAATTTGTAAATAAATTTTACAATATATCAGTAGTCATTTTTTCTTCTTGGAGTACCATACATCATTATAAATAGTAGTAAAAAATTTTTAGTTTATGTTGAAAGCATATACATTTTATTCTTTTTTTATTATTATTCTTTCCAAATTTGATGCAGAGCATTTTGGATAATAAAATATTTTCTGAATGTAATTACTAAAAGTTTTTCAAAATTTTATAACATACTAAAAGTTGATATTATTTTTAAAATGTCAAAATAATTAGAGAGACTCTAATTTCTTAATAACAAGAGCACATATTTTTATAAAAGAAAAAAGTTATTGAATAAAAAAGAATATTGCCTAATATGTATTTAATAACTACAAAAGTCAGATATTTCACTATTTAAAAAATAAAAATATGGTAGGTGGTTTTTCTTATTCTTATTGCTCCAGTGAATGCTTTAGTAAAAAGATACTCAATAATATATATAAATCTGTTCCTTCAGTTTATAATCAATAACTAACTGTATTATTATTATTATTTACAATTTTGTTTATACTATAATTTTGATTTATATATACATATAAAAATATGTTATATATGTGTGTGTGTGTTGAAAAGCACTGCACACTTGCAGTTCAACAAACAATATATATTCTATTCTAATCATTGTTTATTAACAAAACGAGCTATTATATACTATATATGTTGGTTTACATGAGAGGTTTGAAACAAAATATAGCATAGTTTGCTGTTCCATTGTACACCTGGGTCTCTTTTTACGTGAGATAGGTTCCTCAGAAAACGCGCAAATGAAATCGTGCAAAAATAGACGTAACTTACCTTGAAAAAGGGGGGATATGGACTGTGATTTTTCAAAAATCACATAAAAGCAAAGCACCAACATAAAATTTGCACAAAAAAAAAATAAGGAAATAAAATATGACTAAGAAAAAATTTCAAATTTGAAAAAATTGATACAAGACAAACTTTTTTTAACTATAATATTTAATTTTATTCAAAACAATATATTTTTATGCATAATTTACAGTAATTTACATTTTTTTATACACATTTTAATTATTATCGCTATTTGCCGTTAAATAGGTTCATTTGCAAACTGGTAAAAAATCAGATTCTTCGCAAGAGGAAATACAACTAGCACCAACGTCACTCTCATGTTGTGTTAATGGTTTTCTGGTGACAACATAATTAGTAATTAATCTAACAACTAAAAATTAAATTCTTATTTTTGTCTTTAATTTTCAATTTTAATTGTGCCCACTGCTATTACTCACCTTTTAAAAATAAACTTGAGGACACTAAATGATTAATAATTGATTATGTTCTTTTTTAAAAAGCAAAAACAGAATGTGATTTAAAATGCAAAATTAACACGCACAATGTTTGAACAAATTTACATTATAATCTTGTAAAATTTAATGTGTGTATACATAAAATGTGGAAATCATGATTTTAATTTCATTATTGCATAAAATCTTAGTATTATAAAGCACTGAAAATATTGAAATTACTAAGATGAAAGTCGAATTCCAATAATGTGCTATTACTTTCAATATGACGTAAGTGTGCAAAATTTATTATTTAAAGTAATAGCACATTATCGGAGTTCGACTTCTGGAGAAACGTGAATCGCGTAACTTCAAAATCGCGTTAAATAAATCAGCGTAAAAAGAGACCCAGATGTATATATTTTTTGAAAATTTTTTTAATGTCTCCAGTTAGGTATAGCATGCCATATGAACTGCTTTAAATTGACCATAAGAATATATTCCCCATTCTGACATTGATATATTTAGAAAGGAGTACATCAAGCATTTTACTTTCAGCATGTAAATACTATTATAAAAAAGATTTATTGCCTTAGAATTAGTGAGAAATTCAAACACCAGAACTGATAGACAGAACTGAGCCATGAATTACATTACTTAAATACTATACTAGTCAAGTAGTAAAGACATTATTATTATTTTTTGTTCATGTTTCTTTTAAATGTATTTTATTGTTGATTAAAGATAAGGATAAACTACGGACTCTAGGTCTGTATACACCTGGAATGACAGGGGTTTTACTTTACAATCATATTTATTTGTAATCTAAGTAATCCAAATTATTGTTTTAAAAGGGAATTTAATTTAGATCAGAGTTTTCATGCATACACAGCATCATTTAAACAAATATCACTTTGACAACAACAACAAAAGCAATTATTGTTATGTTGTAAGTTGAAAAATTATAAATAAAAATATAAAAATAATTTGAATATCTGATATTAGGTTAGTAATTGAAAAGCATTTTTTAATTTCTAAAAGAAATAAAATTATATGTATTAGGTCTAAAGTCAATAAAAATAAAAGTGATTTATATATATATAAGAATAGTTTAACATTAAATATTTAAAATATAATAACAATAATTAGAATTCTTAAAGATTGAAATAAAGAAAGGTAAAGTGAAAAGAAGAAAAAAGTAATATTATTTTAAATCAAATTATTAAGTATTAATAACATTAAATGTGGATATTTCAGGTATTAAACAAAAAATTAGTAAAAAAGTGTTACAATTTAGAGAGGTAAAAAAAATAGCTTGAAAATTAAAGAAGCAAATAATTATACGGTTAGTTATTTGGGTTATCACATACTACTAAAATGTCGGAAGTAACATTGAATATCAGTTGAAGAACTTTTACTTCTAGAATTCATCTCTTGTCCGTTGTGCTAAACAATGTATGACATTAAAGTATTTATAGCCATTGTGATGATGTTTAATCTTGATTTATAAAATTAATTAAGGATTGATTTATGTACTAGAAATAGTGTGCAGTAATTTTTATTATAGATAGTGAATATGTTTTAATTTGGGCATATTCTTATATTGTATATTTCTTATATTTCCTGACTACTTCTAAATTACATGTTTGGGATATAGTTAGAGTTTTATATTTAACATCACTCTCTTGTTATCTGTTGTATTTATTCTATTATGGTCACAAGACATATGTTTTATACCATATATATACACCTGGGTCTCGTTTTACATGATAGATAGGTTCCTCAGAAAACACGCACAACGAAATCGTGCAAAAATAGACGTAACTTGCCTTGAAAAAGGGGGGATATGGACTGTGATTTTTCAAAACTCGCGTAAAAGCAAAGCACCAACGCAAAATTTACTTTAAAATTCGTGCAAAAAAAATATAAGGAAATAAAATATGACTACTAAAAAATTTCAAATTTGAAAAAAATTGATATAAGACAAACTTTTTTTAACTATAATATTTAATTTTATTCAAAATAATATATGTTTATGCATAATTTACAGTAATTTATATTTTTTTATACACGTTTTAATTATTATTGCTATTTGCTGGTAAACAGGTTCGTTTATAAACTGATAAAAAAATCAGATTCTTCACAAGATGAAATACAACTAGCACCAATGTCGCTCTCATGTTGTGTTAATTAATGGTTTTCTGGTGACAACGTAATTAGTAATTAATCTAACAACTAAAAATTAAATTCTTATTTTTGTCTTTAATTTTCAATTTTAATTGTGCCCACTGCTATTACTCATCTTTTAAAAATAAACTTGCGGACACTAAATGATTAATAATTGATTAAACGTTCTTTTTTAAAAAGCAAAAACAGAATGTGATTTAAAATGCAAAATTAACATGCACAATGTTTGAACAAATTTACATTATAATCTTGTAAAATTTAATGTGTGTATACATAAAATGTGGAAATCATGATTTTAATTTCATTATTGCATAAAATCTTACTATTATAAAGCACTGAAAATATTGAAATTACTAAGTTGAAAGTTGAATTTCAATAATGTGCTATTACTTTCAATATAACGTGAGTTCGCAAAATTTATTATTTAAAGTAATAGTGCAATATCGGAGTTCGACTTCCGGTGAAACACGAATCGTGTAACTTCAAAATCGTGTTAAATAAGTCCATGTAAAAAGAGACCCAGGTATGTGTATATATATATGAAAAACAAAAAACAAGTTAAACTTGCTAAAATTTGTATTTATGATCAATAGATGGCGTTTTACCAAAAACACCATCAAAGAGTATGTTTGTTTACATAAACATCAGAGTAAGCATTCACTATCTTTCGTTAGTTCCACCCTCAGATCATGATTTCAAGCTGATTTGCTATCATCAGTGAAGGATAGGAATAAGAAACTAGATCTAAACACTAACTCCGAGCGTTTATGAAACAATTTCTATTCAGCTTGCGTGAATCTTTTAGACACGTAATGTCTTCAAACTCAGCATAGCAAGCCAGATAGCTATATGGATCTGATATCAGTTCAGTTTCACCACATAGTAGAAGCCTCTGCAATATATATCTATGCAAGAAAACTTCAAAGGTACATTTATGAAAAACAAAAAACAAGTTAAACTTGCTAACGCTTGTATTTATGATAGATGACGTTATACCAAAAACACCATCAAAGCGTATGTTTGTTTACATAAATGTCAGAGTAAGCATTCACTATCTCTTTCGTTAGTTCCACCCTCAGATCATGATTTTAAGCTGATCTGCTATCATCAGTGAAGGATAGGAATAAGAAACTAGATCTAAACACTAACTCTGAGCATTTATGAAACAATTTCTATTCAGCTTGCAAGCGTGAAACTTTTAGACGTAATGTCTTCAAACTCAGCATAGTAAGCGAGATAGCTATATGGTTTGATATCAGTTCAGTTTCACCACATAGTAGAAGCCTCTGCAATATATATCATTGCAAGAAAACTTCAAAGGTACATTTATGAAAAACAAAAAAACAAGTTAAACTTGCTAATGCTTGTATTTATGATCAATAAATGGCGTTTTACCAAAAACACCATCAAAGCGTATGTTTGTTTACATAAATGTCAGAGTAAGCATTCACTATCTCTTTCATTAGTTCCACCCTCAGATCATGATTTCAAGCTGATTTTCTATCATCAGTGAAGGATAGGAATAAGAAACTAGATCTAAACACTAACACCGAGCGTTTATGAAACAATTTCTATTCAGCTTGCAAGCATGAATCTTTTAGACACGTAATGTCTTCAAACTCAGCATAGCAAGCCAGATAGCTATATGGGTCTGATATCAGTTCAGTTTCACCACATAGTAGAAACCTCTGCAATATATATCATTGCAAGAAAACTTCAAAGGTACATTTATGAAAAACAAAAAACAAGTTAAACTTGCTAATGCTTGTATTTATGATCAATAGTGACGTTTTATCAAAAACACCATCAAAGCATATGTTTGTTTACATAAATGTCAGAGTAAGCATTCACTATCTTTCTTTTTTGTTTTTCATAAATGTACCTTTGAAGTTTTCTTGCAATGATATATATTGCAGAGGCTTCTACTATGTGGTGAAACTGAACTGATATCAGACCCATATAGCTATCTGGCTTGCTATGCTGAGTTTGAAGACATTATGTGTCTAAAAGATTCATGCTTGCAAGCTGAAGAGAAATTGTTTCATAAACGCTCGGAGTTAGTGCTTAGATCTAGTTTCTTATTCCTATCCTTCACTGATGATAGCAAATCAGCTTGAAATCATGATCTGAGGGTGGAACTAACGAAAGAGATAGTGAGTGCTTACTCTGACGTTTATGTAAACAAACATATGCTTTGACGGTGTTTTTGGTAAAATGCCATCTATTGATCATATATATATGTGTGTGTGTGTTTCAAGTTATAAGGGAAAAAGACTAAAATTACATCTGCATTCTTATATCATTTTTAGAGCAAGAATTGTACAAATCTATGTGTTAGGGTCAAAGTGCTTTGTATAAAATATAGATTTAAACAAATTAGAGTGATCATAAGACAGAAATAAAAATCAAGCTTACCAGCTAAAATTTACTCTTAACAGTTTAATTATTATCCCCTTTTTCCAAATTTTACATTATCTCAGGATAGCAACTTTGGTGTTATGCATTGGTCATATTTGCACTTAGATGGCGTTTGAACTATCTGTATATCAGTACTTGTATTGCAATCTTGCAGTAAATACTTCAGAATGATTGGTAAAAATTATGCATTTTTTTTATTAGTATTGTAACAGTCAGGATGAGCAGACAACAGTAAAATCACCACCAGGATGATTTAACCCCACAACTCATTCCACCCACATCTACTTCATTTTTTATCTAGGCTCGGTGATCAGGGAATGGTAGAGACTCTTAAAACTAGCTTATAATTATATGACCTCATTGTGGCAAACAAGACCCTCAATACAGTAAGATACAAATACTTTATAAGTATTTAAGGTTACAAACAAATAAACAAAGAAATGGAAATTACATTAATTGATGATTCCATATATAAAAGTTTCAATATATAACAGACATAAGGGACCTCAGGAGATGTATCTATTTTGATTTCTGGGGCAGATATCCCTCAAGCAAGTACATAATAATAAATAAAGCAAGTTAAGTTTAATTAACTTTAGAAAATATGTTTAAATAGACAAATGCATAAGTTGCTAAAGTAATACCAAATACCAAAGTAGACTGGAATATGATCGCCTCCACGATATCATATCCAAGTCTTATAATAAGGCAACGACAGGAATATATTCACTTTTTGTGAAGTTAATTGGTCATGGAATGAAGAAGTGAGCGTCTTCATATAACCCTTAAGACCTCCCATTAACAGGTAGGAATGATTCACTGCACTGATAACAAGAAATAATAAGACTCTCTGGCTCTGAAAAATAAAAGGAATGTTTCCGCATTTGCGTGGAACTTATTTAGAATGAATCTATCAAATTAAATATTCCGAAACAGGGATATACACCTGCTGAAGAAACGCAATAAATAAACATGAAATTAAACAACCCAGTATTGCTAAATTTATATAAAATAAATAATTGACCTTAAAATTAAATCGATATAAAATAAAATGTAAGTAGTCACATCATAAGTTTACAAAATGTGAATATCTATTATACAAGGCTAAATCAGGATCTACCTAGTTATTATATATAATAATAAAATATATAAAGAAATATCACTTGCTGCTTAATTAGAGATCCACCCCAAAGGTCTTACATATATAAGTAATTATTGATATGATAGCCTACAACGATAATATTAAATTTGAGTTAAAAGTTTTAGAGAATAAACTATCTTATCGTATATTTCATTATTTATAAGTTTCACAGAATTGGAAACTACGTATCTGCAATATGTATATAGTTTGTCTCTTTTAAAAATAGAAAACAAAATTCTAACTTTTAAACTTCGTAAGATTAAATTTTATTTTTTAAAAAAAACTGAAAGTTGTTTATAAATCAATATATGCAGTATACATATGTACTTTCGGTACTTGAGTATTATTCCTGCAACCTAGGAAATATAGGAGGACTTTTCACATTCATATCAATACACTGTTAAATTTTAATGTTGTTCTTTTGACAACTTGGGTATTATTCCTGCAACTTAGGAAAGATAGGAGGACTTTTCACATTCGTATCAATACACTGTTAACTTTTTAATGTTATTATTTTGGCAACATCAAACATTAGAAAGTTAGAAATGCTTTGATACAAATGTGCAAAGTTCTCTTATCTTTCCTTGGTTGCAGGAATAATACTCAATAGAGTTTTACAAACAAAAAACAAAAAAAAAATATTACATGAGATATACATGTACTTCTATGAATTCTACACAGGTGCAAATGAACTTTTGACACTTATTTAATTTGATCAATTTCAATAAAAAAAATGGGTAGAAATGAAGCCATACATGGTCTGTTTTGCAGGAGGAAAAACAAGCCAATATAAATATACATTTTTCTAAGAATAAAAAAATTATATGAAATATACACTTATGCAGACGTTTTTCCACTAAATTTGTTCAACAAAAAATAAGACATTTGTACAAATACTTTTTAAAATCACATAAAACATTCAACATACCCACAGAGGCTACTTACTGTTGGAAATAGAACATCTGGTGTATTTGAAATCTTCAATTTGGAATGGAATTCTTGCATACAAAATGGTGATTGTCAGTAGCAACCCCTCCAACCACCCTACCTCTTTCTCTGAAAAAGTTGTGGAACATGTAATTGCCAGTACATGTAAATGGAATTCTGCCAGACAATCTAACTTTTGGTATAAAAAAAGGGTTTATTTAATTTTTTTTACAATAAAGAAAAAAATTATAAAATAAAATTAATTTTGGAATATTTTTAAACAATTAAATTATTTATTTTCAAAATTATTAATTCCATGGGGGATTTTTTTTTTGGGGGGGGGTTATTCATCTCTTTTTTTTGTTTTTTTTTATTTTTTTAAAATAATTTTTGGTGGGGGAGGAAACAGTGAATAGTAGAACAAAAAAAAAAAATGAAAATAATTGGGGGGTGTTTTGGTGGTTTGTTAAAAATAAACAAATAACAAAGTCAATGTTTTTATTCAATTACAAGTAAATAATAAACATTGTAATTCAAATATTCAAAAATGCAGAAATCAGTCAATAACCACGTTGAAATTGGAAAAAAATGCAGAATAAAAATGCAGAAGTAAATAATGAAGTTGATATTAAAAATGTTAAAACAAATTCACAATAACAAGTGGTAAATTTAAAATGTACAAACTTTTGAATCAGAAAAAAAAAAAAGCCAAAATCTCCAAAAATGCATGTATAGAATATGTTCGGTTGACACATTTTATGCATGTTCAAAAATACATTTTTCTGGAAAAATCTCAAATCACAGGGGTTTATTTAATGTTTGCAAGATTACCCCTTTATCGTGTATGTGAAAAGTAATCCTATCTTTCCTAGGTTGCAGGAATAATACCCAAGTACCACACTTTCTTATAAAAGAAAATAAAGTTTGGTTTTAAACATCTTAACACTTGATCTTAATTTTAAATTTGAAAGTTTTATATAAACTATTATAATTATGTTAATGGCTAAATGATATTTTTGAAAGAACCGATTTTAAACAGACAAGTTTAAAATCACAAATAAAAAAACAAATTAGAATAAGAGAGAGAGAGAGAGAGTGGATTTAAATATCTTTCTTTATTTAATAACTGGACTTTTCTTTAGATAATATCAAAATATTTTAATCATTGAAATATTTTACTAAATTTACCTCTGTCTGATTCTTAAATAATAAGTCTAGCAAAATTTAAGAAAGATCAAATATATATATATTGTAATGGATGTTTAAGAAACCATTACAAAAATTATAGTTTTATAGGGGTGAAGAAAATAAAATAAATTTTTATATAAGGTTTCATTTGTAAAACTTGATTAAAAGTTTTTTTTTAATACCACAGTTATATTTGGTTTTTAATTTTAATTTTGAAAAAAAAAGAAAACTAAGATTTTTTTTTTTTGTTAAATTTATGTAAAAGTAAAGTATACAAATAGATTGCTTTTCAGATTTGGGGATTTAGATTGATAAGGCTAATTAAAAAGAAGGAAAACAAAAAGAAAAGAATTTTTCATTAGTTAATTCCTAGATCTGTAAAGGGCAATTTATTTCGTTAATTAGATAACTATTGTTATCTAGATCGAGAATTTTTAAATTTTAATTAAAAAGAAAAAGTTGGGTAATTGGTTTAAGAGATATGATTCAAATATAACAGGCTGAATCAGGCCATAGGATTATCTTGGACTAGCTTTCAATACTGGCATCAGTGAGTACACCTGCACCAGCGCAAAGAGACAGACACCAACTAGGAGAGGAGAATTGCACTAACTCTGGGACACTTCCAACAACTCTAAGAGATACTTGCACAAACTATTCCTGCATATTCTGAAAGCTGAACCGGTAATTATTCTACCTAGAATGAACATTAAACCTACAGCAAGAATATTTTCTTTACCATGATGTGCTAAGCTTCTCACCAGGACAGGTTCGGATGTCCTGTGTCTCCATTAACTGCCTACAATGCCATAAGAACTGGCTCCAAAGAAACCACTAACCAACTCACCCAAACCTACCGTCAGTGAATCCAGAGCAACGGACTAACCTAAGAAGTCTATTGCACTAGCATTTAAATAAATTATTAAGGTACCTTACATTTTTGCAATTTAAATAATGTTGTCTTAGATTTGTACCCTTTTGTTTTTTAAATATAAATGTTTTCCAAGTTGTATCTTATGTAATTCGATTTCTGTGTGCTTGATATTTTTTTTTAACGAGTGCTAGTTTCAAACCTATTACTGTCCATCCTATTTAAGTCTTAGTAAGTAAGATAGTAGTTTATTTATAATCTCATATCCCTTTTATTATAGAAAGCTGTCTGGATATTATAGACTATTTTAATTGACTTCTGGCTCATGACCCATTTTATTATTAGTTCTACTTATGTCGTGAAACTTTATTTATAATAGACTATTAAAAATTATAATAGTTCTTAGTTTTATTTCTTCAAGCTTCCAATTCGTTTATTAGGGGCATGTACGATCGTTTTAACCCTCTCAATAGGTAGATCGTGAGCTCCTAGCCTGTCTCACTCAGAGGGAGGTCAATCGATTGAAAGTAATAACTTTCAACACTCTTATTATTATTAATGTTTTGGAAGCTACTTTCTTATTTCTTAGACTATTAAGAAATATAATAGTTCTTAGTTTTATTTCTTCAAGCTTCCAATTCGTTTATTAGGGGCACGTACGATCGTTTTAACCCTCTCAATAGGTAGATTGTGAGCTCCTAGCCTGTCTCACTCAGAGGGAGGTCAATCGATTGAAAGTAATAACTTTCAACACTCTTTTTATTATTATTATTAATGTTTTGGAAGCTACCTTCGTATTTCTTCTGTTTCGACATAAATCTCTTTTCCTAACTATGGGTTATAAGCAGGAAGCTAACCTCCCTTGTCTGGTGGGAGATCACTGTATACCTACTAATACTTCTGCTACTGCCAGTATTTTGCACTCTTTCCCGCACAGGAAATCGCTCTCAAAGCCATATAAATATTTTAGTTTAATTTTGACGAATGTACGTGTAGTACATATTTTAAGTGTGCTTTAAAGATTATTATTTAGATTTATGTTTATTTAATCATACTTTTAATAAAATTATTTATTTATTCATTTACTTAGTTGATTTTGTTTTCTGTTGCTACCTTTCCAACTCACTGGACAAAACATAATCTCATTTGCTTGATTGAGCTAGTCCGGCGCATTCGATTCACATATCCTGTAACCCCTTAAAAATAAATGTCTAGTTCCAAATTTCAGACTAGTGGCGCCCTGACAGTTAGTATATGCAAGTCTAAAGCTTTTGTCTGGTATATAGGATAGTAATTTTTGGCGCAACCAAACGTGGGAGCCGATATTAAAACTTTACGTGAGATGTTTTGTTCAGGTGGTTGGGAAAAATAAACAGAAATGGTAGGCGAAAATAGGTAAAATAAAGTTAGTGGTAGAATAGAAGTTGATGGAAAGATGCAGGTAGTTTCATATCTGTCTGTATTTAATGTTTTGATATTGAAAAAGAGTTTATTAATTAGTTCGTTGTTCGTAAAGTTTTTTAAAAAAGTAAAGAGTTTAAGTTTGCTTTGTAAAAATAAAATAAAGTTAGCTGTTGAAGATTAAATAATAATAAAAAAAAAATGTTAATAAACAGATTTAAAAGAAAAGTTCAGTTGGTAATTTGGAATAAAAAAATTAGATTTAACGGAGCTAAGTTTATTTTGAAAATGGAAGCTAAAGAAGAAAGCGATAGAGAGGTAGGTTGGGAAGAGAGCCCAGTTTCATTTAAACACCCCCAGATAGTAGAAAAAGAAGAGAGTGAGACACAGATGATGATGATGAAGATGATGATAGAGTTGATAATAGAAATGAAAAAATGCAGCAAGCTGAGATGAAAGAAATACGACAGGAGTTGCTGGAAATGAAACAAAATATAACAAAACAAAATATAGAAATAAAACGGAGTCAACAAACAATACTGGAGGAGCTGAGAGCACAAATGAAAGGAATGAGACAGGAAATATTGAAGAAAGTTGACAAAAATTAGGCAGCTATAGAAGTCATGAATTAGAACAGGATAGCGTTAGAACAGAAAAGGTGGAAATAGAGATAGAAGTTGGTAGAGATTGGGTGCAGATAGGTGGTGAGATAGAAAATGCAGATCAAAAGACAGAGAATAACATAAAAGAGTTTCTGCAAGAAACTAAAAATAAATTGGCTAAAATAACTAGTGGTTGTGAATACGAATTTAAAAAAAAGAGAGTTAAGAAAAAAGTTAAGGAGTATGATTTTAAGGCAAAGATAAAAGCTATCTATAGAGCAATTTTATTTGAAAAGACTATAGAAGAGGGATTCGTTCCATTTGTTATTAACGAGGTGGTCTGTACTAAAATGGAACACATTGAACAAATATATTTTGCTCGGCTAAAGAGTCGTAAGATATATGAGCTACAAGATAAAACAATGAGAAAGAGACAAAGCAATAAATTATAAGCGAAGGACAGACAAAAGGGGGAAAGGAACATACCTTAGAGAGGCAGTAAGAATAAAGAAAGAACCACCTGACCGAGCATAAGTGATATTGATCGGAGGTACTGCTAAAAAAAAAAAAAAAAAACTCAATGGATTTGTAATTGGACTACGAGTTGAGAATAGAAATTTATTTTGACATAGGTGATAAGCCTGAATGAATTTTGTAAATAATATTATATAATTACAACTATATATGTGTGTGATAAACAATATTACATTTTGATATTTTGAATTATGTTCATTTTTATTTAATAAAATGTATAGTGGCTATCGTAATTGTGTTACGTTGTTGTAAATAGTTATTTTAATAGATCGCCGGCATATTCCTGAAAATTTATGTTACTTACAAATGATTTAAAATAGTATTTGTTAGGGTAGTCGAACAAATTTGATTTTTTTTTAAGGTGAGAACAAACTTAGAGAAAACTGGTTAGCGGTAGGCAGAGCAAAGTCAACTAAGTTTTTTTTTTTTGTGATGACAGAGAGGCAGTTGTAATGGATGTTTAAGACACCATTACAAAAATTATAGTTTTATAGGGGTGAAGAAAATAAAATAAATTTTTATATAAGGTTTCATTTGTAAAACTTGATTAAAAGTTTTTTTTAAGGGTTTTATAAATTATTTTTGGGGGGGGGGGGGAATATTTTTAATACCACAGTTATATTTGGTTTTTAATTTTGATTTTAAAAAAAAAAGAAAACTAAGATTACTTTTTTGTTAAATTTATGTAAAAGTAAAGTGTACAAATAGATTGCTTTTCAGATTTGGGGATTTAGATTGATAAGGCTAATTAAAAAGAAGGAAAACAAAAAGAAAAGAATTTTTCATTAGTTAATTCCTAGATCTGTAAAGGGCAATTTATTTCGTTAATTAGATAACTATTGTTATCTAGATCGAGAATTTTTAAATTTTAATTAAAAAGAAAAAGTTGGGTAATTGGTTTAAGAGATATGATTCAGATATAACAGGCTGAATCAGGCCATAGGATTATCTTGGACTAGCTTTCAATACTGGCATCAGCGAGTACACTTGCACCAGCGCAAAGAGACAGACACCAACTAGGACAGGAGAATTGCACTAACTCTGGCTTCCAACAATCTAAGAGATACTTGCACAGAACGATTACTGCATATTCCAAAAGCTGATCCGGTAATTATTCTACCTAGAATGAATATTAAACCTAGAGCAAGAATATTTTCTTTACCATGATGTGCTAAGCTTCTCGCCAGGACAGGTTTGGACATCCTGTGTCTCCATTAACTGCCTACAATGCCATAAGAACCGGCTCCAAAGAAACCACTAACCAACTCGCCCAAACCTACCGTCAGTGAATCCAGAGCAACGGACTAACCTAAGAAGTCTAGTGCACTAGCATTTAAATAAATTATTAAGGTACCTTACATTTTTGCAATTTAAATAATGTTGTCTTAGATTTGTTCCCTTTTGTTTTTTAAATATAAATGTTTTTCAAGTTGTATCTTATGTAATTCGATTTCTGTGTGCTTGATATTTTTTTTTTAACGAGTGCTAGTTTCAAACCTATTACTGTCCATCCTATTTAAGTCTTAGTAAGTAAGATAGTAGTTTATTTATAATCTCACATCCCTTTTATTATAGAAAGCTGTCTGGATATTACAGACTATTTTAATTGACTTCTGGCTCATGACCCATTTTATTATTAGTTCTACTTATGTCGTGAAACTTTATTTATAATAGACTATTAAGAAATATAATAGTTCTTAGTTTTATTTCTTCAAGCTTCCAATTCGTTTATTAGGGGCACGTACGATCGTTTTAACCCTCTCAATAGGTAGATCGTGAGCTCCTAGCCTGTCTCACTCAGAGGGAGGTCAATCGATTGAAAGTAATAACTTTCAACACTCTTTTTATTATTATTAATGTTTTGGAAGCTACTTTCTTATTTCTTAGACTATTAAGAAATATAATAGTTCTTAGTTTTATTTCTTCAAGCTTCCAATTCGTTTATTAGGGGCACGTACGATCGTTTTAACCCTCTCAATAGGTAGATCGTGAGCTCCTAGCCTGTCTCACTCAGAGGGAGGTCAATCGATTGAAAGTAATAACTTTCAACACTCTTTTTATTATTATTAATGTTTTGGAAGCTACTTTCTTATTTCTTAGACTATTAAGAAATATAATAGTTCTTAGTTTTATTTCTTCAAGCTTCCAATTCGTTTATTAGGGGCACGTACGATCGTTTTAACCCTCTCAATAGGTAGATCGTGAGCTCCTAGCCTGTCTCACTCAGAGGGAGGTCAATCGATTGAAAGTAATAACTTTCAACACTCTTTTATTATTATTATTAATGTTTTGGAAGCTACCTTCGTATTTCTTCTGTTTCGACATAAATCTCTTTTCCTAACTATGGGTTATAAGCGGGAAGCTAACCTCCCTTGTCTGGTGGGAGATCACTGTATACCTACTAATACTTCTGCTACTGCCAGTATTTTGCACTCTTTCATGCACAGGAAATCGCTCTCAAAGCCATATAAATATTTTAGTTTAATTTTGACGAATGTACGTGTAGTACATATTTTAAGTGTGCTTTAAAGATTATTATTTAGATTTATGTTTATTTAATCATACTTTTAATAAAATTATTTATTTATTCATTTACTTAGTTGATTTTGTTTTCTGTTGCTACCTTTCCAACTCACTGAACAAAACATAGATCTCATTTGCTTGATTGAGCTAGTCCGGTGCATTCGATTTGCATATCCTGTAACCCCTTAAAAATAAATGTCTAGTTCCAAATTTCGGATTAGTGGCACCCTGGCGGTTAGTATATGTGAGTCTAAAGCTTTTGTCTGGTATATAGGATAGTAATTTTTGGCGCAACCAAACGTGGGAGCCGATATTAAAACTTTACGTGAGATGTTTTGTTCGGGTGGTTGGGAAAAATAAACAGAAATGGTAGGCGAAAATAGGTGAAATAAAGTTAGTGGTAGAATAGAAGTTTATGGAAAGATGCAGGTAGTTTCGGATCTGTCCGTATTTAATGTTTTGATATTCAAAAAGAGTTTATTAATTAGTTCGTTGTTCGTAAAGTTTTTTAAAAAAGTAAAGAGTTTAAGTTTGCTTTGTAAAAATAAAATAAAGTTAGCTGTTGAAGATTAAATAATAAAAAAAAAAAATGTTAATAAACAGATTTAAAAGAAAAGTTCAGTTGGTAATTTGGAATAAAAAAATTAGATTTAACGGAGCTAAGTTTATTTTGAAAATGGAAGCTAAAGAAGAAAGCGATAGAGAGGTAGGTTGGGAAGAGAGCCCAGTTTCATTTAAACACCCCCAGATAGTAGAAAAAGAAGAGAGTGAGACACAGATGATGATGAAGATGATGATAGAGTTGATAATAGAAATGAAACAAACGCAGCAAGCTGAGATGAAAGAAATACGACAGGAGTTGCTGGAAATGAAACAAAATATAACAAAACAAAATATAGAAATAAAACGGAGTCAACAAACAATACTGGAGGAGCTGAGAGCAGAAATGAAAGGAATGAGACAGGAAATATTGAAGAAAGTTGACAAAAATCAGGCAGCTATAGAAGTCATAGAGAAAGATAGGAATAAGGAGGTTCAGGAAGTTGAAATAGTAAAGAAAGAGATGAAAGAAGTAAAAGATGAATTAGAACAGGATAGCGTTAGAACAGACAAGGTGGAAATAGAGATAGAAGTTGGTAGAGATTGGGTGCAGATAGGTGGTGAGATAGAAAATGCAGATCAAAAGACAGAGAATAACATAAAAGAGTTTCTGCAAGAAACTAAAAATAAATTGGCTAAAATAACTAGTGGTTGTGAATACGAATTTAAAAAAAAGAGAGTTAAGAAAAAAGTTAAGGAGTATGATTTTAAGGCAGAGATAAAAGCTATCTATAGAGCAATTTTATTTGAAAAGACTATAGAAGAGGGATTCGTTCCATTTGTTATTAACGAGGTGGTCTGTACTAAAATGGGACACATTGAACAAATATATTTTGCTCGGCTAAAGAGTCGTAAGATATACGAGCTACAAGATAAAACAGAATGAGAAAGAGACAAAGCAATAAATTATAAGCAAAGGACAGACAAAAGGGGGAAAGGAACATACATTAGAGAGGCAGTAAGAATAAAGAAAGAACCGCCTGACCGAGCATAAGTGATATTGATCGGAGGTACTGCTAAAAAAAAAAAAAAACTCAATGGATTTGTAATTGGACTACGAGTTGAGAATAGAAATTTATTTTGACGTAGGTGATAAGCCTGAATGAATTTTGTAAATAATATTATATAATTACAACTATATATGTGTGTGATAAACAATATTACATTTTGATATTTTGAATTATGTTCGTTTTTATTTAATAAAATGTATAGTGGCTATCGTAATTGTATTACTTTGTTGTAAATAGTTATTTTAATAGATCGCCAGCATATTCCTGAAAATTTATGTTACTTACAAATGATTTAAAATAGTATTTGTTAGGGTAGTCGAACGGATTTGATTTTTTTTTTAAGGTGAGAACAAACTTAGAGAAAACTGGTTAGCGGTAGGCAGAGCAAAGTCAACTAAGTTTTTTTTTTTTTTTTGTGATGACAGAGAGGCAGTTGTAATGGATGTTTAAGACACCATTACAAAAATTATAGTTTTATAGGGGTGAAGAAAATAAAATAGATTTTTATATAAGGTTTCATTTGTAAAACTTGATTAAAAGTTTTTTTAAAGCTTTAAAAATATATATATGTGGGGGGGGAAATTTTTTTAATACCACAGTTATATTTGGTTTTTAATTTTGATTTTGAAAAAAAAAAGAAAACTAAGATTTTTTATTTTTTTGTTAAATTTATGTAAAAGTAAAGTGTACAAATAGATTGCTTTTCAGATTTGGGGATTTAGATTGATAAGGCTAATTAAAAAGAAGGAAAACAAAAAGAAAAGAATTTTTCATTAGTTAATTCCTAGATCTGTAAAGGGCAATTTATTTCGTTAATTAGATAACTATTGTTATCTAGATCGAGAATTTTTAAATTTTAATTAAAAAGAAAAAGTTGGGTAATTGGTTTAAGAGATATGATTCAGATATAACAGGCTGAATCAGGCCATAGGATTATCTTGGACTAGCTTTCAATACTGGCATCAGCGAGTACACTTGCACCAGTGCAAAGAGACAGACACCAACTAGGAGAGGAGAATTGCACTAACTCTGGGACACTTCCAACAACTCTGAGAGATACTTGCACAAACTATTACTGCATATTCCGAAAGTTGATCCAGTAATTATTCTACCTAGAATGAACATTAAACCTACAGCAAGAATATTTTCTTTACCATGATGTGCTAAGCTTCTCGCCAGGACAGGTTTGGACATCCTGTGTCTCCATTAACTGCCTACAATGCCATAAGAACCAGCTCCAAAGAAACCACTAACCAACTCGCCCAAACCTACCGTCAGTGAATCCAGAGCAACGGACTAACCTAAGAAGTCTAGTGCACTAGCATTTAAATAAATTATTAAGGTACCTTACATTTTTGCAATTTAAATAATGTTGTCTTAGATTTGTACCCTTTTGTTTTTTAAATATAAATGTTTTCCAAGTTGTATCTTATGTAATTCGATTTCTGTGTGCTTGATATTTTTTTTTTAACGAATGCTAGTTTCAAACCTATTACAGTCCATCCTATTTAAGTCTTAGTAAGTAAGATAGTAGTTTATTTATAATCTCATATCCCTTTTATTATAGAAAGCTGTCTGGATATTACAGACTATTTTAATTGACTTCTGGCTCATGACCCATTTTATTATTAGTTCTACTTATGTCATGAAACTTTATTTATAATAGACTATTAAGAAATATAATAGTTCTTAGTTTTATTTCTTCAAGCTTCCAATTCATTTATTAGGGGCACGTACGATCGTTTTAACCCTCTCAATAGGTAGATCATGAGCTCCTAGCCTGTCTCACTCAGAGGGAGGTCAATCGATTGAAAGTAATAACTTTCAACACTCTTTTTATTATTATTAATGTTTTGGAAGCTACTTTCTTATTTCTTAGACTATTAAGAAATATAATAGTTCTTAGTTTTATTTCTTCAAGCTTCCAATTCGTTTATTAGGGGCACGTACGATCATTTTAACCCTCTCAATAGGTAGATCGTGAGCTCCTAGCCTGTCTCACTCAGAGGGAGGTCAATCGATTGAAAGTAATAACTTTCAACACTCTTTTTATTATTATTATTAATGTTTTGGAAGCTACCTTCATATTTCTTCTGTTTCGACATAAATCTCTTTTCCTAACTATGGGTTATAAGCGGGAAGCTAACCTCCCTTGTCTGGCAGGAGATCACTGTATACTTACTAATACTTCTGCTACTGCCAGTATTTTGCACTCTTTCATGCACAGGAAATCGCTCTCAAAGCCATATAAATATTTTAGTTTAATTTTGACGAATGTACGTGTAGTACATATTTTAAGTGTGCTTTAAAGATTATTATTTAGATTTATGTTTATTTAATCATACTTTTAATAAAATTATTTATTTATTCATTTACTTAGTTGATTTTGTTTTCTGTTGCTACCTTTCCAACTCACTGGACAAAACATAAATCTCATTTGCTTGATTGAGCTAGTCTGGTGCATTCGATTCGCATATCCTGTAACCCCTTAAAAGTAAATGTCTAGTTCCAAATTTTGGACTAGTGGCGCCCTGGCAGTCAGTATATGCGAGTCTAAAGTTTTTTTCCGGTATAATATATATATTGCAATAGCTGATCTTCATTACTAAGTACAATTAATTAAACATATGTTAAGAAAATATTTAAATAATGCAATAATATATCTAAATAATACAGTAAGAAACATATTTTACAGAATGATTAATATATAATTATTTAAAGCAAAGAGAAAATAATAAAGAGGCATTAATCATTTACTAGTAGCATTATATATTAGGGGTTTCCCTTTTGATGGTGACAGCATAGTATGTCAGTAGTTTGGACAGTTAAATGTAGGCAAGGACTTGATTGGCCTAGCATTCCATAAGACCAGGAAACCCCATACTCAGCTTCTTGGTGATGGCCAGAGAAATTGCAGCAATCTACTCACTCATTTCTTGATGTAAGTTAACAGTTTAAAACTTTACAATAACTCTTCCAAAATTTACAATAACTAAGCTGTACAAGAAGTTTACAATGACTATCTCTTTCATCTCTTTTCTATATATACATCTCAAAAACAAAGCCATCTGGATCTTTCCAAATTGATTAATTAATTTAAACTTAAAGAAAATTATTTTCTTTATTATCTAAAAAAAAATCTTACTGATTATAATCTTAATGAAATTTAATTTTGAAATTTTACTAATTGCATTTCTTAATTAAATTCCAAAGGTCATTGATATTTATCAATTTTCCCAGTAATTACAATTTTGTCACCTTTTATTGTAATGACAATGCTACACTAAATATACATTTTCAAAATAGAATTTAGTACCTACATTCTTTTAATATCAATTGGTATTTCAATTAATTAGAAAGTTAAACTTTCTTTGCTGATTTGAACCACCATATTTTTTACACTAACTCATAATTATATTTCATAATAAAATTTGTTTTAATAATAAAATTACATTTTTTATACATTATATTTTTTTAAAATGCCTTAATATTTTTAACTTAATAGTAAAATATATACATGAAGCATATATATATACCCATGTATATATTTGACCACTTCAGTATATGACAAGAGTTTTCAGCAAAATATAAAATGCTATAGTTCAAAGCTTAAATTGCAGAACTCAATTTGCACAAAATGGTGGCACTTGATAACATTTTATTTATCAAATAGAAATAATAGTAACAGTGTATAATTTATAAGATATTTTTGTTCAATAAATATAATATACATTCATCTTTATAATTATCTGTTATAGAAGAATTTAAATTTGCACTGTGGGGGAAAAAGAACAACAGTAACATAAAAAGTAAGCATTGTTGTCTTTAAACTTTTTAAATAAATATATAACTTTTATAACTTAAAAAAATTTTTTTTTAGTTATATTCAAAATATAATTTTATTTTGACAAAAATGTTATTCAAACTAAAACATATATATTGAAATTTTGCAAAGTCTAATATCAATTTTATTATTTGGCCACAGAAGGTTTAAGTCTAAAACAAACTTAACCAAAGCCAAGCTGAAAATAACATAAATTAATAATGATGCAGTGAAGTTTAAAATTAGTCACTTAAAAATGCCTGATATTGTATTAAAACAAGTTAGTATAAAAGTAGGTATTTAAAGTCATTGAGTATTAGGATACAAATATTATGTTCACATCTAGCATTTTTGGTGTTGAAACTGTGAACTGATCTTGCTGGAGGTTTTATGCTATTCATCTATGTCATTAAAATGACACTATTATTGTGTTATACGACAAATACAAAATAAAGTAAAAAAATTTAATACTGTTAATTCGTAAAAAGCCTAGTTTAATTATCACAATTAACACAATACAATTAGAAATTGTATAGATAAATAAATTTGTTTGCAATTTAAGTTTAAACATCTTTAGTTAGATCAGCAAGTATGACTTCAATTTTTTTCGCTGCTATTATTAAACATTAATTTTTATTGTTATAAATTATTTTTTACTCTCATTGTTAATAATATGTGGGATGGTGAAAAAGATAAAGAATAAGAAGATAATTTTTAAAATATAGTTAATAAATAATTAAAGAAGACCTGTTGAATTCACAGTTATCCCATTCTAAGCGGGCAAAGTTAACATTGAACAGCCAAAATAAGATCAGTATTTTAAGCAAAGGTGTTTTATCACAAAAAATTTCCATATTGTTTTGCTGTCACCTATTAATACATTTCAAACATACTATATTGATTTATTTATGACATTCCTTATAGTTCGTTAAAGAATAAATACTATGCCATGTTTGAGTAAATATCTCAATCTATAAAATGGTTTGTTATTTAAAGTCCATAAGAAGTAAAAACCCTATGTATTCTAAACTCAGGAATATGCTACTTTATCATTATATTAAGTCACAAAAGATACTGCTAACCTATAATATGATGTTAATAACTTAATGAATCAAAACAGATACACTTCTCTAATTTAAACCTATTCATAGAACATTCAAATTTAAAACTTTAACTAAGTTACCTTTAAAAGTGAGATTCTCAAAGAATTAATTTAATGAATTTGTAAATATCACCCTCTTGATGCTATTGATGTAAGAAAAAGTGAGCATTATTTGCAAATACGTTTAAATGATTTTGGAGGGATTGTGAATTATCGCTGTTAACATTTTAGAATTTATTTATTTTGTTAATATGTTTGTGTTGTCAGTGATATATTTAATAAGTCGGCATGTTATTTACAGGTTTGTTAAAATCATCAGAATTTCTTTAATTATACAATTTGGATACATATACATATATACATACAAGGCTGGAAAGGGCCGCCATGTCTGTCAAAGTTCATGTAAGCAAAAATTATAATAATTGAAAACATATATACAAATATTTCATTTACAATTATATCAGTTATATCTATTATAGCACAAAATTGACTAATGGCATTGGTGCTCTCTTTTTGCATGTAGTTGGTTATGTTTTGCAAAAAATAAAGATATGCCTTATGTTAACTTTTAAAAAAATTATATTATCCACAGAATTAAATTATTTACATATATGTAAATTACTTCTATAGCAAGATAACTAATTTTAAAATAGATTAATTATTTTACATGATGAACAATTTAATAAAAGTATCTATACCAAAATCATTATTACTTTTTTACATAATAAAAAAAAATCTTAGTTGTTCAATTAATTGCTAAAAATCTTAAATATTATTCTAAAAATATAAAATACATTTCAATTAATAGAAAATTATGAAAATATTTTTGATTTTAATGCAAATTTAAAAAGTTTAAGTCCGTATAAAAATATTTATTTTCAATTATTATCTGCCTTTGGGAAGAAATCTTATCATTTTAACTATGTCTTTATAGCACTAAACATCACATGATCACCATTCTTTCTTTTTAGAATGTTCAATTCAAAATGAGAAAGAGAAAGGGTAGTAAGAAAAGAAAATTAATTGAAATAAGAAAAATTGCAACTGAAATCACCGCGCAATTTTTTAAGAATTCACAATGAATACACAGAATCAGAAGAGGTGAATCAAAAAGATGAAAACATTATATAAATAAAAATGTCTCCAGAAAAGATATTCATGATATTAGATGGATATAGATAATAATTCTAAAGAAACTCATTTACAAAAAGGAAAGAATGTCATGGAAATAATTCCGTGTATTCTGTCTGAGAATAAAGAAATAGTTAATGAATTACTAAATATAATGGATGATCTTGCTGCTTGGCTAGAGATAATAAGCCAGTAAATAATAGATTATTTAGTGAAGAAAAAAACCCAAAAATTCTTGTGGATGAATGTTCCCAAAAAAATAATGGGATTCATTTTTCAAAAGTTCATTTTAAAAAATTCTAAATAGTGAAATTATATGTCATCCCTGGATAATAATAAAACATTTTGTTTCTATTGTCTTTTCTGTGAAGCTATGATGATTACATTGCCCACAGCAGGTTTCAGTAATTAGCCAAATACCCATATCAAACTGGAAGAACATGACAAATCAAAGCATCATTTGTTAGCAATGTTAAAATGTATAGAACTTTAAAAGAGATTTTCAGCCGTGGAAAGTATATACAAGTTAGGACAGAAATTACGGAATGGAGAAAAGTTGTGATTATGTTAAGTTGATGAAGATTATTCTTAGTGATACAATTTTTAGCTGAATGTAATTTAGCATTTCAAAGATCTGTTGAAACATAGATGATTCATATAATAGAAACTTTTTAGAAGTTATTGAACTGTTTGGGAAATTTGATTCAATAATGCAAGTCCATCTTCAATGTATCTATCACCAGTAAATAAAGTCAAGAACATAATTTTAAGCAGAACAATTTAAAATGAATTACTGAATTTAATGAAAAATAAAATCAAGAATTAAATTATAAATCTAATAAAATCATGAAAGTATTTTGCTGTAATTTTTGATTGTGCTCCAGATATCAACCACTAAGAACAAATGCCTCATCCCTTTTAGATGCACAAAGTGTTTGCAGTTTTTATTGGTCACTGGCTATATCAAGTATACACAGATATTTCCATAAAAATATTTCAACAATATATATATATCACTGATGGTACATCACATGGTTTAATCGTTGGTGTTTATGAATAGTTTATTAAATGTATAAATGTAGAAAGCAGTTCCAGAGAGAGGGTTATATGCTATGTTGAAGTGAGAAATAATAACAGCTGACAAGAGTATGACAATTGTTCAAATTTGAAGAAAACACAAGTTATTTTTTATGCCCTGAGCTTGTTGTGATTATAATATTGTTTTGGCAAATATGGCTAAAACTTGCCCTGATGCATTAACTTTCTTTGGTATACTTCAATGTCCTTATGTTTTATTATGATCCACAAAGAGATGGTCAATTTTCTATTGAATATGTTAAAGATCTTTGTATGAAACCTCTTTGTGAGACAAGATACCAATGTCACATTCAAAATATTAAGAAAGTAAGCTATCAAGGTGAAGTCTATGATGCTACTGCTTGAAATATCAGAATCATAAGAAGATCCTCAAGTCAAAACTAATAAAGAATCAGTTGCACTTTCAATAAAAGTTTATAAAGTCATAGTATCCCTCATTTTTGGTATGACTTACTTTTTCAAGAAATTCTGTTGGCAAAGAATTTCAAAGCTATTCCATAAATACTTTTGTAGCACTTTCTTTATTTGAAAACCTATTATGTTGGTTGATCAAATATAGTGATACTGGGCTCCAACAAATATTAGTTGAGGCAAAATTACTCAGAAAAGATTTAGAAATGGTTCCAGAATTTCAAAATGAAATGTTGAGAAAAAGAAATAGTTATTAGGATAACAATGATCCGATTGTTAACCCCGCAGGACATTTTGATGTAAATTTTTTAAATGTAGTTCTCAATAATATAAAACAATCATTACAAACTCAATTTGAATAATTAAAAAAATATATGGATTTATTTGGATTTTTGAGTAAGTTTCAAAAAATGAAAACAAATTTAAAAAGCATGCAACACAATTAGAAATTATTCTCTCAAATATTAAAAGCACACAAGTAAGAGTTTATGATTATACTTCATTTTAATTAAAATAATTGATGAATGGTGTGCTAGAATGCTAAAGAATCTCTTTAGCTGTATATTAGTGCAATACTCACCAATTAAAATTACATATGAGGATTCATCTGATGATTTTGTAAAGGGGGCAGATTTTAGATATCTATTTTTTTAGTCAATTAAATTAAGTTTTAAAAATGATTCTTTCATTGGAATATTATGAAATGCCTTCAAAAATGTTTCAATTTCTAGCAGAAAAATGAGAGACTGCAGTTTTTCCTAATCTCTTCATTGTTCTACAGATACATTTATCCATACAAGTGTCTATTGTTTCTGGAGAAATGACATTACCTATATTAAAA
The DNA here is from genome assembly GCA_028023455.1 of Epiperipatus broadwayi. NCBI lineage: Eukaryota > Metazoa > Onychophora > Udeonychophora > Euonychophora > Peripatidae > Epiperipatus > Epiperipatus broadwayi. The sequence goes on along the minus strand of JAQFVV010012577.1, from coordinate 1,372,942 downwards.
GTAATAAAAAATTACATACGGTTAACTATGACCCAAGATAGCTAAATAGTTTAGCAATGCTATCCACTGAAAATCAAGAAACATGGCAGCTAGATTTTGATTCAATTTTAAAAGGCTTTTCTGAGCAAATAAGCTTAAAAATGTTTTTAAACATTGATTTATATTGTTTCAATATTGATGATAGATGATACTTGATTTAAATAATACTATACAATTATTAATTTTTTAAAATTAAAAAATACTTATTTATATATAAAAGTTCGAACCTTATTTTGAAAAGACTTTCAAGAAATATCCAGTAAGGCCCTGCACTAACTGAATCCAATCCTGCATATACATATTTAATTATTATTATGTCTGAGTATTTAATATATCATAGAAGTTTAGTTATCTTGATTTTATTATCATCATCAGGCAACCAGAAAGAAAAACCATGGTGTTTCATGATGTTACACTCAGAGGTAAAAGCCAATAAACTCACCATATTGGCTAATGCATGTTGGTGAGAAGACTATCCATGTTCATATGTTATATAAATAATCACAAAATAATAACAGCTGCAACGACAAGAATATATGAAATGGACATTAGGAATTTGCCCTGCTCAGTTCCTTTAAGACTTTCAAGAGAAATTGAAGGGTATCCTGTCAGTTAATAGCAAACTTCCTTCTGCATTCAATTTTATACTATAGTACAATAAATTACATTTACAAATGTATGAAAATACTAATAAAGGATTTTGTAATATGGTAATAATGCATCCACCTGCACTGTCTATGAGTTGAGTTTATATCCAGATTGGATAAAATAATTCTTTTAGGTTCTAATCAGGATTGAGTATCCAACTATTACTATCTAGATTACATAGCTTCCCAAACTTTTTTGGACAATGCCCCCTTTGCAAGACATAAATTTTGAAATACCCCCCCCCCCCCATAAGTATAACAGTTTTCCGGGTTCAATCTGTTTGAGATTTTTAATGTAAATAGCAACTAATGATACTGTATTGGATGATACCCCATAACTCATATGATGCACACAAGACATAACATGATGTCAATGTCATGCATGGAGAGGCATCAACATAAACTCAATATCAATAAAAAAAAATTAAAATTATTAAAATTAAGTTTAAATGAATGAAATCAAACCAAAATCGATTCTATTTCCTGATTTATCCCTATCCAAAACTCTAATACCCTGCTAATTGGTACCATGATGTTTTAGGTGGTATATCTTTGAAAGGTTGAACCTAAACCTCACCTTAATGTGCCACTTTTGAGAAGAAAAAAACACTTTCATAAAGGAAATACCACTTCCAACAAAACAAAATAAAACAAATCAGCATGTCAATAAATTTTCAAAAATCTCATACAGAGATTGCAATAATAATAATAATAATTTCATGCAAAGTGAGTTTCTCTTTTCTCAAATAAAACAGTGTGTTAAAAACAAACAACAACAAACAGATATATATATCTATGCCTCGGCATACACACAAGTATTCCAGAAATTAATTTGGTAGAACTGTTTTAAAGTAGGAAAATCAAATAATAATTTATAGAGAAACAAAAAAAAAATACAAATACTAAAAAAAATACAATAAAATTTATAGCAACAAAACATAATAATAATAATAATAATAATAATAATAATAATAATAATAATAATAATAATAATAATAATAATAATAATAATAATAATAATAATAATAATAATAATAATAATAATAATAATAATAATAATAATAATAATAATAAAAAATTATATCATCCAGCTTCCTTCTGGTTTCCTTCCATTAACCATCTTCAGACTTAGTAACTTTTAAGTGTGCTATAAACCATGACAACAAGGCAGTGAGGGCTTCTCTTCACAGCAAAACATAGGCATTAAGGTGTTCATCATCATCAGCTAGCATCTTTGGCTACATGACAGTAGCATAGGAGTTTAGCTGATGCACTAACATTGGGAGTTTACTTCATTAGCACTGCAATGATAAAATTTGGGCGTTTTTACATTTTTCAGCTTTCTCTAGAAATCTTTATAATAATGACAGCAGCCAACCAAGAGTCAGTCAGTCATGCAATTCTGGACAGACTATAATTTGAAGCTATGCTCAGCTCTGCCTTCTTTCATAAAGTTCTCTACTGCTTTACAATTAGAATATTTCTCTTGGTTCAGCAAACCCTTAACTACGCAGCAAACAAGACATAGCAAGAAAAACAACAAACTCAGAAGAGACCCCCCCCCATCACCTGCTGAAAACATTTTATAGCACACCTGTAGCAATACAAATTAAGTACCCCTCTTTCACTATTACAGCCGTTATCTCAAATTTCTTGGATAATTGATCATAACACAATTCATATAGCTTTTTATATCTTTTAATCTTTCACTTTTCACTCAAACTCTTTTAATTCCTCAAGGAGTTCCTTTTTACACATAGTTTCTAATTTAATACACTGGAAATAACTTTTTCCATCTTTACCAAAGATTCAAAACAACAAAAAAAAAAACAAATCTGAGATATGACAAATTTTTAGATTCTCTCAGCTGATATTGGCCTTAAATTCCTTTATTTTTTTAACAAAAAATATAGTGCACAGAACGACCACTTCTATCTATTAGTAAAATTTAAAATTAGCCTTATAATAATAACCTGAATTCCTTTTAACTTGTTAATAGAGAGAAAAAAACATCAAAAATGTGCAAAACATTTACAATTACTCTAACTATTCCCCTTTTTTATATATTCTTACACATAAACAATTTATAAAATAACCATAAAATCGGCAAAATAATGTAAAAATTGGCGGTTTGAGGGCGAGTTAAAGCCAATGATCAGTGCATTCGGAGAAAAGCTAGACCATCTGAATGCCCCCCCCCCCCAATGGTTATGAACCTAATATTGCTCCCCTAGAAGTCCTCATTGCCCACTGGGAGGGTGGGGCGGTACCATCCACTTTGGGAAACACTGATCTAGAATACATAAAATAAGAATGAAAAATTGCCTAAATCTTTACCACTGACAATTGCCATGCCTACTGATTTTTTAAAGGATTTTGCTCTACTAGGAACCATTTAAAAGCTACTTTACAGAAAAGCAAACATTGAGATAAAAGATGGACTTTCTTTTGTCTCTAAAGAAACTCAAATATAACATTTTGTTGGTTATTAGAATAATTAGTTCAGCTTGAATCTACAAATTTTAATTTGGGGTTGTTTAAAGATCAATACTGAACAGATATTTCTAATTATTAGTTTGAAATTCCTCATTATTATTTGTTTACATTTTAATTAATTCATACAATTATGTAATTAACTTATGTATAACTCTCATGGATGTGGGACTGTGGAGATCATTTATTATTGACAGGATTTCATATGTGATTCTTTAAAGTAACCATACTCCTAAAAATATCGGAGACCTGGCTCGATGTAACATCTTGGGCATTGCAATAAAAAAGAAACCTTTTATTTCAAAGTAATCTCAGACAAAAAACTACTGTTGCCTACTACAGCCAATGGTTCAGCTTGGGGTTAATCGATGATTACTTAGTAGCATCAGGTCATATTCTCTAGTTATTACAAATAAATTCTCACTTTTTCTTTGTGAGTATAGATATAAACATATACACAATATCTATAGACACACATATTTACATACGTGATTCATATTAAATATTTAATTTGTCCTTTATAAATTGGAGAGACAGTAATTATGCCACATTATTTTATTTCAAAAATCTTAATAAAGTAAAAGAAACTTCTTTTTTCTGTTTTAAATTTTTCACTTTGAGAACAAATGTTGCCAATGTCTTTGTAAAAATTAACAGAAATGATTATTGGAAAAGGCATAAAACATAGCCTGCTATTGTTATAAGGTAATTTACAATTTGGTAAATTAGGCGAGTTAAATATAACACTCTTTTGTCATACCGTTTCCTCTTTATCCAATATTTCTAATGAATTTCCTTTTTCTTATTATTTAAATTATTTTCTTTATAATCTTTAGTAAAAATAAAATATAGATGTGTTTAGAGTTGATAAAAAAATATATATATGTGCAATGATGAGTGAAAGGTGAGGTAGAAGAAAAGAATAAAAGTTTATTAATGTCTTTGTTTCAATGAAAGTTTGAGAAGATAAATTATAATGTGACGATAGTTCCTGTAATTCAAATAATACACGTTGCAGAAAGCATAACAATAAATACAAAACGACGATCAGAAAATTGTTAATATTTTCTTTTTAAATGTAAGAAAAGTAATTTAATTCAAAGTTTAAATACATAAACAAACATAAATTTAAGAAAAAGTTTCAACATCAAAAATTTAAAAAAGAGTGAAAACATTTTAAAACAACAAAACACGCTTGTATAAATTAAGGGCGAACAAAATAACGGTTTAGTAGTGTGGTGAAGTTACGGATTGGTTCTGCGATCGAAACTCAATCTATTATTTTTGATATTCCAATTCCATATGATGACTCGTTCGACTTATATATATATATCAAAAAATAAATGTTCGTTTGTTTTCTGAAATAAAGATGTCTGCAATCGAATAACAAGACAAGAAACATATTAGATCATTATATTCATTATATAAAGAATTGCAGAGACCATGTTTAAACACAGTAAAAGCACAAAAAGTTTAGTGAATACTGTTGCAATAGAGAGACAGATTCAATTAAAATTTCTGAAACAATAATCAATTTAATATATAGGGTATATGAGCACAGACTTTCACACGACCCATCACTCTCACCCTATCTCATAACCCTGTTACACTTGAACACATATATGTTGAAAAAATAAATAATCACCAATATACGTATTTCATGCTAAACCAGCAATCATCAGTTGGTGACAAGAATCTCGGGCTCAGGGTGGCCTTTGAGCATTCCATCATTAGATTTTCAATTGGATGGACGGTTGAAGAGTTGGAGTGTGGAGTAGATTGAAGCCTGTCCATTAAAATATGAGGATTGGCTATCTTAATATGTATCTGAGCACTTACAGCATATATGTGTAGAGATGGTAATCTGGACCAACTGATGATTGCTGGTTTAGCATGAAATACGTATATTGGTGATTATTTATCTTTTCAACATATATGTGTTTAAGTGTATCAGTGTTATGAGATAGAGTGGAGAGTGGTGGGTCGTGTGAAAGTCTGTGCCACATGTGAGATGGATGGATGAAATAAGAAAATGTGCAAGAGTGTTGTGGAGAAGAGAAGCTAAAGATCGGAGAAGATGGATTAAACTTGGAGAGACCTTCATCCTGCAGTGGATTGATAATGGTTGATGATGATGATGATATATATAGAGAGAGGTATATAATAAGCCTGTGTGTTTCAATAATCAATTTAGTAAAATACGAGCAAATATATTTGATTAGTTGAATGACGCCTGCCCATTGTGGTTTAGAGTAGTGGTAGACTGGCAAAAAGAAAAGTCTTGTCATTTCCGGTGTTTGAATAAAACCATTTGATCATTTCTTCTAAAAACTGGATATTTTGTATTCAATCTGCCAACATCATTATTCCCTAAAAAATTAAATTATGCAATTATTAACAGTTTACTTCACCAGACGAGGTTGAAAACCTTTTCTCTCATTTGTTATTTATTTTCCTCAATCGGAAATTGACTTGGGTATCATTGGTTAATATTTAGATAATCTTATCACATAATTGCATGTGTTGTGTTGAACCAGAATAAGAAAGAATGTGTGAACTGTTTTTAATGTAATGAGACATCCCGGATTCCCTTATTTAAAACAAAAACTATAATTAGATAATGGATAGATGCTCTTCACTAACTAATATTGAATAAACGAAGCAAAACTGAATACCCAACCGAAATTTAAATTCAGATTGTAATTTTAGATACATGTCTGTTGAGAAATTTTCCAAAACAATCTTTTTTCAATTGCATATCCCTTGGTAATTATTTCCATATATTGTAATCCTGAAATAAGTAAAATATTTATAATTGTAAATATTCTAATAACATCATTAAAAAACAATGAAATAAAAAAGATAACAGAAACAAAGCATATATATATATATTGTACATTCAAATCCTAAAAAGTAGAATAAAATTAAGATATATCATAGATTACATATAAAAAATTACATTGTATTAATTAATTGACTATTCAGTTGTTGTTTTTTTTTTGCTTATCCCTAAATATTTTAAATCATAGAGCTTAGTATATATATATATTCTCGGTATTTATCACTGTTCTATAAAATAAGTTTATGTATTTCAAACAGTTATGATCAATTAATAAACAAAACTATATAGTGTTTACCTGAAGATTTATGATGATGATGTTTTACTTGTATTTATAGATTGGTTTTATTTCCATCATCTAATTTGAGTATTGAATGTCTTTAGAAAAATTTAACTTTATTTAAATATTCCAAATAATATTTTAATTTGCTAAGTGCAGATAGTTGAAAATTGAAGTAAATCGACATACTGCCAAATCCCTAGCACTCATTATAATACTTAACCGACAGCTAATCAGATGTCAGGGATAGCTGTCCAAATGACCTCCAAACCTAAACACACAACAAAGATTTTTTTTTTTTTATAACGAGCGCTAGGGGACGATTTATTTCAATTTTCAACTATCTGCACTTCACAAATTAAAATATTATTTACATACTTTACTGCTTGTTATGTATTCTAAAAACTACTTGAGTAAATCATAGGATTTTACATTGTACATTTATGATTTAGACTCAGTGAGTTAATTGTGAAGATATTAGAAGCTTCAAGCTTTCAAACCTAAATGCTTACGACTGGCTTAGATATATAGAAAGAAAAGTAGAGAAAAGGGTGGCCACCCTTTTCTCGAAAAATCTTTGTTGTGTGTTTTAAGTTTGGGTGTTATTAGGACAGCTATCCTTGACATTCTGATTGGCTGTCAGTTAAGTATTATAACAAGCGCTAGGGATTTGGCAGTATCTTGATTTATTTCAATTTTAAATATTCCAAATACATTCATCTATTAATAATAGCACATCAAACAGTTGAATGTATTTGGAATATTTAAATAAAGTTAATTTTTTTAAAGACATTCAATACTCAAATTAGATAATAGAAATAGTCCAATATTAAAAATAAAACTATGTAGTGGTTGTTTATTATATTTTCAATGAATTTTAACAAAGACTGTAATATTTTAATCTTTAAAACAATTATTTATATTACAGTCAGCAATTCAATTTAGTTATCAGATTGGAAAACTTTTTTCTCATTTTTTATTCTTCTCAGTTGAGAATTGATTCAGGTATCTCTGATTCTGATCCAAACATTCTTAACACTGAGTTACATAATTATTCACCCACATTCTGATGAACCAGAATGAGATACAGTTCATTTCATTATATTTTACTACTCAAACAGTTTAATAAAAATTATATTCAGAGATTATATCTTGTATTATTGAAATCACTTTCTGTCACATATTTTGCCACATAATGGTATTATAATCTTTGCTAAAATTTGATGAAAAGTATAGCAAACTACTACTACTAATAATAATTTGATGATTTTTTTTATCAGCCAATCGTAGATAATTTCAAGTTAACAACTCTTATTTTATAGAATAATACTCACGATGATAACCTAACTCAAATCCTGGCTGCATATCTTGGAAATATTTTTCAAGTTTCACTCAGGTTTAACACTTTTTTTATCAGGTAGTCATATCACCTATCCATCTTAATATTGGCCATTAAATGGGTATATCTACAGCAGGGCACCAACAATTTACAAACAGATGGCATTACTATGTAATCATAGGATTTAGCATAGTTCACTTATTTACATTTTCTCTATTCATTTACATAAATTACATGGGGGTCACCTGGCTTTAAGCATCAGCAAATAAACTAACACATGTATACTTAAAACAATATTTTATTTAATATAATAATGTAATCATTACGCAGCCTCATTTGCAATGCCAGGCTAAATCACAAAGAACATGAGCTTACTCTCGATGAATGATAGTAGACCAATCAATCTTACATAGTAATAAATCATGCAATAATAATTTATTTACAAGTGTACTTATTAATTGATGTAAATCTATTTTCTTTAATAGAATTAACAAATCATGTAACAGTAGTTTATTTACAAAATATAATGAGTAAATACAATTTATTTCTTTAACAATGTCCTTTAATTTTTATACATTGTAGTATCAATATATTCGTAGATAATATAACACATTCACTGTACCATTAACCCTGACTTCAATAAACTTAAATATAATTCTTTGCACATATAAATTCATAAATGGAACCTTTCTTTGACTCACATATCTCCTAGTACTTACATATGCTCTATATGAGACAAACATCAATACTATCTCTATCACAGTAATCATAAGAAATAATCTTTTAGATTGTAATCTTAAACATAATTATTTATATAGTAATAACTATAAAGGGATAGTATTTTGGTTCTAACCCTAACTGAATTAAACCTTTTATACCATAATTAGTGTGATCTCTGGTATTGAACCTAATTTAATACAACTACAATTAATACAGGGATGACTCATTTTGAGTTAGAGCCCTAACTAATTAGACTAATAGGAATGTATTTTCCCATATAGATATAAAAATATATAAACTATTAAACATTGAACAAACAACTGCACATATATAAATCCATTTACATAAAACCCAATTTTCATTAATCAAATATAACTTTAGCTATGAACAAATGAGACTAATGGAAATAAGTACATTACAAACCATGGTTATTTGAGACTTAAGCAATTTATATATGTGCATTTTTTTATTATTATCATTGACTGTAGAAAGGAATTTGTTGTTAACTGAAAGGAAACTCCTTGATTCATCTTAGAGGCCTTCAAGAAACCAAGAAGGGCAAATTCCACTCCATACATTCTTGTCATTGTGATTATTCATATAGTATATGAACATGGATGGGCTGCTCACCAATATGCATTAGCCAGTGTGGTGAGTGTATCAGATTTTTGTGTTGAGTTTAAGATCAAGAAACACCATGGTCTTTCTTCTCAGTTGCCTGATAAGGCAGAATAAATGTGTGTGAATGAAAAACTTTGTTCTAATAGATATATACAATCATGACAGACAAAAATAATTCATAGCCCTTATTCCCAAGAAGCTGTAGTCACCAGAAAAGACAGCAGTTGGTGGGTAAAGACAGAGGCTGCAATCAGGCAATTGCAGACCCAGGCTGTCATTTGATAAAGACATTTTATTTAGGTACTTATACTGCAGATCACTTCAAGTGAAAAAAGATTAAAAGAATTGAAAAAAGAACAGTCTCATATTAAATGGGACATTATTGGATAGTGTGAAGTTAAAAAAAAGATGAAGAGACAATTGATTTAAAAAGTAGACATGCACTCTACTAAAAAGGCACTAATATTGGAAGTACGTGTGTAGTAAGATTCATTATAAATAAAAAATGGAAGAACAACATTGTGAAGATTGATGAAGAATCAACTTAATAGCAGATACCAAATGCAGATAATTCAGGTTTATGCCCCAACAAGTTCTCATAGTGATGAAGTAGTGAATATTATTATATGAATTTACAAAAGACTTTTGATCAGTCTAAACATATGGGATACTTTAATGTTAGAGTTAGTAAATAAATAAAAAATGAAAGTGCTGTAAGTAAATTTGGTTATGGTAATAGAAATGAGAGATGACATAGATTTGTGGAAATTGCAAAAAAACAACCCAAAAAAAAACAGTATATTATGAATTCTTTTTTTAAAAAAGAATGTTAAAAAGAAATGGAGATGAAAGCATCCAAATGAAGGTACAGCAGAATTGGATTATATTATGATTAACAGAAAATACATATTTCAAGATTGTAATGTCCTTAATAAATTCATCATAGGAAGTGATCATCGATTAGTAAGATGTTAGATACTTGTTGATGCAGAACTAGAGAGTCAAAAATTATTCAGAAAAACAATATTTATGATTGATATCCCTCATCTTCAGAAACACAATGAATTTAAATTAGAACTTGCAAATCATTTTCAAATATTAGTAGATTTTGAAAATGATTCAGATTTGAATGAAATTAATAGGAAAATAAATGATATACTTTTAAAAACTGCAATAAAGATAGCTAATAGAAGAAAGCAACAATTGACCAATAAAATTTCTATTGAGACTAGAGAATTTATGAAGAATAGAGGAATATGAAAATATATAAAAGTGATGCATTAAGAAGAATTGAATATCTCAAATATTGTAAAATAGCATGAAAAAGAATTGATAATGCTATAAGGAAGTATAATTATGAACTAGTAAGGAAAGCTGTAGAAGAGAATAAAAGTCTCAAGAGTATAAACAACATTTTGGTATTGGTAGGAAACATATGTGCAATAAAATAAAAGATGGAACAATTACAAAAAAAGAAATGATATCATGAAATGAGTAAGAGAGTTCTATCAAGAATTATATAGTAATAAAAAACAAGAATCTCCTACATCTACTTTATTTTCTGAATTGCCCAGGATTTTAAATGAAGAAGTGAGATATGCAATTAAATTTCTGAAGAAGAGAAAAGCTCCAGGTAATGATGAAATTATAATTGATATATTAAAAGAAGCAGTTGAAGAAATTGAAATTTTTTTTTGGCAAAGTTATATACCAAATATCTAAATGATAAAGATGTACCAGATGATTGGAAGAATGCAGTATTAATATTTAAAAAAGTGACAAAGAATATATTAGAAATTACTGACCTATCAGTCTTTTATCACTTTTATACAAACTTTTTACCAAGATAATTACAACTCATCTATAGAGAACATTAGAATTCAATCAACCAAGGACCAAGCTGAATTTAAAAGTGGTTTTTGTACAGTAGATCATATTCAAATATTGAGATAAGTTATAGAAAGGACAAATGAATATGAGTTGTCATTATGCTTTGGATTTGTAGATTATGAAAAGGCATTTGATTCTATAAACATTTCTCCAGTGATTAAAGCATTGGATCATCAAGCTATAGATCCAGGATATTGTCATATTTTAAAGTTTATAAAAATGCAATATGATACTAGGAAAGTTAACATTGAGAAGGGTGTAAGACAGGGTGATTACATATCTCTAAAACGTTTTACAACAGTGCTGCAAGAAGTATTTTGTGGATTAAAATGGAAAGCTAAAGTTAGTAAAAGTAAATGGAGATTATTTAAGTCATTTAGATTTTGCAGATGATGTAGTTGTTTTTGCAAATAATGCTTTAGAGCTTCAGAAAATATTGCAAAAGTTATCAGATGAAAGTAAAAAAGTAGGATTAAGAGGTAAATGTTAAAAAAACAAGTAAGGTTCAAAGGATTTTCTCAAAAGATGAATCTGATGAGTTAGGAGAAGTTAACAACTACAAATAGCTTGGTCAGATTATTACTACAGATGAAAACATAATGGATGAAAATACTCATAGAATTAAAGTTGTTTGTAGTACTTTTGGTAGAAATAACTTAATATTAAAAAGAAATATACCTAGGCATCTGAAAAGAAAGGTTTATAATAAATGTATTTTACCAATTCTTACTTATGGATCTGAGACTTGTACACTTAACAAAGGAACAATACAGAAACCTCCAGACCACTCAAAGAAGTATGGAGAAATGCATATTAGGAGTAACAAGAAGAGATTGAAAATGCAAGACATGGATAAGAAAACAAATAGGTTTTACTGACATTGTTGAAAAAATTAAAAATCTGAAATGGAATTAATTAGGCTGGGCATATTGCTAGAAGAGATGATAATAAGTGGACAATTGAAATTTTAAACTGGATTCTAAGAGGTTATAAAAGATGCAGAAATAAACCATATGTGAAATGGATGGATGAAATAAGAAAGTGTGCAGGGATGCTGTTGAAAAGAGAGGCTATGGATTGAAGAAGATGGATTGAACTTATATTTTTAATTAGTTTCCCTGATTAGAGATGTCAAATAAGAGGGGGGGTCTTGTAGGGAATACAACAAAACAGTCCAGGTGAGCTTTCCTTCTTCTGGAAAATAAAGGACTAAAAATGTCATATGTCTGCAGAATAGCTCATGAATGACCATGTTCAAGATCAATAAGGTTGATTCCAATACAAGAAAAGAAAATAGAACACATATATACAATCAATGCTCAGCTTATATTAAGATATTAATAAATTTTAAAATGACAAGAGTTAATAGTAGTTATTCTTAATAATATATGTTTCCTTTATAACACATTTCTAATTGTAATACAAATTGGAGAAGAAATGAGCAGAAAAAAAATATTAATTAACAACTGTTCTTTATAAAGTTTCATATTATAAGTTGGCATATTAACAATATTATGTACAATGACATAAGTTTAAAACATTTCTTTTATGTACAATGACATAAGTTTGAATCATTTCTTTCTTTTTTTCTAAATGTAAAGCAATATGTTTAAAGCTAATAAGCAATTTAGAAAACGATTCTAATGAATAGATATATGATCTTGAAACAGATAATTATATTAATCTGATGTTAGCTTATACATCTTAGTATAACAATATCTGAATAAAGTCTTATCTTCAAGATATTTAAAAGGTTGATTTTTATGACTTTGTCTTTCATTATAATGTTTTAATACAAGTCTAAAGAATTGTCACTTCTCTTTTTTAATAAACTCAATACTTTGATGATAGTTCATCATTTTCATACTTAATTTGGTGTAAATATAAAAACTTCCTTAGCAATTAAAATTAGTGTTAATAACTAATTAAAAGAGCAGTTAAATTGTGATAGACAATTATTATATCAAAAGTTTGAGCTAATGATTTAATATAAGAATAAATAACATACTTTTCCTCACATGCTCTCTGTTTTTCCATTGAGGTTCTTTTGAAAATGACTAAGATTACTACTTGATAAATTGATTGAAGGATATATCATAGGATAGCACTATAGTAAATAACTTTTTATTTTCTATTCAGCTATGGAAATGATAAATAAAATTTAACACTTTTAAACCAATTCAAAAAATTGTAAAAAACAAGTAAGTTGAACAAAACTAATCAATTTAAAAATATAGTGAAGTGAAGAAGAATACGATTAAAATTATTTTTATAATAGTGTTTTTCTTTTATACACACATGAACATTAAGATTTTCAACTGCATTTCCTGTAGTGTGATATATATAAACTAATCCCCTTCCATTATTTTACTATAATATGTAAATTACTAGCATATTTTTGTCTTTTATAATTGATTAATTTAACTTTGAACTTTTAACTCAATCAAATCAGTTTCAGCATATGACATCTAGATTGAAAATTAAAATACAAATGAATTTTATTAATTAAATTTAATGATTAAATAAATGATTATTTAATCAATTTAAACTTATAGACTTAAATATTCTTATTTTTTTAATATTATACCTTTACTCAAAATACACTCTCTATAAAAGCTTATAATATTGCATGTACCCTTTTTATCTTTATTAAAATATAACTTTTAATAACCTTTTAAACTTCTCAATTCTTTCACATACACACATATATTTATATATTCATATGTACATTAAATATAACCATTATTTTAAAACAAATAAAAATAAATTAATGACTACCATTTAAAAGTCATTCAAATTGACACTTATCCCAATTAGTTATTCTTAATATCTCTAAATCTTGATTTTAAACATTCTTAATAAATCATTATTTTAAAACTATTTATTAAAAGAAACTAACAAGCAACGATCCTAACAAAGTTAAATAACCATTTTTATACAACATAAAATTACTTTGTTCACTGCATTAACACTTGAAACGTAGCAAGTTTTAACTTAACTCTTCTTTAGATTCAAACTATTAATTTTAGTCTTTTAAGCAAATATTAAATAATTTAAGTATTTTTAAATAACTAAAAGTTAAGTAGGCTAACTAAATTATTTTAATCCATAATATTGAAACATTTAGCTTAAAACTTTAATATAATAATATTACTGAAAAAAATTGTTTATTATAATCTATAAATTTTTTTTAAAGCATCACAACATATATCTAATCCATAGGGCTAAATATAGGATTACAATATATATAATGAATTTTATTGTTTGGAATTATCAGTAATCAACCTTGGTGTACAGACTAATCTGTAAGCATCAAGAAGAATTCAATTCAACTATCTCTTGATAAATTTATAAAGAAAATACCAGATACTAATCAATAACATTTTATTTATGCACATGTTAATACACCTCATTAAAAAATAAACATTTTAAAAACACTTTTTGATGTTTTTTTAATATTGCTCTGCTTTTGTACACATTTCGGGGAATCAACTCTCAGATATGAAAAATTCTTCTGATCATCCATCAAAAAATTATGCTTGAAGTGCTCAAAAACATTCTCATTCAAAAACATAGAAACTTTTTTTTAGAGAAATAAGACATCAATATATTGATGAAATTTCATAAATCCTTGTTAAAGCTTTGATGTCTTGAAGAATTAACTGTTGTCTCAAGTAATACAAATTTTGTGTGTGAATTTTAAAAAAAATGTAATATACTATCAGGTAGTTGTCCAACAACCATTGGTAAAAGTGATAACATAAATTTCTGCGTTTTTTCATTTTGCTTCATGGTTAACTGATTTTTTTAAAACTATTGATAAAGAGTAAACAGAGATAAAATAATTGATTTTTATTAAGACTAGAATATTCTAAGTTTACTCAAAGTTGTTTAAACTATCTTAATGGTTCTCTAATGATTATAGTAAAAACATTATAAACAAGGCTTTTTAATATTAATGACAAGAGAAAGAAAAATATGAAAATGAAGAATCTTTATCTGTGCAGTGCATAGTAATTCTGCATTTAGTTTAAGGAGTTTATGGTAAGAACAATACAAGACTATAATTTCAATACTAAGATTTTTTTCCTCACTGGTAAAATCTTGTTGTTTTTTTTTTTTCTAAATCTAAAGATAATTAAGATAATTCCATGTTTCCAATGCTGGAGAAGCTATATGGTTCCATTAAATAAATATATTAAGTTAACAAGTAAGGAGCATAAAATTATTTTAATCAAAAGTCAATTACATCAGCTTCTATATCAAATTTTTAAGATATTACCACATTTCTTATTTTTGTAACATTAAGATACTAGCTTGATTGGAAACATATAACTGATGAAGTATGGAGAGTGTATTAAAATTCTGAAAAAATCAACAGATTAAACAAGTGTGAGGAAATTGATCACATTCTAGCATTGTGGAGATGTATTATTTTATCTCTCTTCCTCCTCTATAGCAATAATTTTAAAAGTCAGATAACCATGAAATAAAAGAAAATATGGAAACTTTTGTAAATCTTTCTTTACTTTGATTGAATAATTATCTGATGAAATAAATGAAAATATCTTAATTTGCATACAGTCTTGATATTACTTAACACACAATATTTCTTCAAAAATATCATAACCTGTTCAAAGATGACAGATTTCATTGAAATGTTAGCAGTCTAGTTCTGTGGAGAGGGTTTCTGGGTCTGTTCATAAAATCTTTTTGGAGACTCTAAATATGATTCTTTGACTATTGACCATAGAAATTTCTCAACAAAGACTGATGTGCAATTCTTTATCTAGGAAAGTCTTGTCTTATGTATATAAATGATAACACTTCCAACTTAAATTTGATTGTCTATGATATATAGAAATTATAAGATCTGCTTTAAATAATCATCAACAATTTTATCATTTCCTACAGGTTTGTGATAATGGTATTTTATTTGCACTTATATATTGGATTAATTTCATCATCTAATATTAAGTATTGAATGTCTTTAGAAAAGAAATAACATTATTTAAACTTACAATGACATTCAACTTTTAGTTATAGCATACAGTTTAGAATTGTCACAATGTTTCAATTGGTATTACTCTCCTATCTTCTTCAGGTGTTGCTGACCTGATCAATGACAGTACTAGCATAGAAATCAAATCTGGACCCTTAGTTTCTTAAATGTTAAATTTTAAGATAACACTTTAACCATCTGATTTTTTAAAAGACATTCAATACTTAATATTAAACGATGAAAGTAATCCAATATATAAATACAAAGTTAGTTGAATTGATTTCCAACTGACAAAAGTAGGAGCAAAAAATCATTAAATGAATAAATTTGTTATTTTCAGAATGACACTTTTTTGGTAAACATTATTTGATTTTGTGAACTAGAATAAATATATAGCTATGCAATAATCTCCTCATAATGGATTAGTTTGTCCATGGATAATAAAATCATTTTAACTGTAAAATAAATTTATATTAAGTCTATGAACATGGGAATGGAGTCAAAATATAATGTTTTTACGACTTGCTTTCAATTATTTACATTAGTAAAATAATTTCCTCAATTTGTTCTATTTCACATCTGCCAACTGTAAGTTTGAGTTATGAAAGGAACAATTTATAATAGGCCACTCAACTTTCTAATAATTGGTTTTCATCAATGAGAGAATTGAGTGTGAAAATGCATAATATAAAATGATATGGATAATTAATGATTATGTAATGTAAGTTCCCTGTTTCTCACTGATGAAAGTGAGTCAGTAGAAAATAGTTTGAGGATTTGGATGTGGCATCTCTATCTATTGTTCATTGATTATTTAAGTTTACAATAGATGTCTGTAGAGTAAAGAAAATGGGAGTTCTGCTCATAAAACATGATTTTAAAAAAATGATTGTTTTAAGAGCTTAATTTGTCAGGATTGATAAACGTAATCCATATTTTAATGCTTTTATTATCTATGATTTTATCAAATTTATATTTTATAGAAATCAGTGTGTGTGATTCACATATAACTTGACTAAATCTACAATAAAATAAAATTTGATATATTCAAAATGCAGTTAGCTTATTAAATTGTATTAAGTTGTTTATATAAAAAAGAAGGCAGATATAAGTATTAAATATTTGAAAGACAGATATATAAACAAATTAAGCTATAAATATGTTTAAAATTCTAAAGGGCAAATATAAACAAAAATAAATTCAGAATTGATCCATCAATCATTTTAGATTTGACAAGACTCTTGGGAAAAGCATTCTGGGATATCAACCACTGTGTCTTGTTACTTATTTGAAAATGTCATAAATCACATTATCTATATATATTGAACCATTATAAAATATAGAATAATTGAGAAAATTGTGAAAAATTTAGGACGATACTTGATTCTCATTTTATAAAAGTTATTTCATTAATTTTTTTCGGTTATTTACTGAAAGCTACTAATAGAAAGTTTTAAAACTAATAAAGCTTTTTCTTCAATAAATCCCCACGTGATTTAGAAAATCAACAAAAATCTATAAAGTAGATTAAAAAAACTTGCTTCCAGCATAATGAAAAGTTTATAAAATCATTGTTATGTTTTATTATGAGATGAAAGTAATAATAATAATTTATAGATGAATTCAACTTTTCTTTTTATTCTTTCATGTCAGTTCTTTTTTTTTTTTTTTTAAAAAAAGTCATTTAAAAATATTACAATCTAACAAAATAAAATATTTACATGGCCTGTTTTATATCAAATTAAGCTACACATAGTTCTCTTGACTCAGGCTTACTTTTAAATGTGATAATATTGCTGTGTTCTATACTCACTTATCCAGATTAATTAAGCAATGATAAGAAAGTGAGCAATTTGATTTGAAATCTATATAATTATTGTCATTGATGATGTTGTTATTCTTATTATATTACACCAATTTGACATTTATTTCTCATGATTATATGAATAGTATGATTCATTATCTATTTGGTTTGTTAGACTGTTATACAAAGACACATTTATTGTTATGGTGCATGAAACTATCCATCTTATCATTGGTTGCACTTGACTTTTTTTAAGCAAAATTTCCAAGAAATATATATTTTTCTACATAGTATGAGAAAAATTGTGACTTGAGATAAAACTTTCAAGTCATTCATATAAATAACAAACGAAAATTAATTATTGAATAAACATAATATTTAAAACAGGCAAAACTCACTATGCGTATTGCCACACACAGCAAGCTAGAGTAATCAATGGATGCCAGAAGGCTTGTGCATAAAATCCCCATCTAGTGACTACTCATCCAATATCCCCAGACTAGTTTCTGGCTTGTGGACTTCATCAGTGAGGAGCCTCCATTGATTACTCTAGCTTGATGGGTGTGGCAATATGTATAGTGAGTTTTGCCTGTTTTAACAACAGCTATACACAAGCATAAGAAGTGGTGGTCATGTGATGTTTATTGGCTTTAAACATAATATTGCCATAGTAAAGGTTAACTAGTCTAAAAGTAACCCTGGACATTCATTTGAATTGTCTTACAGTGTTCATTGACATCAATGATTACATTGATAATAGTTTGAATAAAGTGATAATCACTACCCAATATCCTATTTTATAAACAACTCTTAAATGGATCAATTTGAAATGTTCTTTGTACTAGTAACATTAAGTCAATATACATTAAAAACATGGGTGAAAAACAGATGTTATTGGCACTATTGAATGAATGAAGACATTAGGTTTGTGCTGATCATAGTTCTAGAAGAGATGATAATAAATGCACAGTTGAAATCTTAAACTGAATTCCAGTAGATTGTAAAAGACCTAGAAAAGGACCACCTGTGAGATAGATAAGGTAAGGGAAGTATTGTTGGTGTAATATGAGGAAGAGAGACTAGAGATTAGAGAAGATAAATTGAACTTGGAGAGATCTTCACCATTCAATGGTTCAATAATGATTGAAAATAATATATATATATATATATATATATATAAAAATTTTCAATATTATTGTATATATATATATATATATATATATATACTATAACACTTTTTTACATAGCACACAATCAATCCTTGGTGTATGATGACCATTGTGAAAGATAACTGCATCACTTGACGATATTTGATGTAGCCACTTTGAAATAAAATCTTGATATTTCATATTAAAAGCCCAATTAGTATAGTTGGATGTGAATTAGAACCAAGTAGTGAGTTTATGTTTAGTATAATGTTTGAGACAATTACAGAACCAGGTAGAATATACACAAACAATATTTAGTGTAATGATTTGATGATTAAAAGTTACTATTAGTAGATTTGCATCTCTCTCTATATATTGTAATGGTATATAAAATGCCATTACATTATTTTAAAATGAAAATAAAAAGATTGTAAATAAAAATTGATTTATTAAAAAGAAAAAAACAACTTAAAAACTAAAAATTAAAAGTTGTAACTATATATATATCGCACAGATGGGAAACTTTAAAAACTATTTTAAAAATAAAAGTATTTGAAAGTTTTTTTTTTTTTGTAAATGACATATGAAAAAAAAAAAAGTAAAGATGTAAAGATTTAATATTTTTGAAAATAGAAATAGTGTTGATTTCTCTAATCTTAGAAAATGGAAATGATTGTTTTATTAATTAAATGATTGTTCTAAAGCACACTAGCCCTTGGGGCACTCGAATAATTAAATGGTCAGATAAGAGAATGAAAAGAAATTAAATGACCAATGCAAGCACGAAATGACAGCATGGACCATAAATGAAACACGAGAGGATTAGTGACATCTTGTTAGTTGAATCTGAAGATTTGATGACAAGAGGCTAATAAAAATATAAAAGCCAAATGATTATTATAATTGGGATCTTAGAGCTGACTGTGAATATACCATTCTAAATTGCAGATTTTCATGACATAGAAGTCTGCAATAAATTTAATTTTCCAGACAACCAGCTGAGGGTTCTGGATTACAGTTCCTGACCAAATGCATGGCAAGTAGCAGTTTTGTTTCAAAGAAGGACAAACAATCTACGAAAGTGATCATGAAGATGGATCTCTCAATCTGCTCAATCCATAAAGTATGAACTCTTGTGTTTATCTAATAGGAATTTTTCCTGAATTTGCAATTAATAGCTAAAAATAAGAACTATTATCTGACTAAAGAATTCAGAATCAATTATTAGTATTTTTTTATGCATCTGTTTAAGCAATCATTTCCATTTCTTTTTTTTTTTGTGTGTTAAGTGTTAATTAAAATGTATCAAATTAAAGTTGGGTGTTGATAGTGGCATGGATAAAAATTAATAACTATGTTTAAATTCGTTTATGTTTATTTTAAGGGGTTAATTTCAGGCTATTTGTTTCATAGTTAGGACGATGCTTGTGGAGGGATATATGGGTGTTTATATCAATGTAATGTGAAGCATGTTTAGCATACAGGGCAACATGTCCAACTGAATGCATGACCTCAAAGAGGCAGTCATATCATTGCAATGGTCGCAGACGTATTTCCTGCACCATTGATCCCTTCTAGCTCTATGGACAGGGATTTATAAGTCGGAAGAAAAGACCGCTCTCCCCCATATGTAGCACTCTTTAATTAATTTATATACATGATTCCTTCACCAGACAGATGCCCATTCCTGTACTGGATGAGGATCATGTCCTTCAAATAATATCACGCTGTCAGATGCACATTCCTGTCAGCGTGATTTTATGCTAGCATCTTCATATTGCATTGGTTGCGACTATATATCTGGAAGCAGGCGTTGGTTTGGCTATGAACTTTTAGTCTGAGATTGAATGAGTGTCTTGATAAGTTTTTTTTTAAAGTGAGAAATCTATGTAGCCTATTTATACTCAACATGCTCAAGTAAAATATTATTAAAATGTCCATCTGTGCGGTCTATTTAAAATAGTAATTTAAATTTAAAAATTAATGTTAAAATCTAAATATAAATTTTATTCCTCAATTTTAAATGTGCATTAATAAAATCTGTTGTGTTATTAGTAATGGCAGTGATCTAGTTTATTTTTTTAATAAATATAGTTTAAAACCTCTGCTACTCCATGAGCTAGTGGCAAGGGCAAACAGTCAATAAAATAAAATTTGGATTTTTAACAGCATGTATCTGCCTACTCTATAAATTTTCTATGTTCAAATGTCCTAGTGGCACCCTGTATGGAGATACAGTAAGACTCTTTGATCACCTACACCATGACCATTATAATATATATATATATATATATGATTTTGAATGACCCAAATGGTCATTCTGGTGTTATAAGCAGTGCAGTAACCCCTTAGGAAGATGATGTGTCTCTAGAGCATGCACATTAAGCATTCCTACTTAAATGTAATGAGGGGTCAATTTGTGAGCCACTATAGATTTTAGTTTTTGGAAGTCCTAATATATGAGGTTTGTGTTATCTTTATCCATTATTTTAGCTGATGTATTTTTGTGATTGAGTTAAGTCCGCTTATATTAAATGGTGTTATTTTAAACTTCATTGGCATGATTAGCTATTCATTTCATAAATGCACTGGAAAAATATTATCATGTGATATTTTATCTTGCAGATTTCTGAATCTTTTGAATCTCTCCCAACATCATTTATATTAAATCAATCATGATTTCTTTGCAATTTCTTAACATTTAAACTTTCATTTGAAGCACAAATATAACATGCAGAATGATTTGTAATCAGCAATCAACTAATGACCTGTGGCAACATTTTTTGGAAACACTTTAATTCAACTAGTGTTTGCTTGTTAGAACAAGATGGCTATATTAGCTGGGCTTACGTTTTCTGAAATCCCTTGGGTTATTTGTTTAAGTGCTTATTTAATAGATTTTGCATGTAAAGAATAATGTGTCAGTGAGTATAACTGTCAGTTATTAAAATATTTATCTAATTATTACTGCTAATGTAAATAACTCTATTCTTATAGACATTCTCTTTTTTTAAATGTACAAAACAATATTTATTTTTGAGCAATTGTCTGATGTGATTTCAAAAATATGAATTTTAATGTAGTACAGATATCAATATATCTTATTATTTGTCTGAAGGTTTGTGATGATAGTATATTAGATGTGATAGATGATGGAAATAGTCCAACATATTATCATATGAATATATTTTAACTCCTTGTTAAAAATGTATATTAATAAACATGACATGAATATCATATCTGTTTATATATGACTTCACTGTTGGGGAAAATTCTCTTCAGCTCTATTTCAGTGCCATCTATTATAATCTTAAGTAGAGGAAAGAGAATTGCTCCTATCAGTTTAAATTATGCTTCACTTCTACTGGTAAAAATATCAAATGATTATTTGTTAGAGATCACCCTGCCATTATAGTTTAATACAGTGGCAGAGTAGAAAGCTGAAGAGCTAAAGGCCCCTGGCTCAACAGATAACTTCTGATATTCTAACATTATTAATTTTTCCAAGCAATGAAACCCTTATTTATTAATTTTCATAACTATACATTTATTATATCAGAAAAAGTATTTCTTTTGTATATATATCGTCTATAAATGCAATTTATCCACTCTACTTTGAACACTTTTTAGCAAAAATCTTTTATTGTTCATATATGCATACACAATCTTACATTTTGACTGTCCTGTAGTCTTTTTCAGAGCTATGATATAATGAACAAAATAAAATAAATTACATAACTATATAAATAATACCATAAAAATGCAAAGAATCTGATTTTTAAAGTTATCTTAAAACATAGTTTTGTTATATACTTTATTCAAAGCATTGATTGCACCCATTATAAAACTAAAAACTAGTATTTCAATTAATTATACTTTTCATATTAACCAATTTTCTTTCAAATAAGGGTAGAGACTTTTCCATATGAACTAGACAATTATAATTTGTAAAGGCACCCTCCAGTGATGACATTAAAATTTCACATCTTAATTATAAATTTAATTTTCTAACATTGGCATTAGCAAATACACTTCTAACATTTTTTACAGCAAGAAATTTAATGATTTTATTCAATAGATAATGTATTTAAATTGGCTAATCTCATTCAGCTCACAGAATTTAGATAATTTTTTAATATTTTAGTTCAAAAAATGATTATTCTGCTACAGACATCACAAGTATTAAAAATGAATGTATTGATGATGTCCTAATTGTCAACATTATCATATCTCATAAAATTTTTTTTTATTCAAATGGACCATTTTATGCACATCCATGTCATTTGAACCATTTTGAAATGCCTACTGCTTCATGTACATGCATATCAATTAAAAGAACCTTTAATAAACACATAAGCTATAAAAACTATGAGACAAGAAGCCTTTGGTTAAAATTGAGGTTATGATTAAATGATTAAGAGATAAAGTGAAGATGATGTAATATTAAATCAGGACATACATTTTAGTAAGATGAAATCTCAAGAATTAAATATACCTGAATTTATAGCTAATGCAAAAATTACATCTCTGAACATATTTTAGATCAACTTCTATATAAATTCTCACAATTATATTTTGCATATGCAAATAATATTCAAAATGTTATGGAAATTTTTGCATATGCAAAAAAAATGAATACACCCTTAAATGAATTTTTTTAAAACATTGACATTGAAAATTTCTATACTATTGTTTTAAAATCTGTGGCAGGCTGAATATAATCTCCAGGTGGGTTGTATCTGGCCTGCAAACCATAGTTTTCCAATCCCTACCCTAGAAGATGAACTGACATCCTTCTATAGTTTTGTTGGACTTTTAATAGCAGCCTTACTATAACATTACAGTGATTTTCTTTATAGATTTTAGAAAACTTATTTTTCAAAAGTAATTTATCTATTATGTTAACAAATGCATTTACTGTTTGAGTGTCATGATTATAGCTATAAACACTCCACACAATCATTCTCCTGAATATATTCTGATTTAAATGATTTTTTTTTCTTTCTTAATAACAATAACTGTTTCATTCTTTATTCCTAGGTTACAACTGCTTTTGCTGTTAATTATTTTTTTCTATCTGACAGCCACAATTTTCTACATCATGGAAGCCATCAAAATCTTTATTTTTAATTTCCATCAAAGATTTAATTATTTTAAACATTAATTACTATAAAAACTTTGTTGTACATGCCCTTATTTAATGATCATATCAAAAGGAAGATCAATCTATCACTTTCGTTAAGATAATATCTAAACCATTTCATGTAAAAGCTTATAGATTTTAAATCCCACATGAAATAAAAAATATCAGAATTAATTCAGAATTGGTCTTTTCATTTTTAACGTTTTTTTAAAAATTCCATCCACCCATCATTTTAAACTAGTCATCTACAAATATTGATGGATCAAGTTGTATAGCAAAATTATAATTTTTTTAGTATAAAATATTTGTATGTTATGATTTTTTTTTGTTCTGTCTTGTCTTTTGTATTCACATGCAATTTCATGAATATGAAGTTATGAGTCATAAATTATTACTTTTTTTAAATTCAGATTTATCCAAAACATTTAGAATATTTCCGCTTGATATCTAGTATGAGCGAGTCTTGGGTTACAGAATCTACTATATCTATCAAAGAGGTATATATGTGAACAGTTTATTCACTAAATTATTATTTAAATTGATTTAAATGCATGTTCATTTATCATAATATAACCTTGATTGGAACGTTATGGAGTAAGCTTTTTACATCATTATTTTGTCCTTTGCACACATATTTTTTAAAATATAATCTAAATCATAATCTAAATATATAAAATAAAAATATAGCAAAATAAATTTAGCTTTATTTTAAAACTATTAATTTTTAGAATATCAAAGCGTCAAAATTTTAATAAATAAAACAGAATCAGTTGAATATTTTAAGAATGTAAGAATTGCTAAAAAAATATAACAAAAGATTATAAACAAAAACATGCACACTCATGCATGGGAGCACCTATATATATATATAATTAAAGGGGAAGCTTCCTTCAGTCATACATTCTATCCGATACACTCTACCATATACATGTGAAAAATATAAATGATCTCCAATATACATATTTTCTGCTGAGCCAGCAGTCATAAATTAGTCTGAATCATCATCTCCCACACAGATAAAATGAGTGCTCGTTCAGCACAAAATACATATATTGGAGATCGTTTATCTTTTTCGCACTAAGTGGTCGAGTTTATCGGTTATATAACACAGAATGTATGGCTTAAGGAAGCTTGGAAGTCTGTTCAAATATCATTTAATTACATTTAACTTAAATATATATATATATATATTATACTTGTATTCAAATATTATATATGTAATATATGCATTTTAAATTAAACGTACATACGAAAGTGTCTTATTCTAAAATATTATTTTATTGTTAAATCCTTAAATTTTGCTACTAATATTTTAATCATAGACGTTAGCTTGAAATGCAATCAATTGTAACAAACTAATTAAACAGATAACAAAGGAATTTAATTAGCAAAACCCAATTTAATTAAATCCCACCTTAATTTATAAGAGTTACTCCAGAAAACAAAAGAAAGCAAACAGATAAAAGGGGGCCATTTTGAAAAGAACAACTACACAGGGGTAAGGCAGTTATTAGCAGCCATATTTGGAGTACAACAGAGTAGACGTCTAGTAGTTTGGAGTAGAGATACCTCGCGTCAGTTCTGGCGGTAAATGACCAGCGCCCAGTGGAAATGTAGTCCACGGGTGTAGCTGGAAGAGCCCACAGAAATGGGGAGACCACAGCAGAGTCGAGCATTCATTGCAGAGTCAAGCATTCATTGCAGAGTCGAGCATTAGTTGCAGAGCAGGGCATTCATTGCAGAGAAGAGCATTAGTTGCAGAGTAAAGTATTAGTTGCAGAGCAGAGCATTAGTTGCAGAGCAGGGCATTCATTGCAGAGTAGAGCATAAGTTGCAGAGTAGAGCATTTGTTGCAGAGCAGAGCATCCGTTGCAAGAAAACAGCATGGGAATTGCGAACTACCCTCACTGAGAAAAAAGAGAAGTTAGACGTAGAAACTATACGTTCAGAATTATAGTGCGAGTATTCGTTATCATGTGTACATAGTGTACTTTTCTAACACAGCTTGGCGGTAATCAGAACTTTGTATAAACTGTAAATTAGTGAACATTGAACTGTTTTGACAATTAAACTAACTAGTTCGCAAATTAACTTTTGTGTGCAGTAATTGAAGAATCAATATACAGCAATATATATATCCACTCTAAACACTTCAAGAAGAGTACTATTTTATTATATTTTTTTTAATAAAAAAACATTAGCATATTCATATCTTTAAAGTTTTGTTTTTTATATTTTTAACTGAAAAATTAGGAAAAATGAAAAAAAAGGTAGGATCTTTTAAAGGTGTAGATTCGAACAACTTTATTTTCCAACTTATTTTTTTATGATTAACGATAAAAAGAGTTATAGAATATTTAAAAGAAAATAATTCGTCGAGAAAATTTTGAAAAGGGATTGAAAGCGCTCAGCCACACTTATACATATTTATTTTGTGTTATTTTTGTATCATTGTAATATATAAAGAATTTAGAAAAATTCAGCTTTGTGTATGTATGTGTAATTAGCATGAATCATATTTATATAGAGGAAATTATGAAAAATATGCTGAAGAATAGTATATGGATTATGAGTAAAATAAGTTAAGAGGGGATAAAAGGAAAATATAAATATTTTAAAAATACAGCAAGAGACAGAAAAACTTGGAGAGGATGGTTTGTTTAGCATTTAAAATCTATCTTTTAGCAGATAATTAATGATGAAAATGATAACATAAAATACATGAATTAGAAAAAAAAATAAAACATTAGACTATTTCTCTATTTGAAGTAATTTTTTTTAAAGTGTGCAAAACAGATTTTACACTCCAATGAGACAGAGACTTTATTGCATCCATATACAAAACTAGAGTGCCTCTTCTCACTGGACTGATTTCTAGCATATCCAATGGGATCTTTCCATCCATAAGAATCATAACAGTTCTGTTGTTTGCCTATTGATCAACTAGGTGTGCATTCATTTATGGCCATACCTTGGTTGACTATAAGAAATTACTTCTGGCAAAACTTCAGGCCTCAGAAACAGAGATGAAAAATTAGCTCCAACATACATCTACAATGTTACATGGAGCCTTGTAGCAATGGACAATTTGTGATTGAATAGTTGATTTTTTTATGAGACCATTGGTATTGGGTTATGCAACCTTTATTATAGTGTCTGTTAATAACATAATTCTGTTATTGCAATAATGTAATTCTTTGAGCTCACAATAAAATTTCTTGATAAAAAACAGATTGTACAGCTCAAAATCATTGATTGTAACTCAACTATTTTTTGAAAAATATTTTTTTACGCCAAAAAAAAAAATAAAATGCACTTTGAATTATTTAATATGTATCTAATAAATATTGTAAAAATTATCAGGGCATGTTATATTTAGAATAATCCCAAATACAGAGAATCTCATTTTTTTCTAATGATTATGTATTTCTAAATACAGTATAGTAACAACTAAACATCTCAATTCAAGCTGGTTGGATGACTGAGCAGTTAGGACAGTAACATAATTAATAACATAATATGATGGGATACCCAGAAGTTTTCGGAATTTTATAATAAAAAATTATAAGTTAATAAATTTAATCTTTTCCAAATTATTATCCATTTGATGCAATACGCTAGTCTAAATGTGTTTTTCACTCTTTAAAGCAGTCTGGGAACTCTTTTAAAGTGATGCCTTTTAACATCTACATTGATTTTTTCACAGCTTAAGGTATTTTTTCATTTGAGAGAATAAAAAAAAAATCACATGAATTGAGATCAAGTGAATATGGTCGATAGATAAGCTGGGTTATGCTGAATTTAATTAAAAATTGGTTTCACATTCAATTCTTTGTGCACTGATACTTTGCCATCGTGAAGATTATATTTTTCACTTTCAACAAAATAGGATGTTTTCATTTTACCGCATTACATAAACATTTCAGAACTTACAGGTAAAATGCCTGACTATTAAAAACTATTTGTGAGAGAAAATTGCTATTTGCATAAAAAAAGACAATTGTCTTGATATTGGATTTCAGTTGTCATGCTTTTTAGGTAGGTGGTGAATTTAACAGTTCCACTGAATCACTCATAAACTTGTGTTTTTCTGAGATCATCTTGCTTGTAATCTGTTCAAGCATTATAACTGTTTTCCATGTTGTGTTCTGTAAAAGAAAACAGAATTTCATGCGCCAACTTTTCAGCCATTACAAAAATTAACAAATATGTAAAATGCATTTAACAAAAAATATGCTACATGGCACCACAATTTCACATGGTTATGTCATTTGTAAAATTAATGCAGAAGTGTCCCCACAAAAGATATGTAGCAGCAGAAGCATATACTACAATGGGCACTCCATTTATTTTTTGGGTTCTCCATATTTTGGTCTGAGAAGATATAATACCTTTTATTAAAACTCAAGTGATATTCTGCTTTAGTTTTAACTATAGTAGACATTTACCAAACACTTATGTAATAAGAGATGCATTATTTGAATATGGAAATGGGTGTTCATGGTTGTAATAATTAAATTATATGTATAGCCATTAAGTAGAAGAGTCAGCTCAAGTCTCAGGTAATTTCAAATCATATAACTCTAGTAGTTTCAAAGTTTGTTTTATATTATTTATTTTGGGGGTCCAGGGTTTAATCCTAAAAATGATCGAATAAATTCCATGTTTATGGTTTCTGAGATGGCTACTCATATTCTAGAAACTGAATTCTTCTAATGCATAAAAACTTGTGCTGGAAACTAGGATTTTTTCTTAGAATGTTTGTAGTTCTATTGGAATCTAAACTGTAATCTCAGGATGGAGATCTCTGCTGGAAACAGATTATCTACTGCAAACAGTGACTTTTGTAAATGGATTTTTTTGAAGTCTTTATCAGAGCTAAAGCAACTTTTTATTTGAGAACTAATAGTTTGTTTGTAATTGATTCTTGAGAAGATATAGTCTATGTGTCTTTGCAATCTCTTAAAAGATTGCAGTAGCAGCATAACTGTTTATAATGCTTTCCCTATATATGGATAATAGTTGACCCTTTTATCATACAAATAAGTAGCCAATAAAAAATTTTATCATGCAAAGATAGCAAATCAGTAAGAGAATCAATTGAGTGATTAAAGTTTTGCCTCTGTGTTTTAGAATTTAAGATATTTTGGATTAAATCTATGTGAATGAGAAGGGAAAGGAGATAAAATAATTTCCTATATTTCTTATAATAAAGAAAAGCTTCTTAGTAAATGATAGCATTATATTAGTTCTGTAAATAATTTAATATTCTTAAATGTTCATTAATGTTTTTTTTGTTGTTTAAAAGAGGCAAATGCATTTTAATAAGTAAATCTTTTTGAACCACATATTCTGATATTTCAAATGCAATTCATCCTTTTTTTATGCCTTGATTATATACTGTATATCTTTTAAATTATAAAAAAGCAAGTGGAATTCTATAACTAAAAATATATGGCTTTCCCAAATTGTAATAATGTTAATTATTCATATGACTTTATTAACATTCTTGTTTAGCTTAGAAAAATAATAGGCTACATGTATCTAGATAAATTCTGAGCAGAATAAAAAAAAATGTCTGCTTTAAATAAGTGAATGAAGCTGTTATTGCTCAACAATGCCGCCAGGTGTTTAAACACCACGTATTACTTCATTAGCATATTTCTCTAAATTAAGAGTTATATCTTTACTGGTATATGATGTAAATTATAAATTCATTTTTCATATTTCTGTAAGTAAGATAGATGTTAACAATATCGAACATTAAAACATTACTCATTGTAACAACATAATGTTTTAAAAAAAATGCTTCCAATCTTAGCGCTAATATTAAAGCTTATGACGTGGCTCTAAAATTAAGATGTTAAAGTAAATTTTTATGAGGTTATGACAAACTACCAATAATGATGATCAAAGTATTGCTGTTGGAAGTATTCCATGATTGAATTATATTGCTTGCCTTTATACAAAAAACTTGTCATTTTTATATGCAAACACATTTCATTTGTTTTTAATAATGGCATTGTTGAATTAATTCCATCATCTAGTTTAATTATTAAATGCTTTGAGAAAAATTCAAACTTTGTTTAAACTTGTTCAAATACATTTAACTATTAGTAATAATATACTTGATAATGTAGAACAAAAGACCAACTTTAGATAGATTTGGACTGCTGCTTTAACCCTGAGGACCCCAACCTTTTTTCTCTCACGTATTCCTTGATTAGATTTTTCACTCTCGCCTATCCATTGATTAGTATTCCCTCTCTTCATTATCCCCCCTTATCTTTCAAACAAGTTTTTTTTTTTTTTCAAATTTTTTAGGTTAGCTAAATAATCAAACGACTCAAAATAACCTAATGATATCTATTGGTATTTTTGATTTTACATTTGACAATTTATTTCAATTTTTTAATTAATTCAACATGGCTCTTAATAATTTTAATGAGATCTTTGAGCTTATTTCATGGATCTTAGTTTTTTAAAATCAGGTTCAAATGAAGACAGATGTAACCTCAAATCAGAAGCTGCTTCAAGCTTATTGCGTTATTTATTCTTATTATACACACAAGACAAGAATAATCTTTTGATAAACTCTGTGTTCGTGTAAGGTAGTAAACATTTTATTGCTTTATCACTCAGTTCCTGATACTCTTCTCTCACGGCTGCCCAGAGTCAATGACAATTTTTTTTTGGAATCAGATTGTAAAGTTCAATCATTTTTTCTTTTTCAGAAACTGATAGTTTTTCAGCTTGTAAAAAAAAAAAAACAATTCATTGAATGGATTTAAAATATCTTCACTATTTCGTTTTGGAAAATACCATCCTAACAATTCCTTAAATTCTTTTAATTGTATTATTATACTACTTTTTACTAATTTTGACAATTTCAGCTCATTTTCAAATAAGAAACTGTAAAGTGTCTTAAAAATTTCATTATTGGTCTTTTTTGATACATGATTCCCCAAAATCGGAATTTCTTGATCACAGACTCGATTTTGTCAGACACCTTAAAGATGGTTATGGAATTGTTCTGTAATCTTAAATTTAGTTTATGTATTTCTGAAAAAATATCAAATAAGTATGTAAGCTGTTGAAGTCATTCACTTTCATGAAACTTAAAGCTCAATGTAAAAGGATGGTTTTCAAAAATATTTGAACTTCATGTCTCAGTTCAAACAATCTTGTGAATACTTTTCTCATGAAAACCACCTCAACTGTGTTTGTAAAAGTAATGTAGTATGCTCACTATCCATCTCTTCACACAAAGATTTAAATAGTTTGGAGTTTGTTGAATTGGCCTTAATATAATTAATAACATTGACAGATTGAATAAACACTTCCTTCAATGAATCTGGTAGGGGTTTAAATGCTAAGCTTTGTCTGTGGACATCAACAATTCCAAGCTACACAGAGAGTAACTTCTTTGTTGTGTCCATGTAAACTTGTATAACAGACAGTTATAAATTTTCCACCATCTATGCAAGCATCACAGTAATTGACACACTTAATTTCTTTTTCAATGACATTACACTAAATATTTTACAATGGCAAGCAAAAGTGACAGATTGGAAACATCAATGCTTTCATCCACCTGTATTAAAATGAAGAAACTTTTTTATTCTTTTAATTACTGTAGATACAATGTCACCAGGTATGTTCTTAATTCTTAAGTGCTTGAGAAGGGAATATTATTAATTTTTTGAACATAGTCTTCACCAAATATACATTGAACAGCATTTTTTGATACAAGGAGATATCAATTTTTTAGGTGTTGTATAATTTTTACAGCAATACGATAAGAAGTTAGATTAGAGCCATTTGACAATCACTGGAAAAACTAGCATCTTTTTGTTTGTTAGTTGGATGTTTTGCTAATTCATTTCTTAAATATTCAACAGAATATTTTTTCTCCTTTAGTGGAGCACTGATGTTTTAAGGTTTTTTTAATTGTGTTAACTTTATCTCTTGCAAGAACAGGTCTATAAATCATTGCACCCTGATCTCTTGCACTTATAAATCATCAGTAGACTTTAAACTACTTGCAGTTGCTAATTCAGCAGTTTGAATTTAACACTATCTGAAGCTCTTAAGAGTTCCAGTTTTCAACTATTTATCCATTTTGGATCACAAAACAATATCAGCAGAAAGTCACTCAAATCAATAAATAAGAGCCAAACATTTATTACTCACTTGACCCTCAATCAAACACTAAAATGATGGGCTGCTGTTAATTACAGTAACAGCTTTGGTAAAGAAAGGGAGGACTCATGCACAATTCCATAATTTGACTAGCAGTGGGCACATCTAGTGACAACTTTCATATAAGTTCCACTTTTTTTTCTTATGTGTCAGAGCATCAGCCAGGAAGCGAACCCGTTAACCCAGGACAACTGCTTGTAAAGCGGCTGTCATTGACCTCTTGACCACCAATGCTTGACATATAAGTACCACTTTGTAAACCAAAACTCTACAATTTGTTTCTTTTTATTTTGGCTACTTTTTTTGTTTTTGGTGTTTTCTATCATTACCAATATTATTTTCAGGTACCCCAACTGGTCTGCTACATACCCATGGGGGTTAAACATTTCACAGGTTTGGAAATGCTGTTCTGACCTACTAAGCATTTTTTCTAAATTTAAATCGATTAAACTATCATTTTAATTTTAATATTTATAAACCTAAAGACCACCTGTTTAATTCATATTTTAATATTTATAAACCTAAAGACCACCTGTTTAATTCATATTTTAATATTTATAAACCTAAAGATCACCTGTTTAATTCCTAACTTAGTCCATCACCTGAAAAAAAGAGGAAAGTAATTTTATTCAAAAATATCTGTTATTACTAAAATCTGAATATATTTAAAAAGTATAAAATAAAGTTTAAATTTTTTAAAAACATTTAAAGATGATGGAAATAGTTTAATATATACTATGAATATTAACATTTTGAATTAAAGTCAATGTATACTGCATTTATGCTTAACAGTAGCGTTCTCTTTAGTACAATATGTAAATATTAAAAATTAAATTAAAATATGTAATTCTTCCTTTTGTTTTATATAGAGTTAATTTTAAAAATATACTCAAAAAACAAAATAAATTTTTTTTAATTGTTTAAATAAATTTCAAATTTAAGGGGTAGTTCTAGTTTATTTATTTATCACAGTACAAAATTTAATTAATATTTAGTTTCACTTTTTTACGTTAGTTTTCTTTCAAATTATGCTTGATTTATGTTTTATATTCTGTTTATTTCAGTGTATCGTTATAAATTGATTTAGTTTCTGGATTTTTTTTATTTATTTCTAAATTCATTGTAACAAACTTATATGTTATTATTAGATTCTTTTCCTATTTAATTTCATTTATTTTTGTCAATGAAAACAGAATTTGGTTTCCAGCTCCCAAAGATATTTATGGTTTTATAGGAGAAGTAATTTCATTATATATACATTAATTTAGTTAAGAAATTTTTATAAAATATTAAATTTATTATGCTAATTTATGCAAATAAATATGTTTTTAAAAAAACGAAGCAAATAAAACAATCAATAAAAAAAATTTAAATAAGTATAATTTACTTTTTGTTTTAATACTAATAAAAAAACTTAGTAAAGATTATTTTATTCTTCTTGGTAAAACTTATTTATTTTATTAATTGTGTCATCAAAAGCTGTAAAATAATAAATTATAAGACATTTATATTAATAAAAAATATTTAAGTCATCATTCCCTGAATTCTTTCGATAGTTAATTACAATGATGAATAATAATCAATTCTCTATAATATACATATTTAATGCACACACACACACCTATGATATAGTTCAATTTTAAATATATATAAAATTAGATATAAAGAAAAATAATTAAGAAAAAATAGGGTTATAAAAGAATAGCTCTGTAATAAATTTTTTAAAAAAGGTAGTAACTACATGACTGACTGATGTAAAATACGAGGGTGTGATTAACTGAAAAATGATTCGTGATATTACTCATACAAGTAGATATAATGTGAATTTATTAATTTTCTAATTTTTTAAATTTATTTCTTTTAAATTGGGAATAAATAGAACTGATGATGGTGAGTTCATAGATATAGAGGACTATTATAATTATATTTATTTATTTTTTACATTAAAAAATACAAGTAAGTTTTACTTTGACATTTTTTTTCTAGAAGCAACACAATGTAATACAGATTGTAAATAAATGAATAGGAACATATGCCCAAGTTTTTTTAATAATGTATTAAAGAGAGATAATTCTATTTATGCAAAATTAAAAATGATTGATTTAATTTACCATGTTATTTTACTACTAAAACAATAGCAACTCTCTCCATACAGTAGTGTCATCCAGTGCAAGCCATAGTAATCAATGAAGCTAATTCTTACTCATATAATACCCTTAGATTATTCAAGATAGAAACTAATCAGGAAATATGGATAAGTAAGCATTAGATATGGATTTTGATGCACAAACCCCTTCTATTAACCAGGTGCACTGGGTGGCATTACAATATGGAGGGAGTTGGTACTGTTTTAACAGCTTATGTAAGCATAAAAAATGGTGATCATGTGTTGTTTTAATGATTATTAGACTGATAAATTATGATCAAGCCTTTGTTGATGATGTAAATGGCATTTTTCATATTCATAATGTAAAAGTAATAGTTTGTTTTTATCATGACTATGGTCAATTGTCTCAACCATTATCCTAAATTGCTATTTTCCAATTTAATAATATCACATATCCAGTAAAATTCAGTTCCCAAGACTGAATATGTGAAGTAACCCTATATGTATTAAACACATTTAAAATGAATCCATATATGTTTAATACAATTTAAGATGTGAGTACAAATAATTAGCAAAGAAAACAACATAAATCACTTACAAAAAGCACAGTACTGTAGTAAATCAAGAGTATGAAACTAAGAACACAGGGAGTATACAGGTACAGGGTAAATGTGCAGGCCTAGTAAATAGCTGATTAAGAATGATTTAAATCAGTACATCTAGTAATATGCAGGCACATAAAATTTATAAATTCATGTTTATAAATTTTCTGTTTTATATTTTTTTTACCTAATGTTTTTCGAAATTGGGGTTTACTCAAACTGTAGATGGTGAGTCTGTAAATATGAATGGATTATTGTAGATATTTTAATAATAAAATATTAATAAAGATAAATAAAACAAAATTTTCTGTTCAAAGACATTTGTGACTTTATCATACAATCAGTCAAGAAAAATAAAAATTCACCCACCTCCCTCCAAATCATTTTGTATATTGTAGATTTTCAAATAAATAATTGATAATAGTCTTCCAGTATAAATTTAGCACAAAAATTATCAATGATCACCCATTTTATAATTATATTTTTGAGTTTCGAAAGAAAAGATATCTTTGCAAAAAAAAATATTGCATCAACATGATAACAAGTTATAGAAAAAGTTTTTCAAAAGAGCTTTTGAAATTCTATATGCCTAAACTTGGGACATTCTTTTATAGACTGTGTTTTTTATTTATTGTAATAAAAATAAATGTGTACTTGCTCATGTAAATTATACAAAAAATTGTTATCTAACATAAAATGTTTCTAACTAGCATAAGCTTTATGTTATAAAATAAATTTAAAAACCGAAATGTATTCTTTTTTGCAACTTATAATGTTTGTCTTAATAAATTCCAAATGCATTCTAGTTTTAATTAGCAGAAAATAATTAGTGATCAATAATTATTGTGGTATTTGTATATATTGAGCATAATTCATTAAGAACATACATTTTAAAAATAAACTACACATATACATAATAAATTTATTTTTCAGATGTATAGTTCATTTTCTCTAATGGTTAAAATTTTCTATTTGGCATATTTTATACATCCAAAATGGAGTCCTGTATAATCTTGAAAATCTCTTGAAATTTACCTAACCAAAAAACCCATTGAAGATAATTTATGTTGTACTGAATTCAATGGAATCTGGTTAAAATTGTGATAGTATTTGATGATTGTGATATTTTTGAGCATTTATATTGGTTTTTAACTTTTTTCTTAGTTATTCCTCTCTGCTCATAATATTTTTTTTCTACTAAATGTTTTTCACTTTACAATGCATCATATCATTTTTTATTTTCTTTATTTAGCTTTGTTTTCTTTTCTGTTGAAGTATCACAAGATATTGGTTTTACTTTACCTTTTTTCTTTGCAATGGCTTACACTTTTATAAGTTTGATGACGATGAGTCATATCACTTAGCACCATCTATTGCATCTTAAGATTCCCAAGAATATATCTTATGGTTGTAAAAAGGTCATTAACAAAGCAGAAACAATAATAATATATTACTTATGGTCAACAAATGTTAGTACTTTTTTGTTAATATTCTTTTGTCTGTAGATATAATGAATATTTTTATTATTCATAATTTACTTAATAAGGTAATCTGTTTATAGACTTCCAGTGTTGAAATAAAGATTGTGATTACAATATTTTATAATTTTTTAATCCCCATTTCTTTTAGAAATTATCTCTACTACTTTATTTTGATTGTACAAATAGATTTTGTTTTCTGTTTTTGGATTCTTTCATAAATTATACTCTGTTTTCTAAAGTTATTTTAGTGAAAGTAAAATATATTATTAAACTCTTAATATGTAATGTAGAGAGTGTACCAATGGCTCAAACAAGCTCTTAATTAGTAAAATAAACTTACACTTACACATATTAGTTTTAAAAATATTTAAATTAAATATGTGAAGACATGCTTGCTAGTAAATATATCTAACTTTTGTTCATAAATTATGTAATTCATTTTAAATTATCATTCCCTTTAAAGTATAGTAACATTATGAACCATATAATTCTATAATTAAAAATCACTTCTTTTCTTTTCAAAAACTTTATTTGATGTATATATATATCCACTTATTTCCAACGTTTTGACTATCTTTACTCTATAGTCATTTTCAAGGATCTAGAAAAAACGTTACATTATAAACAAACTTCACATAATAAAAACAAAAATAATCAAAAACAATATAAAGCATATAAACCCCATAAAATTTAAAAATAAATAAAATACATTAAAATCAATTAAATTAAAAACACAAAACATACACCACACTTACTTGACTCCCTTCTCAAAAAACTTTCCCTTTTTACATTTTTTATCCAAAAAACCAATTGTTACAATAAAAAACTTATTTTCTTTTTCTTTCTTATATACTTCAAAAATGAATTTATTTCCAAAAATAATTCTTTATTCATGTCTTATCCAATTCTATTTAAAACAGGTTTATATCTTTTTATATATAAACTCTCTTTTACCATTCTTTCTTTATACAATCTAACCCCCTCCAACATTTTAATCTTAAAATCTGTATGTCCAATTTCCTTACTATGTATATATACATTAGAATTCCTATCTCTCAAATGCTGTTTCAATCTTGTCTCTAATTTGTTCTTTGTACTTATTAATTTTTACTGATTGTGACAAATCCATTTACTTCTGTTTCTAATCACGACTCAATTCTTTTTTCTTTTCAAAAATATACAGTACAAGATTGAAACAGCATTTGAGAGATAGGAATTCTAATGTATATATACATAGTAAGGAAATTGGACATACAGATTTTAAGATTAAAATGTTGGAGGGGGTTAGATTGTATAAAGAAAGAATGGTAAAAGAGAGTTTATATATAAAAAGATATAAACCTGTTTTAAATAGAATTGGATAAGACATGAATAAAGAATTATTTTTGGAAATAAATTCATTTTTGAAGTATATAAGAAAGAAAAAGGAAATAAGTTTTTTATTGTAACAATTGGTTATTTGGATAAAAAATGTAAAAAGGGAAAGTTTTTTGAGAAGGGAGTCAAGTAAGTGTGGTGTATGTTTTGTGTTTTTAATTTAATTGATTTTAATGTATTTTATTTATTTTTAAATTTTATGGGGTTTATATGCTTTATATTGTTTTTGATTATTTTTGTTTTTATTATGTGAAGTTTGTTTATAATGTAATGTTTTTTCTAGATCCTTGAAAATGACTATAGAGTAAAGATAGTCGAAACGTTGGAAATAAGTGCATATATATATATATACATCAAATAAAGTTTTTGAAAAGAAAAGAAGTGATTTTTAATTATAGAATTATATGGCTATATGTACTGTATATTTTTGAAAAGAAAAAAGGATCGAGTCGTGATTAGAAACAGAAGTAAATGGATTTGTAACATTATGAAGTTGCAAATAGACTTATTGTTTCATTGTAGGATTTTCAGATTTCTGAATGACTGCATTGCTCATAACTAAAAATTGACCATGCATGAAACAAAAAGAGGCAATAATATAGCTATGACTTACATACTGCCCAATGATTCTATGGCTATTTTTTATCAAAAGCGTTCTAATCTTAGTATATTTTACTAAAATTCAAAATAATAAAATTCAGGTAATAATCTCAATATTTTTTTAAAAAAATGGATATTAATGAGTATTTATTACCAATCGCATCATTCAATTGGAAGTAAATTTGTTACATTTCATTTCTTATATACTATTACACATCTGTCTCACCAATTAACATTAGTTTATTTTTCAAAATATTTGTAATATATTTGATTAACATTACTGCATAAATAAAATATCTTCACTTTTAAAAATAAATTATTATTTGTGTTTATATATTTTTGATATTTACCGACTATTGTTGAATGAGTTACAAAGTACAAGAAATTATAACAATACTTTTTATATGGAGAAAATATTAAAAATATTAACCTTAATTCATTTTTATCAGTGAAAACTGTTTTCAAAGGCAAAAGTTATACACAAAACAAAAAAGATAAATACAAGTAGTTATAATTTCACACAGTGAGTTTTTATAGTTTTGATGTGAGTTATAACATAAAATTAAATTAAATCAAATTGAACTTTTGTAAATTAATAAAAACGATTATTTGAAATTTATAAATTGCCAGAAATTTTATTTCTAATCTCTGTCACAAGTTTTTGATAAAATTTCAATGCTAAAATTTTTATTTGCTAGTGGGCAGTCAAGATAATAAACGATATCAATGTTAAAACTTTCAACAGATACGCCTTAACATGCTTACGTGACAGCCAATAAGATGGAATAATGACATCACATGGACCTCTCAATTCTCAAACCCAAGTCAGAACTATAAGAAAAAGATGGGACCCATCTTAATCTATGCTTCAATTTATATATAAATAAGCCAGACTCAAGCATTTTGAACTAAGAGTGTGAAGCTTAAATACCTTCACATTTAATTCATTAAATATTATATATAAACTTGTGTTTGAGAATTGAGAGGTCCATGTGATGTCATTATTCCATCTTATTGGCTGTCACATAAGCATGTTAAGGTGTATCTGTTGAAAGTTTTAGCTTTCACGTTATTACAATATTATCTGATTACGCTTAATAAATTTGATATATTGATATCAATTTTTGTGTAATAAACAATTTTGAGCATTCTGCTATATATACTAAGAAGTATTATTGATAATAACAACTAAGTACTCATCAGTAAAAATTAGTATAGTAAAACTTAACCTAAGAAATTAAACTTAATAACATTAGTTTATTAATTAGAGGCAAATCATATAGGTATTAGTAGAAGAAATTTAATACATTGACTAGTCTTCCTAGCCATGAATAAGATGATCTTTATTGTACAGACTTAATTCTTTTTAAGGTGTAACTTAACCTTCTTCACACACACACTTAGTTTGCATTGTATTTGTGTGGACTTTCTTTTCTGTTTCTCTACTCACACACAGAATGGACAGATTTCTGCAGTTTTATACCACTTGTATAATCTATATAAATTACCATAAATTAGTTTAATGTAAATTTAAATGCATGCTCAGCATATGCCAATTTTTTTAAGCTTTTAAATTTTAGAGAAATTTATTAGCTTCTTGCCTAACTATAATTACAACCAATATATAAACTTTATTTATAACATATAGGGGTTTGAACTCAGACTTTCACATGACCCTCAACCATCCATGCTATATCATACTACTGATACACTTGATCACACATATGTCGAAAAGATAAATAATCACCAATATAAATATTTTGTGCTACACCAGCACTCGTTAGTTGGTCCAGATTAGCATTCTCCACATATATATATACAATCAAAGCTCAGTTTATATTAAGATAGACAATCTTCATACTTTAATGGACAAGCTTCAAACCACTCCATCCCACAACTCTTCAGCCAACCATTTCATTGAAAATCTGATGATGGAATGCTAAAAACCCATCTTAGTGCCAACTTTCTCATCCTACCCATGTTGACCACAAGTCACTCTGAGCCTTCATGTACAAGACATATGGGTAGATCTTACAGCACTTTATTTTGAAATATGAATTTTTCTACAGTACAGGCTTTATCATACCTGCACTTATATATATATATGGGTTTGACTCAGTCTTTCACACCTCAACCACCCATGCTATCTCATACTGCTGATACACAAAACCAATAAAACACACACACATATAAGCACACATGTAGTGCTATAATTAATCAGACAGTACATCCCTATCTCCCCATTTTTTTAAAACATACTTGTGATAAATTAAAGAAAAAGAAATTCTAAACACCTACCTTATGGAAAAATAATTTTATTTTTTGAATTAGTCCTTTTTTGATTAATTGATCATAAAAACTAATACATATATAGATAATAGTCAAAATTATATTGATGTGAAATATTTTTGAGATTTAATAATCGAAGTTCATGAGCGTTTTTTGATTTTTTACTTTTTCAT
The DNA here is from genome assembly GCA_028023455.1 of Epiperipatus broadwayi. Taxonomy (NCBI): domain Eukaryota; kingdom Metazoa; phylum Onychophora; class Udeonychophora; order Euonychophora; family Peripatidae; genus Epiperipatus; species Epiperipatus broadwayi. The sequence continues at coordinate 1,332,146 of JAQFVV010012577.1, read as the reverse complement.
TAAAAAGTTTTTATATATATACCTTTTTCCCAGGTGCAATAAATATCAATGTAGAGGTTAAAACACTTTCTCATGTTGTTAAAATATTTTCTTTTACAACAGAAATTTGTGTTATTGATATTTATGACTGTTTTCCCTTCAGCAAAGGATATAGTTTTTTATTCTGTTTATAAACTTTAACATCAGAAGACCTTTTTTTGTGTATTCACGAATAATATTACATATTACGCCAGTTATTTGAGTAAATTTGTAATAAAATAGGTCATGACACTAAGGTAGTGAATTCTAATTTTGGTTCATATTATACTGTCTTAGATTTCACAATGGGCTTTAATAGCTTAGATCAGTTTAAAAAGGTAAATATAGACCTGAGAATTTACATATTCATACATATTAATCTATATAGTAACTCTAAAATAATACTGTACAGAAAAAGATTGATCATTTATTCCAACTTGTTGACATTAAAAATCATTTTTTGGAGAGAAATAAAAGAGGCTTCGCCGATAATTAATGCAAAACATACCATTAACAAAAACAATACAATTCTGTTTAATAAAAACTGGTATTTTAATTTATAAAGAATATATATATAAAGATTCACTAGAATAAATTTTAGTTGAACTTTGCCAAAATTGTTTTGCATTGACAGCTTATCTAAACAGTTTTAAATATTAATGCTGTAATAATGATTAAGTAATCGTATTATTTTGCCATTATAAATTTTAAATCTTATGGAACGTGTTTAAATAAATAAAAAAAGTCATTATATTATAGTGATAGAGAACACAGGTCTCACTTTCATACAGCAAATTGGTAAAAATAAAAGCTCTATGGATAATTAATGTATCACATGATCACCAACTCTTATACAAGCCAGAAACTAATCTGGGGATATTGGATGAGTAGGCATTAGATAGGGATTTTATGCACAAGCCTTCTGGCATTCATTGATTACAGAGTGGCATTACTGTATGGAGAGTTTTGCCTTGTTTATAATTAATGTAGTTACAGAATTTAGTTCATTATAATAAAATATTCTATCTTTTAAGCCATTGAATAATGTGCCATCATATTGAAATCTGTGCGCATTGAAAGTTCCTATTAAAAGTGTCACGTATCTCTTTACTGTTTTTTGTTCAATGATCTCTCAAGAAATAGCTTTGGACTTTGTAACTTTTTTTGGCAATTGAGATTACTGAAATAGTGTAAAAGTCTGGGAAGAGAGATATGTTTCATCTTCATGAAATAAAATGAATAAACAGGATAGAAAGAGGTTGAATGGAATTTTATTAAAGAGATATTTTTAAAAGAGTCTCTTCCTTTACCTTTTGGCCTACTATTACATTGCAGTTATCTTTCACTAGTGCACAAATGTTTTGATTTTAATTTTCTTGTCAACTACTTATATTTATTAATTTTTATATTTTATTCAACAGCTGTAGAAGGAACACAAATCTTTTAAATAATTTTTAAATCAATTTCATTTACTCTTATTACTTTGTGATAAATAATTATTTGTCTTCATATATTTTAATTTTGCTCATGTTTAATCTATTTTTGTTTTTACATTATTCTAAATTCCTCTCAAGTAATAGACATGTTACATTAATCCACCTTTTTTAGTGTTCAGTCAAAAATAACTATTATTATATAACCTTATCAAAATTTCAAATATTTTTTTTTACCAAATTTATAATTAATTTTAAAATATTATTTAAAATTATAAAATAAAGGATTAGTAATTAATTTATATAGTGCACAGAAAGCTTATGTAAATAGTTTGAACAGGCACTAACCTGTATTCAATGCACTTTAAAATTTGCAATAATCAAATATATTTTGCTGATAGAGGGATCTTCCAAACCACAACACAAGATAGCGATTTTTATAAAGACAAGAATGGCCATCTCGTCTTTAACCTAAATGTCCACTTATATAGGCAAATCTGAAGCATCTTGATTTGGAAGTGTAAAGTAGTTGTTTTCTCCACTGTTTAAATCCACTATTTCCTTTACAAATTAACTTACGCGAAATCTTGCGATTTACAGCGAATTAATATAAGGATTCTAAATAAAATTAGGAGAATCTCTGCTTGGTTTAGTTCTACATTCTCCACCCTCTTTCTTTTCAACTTCATAAATTCTTTTTGGGTAATGATTAAATATATACTAATTTAATATAAAAGAATTAAATGAAAAATTTCTAATTTTTTTTTTTTGATTTTTAAGAGTGCATCTCTTGTTTCAACTCCACCATATAGCAAAGACCCACAAATACAGAAAATTGGACTGTGATTTCTCACTATGCATAAATTTTGCAAACAACCTTCCCTCTTGAGATGAGCTAAATGAATCAATCTCTGAATCTCCATACCAATGTTAACATCTTGATAACTTTTACAACATCACTCTCATTTTTAATATCATGTTGAAGAGGGAACAACCTTCCCTTTGGGATCTGATTTTCAACTATCATGGATGTTTTTGATATGGTAGAGTTAAAATAAAGAATGCATTGATAAAAACCAAAAATAATTTGGAAATTACTTAAGTAAGCATTAATAGTTTAAATATTCAATATTAGGTTTTAATTCATGATACTCTCTTTGAATATGAACAAAGACAACATTACAATTTCTGATCTAAATTCTTTTATTGTTTCATTTATCCGTTTGACTAACTACAATCATTATATTTTTGTTTATCCAACATTTATTAATCTTATAGATTATATATTGGTTGTTTAAATTAGTAAAATTGTATATATAATAAAATGAAGATTTTCATGACTAAAAGATGTAAACATGGGTTTAGGGTTGGTCTACATATTAGTATTGTAAAACCAATATTTTGACTTGATATCATCTGTCATTATATGAGTAGTATGAACTCTCAGTAGTTTCTATTAGAAATACTGATTACAGAAAATATCTGACATGATTTTAATAATGATCGCTTCATCCAATACAATGTTTTAGAAAGATGGGGGTATTGATAGTTGATTAATATTCAAGTTTTGTTTCTGGCAGATAAATGAAAATTTTTACATGGATACAACTTTAACTATTTAATATGTATGTTCTAAATTAGTTAATCGATTAGGGTCGGTCTTCTATGTGAACAGAAATCAAAATTTTATGATGTCTAAGAAATTCAGATCATTAGTTTGAATACTTATTACTGTATTGTTAGTGATGATCTAGGTCCAGAAATGCCCACTAGTTGCTTCTGACTGAAAGATAGTTTGCAAGCAGTCAGTGTACAGATATTTCATGTCATATGAGTAAAACTAAAAATTATATTTACAAATTGAAAACAAAATAGTTTTCATCAAAATCTTATATACTACATATACATGAAACTCAAAAAATTAACACCTTTATATTTAAATAATGTATTGGATATGCAATAACATAGTAATGATATATTAAAAGAAATTCAAAAAAGACAAAAATATAAACACATATCAAAAAATATTTACTGTTTAGGTACCAGTTAATATGCAAATTTCTTAGGAATTGGATGATTTTTTGAAGTACAGATAATAAGAAATTTTTTACTGAAGTCAAGAATACATACATTAGTAAATATCATCATCATCATCAACCATTATCAATTTACTGCAGAATTAAGGTCTCTCCAAGTTCAAATCATCTTCTCTGATCTTTAGCTTCTCTTCTCCACATCACCCCTGCACTCTTTCTTATTTCATCCATCCATCTCAATTTCAACCTTTAATTAATTTATTTTTTTTTTCTAATCCCTTCTTTTTTTTAGAGAGAGATTTTTTTTTTTTTTTTTTTTTTTACATGCATCTCTCCATACTTCTTTGGGCAGGCTGAAGTCTCTGTATTGCTCTTCTATTAAGTCTCCAAGTCTCAGATCCATAAGTAAATCGACAGATTCTCCAAAAACCAAATTATTTTTGAATACCTATTGAAAATAATAATATAAATCATACAAGTGCATCTTATTTAGAATATATTCTAAGTATACTAGGAATTAACTTGAAGTTAAATGTGAATTAAATTTATAAAATAAGATTACATAACCTTTATTTCAGTTAATTACCAAAAAAAAATAAAATGCATGCATAGTAATAGAAACTAATCATTATCATCACTTGTGCCTGATGGTAGAACTTTTTCTTTACAATATGATAATCAAATTTACATATATATTAGTATATATCTGAACAGAGAATAACTGAAGTTTCCAATGAGTTATATAATATAAATAAACAACCCAAAAGATAGATGACACCACCTGTCTCTTAGCATTTGTTCTTATATATGCTTAGTTTATTTACATAATTTTAAATGAGGTATATAATTATGTATAGACAAGGAACAATATGGTATTATAGTAAAACCTGGAGTTTAAATACAGGACACATAAATCTTAATTATTTTTCAGATTCTGAAAGGCAATACTTTTTTAAGATTACCAGTCCAGCTAATTCTGCCCAATATTGGGTTAGTTGCTATCTAGAGCAAAGATTCTTCCTGGAAATATAAACTTCTTTAGGAAAAAAATGAAATGACGTAGTAACAAATTTGGGTATTTATATATATGTTTTTATTTTATATTTTACAACAACGTAATGAAAGAAGACAATGTGAAGCTTCAAATTATAAATTATGTTTTTAAAAACATAGTAATATTCACATTACACACAGAAAATAAAAATAATGAAAAATAAAATTTAAAAAAGTCACAAATATCATTAAAAATAATTCTAATAAAAAGAATGAATCTGGTATACTTTATCAATTTCTTAATATTCTTTGTTGATTAGCTATTTGCAGATGGTTTTTTTTTTTTTTTTAGATAAAAGATTTATGACATACTAAATCCACATTCAAATAACAATTATAAAAGAAATGCAATTAAAATATTTTGTATTATAACTCATAATACAGAATAAAATACATGTTTTTGCTTTTGCAATCAATATAGATATAAATATTAATTCTTATTAAGCGCAATGTCAGCATGCAATACTTAAATAAGGCTATAACCTTAGTACATGCACCTTGAGTGCTTAATTTGTTACAAGAGAGACCTCTACAAATCTAAATGCAAGATTCGATTTTATAAAGATAAGAATGGCCACACTCTTATCTTCAACCTATTTTTCTAAATATACAGGCTAATCCAAAGCCTTTTGATTTGGGAGCATGAAGTTAATAAATTCTTTATTGATTAAGTCCACTATTTCTGTTAAACATTAATGATCGTGAAATCTTTTGATTTACAGTGAGTTAATAATCAGATCTTAAATTTAGAAATATTTTGAATCAATTTAAAGTTGTAAATATTAATTCTTATTAAGCACAATGTCAGCATATAATAAATTACACACTCAGGTACTGACATTGCACTTAATAAGAATTAATATTTACAACTTTGAATTGATTCAAAATAATTGAAAGACAATCATTAATGTTCAACAGAAATAGTGGACTTAATCAGTGAAGAATTTATTAGCTTCACACTCCCAAATCAAAATGCTTTAGATTTGCCTATATAATTAGAAAAATAGGTTGAAGATAAGAGGGTTGCTCTTATCTTTATAAAGTCAAATCTTGCATTAAGATTTGTAGAGGTCTCTCTTGTAATAAAATTAAGCACACAAGGCACATGTACTACAGTTATAGCTTTATTTAAGTATTAGGTACTGACATGGTGCTTAATAAGAATTAATATTTACAACTTTAAATTGATTCAAAATATTTCTAAATTTAAGATCTGACTATTAACTCATTGTAAATTGAAAGATTTCATGATCGTTAATGTTTAACATAAATAGTGGACTTAGTGAAGAATTTATTAGCTTCATGCTTCCAAATCAAAATGCTTTAGATTTGCCTATATATTTAGAAAAATAGATTGAAGATAAGAGTGGGCCACTATTATCTTTATAAAGTCGAATCTTGCATTTAGATTTGTAGAGGTCTCTCTTGTAATAAATTAAGCACTCAAGGTGAATGTACTAAGGTTGTAGCCTTATTTAAGTAATCAATATAGATTGTAGTTTTTTGAATTTATATTTCAGTTTTTTATTTGTTGCTATTTCTGTTAGTTTTTATGATTTTGAAGACTCTTCTATGTTTGGATGTGAAAAAGTGTTCACAAACCCAATCAAATAAGTTCATTTTATGGATATTTTTATATTACTGATTGAAGTCAAACTGGAGAATCTCCTTATGCTGATAGTAGGTAAGTAAATTTTCATATTTGTCTGGTGTTGATATATTTGTAAATTGACTAAATTCTCTTCATCTTAAATTTTGTTTAAATAAAAGGTTTGCCCAGATTCAGGAATAATAGTTTTTGTTTTGATTAAATTCAGCTTATTGTCTTGGAATTGTTGATTTATTTATTAAATTTATTAAGCAAATCTATCAAATAAGGTACTATTATTTTTGTAATCAATCAAGTTGGCTTACAAAATATTAAACTTTATTTTCTAAGAATTCTAGAATGGAGTCAAACAAAAACAATCCAAATAGAAACTTTGCAATAGTCAACAAATTTTTGTACACAAGCAACAAGTGTTTGAATTCTTTGTTGTTTTCAGTATAAAGTTGTTCAATAATCTGCCATTTGATGAACTGCTTCTTATTTTATTAATTACTTTAATGATATATTATAAAGACATGTAGGTATTCCTTCAGGTTTTTGACAACTAAATATTTAGTTTTTTAAGTCCTGATTTTTTTTGGCAACTGAAAAACAGACTGTAGTAGTTTAGCTTCCTCAAGCCAGTGGATTTAATCTAAGGTATGCCTAAAAACCCTCACTTTGAAAACTGATTAAAGTGCTAAGTATGTGACTTTAAGAGTTGTCATCAGAACTCATCCTTCCAATTCGAATGCATCTTAATATTTTTAGGAATTATTGCATTTAGATTTTATTTTGAACATGATTTTTTTAAAAACTTTTTCCAAGTTCTTGGACATTATTACTTTCTCTCTTATTCCCATTTTATCTTTATCTCAGTAATTTTGTTTTAGTGCATCTCTCTTTTTTGCATCTTCTTAAGCTATTGAATGATTCTATTTATTTCCTTTTGATTCTACCCACAGTGTCTTGATTTTCAACATACATGCTTTTAACAAGTTCTTAAATCTTTAGTTTGAAATTTCATATTTATGCTTCTTTGTTTTGTTCCACCTTTTAAATTATCTCTTTAAATTTTTTAAAAAACATTTTTAATCTCTCTTCTAATCCTTTTCTTATATTTTTCATATTTTCATAATCTTGTTAGACAGCTTTCTTGTATTTCTGTGGATATATGATACATTTAATTCTGAACTATTATGTTTGCAATTATACTGTTTTTCCATTTGTTTGGATATATTGTCGATTCTCCAGTTCTAGAAACATTTTTATCATTCTGATGTTCCTTGTCTTTGGCAATTCAAAACGGTGGATATTATTTTCTACTATTATTGGTTTTTGAGATTTCTAACACTTCCATCATTCAGTTATCATTTCCTTGGCTTGCAATTTTGTTTTGCCTCTACTTATCATATATAATTTGTTGTTTTTTTTACTTGTTTTTTATTATTTAATTATGCATTCTCCCATTATCTCTATTGCATCATATTTTTATATGCCTAGGATGACTATTATAAATCTAATAGATGATTTATTGTTTGTACTAGCCTGTCTTACTATAATTTTATTTTGATTAAGCAATGTATTTAAAATCTGTTAAAATGTTTTCTCATAATCTCCCCATATGGTCACTTATCTTCTTACCAAAAAACACACTTTCAACAACTTGAAGACTTATCCATCAATTGCACAGGATGTTTTTCCAAAATATGTATAAACAATAAATTGCGTTTCAAATAGTAGCTTGCTTTTAATATTTTTAAGTTTACAAAAATAATCTCCTTATGATTTGACAGTATTGGCTTATATATATTATAATGGATGCTTAAAACACCATTACAAAGTTGAAGTGTTACAGGGCTAAAAATAAATTTATAAATGTTCGATTTTCTTTATAAAACTTGAGTAAAAGTTTTGTAGAAATTGGCACCTAAACATACAGACTTCCTTCTCAAAATTAACCTTCGTAGCCTCTCCACCACTACATTTCTTAATAAGAGGCTTCAAATAGATCCTATCTGCTGTCTCTGTCTTTCCAACACGGAGGATATTGACCATATCCTTTGCCATTGCTCGGTCTGGCAGGGACTGAGACAAAGCTTCCAGAAACACATTAAACATAATGGTCCGGATCTAACATCACTTCAAGGGGTTTTAAATAGAGGCATTTTTGCTGAAATCAGGCTTGCCACATACATAAACTTTGCCATCTGGCTGACCAGATGCAAGGTGATTTTTCAAAAATTACCGTCTGATGAACTTAATAACTGCTTCCTCAATATAATTAAAAATATCCAAGAAACAGACAAGAGAGAGGCAGATCCATACCTGGCCATATTAACCTGGGAATACACAACTGGCCTAAACAGCATCTGACCAACCAACCCCTAAATAATTTATATGAAAATAACTATTAAGATTAATAAAACCCTCCCACCATAGCTCACCAAAACAGGGCTCACTAACAATGGTATCTCGTTATAGGCTAGATAAATGATACATTCACCTTGCACCCACTGATTAAGTTCTTTACTAACTATCATTTTGTATTCTACTATCATTTGGATTATTCCTTTGTATATATCACCTTGTAATCTCACCTAGTTAAAGCTTGTTTTCTTTGTATTCGCCTATAGGTCAAATAAAATTATTTTGAAAGAGAAAAGTTTATTTTTTTATGCTTATACAAATATATATGTATGTACGTGGGAATTATATTTTAACACCACAGCTATATTTGGTTTTTAATTTTGAAAAAAAAAAAAAATTAAGATTAGTTTTTATTATTATTATTATTATTATTATTATTATTATTATTATTATTATTATTATTATTATTATTATTATTATTATTATTATTATTATTATTATTATTATTATTATTATTATTATTATTATTATTATTATTATTATTATTATTATTATTATTATTATTATTATTATTATTATTATTATTATTATTATTATTATTATTATTATTATTATTATTATTATTATTATTATTATTATTATTATTATTATTATTATTATTATTATTATTATTATTATTATTATTATTATTATTATTATTATTATTATTATTATTATTATTATTATTATTATTATTATTAAATTGTATAAATAGATTGCTTTTCTGATTTTGGGAGTTAGATTGATAAGAATAATTAATTAAAAAGAAAGAAAACAAAAAGAAAAAATTTTTCATTAGTTAATCCCTAGATATGTAAAAGGCAATTTATTTTCGTTAATTAGATAACTATTGTTAGCTAGATGAAAAATTTTACAAATTTTAATTTAAAAAAAAGTTTTGTAATTGGTTCAGATATGAGATATATCATTCAGCTATAAAAGGCTTAATCAGGCTATTGTATTATCTTTCAATAACTCTGATATACTTCCACCAACTCTGAGAGATACTTCCACAAAATCTGAGAGATTGTTATACAAACTCTGAGAGATACTTGCACAAAGTATTCCTGCCAAAAATACTTGGAGAGAATGATTCCTGCATATTCTAAAAGAAACCTGATCCGGTAATTATTCTACCTAGAAAGAACATTGAACCTACCGCAGGGATATTTTCTTCTACCACGATGCGCTAAGTTTTTTGCCAGGACAGATTTGTGCTTCCTGTGTCTCCATTAACTGCCTATAATGCCATAAGAACCAGCTACAAAAAACCACTAGCCAACTTGCCCAAGCCTACCATCAGTGAATCCAGATCAATGGACTATATTCAAGAAGTCTAGTGCACTAGCATTTAAATAAATTATTAAGGTACCTGACGTTCTACAATTTAAATAATTTTATTGTCTTAAATTTGTTTTCTCTTTTTAAATATAAATGTGTTTCAAGTTTTACCTTATGTAATTTGGTTTCTGTGGTGTGATTTTTTTTCTTTTTTAGTGAGTGGTAGTTTCAAACCTATACTGTATATCCCATTTAAGTCTTAGTAAGTAAGATAATAGTTTTATTTTAATCTCACATTCCTTTTCATTATAGAGAGCAGTCTGGATATTATAGACTAATTCAATTGGGTTTTGGCTTGTGACCCATTTTGTTATTAGCCCTACTTATGTCACGAAACCTTAATTATTTGTAATAGACTATTACAAAATATAATAATCTTTAGTTTTATTTCTTCAAGCTTCCAATTCATTTATTAGGGGCAAGTATGATCATTTTAACCCTCTCAGTAGGTAGATTGTGAGCTCCTAGCCTGTCTCACTCAGAGGGAGGTCAATCGATTGAAAGTAATAACTTTCAACATCTTTTTTTGTTAATGTTTCGAAAGCTACTTTCGCATTTCTCCTGTTTTGGCATAAGTTTTCATAAATCTCAAATAGGTAGATTCAGTCTTTTCATAATTATGGCTTATAAGCAGGAAGCTAACCTCCCTTGTCTTGTGTGAGATCACTGTATACTTACTAATACTTCTCCTACTATAAGTATTTTTGCAATCTTTCCGCTATAGTTATACACTGCGCAGAAATAATTTCTGAGCAAAATTAAAAATATTTTAATTCTGATGAATGTATGAGTAATATGTTTTAAGTTGATTTTTTTTATAGTTTGTTATCTCAATTTTTGTTTATTTAATCATACCCATAAATTATTTATTCATTTACTTGGCTAATTTTGTTTCTGTGGCTATCTTTTCAACCATCAGAACAAAACATAAGATCTCATTAGCTTAGTTGAGCTAGACCGGCACATTCATCCTTTCCACCCTTAAAATAAATGTCTAGTTCCGATTTTTGGACTAGTGGTGTTTGTGGTCATATATGTGAAAATCAAATCTTTTATCTGGTACAATATATATATTACTGGCCAGCCTGCACCTATTATTCTCTATCAGAGGGCACTAGATCTCTTGCCTAAAAAATGAGTGAGAAAGATAATGCAGTATGCAGAAGATTTGGATAAAGAATTCATGTCAGTATATTTTTACAAGAGGTGGGATGATTGTGTTAGAATAATTGTTGAGTGTTATAGTGGTAAGGAATGGGATAGAAGAATAGATGCATTAATAAAGAATAGGGAGTTGGAGAGATGGAGAACTAGTATGGAGAGTAAAAAGATTAAATATATATAGAAGTAAACAGAATATTGGATGTGGGCTAATTTATGACAATAGTAAGGAAAGTAGTTTACTGTTTAAGGCTTGAACAGAATCATTAGCAACAAGGGAATATATTAAATGGAAAAATGTGGATCATTTAGTCTTAAAGTTGTGTAAAGAAGGCATAGAAAATATTAGGCATCTGTTAATTGTATGTAAATGCCTGAAAGCAGAAAGGGTACAAATAATGAAGTTATGAAAGAATAAATATAAACAAAGTGATTATACAGAAAGTGGGTTCTTGGTTTTTATGCTCAGTTTAAAAAAAGATAAGGGGATTTAGATATAAACTCCATGGAGTTGACAAAGATTATGTTGTGGAAATGGGATGGAGCAGGATAGAGAAAAATATGGGAAAACAGGGTGGGGAATGAAAAAGGAAGGTAAAGTGGCTAACGGGTTTCTCTGGACATAGTTGCTGAGAGATTCTTTATTTCATATAAGGAGAAGTCACAATGCATTATATTACATCAATATTTATACTTTACTGATGAGGATATTACTACCAGTGCCTACTATATCTGTTTCCCTATAAATAAATAAATTATTGTTGCTAGATTATGGAGAGTAGAGATTCTTTTCAAAATAAATAATTGGCAGGGCAAATGATGGTAAACAAATACCAGACAAATCTAACAATCAACAACAATATTTATTAACAACAGTAAAACAAAAAACTTATATTCAAAATAGGTTTTAAACTATAATTAGCTCAAATATATTAAAATGGATTACAAACCCTTTTTAAAAATATGGTCAATGTATTTGACAGTTAATTGATTCTATTTCTTTCTCCTGAATGTTATTTTTATGTCATTAAAAATAATTGAATGTTACTATAATAGAACCCTACATATACTTGACAATTTCAGATATGCATACATATCTTTGTTATAGCATTAATCTATAATCAAAAATTGGCAGATCTTACTACTAGGCAAGCTCACATTTGTTAATTTTACTAACAAAGCTCATATGTGGTGTAAGATCCCAGTCAAAAAAAGGAAACATAATGAGAAATTATAAAGCCTCATAAGTAATGCATGATAAAGAGCAAAATATAATAAAAACCTGGGAAAAAATATTCGACCCAAGGTAAACATTAAAATGACTGCCAATTTGAAGTAGTAAATAAACATGGGTTAAAACAGATAAAAAGATATATAAAGAGCATAGACAGAAACTCACTGAATCTAATGCAAAATATCAAAATTTGCCTTTGTATAATAGTATGCATAAATAAAACACTGAATATCAATAAACCTCTGTGTGGTATATATATAAGGGATCATTTATATGCACACACATATATGAGTAAAAAACTTTCTCTTTTAAAACTGCCAATAATTTCACTGGTTCAATGCTTATATTAAATTTATATGCACACATCTCTAAGAAATGATAACAGTCTCAGAGCATTATTAATTATAAAAATATAATAAGAAGAATAAAAAAACCAACCTAGATTTCCTTTTTTTGAAATAAAGTTCCAAAATTCTTTCTTCTTGCAAAAGAACACCTAAATAGTTTAAAACAAAAAGTGAAAGGGGAAAGAATCTGTCTTCAGATGAAGGAGAGGAATTTTTTTTAGAAAACTATTGCTGGCTATTAAAATTATCAACTGTCAAATTTAAAAGAAATTCATGAGTTTTAACTGAAATAATTATATGACACATATATAAAAGAATAAAATAAAAATAACAGATATATAAAATTACACATTAATAAAAATTGAAATATAAAATTACAAATCAATAAAACAAAAATTATACCCTTATGCATTACTGACTTACTGGTATATCTAAAGAATAGTTCATGGAAAGATTTTACCTTAAGTCCAAATTGAAGTTAGTATCAGACTATTACTTTCTGCACCAGTAGTATATAAATGCATATATACACTTAGCATGTAGATATTATATCCATAGTCTTTAGTTTCCTGTGTGATAAGAAGTACATTGACATGACAGACTCTAAGATGTCAACAATTGGCTGATTTTGGAGGTCAGTTTGATGAGGTTAGAATATGCTAGCTATAGGTTCATGATGGGGAGTAGAGTTTGTCTTAAGGTGTCTTAGCAGCACATAGCTTCAGATATGGCAAATGATGTAAGATATGAGTTCATCATTAATAATTGCATGTATATATGGCAGGATCAAAGTACAAGCAAGATCAACAGACACAACATAATAAGCCACAAGAATAATAAAATAATGAATTAAGCAGAATAAGCAGCATAATTAAGTCATTTTAGATAGTCCTTTATAGACCCACCACTCATTGTTTAACTGACTCAGTAATTTAAGGAATCTCCCTAATTAGAAAAACAGTGATTAAAATTTTGAACCAGATAAGATAAATATTTTAATTAATTATAAAATTCCAAATTTATAATTACATTAATTTAAAATTTTCCAGATAACAATACTTAATAAAAGAAAACTACATATTGTTAAGATTTTAATTAGTAACAAACTGATTAGAATTAATAAAAAAAACTTTTAAAGATTAAGCATTGTTTTTTGAACTCTAAAAAAATTAATGACAGTTAATAAATTCAGGTACACAGTTCATCTTTTAAAAAATGTTACATTTAAATAACTGAGCTAACCTTAAACCACTTCATTATTACAGTGTGCACATATATACATAACACCATACTCACCAAAAAAAACATGATTCAAATAAAAAAAATACAATTTAAATTAAAATTAAATTTGCTTGGCCAACATTAAATACTGACATATAAATCATTATTGAAATCAAAGCATCTCAATATATATAAATTAAAAAAATAGTTCAACATCCTAAACATAAAATTCCTTTGGAGTGTCATGGTATATATAAAATTCCATATGAAATTTGTCCATATTCATACATCAAACAGACCAATCATAGAATAAATATAAAAAAGGAAGAACACATTTTAGCAGTTAGAGAAAATCCAATTCATCAGCTATTTATTCACCCATGAAATTAACTAACCCATGAGATCAATTTTAATAAAACATATATTCTGACAAAAATTTAACAATATGACTGTAGACTGGTAAGAGATTTTTAAAAGTGTGAACAGCATAAATGAAAAATGTGAATTGAAGAAAATTAACAATATTTGGAAAAGGCTTTTGGAAGATAAAATATTTTTTAAAACTTCTCAACTAATAAAATTAAATATGAGAAGATAATAAAAGAAAAAATAATGATTTAAAATCTTCCACACATTCTTATGATTTGAGAAAGAAGAAGCTCTGAGGAAAGTTGTATTAAATTATCAGATATTTAGCTATTTTATTTTTACTACATGGAATCTCCTGAAAATAATACTATGAAATTATTATTTTTCCATAATAATATCAGAATTAATATATATATTAATTTTAATATTCTCATAGATGAAATAATGAATTCATAGTATTATTTCTGTGAGCTTCCATATAATAAATATATAATAGCTAAATTGCTGATGTTTCAGTACAATAACAAGTATTTTCATCAGAGTTTCTTCTTTCTCAAATCAAAAGAATGTGTGTGGTGAGATTTAAAATTGTTATTTTCTCATTTTCAAATTCTATTGGTTGAGAAGTTGTAAAAAATATTTTACTGTTTAATAGCTTTATTTACTCCTCATTTTAAAATTCTATTGGTTGAGAAGTTATAAAAAATATTTTATCCTTTAATAGCTTTTTCCAAATATTGTTAATTTTCTTTAATTCATACTTTTCATTTATGCTTTTATATATATTTTCTCACTGAATTGAGAATTTAGAATGAATAACCATCAAATGGAGGTTGCCTTGAAAACAGTTTAAATTTGTTAATTGTTATTGATATTGGGATTGTCTAAGTGGTTTTTAATTATATATATCATAACAGGGGCTGGGTTTAAACCTGGTTCCAAGGTAAAAGGAGTTTAGGTATCCATGCATATGTAGATATATTTTGATGTACATATTTGACTGAATGAATTAACCAAAGCAGTCTTAAGAGGGGTCTTATGCTCATTTTGTCTCAATAGAGTATGTGCATGTATATATAAAAAAAGGGTAAAAAAAATTTCTAGAAAAATATTTAGTGTATATAATTTTTATAGTATCTAATTTTATTAATAAAATAAAAATATGTAAAATGAAGCAGCTTTTATTTTTGCCTATGAAATGCTTTTAATGTAACTCCTGCTCAAAGTTATTTTTTTTTTTAAATGCTTTAACAAAACTTTGAATCTAATGAAAATTTGCTAAAAACTTTTCTGTTGTTAGAGAAAATCTGAAGACAAAAGAAAATGGATTTAAAATCATCGTGTCCTGGACTAGATCATGCAGGATAAGGTTAAAATGTAGAACTTTTGTAGGAGTGATGGGAAATATTGCTGGAGGACAAAAATAATCTTCTAGAAGGATAAAAAAGATATATATATAGCCAAATGAGAATAAAGGAGGTTTCTGATTTGTATGTTTTGCATTGATTAAAATTTTATGCTGTTATTATGATTGCTGTCAATTTTCGGACCTACGATACTGCAAGTAAGATATATATGCTAGCTGACATGAGTATGTTGGGGTAAAACCATAAATATACTGGATTTTCATTTGCACTGCTTCATGAAGAAAATCAAAGCTACTCCATAAATCCCGTAATTGTTCGAACTTCAGGAATCCGCATTCATATACCTTCACCACATCAAACATTTGAATTCACTATCATTGTTTCAGAAGTTAAACAAAGACTTTATAGACAATCTTTACGGTCATTGCATCATTAAGTAAGCTTACTTTATTCGTGAATACAGACAATCTAATTTTCCTGGGGATCCAAAGATAATATATTTTATTTCAAATGTATACATGTGCATATTATTAATTTCATAGTATAGTCTGTAATTATTTTTATTAGATTTCATAGATAATTGTAAAGATAAAATATTTAATCTGTGTAATCAATAAGAATTTAATCTGTAAAAATATATATTTATGCTTATATCTCCATTAAACAATTGAGCACTCATTTTTTTTTCATTATTAAACAATTTAATGCTTACTGCCCCAAAGTAACACCTTTCTGTCAGTCTCAGGACTGCCCACTCTAAATGAGTTAGCTAGTGGCGAGCATTAAGTATTACATTGTTATTCTCATTAAATTCCTTCAATATAATTCTTATGCATCACATGATCATCATTTCGTATGCTTGCTTATAACTATATTTAAACAGGCAAAACTCTCTATATGTATTGCCACTCAGTGCAAGCCAGAGTAATCAATGGATTCCAAAAAGCTTGTGCATAAAATCCAATTTTGCCTAATAAGATAGTGCTGGCTATGATTATTAAAGAACCAAAGTCACCAAAATGTACAGGTACTGAACTGAGTTCAGACCTATATGACTATATAAGCTAATGAGCTTGGATTGAAAATATTATAGTGTTTTTAATTTAAGACTCATAGTTTTGTAATTAAGTAGCGATAAAAGGTGGCTGCTAGAGGGTTGCATTAGATCCTAAGATCTAGGTACAGTGCTCTCAGATCCGAGGCTCATCACTGATGAAGGCCACAAGCCAGAAACTAGTCTGGGGATATTGGATGCATAGGCACTAGATGGGCATTTATGCACAAGTCTCCTGGCATCCATTGATTACTCTGGCTTGCACTAAGTGGGAATACGTATAGAGAGTTTTGCCTCTATTAATAATCTTATGCAAGCATAGAATTGATGCGTGGAGTCGAAAAATGCCAATGTCTATTGTGCCAATGCCAAATTGGCACATGTATATAAAATAATTTTGTATAAAAATTATTATCAAAATCTTTCGGAAAAAAGAATTTGAAAGTTACAATTAATTACTTTAAAGAGGGGAGAGGGAGTTTTCCTATAAAAAAAACAAAAAACAAAGTAAGAGTTTATAAAAGAAAGAGTGTTATTATTATAAATTAAAAGTTAAAAATCTCTTTTCATTCCAGTTTAGTAGAATAAATGTATATATATATATATATGTGCGATGGTAAATAGAAATAAATGTTAGCTCATTAATAAGATAAATGCGTGTTAGAATAATATTAAAAAATAAATAAATATTGAAATGAAATGTATTTAAAAACACAGTGGTGGACTACTAATTAAAGATATGAAAACAACACATTTTAAAATAGCTACTACTAATCAAACAATCAATCAAAAAACACATTGTCATAGGATTAGTTATCAAGGAATTTCGACAACACCTATTGCACTTATTCCCGGAGGATATAAAAACAAAAACAATTCACAGATATAAATAGCTAGATTTTATTGGACATTCAGTGGGAGTTTGCAATTCAGTCTAGTTTCCAGTGACAGTTTGCTTCAGTACAATTTCTATTATGTATACAGCAACCAACATGCACTGTTGAGCAGCCTTGGAAATATACACTTGTGTTTCAGCCTTTTGAGTCCAACAAGATCATCACAACCTGCCTGTGAAATAATGTCGGCATAACAACTCTGAAACCCTCCATCAAAACATGCAGCTGTCTCCAAGAAGAAACCAACAGATTACCATAAATTCTCTTCAATAAACAAAATCTAACCGGTTAGATATAATCCATCAGAAGCAGCAGAAGTAGGCAACGACAAGAAAAAAAATCCTAGGTATATGTTTTATTATTATCATTTACACGTAGTAGTCACCACTGTAATCTGTAAATATTCAAGATTTCAAATTAAATGAACTCTATCATATATAAAATGAACTATTGATATGTGTGTGTGAGTTTCAAATGCTATAAATGCTTTATTATTATGTTTGCGAATGTGAGATAATTTAAAATGTCTAAGATTATTTTTGTTTTTTTCATAAAATATACTATCATGTGTTAATTTAAAAATGTGCGTGTGTTGAAATTGGATTTATAAAATGTTTATAATGTGTTTATGTTAGTTAGTAAATTATCTTTAAACTTAATTAATGTTGATTAAAATAAATTGTCTTTAAATTTAAACTTTATCTGTAGGTCAATTCTTTTTATCAATCTCTTCTTACCAATATTTTATTACTGATTAAAATTAGACTGGGCTAGTTAAGGGAATTGTTTCGAGCACTGGATTATGAGCCTACTGCCCGAATATGTTAGTCTTCAGACTAGCTGGCACCCCGGGGTTTACCCCGAAACAAATAAAGTATTTGGATAGTAGGGGTTTGAATCCAGCGGCCGAGATGGGCCATTGTTGATAGTTAAAGCTATCAATAAGATCTCGCATTTTGCTCGAACATGCCGGTTCGTTCACGTAACATTTATAAGATATTAAATGTATTATGAAGGAGTTTGAAACCGGCCAAAACTTATATATACGTATAAGTAGGTGGTTTCAGCGGTTCGACCCGGTACATAAATGGCTTTACCCAACGTTTGGGGCTGAACCTAAGAAATAATAATAAATAAATGCTTTGTTTCTTGTTTAAAAATAAAAACCTTAAAGAAATCTAAATTACGTAGGTAAAAGTGTATTAAATTAAAAATAAAATAAAAAATTGACCGAAATTTTTTTTTCTTACTTCTTTAAATGAAACAAGATTTTGTGCTATTTACGTTCTGTTAAATAAATGACAGATGGGTGTTTGGGTGGAGTTAAAGCATTAAGATCGGGTAGGATAAACGGACAAAGGAGAGCGGAGTCAGCGTGTATTTCCAGTTTAGAAAGAAATAAATAAAATAGAAATTAGTAAACTTATTAAAATAAAACGGTATCAAAAATAATGATAAAAAAGTGTTTAAAATTATAAATGATAAGAAATAAAGCTGAAATGGAGGCTCAAGGTAAAAATATAGAAAATATTCCCAACAAGGGAAAAAGAGAAATCATAGCTTTATTAAGTGCATGTTCGAAAAACAAAAAGAAACAGCAGAAGAATATAAAAAAATAGCCGAAGAGCTTAAAAACCAAAATAATGAAATGAAGAGTAAATTGGAAGGGCAAGGGGAAATGCTTGAAAAGTTAAAGGACCTGATCAAAATGGGCCAGAATAAAATAAAAGAAGAAATTAGGGAAGAAATAGTTGAAATTAAAACACAAGTAGAGAATAAAATGGAGACTGCTCACCAAGCAATAGAAAAATAATTGAAGAAATAAAAGTTGAAGTTACAAATTTAACTGTAAAAGTAAATCAAATAAATCGTAGTCAAAATAGCCCACAGACTGAAATAGAAAGTAAAGCAGAATAGGATAGTGCTAACACAGAGAAAAAAATAGATCAAGAAATAGAAGAGAGACATAAGTTCAAGTTAGAAAATAGCGTAGAAAAGTTTTCACAAAAATTTAAAAAGGTTAATGTAAAAGTTCATATTTGTTTTAAACGTAGATTTAAAACAAAGAGAAAGCGTAAAAAAAATATTCACGGTTAGAAAAAATACGGAGGTCTGTGAAGCTTAAAAATTTTCTAATTTACAAGGCAGAAAATAAAACGGAAAGAAAAAGAGATAAAATAGATTTTAATCCAGAGATAGACGTGAGAATATGGAGTATAATTTATGTTAGTGAGTTAGTAGAAAGAAAGAAGGAACCACTTGACATAGTTTAAAAGTTAGTAATTGGGCGGAATAGTAAAGGAAATAAACAAAAAAAACTGGAAATGGACAATGAACTCGAATATGATTATTCTAACGTCAATAATTTGTTAAATTTAAATCTGAGCTTCTATTTAAAATTAAAATAATAAATCAAAAATAAATGAATGATGATAAATTAAAGTTAATCTTAGTAAATAAATAACAATCTTAGAGTTTTTAAAATGTTAAAGCAACGATAAAACAATTTATGTCAAAACCCTCGATTATATCTTATCGATGATATTGATATCCCAGCTCATAAGTCTAGAACATAGCGGAGCATGACATACACAAAATAAATGTGTAAAATCAAATTAGACAAGCAAAATGATTATGTCAAAAACCCTCGATTATGTCTTATCGATTCTATTGATATCCCAGCTCATAAGTCTAGAACATAGCGGAGCGTGACCTAAACAAAAAAAAAATGTGTAAAATCAAAATAGACAAGCAAAATGAAAATCTTTGTAGAATTAAATAAATGAAAAAGATAACGGGATTTCTAGAATAAAATCACGTTAGATATTTGCATAACAAATGCATCGCAATAAAGTAAAACTGTTTTTTTTTTTCTGAGTACGCGCACATTAAAATAAAATAGTTTTGAATATACGCAAGCTAATAAAAGTTGAATAAATAATGGATCGTAATATAATAAAAATAGTTTTTCTGAATACACGCACATAGATGAAGAAGTTAAAAAAATGGTTTAAAAATAGTATCGTAAAACTAATATTTAAAGTAATGTTCGTAATGATTAAAAATCTTATTTAAATAATGTTTCTTAAGGGTTATAAATAATACTGGAATATAAATGAATAATGTAAAATATTGTTCATGTAAATTTAAAAATAAGGTTGGAAGATTATTAATAAAAAAATAAAAGTCAATCTAAGGTGTATTAAGAGTGTGTAAGTATACATGTGTATATACGCGCACATACACTGGTAATATTAGGTAAATACGATACCTTATGATGAGTATCTTAAATGTATTTATCCAGATATCCTTTTAGGTTATTTTCTTGGTACTGCTGCACCTTATGAGTGAGTGCAAAAAGGGACTTATTATAGATTCCCTGTAAGCAAGTCCAGTAATAACTCGATATCTAGAATATTAGTAGGTGTAGAATTATGCTGCACGTATACACATGTGTTAAATAAAGATGTTCGTAACGATTTACAAATAATATTATAAGATTAGTAATAAAAATATAAAGTCAATCTAATGTGTATTAAGAGTGTGTAAGTATGCATGGGTATATACGCGCACATACACTGGTAATATTCGGTAAATACGATACCTCATGATGCGTATCTTAAATGTATTTATCCAGATATCCTTTTAGGTTATTTTCTTGGCACTGCGGCACCTTATGATGTGTGCAAAAAGGGATTTATTTATTATAGATTCCCTGTAAGCAAGTCCAGTAATAACTCGATATCTAGAATATTAGTAGGTGTAGAATTATGCTGCACGTATACACATGTGTAGGAATTATCTAAAATAAAAAATTAATAAATCTTTATAGTCAACAATTAAAATTGCAAGAGATAAAATGGTCAAAAATGACGCATTTTACTCTAAAACGGAGGGGGGTGTAATGTGCCAATGCCAAATTGGCACATGTATATAAAATAATTTTGTATAAAAATTATTATCAAAATCTTTCGGAAAAAAGAATTTGAAAGTTACAATTAATTACTTTAAAGAGGGGAGAGGGAGTTTTCCTATAAAAAAAAAAAAACAAACTAAGAGTTTATAAAAGAAAGAGTGTTATTATTATAAATTAAAAGTTAAAAATCTCTTTTCATTCCAGTTTAGTAGAATAAATGTGTATATATGTGCGATGGTAAATAGAAATAAATGTTAGCTCATTAATAAGATAAATGCGTGTTAGAATAATATTAAAAAATAAATAAATATTGAAATGAAATGTATTTAAAAACACAGTGGTGGACTACTAATTAAAGATATGAAAACAACACGTTTTAAAATAGCTACTACTAATCAAACAATCAATCAAAAAACACGTTGTCATAGGATTAGTTATCAAGGAATTTCGACAACACCTATTGCACTTATTCCCAGAGGATATAAAAGTGAAAACAATTCACAGATATAAATAGCTAGATTTTATCAGACATTCAGTGGGAGTTTGCAATTCAGTCTAGTTTCCAGTGACAGTTTGCTTCAGTACAATTTCTATTATTTATACAGCAACCAACATGCACTGTTGAGCAGCCTTGGAAATATACACTTGTGATTCAGCCTTTTGAGTCCAACAAGATCATCACAACCTGCCTGTGAAATAATGTCGGCATAACAACTCTGAAACCCTCCATCAAAACGTGCAGCTGTCTCCAAGAAGAAACCAACGGATTACCATAAATTCTCTTCAATAAACAAAATCTAACTGGTTAGATATAATCCATCAGAAGCAGCAGAAGTAGCCAACGACAAGAAAAAAAATCCTAGGTATATGTTTTATTATTATCATTTACACGTAGTAGTCACCACTGTAATCCGTAAATATTCAAGATTCAAATTATATGAACTCTATCATACATAAAATGAACTATTGATATGTGTGTGTGAGTTTCAAATGCTATAAATGCTTTATTATTATGTTTGCGAATGTGAGATAATTTAAAATGTCAAAGATTATTTTTGCTTTTTTCATAAAATATACTATCATGTGTTAATTTAAAAATGTGCGTGTGTTAAAATTGGATTTATAAAATGTTTATAATGCGTTTATGTTAGTAAATTATCTTTAAACTTAATTAATGTTGATTAAAATAAATTGTCTTTAAATTTAAACTTTATCTGTCGGTCAATTCTTTTTATCAATCTCTTCTTACCAATATTTTATTACTGATTAAAATTAGACTGGGCTAGTTAAGGGAATTGTTTCGAGCGCTGGATTATGAGCCTACTGCCTGAATATGTTAGTCTTCAGACTAGCTGGTGCCCGGGGTTTACCCCGAAACAAATAAAGTATTTGGATAGTAGGGGTTTGAATCTAGCAGCTGAGACAGGCCATTGTTGATAGTTAAAGCTATCAATAAGATCTCCCATTTTGCTCGAATGTGCCGGTTCGTTCTTGTAACCTTTATAAGATATTAAATGTATTATGAAGGAGTTTGAAACCGGCCAAAACTTATATATACGTATAAGTAGGTGGTTTCAGCGGTTCGACCCGGTACACTATAAATATATTGCTTGGGGAAATATTAATTAATGATTAATAGAAACTAAGGCTGAGTATTCCCATACCTATATAATTATGTCTGTTATTTTGATATTTTTTATTGTTGGAAGATTATGTTTTAAAATAACTTGTCTCCAGACTATGACTGCTACAATTCAATCTCGGTAAATGGGAAGTTTCGTTTATGTATTAATCATTAATATAATTTAATAATATGTTATATAAGCATATTTTAATAAAGATAGTGTAAGTTCAACTCAGTACAGATGGAGAGGTGTCACAACCCATTACACTATATATATATAGAATTATGGGAAAGCTGACATTTTAAACGTGATAGTTGACAAAGCCACAAGTTGGTTGAAAGCGCTCCTAAGTGACGGTTATACATATATTTTTTATAAGCGTTTAAATACTGTATTTTTAAATATTTATTTATAAATTTGCATATATATATATATTAAAACTTGATATATTAATAAATTTGGATTGTAAAATTCTACTGTCATTATCACTTTAATGCTTTTAAATATATATTGACAATTATACTTTTATTTGAACAAACTTATCTTCATAAAACAAGCATGTATGTATTCACAATGATAAACTGCCATATCTATTGAAAGGCAGAATTTTAATCAAATGGTCTTAGTGAGTACATACTATAAAATTTATATAATCTGTAATGCTTATCCAAATATTAAATATGAAGATGATTTCAGTTTCTATTTAATAATTCTGAAAGTTACTTAGACAGACCTATTATTTATTTTCAATACTTTTATATTCGGGGACATAACTTTCCATAAAATAAATTGATATACATATATATTTTTTACATCATGTGATGGTGATGTCATAACCTTGAATTCTTGATTTTTAAAACATTTTCCTAATATAAATCCATGCATGTTTTGTACTATTTAGATACAAATTTATATAAATTTAGATGCTTTTATGATTATTATATATATATATTTATTAGTAATAATCAGTTAAATCTATGTTGCAGACACATTTGATATAACACTAAATAAACTTATCATTATATGAATGAAGATTGCATTCATCTAATCTGCAAAACACGTTTCCACAGATTCAGGAATACAACAACTGTTTAAGAATTATGTATATCTTTTAAAAGATTATGCATCACACTGATGAATACATATAATGATTTCTAAGGAAAAGTGGAATTGCTGCCTCACAATTGGACAGAACCTCTCAAAGTTTAGCTCATTCAAAAGTTAATAGAGATAAAATGAAGAAGATAGTTTTTAAAACTGGAAGCAATATTAGAACCAGAACGGAAGCTGCTTTATAACCAATAAGAATGAGTGAGAACTTTATGCACCATTTGATGAATCCCATCTGGGAACTTACACACCAGTTTGGCATGTTACTGCAGTATGATACATTACTTTAAAAGACATTTACTTTTTGAAATAGTTTAAGGTCAAGCTTTAGTTTAAACGAAAATTATTTTGAATTATACAAAAGACCAAAAATAAAAAGATTCATCAAAAATAAAAACAGAAATGAGATTAATTAATGAGGGGAAAAAAGTCAAAACTTCATTAGAAAGTTTAATAAATTAAAGTAGGCAATAGCTAGTTGTGTGATGATCATACAATTTTAAAATAGTATCAACTCTGGTTCTGCCTTCTTTTCTTTTGGAATTCCATTAGTATAAATTTTGTTTTTTTTAAAAAAAAGTAGGAATGAGAACCTTTAAAACAATTGTGGTTTGGAGTAATGATAGGGATATAGGTTCTGGAATTTAAGTGATGGATTGTTCTGATGCTTCCATATGCTCTAATTTCTCATGAATTTCTAAGCAATAAAACTTTATGATTATTTATTTATTAATTAATATAATATAATAATTAAAAATTAGTTGATGAGAAGATCATGTGACTTGGAACACCAAAATATTAGTTTGAGTTTTGACCATTATCTATTATTTCTCGAATTCATAATCTTATCATTGTATTAAATTGTATACCAAAATTAATCTAGAGAGTATTGTCTATACCAGGAAGGGGGTTTTGCTTTGAAATGAATTGTTTAAAGACTTTTTTACTTATCTTTAATACATATAAAATGGAATTGCTTTTTATAATATTAATATATAAAAATCGATACACTCTAAGCTTTTCGAATTATTTCATTTGCTACTTGTAGATAAAAAATACATTTGTCAAACCAGAAAACTTTTTTGTCAATGTAAGTTTAAATTATTCTTTTAACCTATGTAAAATTTTTGAATAAAAATTTATTGTATAGTAATAATAATCCACTAGGTGGCGTATAACAATTGCATTATAGCTTCGTAGAGTGCCAAATGAATCTTTTTCCCCATTGCGTTGGTGGTCGAGAGATCAGCGCGACTTCCTTGCACTTGCAGGCAGTTGCCCGGGTTGCGGGTTCGCGTCCCGGCCGATGCTATGACACTTTAAAAATAAATGAATCTTTTTCCCCATTATTCATCATGGATGGATTTTAAAATGTATATATATCTGTAGAAATTTGAAAGAAAAATGCTTATGTTTTTAAGAGCTATTTTTTCAATAATTAAGAAAGTTATTTTAATTTTGTGATCAAAATCATTTAAAAACGCTGGTAAAATGTATTTAGAATTAAATCTTAGAGCAGGGGTGTGTAACCTTTGGCGGAGAATGATTATGAAGCTCAACCCAAGATCGTAAACTTTCTTAAAACACTATGATTTATTTTTTTGGATGTGTGGTTATGGATCGTATTGGGATATATCCCATTAGTTTTATATTATTCTCTTATATATATTTTTTAAAATATCAATGACGTTTTATTACTTAGATGCTATCATTTTCTGTAATAATAAATTTGGGACTTGTTTCGTGATTTTAAAAAGACTTTCAGAACAGGCCGCTGAATAATTAAAATTGTTATGTGAGGCTTTTTTTTTTTTTTTTTGCATACCATGAAAATTATGCATGGATTTAATTTTTTTTTGCTTAGTAGTTTTTAACAATATTTGTGTATTTAATGTGTAGCTCGTTATCTCATTTTGATCGAATGATAGAAAAATTAAATCTTTTCTAAAAAAATATTTCTGCATTATATTTCTGGATTTCTGTAATATTATTAAATCTTTTTTTAAAAATAAAATTTTTAGTGGATCAGAAATCAATCCTTCCCCCAAAGTAATTTATATGAACATCCCCATATCAGAAAGGTTCGATTAATTAGCATAATGCCCATTTCTATGTTCATATATTTCTCTAAATTCCATAATGATAAAATTTTTATAATTTCAATTATGAAATATCTACAGACGAGCTTTTTATATGCAGATAAGCCTCCTGCAGCACAATATTCTACAATATGGTTTCGCTCTAACACGATTAGAGAAACTCTCATATATCATGCCACCTATAACTCATTATCACCATCTGAAATTTGCAAAAACTCTCATATATCATATGTATTGTACTGGTAAACCAAATATATATTTAAAAAGTGCATGCAAAGAAATTGATGTTTTTTTAAGATTATTGAACTTAATACTATCTCCAGGATATTGTTTCTATGATATTAAATCCAGTAATCTTTAATTATATCCATCTTCATAGTAATTCTTTATTCAGGGTCAAATCCATTCATCCATCCCATTTTTTTACAAGATTTTATAAAATATATTTTTTGTACAGTGTTTTAAAATAATTAGTTGACATTCCTTCTTGTTCATCTATTTTATATAAGATAATATTTGAATACCTGTTTTAAATAAATTATTTTAAAATGTTTTCTTTTGTATACATACTATTGTTTAACCATGCCAATATATGAATATATATACCTTAATAATAGTTTAATGTCCCATTTGTTAATGTTTACAGATTATCAATACTTACTTTATTTTACTATTGTTATCACATAAAACTATTTATATACTTTATTAATATACCACTGCCGTAATAATTGTGTCAACCTTAGACTAAGAATAACCCATATTAATCTTAAAGATTTTGCCATAAAATAACTAAATTTTTAGAACTGAAACCAGACTAAAGAATTTTTTTTTTTTTTGTAGATAACATTACCCGGTTAAACTTCAAATATACGGTATTTAATCATTAATATCAGTCAACACTTAGATAACCCCAATATCTTAGCGACAATATGTATAGAGAGTTTTGCCTGTTTTAATAACAGTTAGCATAAGAAATAGTGATCTTTTTATGGTTTCATATAACGAGGCATTTTCTATGAATCTATCTACTATGTTATAGAAGAGTTCGCTGTATATTTTTAATAAGGAAAACAAATTGGAAAGTGATCTTTGGATTATAATAACAATAAATATGTGTATCGGTTGCATGAGATAGAGTGGATAGTTGAAAGGTGCTTGAAAATATGAGTTCAAATCCCCCCATACTTAGTATTTATAGATACATTAATAATTTTAAATCTTTATTAGAAACAAGAACCATATCAGTGCCCATTATGACTGTAATATTTAATTTAATATTAAAATTCGACCATTAGGCATACACTATATTATACAAATGTTTCACCCTACATTATCATATTTAGGTAAATTCCTCTATGATGCTATTATTTGCAAAGTAGGAGTCATCTTTTAAAAGTACATCCAGACAGATAATGCAAATGTTATGGATTTAAAAATCATAAATCACATTAATTATCTATGATATGAACTATGAACCTAGAAATTAAAGATCTCATAAACATAAGCTGTAAAAAAGGGTGGTTGAAGCTAGGAGATATAAAGTTCTGAAGAAGATTGCTGGGGCAATCAAAACTGTAAAAAAGGGTGGTAAATAAAGCATTGTGTAACAGTAGTAAAGTGCATGGATGATTTAGTATTATCTGGTATACATTTGGCAATGCAATAAGAAAGAGCAGTTATTATTTCATCATATGAATCAGATGCAGAAAGTTTAGCAAATAAAACTTCAGTATATTTTGTTTCATCATTTCCTGTGCCTCAGATAATTCTACATAAACCTTCACCTGATATTACGGATAGGATAGATATAATTTTTCATCTGTTCTAATTATTTTGTATATATATATCCTAAGAAATGTTAGCCTGGCCATCCTTTGTATCAGAGTGAAATAAAAAAAATTGATACCAGATGATTGATAGTGTAACCGGACCACCATACAACCGTTTTATTACGTCAGTTGTAACAATTTTCTGATGAGCATGCTGCAGGAAGGAACTATCAATTGATATTCTTAATGCAGATGTTAATGCCTCCCTACAACAATATTTCCTGCTCATCAGAGGATGTAGTACATAGAGACTGGAAACATCTAAATATTTCTATGTTTGGTTTCCCAAAGAGCGCCATTAGAGTTCCATCTCACTACAACCTGACTGGCCTAGGTCAAGTTATGTCAGACGTAGCTCAGAGAACATGAGATTCTCATGAACCAGTGCTATAATTGGTGAGTGATGCGATAAATAAACAAAACTGGACAACTGGATAACCAATTTAATTTTAGTAACAAAAAAAAAATTTATTAAATAACAATTAATTTGCAATTTCAACAATAGTTCATTAATTCCTCTATGAGAAGAAGCTTGGAAATATTCTAATTCAATAATAGTTCATTTTGAATTCATTTATGGGAAGAAGCTTGTGAATATTCTAATTCAACAATAGTTCATTAATTCCTTTATGAGAAGAAGCTTGGAAATATTCTAATTCAATAATAGTTCATTTTGAATTCATTTATGGGAAGAAGCTTGTGAATATTCTAATTCAACAATAGTTCATTAATTCCTTTATGAGAAGAAGCTTGGAAATATTCTAATTCAATAATAGTTCATTTTGAATTTATTTATAGGAAGAAGCTTGTGAATATTCTAATTCAACAATAGTTCATTAATTCCTTTATGAGAAGAAGCTTGGAAACATCCTACTTCAACAATAGTTCATTTTTGTATTCCTTTATGAGAAGAAGCTTGGAAATATTCCAATTCAACAATAGTTTGTTTTTGTATTCCTTTATGAGAAGAAGCTTAGAAGCAGTCAAGCATTTATGGTTTATACAATAATTCATTTTGAAGCAGTCAAGCACTTATGGTTTATACAATAATTCATTTTGAATTCATTTAAGGTAAGAACCTTAGAAGCAGTCAAGCATTTATGGTTTATACAATAATTCATTTTGAAGCAGTCAAGCACTTATGGTTTATACAATAATTCATTTTGAATTCATTTAAGGTAAGAACCTTAGAAGCAGTCAAGCATTTATGGTTTATACAATAATTCATTTTGAAGCAGTCAAGCACTTATGGTTTATACAATAATTCATTTTGAATTCATTTAAGGTAAGAACCTTAGAAGCAGTCAAGCATTTATGGTTTATACAGCATTTCATCATTTTATGAATTATTACTGATTGGTAGATATTTGAACTCAACAATTCTTGGTTTGTAGAGCATTTATCATTTGATAATTGAGGCATTTATAATTTAGCCAAATATAGAAGTATGTTCTTACACATAAACTCTGTTACATTATAAGAAGCTTAGAAGCAGTCAAGTATTTATGATTTATACAGCATTTCATCATTTTATGAATTATTACCGATTGGTAGACATTTGAACTCAGCAATTCTTGGTTTGTAGAGCATTTATCATTTGATAATTGAGGCATTTATAATTTAGCCAAATATAGAAGTATATTCTTATACATAAACTCTGTTACATTATAAGAAGCTTAGAAGCAGTCAAGTATTTATGATTTATACAGCATTTCATCATTTTATGAATTATTACCGATTGGTAGACATTTGAACTCAGCAATTCTTGGTTTGTAGAGCATTTATCATTTGATAATTGAGGCATTTATAATTTAGCCAAATATAGAAGTATATTCTTATACATAAACTCTGTTACATTACCCAGATAGAAGTAATATGCAATTAAAGCATTTCTAATTCATATAGTAAATACGTTCAAATATTTTTATAAATAAATTTGCGTGTAGCTATTTCATAACTTCACTTTATAACGTAAGATAAAGACGAAAACAACACTTTATAAAACAAATTCTATGTAATTATTTCATAATGTCACTTTATAACGTATGATAAAGACGTTTTAATATTTTATAAAACACATTCTATGTAATTATTTCATAATGTCACTTTATAACGTATGATAAAGATGTTTTCATATTTTACAAAAAACAAATTCTATGTAATTATTTCATAACTTCATTTTATAACGTATGATAAACGTGTTCTAATATTTTACAAAACAAATTCTATGTAGTTATTTCATAACTTCATTTTATAACGTATGATAAAGATGTTTTAATATTTTATAAAACAAATTCTATGTAGTTATTTCATAACTTCATTTTATAACGTATGATAAAGATGTTTTAATATTTTATAAAACAAATTCTATGTAATTATTTCATAACTTCACTTTATAACGTAAGATAAAGATGTTTTAATATTCTTATAACATAATTACCTTCCAGTTTTACAATCCAGTTTATTCATAAAGAAGGCGGGTTATTTCATTTATGGAGAGTCATGGCATAGCGTGGAGAGAATGAAGCCGCTAATTTACCCCATTGTCTTCATAATTCCTCTAGCAAAGTTTTCTTTTTCCATTCTCACGTTCTGTTAAAGTTATATTTTAATATGTCAAAAGAATTAAGTAATACACTCTTTTTTAAAAACAAAAAATTCAATATGTTCTGCTTCTCTGTGTAAGACGAGAGAGAAAAAAAAAGTTCTTTTCTTCTCACAACGTGCCTAATTTGAATACTGCCTCAGTTTAACTCAAGTATCTTTTTTCTTTCTTTTTAATGATTGGATAATTAATTTCTTTTTTTTTTTTATTGAGACAGATAAAAAAAAAAAAAAAAATAAGATGATATAACATTTTATTCAAATCCATCAATCACAAAATTAAAAATATGATTTTTCTTTTTTTTTTTTTAACAAATCACAACTTTATTGCGTTCCCAATTAGACTGAATCACGCTAGACGTTTTTAAATGGGGGGGGGTCTTTTGAATATCTATATGAGTAACAGCATAACTGTTTCATTACCCCTCACCAAATTTTGGGATGAAATCGCCTGGAAATACGATTTCATTCCACATACTATACACATTATTTCTCAGTACTGCCTGGTTTTAGATATGCTGATGAATGGGTAAGATGAGCTGGAAAAGTGAATACATGAACCATAGCCTCCAATGCTGGGACAAATAGATGGCCAAACACAAACTACCAGTACACACCGCCTCATGACGTCATGAGAAAATATCTCATTTTTAAGCACTACCTCTCTTGTACCTAGAAGTATCATCCAACCAAGAATAGGAGCCAGAGAAAAAAAATCAATTTGGCACTCAGCCAACCCTGCTCAGCTTCGGTGAGTCTTAGGGGCTATCATTTGGCCTATCCATGAGACCAAGGCCTATCCATGAGACCTATATATACGCACTGCTGGACTACTCTTGGAGCACAACATCCAGGTCGGGATAGTGCCGAGCATATACTTCGGAGCATCATAACACAATGCATCCAAGCAGCTCTGCTCAATCATCCACCATCTCAACATGAAAAACACAAGTTCATGCATCACTACACCACACTCACAAACCCTTTTCCATCAGCTATCTCTATTTTATTCTGAATCATAACTGCAACCTGGTTTGGGAGACTGAGGATCATGATCAGTTCTCCTATAGTCCTCTTTTGTATTATGAGGTGACATACTTCTGGATCGTCTCTTTGTTGAAAATTTATCATGTTTAACATTACTGTGATGTCTTGCTTCTTCACTTCTGTATTTTCTTTGGAGATCATTGTTACTGTTTGATCTTCTAATTATACGCGTCCGATATGGACCATGAACACCATCTGTGAATTTTCTCCTGTTCCTCTTCCATGGTGGTACTTCATTTTTATATAAAAGTTTCCTTTTAAATGGTTCTTCTGCCATAGTAATTATTTTTTTGGTATTTGCAAAGGTTTCTTGTTGTTTAATTTCTTTCACACTGATAAATCCCGAGTTTTCAGATTCCTTTTTGGTGTCTTTTCCTGCGTAAGCAACTATATTTTTAATAACTGTCTTTATATATTTTTTTTTCTGTACTCAATTTTTGATTTGAGTTTATTAAGCTTTTGTTTATAATTTTTATATATGGCTGAGGACTAACACACTTTTCTTTCCATTTTATGATTTCTTTCTCTATCTCTGTTACTATTTCATAGCATATATCAGACAATTTTTCTGAAACATTTTCTTCTATATTGGACAGTTCCTTAGTTATATGAGAATTAAGTTTTTGATTATGTTCATTTTCATGTTTTTCATCTTCTTGAGGATCAGAAGATTTTAATTTTGCTTTATTAGATTCATTTTCATCCGTTTGAAACTCTTTTGCTGTGTTTGATACTATTTCATTTTCAGCTTCTGTATATACTGTTTCTTTATTTTCAATTTTAAAGGCATATTCCACAATCAGACTTTTTTCTGAAGGTAGACCAACAATTTCAAGATCACTCTTTGTAATTTCAATTTCTTCCTTTTTAACAATCTCAAATTTTGCTTCATCAGTAATAGGATATTCAATTTGTGATTCCTTTAAAATATCTTTGGTTGGAAATTCCAAAGTTTCCTCCTCATCCAATTTTTTAGGTTGAATTATTTCCTTTATCAACTGGTTTAACTTTTCATTCTGATTTTTGAATGCTTCTTTAATTCGTTTTTCTATTCTTTGGTTTGCTTCTATTGCTTGCTTGTTATATTCTTCTCTTTGTTTGATATCTTCTTCTCTTTGTTTATCCCATTTTTGGTTATCTTCTTCTCTTTGTTTATCCCATTTTTGGTTATATTCTTCTCTTTGTTTGATATCTTCTTCTCTTTGTTTGTCTCTTTTTTGATTATCTTCTTCTCTCTGTTTGATATCTTCTTCTCTTTGTTTATCCCATTTTTGGTTATATTCTTCTCTTTGTTTGATATCTTCTTCTCTTTGTTTATCCCATTTTTGGTTATCTTCTTCTCTTTGTTTATCCCATTTTTGGTTATATTCTTCTCTTTGTTTGATATCTTCTTCTCTTTGTTTATCCCATTTTTGGTTATCTTCTTCTCTTTGTTTATCCCATTTTTGGTTATATTCTTCTCTTTGTTTGATATCTTCTTCTCTTTGTTTATCCCATTTTTGGTTATCTTCTTCTCTTTGTTTGATATCTTCTTCTCTTTGTTTGTCTCTTTTCTTTTGGTCTGCTTTTATAATTTCTATTATCTGAGCTATCATAGCTATCTTTTCTGTTTTCTGAGCCTCCATGTTTACCATTTTTCCTTTGTTTTCTGAATCAGTAAGCTTCTCTCTCCATCCACACCATGACTTTACTCCATCTTCTTTGAAATGCCTGTTTCATTCTTTATGCCATTCATTTTTGTTTTGTTTTTCTTTTAAACTTTTATTTTTCCATCCTTCCTGAACAAATTACATCACTACATCATATGCACTGTTCATATCACAGAATCGTGATCTGCTTATGCCTATGAGTAGGCTAGCTAGATCGGACCTCACAATAGGGTGGCAAATTAACCGGCCTATGCCAGATAAGGCCTCACAGTAAGGTGACAATGTAATAGGTGCCTATGGTTAGGCTAGCTGGATAAAGCCTCACAGTTGGATGACAAATGTAACCGGAGCCTATAGGTAGGTTATCCAGGTAAAGCCTCACAGTTGGATGACAATGTAATAGGTGCCTATGGTTAGGCTAGCTGGATAAAGCCTCACAGTTGGACGACAAATGTAACCGGACCGCCATACAACCGTTTTATTACGTCAGTTGTAACAATTTTCTGATGAGCATGCTGCAGGAAGGAACTATCAATTGATATTCTTAATGCAGATGTTAATGCCCCCCTACAACAATATTTCCTGCTCATCAGAGGATGTAGTACATAGAGACTGGAAACATCTAAATATTTCTATGTTTGGTTTCCCAAAGAGCGCCATTAGAGTTCCATCTCACTACAACCTGACTGGCCTAGGTCAAGTTATGTCAGACGTAGCTCAGAGAACATGAGATTCTCATGAACCAGTGCTATAATTGGTGAGTGATGCGATAAATAAACAAAACTGGACAACTGGATAACCAATTTAATTTTAGTAACAAAAAAAAATTTATTAAATAACAATTAATTTGCAATTTCAACAATAGTTCATTAATTCCTCTATGAGAAGAAGCTTGGAAATATTCTAATTCAATAATAGTTCATTTTGAATTCATTTATGGGAAGAAGCTTGTGAATATTCTAATTCAACAATAGTTCATTAATTCCTTTATGAGAAGAAGCTTGGAAATATTCTAATTCAATAATAGTTCATTTTGAATTATTTATGGGAAGAAGCTTGTGAATATTCTAATTCAACAATAGTTCATTAGTTCCTTTATGAGAAGAAGCTTGGAAATATTCTAATTCAATAATAGTTCATTTTGAATTTATTTATAGGAAGAAGCTTGTGAATATTCTAATTCAACAATAGTTCATTAATTCCTTTATGAGAAGAAGCTTGGAAACATCCTACTTCAACAATAGTTCATTTTTGTATTCCTTTATGAGAAGAAGCTTGGAAATATTCCAATTCAACAATAGTTTGTTTTTGTATTCCTTTATGAGAAGAAGCTTAGAAGCAGTCAAGCATTTATGGTTTATACAATAATTCATTTTGAAGCAGTCAAGCATTTATGGTTTATACAATAATTCATTTGTTCATTTAAGAGAAGAACCTTAGAAGCAGTCAAGCATTTATGGTTTATACAATAATTCATTTTGAAGCAGTCAAGCACTTATGGTTTATACAATAATTCATTTTGAATTCATTTAAGGTAAGAACCTTAGAAGCAGTCAAGCATTTATGGTTTATACAGCATTTCATTATTTTAGTAGTCAAGCATTTATGGTTTATACAATAATTCATTTGTTCATTTAAGAGAAGAACCTTAGAAGCAGTCAAGCATTTATGGTTTATACAATAATTCATTTTGAAGCAGTCAAGCACTTATGGTTTATACAATAATTCTCTTTTGAATTCATTTAAGGTAAGAACCTTAGAAGCAGTCAAGCATTTATGGTTTATACAATAATTCATTTTGAAGCAGTCAAGCACTTATGGTTTATACAATAATTCATTTTGAATTCATTTAAGGTAAGAACCTTAGAAGCAGTCAAGCATTTATGGTTTATACAGCATTTCATCATTTTATGAATTATTACTGATTGGTAGATATTTGAACTCAACAATTCTTGGTTTGTAGAGCATTTATCATTTGATAATTGAGGCATTTATAATTTAGCCAAATATAGAAGTATGTTCTTACACATAAACTCTGTTACATTATAAGAAGCTTAGAAGCAGTCAAGTATTTATGATTTATACAGCATTTCATCATTTTATGAATTATTACCGATTGGTAGACATTTGAACTCAGCAATTCTTGGTTTGTAGAGCATTTATCATTTGATAATTGAGGCATTTATAATTTAGCCAAATATAGAAGTATATTCTTATACATAAACTCTGTTACATTATAAGAAGCTTAGAAGCAGTCAAGTATTTATGATTTATACAGCATTTCATCATTTTATGAATTATTACCGATTGGTAGACATTTGAACTCAGCAATTCTTGGTTTGTAGAGCATTTATCATTTGATAATTGAGGCATTTATAATTTAGCCAAATATAGAAGTATATTCTTATACATAAACTCTGTTACATTACCCAGATAGAAGTAATATGCAATTAAAGCATTTCTAATTCATATAGTAAATACGTTCAAATATTTTTATAAATAAATTTGCGTGTAGCTATTTCATAACTTCACTTTATAACGTATGATAAAGACGTTTTAACATTTTATAAAACAAATTCTATGTAATTATTTCATAATGTCACTTTATAACGTATGATAAAGACGTTTTAATATTTTATAAAACACATTCTATGTAATTATTTCATAATGTCACTTTATAACGTATGATAAAGATGTTTTCATATTTTACAAAAAACAAATTCTATGTAATTATTTCATAACTTCATTTTATAACGTATGATAAACGTGTTCTAATATTTTACAAAACAAATTCTATGTAGTTATTTCATAACTTCATTTTATAACGTATGATAAAGATGTTTTAATATTTTATAAAACAAATTCTATGTAATTATTTCATAACTTCACTTTATAACGTAAGATAAAGATGTTTTAATATTCTTATAACATAATTACCTTCCAGTTTTACAATCCAGTTTATTCATAAAGAAGGCGGGTTATTTCATTTATGGAGAGTCATGGCATAGCGTGGAGAGAACGAAGCCGCTAAATTACCCCATTGACATCATAATTCCTCTAGCAAAGTTTTCTTTTTCCATTTTCACGTTTTGTTAGAGCTATATTTTAATATGTCAAAAGAATTAAGTAATACACTTTTTTTTTTAAAAAAAAAAAATTAATATGTTCTGCTTCTCTGTGTAAGACGAGAGAGAGAAAAAAAAGTTCTTTTCTTCTCACAACGTGCCTAATTTGAATACTGCCTCAGTTTAACTCAAGTATCTTTTTTCTTTCTTTTTAATGATTGGATAATTAATTTCTTTTTTTTTTTTATTGAGACAGATAAAAAAAATAAAATAAGACGATATAACATTTTATTCAAATTCATCAATCTCAAAATTAAAAATATGATTTTTTTTTAAACAAATCAAAATTTATTGCGTTCCCAATTAGACTGAATCACGCTAGACGTTTTTAAATGGGGGGGGGGTCTTTTGAATATTTATATGAGGAACAGAATATCTGTTTCAATAGTAACAGAGAAGAATTATTGGTAAAGCAGTGGGGGGGGGGGTGAATTCAAATGGAGAACTATATGAAGATACCAAATTTGATGTGTCAATTGACAACAAATTTTGTAAAATCCTTTGTAGTATCAATAAATAATTCACAATGGCTAAGTAATACTAAGCTTAATCATCATAATAAATATAACTTCTATTGCCATTAATGAATAATCTTTATTCAAAAAACCTAATTTTTTTTCTTATCTAGACAGTTTCTACCCCTTGGAATAATATTGTAGGTATCTTCTACAAATTATTCCCACCATTCTCTGCATATTGGGCTTTTTCTGCTAGCAACTTTGCAAATTATACAAAATAATATATTTAGATCATTTCAAAAAAATAATCCCATTGGAAAAATATATAAAATGCTGTACTCTAATATACCTGCTGACTGTAACTTTTCTGTGTTTGATATAAATGACAGAAAACTGCTTCACAAATTCTGAAATTTGTCATTTATTGCCAATTTTTGTAACTTCTTAAAATCTTGTGGGTTCTTGCGTCTTTATTTTTCCATAAATGTAATTTTTTTTTGTAATATTGTATTCTTCTTATTGATTTTTCTATAGAGAATATAACAAATTTCATTTTTATATCTGCCCAGAGATAATGATATTGACAGTTTACAAAAAAAAAAAACCCAAAACAATAATGGTCCTTTCTTAGCGTGTTCTTTTTCCACATATTTGAATTAAAACATTTGTCCTCTCTTTGCTTTTGTATACAAAATATCATTCATTGTTTATATATATTTTGTGTAAAGATTTGAAAACCAGGCACTCTTCACAAACCTGGAACTTAATTGTAAATATAGGGGGTTTGAACTCAGACTGTCAAGCACCCACCAACTATCCACACTATCTCATACAACTGATACACATGACCACAATTTCTATTTTTATTGGTATTCATTTTTCATAATTCTACTTTTTTAAAATTCAAATTATCTATTATATTTTCTCACCTCGTTGCAAATAATACATTCTCTATCCATTTATTCTTATATAAATACTAATTCTCTATTATATAGTAAAACCTTCTTTGTTCAACATGTTTGTTATTTTCCTACATAATTCAATTGAAGACTTTTTTTTCCATTTAAAGCATCAGAGAATAGTGATCTCTATTTCCAAGCACTTGCCAATGATTTCAACTTATTATTAATAATTTTTAATTGTCTTTCTAGTGTTTATTGATTTGACTCAAATGCTTCACTGAAGGGGTGACAAAAAGATGTATGTGTTTAGAAATTCTGGATCAATCCACTACAGAGGAAAGTAAAAAAAATCTGACTGGATCAAAGTAGTGTTTTGATACTTAAATATTATTTCATTTGTCCTTCTAAATAATTGATCATAGGGTTATTTTCTTATTTAATACTAAGAAAATTGAATATAAGTAAAATTTGAGACTATCATTATCTAAAAGTAAATAGAAACTATGCTATTCTTACTATGATTTCAGTCAGCCATTTTACCCACAATGCATTCCGTTTTTTTATCCAATGAGGGTTAGTCTGTACAAAAATAAATAATCAAATGGCTTTATTGCTTGGGATGTTATAAAATGGTTAAAGGTCAGAATTAGAATTGGTGAATACTTTACGCTCCACAGCCTAGCATGCAGAGCCCTCTGGATGAAAATTGTTTTCATATGCAATGAGTTTATTCTAAAACAAAATCACTATTAAACATCTCTAAGAATACATAATCAGTAAAAAAATATCTAAAAACTAAAAATTACTAATTATGTTTGGTACCTATTTGAAAACATCTCTGCTTTTAGTGTAAGCTAAGTTTGGGGAAAGTAAGATTTTTAGTAGTTAAAATACAATCTTCCTTGCTAAAATCTGGCTAGTTTTCTTGCAAAACGTGATCTAACTAATTTAAAAATAAAACACATGTCAAGCATTGGTGGTCGAGAGGTCAGCAACAGTTGCTTTAAAAGCAGTTGTTCCGGTTAGCGGGTTCGCTTCCCGGCTGATGGTATGTCACATGAAAAAAAAACACATTTAAATAAATGAAAGCACAATGACTCACCTGATGATTTTAAGATTAGAATTAGGAGCCATGCTTGATAACTCTTCCCAACTTTCATTATTAGCTTTTTGGCAAAATAATGATCTTGAAATAAACATGTGCTATATTGCCAATATATAAACGGTTCAAGATATGCTTTCCATTTTTAATTTTACACAATTTCTTTACAGTTCACTCTTTCATATTGGCAACCTGGTCAGTTTATCCAATGTTAACGAATCATGGACCTTAAACTTCAGAGTTGCCTCTCTGCCAATTCGTTAATGGGAGTTGGCCTTCAAGAAAAATAGTTACATGAAATTAATATATATATATTAAAAATTTATTTAATTTGCTACATTTTAATTTTTTGTTTTGAGTGCATGCACACTATAAATACAAGCTTATATATGTGTGTATGTAATATATGCTTTTAATATATGTAACAAATATACACACATTATATACATGTGCTAAAGGCTCAGTATTATAATATCATTTTTTATTATCCATGAAATTTGATATTCTTAATTTAAATTGGAACCAAATGCTGCACTGCTATTTTTCTAATACCCAAAATGCTATAATTCTTTAAAATCTATAAATAAAAACTTCATAAATAAAATTTAATGCAAAAATAAAACACATAAGAATATTAAACAAAAAAAATTTTTTAGTAAGTGTGATATTAATATTTCTAATCATTTCAATTAATTTATCTGCAACAGATAAACTATCTAAAAGTTTGTGATGATGTATGTTAGATGTGATAAGATTTGAACTAACCCTCATATTTAAGTATATATAATTTCTACTGACTGTGATCTTTGACAGAATAGTTCTGTTGATTAGAACATTACTTTAAAATTCGACATTCCAGAATGTAAAGGTGTAAATTCGACTCCTATACTAATATTGCGACTGGTCAGGCCAGCAACTCCTGAAGAAGAATGGAGGCTACTACTATTTGAGATCTTGTGTAGTTAAGAATCTGTGTTCTCTATTTGTGTATTATTATTAACAAGTTGTTTGTATTTGAAAAGTTTTCTATACATTCAACATTTCATGATAGATGATGGAAATAGTCCAACATATTATGACATCAAAATTATTTCTCTCTGCATTTACAACCATACCAAAATTAAATGCAGATAAACAAATAATTTTTCAAACTTGCATCAAATTAAATAATTACTAATATGATGTCTTTAACACTTAATCAATGTAAAACTTCAATTTTCTGTTTATATAAATAATTATTTTTTTTTTCTTTTTAATTTTTCCCTATTCTGAATAAATATGTATCCGTATGTTTTCAGCTTTGATACTATTTTTGAAATAGAGAGCTAAAAAATAATTTTTACGCTAAATGGAATAAATTTTATTATATGCAAAAATACCCTAATATATCATAAATGTCAAAGATCCATATACTTTTTTTAACATTAAGAATAAAATTCACAGTAATAAAATTACAAATATAATTACAGGGAAATCCAATAGAGGGAGGTAAAATATATGATTGCAATTTTTCTCCAAATTAAAAGGGTGTTTGAAAATTAAATACAAAATAATTTATATTTCATTTAAATTTGTTGTTTATATATTTCAAAAATAGATAATAAAATTAAAGGAAAAAAAATTTTTTCCTAAAAATAATAAACTAAAAATCATAAATAAATAATAATAGTTTGTATAGCAAAAGAAGAAATAAAAGTGATTATATTATACATATGTAGATATACAAATATTGAAATATTTTTCTTATAATTTATTAATATCTAGGTTTATTTTTATATAGTAATTTTTAATGTTATTTTGTTTTCTGACTGATTACTATGTCTACTTAATTTTTACAATAAAAAAGAGTGATGACTTTTATACATGTATAAAACTGTGTTTTATATATTCCATATTTATGCATAAATTTAATACATGTGTGCATATGGGGGTATATTTATAGATATGTGTGTATCTAGTTAGACAATTAAATTAATTGAAAAAAAAAACCTAAAATTACACATGTACGTATGTGTGCTCCTATATATATATATAATCATTAAAACCAATCAACACTTATGCAATTCAAATATAAACAACATTAAACAATTTCAAACTGTTGTCAAGGCAACCTCCTTTAACATTTATAGATCTTGGGCAGTATAATTTCCAAATATATTTAAACTTCATAGTGGAGGTTTTTGTTTTTGAAAAAAAAAAAAACAAAGAGTTGGGATTAACAAAACTAATCAGGATTTTTGTGCGTAGGCTTATATATATAGAAAAAAATGACACATGTTTACATATCTAAATAAATCTTAACAGATATCATAAATAAAATTTCAATACTAGCTCAGCATGCAGATGATCTATCAAGAATAGCTGATAGAATAGAAATCCACACACCCACAGTTATTAAACAGTAAAGCTGTTGTAGAGAATATCTATCAAATTCAAAAGAATGTAAACTAATGGGAGGTAGAGTAAGTAGATAACAAGTGCTAAACTTGACATGGCAAGATCATTCTAGTATTGTTAATGCTAAAGCTCTAGCCTGTGAATATATAAATAGTGTCCAAAAGTGAATTTTGTGAGTTATGCCAAAGCATGACAAAGCTATCACAACTGTTGCCATTATGCATGATGATAACAAATGAAATGCATACAATATAATAAAGCATTAAAAAAAATAGAAGCACTTAAAATAATCTGAGATTCAAAAATGAATAATATGATACGGATTGATTAATGTGATATGGATTGATGAATCCAACTGAATACAAGTCATCCTCATATGTAACTGAAACTATTTAAATAAGTCATCAGTATATTACTAATCAGAAATGATATTATTTAAATAAAAAGAGCAATAAGCCAGCTGAATGCTCAAATTGATACTTTTGAAAAACATCTAATGGCAAGTAAGTTTTAGCTTTAAAAGAGAATTTATAACTGTCCCTGGCATGTAAATCCATCCATGTAACTCATTAGATTAAGTATAAATTTTTCAAGTGTGGTACATGTGAATGTTTGATGTGCTGTGTTCATTTATTGTCATTGTGCAATTATTATAAACTAAATCTAATAATAATAATCCACACTTTAAATAATTTATCAGCTATGAAACAATAATTTGTATAAGCAATAAATATTATTTCAATTACTAAATAATTAACTAAATAAATATTATTTAAATACTGATATTCATACTGCACAAACAGTTATAATTATAGTAATCACAAGTATTTAAATATTAATTTTTGATTACAATTTATCTAGTCTTTCAATAATTATTTAATTAAAAAAACAATACGATTTATGGGTTAAAAAACAATTCGCAATCACCACATGATTTTATTCTCATAGTTTTGCTGTTAAGTAGAGATAAAAGGTGGCTGCTGGAGGATTATATTACATCCTAAAATCTAGGTGCCCTGCTCTCAGGTCCAAGGCTCCTCACTGATAAAAGTCACAAGCGAGAAACTAGTCTGGGGATATTGGATGAGTAGGCACTAAATATGAATTTTATGCATAAGCCTTCTGACATCCATTGATTACTCTGGCTTGCACTGAGTGGCACTACTGTATGGAAAGCTTTGCCTGTTTTAATTCTCAATCATCTTAATATAAGTTGCCATTAATAGACAATTAGTAATGAAATTTCAACATCAATTGAGTATTATTTGATTTAAATCTGTTACCAGCATACATTTAATAAATACCTTTTTATTTATATAAATACTTGATTTTCATTTACGATTTTAGGATTTTATTTAGTACATATATAATTATTTTACATAAATTTTTAAACTGTCTTCTTATTTGAAATCTCTGTAACAAAGATCCTTACTTTGAAAAAAATGGGAAATTTTACTTTCAAGTCTTTATTTTTTGGATTATAATCGATAGCATATTAATATTAATAATTTTTATCAGTCATTAGATTAGAGATTATCCAATAAATTACACTACAGAATAAATGCACAGCAGTTTTACAGGCAATATTTTGTGGATTAAAATGGAAATTAAGAGAGTAAAAATAAAGAAGATTATTGTCATCGAGATTTTGCAAATTTTGGAAATAATGCTTCATAACTCCAGGAAATATTATAAAAGCTATGAGAGTAAAAAAAACAGGGCTAAAGATAAACACCAAAAAGATAAAAGTAATGTTCAATAAATTTTCTTAGAAGAAAGTAAAGATTACATAACCATGAATTAGAAGTAACTATAAATAGTTTGGTCAGAATATTAAAACAGATGAAAATACAATGGATCAAATGAATCACAGAATTAAATTTAAATGCAATGCTTTTAGTAGAAGTAACTTAATATTAAAAAGAAATCTATGAATTTAAAAAGGAAAGTTTTTAATACATGTTTTGCCAGGTTTGGACACTTAACAAAAGAGCCATGCAGAAACTTCAAACAACCAATGAATTATGAACAAATGTGTGTTAGAAGTAACAAAATCAAAAACAAAGTAGATATAAGAGAGGAAAAACAAGAAGGTATTATTAATATCACCAAAAAAATATAAGGCAGAAATGGAGCTGGGCTGAATTTATTTCTAGAATTATAATAGATGAATAGTTCTATAAATTTGATCTGAAGAGATTGTAAAAGATTAAAAAAAGATTACATGTGAGATTTGTAAAAGATTAAAAAAAGATTACATGTGAGATAAATAAATGAAGTAAGAAATTTTGCTACTATGAAGCCAAAAAAATACGCTAACGATCAGAGAGAGTTGATTAAATTTGGAGAGAACTTCATACTACAATGAATAAAGTGGTCAAAAATAACTATGATAAACATGTGACTATCATAATTACTCTTGGTATAGCTTGTAATTGTTTCAAAAACTAATACTTGTGTTTTTATAGTACTTTTATATGCAGATATCTATCTGATAACCATAAAACACCAAGCAATTAAACAATTCCCATAGATTTTTATATTCATACAGCTCTTTCAATTTCTCCTCCAAGCATGAATTACAATATTTTAACTTTGAACACTAAAGATTAATAATCAAATACCTACCTATAACTACCATTAATGAAATCCATTATGATTTCAATGGGTAATGATTGTTTTCTAAATTAATGCTTTTTTATGATGTGATTATTTATCATTATCTTTTATCAGTTCATTGCAGTACTGAAAGATCTCCAACCTATATCCAATTTCTTTAATCCATAACCTCTTTTCTCCATATCATATCAGCAAAGTTCTTTATTCACCCACTTCACAAATGATTT
Source organism: Epiperipatus broadwayi (assembly GCA_028023455.1). NCBI lineage: Eukaryota > Metazoa > Onychophora > Udeonychophora > Euonychophora > Peripatidae > Epiperipatus > Epiperipatus broadwayi. Next base: position 1,287,910 of record JAQFVV010012577.1, on the reverse strand, counting down.
CATTAGAGGTCATTTATAATATCTTGGATTCTCTCACTGAAATATTTTGCTTTTGACTCATTTTTGTTTCTTCCAACATACAGCTCTGGGTACTTTCTTAAATCGTTTACAGCAAGTATCCAAGATTAAAAACTCCTTTTTTTAGAACAATATTTCTTTTTAATATTAAATTGTTTCCATAAAAAAAAACATCATCAAAGTTTTATTCTATGATACATTTCATCTATTATATTTCTACATGTATTTGTTGCCAAAATTTCAGATAACAGAGTCTAAGTCTTTTTATCTAGTGCTGGTTTCTTTTGTGCAATAGAAAACATATTATTTTGCTGCTACACTTGAATTCCTAACTTAAAAGGAACTCAAAATTACAAACACTTTGAATTTATAAAGATTAGAAACATTTTTAAAGCATTCAACTTTAAGATTGAAAACTTGCATATTTTTAGATACCGATATATATATAGGAATAAATCAGTAAAACTATGGCAAAGAATAAATGTATATATATATGAGATCATATTGCACCTATTAAGGCACCATTTGAGTGAAGTAATTGGACCATACAAACTTTCTGGTTACACTATGAAATAAATATATGAAATAAAGGAGAAAAAAAGAAATGAAGTTAATTTCTAAAAATTAAATGGGACAAATGCAATCAGCTTATTAATTGATAATTCAAATGGACTTAACAGAGTTTAAAAAAAACTGGGAAAATGCAAAATAATATAAATATTTTTTAAAAAGGAAATTGGATAGAGAACACATTGGTCTCATTGAAAAATATAAACTATTAAAAAAGACAAAGTTATAAAACAAAAGTATCCAAGTGGGATTTTTTTTTTTTGTAGTATCATAAGTTTTTTTATTATTTCTCAAATGAACTTGATTTAAATTCAAGGTGTACATAGGGTTGAATTATAATGAAACATAAATATTGGCTTCTCTGAAATTAAGCAATGGGATAAATCTTGGTTTCTTGAAGTTTGATTTCAAGGATGGTGTAACTTCAGGACATGGGCCAGAATATGGCAGGAAGTAAGGTTACATGGTGTGTACAGTGAAAATAAAGGAAAGGAACAAAGTGGATAGTAAATTCTATTGGTTATAGGAAGGTCTAAGGCTCATCCATATGCTGAATTTAAAGAGGGACTGATGCATACTGCTCATGCTACTTTTTGATCTTAAGTAATTTAGATATGAATATTGAATTGGCTTTTATTTCTCCAGAAGAAAAGGCAATTCTACAGCAGATGGCCCCCTTGTATGGATGACAAAAGAGGGATAATCTTTTGAGGCCAAATGTTCCTGTGGACATGCATTTTGGGACTGATGTAATTAGGTCACAGTTGATCATCACTTCGCTTAATTTGAATAGTCCAGAACAGTATTGAATTAAGTAATTCATTGACTCCTCTGATCTATTACATAGAGGATATAAGGGGTCGATTTTGTAAATTCCATGTTTGAGATTCAAGAAATGGTTTGTTGTAATTGCATCTAAATTTACTTTGATGGCAAAGTCCAATAATTTTGGCCCCATCATCCAAAATTTAAATTTGGTGATGTTTTTTATTAGTCAGTCCTAAGGAATCATGAGACATGATCTCAGGATTTAGCAATTGAAATGCCTGCCACAGTTTGAGTTTATTATCAAAAGCCATGTAATGTATTTACTTATGTCAGCAGTGAGGCAATTTAACCAATCATTTTTGAGGTGGTGGACAATCCATTGTAGGAACTTCCCCTATCACCACTTCATGAAAGTGGCGATCATGAAATGAATTAAGTTAAATGCTCTTTGAAGTAGAACATGTGGAGTGAAGGGAGAGGCCACCATAATTGTGAGGCCATTGCATCTTTGCTAGGCTAATGGCAACCACTCCTGCACCCCAGAATAGTCTAGAGCATAATGAATTTATTTTTTTGATGAAGGAATTTATTTTTATTATGGGTAGGTAGTATTTAATTTTGGACAAGATTTTCATGTTTAGAAGGTCCACCTTTCACTGTACGAAGAGGTAGACCTTGGAAAGTGATTTGACTATTTTTTCTGAGAATGTGATGATGTCATTCTGTATTTGTATGGTCATGTTTGATAGGGGTTTGGAGATGGAAAATCCCAGAAACTTCTGGAGTTCTGCAGTAAATGTAGAGAGAATCTTTTGCCCAGAGATGAGATTCCAGACTGCTGACTTTTGTGTGTTTAATTTTAATCCATAGGTGGCAGAGTATTCATTCAAGATTCAATACACCTGATTCAAGTGTCTTGGGGAGGGGAAGATGACTAGTACATTATCCATAAAAAATACTTTTAAGTTCTTTATGTCATCTGGGGACAAATATGCCCAGTGGATGCTTTTGAATTTCCAACAGGAAGGGATTTATATATGCTATGAAGCATAAGGCATTAAGGAAGGAGCCTTGGGAATGGAGATCCCTCAGTTCCTCATCAGGTTACTAAGGATCTGAGGATAGAGTTTTGACCATAGTACTCAGCCAGAACATCTAGCAATTTGTCCATCTGGACTGAGTCAAAGGTGACGGCTATGTCTAGCTGGACTACGACTGGTCTTGATTTTCTGTGGAGTCTAATGTAGTCCACCAACACTTTTACCTGACCCACCACATTGATGGATGAGGACCCTTCGTGAGTAAATAGGGAAGGAGAGATGGATGGTAAAATCTTTTCCTGAATTTAGTCCTTCAGAACTGACTCCATGATCTTAATGAGTAAAGGATCATTGATGTAGGTTGTATATTAGATAGGTCTGATGTTGGTTTATGTCTCTTTATAAAGGGAACTAGTGCAATGGGGTACAGATCAGGAATGATCCTGGTTCCATTAGTAAGGTGGTGTAATGTGGTGAGCATGATAGGAATGACAAAGAATTCTTGGTATTTAAGAATGAATCTTGTTATTCCATGGAGGTCCAGATGGATTCAGTCTGGTAGGGAGGCCTGCCTAAATCTCAACATCTCCACTGTAATGCCATGGTCCAGCCAGACCTTCCCAGCACATCAGACTCATTCCTCACTGACCATGCCCTTTTGCAAATTCCCTTTGATGTGATTAGCTATGGCTTTGAGCATTGAGGTTTCTAAAAGTAACTTGCCATCAATAGAAATGAAAACAGAGATAGATTACATTTTCCCCAGGCCATAAGAAATATCTTTGTTTTCTTGATAGAAATGTATTCAGCAAAGCTTTTTGCTTAGCTCTATATTGATTTTTAAGGTATAGGAGGTCCTCCACATTTGCAACCTGGCTTGGAAGTGACTTTAGGCATGTGCTTATTGTGTCTAAGTCATTGAGTAGGCTAGTGGGTTCTTTGTGCTAACAGGAGTGGTGGTTGAGTAGGGTTTGCAGAATACTGATAAAGGAGAACCATGCTTCCTCATCCAGGATGGCCAAAATGTTTATTTTCTGCATGCTTCAGAGAATATGGCTTCAGACATGTTGGCCTTTGTTGTCATTCTCATGGTCCTACCATAGAGTTCACCAGAGGAGCACCCATCCCTATCTCAAAGTCTACCATGAAAGCTGGAATAAAGGTGACTGGCTCAAGTGCAGCCCACAACAGGAAGTGGATCTTCGGTGAATAACAGACCAGGTCTATCAAGCTTTTGTAGTTTTTAGTATAAAATGAGAATGACCCTGGTGGAAAGAAGCATTCCCCACTCAACTCATCAGCCTTCTGCTAAATAGGTGAAGGTATTTTCTACAGAAGTCTCCATAAGATATGTTGAAGTTGTCCAATAGTATCGATAGCCAAGGATTGGTTGTTAGCATCATGTTTATGATATGTGTTAATTTTAGATAGTTGGAATCGGAATTGTTGGTGTAAACATATATTACATTGAAGGTATTTCCCTCAAAGTTTAGATTAATTATTATGATGTTGCTATCTTTATAAAGAATTTTAAAATCATATGGTGGAAATTTGCTGTTGATAAGGGTTCTGATCCCTCCAGATGCAGAGAGACCAATAGAGATTTCATCATATCCTAGTTGGCTTAAGATGTCGTTTATCCTGCCATCAGAATGAGTGTGATACTTAGTTTCACCTAGAAGTAAAAAAGGTGGTTGGTTTTGTAAGAACCATTGTCTGATGGCAAAGATGCAAGCAATGGAATTAATCTCACAGATGTTTAGTCCTATGATTTTGCAGACCATTTAAGCAATGTAGTCTGAGGGACTCTCACCATCCCCCTCCTGCAAGAAGCACATTAAGCACTGTCAAAGGTGAATTATCCTTTTCTACAGGTCCCAAAGATTGGGCTGGAAGACTCTGTGGTCATTTGGACCACCAGATGCCATATGAAGATTGTGTATTTCTGTTTTGCATTGTCTTCATGATTAAGAGACCAGAATTTTCATATCTGGTGTTTTTAACTTTTTATCTTATCTTATGGGTTAAGACTCTTATTACTCACCACTGTCAGCAATTTGGTTATCTTTTGGCATCTGCTGGCCCTGAGGATTCACATCTTCAAGACTGTGCTTGTGATTTGATCAGGATTTGCTCTTGTTCCACTTAGAGAGCCTGTGTTGAAATGATTTTTGAATTAGGGGTTGGAGAATTGCTAGATATGTTGTTCCTGGTGTCACTTGTGGATGAAACACCACTGCTGAGTATTGCAGGAGCACCTCTGGAAATGCTTTTATCTTGTAGGTTATTTTCTTTGATACAGTTCTGGTTGCTATGTCTATTTTTTTGAAATGTGAGATGGCTTTGAATTGGCTATTGAAGTGTCTTGGCTATGGAGTGCAGCCTTTTATCAGTGGCAGGCTTGTTCTTTGCTGTCATATTCAGAATTGGGTGTTTTATCTCCTGTGAGTATAGTCTGTGCTGCTATCACATTCTACTGTGGAGTCTTCAAAATGAGATTCATTGTGAATTAGGAAGGATTCATTATCTAGTGATAAGCTTATGGCTGGTTTTTGGTTTTGTAAAGAGAGTTTTATTTGTTTCCTCCTTGATCAGAGATTGTTAGTGAAGTTGTTTCATTATAGTGTTTGTTAATAAATGGACTATATTTATCTTTTGTGGGTTTGTTTGTGGAAACAAAGTTTTTGTGGACACTATCTTCATTATTGATGAGTTGTGTTATCTCCATAGATTGCTTTTGAGTGTTTAGAGCTGATCATTGGGTTATTCTCTAGAGCTGATCATTGGGGTATTCTTGTTTCCTCCATTGTACCTGTGGATGCAATTTTTCTTTAGGCCATGGTCCTGTCCAGACAATCTCTGATGAGGTGAGTTTGTTTGGTACAGTAAAAACACTGGGGGTCTTATCCAATAGAAAGAGATGATCATTGGAGAGCCCTTGCAGAGTATGTTCAAGGGGCTAAGTTCCTTTTTCAATGTTGGGTTGAATTGGGCTGAGTTAGATAGAATTTAGTCTCCTGCTCTTTCCTCAGGAAGAAAATAGTTAAACCTTGTTATGGTTCCAAATGGGGCAAGAATGTTCTGCAGGTGGTCTCTATCAAAGTACAAGATGCAGTTTTTAATTTTTCCATTTAGTATAATGGGTCTTGATGTGTCAATTAAACAGATAAATCGGTCTCCTAGCATCCTTACTAAGTTAATGAAATTGTTCCTGCTTGGCTAATTCACAAATTCAATGGTGAAACATCAGTCATTGGGGTAGGAGAATATTCTACTGATTCCCTCCCCAAGTTTCTTGTCATTGATTAAGGAGCAAAATTGTTCAAATGGGAACTTGAACAGATTGCATTTACTATTGGTGGTGGTGATTATGGCAGTTTTATTATTGTTATAGTTGATAAAAGATTTATATAGGACAGTGGGAAGTGTTTGGTTGAATCTTAGATTCAAATCTTTGTATTGTTGTTCACTAAAATTTTTGTGTGGTAAATTCATTTTTGTGATAATCTTGGGACATTCCCAGTATGGTTTCTTCTTCAATTTCCATGATGTTCACTATTGTATTATGGGAATCATTAGTTTTTGAAAATTTAGTGATGGGAGCATATATGTTGTATATTAAAGCATTGGAATAGGAAATAGAGTTCATAGATTTATGGCATTTGAGTATACTTACCTGGGAGTGGTTAATACTATGAAGCTGAAAATATAGTACATATTTCTGCTTCACCTAGTGCCAATGTCATCAGCACTAGTCTGGGTTTGAACCCAATCATTATTAACTGACACCCATCTCATATTAGGTAGTAGTATATTTTAAGCAATATTATAATCTTTTATATTTTATTAAGTTGTATTTTATAATTAACTAACCTTTTATAATAGTTTATTATTTTTTTAATATTTTTAAACTGTATATTATGTTTATGTTATCAAATTGGCATTTATTGAATTGAATCCTAGGTATCTATAAAATGTTACAAATATTTCAAATTCTTTATTAAAGTTCATTTTCTTCCATTAATTAGTGGGTAACATTTTATATTTATCTTTTAATCAATGTACACTTGAGAATCAATTATTTAAACAATGTAATATTTTAAGAAATATTTTGTAAATTTCTACTTAAGTTTATGTCAAATATGTTTGAAAGTCATTGTACCAAATTTTTCTGAATAAAATCTACATTTTTGTTAATCTAAACCTTAATTAAATAGATTTTGTTAGTACAATGACTGATAAACTTAATATGCTTGTTGTTGTTGTTTTTTTAATTAGCAAATCAACCCTTGGGGCATGTTCATGCGAGTTAGAGATTTTCCCTCCAAAGCAGGCACTAACCTCACAGAACTGCTTAGAGCAATTACAATTGGTGGAGATCAGTGTAGATGTAATCATGTAGATAAGACCAGAACACATAAATAGTGGGAAATTTGATTAAGGATTATTATTGAGACTGTAGAGAAGTGATTAATCTTTATATATATATATATCGTGCCTAAAGAAATGACGGGGTGAAAAGATCAGTCGTTTGCTTCTCAGAGGTCTGTTCCACCAGCCCATCCATGCCTTTCCAGTGCTTTAAACATCTAGCCAGAGACTGTCTGTGTCGAGGAAGCCTGAAATGATCTGACTGTATTAACTGCCTGTATTAACTGATTGATTCTGAGGTAACATCCAATTCACCGCAAGCCATTGATTTTATTTTACTTGTTTTCAAAATCTATATTAATTTATATTTTATATCTGTGTAATGTTTATACAGCTTGGTTTAAAATGCGTCTTTTAAATTTATTCAATTTAAAATATCAAGTCTTCTAAAAACTTTACATTATTTTGATGTGGTAAATTTATCTTAAATTTTTATTGGTTTATTTATAATAATATAAAACTCAATGAGAAAGTAACTTTCAACCCTCTCCCTCTTATTGTCTTCATTTAAAATCATTACAGGAAGACTTACTTCCCGTAAATTAATTAATAGAAAGCTCGTTTAGTTTTGTACATCATATTATAAATTTATTTGAATGATTGAAATTATTTTAAAAGTATCTTACTATTACCTCCAATTTAAAATAGCCCTGTAATTATTTCTGAAAGAATAAATAATTTTAGTGAATCAATTAAGTAAAATTTATCATAGAATTTTATCCGTATATATATTTCATACATATATTTTATTTGTCAGAAAATATTAAATTATGATTTACAATTTATTAGTTTGATATTTAATGCCCGTCTATGTTAATTAAAAACCGTCTTATTTTGTAATCTTTCATAAACTATTTAATACCTTTATTGATAAATGAAATATTTTTAAAGCGTGGAAAACAATTTATATTTTAAAATTTAATTATTGACTTCCTTTTCTATATTATGTTTTATGATCCATTCATTAATGGACTAAGGTTTGTGGGGACTTTCTATCGATGTCAGGAAACTGATTATTTTAATCAGGAATTCATTGATTAATTTTGTTAGTGATACACTATCTATATATATGTCTAAGGCATTAATATATTTATAGCTACAACCATTCATTTATTATTTTGCTTTGCTACTTACTCATCAGGACCTTTGGAAATTTAACTATGACCAGTCCAATCTTTCACACTCCCTCAAAGTAGACATAGTTCATACCAAGGGATTCTTTTCGAGCATTGCTATTAAGATGTATATGGAAGGCACATCAAAAATATTATTATGATTATTTAGAGACATGTTTGGCTGGAGGGCCAGCATTTCTCATCATCTAGTTGTATTTACTAGGAAATTGTCTGTAGTAAAGCCACCCAGAGTTTCATAACAGATCTCATTTATTTTTGTTGTAATCTATAATAGCATATTGCCTTTTTCATCATTTTATATCTTTATTTAGCAAACCTGAAATGCTCTCTGCCATGATGGCACGTCCTTCACAAACAAATTTCATAATTAATTAAATCTGACTGTATAATTGTCAATTATTTATTTAAGAACTATTTTGCTTCCCACACTTATTATATACAAATGACTTTAAATGTAATAGTGTTTAAATGCCCATTTTTCATATTTTGTAATATATATATATAACAGATTTATTTGTAATATCTTATTTTATTGCTGATTGGTTTATGGCTGACCAATTAACAAACTTTTACATTGTTGTCAAAGCCGCATCAAAACGAATTAAAGAAAATAACCAAGTTGTATAAACAAAGACTACTTATTTTGTACTAAATTCCTTAATAAATTCCTATAATATTGTTATCTTAAATAAGCTTAGTTTGTCATCACTCCCAATCTCTAAGGTTAATTACTCTATTTATTTAAATATTTCTTTGATTTAAATTCACTTCTGTGTAATGTTGCCATAAAGAATTATCATTATTACGGTTCAAACCATTAGTAATCGATCAAATCATATCTGTACCATTCTGCAATCTTCAGAATCCATTAAATCATTAATTTTTCATATAAAACCTTTATTATTTTGAGTCTCTATGTGAACCATGACCTCCAGCTGGGACGGAATAAAACCAAGCACTGCTAGTGTCATCACAAACGTTATCCATTAGTCAGAGAGGCAATAGTTTAGGCAAATAGGTTAGGATTCATCCTTGTCCTGACATATGTATCTTGTGCATGGTTGGATTCAAGGTACTTTTGCTTGGATTATTGGTCTTGTTGAATGAATACACGATTTTGACTGGCACAGAGGCTGCGTTTTTTTTCCCAAGATTGGTGCCCAACTGGGGCCTGTTAATTATTCCCACACTCTGAATAATTCATTAGCTATATGTGTATAATGTGCTATATATAATTTAATATATACATAATTTTCCAGAATATAAAATGATTTAGTTTTGTCATATTGATTTTATAAAATCAAATACTGTTTTGTTAATAAAGTAAAGAGGAATACCATGTTTTCCATCCATAGTCTGTAATTTTTTTTTTTGATAAACAGATTAATTAAAAGTAAAACTCATATGGTTAAATAGATTGTATAAAATATGAAAGTAGTTTGAACTACTATATTAATATAAATGTAAGAGTTTTTTTTTACTTCCGAGTTTTGTTATGTAGAATTTTTTTTTATCCTACTTTTCTCCTGTGTTTGCTAAGAACGAGAAATATTTGTATAGAATTTTTTTTCTTGTTAATTGAGTATATAATGTTGTGATTATTTTAAAGCAAAGTGTAAAGAATTTGACATGTGTATGGATTTTTTTTTTCAACTTTTTCTCCAAAGTTTTTTTTTTTCTTTTCCAATAGTGTGTAGTATTATGTAATGTATATAGAAGTGTATATGTGTGTAAAATCTATGTACTTGTATATGTAGCGCTGCATATATATGTACATAGGTGTGTATGTGTGATGTGTAGGAACAGATGTGTTTGAAAGTTTTATATGTATTGCATTGCTATATATTTTTTTGGAAACCCATATGTGTGGAAAAGTTGTATTGTATCTCAAGCATAAAAGCTTGAAAAACTTTTCCGGGAAAAACTTTTTCCCAATATAGATGTACAATTTTTTTTTTTTTCTGGATTTGACAGTTGAACAAATATTCATATCCCCAAATGATATTTCATAGATATAGTTTTATATACTCGGACCAATATATTTAAAAGTTTGTTTAGTTCACCTGAGTTTGAATGCATAGTGATATGGAATAATTTGTTATGTATATGCTCTTAAGTTTAGCAAAATGTTTTCTCTTAATGTTAGATTTATACCAAACTCAAACTATGTAAAATAATCATAAAGTGATGTCAAAGTGATGTAAAGTTTATTTCATGTGAGAGTCAAAAACCAAAACCAAAGACTGTGTTTTACAACCATAAAATGTTGTGTGAAAAGTTTTCTTTTAAATGCAAAGATTATAACTATAAATGTAAAAGTTTTGCTAACTGTATAACTATAAATGTAAAAGTTTTGCTAGCTGTGGTACCTGGTTTTTCAACCATATATATATATTTTGTAAAAGTTTTTTTTTTTTGAAACCCATGTATTCCAACCATATGTAGAATTTTTTTTTTGTATCTGGTTTTACATGCACACATGAATTTGTTTTGTGTTTTCATGTGTTTAAAAAAATGTTTAAAGCCCATGTACTACATCCATAAGCCTTATGTGTAAAAGGTTGTAATAAGATGTATTTAATGTTTATTCATATGGGCACACTGTGTTAACAATCGATAAAAGTAAAGTACATATATATATATATATATATATACCTGTTTTTTTATTATTATTATATATTAGAGCTATCTGTAAGTGTTATATTATTGCTGACCTTGATAACTGGTGCCCTGGTGTAGGGAATAGAGTACCTATTACCATTATAAATTTGTTATCAAGTTCAAAAAAAAAATAAATAAATAAATAAAGAACCGTGGTAATTCTTGGCAACAAATTTTTTTTTTATATATATGAGATTTGGAGAGTGAAGAATTTTATAACTGGTGTAATATGTAATAAAATTGTAAGCAATGTAATATTCATAACAACAAGATTATGTATTAAATTTTGAAAATAATGATTTTTTTAAGTCCATTTCAGAGGCAAGGAGTGACCAAGGGTGACCAGCTAGAATCAAGAAACAAATCAGTCATTCTCATGATAAAGTTTTTTTTTTTTTTTTGTTGAAGTTTGAAACAATTATTTAAATATCCAGCTTAAAACAGACAGAAACTTAGTAGTGCAGGACAGAAAGGACAGTCAGTAAAGCATGATGGGAAGAGTGGACAGAGTGAGAGAAGCAAATGCTCGAATTAGTGATTATATAAATTCCAAGATAAAGATACATTTACATTCTAGTTATTCAAGATTGTATTAAAGTTTCAGTGAGCCATAGTTCTAGTAAAATAACTTTGAATTCTAAGATCAGCATTATTACCATTATTGTGTCAAACTTTTTGAAATCCAAATGGATAACAGCCTAGAAGAAAAGGAAAGTGAAGATGTTGATGCCAGCATTCCAGTGAAAGAAGAAAACATGGAGGAACAAATTTCAGAGGTCATAATAAAGGATCCATTCCCCATTCTCCATGAACTCAAACATGACCCTATACCTTCTTATCAAAATGAGAACCTGACCACCTTACTCCACAGTATGATGTTTCAAATGCAAAGGAATGCACAGGAATTTAGAACAACAATGATGTTGGAAATCCACAAAAGTTTAAAAGAATGCAGAGAGGACAATGCCAGTGTTCTACAAGTAATGGAAGAGAAATGGGGAAGTACTACAAAAATAATTGATGAGTTACACAAGAGGCAAGACCGAACCGATGATAGCATAAGGGAAATTGAACGTTTCATACTATCTACCAATAGTGAATGACAAGACTATGCATCTTTATTTAAAAAGGAGGTTGAGAATCAACTACAGTTTCAACGATTAAATGACCCACAACCTGGCATAACCAGAAGGAGCCCCTCGCCAGTAAGAATTACTGATAACTTTTCTACAAAACAGATCAACCACACTAGCACACCCATGCAACCACAAGAAATCCAAGATGTAGGAATGCAACCGAATTTCCTAAGATTCATCAATGTAAAGATATTCAGAGAAGAACCAGAAGAGAATCCAAACTTCCATCTTGATAGCCTGAAAGAACTTTTTTATTTTCATCCTGCTAATGAAGGGGATAAATTAGCCATAGCTAAACATTACTTACAAGGACCTGCTAGACATTGGTGGGGATCCATTCAAAATAAACCAACAACCTTCCAAGAATACCAATGCACATTACTAGCTAATTTTTGGAGTGAGGCCCACCAAGAGAAGATACTCCATCGGGTTACATGTGAAAAGTATGGTGGAAAGGAGATGCACACTCAGTTTTTTCTGAGACAATTGGATCAACTTCGATCACTGACTGCTTTCCAGTTCTCAGAAGCCCATATCATTAGGACTGTGCAAGCAAACCTCCCACCATCAATCCAACAAAAAATGGAAAATCCCACCAACAACCCAACAAGAAATGGTAATAAGAATTAATAAGGTGGAGGAGATGACCCAATTTTTAACCACAATGGAACTTGGAAATTTTCATTATGAACCCATGGAAAAGATCCGAAAATTAGAGCCCCCAAGAATTCACTCAGCAGCCATACAAGAACGGAACAACCGAGAAATACCAACATATAACCGAAATCAAACTGCAGCAAAAAGATATGCTGACAGATGGCAGTCGGAAAACTGTTAAGGACCCCATCTGACCGTTCCTGCCCACGAGGTCCCATTAACAGATCAAGGAACAAAATGGAATATCAACATCCAATCTCTACTATTGTCAATGAAGCAGACGCACCTTTCCCAGATGCGAATATTGACCCATGTCCAATTATTAATGTCAAGGTAGGGACGATTACCACACATGCCTTGCTGGATTCAGGGAGCCAGATTTCTCTCATATCCAAGTGCTGGCATGATCAACTAGAAACAGAAAAAAAAACACTTTCTAAAACTGCCTACTCGCCCTATACAACTCACACTTGCGAATGGAAAAAAAACAAGGACTGAGAACTACCAGGTCTGGTTGGAAATTATTTTTGGAGGACTGGCAATAGCGCATACATTCTTAATTGTGGAAGATTTAATCCATAACCTAGTTATTGGGTCTGACTTTCTGAAGCAGCACCGATGCATCTTGAATTACCACCATCATTTTTTTTTGATTGAGGGAGAGAAAATTCCATTTCAAATTGATCATCATGATCAGCATCCCAAAGTGAGGTGTATAACCCAAGCAGTTGACAAGGATCTTTTAAAAAAGAAAGCCAATGAAGCTATGTTGGAGGACTCACATGATAGAGAGGAACTATATCAAATCTTAGACTGTAATGCCAAAGTTTTCTCCAATACGCCTGGAGAGATCAAGGGATATAGCCACCGAATTAGGGTAAAAGAAGAGGAGTACTTCCAAGCCAAGACTTATCCAGTACCATTCCAATATCAAGAAGAGGTTGGAAATCAGATCCAGCAGATGATCGAGTGGGGAATTATTGAAAAGAAACCATCCCCATACAACAACCCCCTTGTTGTGGTAAAGAAAAAAAGTGGTGCAATACGATTGTGCTTGGATGCTCGAAAACTAAACAGTATAACTATCCCAGAGCGTGATGTCCCACCATCCATCCAAGAAATATTTACCCATTTGCATCACAAAACAGTTTTCCACCCTTGACCTTACAGCCAGTTATTGGCAAATGACCCTTGATCCCCGTGATAGAAAATATACCACATTTAGGTATAATGGGCATACCCACCAATTTAGAAGGGTCCCATTTGGATTGATCAACAGTGGGGCAGGGTTAATGAGGTGCCTGGACCGATCTTTATCAGCAGAAATTAAAAAACATTTAATTTGTTATGTTGATGATGTAGTAGTGGCATCACAAAATCCAAAAGAGCACTTCGAGGTTTTGAATAAATTTTTTCAGGAGTGCGCTGATAAAAATATAACCATCAACCTAGAAAAAAGTTACTTTGCCCTTTCAGAAATCTCTTTCTTGGGACATATTGTCGATGGCAAGGGTGTAAGAACACACCCAGACAAAGTGGAAGCAATCAAAAGTTTCCCAAGACCTACCACCCGAAAACATCTCCGATCGTTCCTGGGATTATGTAATTATTATAATAAATTTTATCCCAAATTTGCCCAGGACATGTCTTATTTGATAAATCTTTTAAAGAAGGGCCAAAGATGGTCATGGACTGCTCAGCATGATGAAGCATTTGAATCCATTAAGGACAAATTTTTAGATACCGTCATGCTCCACCATCCAGATTTTACCCGCCCCTTTTATGTCCAAACAGACAGCAGTAAAAGAGGGTTGGGTGCAGTTATTTTTCAAATAGATGAAGAGGAAAGACATTGTGTATTAAGTTTTAGTAGCCGAACTCTTAAAGGAGCTGAAGTAAATTACACCGTTACCGAACAAGAGACACTGGCTATCATGTGGGCTTGCAACAAATTTAAGCAACTACTACTAGGCTCCGAAGTTATCATCATCATGGATCACAAATGCCTAGAATTTCTTAACTGTAGTTACTTAACCAATGAACGATTAATTAGGTGGAGTTTGTCCCTCCAAAAATTTCGCTATAGGGTGGCCTACTGTCCAGGACCAGAAAATACTGCTGCAGATATTTTAAGTCGGCATCCTGTTGATGTGCTTCCAAATAATCCAATCATTGGAGATCAGCCAATAACTATAATGATTAACTCTACCAGTGATGACATTGAGGCTGAACTTATGAAATTACCCCACTGGCAAAAGGAAGAACCTCAATATAAGAAAATTACCGATACCCTGCAGGTAAGAAAACATGATGCTACTCTTACCCAGAAGTATCGATTAAACAAAGGAATCCTGCAAAGATGCACTCCGGATGCTGATGGCCCATGGAAAATTCTTGTGCCCCAAAAGTTACGGACCCGATTAACCAATCATGTGCATCAGTTAATTGGACACTATGGTCCTCGAAAAACAGAGGAAGCATTGAGGCGGCAATTCTACTGGTCTGGATTATATACTGATGTGCTTAAGACTCTTCGAAAATGTTCAATATGTGCTAAGAGTAAAATGCCTAACAAATCATATGCGGGCTGCAATGAACCCATTCTTCCATCTGGACCCAACAAAATTCTGGCCATCGATCACTATGGACCATTGCCAGCATTTAAACGTTACCAATACCTTCTGGTAACCTATGATGTCTTTTCGAAATATGTCTGTGCATATCCTGTATGGAGGACAGACTCCAGGAATGCAATCAGAGTTTTACAAGAAAAGCAATTCAAAGAAGTAGGGAAACCCGCAGTAATCCTATCTGATCATGGATCTGCTTTCACTTCCAAAGAGTGGAAGGCATGGATATCACACTGTGGCATTAGGCTCATCCTTACATCAATCAGAAACCCTCAATCCAACCCCTGTGAGAGAGTAATGAAGGAGATTAACTGGCTATATCGGACATACATACCTGATAATCACAGGGGTTGGGTAAACAGTCTCCAAAAGATCATAAATTACATAAATAATACCATCAGTGAGTCCACCGGATTTACTCCAGCACGACTCCATTTTGGAAGACTGGGCCCCACTTTGGTCAAAACACCACTGGCAATTGACCAGAAAAAAATTAACAGAAAGAGGGATCAAGATAAGGCTCGTATGCATCTAAACCAAATGGCCAAGCTGCGGGGCCAACGAAGAAACACTCATCCACTTGCATTTCAGGTAGGGGATCGAGTTTGGGTATGAGTACCCAGAGCCAGCAATGTAACCAACAAACAATTCAAAAATTTTTTCCCCTATATCAAGGACCCTACCAGATTCAGAGAAAATGTGGCAATAATGCCTTTGCTTTAACTGATAATGGGTTGAATAAAGGCACCTTTAATGCAAGGAGTCTCAAACCATATCATGAAATACCTCCAGATCCAGGGGAAGTCTAAATTATTTTCAAAATGTGAGACCCTTTGTGTATGACACCATATAATTGAAATACATATTATGTTGCTGGACTGTTGATATATAAATCTTGTCTAAGGACTATTATTTAATAGTAACTAAATGAAGTAAGAAGACTAAAGTTAGTAGAATGAGGAAGATAAGAAAGAATTGCTAAGAAAATAAATCGTTTAATAAGATGACAGTTTAAGAATTGTAATTTCAGCAGAGTAATAAATTTAGAAGAAACTAAAGGCTTGCAGATCTCAATACAGTTACCATTCCAATAATAATATAATAAACCTTGGTCAGCAAACCCTTGGTCAGCCTCTATTGTCACTGGACACCCAAGTAAAATGGTTTTTTTTGTTTTTTTTCCCTTAGTTGAGGGATATGAAGCTGGAAATATAGTACATATTTCTGCTTCACCTAGTGCCAATGTCATCAGCACTAGTCTGGGTTTGAACCCCATAATTATTAACTGACACCCATCTCATATTAGGTGGTAGTATATTTTAAGCAATATTGTAATCTTTTATATTTTATTAAGTTGTATTTTATAATTAACTAACCTTTTATAATAGTTTATTATTTTTTTAATATTTGTAAACTGTATATTATGTTTATGTTATCAAATTGGCATTTATTGAATTGAATCCTAGGTATCTATAAAATGTTACAAATATTTCAAATTCTTTATTAAAGTTCATTTTCTTCAATTAAATTAGTGGGTAACATTTTATATTTATCTTTTAATCAATTTACACTTGAGAATCAATTATTTAAACAATGTAATATTTTAGGAAATATTTTGTAAATTTCTACTTAAGTTTATGTCAAATATGTTTGAAAGTCATTGTACCAAATTCCTAAAATTTTTCTGAATAAAATCTACATTTTTGTTAATCTAAACCTTAATTAAATAGATTTTGTTAGTACAATGACTGATAAACTTAATATGCTTGTTGTTGTTGTTTTTTTAATTAGCAAATCAACCCTTGGGGCATGTTCATGCAGAGTTATAGATTTTCCCTCCAAAGCAGGCACCAACCTCACAGAACTGCTTAGAGCAATTACAATTGGTGGAGGTCAGTGTAGATGTAATCCTGTAGATAAGACCAGAACACATAAATAGTGGAAAATTTGATTAAGGATTATTATTGAGACTGAAGAGAAGTGATTAATCTTTATATATATATATTGTGCCTAAAGAAATGACGGGGTGAAAAGATCGGTCGTTTGCTTCTCAGAGGTCTGTTCCACCAGCCCATCCATGCCTTTCCAGTGCTTTAAACATCTAGCCAGAGACTGTCTGTGTCGAGGAAGCCTGAAATGATCTGACTGTATTAACTGCCTGTATTAACTGATTGATTCTGAGGTAACGTCCAATTCACCGCAAGCCATTGATTTTATTTTACTTGTTTTCAAAATCTATATTAATTTATATTTTATATCTGTGTAATGTTTATACGGCTTGGTTTAAAATGCGTCTTTTAAATTTATTCAATTTAAAATATCAAGTCTTCTAAAAACCTTACATTATTTTGATGCGGTAAATTTATCTTAAATTTTTGTTGGTTTATTTATAATAGTATAAAACTCAATGAGAAACTAACTTTCAACCCTCTCCCTGTTATTTTTTTTTCAATTTAAAAATCATTACAGGAAGACTTATTCCCCAAAATTAATTAATAGAAAGCTCATTTTGTTTTGTACCTCATATATATATTTATTTGAAAGATTGAAAATTTTTTTAAAAAATCCTTCCCTCCCCCCCCAATTTAAAATAGCCCTGTAATTATTTCTGAAAGAATAAATAATTTTTGTGAATCAATTAAGTAAAATTTATCATAGAATTTTATCCGTATATATATTTCATACATATATTTTATTTGGTCGACCAATTAACAAACTTTTACATTGTTTTCAAAGCCGCATCAAAATGAATTAAAGAAAATAATTAAGTTGTATAAACAAAGACTACTTATTTTGTACTAAATTCCTTAATAAATTCCTATAATATTGTTATCTTAAATAAGCTTAGTTTGTCATCACTCCCAATCTCTAAGGTTAATTACTCTACTTATTTAAATATTTCTTTGATTTAAATTCACTTCTGTGTAATGTTGCCATAAAGAATTATTATTATTATTACGGTTCAAACCATTACTAATTGATCAAATCATATCTGTACCCTTCTGCAATTGTCAGAATCCATTAAATCATTAATTTTTCATATAAAACCTTTATTATTTTGAGTCTCTATGTGAACCATGACCTCCAGCTGGAATGGAATAAAACCAAGCACTGCTAGTGTCATCACAATCGTTATCCATTGGTCAGAGAGGCAATAGTTTAGGCAAATAGGTTAGGATTCATCCTTGTCCTGACATATGTATCTTGTCCATGGTTGGATTCAAGGTACTTTTGCTTGGATTATTGGTCTTGTTGAATGAATACACGATTTTGACTGGCACAATACTAATTGAGTCTTCTTTTGATGAAGAGTTTACTTTTAAATCTTTTTCACTGAATGGTGTCAGTTTTTTTTCCATTTTTTCCAACAATATAAACATTATTGTCAACATCTAGTGGTAAAAGGGAATTTGCAATATATTTAGAATTGTAATTGGGTGTTTTGGAAGTTTCTGTGTTAGAAAAATTGATTTCACTTTTGTTACTGTTATGAATTTTTGAAATATTTAAAAATTTGTTATCTAATGTGGGTTTTTCCAAGTTGTGGAAAGTTTTCTTAGGGATTATCTATGGAATATGATGAACTGCTGTCAGCCACATTGCTGTCAGTAATGAGATTTAAAAGACTCTTGCTATTATTTTTTTTTCATTCATCTGATAAAACTTAAAAAATAAAAAGAGAAAAAATAATCAAATTAATTTTCGTACTTATGCTGAGTAATAAATAAATAAATAATCTATTTAACTAGACATTTAATAAGAATTTGTTGATTATCTGGTATTAATCACAAATAACTTATCGAGACAAAAGAGAAAATTAAATTTGGAAAAAACTAATAGGAATGAATATAATCAGGAAAAAAGTATAAGAAAAAATATTTCTTGTATATATGGGGGGTAATAAGAAAATGTTATTTTGGATATTTAAAAAAGTATAATTAGTTAAATATTAGTTAGTTATTGTCTGTCAATAAAAGTATCAGATTGTTAAGTCTGATAATAGTTAGCTTTGGTATATAAATGAAGTAACAGACACCAGTTTTTTTTTCTTGTTAAATAGAGCTGTAACATCGATAAAGACGAGTTTGAGAACTAACTCATGGCTCAACTCAACAAGCTATGAAAAAAGTGAAGCTGATCAGAACAGCATTTCTGAGTTGAGAAGCTCCTAATTCATCAACTATTAATTAACTAACATGAAAAAAAAAGGCTACAGCTGAAAGTCTTACTGTGAAGGACAAACCTTTTTATTAGTACACTGATTGTTAAAATGTGTTTCTATGTAGTCTCCTGGCAATGCCAATTTTAAAAATGTTTTATTTTTGTCTGTATCAACACTCCTTTCTGAAAAAGTAAACAAACAGTACCTGCCATCCTTTTCATCCAATTTTGTAAAACAATCTATGATGAATTCACAATCTGCATTGTACTGGTCAATGCCTATCCTGCAGATTCTTACCATTCACACAGAACTGAACTTAAAGTTACTGTCATGCATCAGAGTACAGCATCCTTATAAACTCAATAATAAACTGTAAACTTAATGATTTAAAGTTAACTAATTGAATTTTTAAATAAGATCAAATCAAAGCTGATTATGTTTCCATATTTCTCCCTTACCAAAACTCCATTGCCATGCTAATTGATATAAGGATGTTGATCATCACATATCTTTGAAAGATGGGATTTGAATCTGGCCTTTACATGCTTCTGTCGGAAAGAGAAACCCCTCACAAAAGGATATACAACTACCAAGAAAAACATATAAAACAACTAAGCCAATAAAAGATATCAACATAGCAACAAACTTTTAATAATCTGATAAAGTCATATAAGCTCAATTATCTCTTGATCTTTAGTAACTAGTGGATTATGCTACAATCAGAAAATGTATATAATATTGTTGAAGAGAGAGAGAAATAAATGAAACATTCGTAATGAAAAAATTTAAAACAAAAACAAATATTTATTTTTCCAAATAAACCACCATTAATAAATAAAACACATTAATACACATAAATAAAACACATTTTATTAATCACAGCATTATAGTCACAGAAAAATCTTTGAACAATAATGATTCAATTTACTTATGGAACTCCCTCCCTATTTTCATATAGATACCCTTAAATGAAATGTTCTGAGTTTCTATCCCCCCCACCACACACACATATTAAGCATTACTTTTATTTCATATATTATCAAAAAAATAGACATACATGTATGTCCATCTATACACCCTTCCCATTGCTTAAGTAAACATTTTATAAGTGTGTGTTTGTATACAAATCAAACACACACCGAAACAAAAACAAATAATGTACTTTAAATCAATTTGAAATTTCTTTTCCTATACACATATATGTGTTACAAGCAATAACAAATATAAAAAGAGAACCCACACATATATGCATACACATCTAAGCATTTCTTAAAATTAAGATGGGAGGATGCATTAATACAAACAAAAACTTGACATACATGTATGCATTAAATATATATATATATTGTGACCTTCTAAATGGACACAAGAAACAAATTTTAAGTAGACAGCACTGTATCAGTAATAACTAATTGCGTTTAGCTAAAAAAAAAAAAGTGAAGTAACATGAAATTTAAAAAAAATTTTCATTAATAATCCAAAACCTTTTTTAGAAAGTACTTACAGATATTATTTAGAAGTTTTAAGACATTTAGTATTTCTTGGATGGGTATTTAATGATAAAAGGGGGAAGGCTTATCACAGAAACTGTTAGTGTATAAACTGAGTTGATCCAGATTTGTCTTATTTGTCTGTAAGACAGTGGTTGGTATTTGTTTAGTAATTTTCTGGTTTATTTGCTCATTGATACTTCTATCCATAACATAGTTAGTACAGTGTATTTGACTCGTGGTCATATAGGCATTGATCTTGATCAGATTGGTTTAGTATATATAGTGCAGCATATGTATGTGCATGTATATTTGTGCCATCTTACAACTTCACCTTTCATTCATGCATTTGGTTATGATACAGAATATTATGTTTTACAGTGAAACATTTAAATTTACAATAAATATCTTTGATAACCAATTTAAACACATTTTAAGTGATTAATCGGTAAATGGATCGGTGAATTGTTAGGCAAAACAAATACCCTATCAACTACTTTATTTGCTAAATAATTATTTTTTATTTAAGAGTGTAAAAATATTTTTTATTGATTCAATTTGATTAATATTATTTAGAAGACAGAATGATTTTTTTTTCTTTTTCAAAAGAGAAAAAATTATTGAATTTTTCCAGCTAATTATCTTAGTGCAAAGGGTGGGATTGACCTTCTTGAAGTTGACTTTTGGGGGGAGTAACCTCTTGATTGGTGGAAGAAATGAATATCTAAGCAATAATCGGCAAAAAAAAAGATATAGACAAGAAAGTAATCTGCTTTATTACAATTCTCTCTCTCTCTCTCTCTCTACATGGTTTTTCTTCCAAAATCAAGCAGTTAATATTTAATTTAAATTCAAAAGTACAACCTTTCTTTAAGTATTATTTTTCTTATATGAAACTAGTTAAAAAAATTTTCTTTGGAATATAAAGAAAAGGATGAGAACATAATCAACTTTAAGCAAGGTATATCACCCTATGTTTTCAATTAACTATCTTTACATTTAATATCATCGTTTAAAATGCATACGTGCATCTATAACTCAAGTTTAACTTACCTAACCTTAATTTTTAGTATTAATAAAAAAATGAAATTGTATGAATTTTGCTATTTTATGAAAAAAATTATGCTGAACTTTTTAACAAAACATTTCATAAACTCTAGATTCAAAAATTCTTCTGGCTATAGAAAAGTAAAACTCAAAGGAAAAAAATGTGTGTCTATCTTAGTGTAAAATGCCATAAATTATTATTGGATGAGAATTATATCTAACCATTCATATCTTATAGGATTAAGGAATTGATTGTGTGGCTTATATAGAAATAAAGGATAACTAATCTCTATTAAATGTGGTATAACTTAACGTGAGTGGAAGAGCAAGAATATTACATGTGTATGTTTTCTTATTGTTCTTCTTGTTGATACTTAACATATCGCTAAATTATATTGTCATTTAAAGAATTATGTAGACTTAAGTGAATATCATAAATTAATTAACTATTCACTTAATGGATGGCTTTTGATAAAGTATTGTGAATTGTTTGATAAATGTAATTATAATCATCATCATCATCAACCATTATCAATCCACTGCAGAATGAAGGTCTCTCCAAGTTCAATCCATCTTCTCTGCTCTTTAGCTTCTCTTCTCCACATCACCCCAGCACATTTTCTTATCTCATCCATCTCACATGTGGTCTCTTTCTGGGTGTTTTACAATCTCTTGGAATCCGGTTTAAGATTTCAATTGTCCATCTATTATCATCTCTTCTAGCAATAGGTCCAGCCCAACTCCACTTCAATCTTTTAATTTTTTCAATGAGGTCAGTAACACCTGTTTGTTCTCTTACCCATACATTGTGTTTTCGATCTCTTTTTGTTACTCCCAACATGCATCTCTCCATACTTCTTTGAGTGGTCTGAAGTCTCTGTATTGCTCTTTTATTAAGTGTTCAAGTCTCAGATCCATAAGTAAGAACTGGTAAAACACATTTGTTAAAAAACTTCCTTTTCAAACACATAGGCATATTTTCTTTTAGTATCAAGTTATTTCTACCAAAAGCACTCCGACCAAGTTTAATTCTATGATTAATTTCCTCCATTATGTTTCCATAAATATTAATAATCTGACCAAGGTATTTGTAACTTAACTTTTTCTAATTCATCATAATCAATCTTTATTTTTATATTTTAAGCAAATTGATTAAACATTACCTTAGTCTTTCTAACATTTATCTTTAGTCCTACTTTCATCTGATAACTCCTGCAACATTTCCTGCAGCTCTGAAGCATTATTTGCAAAAACAACTACATCATCTGCAAAATCTAAATGACTTAAATAATCTCCATTTACTGTCACTCCTTTAGTTTCCCATTTTAATCCACAAAATACTTCTTACAGCACTGCTGTAAAAAGTTTTGGAGATATGGAGTCACCTTGTCTTACACCCTTCTCAATGTTGACTTTCCCAGTATCATTATGTAATCTAATTATTGCTGTTGCATTTTTATAAATATTCTTTAAAATATGACAATATCCTGGATCTATACCTTGATGAACCAATGTTTTAATCACTGAAGAAATATTTATAGAATCAAATGCCTTTTCATAATTTGCAAATCCAAACATAATGGCAACCTATATTCATTTGTCCTTTCTATAACTTATCTCAATACCTGGATATGATCTATTATACTAAAACCACTTTTAAATCCAGCTTGTTCTCTTGGTTGATGGAAATCCAATGTAATTATAGTCAATGTTAAATGATGGAAAGCTAATGTTTCCTTTGAAATTTGCAAGACTTTTTGCCGAGTTATAAAACTGCAAAACCACCAGTTAATCAAACGATAAAATATTACTAGAAATCTGCAGCAGTAAATGTAATTCATCATTATCAAAATAAAATATGTTGAATACTTCATATGCTATATCATCAGTAATTTCAATTAGCTATTTGCTAAGAACTTTTGAAACTGCTCTTCAATTGGATCCAAAATGCATCCTGTGGGAATTTGTCTACTAACATCTATTTGTTTTGTAATTATTGTCATTATCTTTGTATATGTCTAAGAGGCATTATTTACAGACTGTATGAATGAACTTTTATTTTTCAGCTAAGGAAGATTTAATCATTTCTTTTGTTGTTAGTGTATGGTAGATAAATTTATTTGTCTTTACGTTGCTTTATTATTTTCTTTTGCTCCAAGATCATCTTGGATACGTATAATATGAAAAATATTATACTGGGTAATTGTTATTTTGATATAATTTTTATGTACATATATTCTATACACTTATGTTAGTGATAGAAGTATTTATTTGCTACTATGAAGCTAGCAGCTAAATTAAAAAGGGGTAGATGCAAAAAAATAGCTTTATCTTTGCATTGTTAGAGATGATGAAGTCTGTTTAATAACATTTGTTATACATAAAAATTTGAAGCATTTATAATTCATCATGAATTAGAGACGTATTTTTGATTTATTAGTTAATGTTGGTATAATATCTACATATTTTAATATGATTTGAAATTATTTTGTGTGTTGCTATATGTTTGTGTGCCTGCTTTGTGCAATTCATTTATATAATTGTTAAATTTATAATCACTTGATTTGTATTTTTCCAGTCAGTTTCAGATGATGTAATATGCCAAATAAGGTGAAAAAATTTGGAATTTATCTATGAATGATTTTTTAATTTTTTATGTTTAGAATGAAATGTGTTAAGTAGCTATGAGGAAAGAAATTATTAAAGATATATATTATATTGTCAGGGATTGAGAGAATTCTCCCTTAGTTTATTTAAATACTTATTATGAGGGGATTATATTTCCTAGATTAAGCATTTGTGCTTTATGATGATTATATTATATGAAGTGAAGCAGTGTATTTCCCTTGTTTTCAGTGATGAGACTGAGTCCACACCAATATTGAATCTTTGAGTAAGGTTAGGGAGTAACTATATTTTTGTCATTTAGATTAGTAGAATTAAGAAGTTCTTCTTGTCCCTCACGTCCCCATTTTGGAATGTTTTTTTCCATAAGATAGTCATAGCTATGTGTAATATAGTTTGTCATTTAAAATAAAAGGTAGGATTATTTTCTTTTATGGAACTTCTAAAGCAGAAGCAGTGCTAAAATCATTGTATAGTCTATGGCATCATCAGTATTGATATTTTCTCTTAATTTCATAAGCAAACCAATGGGATGTAGCTATGTTAATTATAACAGGTGGCATAATACAAAAACACACACAATACTATTGATTCTAAAGATATTATTTTATTAGTTCTATAACCAAGCACTGAAGTGATACCATCCTTAGACAAGTTAAAAGTATTTTAGATTTTTTTGTAGAGAGATAATCTGCTAGAATTTGTTTTTATACCCGTTACAAAAATATTATTGATTGAATGGA
Organism: Epiperipatus broadwayi; assembly: GCA_028023455.1. Classification (NCBI taxonomy): domain Eukaryota; kingdom Metazoa; phylum Onychophora; class Udeonychophora; order Euonychophora; family Peripatidae; genus Epiperipatus; species Epiperipatus broadwayi. The sequence continues at coordinate 1,262,796 of JAQFVV010012577.1, read as the reverse complement.
AGAAGTTATATGAAGTGTTTTTATTAGTTCTATATAGCCTCTAATTAATGCAGTAAGAGTTTTATTTTATGAGGGTATATATATATGGTAATATTTCTGAAGTAAACCACATTTCCATTGGGTATAAAGTGAATGTCTTTTTTAAAAAAATATAACTCAGAAATATCAGCTTCTGGAATGGAAGCTTTAAGAAGTGGTCTCATTTTGTTATTGGTTGAAAGCACTGGATGATTGTGAAAGTCTACTTTTAGTTTAACACTGAATGCTAGATGACCAGAGAAGGCAATTGGAATGAGTGATGGTTTAATAATATAATGAAAGGTTGGAGAATAGAAAAATGCATGTTTTCTATGCAAAATGAGTTATTTGGGAGGAAAAAACTAATACACTCATGAGCTATCTATAGATTAGGTGTAAGTATTTAGAGATGGATCCAAGTAACTCATGTTGAAATCGAACAAAATAACTTTGAAAAAAATTACAATTTATTGTTACATTATGTATCAGTGATGCTTTACTGTAAAGATATAGAGTGACTACATTTAGTATAAATGCTGTGTAGAAAAAGAATATTTTTCATAAGAGAATAGTAAACGAGTGATATGGTGAATTATTATGTACTACTATTTAAATCCCTGCTGCAGAAATGTTAGTGAGAAAGTAGCACAAAATCTAATTTTCAAAGATACTTATGTGGATTTATTTTGGATTTTCCTGAATTATTTGTTTTTGTAAAAGTGTAATGTGTGAGAGAATTATCATCCAATTTTTAATAGAACTTTTGAATTGAGTTTATTTTTCACACATTAACTTTGATGATGCCTATATTCATAATGGATTCATAATTGTTTTTAATGTTAATAAACATAAATAAGAAATTGATTAAAAAATGATGCATTTATGTAGTGAGTGTGTGGAATCTAATTAGATCTCCCTGTAGTGAATAATCTTTATTTTCAAATATTAAGTGAACTAGTTTAAATTTTACCATTAATGTGCAGATTGTCCAATCCCAGTTAGAACAACTTCTGTTCTAAAAAAATATCAATAATTTCTTGAAGTTTTAATGTTCCATTTTAATACTCCTTGGAGTTAGTAGAATTTTATTGAAGTACTACAATAATTGTCAAAAACTTATAGTATTTCTTCTTATTTTTATATTATTTATACAATAATTGTTATAACTGAAATACAGGGTGCAGGCTTATTACACACCTGTATCAATATATGTAATATCTAGGGTATATGAGCACAGACTTTCACACAACCCACCACTCACCACTATATGTTAAAAAAATAAATAATCACCAATATACATATTTCATGCTAAACCAGCAATCGCCAGTTGGTTGAGATTATCATCTCTACACATAATTGCAATAAGTGCTCAGATATATATTAAGATAGCCAATCTTCATACTTTAATGGACAGGCTTCAATCCACTCCACATTCCAACTCTTCAACTGTCCATCCAATTGAAAATCTGATGATGGAATGCTCAAAGGCCACCTCGAGATTCTTGTCACACCCATGTTGACCTAAAATCAGTCTGACCCCTCATGCACAGGACATAATCCATTTAATGCATACACAAGGGATGGGCAGACATCTCTACTATGTAATAACTGAAATACAGGCTTATTATACACCTGTATCAATATATGTAATATCTAGAGTATATGAGCACAGACTTTCACACAACCCACCACTCTATCTCATATTATGATACACTCGAACACATATATGTTAAAAAGATAAATAATCACCAATATACGTATTTCATGCTAAACCAGCAAATCAACAGTTGGTCCAGATTATCATCTCTACACATATATGCAATAAGCTTAATATATATCTGAGCACTTATTGCATATATGTGTAGAGATCTGGACCAACTGATGATTGCTGGTTTAGCATGAAATACATCTTGGGTGATTATTTATCTTCTCTACATACATGTATTTGAGTGTATCAGTAATATGAGATAGAGTGGTGGGTTGTGTGAAAGTCTGTGCTCATACACCTTAGATATTACATATATTGATACAAGTATATAATAAGCCTGTATTTCAGTTATTACATAGTAGAGATGTCTGCCCATCCCTTGTGTATGTATTAAATGGATAATGTCATGTACACGAGAGGTCAGATTGACTTTAGGTCAACATGGGTGTGACAAGAATCTTGGCCTCAGGGTGGCCTTTGAGCATTCCATCATCAGATTTTCAATTGGATGAACAGTTGAAGAGTTGGAGTGGATTGAAGCCTGTCCATTAAAGTATGAAGATTGGCTATCTTAATATATATATATCTGAGCACTTATTGCATATATGTGTGGAGTTGATAATCTGGACTAACTGGCGATTGCTGGTTTAGCATGAAATACGTATATTGGTGATTCTTTATCTTTTCAACATATATGTGTTCGAGTGTATCAGTAATATGAGATAGAGTGGTGGGTTGTGAAAGTCTGTACACATATACCCTAGATATTAAATAATTGTTATATATTTTTTAATCATTTCTTTTCTCTTGTGCATAATTCCTGCGAGGTATTTAAATGTTCTTTTGTAAGTGGAGAATTATTCAGATTTTGTCTTAAATACAATATACCGAATTATTATTTTCTGGAGATTTGTCTTCTGGATTTGCCTCATATTTGTTTTTTGGACAGTCAGCATGGAGATTTCTGTTGAAATTTTCAACTAAGTATTAGGCTTAGTTTTTTGATTAAATATTGATTTAATTTCTTTATTTATTGAATTGGCATTTATTTTTAATTTACATTACCATTGGAAGTCATCTTCTTACTAGAAAAGATGTCTGTGTTTTCTTGCTCATTTATATTGTAATCCTTTTCCAATTCTTCTGATGATTTGGTATAAGATATCACACCACCAGGAATTGTTTTGTCCACATATCATTAAGAATAGATTTCAATGCAATCATGTTGGATTTAGAATTGCTGATTCATAATTGATCAAAAGTTGTTTGATCCATTTTATTATTAAATTTAATTTGATATTTTTTGTATTATCATTGATTTCCTGGAATATGGATGGGTTCTAGAAATTTTTAGACCACAATTTTTACAAAATCTGAACAAAACTTGACGATTCCTGGATTTGCAATAAAAATACTGAGGGGTTATGACTCTAAATGTATTTTTCCACAAGAACCTATCAGTAAAATATAAATTTGATATATCCAGTACATTAATAATTTTTATTCATCATTCGTTGGACTAGAGATTATCCATTATTGATATATCTAATGATTGAATGTTTTTATTCAATGTTGAACAGTGCAATAATGTTGGTCAGTATTGGTAGTCATTCTTTTTTTCTAATATATATCTGAATTCAGAAACTTTTCTAGATGTATCAAGTATGCTTTAAAGATTTTGGAAAATTTAAATAATTTTTAATTTGGTCAGGTAGTTTAATATGCCATTGTAAATACAGTACAGTAGATAATTTTATCATTGATAAAGTGAACATGCTTCTGTAATAATTGTTACTGAATTAACAGTTGTATGGTTGTTACTTTCATTTTTAAGCTTTATAGAGGTAATTGTAGTTTTAAATGAATTTTATTAGGTTTATTATATACATTGGAGATTGTTTACAAGTCTTATTGAAACAAAAGAGATTTCAAGTAGAAAAACAATAATCAATACATATAATGCATATTAATTAGTACATTCAATCTCAATACATATAATGCATATTAATTAGCATATAATGCATATTAATTAGTATATTCAATAGCAGAGTTACTGGATTATTGTTAATAAAATCAGATTCCATGTAGCTGCAAAATATCAGCTGGTGCATGGGATTGATCTCTGGTCTTAATTTTATTTAATTTTTTTAGAATGAGTGATTTACACAAACCAATATGAAAAAAAAATGAATGTAATAATTCTTATATTGGGGAAAGGACTCCTTTGTATATTTTTTATGAGAATATGAGTAGGTACTGGGTAGGAATTTTATGCATAAAGCTTTCTGCATCCATTGATTACTCTGACTTACACTGAGTGGTGCTGCTGTATGGAGTTTTGCTTCTGGGTAGTTTGTTGATTGTTAGTGAATTTGAATGAGTCATGTTATTGGTTAAGAGTATAACAAGGAAGTGAGGAACAATTTTTAATAAAGTGTTCTGTTTCTTCATTTCTATGACAGATGGCACCTAATGAATCTATATTTGTGAAGTGTCACTTGTAGAAGAAAATTATTAGTAGAAAGAGCTTTGACATTTATTTTTATTAAGAAGACCAGATATCTGGGTTCTAGGTACCAATATCTGAACTTTTTTATAAAGTATTCGTTACTACATAATAAAAAAGATTGAATTATTATTTGATATACTATTATTATTTTAAATTTCATATGTTTGCTAATAGTTAATTTTATTTAGAAATAGATGACATGAGAGACTTTTGTATTAGATTGGCTGGAGTTAGTTTCTGAAATAATTTTATCTTCTTCAAAATTTGATAAAATCTTATGTATTTTTAAAATTTAATCAAAATTGATAACTGGAATCTTCTAAATTTAAAAGTTCTTTAGCATTTTCTGATTTGAAGTTTACATAGAATTTTCTAGCAATTTAAAAAAATACTTTAGTCTATAAATATTAACAAAAAAGCTCTCTAGGAGCTTACCTTATTTAAAGAAATTAACTCTATTTACTGGTATAATTTTCACTTTCAAATTCCCAGTAAAACTGTTTCAAAATGGAGTTAATTTGAATGTGATATGGCTTCTCCTTTCTCAAAATCAAAAATCTATCAGCCAATGCGTCCAAAACAAACCTGTTAAATACTTTCCCTTTTCATTTCCCACAACTACGTTTTCCCCATATTCTTCTGCAATTTATTTCCATATCATCTTTGTCCACACCATGGTCTTTGTATCTAGATCACCCTTATCTTTTTCCAACCCCAACATAAAGTCTATAACCTGCTTTCTGTATAATCACTGGTCTCTATTTATTCTCCCACAACTTCATTACTTTTAACATGTTTGTTTGTAAGCATTTACATTCTATTAGCAAATGCCTAATATTTTTGAAGCCTTCCTTACATAACCTGCAGACTAAATCATCAACATTTCTCCATTTATGTATATTTCCTTGTCACTAGTGATCCTGTTCGAGCCTTAAATAGTAAACTAATTTCCCTGCTATTACCATAAATTAATTCACATCCAACATTATATTTACTTCTATATATATTTAAGCTCTTTTTACTCTCCATATTAGTTTCCTATCTCCTTATTTTTTTATTTATACATCTATCCCAGCCTTTGCGAGTATAATACTCAACATTCCTCCTATCACAATCATCCCAAACTTTCTACAAATATACTGACATAATCTTTATCCAAATCTTCTGCATACCATTTGACCTTTCTCATCCATCTTGATGCCTACCCTTTATTAATAAGCCAATTACATACTATTCTGGCTATTCTCTTACTATCCATAAATTGCAATGTACCGAACATTTTCATTTTACTTTTTGCAGCTCTCATATAAAAACGTAACCATCCCATTTCTTCTTGAATTGCCTCCTTTGTTGTCCACACATCTCTGTCTAGTGCATATCTTCCTACTTCTTTTTGTACTTTTTCTAAATAATATAGTATCCCTATGCTAACATATAACACATCATTATCATAGGTTAACCCAGTTACTGCCAATCACTTCCATACAATTCTTGTTACATCATATTTAGTATATAAAAACAATTTCTTTATCAGCCCCTTTCTTTTCTTCGTTTCATTTATCAATTTTTCCCCATTCCTCCAAGCAATTCCTCTGATTACTTAAGACAATTCCCAAATAGTTGTATCATACATATTTTATTTCATTGCTAGTCTTATTTAAGCACTTCATATGAAAAACCATATCACATAGTGTACATGCTACCAAAGCATGCCATTTCCTTCTATCATACATACATTGTGATATATACATGCAGTCTATATTTCCTTATTTTTTCAATTCCTCTACTCTATATTTAAATTTATGATTTTTCTATCACTCTCTCTAAACTTTTGTATACCAAAATTTTTATTTTTTATAATGGAGAACGAGAAACGTGCTCCCCTAAAATTCACACCTCAATGTTACTCCTCTTTCTCAAAATGAATAACTCTCACTTAAATTAAAATAATTATTAGCAAACCTCTTAAAATCCAACCAATCTTATGTATGCCTTAGTTTTTAAGGCTTCATTATAATAATCACACAAAATATTTTTTTATATATTTAAAATGTTGGCTTCTTTAATCACTCTCAAAATGTTAGCAATGTTTTTCCTGTCTTTCCAAATCCAATTAAATCTATCTCTCTTCACTCCAATTCTCTATTCTCATCCAATCTCTAAACAAATATTTTCCAGAAACAAAATTTTTTATCTAGATATTATTAAAATAAATAAAACTTTAACTTATCTTGTGAAAAAAAAATCAATCACGTCCTAACACATATGTGATATAGTTACTCTTTATCAAAGTCAGGAATCTCTCAGCCAATATGTCCAAGAAATACTTGTTAGCCATCTTCCCATCCACACTCTAAGTTTTTCCTATGTTCTTCTCTATTCCATTTCAACCTCATTTTTGCCCACTCCATGGCCTTTGTATCCAGATCCCCCTCATTTTTTTCTAATTCCAGCATAAAGACCAATAACTCACTTCCTCGATAATCATGTAGTCTATATTTATTTTCCCACAATCCTTTCTGCTTGTAAGCATTTACATAGTATTAGAGAATGCCTAATATGTTCCACGCCTTCCATACATAACCTGCAGACTAAATCACCGACATTTCTACATTTATAGGTACATTCCCTTGTTGCTAGCAATCCTGTTCAAGCCTTAAATAGTAAATTACTTTTTCAGCTATTATTATAAATTAACTTACATCCAATATTCTGTTTACTTCTACATATATTTAAGCTTTTTTTTACTCTCCATATTATTGCTCCAGCTCTTCAGCTCCGTTTTTTATTAATACATTCTTCTTCTATCCCAGTCTTTGCCATTACAACACTCAACAGTCCTCCTAACACAATCATCCCACTCTTTGCACATGTATACTGCCTTAATCTCTATCCAAATCTTCTGCATACCATACTACCTTTCTCACCCATTTTGTTTTCTGCCCTTTATTTGTAATCCAATTAAATACTATTTTGGCTATTCTCTTACTATCCATAAATTTGCAATCTACAAAACAGTTTCATTTTACTTTTTGCATCTCATAAAAAAAACTTGACCATCCCATTTCTCCTTAAATTGCCTCCTTTGCTGTCCACACATCTGCATCTAATGTAAGTCATCTAGCACTCCTTTGCTAACACATCATTACCATAGATTAACCTTACTATTGCAACTCCCTTCCATACAATTCTTGCTACATTATATTTATTGTATGAAAACTATTAATCTTTGTTAATCCCTTTCTTTTCAATGCTTCATTTATCAATTTTTTCCCATTCTCCAAGCAATTCCTCTAATTACTTAAGACAATTTCCAAGTAGTTGTATCTATTCACCACACTTAACTTTATATCCCCCAAGAAAAAAATATTTCTCTTCTCTTTATTTGATCCCCATATCTTTACCTACCCCTGCACAAGTCTTCAACACAACTTCCATATCTTCCCTGGTTACTATGCATAAGAAAATATCATAAGCAAATAAGACCTGCTAATGTATACACTCCCTTTCCATTTACTAATGGTGTTTGCACTCTCTTCTTTATCTTTCTACTGTCCTTTCCATTTCTCTCAAATATAACAAGAAGAAAATAGTGACATAAGGCATCCTTGCCATAATCCCACTTCATTTTTAAATCTGGTTCTATATTTCTTAATTGATATGAATAATAATTATTTTCATACAATCTCTTAATAAAATCCACTAAAGCCCCATTCATTCCCAAATTTCTAAACTTATCCATAATCTATTTCTTTTCACTCTATCATATGCCTTCTCTATATCTATAAAGACCATACACTGACTTAATCTAAAAATCACCATCGGCCAGCATGGGCTAACTGATGAGTGCTGGTTCAGCACGAAATGCATCTTGGGAGACATTTGTCTTTTTCTTGTATCTTTATTTACATGAAAAGAATGGAATGTGGAGTTTGTTAATACATCGATAACGATAATACATCTACGAAAAAGAAAGGTGAAAAAGCCGTGTGTGTGTGAATATAGAAAATCAGATATATTAATCTTTAACTTGGATTAAAGTATACATCTGTGCTAGAGAAAAACTCTAGTTTAATGAATGATTAATGATAAACTCAGTTAAGTTTATCAAAAGTGAATGAAAACGAGGTTGCGAGTGGAGTAAGTTTGGCTGTTGGAAAAGAAAAATCGCCATACATAAATACACTTCATGTAATAAAGAAATATATGGGAAATGGTGTAATAAAGAAATATATGGGAAATGGTGATGAGTGCAGGTTCAGCACAGAATGCATCTTGGGGGGCATTTGTTTTTTATTGTATGTTTATTTATATGAAAAATGAGGAGAAAAGTGAAGTTTGTTAATACATCGATTTTTTATTATAATTATTTTATAAATTTAAGCAGGTTGAATGGTTTAATTTTGAATATAACTTTATCTTCATATATATTTCTCTTTAAAGACTTCATTTATAAATACTTTGTCTTCATTAAAAATGTCTAAAGATTTTCCCCAAAATTTATTCACATATTTCTTCAATCAAATAATGAAGTACTTAATAATTTTCTAAAATTTCTGGAAATGACTTAAATCTTTCACCAATGTCTCTCATTTCAAAGAAGAAAAAAAATGGAGATTGCAAATCTCCTAATGATTCTCCTAATTCACTATTTCTTATATATCTTGGAAATTTTGTATTGATTTAATAAATAAAACAGCCGGATCTAATGTTTATATTTCTTCTGCAGAACGTTATTTATTTATTGCACTTAAAATATTCTACCAAACTAAAAGCAAAGAACAAAGGAAAATTTTGTAATATTTTCTATTTGTCTGGAAACAAGTGGACAATCAGATGTTATGTTAATAAATTCAGATAGAAATTCTTTCATTTGAAAACGTAAAGCTTTCAACAATCGTGTTTTTTTTTTTTTTAGTAATGTTGTATAACATTTGATTGATTCTGCAATAAAAGTAAATAATCTGTGTTAATTTTATAACATTTCTTTGGCTTAGTAGTACTGGTTGTTGCATCACAAAGAAGTAAAATAAAATTATGAGAAGATACATTTTGCTGTGTTTTTCACATGATCGCCATCTCTTATACTAGCACATAATTGTTTATAAACAAGGCAAAACTCTCCATACAGTAGTGCCACCCTGTGCCTTCTGGCATCCATTGATTACTCTGGTTGGCACAGGGTGGCAGTACTGCATGGAGTTTTGCCTTGTTTGATGTTTTTATTTTTGTCTGCACTGTGATATTGTCCTTTCATGCAGGCATAATTGTCATAGGATTGTCCTTTGAAGTCCATGAGACAATTTTAAAATATTTAATATTAAATGTGATAAATCTTTCATCAATTGTATCTCTGTTTCTAAAAATCCAATGATTCTTTTATTGCCAAATTTTTCTTTTTTAAATAAAGTTAATGTATTTTTAGATAATGGAAATTTATTCTATATGAGATTCATCTATTATACAATCCATTTGAATGCCATAATATCTGTCATATTTCAAACTTTTTAAGATGCTTTCAATTTATTTTGGTAGATATCACATTTCAAAATAATTTTTGAATCAATATGACAAATAACGTACGTTTCCTGTTACTATCCTAAATTTCTTCAATATTTTTATTAACACTATGTTGTATTTGTTTAATAATTCAACCAAACCAAGAAAATTTCCATTATTTGAACTGGATGCAAAATTCCATTTACTTAAAAAAATATATCTAGAATACATCAAAAAATTTCTTTCAAATAGTGCTACTTAGTTTTAATAAATATGAATTGTCTACAGTTTGGTTTAAATAGAGTCTTTGAATTAATTTTTGCCACTGAAAACCCTTGATGTGTATTTTTCCTTTGACATAAATACAAAGTGCATTAATCAATTTTTGCAATTTTTATAATAACAAATGTTGCATTTAAAGAATTTGTTAATATAAAATGTAATTGCTTTTCATATATATTTAAAGTTTTCTAATAATGAACATTAAAAATAAGATTGAATATTTTCTTTTGGAAAATTATATTTATTGTTTTTGGTTTACATGTAACTAACTTTAATCTAATATTATCTGTTATAAGTTTAGATCATTGTGTGGGGCATCTGATAACAATACAAATGTGTATGCATTTTGAAAAAACTGTCACAAGTATTTGAAACTGACAAATTATTATCTTGTAGTACAATTTTTGTATCAGTTTCAATTTCTTTATTTTTGATTTTCATTTCAGGAATTGCATCATAGCTAATACAAATTAATTGGTCTGGAATTAAATCATATTGTGTTTACCCTTTTTTCCACTGTTCTAAACTAGCTTTTTTTTCCTATAAAATTTATTTTGAAAGTTTCCATTTCTTTGAATCCGACAAATATTTTTTTCCGGTTGTTATTTTAATATAGCAATTGAATTACTATTTTTTTTTTTTTTTGTATTCAAAATCACTATTTTATTAAACAACACTGCACTAAATCTATATATTGGAATTAAATTGTAACCATTTTACTTACATGTAAGCAGGAAATTAATATTGAAAATAACACAGTAGCCTATAATATACTTTAAACATATACCAATGCATCAAATTTTATCATTTGTTTTCATATCACTATCTGCACTTTAATGAAAAATAAACAAATGTTTGAAACTAAAATGCATGTTTCCTCTAAATTAAAAAAAGAATATATATACTAATAAGAAATATAAATATATAAAATAAGAACACAACATTACATAAGTTTACGAATTTTTTTTATTAAGGTTAATTAAAAGATTTATTTCTTCTTTAAAAATCTTCTTTATTAAATATGAAAAAAAAGATAAAAGAAAAGCCATTAGAAAAAAAATAAAATGTATTTATTTAAAATAATTAAATTTCTTTCTAAGGGATATTAGAATTTATTTTTTCAATAATCCAATTACTGTAAGCAGATACTTGTAGGAATACAATGTGAATATGACCATCACATTTCCTGATGGTGATGAAATGCCCATTTGAGTTCAGCGATTCTTAAGATAAAAGGACTTCCGGTGCAGAACTGACCTCACATTACTTTTAGAAATTGGCCCAGTATAACACAAATTTCTTGTCAAATAAGTGGTAATTTGTGGCCATAAAGATAATTGCTTGCAGGTTCATCCTCGGTTCTAAAACCCCATGTAAAAAAAAAGCACAGGTTGTCTGCATTTAGACACACAAGATTATGATTACAGTAACAATGATTGCTACAAGTCAGACAATTAAAATAAACTAGCAAGTTTTATACTGTGAATATGGGGTTTCTACATCTGTCATATATATGTAAATCTGATCTTGTTCTATTTAAATTGCCAATTTTGACAGCCTATTTTGTTACTCCTTTTATAGTATTTATTTAACAAATGTGTAAATAATGTTTTGTTTAAATTGTATTCTTTTACTGTTATAAACTGTATACTTTCTACCATTTTTGCATTATACATGAACTTTTTAAAAATGCTTTATCTAATGTACTCTTAATTCATTGAAGTCAAATTGTATTTAACCACAATAAAAAAGCAAACTTGCAGCAACCAGGATTTTTTTTTTTTTAAATTTTAATTTCTCATTATGTAATACATTTACAATCTCAGATTTATAGTGTTTATTCATATATATTGAGATGTATTTAATATTTCTATTCCATGATACAAATTTAAAACACATTGATGAACACATCTGAAAAAAAAACAACAACAAATAATTTCCAAAATGTATTTCTGGTTGAATCAGGACTCCTCATTTGACAAAAGTTTCAATCTCTCATACATCTTCATTTGTTTAATAACAAATTTAATGGAAATATCTTGCATTGTTACATCACTAGTAGATGACATATGGGTAAACAACTGGAATTAGATGAGGAACAGCATATAATTGTTTAATAGAAATAGATATACTCATCTTTAATTAAAATTTATATATGGGTTAAAATATAATCTCTAATTTAGTAATAATCATTATAGTACCGAATACGAGATTGTATAAAATTTGGCATTTATAGAACAAATTGTAGTAATTGAGATGCACATGTAAGGAGCTAGTTTCTAGATAAAATTAATGATATATTAACCCATAACTAATAAAAATATTTTCTAAAACTTCCTCTTTTGAATAAAAGTTTTGAAAGATTTTACAGTGTTGGGATCAGAAGTGAAAAAAATATTTCATATATGTGGAAAATAAAGACATTCTAGATTTGCCTAAACAAATTGCTGAAAGTTATGTTATAATGTAAAGAACTCACTGTAAAATATGATGAAAAGTGCACAGTATTTTAAGTTACTCAAGAAAACAATATTTCTACAAAAATAATAAGGTACTGATTTTTTAATCAATACAAGCTGCTTGATGGCACAATTCTATGCAAAAACAATCAAAGGTAATGTTCCTGGGCTGTGAGAGATTTTGTCTACGTCTTTAATTTTTTTTCTTTTATTTTTTCTATGTCTTTAAATTTTTTTTCCTTACACAAACACATTTTTACCACTGATATAGTAAAACTTTAATTTTTAAAACAAAAACTTTTGACTTTTTCAATTTTCGTTTTCTTTTTTTTTTTATTGATTTATGTCATAGAATCACAATCTTTTGTTTTGGAAACGGTTTTTTTTTCCTCCCTATTAACAAAAACAATACACAAACACATCTTTATCACTGATATAGTAAAACTTTTATTTTTAAAACCAATTTTTATTAATTTTATTTGTATTACTTTTTTTTAAAAAATAAAATCGTTTTTTTTTTTATAATAAAAACAAACCAAAAATAACTTTTATCTCAATGACGATAAATTTTTCCTCAAATACCCCCTCCCCCCAATAAAATAAGACAAACTTTTGACTTTTCCAACCTTGGTTTTCTTTTCTTTTATTGATTTATGTCATAGAATCACAACCTTTTGTTTTGGAAACCTGGAAATCGAATACTTTCGCTCTCAGGAGCATGAGTGACATCAGAATTGCGAGGTTGTTTTACAAATGTAGAGTTTTATGGACTTGCCATACTACGGTGTGACAATTCTTAATGAATCAGACTGCATGATTTAAGTAGAAATGAAATTACTCTGGTATGGAGATTTCAACACTTGTGGCCACTTGAAATCCAGCACCCTCAGAAACGATATGGTAGCCAACTGTGAATTGTGCAAATTCATGTAAAGTATTGCGAAGCACAAAACATGCCACAATATTTCTGTGCATTGCCATCAAACTGCCTGCAATGGTGAATAAAACAGAACTGCTGGATTAGCTGTAAGTCCGGCCATCTAAATAGCGTATTGATATGGTTTTGGCTAGCAACACTGCCATCAAGCGGCTTGTATTGCCTAAAAAATTAGTACCAATAATAAATATAAAAATGTATAATTTAAATGCTCTTTCTTTGCTTATTTATCAAAAATATTTAAATTTTTTACTGAAATATTAGGAACATTTAATAATTGTCAATACATTTATATTCAAATGACCATTTACATTCTTATAATGCAGAAAAGCAAATAAAATTAACTGAACTAAATAGAATGTGTGATCTGAAGTCAATATTTGTAGAATTTCTGTAGCCTTGTTTAACATTTTCCATACTCAGTAATATTATAAATTATAAAAACTAACATCAAATGAATTTATTTGCTTGTTTATATGCTTCTAGAGCCTGTCACCCTACTCTAGTGTTATCTATTGTAAGATTGAATAATCAATGGATACAAGCAAAATAATTAGTTCTATAATATTCCTATCTCTAAACCAGTTTCTTTTTATAAAACTGGAAATAATGTACTTATCTTTTTAGCACAAGAACTATATAACTATATTAATGAGTTAGTTTGAGTTCAAAATCCTGTTTTTTTTTAAATTTCAACTATTAGATTGACTTTTTATTAAGGAATATATGTTCTAAGTGTACAAGTTCTATATTTGAATTATAGTCTTAACTAATGCAGGCAAATGCCAAACACTGATATGGGATTGAGGGTATTATAGTGGTACTAATCTATCTGGTATCTATTGACTAATCAAAATTACAGTAGATAGCTCTACAACAATGTTTGGAGATTTGATCACATTTGTGACAAAAACTAGTAGAGCATAGTAATCTAAATATATTGCACTTTCAATTGCTTTAAAATCATAATTTATATTCAGAATAGGAATGATGAAATCATGAAGATAATCCGTTGTAAAGTGGTTTTTTTTTAAGCGAAGGCAGAAGTTTAGGCCATATTCCCAGAAATTGTATCAGCCAAGTTAAACATCCCATGTCTGACACTATTATATACTACAACAAACTCGTCTTTTTCTTACACTTTATTAACAAATCATTTTTCCAGGTTTATTTCCGTTTCTACAACATTGTAATATTAAAAAATAATTATTAAGTAGTTTTATTCAAGAGTTCATAAGACTTTTGAGCCTGTAAATGCCAGCAAAGGAATCAATGAGAAGCTTTCACATACAAGACTGATATCCTACCAACTGTGCAAAGACATTCCATTGTAATAAAAGTTTATTAATTCCAATATTCTAATCTCATATTAAACCATTAAGTGTTATAAAGCCTAAATTTTCTTTTATCTTTAAATTTCTATTTTCCCTATAATGTAAAAGATCTACTTGCAATATTTAATACTTCAAAAATAAATTTTCAACATTCACCTTTCTATTCCCATATATATTTATAATTCAATGTTTAACCTTTTCCTCCTGATATCTAAAGCCTTTGCCCTTGAACTAAATATTTTTTAGTATCATAGTCTTCCATATTATCTATCCTCTTTTCTTATACTTTCTAATTCCTTTCTGTAACTCATTTACCTATCCTATCTTCCAACCTTTCATAATTACACCTCTATTAGATTTATAATAATCTACTAACTAAATCATTTTTGCTGATGTGTGTTGTTTTGTCCATACAAATCAATTAAATATTATTTTATTAATCTAAGTGACCACCTATTTTTATATTACTTTAATTTCTCGTTGCTCTGGACTGACTGATAAGTGCTGGATAAGCACCAAGTACGGATATTGGTAATTATTTATCTTTTCTACATGTGTGTGGACATGTGTATCAGTGGTATGAGATACTGTGGATAGTTAAAGGGTGCTTGGAAGTCTGAGTTCAAATCCCCTATATTTAATTTCTCATTGTAAAAAAGATCTCATTTTACCTTGAATAATTTGATTTACCATCCACAATTCAACAACCTATGCATATCTGCCTATTTTACTTTGTATTTCTGTATAAACTTTTCAGAATTTTCTGGTCAATACAAAATGCATAATTTTCAAATGTTAAAATATATGCTACCATTTATTTTAAACAATTCTATATATTGAAATATATCAGATTTTTAAACAATCGCCATTCTATTTCTTTGCTTTTCTTCTGAATTCTAGCCTGCATTATTCTTTTTTCCATTTAATGATAATTATGTCAATAAATATATTTTTAAAATAATAATTAAACAACTATACTCCTTTAAAAAACAAACAAACAAACATTTCTATTCTTCAGTTTTATCATTCACATTGTTTTGAGCAGGAATAGTGTTTTTTCTGATTAAATAAAGTGTTTGAAATTTTCATCTAGCGCCCCCCCCCCCCAATCTAAAATGAGGAAGGAAATTGAAAATGATCTAATGACTAAGATAACAAAATTTATTGGATCGTTGGAGATTTATTTGTCTTTGTTCGGGAAAATCGCGCTGATGAATGCTGTCATGCTTCCCAAGATCACATACTTCCTTGCGGGCTTCTCACCGACGAAAGCCTTTATAAGGAATGTTGAAACCCAATGTAGGAAGCTGGGGGGGGGGGAGCGCCTGTCATCAGCCTGTGCCTCCTACAGAAACCTAAACAAATGAATGGCTTAGAATTACACTCAGTTAAGATCTTATTAATACAGTGTTTTCATAATGTACTTACCAGATTATTTATGAAAAACCCAGATATGGAAGGGCCAATATTTCCAGAAGAAATAACTCCTATTGATAGGCCACCTCCCAAGGCTTTGGATTCAAAAACAAATCCTCATAGTATTTAACTATCTAAAAATGAAGCCAGGAACAATGTTCAACAACAAACTAAACTACTGGAACACATATGATCTTATGAATCCGGAAGAAACTAAAATTGACAATATTCTTTAAATTGGAATACCAAGGTTCTCGAGGTTGACCAAACGTCTAAAATTGGAACCAAGGTTTGTTGATTTTTTAATCAAGGTCAACCTCAAGGCCTTGCCTACTGCTGACTTCCTACATAGTAAAAGGAATTATAATCTGGACCCTACATGCGCACTATGTAGGCGTAGTAATGAGACAATGGCACATATATTGGAAGAGTGTCAAATTTGGAATAGCATAAGAAACATTATTAAATCTCTTATTAAAAACAAAGAATCAGCTTGTGTAAATTTGACTAAAGCGTTCAAGAATGGACATTTTGAGGTCATAAGATTGACAACATTTATAAATTTTTCCATTTGGTCACTGAGAAATAAGATCATCTTCAAAAGTGGAGAAGAATATGACATGATTAAAATGTCCTTACACTTATTAATTAGACCAAATATTTTCTCAGAATTGAATGTTTAACCAGACCTGGTCCCTAATAAACCTAAAACAAAGTGTAGTACCGATGATGAAAAGAATATAAAGTTGTAAATCCACAGATACTAAGAAAATTTGAATGAATCATTTACCTAAAACATTTTAGATAAACTTTATATGGAAGAGATCCAAGAACTAGAAAATGCTATTATAAAGTTATTCACCTAATTGATGATTAATAGGAAAGGGCTTTCATTTTATTAATGGATCCATTTTAATTAATGACCAATAAATATAGCTTTAATAATGCTTAATGGTAACTGATTTGCTTACTGTAAAGAATCTATGATATATTTCGTATAATTTTCAGTCTTAGGTATTCTATGAAGACCTGCTTTTAAGTAATTTTTATGAGTGTTATTCCTATAT
Source organism: Epiperipatus broadwayi (assembly GCA_028023455.1). Lineage (NCBI taxonomy): Eukaryota > Metazoa > Onychophora > Udeonychophora > Euonychophora > Peripatidae > Epiperipatus > Epiperipatus broadwayi. Next base: position 1,245,567 of record JAQFVV010012577.1, on the reverse strand, counting down.
TGGGTTGGCTAACCTCATGATCTATAAGTAAAGTGTATGGCTTTCATATATGGTTCATAATGACTAATCTCTCAAAATTTAAATGTTAAATTAATACACACAGAAACATTGGAAGTGCTCTTCACTTGGTAAGATAAAGCTCTATAGACTAAATGGCCAAATATGTTTTTCAATCATTGTCTACATGTTCATAAATTAAACAAACTTATATGTGTAACACCATCATATATGTGATATACATGATCAGATAAATGTAAATGGGCCACAACTATGATTTCTGGAATAGGAAGTTATATGTCTTCAATTTCTGGTGATAACTAATGTCTTAATGTAATTGATATGAAATTAATTGCTTTTTCTATATATACAAGCCTAACCTCTGATTTTGTTAACTGGTCTCCATTAAGATTGATATGTAAATGTCCTTTTTTTTTGTAAATGATTCTTATGGTTTGTGAATAAATTTTCCTTTTGAAAGATAAAGTGTTTGAAATTGTCAATTCATGTATATGCAAAAATTCAAAACAAAAGACCATTTGAATTTACAGCAGCAACATATTTATTACTGATAAAGTCGATTATTATTAATAAAATAAAATGAATAATAATAAGAATGATCTATCTTCTTTTATTAATTTTTTATTAAAGAGATTCACCATTAATACTATTATTATTTTTTGATAACATAAATAAATATGTTGGTCTGAATGGGCATATATTCATATTTATTCACCAGTATAAGAACTTTCAATCTTCTTATAATCAAGTTTTGTATTAAAGGGTAAAGTAAAAGTTCTACTTTACTATTTTAAGAAGTACAATAAGAAAACTTTCATCTATAACTAAGACTCCTAGTGATTATGAGGTTGCTTCTAGTGGTTTACAAAGGAATATATTAAGGAACGCACATTCTAAAACAATGGATAATTTTTTAGGAAAAACTATTCAATTTCAAAAATTTTCAAAATTTTTCTTCTAGTTGTTTGCTAAAATACTCTTGAATAAATAAATTCTGGTTGTTTGTTCAGATATAATTTAATAAATTACTCTTTTTTTTTTCAGTTGAGAGAATATATTCCATATTTTAGAGATATATCAGGCTTGTAGATCTTCAGAAAGTTTTATCTAACATAATTGTGATATATAATTAAGAAATCTATGGTTCATACTTTTTTTGAAAAACTATTTAATTTCAATAATCTTCAGAATTTTTCTTCTAATTGTTTGATCAGATATATTTTAATAAATTACACTTTTTTTTCTCTTGAACGAGTATACTCTATTTTCTGAAGGTATATCAGATTTGTAGATCTTTAGATAGTTTTAGTTAACATAACTGTGATATGTAATTAAGAGACCTATGATTTTGTGGAACACCAAATGCTTACTAACATTGTTTTTCTATGAGAAGTAACTGCAGAATTATGTGTTCCGCAATGGACTACTTAAAAACAATGTTTTAACACCCACTTACATACATAAAGTCCACATGTTATATATAGAGTAAGTTAAAAACAAACTCTTATGAAGCTTCAAAAATACCCTCAACCTCAGACCGCGGTTTCTGCCTCTAGCGTCATCAGTGAGGTGCTAGGGAATAAAAATACTAGCACCTCACTGATGAGGCTAGAGGCAGAAACCGCGGTCTGAGGTTGAGGGTATTTTTGAAGCTTCATAAGAGTTTGTTTTTAACTTACTCTATATATAACATTTGTAAATAGGAGCTTTATTAAAATTAGGTCATATGACTTGATTTTTTATCAATTTAATAAAGTCCACATATATAGAGAAAATATTTGAGTTTTTCTTTTTAAATTACAGTCTGAATTTGGCAGAAACAGAGGTATTATCATTTGGGGAGGGGGGAATCCAATTACACAACTATATCTGTATTACTCCAGAAATTTCTGAAAACTATTATGGTAGTTTTGTCTTGAGGCAATGATTAACTTGCAAAGTTTAGATCAAGTAAATTGTCTTCTTTCAAAATTACATTTACAATTAATAAATTGAAATAACCACTTTATTTGCATAAAACTGATTACTTATTTAAGCTACTAATCATTCATATAACAAACCCAAAAGAATAGTGGTTTGCAACTAACACAAAAACAAAAAAGATCAAGTCTTTTATTATCTAAATTTAATTTTACAATAATTCAATTTACAAGTGAAGCATTTCTTGAACACTTTTATTGTGAATAACTGTTGAAATTTGATACCAATGGCCAACCTGGATGTGACAAGAATGTTGACATCAGTGTGGGCTTTGAACGTTCAATCATCACATTTTCAATAGGATGGATGGCTGAAGAGTTGGTGTGTGGAGTGGATTAAAGCATGTCCATTAAAGTATGAAGATTGGCTATCTTAATATAAATCTAAGCACTTATTGTATATATGTATAGAGATGGTAATCTGGACCAACTGATGAATGCTGGTTTAGCACAAAGTACGAGTATTGGTGATTATTTATCTTTCAGACATATATGTGGTCAAGTGTAACAATGGTATGTGTGGAAGTTGAGGATCGTGTGAATGTCTGAACTCAAAATACCCCATAGCCTGTATGTTAGATATTAAATATGATTAAAGTAAAAACTATTTTTAATATAACCACTATTTTAATTCTGGATAGTACTAACCTAGGATCCAACCATCTGTGCTGGTAAATACTTGCATAATATGAATCTCTCTCTTATTCGGGCTGCTAATTATAATGTAATGTATTAAATGTCATTGTTTTGAGCAGAATTAGTGACTTTTTCTGCCTAAACAAAGTGTTTGGAATTGTCAATTCATGTATGTACAAAAGTCTAAAACAAAAGACCATTTGAATTTACAGTATTGATATATTTATTACTAACAAAGATGATTATTATCAATAAAATAAATACATTTCATACAGTACTTTTTTACTTAACAATTGGTAAGAATGATCTATCTTTTTTTTATTTTTTTATTATAGAAATTCATCATTAATGCTATTATTGTTTTGACAAAATAAATATGTTGATCTAAATGGATATATATTTATATTTATTCTATAATATAAGAAATTTCATTCTTTTTATAATCAATCAAGTTTTCTATTAATGATTAAGTTAAAAGTTGCACTTTAGAAAAGTCTCATCTATAAATAAGACTGCTACTGATTTTGAGGATGCTTCAAGTGGCTTACAGAGGAATATATTATTAACATCACATACTTTTGAAAAATTGGATTTGATTTCAGTAATGTTCAAAATTTTTCTTCTAGTTGTTTCATAAAATATTCTCGAATAAATTCTAGTTGTTTGTTCAGATGTTTTAATAAATTACACTTTTGTTTTTCTTTTGAGAGAATATATTCCATATTTTGGAGATATATCAGACTTGTAGACCTTCAGATAGTTTTATCTAAAATAATTGTGATATATAATTATGAAACCTATGGTTCATAAATTTTTCGAAAAACTATTCAATTTCAATACTTTTCAGATTTTTTTTTTTTAATTGTTTGGTCAGATATATTTTAATAATGTACCGGTAGATTTTGTCTGTTTATATAACAAGATCTAGCATCTAAGCAAAAGTACCTAGAGTTCAATCATGTGTAAGATACATAAGTTAGGAACACTCATGAACTCTGCCCTATTTGCCTATTTTCCAGATCTAACAACTTATGAGCAACAATCTCAATGATACTGATCTATTTTATCTCTTTCTGCCGGCATCGCAAAGCGGAGACACAAAGAGACTGCAATTTGAAATCGTATAATGGAAACTTTTAATACAAAATATAAGTTTGACCGATTTAAAGATTGTGACCTTTCACATTAACTATATATAGAATTAGCGGGAGATCATCTAGTCAGAGCAAGCATAATTTAATCACTAAAATATTAATACTTTAAATAAAAAGAAACAATGATTCTGCAAGTTATGATATATATAATATTTATTAATTTAAATAAAATATGCATAAATACTTGGTTTATATTATTTCATTGATCATCATTGGCCTCTTGACGTACATATAATTTGATTTATATTTATACAGTAACAACAGGTATATCAAATGAAATGTTTAAAACTAGGGAAATGACAAATTTTATTTATTACCTTATTTCACTGTGGCTAGTTTATATGCCAATAATTAATAAATACACTGGTGAACACTGTTAATTTAGCGCTATGACAGTAAATATCTTTGTGAGATACCAATCCATCCCCAGAAAGAACAAAATATAGCACTTGACCAATTATTTAGAATGATTAATTTTATTACAAAATATGCTTTACAATAATAAGTGAACTATTCTTAGTTTACACTGAGTGAGAAACATGTGTGGGAGAGTTAATTTAAAATATATATTATTGCATCGCAGAAAGACGCACATATGAAAATATTAATAAATATAAAGAAATCTGCTTAATAGAATCATAACATTACGGCTTATGGATATTCATAGGTTTTATCTGGAACTAGAACAAGGTGGTGTGTGCATGATAGCATATTTATGTGATCCAGTCACAGATCCTAAAAATGGTGCTTCCAAAAAAATCCATTGAAAGAAATTAAAAACTGATATATATCTGCAAACTTTGACAGAATCGGTTTATCAAATGAAGAATGGTCTGCTGTGAGTTTTAATGGGCTGAGTTTTTCCCAGACTGATCCCATATAGAGTCAGCTTAAGTGACCAAATAAGTCCCCAGGGGTTTAAAAGCCTGGTTCTTGGACTTGGAGATACTAGGCGGGGTTCGGCTTTCCGATACGCCCAGGTAGAGTGAAGCACAAATATATATGAATGAGGGAGCCTGTATGCACGCAACGCTTGAAATAACACATAAAACTTCAAAAGAATACTTAATTAATTACTACCTATACATTACGGAATATCCTAAGTAATGGTATGATTTAAATACTAAACAGTATGGGAGAGCTTCAACTTATTAATAAAATACACAAACTACTGGAATAGAGACTCCCCTCCCACATTACTTTAATTTGTATATGAACTCCCCACAATGTTAACGAATATGAGAATTCGGTTATAAGTGCTTTTATATTATAATAAATATAATTATATATATGCAAGGGAGGTGGTGGTTATTAATTTCAGAATAAAAAGATTTAATTTCATATAACAAATTTGAGTTAAGATTAGTGCTTATTATTTAAATAAAAAATATATAAAAAAAACATTTCTTAGAGAAACAGATTTCTACTCTGTTTTTCTACAATGACATTATGAGATAATTAATTTGTTTTCCCCAAATTCGCAAGCCTTCGCTAAGATAAAAAAATAACAAGACTTGTTTTAATTAAAGCTAATTTAGTCACCCCATAAAGTAGAGAGGGGGAAAATAAAACAAAAGAAAAATGAACATACTTGCAAAAGTGAAAAATTATTGGCATATCATGTAAACATATAAAATATACAACCTAATTATAAGAGTTATAAAATATTGCTGTCGCATGAAAATGAAAGAAAATATTACACTTATTTAGTAGAGGCTCAATGATAAAAAAAAACTAAAGAAAGTTATAGAGGACCAGCTGATAGAATATCATTTTAAATTACAGACAGAGTTATGAGAAATAGTTACGGAAGGCTGAACTTAAGAATTTAAATATTAAATATTTAAATATTAGGCAGCGGCTAGAGTTCTTTATCTTGGTAATTAGTAGTGATTCTAGGTGACTGCAGCGTCCACTGGAATTGGTGAACTAGATCTAATTAGAGGCGATTGGTCAGGCAGGTAGCATTTTCATTATTCAGTCTTTAAGTACATTAAAGTTTGGGTAATAGGATCATGAGCGATGAGGGCGGGAAGAGTGCATGTTGAATGGAGAGAAAGGTGAAATTTTCCATTACTCATGACACATTGAATTGCTATAACAATGAGCGTGGATTATATTTACTATTGCTGTTTTATAATTACAAGTCTCTCCTATGGAATTTAAATCTAACAGTATTTATATTATTTTCAGTTTATCTTGGAATGCACTTTAGTGGCTAGACCTGAGGTACTTTATACACTTAAAGGACCTGGAATTTGCTGACCGGATGCATCTTTTGTTCATGTAAGTTTTAAAGACAATGCAATCCTGCTAAGAATTTCTCAAAAGATTGTTTTAAAATATAATGAGATTTTAAAACAAATGTGAAGTGGATAAAATTTCCACTAATGGATTTTTACATTACTGTTATAAAATTATAACATTTTAATTCGGACTAATGGATTTCCAGTTGTCTTAATTGCATTCGAGAATATACTGCAGGATTACATCACCCTTTTTTCTGACCGTCATGACTAAAATAAATAATAAATATAATTTTAAAATACACATTAATATAATATAGTTTGCTTTTATACATTTTTTTATTAGTAATCTCCCCTCACCTATATGTACACATCCTACAAATTAAAATGAAATCAAATATTTATTTATTAAAGGTAATTACATTAAGATATTTCTATACATCTACATCAGTTATTATTTTAATAGTTAAGTGAAAAAAATGTATTAATAAATACGTATATATGTGTAAGGATGGAGTTTGAATATTGTTTGGTGGTGGGAGATTTTGAGTGGGGTGTGAAGCTCAATCTGAGTATCAGATTGACTGCTTCAATAAATTACCCTTTTTTTCTTTTAAAGGAGCATATTCAATATTCTGGAGCTTTTAACAGGCTTGTAGATCTTTAGATAGTTTTAGTTAATATAATTGTGATATGTAATTAAGAGACTTGTGACTTTGTGGATCAGCAGATGCTTACTAAGATAATTTTTCTACAAGAAGATAGTTGCAGAATTGACAATGTTTTAACATCCACTTACATACATAAAAGTCCACATGTATATCTAAAATATGAGTTTTTTTAAAATTACAGTCTGAATTTGGCAGAAGCAGAGGTATTATCATTTGGGGAAAAAACCCAATAACACAAATATACCTGGATTATTCCAGAAATTTCTGAAAACTTTTATAGTAGTTTTGCCTTGAGGCAATGACTAATTTGCAATCGTTTAGATCAAGTAACTTGTCTTTTTTCAAAATTACATTTACAATTAATAAATTGAAATAACCACTTTATTTGCATAAAACTGATTACTTATTTAGGTTACTAATCGTTCATATACCCCCCCCACAAATAGTGATTTGCAACTAACACAAAAACAAAAAAGACCAAGACTTTTATTATTTAAATTTAATTTTACAATAATTCAATTTACAAGTCAAGCATTTCTTGAACACATTTATTTTTATTGTTAATAACTGTCGAAATTTGATACTAATAATATACTTCTACATATTACCATTTTTTTGCAAATATGATTAAAGTAAAACCTATTTTTAATATAACTACCATTTTAATTGTGGACAATACTAATCTAGGATGCAACAACTTGTGCTTGCAAACACTAGCATAATATGAACCTCTCTTTTATTCTGGCTGCTAATTGTAATATAGGGTATTAAATGTCATTGTTGTTTTTTTTTTAAATAAAATTTATTAGCTAAAAAGATACATGAAATAACAGTGTCTATATAAACTTGAGTTTTAACTTAAAAACTGATGCTAGACATTATCTCTTTATACAAGAGAAGCTGAGGGATATTTCATTTCCTTAGGACAGGTTGACACTGGCCCAGGATTGTTTTGAGCAGAATTAGTGACTTTTTTTGCCTAAACAAAGTGTTTGGAATTGTCAATTCAAGACCATTTGAATTTACAGTATTAATATATTTATAGCTAACAAAGTTGATTATTGTCAGTAAAATAAAATAAATAAATTTTACATTTTTTTTTACTACAAAAAAAAAATAGTAAGAATAATCTATCTTTTTTTATTATTTTTATTATAGAGATTGATCATTAATGATATTATTATTTTGACAAGATAAATATGTTGGTCTGAATGGATGTATATTTATATTTATTTTACAATACAAGAACTTTCAAACTTTTTATAATCAATCAAGTTTTCTATTAATGATTAAGTTAAAAGTTACACTTTACTATTTTAAGAAGTACAATAAGAAAAGTTTCATCTATAAATAAGACTGCTACTAATTTTGAAGATAGTTCCAGTGGCTTACAGAGAAATATATTATTCACATAACAAACTCTTTGAAAAACTGTATTCAATTTCAATAATTTTCAAAATTTTTCTTTGAGGTGTTTGCTAAAACATTCTTTAATAAATTCTACGTTGTTTGTTCAGATATACTTAATAAAATACTTTTTTTTAAGTATATTTTATATTTTGGAAACATATCAGGCTTGCAGATCTTTAGATAGTTTTATTTAACATAACTATGATATGTAATTCAAAGATCTATGACTTTGAATTACCAGATGCTTACTAACATTGTTTATCTATGAGAAGTTGCTGGAGAGTTCTTTGTTCTGCAGAGGACTACTTAAACAATGTTTTAACATTCACTTATTTATATGTATTGTGCACTTTTTATTAATCCACTCTATCCTAGAATAAAAGAGGAAATATAATTTTTTGTTGTATACTTTTAAATTTTGTTAAACCCAATAATATTTACTTAGTAAACTAGGAAAGATAATGACATGTTAGTATCATAGGGTTTGAACTTGGGTTTAGTTGGTTTAAAATTTATAAAGGATCTGATAGGTAAAATAATTAACCAAAGATATAAGATATAAATAATAATCTATAAAATCATTATATGCTAAAAAGTAAACAGTCAATAGTATTTAAAACCAGTAAATTTCAAATCTAATTTTCTAAAATAAAATGCGTTATATAGATGGCTAATTATTGTCTATGAACATTTGATTTTATAAATAAAAATTATTGTTTCTAATCAAATCTTATGTTATGTTTAAATGTAGGTAAATAATATTCATTTTAGAAAAATACTGATCTAAAAACAAAAAATAAATTGTAGTTTATTCAATTTCTAAAAAGTATTATTTTTTTTTAAAAATATTTCAAAACCGAAAATTGTCATTTTAAAATAAATCAAATACTTGCAACTAAGTAAATGTTGTTCTAACAAGAAGGGGGGAATAGTTAACCAATAAACAGTCTGCAAACAATCTTTTCAAAAAAGAGGGAAAAGAAAAAATGAAGTTCTTTACAGATCGTAAAACAAGTAACTGGGTTTTCTTCTAAAAAGTTTGATAAAAAAATATTCCTCAAATATTATTATTTCTCAACGAAGAAAAAAAAAAGTAATGGATTTTAATTATGCGATTATTAATTGGATATAAGTGTAATGTTCTTGTGAAAATAACTGGGTAACTTAATTGATCTCTACCAGGAAATGAGCAATCAATGATTCATAAAAAATATATTGGAAATCATTATATTGAGAAAATAATATGAATCATATGTGCATATGAAAATGTTATAAAGGAATATGCTCACTGGAGAAAAACCATAAGTGCTGGATTTAAAATGAATTTCAGTGATAAACTAAAGGAAGTAATCATGTTGCAGATTCATCTAAATAGGTGGACACAATTAAGGTCCCAGAGAAGGACAAATAAAAGAAAAGCAAATTTCTTCAACCTAACTAAGCATACATTTTTAAAAATCTGTAGAATTAAATTAGTAATCGCTGAGAATAAAATGGAGTGTGGATGGAAAAGTGTACATTGTCATTAAAGTTAAATCTAAAAGCCTAATTGAAATAAATTTGATTGGAGAAATAATTAACTCTAAACAGTACTGGTGGGAATATCACATTCTGTAGAGTTTTAAATAGAAACTATGTTGAATGATATGTTTGATGGAAATCATAAGCATGCATGTACAGAATGAGAGCAGTTTGCTAGTATAGATGAAAGTATATCTAGAATGGATAAGGCAAGCAGATATAATCTATTACTAAAGAAAAAAGAATTACTACACTGCCAATAACCCAATGCCTTGTGAATTTTGGAATAATAATAATCTTCAGAGAAAGAAGAGAACCAAAGTGATAATAATATTGTTATGTAACCCATCTATATGGTATGGAATGATTAGAATGCCAGGAAAAGTTAAAGTTTACTTCTTTTAGAGCTTGTAGTTTAAAAAGAAGAAAAACAAGAACTTATTCATAATGTTTGTATATGCCTTAGTTTATAAATTATTATTATAAATCAGGGGGAGAGATTAGATTTATAAATACTGGAATTCAGAAGTGATTTTATTCAGTTAAATATGTTATTATTTTAAAATTTTATGTTGTGTTAAATAATCATATTTATTTAAAATAAATACAAACAATGTTTAAAAAGGAGAAAATATATATCTATAACAAAGCCAATTGACAATATATATATATATGTAATGAAGAGGGAATGGGGGTGTGTTTACATATCCAAATTGAAAACAAATGGGGGTGTGTTTACATATCCAAATTGAAAACAAAGATGATATTTTGTAATGGGAAAAATCACAGCAACAAAGGATCATATGAGATGGTATTAATTTTGTTTTATTATAGACATCCAGAATATTAATCATTTTTCAATTGTTTACATTGTTAATATATTATGTAGGTATAGAATTTTATTCCAACTGTTATTTTGGAGGTTTGAAATAAAATATCTTGAATTTATAACAAGAAAAGTAATTGTCTAATAAACAACTGGATGTGGGGTAAAAATAAATAAATACCAAGGTAAATATCACAACTGCACTGCACCATATGATAAGGGATTAATATTGTTTTATTGTAAACATCCAGAATATTAATCACTTTTCCATTGTTTATATTATTATTATAATATGTAAGTATAACGTTATTACAACTGTTATTTTGAAATTAGTTGTTAATTGGAATATTTATTTTAATGTTTTGTAAATAATGTCATTTTGAAAGCTTCCTTAAATCCTAAATGTTGCATTTCTTTTTTGGGGTCGTTGTCACTACATCATATGAACTCAAATTGTACAGGTTGAAATTAAAATGAGAGATCAATCCAGTTTAGAATAATCTAACAGTTAACTAAGCACACCTCTTAAAAGAGATTTTAACTTGCCACATGCTGCCTTGATCACATAAGTCATAGATAACATTGCCAATTATTAAAGTATAGCAGGTAGATGGCATCAAACATATCTTTCAAATTCATATCAGTTCTTTTTAAAAACTCAAATTATTATATTTTTTTTCAACAAAAAATTTACATGCAAGCTGCTTGGGAAAGCAGGTAAGTTCTTAATTTTGTATTATAATAGTTTTATTACAAAATGAGCAACATTTTTAAGTTCTTAGAACAAGAAAGCCACAGGTATAGTCCTATAACAAGATCGCACAGTGATACTAATGTTAAATCAATCTTAGCCATGTTTAAACAAAGGCCGCATGCAGAAAAATTTAAAATCACTCAAGAACATTCTAGTACGTATAATAATGCAGGAAAGCCTTAAAAGTCCCGGAAAAATAGGCAAAGTCCCACAACAAGTAAAAGAAATGTTATTAAAACCAAAACAAAAAAATTCTATGACCATATCTTTCAAAATACAAAAAGCAGTTACGGTAATTTGACTGTAAGCCTTAAACAAACACAAAATAATGCTGATAATCTAGGAAATCCAACAAAACCCATCACTGCATCTAAAAATATAAACAATAATCATGAAAAACTAAGCTGTACTTCAGAAATTAACCCAAATCTTACAAAAATTCAATCTGAAAATTACGACACACGATTTTAAAAAAAAGGATTCTTTAACGGAAGCATCCAATATTTGCCATAGCGAAACTTCAATTGAACCTAAAACCAACTTGCAACCCAGAATAAAAGCTCACATTATAGATTTAGGTAAAGAAACAGTGTGCCTAACACAATTTGACAGTAATACATCCTCAAAATAAAAATGAACTGAAAATTGTGACTCTCAATTCAGTTGTGATACAATTTGTATTACGGTAGAAATTTACAAATCGAAAAACTGCTAATATCGTGATCAGATTTAGAACAGTTTGACATAGATTTTCCTTCAATTAACATCAATTCTGAAGCAAACAAAGACCAATTACTCCATAATATAGTGGCTAACCACACCACAGATTCTCAAACACCAATTTCAATCACAAACCATAGCTCCATACCAATCAAAAACAGAAGCTATGAAGTAGTGAAAATAAAGTACATACTCAACAAGTAACTGAACAGAACACTGACCACAATGTTTTGGATTTTGTTGAGGACGATAACTCTATCCTCTTTGATGAAGAAAACAACCCACAAATAGACCAACTCAGTTCTCTATCTCACATGAATAACTATGAAACCATAAGTCAGGAATTCAAGTTTAGAATTCCTTTAACACTCTTTAACTCCTTCCTCAATTAAATTATCACAGTAACAACTCACTAATTCTATCTACTACTAATGATCTCTGTCAATTGCTTACCTTCCCAACTGATGACTTCTTCCAGCTGCTCAAAGATCTTCAGCTGAGAGATGCTGTTCACAGAGTCTATCATCATCCCAATGGATGTTTAGTTCCACAATATGCTTCAAAATGAACTCTTCAAAAGACATCAAAACTTCCTCCAGGAGTGCTATCTTATTAAAATAGATATGAATAGACCAATAATAGCCTATGGAGTAGCAAGAAACTGTTATATTAATTTCACAGACACAGATCTCCAAAAACGTCTTGCCAAATACGGTGACATTATAAGTTTCAAGTAACTCACAGAGAGAAGAGCAGACATTGAGTTGCCATACAATAGTGCTGCTTTCTCCATAAAGCTCAAGCAAGGCTACACACCAAAAGACATTCCTTCTACTTTGGCGCAGAACAAATGTCCCATTTTCCTATCAATTTGAGGCATTCAACCTCAATGCTTTTACTGCGGTGACCGCTCACATTTAATAAAAGATTGTCCAAAAAGAATCTGTAATATCTGCAACAATAATAAAAATAAAAATCATAAATGCATACCAAATCCACAAAACACCATTCAGCCATTAAGTATTTCCTTCACAAGTTCTGCAGATCACCCAATAAAGCAAACACAGCAAACAAATATGAAAATATATCTTCCAGATGAACAAAAAATTGACTATCAAATCACCACCAATACTACTAATAACACTACACTCTGCCACATTCTTTAATGTCACATCAACACCCAAGAATCCTTTACAACTCACTTAAACCAGAATCAGCAAATGCAAGCCATCCAGTCTCAACAACAGATATCTCAACAAGCTTCTAAAACTAATTCAAACCAAGACCTCCAGAAGCAAGATTCCAGCATCATAAATTCTCCATCAAAACAATTTGACCAGACAAAAAACCACAAATAATTCAAAATACTCCAAATAACAAAAGTAAGATGCAGGATTCATCCAGCTCACAGCCAGATGAAACTAACAACTCCACAGCAGAGTCAGACACTGAGTCTAACTTCTCCAACCAAGCAGCAAGTTATGCTATCAACTTTTAAAAAAAAGAAAGATAGCAAAAGATCCAAACTAGCTCAATTACACAATTTTAATGAAAACTGTACTCCATCAAACAGTTCCTAAATATGAACAGCAAGATGACACACTTAATTCACATCCTAACACCAACCCCACAACATCTACTAGAACTCACTAACACATGAATTAAACAGTCAGTATAGTGACATTCAAATGCTTCAACAGTAAACCTCAATGCTTGAAGACACATCACTGATCAGCAAAGATAAACTCTCATCCATTTTACTAGCCATCCAATAACGCTTCTTAAAAATTAGTGGAGTAAATTTAAGGGGTTTGAACTCAACTGTGTCTATGCTGTTAAAAATTGGCTAGACAAAACAAATCTCCATATAGTCTATCTGTCCGAAACTAAGCTACATGTAAATTCAAACATTCAAATAGATCATCTCATGCGGCAACATGGCATTTTCTATTACATGCCATCAAACACAGCCTCATCTGGAGTTGCCTTCTTAATAAATAGAAAACTGGTCTACAGCTCTTTTAAACACTTTATGTCAGTAATGATCTAATATTTCTCAAACTCACATTCAGCAACACATCAATAAATATTATACATCTCTACATTAAAAGTGACACATACACTACTCACCTAGTTGTCAACAAATCAATGCATTACTATCATCAGATGCCTCACTCACAATCTGCTTCGGAGATTTTAATATAAGCTAAGACAATTTTAACAGAAAATTTTTACACTTACTCAACAGAGTTCTACTGTGTGGAGAAGGCTTTTTCTCTCCGGGATCTTTCTCTTTCTATACACTGCAAAAGAAATCTTTAATAGACCTTTTCTACTACTCCCCTGAATTACACTTTGAAATCAATGCCAAGCTTCAATTAGTTCCCTTCACTGATCATTTAGCACTGCTCATATCATTACAGACAGATCCCTCCAACACAGCTCATACTGAATACACGTGTACCATCAGATTACTTAACAAAGCAGCAACTCAAGAGTTCATCTTCTCAGAGGCTTACATTCTATTTCACAAAGTTAATATACTCACATTGTCTCTATTACAAGCATGGTCCACCTTCACTGGAATACTGAAAACTCTTATTGACTTGTATACAAAGAAGACCAAGGATCGAAACCAGCTTTTAAAAGAACTGGATGCTTTAAAAGATAAACTTGTTGCTCTTCAACAACCGAACATCAATCTACAAGATATTATAGAACTAAAAACACAGTACCACATACAAAAAGTCATTATGCATTATATTGCCACCAAAAGATCCAAGGTCTTTTTATTAATAGACCCGCAGCTACATTCACTGGGCACTGGGTTCCACAGGCTGGCCCACATCTACCTCAGTGACTGTTGACCAGCATTGCCTGAGTGGCCCATCCTTGTTTGCCAAAATTCATGGCCACTTTCAAATCAAACTACAGCATGCCAATTTCGAAAGTGGTAACATCTGGAATTAGACTGGGGATGGCATAAATCATAATATAACGGATACAAAAAATAATTCCCAAAACTCATGTTTTACCCTGTAAGTATACATCTGGGATTACAAAGAATTCCCAGATTTGTCCTGATCCATCTAGCACACTTCACAGCTCCCACTGTACAAAAATGTTTGATGTCTTGGCAGGAAAGTTCCAAAATATTCCAGATCTATACCCAATTGCACTTGTGCCGTTTTTAAAGAAGCAAATTAACCCCTCAGCTCTGACTAACATATGTCCTATATCCATGATTCCACTCCTTATTAAAACCATTGAGGCCATAGTCAAAGACAAAATCCAAGAACAATTATACACACATATATTGATTCCTAGGCTCTTATAGAAAGTTAGTTTTTTCTGTGTTTTTCTGGGTCTTTCCTTGTGAAAACCATTTTCTTTGATAATTGAACTTCTTACCTTTCTGCTTAATTAAGAGTGGATAAGTTGCTTGATTCTGAAGAAGCTGATAACTGTTTTCAGAACCTTCAATGGAACAAGCTGAGAAAAGCCATCTTGGAAATGCAAAATAACACGTTTTTGTTCTTTGCAGCCTACTACTCCATCCAGAGATGCTACTGTCAATAAAAAAATTACCTGTTCTCAAAAGTTCACCACAGAGGATCCATAGTCCAAATTTCAAACCAATAATCTTCAAAATGAAGCCTCCAATGAGATCGTTAAAAATTTAGATTTCCCAAGCTTGGAAAACAGCAACGGTAAATTTTCTTTTAATTTTTCTAATAAGTCCTCAAAATATTAACAAAAAAATTGATAAAAATAGCAAAACTAACATAAAGTCTTCCAATTTAAATGCCTCCCCTTCCCAAAATCAACCTAAGACGTTAATTAACTGCAAGCCCTCCTATGCTAACATTACACAGGCAGGCCTTAGTGAGCCTAACGTTATGGCATGGGAAGCTTCAAAAAATCACAAGGATTTATTAAATTTATTTGATGACAAGATTGAGGAGAACTTAACTGATAGTTGTAGCAATCCCAACACACTCAACCTAAATCTGGAGCAAAAAGAAAATTACTTAATAGTAAACAGATTCAATAATACTATTCCTCCCCAATTACATAAATCATTTCTTAATTTCCACAGTGAAAACACCTCAATCTTAGCTGTCACCAACACTTCTTGTGATCTATTTAAGTTCCCAATTAATGAATTATATTATGAGATAACAAAGAAAAAAATATGAAATCTGATTAATAAAATTCTGCAACATCCCAATAATCGATATATGGTAATTGAGTTCAACAATCCCACTCAGAAACTAATCTTCCAAAAATCCTTCAGATGGGAAAATCATTTGCAATATTAATATGAATCGTCCTACAATCTTGTCAGGCAAAATAAGGAATTGTTACCTTAAATTCAGGGAGTGATTTGCAGCAAATACTGAGGCCTATGGCAAAGTATCAAACTTTAGATATCAACTGATTAAGGACATAGACCTTACAGTTTATTTGAATACTGCCTTCTTTGATCTTTCCCCGAATAGGAAATCAAACCCCAATGACATTTCCACTCTCTACAATGTGGGCACTTCCCCTCTTGTCATTACCTTACATGTCATTCCTCCACAGTGTTTCTTCTGTCACCAGAAAGGCCACTTAGTGAGGGACTGCCCAGCCAGAATTTGCCACAATTGCAAAAGAATTAAAAGCAAAACCCACCTCAGTAACTCAAGTCCAGTGATGCAGACTGTGGAGACTCCCAAGTCCAGGCCTGACTTTGTAGCATCTGAACCAATGGAAAGCTCCACTTGTCCTCTAACATCTCCAGTGGTCCTTTCAGCATCTGAAACAGTAGAAAACTCCACGTTCTTTATCATCTCCTGTTGATAAGGTTGGCCCTGACTCTTTGCCTTCACCCACACTCTCCATATGTGCATTGGATGAGTCTTATGAGTCGGCATGTTTGATCATGGAGGAGACTTCCCCTTTGCCTCTCCTCAACAAAAGGAAGCCAAATGAACACAATACGGATTCCAAATCTTCAGTCAACAAATTATACTCAAAAAAAATAAATAACAAAATATGGATTCCTCAGACTCCGAATATCTTATCCCCCAGCAACCTGGGAAAAAATGCAAGCCTGTTCCTAAGGCAGATAGTCAAGCAAGAAGTTGTGAATTACCCAATAAAGATACAAGCAAATCTTGCCAAACCCCTGTTGCAGGTAAGAACATTAAATTAAAGCCACCTAGGGCCTCCAAGACATCGAATGTTGAACCAGACTCTGTTGAAGGCCTGCATTACAAAGAGTCTGGGGGGGGGCTCTGGCCAGATAGTGGATCCGCAAGAAGCTAGTACTGGAGTTTCTTACATGGATGGCTTGCGATCCAGAACATCAAAAGCAAAAGCTGGGATATGTTCTCTTGGCAGGACCAATAGTTGCTGAGTGCGTGATCACACATTCAAAACTCATTTAATCATTTCCAAATTATCACCAATTGCCCAATAAATACACAATATTTATCTGTTAAAATAATGCCTCATGAGCTCAATATAGCGGGACTTAATATAAGGGGGCTGAATTCCCTGAATAGAGTGGACGCATTGGCCAAATGGTTTAAGCAACACTTACCACATATTGTATGTCTCTCTGAGACCAAATTGCACCAATTTTCAAACCCCAAAATCCTGAACCTTCTTGGCAATCTGGGATATATCAACAAGATACTATTCCAGACTCCTTCTTGGCAATCTGGGATATATCAACAAGATACTATTCCAGACTCGTTCCTTGCTGATATGCTTCATAGTCCTTTTAGCTGGTGTCAAACAAGATATCAATATTGAGCTTTCATTCCCCTGACTATCATGTAATATATTCTATGTTTAACTATTATCATATATTGTAACCAAATTTCTGAATAAAGTTCTATATTTTATATAAAAAAAAATTATATACACATATCACAGCATATCAATTTGTTTGAAGTCTCTTCAACCATGGATGCTGCAAAAAACTTCCTACTTCTCATAGAACATGTGAGACTTCACAGAAAGTCCAAGCCTGTGGCAATACAAGTTGACTTTGCCTTGATCTTCAACTGTTATTCCAGTCATCTTACTTCAAACTCTTCCAGTCATCTTACTTCAAACCCTCCGTGAATATCAAGTTCTCAGCATTTACATTAGAATAATTGGTAACCTCCTGCTAAACAGATCACTGGACGGCAGTCTTGCTGATGGTTTCAGACCTCATCAATCAATACTCCAGGGATCTCTATTTGCCACACTTTGCTTTATCTTCTACATAAACCCCTTGCTGAAAGAGATCGAAGAGTAATTTTCTCAGAATCTCTGTGCCAACGCTCAAACTCCATGTGCAACAAATATCCTACATGGACAATATCACTGTCTCCCAGACAAAACTCATCTTCCAACCCTCATATAGATTATAGGTAAACACTCCAGAACATGGAACCTGCACATCAATTATCTCAAATCCTCCATGTGGCAAATCAACACTGGATCAATGATTCCATCAGTCTTCACTTCTGAGCCACAACTCTTTCTTGGTTTTCCCATGGCTAAGTCCAGACTTTCTATGGCAAAACAAACCGAAAACTCCATCTTGAAAAAGACCAGGAAGATTGTAGGCTCTCTATCCCGAATCACTCTCTCCCTTCCTAGTAAAGTAACTCTTTCTCAACATGATGTTTTTGCCTTGACTGAATTATTAATCTGCCTATAATTAAACCCAACAAGGTTTTTCAAGCAGCAATGAACTCACTCTGTTCAAAGCTCCTGTGGAAAGGAAAGGTTGTGGCTGTTGCATATCTAAGATGCAGATGCCCAGAGAGCTAAATGGTCTGGGACTCTACTCAGTCTCAACCATCTATCTGCAAAAGGCAATTGGAGTTCTAAGCCACATCCATTTAAAACAATCTGAACTAAACTTATTGAAAACAGTAGAACCCACAGACATACCACCACCCATAGGAAGTAAATGGATGCAAATATCTGGTTACATGTCAAAAAACTAATAGTAATAAATGAATCCATGCTTGAAAGTAAAATATCTTATTGGCAAGCATATCAATTTGGACTATTGAAAAGGAACAGGACAAAAATATTAAATATTTAGATTTAATTATTACAAGAGAAAACACTATATTAAATTATAAATTAATAATTAAGGCACTACAAAAAAGGGGATATATAAATTGTAAATTAAAAGTAGCAATGATGCATAAGATGGCAAGTTTTAGATCTTTTTGTTTCGGAATGAAAAATTGTCATTACCAAAATGATAAACTGAAAAATATTGAGACATTTGCCAAAGAATTGCTTGATGTTGGTTATAAAATGGAACAAATAAGCAATATTTTATGTCAATTAAAAAAAAAGTATAATAATTTAAAGGAAATGAAGATTAATAATAAACAATGGATATCTATTCCATTTATTTCAAATCCACAAGTGAAATTTTTTAGGGATATATACAAGAATGTGTGTAATGTTTCATTCTACATTCCAAACAATATTAATAAATCAGTCAATAATTCTAAGGACGTCATACTTGTCAAGCAGAAAAGTAATGTCATATATCACATTTTTTGTGATTGTATGCTATCATATATAGGTGAATCTAGGTGAACTATTGAGAAGAGATTGAGGGAGCATGAATTGTTATATAAACGTGCAAAAAGTAAAAATAATGGTGATTTAATTTCTCCTTCAGTTTTCTTTCATCATGAAAAAACATGTAAATATAAATTTAAATTTGATTTTGAAAATGTGAAAATTCTTCATGAGGAGAGAAACCATAATAAAAGAAAAATTAAAGAGGCAATTTTTATAAATAGGAATAAAATGCATTTAAGAAATAGGCAACCTGCTAACATTACAATACGAGATTCCTGGAATTTGAATTGATGACATTTGCTTCCACTTTGTTTTCTTTTTGAATTTTAATGGCAGTTGAGGCAGGTTCAAGAAATTAACCGAAAGTACTTCTGCAAATTTAAGGATTGTTTATAATAGTTTGTTACCGTTATTATTATTATTATTATTATTATTATTATTATTATTATAATTATTATTTTTATTGTAATTATATATATATATGTGCATTACTTATAAATGTTTTGCTCATGATATCAGTTTCCTTATCATTCAGTTCATAATGATGGAACAAACTTTGAACTAAGGAAAATAAAATCTAATGAGAGAAAATGTTCATTTTTTTTTATTTATTGCTTATGTTTTGTATTGTAATATACTGTTTATAATGTGTTATTCAGGTATTTTTTTCTTGTGGTATGAATATATTCAGTTAAGGACAAATAAATGTATAAAGATATATACATTTATTATATTATATTACATATTTTTATTTTCCCAGTTGATAGGAAATATAATATTACATATCGTTTATCTAGAGAAAGAGAGAGAGATTCATCTCTCACACTTTTAAAATATATTTTAATATTTTATTGAAGGGTAAACAAACAAACAAAATTTGTCAAAGATATAGTATAATGACACAATTGCTTTATTATATGAAATATTTGATATAAGCATTTTGCATTTCTTAAATTTTGCCTATGAATTAGCATGTCCACTTTAAATATAATATGTAGGCTAATCTTCATTATCTACGTATGTATTGCTTCTTATAACAGAAGTATTATTATGCTTTTAAAAATAATTAAAAGTCGTTTGACTTACATGTTGGTTTGTATAAAACACTATTAGTTTCTGCATCGTGAAATGGAATATTTATGTTTCCACTTTTATTGTTAAAATTACGTTATCTTGCTATTGTATTGATAAGGATTCACGACAGCTTTCAGATGATAAGTATAGGCCACATATAATGGCATCAAAGATAGTATCATTGATATTGTGCATGGGCAGATGGAGTACTCTCTCCCATTGCTTATTCCATGAGAGGTTTATAGTGTCGAGGCTGATAGTTATTGCTTAGTTAACATAGTTTAATCCCAAGAGAGGATTATATCCATGGTCCATATTCTATTTCCCCATGATGAGATAATGTCTACACATTGGTACCTAAAAAAAAGGTATTGGAATTGGCCATATTAATGTACAACTATCATGTTATTTGGTAGAGCCTCCCTTTATTGTTTGCTCCCTCATGATGTTATGTAGTTGTTTTCCACCGTGTATGATGAAGTTTTAGTATTTTAAAACTAAATAGCAAGGATAGGATAAAGTTACATTCAGGGACACTGGTTTATCTATAGTGTTTGCCTAATTGGAATAGTGTCTTTATGATGTTGTAGTATCTTCATCAGTTTATAAACAAACAAACCAAAACTTACCAGTGATTGTAAAACTTCTATACAGAAGAGCAAGAGATACACATGTACAATGTTGCTTTATTTTCATCAAGTAGTGATTCGCCAATGAATCAGTAAGATAAGTTAATTATTAGAATATGTTGAGGACATAGGCAAGGTTTTGGTGTCATGTATGCATTTGACCTCTGATGTCTGTCCCGACATTAATACAATAAATCTCTTCATATTAAATAATAATAATTGTTAATTGTGCTGCATATGATAATTGTCCTTATCATATTCTGATAAATAAAATAGCTATAGTGTAATAAGCTACTTTATAACTTTGAGTTTTAGATTTAAAATTTGCACATATATCCCAAAGATTTAAATACACTTTTGTTTTATAATTTGAGTGCTAATTTAGTTTAAATAGAGTTTAACCTTCCTATTCTATAAGATAAAATAATAGAAACATAGCCAATAATGATAGTGATAATATGAATATCACTGAACTAGTTTATCATATATACTATGTGTGTAGTCAATGGAATATAAATTATTCTCTAAATCTGATTTGATATAATGTCTCTGTCCTATTTCAGACAATGTGTCTGAAATAAATTTGTAAATAGTGTAAATAAATCTTGTGTTAAAAATTTATTTAGTTGTCTGTAGTCTTATTGCTAATCACCATACACATTATTATTGTTATTGCTATCGACATATCATCTGATTATATTGAAATCATCATCAATCAGTATAATATATTTAACTATGTGTTAATATACCAGAATAATTTTGTTAAGCCCTATAGTTTAAGAGTATGTCTAAGGCATCATCACTTAATAATCAAAATATTATTAACCTAGATCACATATTATTTTAAATGGTATATTAAAAGATAAACACTTAATGTGGATTTAATCAGTTTATTCGAACCCGCAGATATATCATCCACCGATCTTGATTACAATGCTCATAATTATTTGAGAAAAGGAAGTTATTGTGTTTAGTTATTAAAAAGTTATTCATATTTCTTGAAGCTTAAAGTTTATAATAGTTATGGAGTTTATAAAGTTTCTTTGGAATTGCTAAATATTGTTTGTTAATTCGATTTTGTATTAAGAGCTGTTTTGTGCATTATATTTGGGTAGTGGCAAAATCCCTCTCACTGACCCAAGTATATCTTGTATAACAATATTTAAGTTGTTTGAACCCTGAGAAGAATAACTTATTAATTTGCAATGTAGAGTTTGAATTTATGGTAAATTTTATATCTACAGGATGTACTGTAGTTGGATTTGAGTTATATTATATTCACTGTTTTATGAAAATCAACCACACTTTAAGGTGTAAATTGCTTCTTGTGTCTTAAAATGTTTAGCTTGTTTTGACTTTATGGTGAATATTCTGGTTGTGACGAGCTTGGAATCCCTATTTTATTTAGTTTATCTTATTACCAATTACTACAATATTAATTTATAATTTAAGATCTCTGTCTCCATCGTCAACATTGTTCTTCAATTTCATCTTAATCGTTCTTTTATTTATTCATTCTAATTTGACCTTAATTCATTATCATAATTGATTAATCATTGATTAACCTCTATTCTATTATCATCTTAATCATTCATTAACTCTTATTCTATCATCATCTTAATCATTCATTATTCTTATACATTTTCTTTCTTTTCTCTTCATTCTTAGACTCATTTCATTTTATTATTTAATTATTACTTATTTTCATCATCCATTTAGTCATCCACATCCTAATTTATTTATTACTTAATTCAAAATTTTAAGTTCATATTCATTCCATAGATCTAATTATTATTTATTTATTGGTTTGATGAATATTAAATTTATTTCATAACATGTTGCAGTTATTTTAAAAGTGTTGTTATTAAGATTTAATCAGTGTGACCAAGTTGTGAATGATGTTTCTCAATTTAACAAATTATACTAACTTAAGATTATGTGGATAATCATGACTCAAATAAGTTTTAGAAATGATCATAAATAACTTACGTGGTATACTTTTGAGTAATTAAAGTATAATACTATTATATAATAAAATATCCTCAATAGCAATATGTTAAATGGTGGTGTTATTGGCATAAGATTGCAACATGTTTAGAGTTGTATATTTATGAAGGCATATGAACTTAAAATAGTTAAGTAGAGTATATATTGCCTAGCATATAGAAAAGTATTTTTTTCTTCTTGTGTGAACTTATGTGGAATTGTGGGTCGATGGAAAGTGGTAGTGTTGAAATGTATACAGGGTTAATTCAATTTAATTCAAATTAAGGGTTATAGTCATAAATATAATTGTAAGAAAACATTTACAAAATGAGTGAATTAGAATATAGTCCCATTCTGATAGATGCTTTTACACCAGAAGTACCAATAATAAAAGATTCAGATGTTTTCTATTTTGAATCTCAAAAAACGGAGAAGTCTGAAAAGGAAATTCCTACTGGTGGTACTAATCTTGAACCAACTGATACAAATATAATGTATCAAACCCTAATGGAATTTATGAAAAGATTGGAAATCAAAATGGAGAATAACAGAAAAGAAAACAATAATAATATATGAGGATTGGAAAATAAAATAGAGAATAATATAAGATGATTAGAGAAGAAAATGGAAACAATAATAAAGGTATAACAATGTTAGAAAACAAGATGAAGAGATTTGAAAGAAGAGTTGAGGAAAAGATTGAGAAAAAGATAGGAGAATCAAGGGAAATTTTAGAAAAAGAAATATTTAGAAACAACGAGGATGTTAAGAGTTCACTGGAAAAATCCATAAAAGAACAGTTGGAAGATTTTAGGAGCATTGATATAGATGAACTCAAGAATAGGTTTGTGAGTTTAGAGTTGAGTTGTAGTCATAATAACGTGCAAACTGAGAAAGATTAATAATTTGTGCCATGATTTAGAGGCTAGCAGAGATGATACCAAAGAAAAATTTAATCTATTGCAGAATAAAGTTGAAAAGGAGTTGAGGAAGAGATTGTGCATCAAAAAATTCAATTCAAGTTAGAAATAAGACAAGAAATTGAGGATGCTTTCATCAAATACCAAGGAAATACAAATTCAATTCAAGTTAGAAATAAGACAAGAAATTGAGGATGCTTTCGTCAAATACCAAGGAAATACAGAAGAAAATTTCGAGTTTAAAAATAGAATAAGAAGCACAGTAGAAGAATTGTGGAAAATACTTAGAAAAAGTTTAATAAAGGAAGCTATTTATTCGGACTGTATTAAAGAACAAAAGATTGAATTTAATAAACATTTTGAAGTTAAAAAAAACAGGAAGAGTATGTAGTAAAGCTGTGGGAAAAGAATAATAAGGGAATCCCAAATACAAAGTATAGGTAGCAGAAAGGAAAGTATCCAAGGTAAACCAACTATTGTGTCCAGAGAATTAAATGACAAAACTGATGTTACTTTGATTAGTCTAACAGAAACTTGCATGAAACAAGATATCCCTCCTATTCGTAATGATAATATGCCATTAAAAAAGATAAGGCCTGTTGTTACCCACTTTTCAGAGATAGACCAAACAAAACAGACCATAGAAGCAAACCCGAGCAGTGCTACCTCTATGGCTCTAAGGTTTATCCATATAAAATCTTTTAAGGGAGAACCTAGAGAAAATCCTCTCGAGTACTTGCATAGTTTAAGGAGTTGTTCTCTTTGTGTGGATTGGCAGAAAATGAGATATTGGCCATATCATGTAACTATCTGTATGCTTCGGCTAGAGATTGGTGGCAGTCTCATTTTGATAAGCCAACCACATATGGGGACTTTAAACACATGATACTTATGTCCTTTTGGGGAAGTAGGATAATATCTGCTATCAAATCTTCGAGGAAAAATATAGCCCACGTAAGGGAAGTTATTCCAATTTTTTCGAGGGCAAGCGGTAAGATTAAAAACTCTGACCACATTCCCTCTTTCAGAGCATTAGATAGTGAGCATTCTCCACCACAATCTATCTAGATCAATAGAGCAGGTCCTAATTGCTGCTGATTGGTATACTATTGAGGAGGTATCAGAAATCCTCGAGGCTCTCGAAATCTCTCTGAGTACATCTGGGAAAGTCACCCCAAAGTTAATAAGAAAAGACCAAGTTACCCATTAACAGGTAAACCCCAAATGTTCAGAAACCCTTTGAAAGGAGATATATTCCTCCTAAGCTGAGGCCTTCTCCATATTCTGGTGTTAATAGGCACTTAAGTAGGTCAAAAATCAGACCGGTTATGTCAAATAGTAAACCTTCAACTAATGGTACAAACACTATAGTTAAGAAAGTTGGGGGTACAGCCCAAAATGAATCTGAAACTTTAAACTGAACGGGTTCTTGTACAATAGTTCCTTTTTCTTACAAGGACCTTCTGCTAACAAAAGGAAGGACAATGTATAACTGCCCGGTTATAAAGTTGGTTATTGAGGGGATAAGTATAGATTGCTCTAATTGATTCAGGCAGCGCATCCATCTTGTCAGAAATTATGTATGATAAAATTTGTAATTTATCTTCTGGGGTTCCCTCATTACCAATAAAACAAAACCAACTTACGCTAGCTAACGGAAAACAGGCCAGGTTTTGTAATAAACAGGTCTGGATATGTTTTAAAATTAATCAAACTGAGTTTGAGCATGTGTTTCTTGTTATGCCTGGACTGATTCATGAAGCTATCATAGACTCAGACTTCATGATTAACAATAATTGTATAGCTGATTATCAATAAAATTTATTTACCTGTAAAAATCATGTCTTTCAGTTGGAATATGGATCGCATAATTTCTCCAGTCAATTACTGTGCATCCATGACCCATCAATTGATGTTAGTATCAAAACTAAAATCTGCCATCTTAGTTCTCTAAATTTAGTAGTGGAAAAATTATATCAATTGCTGTGTAAATACAAAAACATTTTTTCGAAAGTCCCAGATATAATAGAAGGATATACTCATAAGATTAAAACTGAACCTTTCCAACAGAAAATGTACCCCATTCCTTACCAATATCAAAATGAGGTACAAAGTCAAATTGAACGGATGTTAGAATGGTGATTTATTAAAAAGTGCCCTTCTGCTTATGTTAACCCTCTTGTAATTATTAGGTAGAAGGATAGCACTATTCGAGTTTGCCTGGATGCTCGAATGCTAAACCAGATGACCGTTCCTGAACGTGATATTCCTCCACCAGTACATGAGCTCCTGGTTAAGTTTAAAGGGAGGTCAATTTTCTCCACATATAATCTTATGGCCAGTTATTGGCAAATTCCACTTCATGAGGATGACCAAAAATATACAGCTTTCCGTTTTCAGGGTCAATCATACATTTTTACAAGGATGCCCTTTGGTCTAGTCAATAGTGGTACTGGTCTGATCAGATGCCTAGACATGATTTTTTCAAAACAATTAAGAGAAAATCATCACATATGTGGACGATATTGTCATCGCTTCAAGTAGTTTAGCAAAGCACATGGAACACTTGCAAATGTTTTTCCAAGAGTATTCCCCCAAAAATTTAAAGATTAACTTGGAGAAATGCAGTATTGCAGCAGAAGAAATCATTTTCTTGGGACATTTAGTCAATGCTCATGGGATTAAGCCCCATCCAAAAAAGGTTGCCACTATACAGGAATTCCACATTCCTAAAACTAAAAAACAGCTTTGTTCTTTTCTCGATCTCTGCAAATATTATCACAAATTTTATAAGGTCTTTGTCAGTGATATCATTCAATTATACAACTATTTAAAAAAATCCGAGAGGTGGGGTTGGACAACTGATCATACAAAAGAGTTTAACACAGTCAAGGCTACTTTCCTCAAGAAGGTCATTTTACATTACCCTGATTTCAAAAAGAAATTTTATGTACAAACAGATAGTAGTCACTATGGTCTAGTAGTAGTATTATATCAACTTAATGATAAAGAGGAGCCTCAAGTTCTCTACTTTTTGAGTAAACGTTTGAAAAAAGATGTTAGAGGTGGAAATAAGGATGGAAAAAGAAAAGGTGAATCATAGGAAAGATAGAGAAATAAAAAAGGATAGTCAAAGTGAAGTTATAGAAGAAAAGAAAGTTGTTGAGATGGAAGAGGAGAAAAGTTTAGATGATTTGTTTGCATTGATGATGAAAATAAATTAATCTTTTAGTAAATCTATAAATAAAAAGTTAGAAGAAAATAATTTTTTTAGTGAAAAGTTAAAAGATAATAAATCTTTAAGAGAAGATCTGACTGGAAAATTAAAAGAAAGGAATAAATCTTTAAGAGAAAATTTGAGTGGAAAATTAGAAGTAAAAAATCTTTAAGAGAAGAACTGCAATAAACTAATAAAGTGCTGAGTGAGAAGTTAGAAATTGATTAATAAAGGTATAGTAGAAAACCAACAAGCCATTAAGTTTATAAAGGGAGATTTAGAGAAAAAATTTGAAGAGTTAAATGAAAGTTTGCAACTAAAGAGAGTTATAGAGGTAGTAAAAGAGAAAACAAATGAAAAATTAGAGGGACCCATTCATAAGAATGTTCAATCTTTCCAAGTTCAAGGTAAAGAAGCTATAAAACAATGGAAAATTAATAAAGATGACATCAATAAGAAGATAGAGCATTTAGATAAAGCTTTAGATAGTGGTGATAAAGATATTCAGAATTAAATGGAATTAATGGAAAGCAAATTTGAATGTTTAAAAACAGAAGTGAAAGAAGAAATGGATAAAACTACTTTAGAATTTAAAAAAGAGTTGGGCCTAGAAATAGAGAAAAATTCACAGGTTATGAAATCTAATAAAACTGAAGATCAAAGGTATTGATCTAAAATTTGAGAAAGGTTTGAATAAAGAAAAATAAAGAAACAATTGAAAAAAAAAAAGTCTAAAACAGATGAGTAATAAAAACATAGATCAAATGAGAGAGGAGCAAAAGAATTATAGATAGTTTATTTAGAAAAATTAAAGGGGAGGATCAGACACATGATAACAATCTCAGAAATGAAGAAATTGAAGTAAACAATGATGATAGATTAAAATGGTCAGAAAGTTTACGAAAGAAAGGTTCTAGTGAAATTTTAAGAGATAAATCTGTTGATGAACATTGTACTAAAAACAATTGGAAGATATTACTAATAACAGTAGAGAAAAAAATAAGTAGGTATCAAGAAGCAGAATCTAGTAGAGGTTATCAATCAGTAGAGGGAGGAATAAGTATAAGTAATTCTATAACCATAAAATTTATGAAAATAAAATCTTTTAAAGATGATATATGGAAAATCCTTCAGAATTCTTAAATAATTTGAAGGAATTGTTTTCTTTGTGTTCTATGTCAGAGAAAGAAATATTAGCCATTTCAAGTAATTATTTATATGCTGCTGCAAAAGACTGGTGGCAGTTATTCTTTGAAAAACCCATAACATATAGAGACTTTAAATGCTTAACAATGTCTGGTTTTTGGGGATCTGACAAGTAAGATTGCATTAGATATCAAGTAAAGCAAGAAAAGAATAATGCTAACGAAGGTGGTTATGAGACGTTTTTCCGCAATCAAGCTGTTAGACTAAAAACCTTCACTTCTTCCCCCTTGTCAGAAAAACATATTGTCACATTAAAAGATTCTCATAGCCATGGATAGATATAGCATTGAAGTGAGATTCTAGATGGCTTAGAATTGAATGAAGATAACTTAAAAAAAAGAAGCAGAGAGCTTAAGGAAAAAGTAAATTACCCAATGGCTGCAATGGAAGCTAGATCCAATATGCCTCAGAGAATTATTAAAAGGAAACCATATTTTCATGTAAAAGGTGGAATTGTTTCCAAGATAAGAAATCCAAGTATGATGAATAAATTCAGGAGTCCTCTAATTCATGATAATCAGCCTTCAACTAGCGGAGTCATCACTATTTTGAAGAAAACAAGAGGCAAAGTTCAAGATAAATTAATATAAAGTTAGGGAGGTCTTGGTGATTGTGTGTCTTACAAAACTCTGAAACAAATTGGAGAGAACACTTTCACACTGTAAACTCCAGAAGGTATTAGAATAACATATAATGCATGAAGCCTCATTCCCTATTCTGTATGAATCTAAAGCAGAAGTTATCAAAAAATCTGATGTGATGGAAAAGATTACTGATTTAGATATCATATTTAAGGCAAACCAGTAGTAGACTTAATAATAAATTTCAAGAATAAAAGGAATTTCATTAGTGTAATTGTTATAGAAAGCCAAATAGTAGAGATCAATATAAAATATTTTTTAAAGAGGCAAACATTATAAAATTTAAAGTTAAATGAAGAGGGGAAGTTGTGCACTTTTTATTAGTTCACCCTACCCTAGAATAAAAGAGGAAATAACATTTTTGTTATATAATTTTAAATTTTGTTAAAGTCAATAATTTACTTAGTACATCAGGAAAGATAATGACATGTTAGAATCATAGGGTTTGAACTTGGATTTAGTTGGTTTAAAATTTATAAAGGATCTGATAGGTAAAATAATTAGCTAAAGGTATGTATAAGATATAAATAATAATCTATAAAATCATTATATGCTGAAGAGTAAACAGTCAATAGTATTTAAAACCAGTAAATTTCAAATCTAATTTTCTAAAATAAAATGCATTACATAGATGAATAATTATTATTTGTGTGCATTTGATTTTATAAATAAAAATTATTGTTTCTAGTCAAATCTTATCTTATGTTTAAATGTCGTAATAACATTCATTTTACAAAAATACTGATCTAAAATCAAAAAATAAATTGTATTTTATTCAATTTCTAAAAAATATTTTTAAAAAAAAAATTTCAAAACCCAAAATTATCATTTGAAAATACATCAAATACTTGCAACTAAGTAAATGTTGTTCTAATAAGGGGGGGGGGGGTAATTGACCAATGAACAGCCTGTAAACAATTTTTTCAAAAAAGAGAAAAAAGTTTTTTACAGAGGTGAAATAAATAATTTTTTTTTGAAACATTAGAATGATTTATTGCCAGATAGGGACAGGCATAGTGATAGTGGTGAATCATGGGATAGTAATCTCATGTGTGTTTGGAGAGTTCATTTTGTAAAAAGTCTATAATTTTGGAGGTTGGATTGGATATTTGATCATTGGAGTTTGGTTGGTTAGATTGCAGTTTTTGATGATGAATGGAGAGTTTTGTCATTGCCTTGAGAATGCTATGTATTCATGTAACCCATGAATGGTCAAACCCATTCACTGCTCCAACCCAATTTATAAGTTATTCTTATTTATCATGAAGCAGTTAACAGCAGTCCTGCCATGATATCAGCCTATAAGTCTTCAAAAGAGTGAGCAAGGCATAGCTTTATGTAGTCTATAATTCAAGGCATCATTTTGAGATTTGCCACATAAGACTCTGAGAGAGAGAGAGAGAGAGAGAGAGAGCAAGGCATAATTTTCCTATGTATTTTATAGCCCCTGAGACTTAAAATAAGCAGGGCATCATTTGATATTTGCCATGTAAGACTCCATGAGAGAGAGAGAGAGCAAGGCATATTTTTATCTATTCTAGCCCCTGCTCTCTAAGTAGAGTATTGCAACAGAGCTTGCATCATTCAATCAAGGGTTGTGGTAGCTTAAAGTGATCTAATTGAGATGGTCCCCTGAGTGCTCATGATGGATTGTGTGATTATAGTGCTGGACTGAATTCTTTTATTTTTCTCATGATTGTGAACTGCTAATCATTCTGGTGACTATCAGTATCTGTCAGATCTCGATGGGAATAGATGAATATATATATAATTTGGGCCATTACAGACAGACATGTACTATAGAGATTATTGTTGTGTGATTTATTGAATGAGCGATATTAAATATTTTTTTTCTCTTTGGGTTTATAATGCATGGTAAAGCAAGGTGAAAAGCAAGTCAGTCAGAGATAGGTGTCAAACAAGAAAATGATGCGTGGGTTCTTGGTGGTTAAGGGAGCCCAGATGAGATACATAAAATTTTTAAGATAAATGAGTGAACTTAACAATACTACTGAGAAGGTTATGGAAGAAGATGCCCCAATCCCTGGAATCAGCGGTAGTTTTTATACTGAAGAAGAGGATAGGGAGATTTTATTTAAATTACCAAAAGAGAGGAAGTAGAGGAAAATGCCTCTAAAGTTAGTGGCAATAATATGGCCTCAAGTGTGGAAATAGTAGCTGAGGAGCCAGAGGTTTGCCAGGCTCAGATAGAACATAAAGCACCATCAAAGATGGAAGTGATAATGCAGATGTTTAAAAGTACAAAAGAAGATAATAAAGCATAAGAATAAAAGATAGATCAAGCTGTAGAGAAAAGTATAGAAAGTTTAAAGGTAAATATAGATAACTCTATTGAAAATAACAGCCGAATAAACATGGCCTTGGAAACTAAGATAGAAAAATCCAATATAGAGTGCAAGAATAGGTTTACATCATTAGAAGATAGAAGGAGTGTGTAAATCTATGGAAGTTGTCAAACGGAAAGGTTGTCAAGGATTGCGGTCATTAAAGTCTCAAATGGAGCAATCTATTGAAGAAAATAAGAAAGAAATTGAGTTATTTAAAAATGAGGTCCATGGGTTGGTCTCCCAATCCATATCAGCAGGAATTGAAAGATATACTGAAATAACTTCTGCAGGAATTAATATCAGATTAGGAGGTGGTAGCTAAAGTGGACTCATATAAAGAAGCTACCTTGAGCTGTGTGGATCAAACCCTCAATATTAAAAACAAATTTAGTAGCTTAGAGAAAGAAATTTGAGAAGTTAAAAGAGGCATGGTCAATGAGTGCGTACAAATTGATCAAAATCTCAGAAAAGATTTGAGAAAACAAATGGATAGACTTAGGGAGGAAATAGCACAAAAAACAAATCAAGTTCTTTAGAAGAGAAACCCAGAATAGATCAACATGAATTGGGTATCATGTTGGAGAAGGTCGGGGAAAACAAGAAAGCGTATGTCATGGAATACATGATGCCCAAAATGGATGATTTATACCAGAAAATAGGTGAATTAAGAGATCGTGTTGATGTAAGGTTGAGAATCCATCAAACCTAAATTCAAAGCAAAATCATGTTAGTATCAGTCCAGATGACTGTAAGGATAGATCAGAATATAGTCAGTCAGAGAAAAGGATGCCTACTTTAGTTAGAAATTCACAAGTTGAAAAATCAGTAGATAGGGCTGACAATACCAGTAGAGAGGAATATAAAGTAAAAGGGCCAATGACCTCAAATTTAATTAAAATTAAGGCCTTTAGTGGGGAAAGCAGGGAGAACCCTTTAGAGTACTTGTATACATTGGAAGAACTCTTACGTGTGTAGGTTGAATGAACGAGAAAAGTTGCCCATTGCCTGCAACCATCTTTATGCTTATGCCAAAGAGTGATGGCGGTCCCTGTTTGATAAGCCCACTACTTTTGGGGATTTTCGCTGTGTCACCTTATGTTTCTGGAGTGAAGATAGGCAGGACCAGGTGTGCTATCAGGTTACTCAGAAAAAGTATAGTGGTACCAAGGGCAGCTATACACAATTTTTCAAGGGCAGGCAGTTAAGGTGAAGTCTGACTGCATTTCCTCTCTCAGAGCACCAGATCTTGTGAATACTCTGAGTCTTCCCCGAAGCATTGAGCAAATGCTTGTTGCTGCTGATCGCTGCAGTGTAGAGGAAGCATCATAAATCCTGGATGCTCAAGATTTCAGAACGGGATTCAGAGACTAGGCCCAAGGGCACCAAGGACAGGTATAATTATGTCTCTAGTCTGATTCTAGGTGATCAGACAAATGATAGAAATTTTGGTAGTTATGGATATAGGAATAATTATAGGGCTAGACCTCCGAATCAATCCTTGAAAAATTTTGGGGATAATGTTGGGAAAAAAGTATTTCCTAGAGATAAGCAACCCTCTACCAGTGGAATTACCACAGCGCTGAAAATGTCAGGGGGGAAAGCCCAAAGTAAGACTCAATCACCAAACTAGATTGGTCCTGGTACAATAGTTCCTCAATGCTGGGGCCATATGCTAACAATAAGAGAGACAATGAGATGTGGTTATTAAATACCCTTGATCTGGATATGGATTACCTAGAGCCATTCGAACTGGGTGAACCACCTATCCAATATAACTGCTGTACTTAAATTGTTGATGGAGGGGATCAGTATAAATGCCTTAATTGACTCTGGCAATCAAGCTTCCATTATCTCAGAAAAAGCATATTAAAAGATGCTTCATCTAAATAATTGTATATAATTGTATACCCTCCTTGCCTATTAAACAGATACAAGTGACTCTAGCTAATGGGAAGAGAACTAAGCTTGCCAACTAGCAGCTTTGGATTAATTTTAGGCTTAAAACAGTCTAAGTTTGGTCATGTTTTCATTAATTATGCCTGGATTGGTTCATGATGTCATTATAGGTTCAGACTTCATGATCATAAATAAGTGTAAATTAGATTATGAAAATAGAGTATTTTATGTCAATGGGAACAGTTGCCTTTTGAATGGAAATTACCTAAACTCTGGTCAATCGTTATGCATTCGAAGCATGCTAGTTGATGTTGGTA
Source organism: Epiperipatus broadwayi (assembly GCA_028023455.1). Lineage (NCBI taxonomy): Eukaryota > Metazoa > Onychophora > Udeonychophora > Euonychophora > Peripatidae > Epiperipatus > Epiperipatus broadwayi. Next base: position 1,211,799 of record JAQFVV010012577.1, on the reverse strand, counting down.
TTAGAACCAAAATTAATCATGTTTTCCTAGCCAATTTGACTATAGGATAAACTTTATACCAACTGATGTACAATTATAATAGCCTGTTTTCAAGTTCCAGGTATAATCAGAGGATATACCCACCGAATTAAATTAAAAAGATAATGAACCTTTTCAACGAAAAATGTATCCAGTGCCTTATCAGTATCAGGCCGAGGTACAAAAACAAAGAAACCAAATGTTGGGATGGGAGATTATTCGAAAGTGTTCCTCTGCTTATGTTAACCCTTTGATAATTGTAAGAAAGAAAGATGGTACAGTGAGAATATGTCTTGATGCTCGTATGCTGAACAAGATCATCATTCCTGAATGTGATATTCCTCCACCTGTACATGAGCTCCTAATTAAATTTAAACAGAAGTAAATTTTCTCATCCTTTGATCTGACAGCCAGTTATTGGCAGATACCACTACACCATGAAGACCAAAAATATACAATTTTTCGCTTTCAGGGTCAAACTTGTTTTTTCAAGAATGCCCTTTGGTCTCATTAACAGTGGTGCTGGCTTGATCAGATGTTTGAACATGATTTTTTCAAAACAATTGAAAGAAAAGTTCATCATGTATGTGGATGACATTGTCATTGCTTCCAGCAGTCTAACAGAGCATCTAGAATACCTACAGATGTTCTTTGAGGAGTGTTCAGCCCATAATGACATGATAAATCTGGAGAAATGTACAATAGCTGCAAAAGAAATTACTTTTTGGGGACATGGTAATAAGTGAACAGGATATCAAACCCCATCCTGAAAAGATTGCTGCTATTCAGAATTTCTCAATACCAAAAACCAAAAAGCTACTGCAGTTCTTATACAAACTTTGCCAAAAAGCTACTGCAGTTCTTATACAAACTTTGCCAAGGATACCCAATATTTGTTATTAAAGAAATCAGAAAAGTGGAGGTGGACCACTGAGCATACTAAAAAGTTCAATACCATAAAACAAACATTTTTGAAGCACATTATTTTATCTTACCCTGATTTTAGTAAAGTTTTTTGTACAGACAGGCAGTAGTCACTATGGTCTGGGAGTAGTTTTATATCAGCTTGATGAAGATCAAAGACCTCAGGTATTATATTTTTTAAGTAGACATTTAAAAGGGGCAAAGCTGAACTACTCCATAACAGAGAAAGAAGCCCTAGCAGTGATATGGGCATTTCAGAAACTATGCCAGTTTTTGCTTGGCTCTGAAGTGATTGTTTTGTCAGAGCATAGAAGCTTAGAATTTCTAAATAAAAGTTATTTAAATAATGAAAGACTTATTAGATGAAGTTTATACCTACAACAGTTTATTTACAGTATTGTCTATGTTGAGGGTATAAAGAATATCCCTGCTGATGTTCTTAGCCGTCACCCTGTCTGTCTTGGGCCCAACATCCTGGTACGAAGAATATCTTGATTAATAATATTAATGTTGAATAAGAGAGGGATATCTCAAAAGATTACCATAATTTAGCTGTGATTCAAAAACAACACCTAAAGTTAGGCAGAATCATCACCATCCTGAGTCAGCCCATAAATAGCAACAGGTCCAAGAAATCGCTAAAGGATGTTTTTGTCTGGTATAAATTAAATCAAGATGTTCTCATGTATAAGGCTAAGTTTAATCATGTTAACCCTTGGAGGATCATGATTCCTAAAATTCTAATTAATAAATTGGTAAAATATACTCATTGCAAATATGACCATTATGGCACTCCCAAGATTTATTATGTTTTAAAAGATAACTTCTATTAAAATCAGATGTACAGAAGTATCAGTAATATCATTAAACATTGTACAATGTGTTAAAACTAATTGTTATGCTAGGTCGTTTGTCAGTGTTTTACAACCCATAATCCCAGGCGGCCTAACCAATTGTTGGCACTTGATTTTTATGGACCACTCCCTACTTATAACCGACAAAAGTTCATTTTAGTGGCATATGATGTATTTTCTAAACTTGTTTCTGCATTTGCTGTGCCCCAGACTGATGCTAAGGGTGTTATCAGGTGCCTTGCTAACCACCAGTTTCAAGCTGTGGGTAAATCTGATGTAATTTTGACAGATCATGAGACTGCCTTTATATCTAAGACTTGAAATACATGGGTTCAAACTTAGAACATCAAGCATGTCATGAGTTCTATAAGAAATCTGTGTAATCCCTGCAAGCACATTATGCATGAGCTTAGCAGACATTATAGTCTACATTCCAGATGATCATAGACAGTGGATGAATAAACTTCCTGAGTTGGTCAATCAGATTAATATAACTTGTAATGAATCAACAGGATTCCCTCCTCTTAGGTTGCATTATGGAAAACAGGAATTCTTACTGATATTAATATAACTTGTAATGAATCAACAGGATTCCCTCCTGTTAGGTTGTATTACGGAAAAACAGAAATCCTTATTGATTAAAATCTCATTGCCTGTCACCCCTGAGGGAATAAATAATGGCAATGACATTAATAGAGCTAGGACCAATTTAAACTCATGGATTAAAAAAAGGGTAAAACAATCCAAAACCAAACAACATCCATTTACGGTCAATGACCTTGTGCTGGTACACATCCCTCATGTTAGCAATCCACAAAGAAACCAATTTAAAAAGTTTCTGCATTTATATGAAGGGCCATTCCAGATTACTAAGAAAATTGGAGAGAATGCTTTCATGCTTGCTACTCTTGATGGGAATAAGGGAACCTATAATAACAGGAGTTTGATCCCTTATCCTTCAGTAGAGTGGTAGCCTGACAAAGATCTCCAAATAAGTCACGATGCCAAGTTTTTTTAATGAAAAGATTTGGTGGACATCTAGATGATGTTTGCCAATAGTTAGAAATTTTATTTATTTATTTATTTATTATTATTGTTATTTTATCAATTATGTCATTATGTATGGTTAAAGCAAGGATATGATATTTTTTTTATTAGAAGAGGGGGAATATTGTGCCCATTTCAATTTAGCCAGTGGCTACATTTGTAGTCATGTGCATGAAAGGAAATATGGAACCAAAAATCATCATCACAAGTTTAAACCCTACAGGATCAAGTTCCTAAAGCCTAAGACAAAAGTGGGGCAAACAGAAATGTTCTTTAGTTGTTTGTGTGTTGACAAAACTCAAAAAGAGTTGTACATACCTTTTAATTATTCAATAGTTCTTTTTAAAAGTAAAGTTATAAAACATATAGGCAGTTTTGTCTGTGGACAAGCTATTTAGTTTGTCATTTTCATATTTCACATATTAACTTTCTTCAAAATTAACCTACACTTGATAAAGTCTGCTATTTTCATTCTCTATTTCTATATTGTTTTCTATAGTTATAATTTCGAATTTAAAAGTTCCAAGGATTTAATTTTAAATATTAAAAGTATAGTTTCTAAGAAGCATTCAGATTATTTTAATAGGCCAGTTTTTATAAGTGATTTGAATGACAGAAATAAATCTACAGTTACACATATTGAAAAAAAAGACAATTCTGTAAAATTATTTTTTTACTCAAAGGTTTTGTTGCTATAAAGACTTCTTGTTTGTATCTGTATTTCTTAAAACTCAGAAGTCCAGCTGAAAAATCTTCTCATCAGAGATCAAAGAGAAGAGATAGAATTTTATAGTAGTGAGAAATATGTCATAAGGGTGAAAAAAAAACCATTAAAAATTTTATAGTAGTGCGAAATATGACATAAGGGTGAGAAAAAAACCATTAAGATAGTTTTGCTTGAAAACAGATTTAAGTTGTCCAGAAATCATGTTATTGTGAATTTACTGTTTTTTCCCCAGCAGTTAAAGAAAAAACACATGATCAGTCTAATTAGATGAGTTGACTAAAATAAACATATAAAAGGGGCTGAAAAATCAATTGGATTAGATTTTTTTAAATATTGAAACTGGGGTAGAGACATATCAATTTGAAATCATTTTTTTTATATAAATTTTTTTTGAAGATTGATATAAACGAAATGGCAGGTTAATATATATATCATCTGGCTATGAAACTGCCATCAGCCAACACATCATAAAAAAAAGAAGTTTGAATCAAAAATATTCTACACCTTATGATTGATTGGGAGAAACTGACTGCTCATCCATATTTTAAGTAGAAGAAAACATTCACCCGCATTTAAAAGCTAAATGAAAATAAATAATCTGCTGATAAATATTAAACCATGCAGGGTCAGATTCCACTGACTGAATTTAAACCCCCAGCAAAATTATAAATATGAGAACAGATATCCTCCATCTATGAGAAGAACCATGCTGCACAGGAAAATAAGAAACAGTTCCAGAGCCAAATGGTTCCTACTAAAGCAAACGACTTCATCATCATCATCACCATAAAAGAATTACAAGCCTCAAGTCAAGCAAAGAAAGACTGTTCCAGTGAACTGTGGAAATTGGTCATACACCCATGTGAAGCAGTAATCTTAGATTAAGATTGTGCTTCATGTTTCTACTTACTAACCCGTGTTCAAACCCCTATTTCCCATCCAGCTCTTTTTGTCATTATATATATTTCATGTATATATTTGAGATGCGCACCTAAATTTGTAGTTTAACTTTCAATATTTATTATTATTGATTCTTTTTATTAATTATTAGTTCTTCTTATTAAAATTATAGTTGCAGCTCAAATATATACATAGGAGCAAAACTTACTAACAAAATATTGATGTTTTTGTAAATATTTTATTATATGTCATTTTTAGCTTTTTCTTTTCAAATTGCTTGTTTTTCTATAAATTATACATTTTTTATATAAAATCCAATATGGAAGATGCAGGTGTTGTTTAATTGTCTAAAAATAATTAGGGGTTGGAAGCACTGTTGTTTTAATCTGGGAAAGGTATTTTTTAATTAAAGTTTTACTTAAGATAAATGGGATTAATTAAGATTAGATTTACTTGTGTTAAAAACATGTTGTTAGATCTATTTCTAATCTAGAAATAGATTTGAATTTATTTTTGGCGTTATCTAACAATTGCATCTTCGAAAAACAACTGATAAGAGAAAAATTATAAAATGACTAAATTTTGAATCACATGGAGTTATTAGTTGAGTTATTAGTTATTAATTAGTTACTATTGATTGAGAGATTGTTAACATTGCTGTAAAACTAAAAAAATGATGTAGCAGTAGATCCACCACTCTGCTCGGCCCTTTGGGTCATCACCCGCCGTGACCGTAATTGTCTGCTGTCCTGAAATGAAGAAATTAAGAACTTTAATGTTAATAGAAGCTTGCAGAACTTTCATTTTCAACTACCGTGCACAGACAATATTTTAATCGGACTCTTAAAATTGAAAGGTAAATTTCAAGCCGCTACCTAATAGTCAATTTAGTCTAAATAATCTCTCAAGATCTTTTCTCATGTATTCTTTAACTTTGCATTTTTATATATAAATAACATGTAATTTGCTCTTAAATAATTTATTTAAATTTAATTCTCTCTTATATGCTCTTTAATTTTGGTAGGGTCATTTATTTATATTATTGATTATTTGATTTATATATCTGCTTGCTTATTAATATGTCAATCTAAAACAATCTATTTATGTTTTAATATAATATATATTTGTTTAACTCTGAATTTTCTACCGCTGTAAATTCAGAACTTAAGCTAATTAACGCTTTGAAATCTTATAAAATATCATTTATTTAATTCTAAAATAAGGTGACTTAATTGTTTTATATATATAACTGCTAGTTTTTTTTTATATACTCTTAAAATGTATGCTTTAAATTTCAAATGCCGTATTTATATTTCAGTTATTATAAAAATCACGAGAGTGGGATTTATTTATTTTAAGTATCAGAAAAGGGATGGGGGTGAATCTTAATGTTTTGCTAAGTCAAATTTTAACGTCTATTTTATTAATCTAAATATTCCCTATATATATATTATAATTGCATTGTATGTTAAAGTATTTAAATAAAAGGGCATTTATTTTGAAGCTGTAAAATTTATTAAATGTTTTAGTGACATATATCATTCCTTGCGTTTCTGTCATTTAGCCTATCTTTGTGTTTTTATATATATACGTGCTTTTAATCTGGGGGTTACGACAAAGTTCGAACCCATAGATTTCTTCTTATGTCTTGTCCTGAGGATAGATGAAGCTATCCAGGACCATTTATTCCATATAAAATGCATTTAGCGGTGACCCAAAGTCTGGCACACGCTATGCATATTTACTTCGTGGATAAAAGACCTCTCACGTCGGTTATACCAGTAAAATGCTAGGTCACGTCATGCCAATCCACTTTCTCTCTCTAAGCACTACCCAAAATGGGGGTGTGGGATTTCGTTTTTCATCCAGAAGCACGACCTTTTCTCTTAGTTATTTTTAGGCGATTATGTCAACACCACAAACCTCTTCCTATTATTATTTCTTTTGCTTCATGACCCTGTTTTAATGCTCTAATATCAAAATTAGCTTTGCTTAAAATATATATAAATGCCATTTCTATTATATTAATTTATTTCAGTCTTATTCAGTCCCACCATCGTAATTTATATATCTATTTAAGAGTATCTATGTGCCTTGGGGAAAATAAAGCATTCATTTTATTATTGTTGTTAAAGTAATTTCTCATTAAATATTATGTCATTTTCAAGTATGTTTTCAAATAGATTCAAATGTTTTCAAATGTATTTATATGTATAATGAATTTCAGAACGCTCCCCTAATATATATTAGTCGCCAGGTTTCTGACCCATAAATCAAAGCGTTAATATTAATTTTGTGTAACTTCTTTCTAATCTGATTGGCATTTTAATGCTAGACCCACCAAAGATGTGTGTTTATTAGTAATATATATATTTAGCTAATAAAGAGCATATTAGAAACTAGCGTGAATGACACTATATAATCATCTACCGCTTGCTCATTCATGCACATACTAATGTACTTAATTTATAAATGTATATAACTAAATTTTCATTATATTAAACTATTTTTATTGTTTAACTTATTGAGTAGTTCGAATTCCCTTTTCCTCCACTTCTTCCACATATATTACAGCCATACTTATGTATATTTTAATATAATCATAATTAATAGATGTCTCATTGTCTTCTCAGCTTTGCTAGTCGGCCGAATTAAGATTCATTCTCATGAGCCATAACTATTATGTTATTCATTAGGTGTTCGATTTGGGATAGGTGTTCGATTTGGGACTTAGAGAGTGGATTCGAATCCAGGCTGGTTCCTGACCTAAATCTTGGGCTTGACTGGGTTTGAAGTACATTTTGTGAGTTCCAGCTCATGTTAGATGGGTAAGTAGAAACATGTTTTTGTTGCAAAATGTAGACATTTAACAAGCTGAGTTTGAACTCTTGGAAGCCTCAACAAAATAAAAGGGACTGGTAATATGAATTTTCATTATATATTTTTCTTTTAAGATATCAGAGACTATTAGTAAAAATTTTAGCAATAAAGTTTTCTCTCTTCTTGTCTGAACTTTGAGAACTAAAATTGAGTTAAACCAAGAATTTCTTCAGTAATGATAGCTATAAGATTGACTAATGATTTTATGTATGCTAAAATTATTATACCCACTTAATGATGAATTTTGTTTTCTAAAGGGTATTATTGTATATTAATATAAATTTATGAAATGTTAATATGTAAAAGTTTTTTTGTATTATTAGTTTTGAAATAATATTTTAGTTATAATGGGGATCAACACACACATACACGGTAATATAACAATACTTGCCCTATGTATATAATTGCATATGAATGTGAGAATAATAGGCATACAGCATTAAAAATATTAGATTTTTTTTTTTTGAGTTAATGAGTAGCAATCGTAATAGCTTAGAGATGGGGGAGATAAGTAATTCAAAACTTGTTCCTGGAAATCTTTTTCTTTTCAATTTAACTAACACTTTTTCTAATTAATCATTCTACTTTATATGTTAGCTTTAAGATGTATAGGATATAAAAGTATGTGTGCACAAAGAGTTTTTTTATGAAATATTTTTCTTGTGGATAGAAACTTTTAGCAATTTGTTATCCAAATTGATATACATTATACTATGATAAACATAGCATAATGTCATTAACAGAAAAGGGGGAAGAATTTAATATTATGAGTTCAATATAACTTATAACTATTAATCATATAAATTTTCATTTCTATCTTTAAATTGTATGTATATGTTAGTAATGCAGTAATAAATGTTAATTTGTTTTATTAAACGAAGCGTATATTTTCATTAAGAGTATTGTTTATTAGTTGGGATCATTCATCATCACTGGTGAATATTAACTGTTTAAGTTCTGATTTAGATATACTACAATTAGCCAAATAGTTATGAATTTCTAAAAACTAAATTTCATGTTAGGCTTAGTTCTAAAGCTGTGGCTGGAATTAGCAGCATCGTCATCATCATGCTTTCAATTAATGAGCTAGATAAATGTTTAAAGGCCATAAATAAATAGTGATTTCATGGTATTATAATAACCACCATTCCATCATCTACATCAGTCAAGGATGAGTTAATTGCCACCCTAAATTAATAGTGTAATATGAGTTAGTAAAACTTATGAAGGTATTAAAATGCATTAAAATCTAAGAGATAATTTCTGTCTGATAAATTTTATATACACCACTATAGCTTAAGGATATTTTATGTTTATCTTAATATTAGTGCATATGGTGATATGGGTCTAAAATCAAAAAGCCTGCATTTTGTTAGAAATAAGCTACCAAAAAAATTTAAACCCGGTACATTTGAAAAGGTTATAGAATATAACTTTGCCTAGGTTTAGATAATCTAGTGGCACCCTGATAGACCATATTCACTTATTATTCACTTAGATATTCACTTAATATAAAACCAAGAGATAAAAGTGAGTAAAATTTACTGTTGGATTTATTGAGGAAATAATTATATTGGGTTACCAATGTACTCTCCGCACTTGATATTGTTTCCAGAGTTGTAATGTCTTAATAGTTTAAGTTACAATGTGTTCCTACTTGTTTATTGAGGACACAATGGCTGCCTAACTAGGGTTTAAAATAGGCCAGATACCAGATAAGCGAAATGACTCGTTTCTAATCATTATTATTATGATATTATTTTGACATCTTGGAGTTGATTTATATCTATCTCATCATCATTTTTCTCCCTAAAGACACAGACATTATATATATATATTGTGAGGATATTGAGTGGATATGATATGTTAGATACAATGTATTAAAAATCTTAAGTAGAAATTAATTTAAGTTATAATGCCTTTTGATTGATAATTAATATTTGAGTTACAATGTTTAAATTAAACATTAGTCCCATTAATAATTGAGGTACAATATATATTTGTTATATGTGTTATTGTGATAAGTGTAGAATTAATTACTAACAGGTTTGTATGTGAAGATGAAGAAAAATGGTTATGTGCAGAGTTGTGTTATTTTTTTATTTTTGTTTTATATATATTTTGTTTATTAATATCGTAAGCTATAAATTTAAATAATGTCAGTAGTAGCGCATGTTTCTTAATGAAAATACATTAAACATATAAGGCTGGAGAGTAGTAAAAACAATTGAAAGTTGTGCTGCGGGCAGTTTCAATTAATGACTGTCCACTGGAATTCTAAGAACTGGTCAAGTTTGCATTTTAGAACAATGGAAGCTAAAAGCATTCCTGAGATTTGGTCATTGGCTTATGAATAGATAAAAAGAAAGGTGAGGTGAAAGAGCATTAAAGAAAAGAACTATATTTTTTTCAGTGATTTAGGGGTGATTTGAAAAGAGACGGTTAAAAAGAAAGAAGCGGGAAAGTAAACTGGATAATGTGATTATTAATTAATAAAATTTATTTGTAATGTACTCCATCGAAATGCAGGGGTAAATATAATCGTGTGGATTCATTAGACCGACTCAAGAGCTAGCTATTGTGGGACCCGGGTGAACTATATTTATGGAGATTTGGTGTTTATTCAATCAAGTGCAATTGCCATGGAACTCCTAACAGCTAGAACCTCTCTCAATCAAGTTAAAAATCATCTACTTAACCTCTAGGATGGATTATTTTGTATAAAATATTTCAGAACCTATCATCATCTTTCAGATCAATGACTCTCGCTAAAACCAGCACTCTTTCAAGACTGTAAGCCTACAGATCATTAGCTTTGACCACATGATCACTCACTCTCAACAGAGGTAACCTTGATCTTTTCTCAATATATATATATTAAATGAATATTTAGTAATAGATTAAGAAACATGTGCTTTATTCCAATTTAAAGAAAGTAATTAAAATTTCTTAAATCATTTAATAAATACAACTCTGACGTATAATTGCACTCTTTGGTTAATATGTATATTAATCTTATATATATATGTGTATTGGAGTGAATGAGTTGTATGCTTAAGATATTGGGATATATATATATATATATAATATATTTATATTATTGTGCCCTTTTGTATGGGTCTCCATAAATTCATTATTCAAGGTTATACTTTTTAGTTTAAAAGATATGAGAGCTAGGGGTCTTATAAATAATAATATATATAACTTTTTAGTACCAACCAAAATTCATCCTAATAGTTTTTATATTTTGCCAAAGATTCATAAACCTGGTTGTCCAGGCAGACCTATTGTAGCTAGTATTGGTAGTCCTACAGAAAATATTTCAGCATATGTTGATAATATTATTAAATTTATTCCACCATCATTTAATTCTTATGTTAAAGATACTACTCATTTTCTTTGCATGTTAAAAAATATTAAATCTGAATTACCAGTTGATTGTTTTTTGGTTACTTTGGATATTGTATCATTATACACAAATATATCTCATGATGATGGAGTTAAGGCTATTAAATGTGCTTTACAAGATAGAGAGTATGATCATGGTCTTATTACTACTATGGTTGAATTAATATATTTGGTTTTAAAAAAATATTTTTTTTACTTTTGATTCTAGATACTATTTACAGAAACAAGGTACTGCAATGGGTACAAAGATGGCACCAAGTTATGCGAATATTTTTATGTCAAAACTAGAGACCTCTATACTTGATAATGCTAAGCTGAAACCTCACACTTGGCTTAGATATATAGATGACATTTTCATGATATGGCCACATAGTAAAGTTGAACTTCATATTTTTTTAAGTTATTTAAATAATTTTAATAAACATATTAATTTCACAATGAATTTTTCAAAATCAATTGCTCATTTTCTTGATGTTGAAGTTATTTACACTAATAGAGTTCTTACTACTACTGTATATAGGAAACCAACTGATAATAACCACTATCTACATTTTTATAGTAACCATCCTAAAAATTTAAAGGCTAATGTTCCTTAAAGATGAAGAGGATTTGTAATGATGAGAAATTTCTTCAACAAAATAATAGTATTTTATATAATAGATTGCTCAATATGAGGTATCCTAAGACATTATTGGATAATGCAGTAAGGAGATCTTCTTTAATTGAGAGAAAGAAACTTTTTTTATCTGAAAAGAGTAAAAAACAATTAGATGTTCCACCATTGGTCCTTACTTTTAATAGAGGTTTACCTAATATTAACCGGATATTGGCAAAACATTTTAACATATTACAGTCCACAGATTATTTAAAATCTATTTTTTCTGATCCACCTAAGGTTATATATCGAAAACATAGATCACTTAGAGATATACTTGTCAAAACAAATTTTATTAGTAGTTCTGTAAAGAAAAAATGTTGTTCTCCATGTGAGGATAAAAGATGTTTTACATGTAAACATATTGTTGTGACAAAAGTGGTCTTTAGTACTAAGAATCATAATTTTAAATGGTATATTCCTAATTATGTTACATGTAAAAGTGTTAATTTGATATATTTGATAGAGTGTAGTAGATGTTTAAACCAGTATATAGGTGAGTCAGCAAATAATTTACATGTCAGAATGACTAATCATAGATTTGACATTTTGCATAAGAATAAAGATAGACTGGTTTCAAAACATTTTAACTTACCGAATCATTCAATTGATAATTTAAAAGTAGTGATTCTTCAGGAAGGTTTTTCTTCTACAAGGGAGAGGAAACAAAAGGAGAGTTTTTTTTTATTTTTAAATTCAAGACCTTAGAACCACATGGATTGAATTTGAACACTGGAACTATTACATCTCTGGGTTACCTGGTCTCCTAAATGATTTCTACATGTGTGTTTTTTATGTGAAAATTTTCTTATATGAGGGTTTTTATGTAAAGATTGGTTATATGGATGTTTAATATCTGTGTTTAATTGGTTTATAGATAAATAATTAGTTATAAATTATTGTACTTTGCACTAACTATAATTTTTGATTAAAATGTATAAGTATTTTAGTTTTTAATGAATATTAATGTGAGCACAGCTATTTTTTGTATGTGAGGATAGTTTAATTTTTCTATGTATGCACATATGTATATTTTAATTTTTAATTTTGGATTTTTTATTTTTATATTTATTTTATTTTAATTTAAATAGAATTTAAGCTTGATTAGGAGGGAATGTAGTTTTTTTTGTTTGAATTTTGTCATTGATTGGGTAGATATTCGGTGTTCGATTTTGTGACCAATCAGGGGGGTTTTGTTAAATTTTTAATCTTTTACCAAATCTGTAATTTTTGATTATCGCCATTTTACTGTGTATTTTTTTTTCTTTCTGATGAAAACCAGTCCTTTGGTTGAAATATAATATTATTTATTGGATTTATAAGTATTTTTTTGTTTATATATATATATACTCTGCTATCCCAAGCTGTAATTAAATTTCTAACCCAAGGAAATTAAAATACAAAACATATTTCTATAAAATCTATGAAAAAATGAACCTTACTCTGGTATATGTGTGTCATGCTCTAGAGTTCTAATATTTCTAATTTAGATTATATGAAAACAATATCCATCTCTCAGGGACATGTGTGGAATGTACTTAGAATTCATGTTCGTAGCACAATTTTGTAAATAAAAAAAATCCATATCTCAGAAGAATGTATATGTAATGAGCCTTACATTGGGTACTATATTATAACAAATTATACATGTAATGGTTAGATGCATGTAGTCAGCAAAGTAATCATAATGACCAAGAAAATGTCAATCTTAATATAAAAGATGTACATAGTTATATATATATGTTGATCGTTGTATTGTGTTAATTACATTGACAATGGCTAAAATAAAAACAATAATTATAACAATAGAAAATAAATCATAATTAAATATAAGAAAGATAAGAACAATATTATAAATTTATTTTATAACTTGTTTTGTTATTTTTTGATGCATCAATATAAAAAAATATTTTAAAAGCTGAAATGCTGGGTTTTAACAATAGAAATAGCACCAAGGTAAAAAGGAAACAATTAATAAATTGTCTGCTTGTTTTTTTTCTTGCTTGCCTATGATGTAGGATAAGTCTAGTTTGATCGGAAGGATTATTTTTATATTTTTCTACAAAATAGTCTTTTTTTCCTAATTAATTCAGCATTTGGATAAAGAATAAAAGAAATGAATGGAACATTAATCTGATTTATTCAGTAGATAAGTGGAAATAATTATCAATTTAAATTTTAACAAAGAAAGGTAATCTGATTTGTGTTTATAAAGTAACTGAAAAAAAAAAAAAGAAAATCACAACAGTTGAGTTAAGCTTTATTCTGTCTATAAAATATTTTACTAGATGCAAACTGCGTATAAAATTTATGTAAAGTTATATATATATATATATATATATATATATATAACTTTACATAAATTTTGGCCATATATATATATATATATATATTGTGGCCATACAAATATAAAGATATGACTGTTTACAGTTAAATTGCCGGAGAAGTTGGGTTTTATACATGATGAAAATCTATGGGATGAGTAACAATGAACAATCTACTGCCCACTGAAATACTTTCAGGATGCTCTATCAAATTAAACTGAAGTTCTTCAACATCTATTTAAAAAATACATCAGCAGTAAGAACTTTGTATAAAGGGAGAAATTGTAAATTATGTTTTATTTTTTTGTTGCATCAATTTGTATTTTTATTTTTATTTATTATCTCATCTTATATTTGGAAAAAGCTATTGCTAATTATACAGGGAACAATCCAATATATGAAAATATCAAGAGAGATGGGGAGGAGGGAAAGGTTGAAAAGTCTATTTTTTAAAAATAAAATTTAAATGATTTATATTCTACTGAGAGATTTGAGATTGAAATATGCACAAAATAATTAAGTGCATCACTAGAATATTTAATGGTAAGACATTTTTTTTATTTTGTTTTTAAAGCCACTGATATAAACTATGTTTGCCACATGACTATATATATATATGACGCAAGATGCAGAAACCGCTGTCTGGTGTTGAGGGTATTCTTAAAGCTTGTTAAGAGTTTTTTTGGCAAACTCTATATATAACGTTTGTAAATACGAGCTTTATTAAAATTAGGTCATATGACATCTGACTTGATTTTTTATCAATTTAATATATATATATATATTATGGGCGCCAAGTCATTTTATTCTAAAGAGACCACTGAAATAGTCAAATAACGTCTCACGAATAAAAAAAGAAAAATACTTTTAAACTAATCGGTATTACATCATACCATAACGAGAATTATTTTTTTAAGATTATTATTCCTGGGCTTATTGAAACATATTGGCAAAGGTAAATTACATTTTAAATCTTATTAAACTAATAATAAAAAATAATAACTATTATTAATAACGTACAAATGAAAATTGGTATTAGAAATATTTTTATTCTAATAGATAAAAAAAATGTTTGAAGTAAATTATTTATCAAATAAATTGGAGAGAATACACTTAATTCAGATGTGAAATATTAATAAAATAAAGCAATTAACATAAGTAATTAAAAGTTCTTGGGTACACAAGAGTCTCTTGATTAATTAAATGAAAGTCTATATCGGGGTCCTGTTATAAGCTTATTTTTATGAGTAGTTTGTAAAATGGTTAAATTTGTCACAATCAGGATAATAAAAGATAACTTACCAGTAAGTTTTAGTAAATTCACAATGGTTGTAGATAACTATGCATAGTTTTTCAGGGTTAAAATGAGCTAATGGCCATTGATTATAAATTGATCTTGGTGCTGATTCCATAGTCTAGTCAAGTAAGCTTCACTGGTGTCCATCGGTAACGATGTCAGCTAAAGCTCTGGTCTACTCTCGTATGAAGAACTTTTTCATCATAGAGAGGTCTGGATTCTTTAATCCAAAACCAACCAAAAGAATATCAGGCAAAGCAAGACATTCCTCCAACCGAACCCCTCCTTTTTATACTAGAGGTCCAGTTTTCAAACTTCTGTGAATGCTATCATCATGGTGTTTTGTGTTTATAATCTTATACAGTCTTTATCATTTTTCAATTACTAAGTTCTCATTTTTCATCAAGTTTTTCGCCCATCTTTAATTAGCTATACTTTTTCTTTTAGCTTATCTTTTTTTTACTTTTGGAATTCTTTTGTTCTCTCCAATTCTACTTTTATTTCTAATTACATTAAAAAAATATGAAAGAATAATTTAACTTTCATTGTATGTTATTTTTAAAAAAAAAAAAATTAGTCAAAAAAAAATCTAAATTTACTTTTATTTTTTTAGCTTTTACCAAATACCAATATATTTGCAACGTTATAAATAAATGTTACAATATATATATCTTAAATATATATATATATATATATATATATATATATAAACGTATACATTTAAGACCAAGAAAATGTCAGCATTTCTTGTTAACAACATCAAGACCACACTTTGTCTCAAAGACTTCTTTTGCCTCACATTTTGAATGCTGAACTACTTTAGCTGAATCTCATTCTTCATCTCCAAATCACACACATTACTGTTTGAAATCTAACAATTTTTTTTTCAGAACTTAACCTTCACAATGGATGCTAGTTTGTGAAAATATCGATATGTAATGGAAAATTATACACAGTTTGGTGCAAAAAATAATAATTTATCTACATCATAAAACTGTGACATTATATATATATATATATAAAACATCGTCGTCCTTGTTTTTTGTTCAAAGTGGCTCCAAACCCCGAACAAGTGTAAAATTTGTTTCAAACAAAAAAGTCAGATTACTCCTCTTTCTTTGCTCCCCCCAGATCGCTGATTTCGCTGGTTTGCTCTCCTCAGTGAGGGATAGAGAAGAAACTAGATCTAAACCTGCTCTCAAGTGTTTATGCAAACGTTTCTTCAGTTGCAAGCGTGAATTTTTCGCCGGTAAAGTCTTCAAACTCAGCCTAGCAAGCCAGATTTTTATGGGTCTGATCTCACTTCAGTATCACCATATAATCAAAGTCTCTGCAATATATATCATTGCAAGAAAACTTTAAAGGTACATTTATGAAAAACAAAAACAAGTTACTCACGTAACCTGCTATCACTTGTTATTTATGTTCAAAAGATGGCCTTTACCAAAACCACCGAACAAGTGTAAAATTTGTTTACATAAACGAAAAAAGAGTTAGAATTAACTACCTCTTTCATTTGCTCACCCCCAGATCAGCTGATTTCAAGCTGGATTGCTCTCTTCAGTGAGGGATAGAGTATAGAAACTAGATCTAAACACTGACTCTCAAGTGTTTATGCAAAACGTTTCTATCAGATTGCAAGCGTGAATTTTTCAGACCGGTAAAGTCTTCAAACTCAGCCTAGCAAGCCAGATATTTATATGGGTCTGATCTCACTTCAGTATCACCATATAATCAAAGTCTCTGCAATATATATCATTGCAAGAAAACTTTAAAGGTACATTTATGAAAAACAAAAACAAGTTACTCACGTAACCTGCTATCACTTGTTATTTATGTTCAAAAGATGGCGCTTTACCAAAACCACTGAACAAGTGTAAAATTTGTTTACATAAACGAAAAAAGAGTCAGAATTAACTACCTCTTTCATTTGCTCACCCCCAGATCAGCTGATTTCAAGCTGGTTTGCTCTCCTCAGTGAGGGTAGAGTATAGAAACTAGATCTAAACACTGACTCTCAAGTGTTTATGCAAAACGTTTCTATCAGATTGCAAGCATGAATTTTTCAGACCGGTAAAGTCTTCAAACTCAGCCTAGCAAGCCAGATATTTATATGGGTCTGATCTCAGTTCAGTATCACCATATAATCAAAGTCTCTGCAATATATATCATTGCAAAAAAACTTTAAAGGTACATTTATGAAAAACAAAAACAAGTTACTCACGTAACCTGCTATCACTTGTTATTTATGTTCAAAAGATGGCGCTTTACCAAAACCACCAAACAAGTGTAAAATTTGTTTACATAAACGAAAAAAGAGTCAGAATTAACTACCTCTTTCATTTGCTCACCCCCAGATCAGCTGATTTCAAGCTGGTTTGCTCTCCTCAGTGAGGGATAGAGTATAGAAACTAGATCTAAACACTGACTCTCAAGTGTTTATGCAAAACGTTTCTATCAGATTGCAAGCTTGAATTTTTCAGACCGGTAAAGTCTTCAAACTCAGCCTAGCAAGCCAGATATTTATATGGGTCTGATCTCAGCTCAGTATCACCATATAGTCAAAGTCTCTGCAATATATATCATTGCAAGAAAACTTTAAAGGTACATTTATGAAAAACAAAAAAAAAGTTACTCACGTAACCTGCTATCACTTGTTATTTATGTTCAAAAGATGTCACTTCACCAAAACCACCGAACAAGTGTAAAATTTGTTTACATAAATGAAAAAAGAGTCAGAATTAACTACCTCTTTCATTTGCTCACCCCCAGATCAGCTGATTTCAAGCTGGTTTGCTCTCCTCAGTGAGGGATAGAGTATAGAAACTAGATCTAAAAACTGACTCTCAAGTGTTTATGCAAAATGTTTCTATCAGATTGCAAGCGTGAATTTTTCAGACCGGTAAAGTCAGTGTTTAGATCTAGTTTCTATACTCTATCCCTCACTGAGGAGAGCAAACCAGCTTGAAATCAGCTGATCTGGGGGTGAGCAAATGAAAGAGGTAGTTAATTCTGACTCTTTTTTCGTTTATGTAAACAAATTTTACACTTGTTCGGTGGTTTTGGTAAAGCGTCATCTTTTGGACATAAATAACAAGTGATAGCAGGTTACGTGAGTAACTTGTTTTTGTTTTTCATAAATGTACCTTTAAAGTTTTCTTGCAATGATATATATTGCAGAGACTTTGATTATATGGTGATACTGAACTGAGATCAGACCCATATAAATATCTGGCTTGCTAGGCTGAGTTTGAAGACTTTACCGGTCTGAAAAATTCACGCTTGCAATCTGATAGAAACGTTTTGCATAAACACTTGAGAGTCAGTGTTTAGATCTAGTTTCTATACTCTATGCCTCACTGAGGAGAGCAAACCAGCTTGAAATCAGCTGATCTGTGGGTGAGCAAATGAAAGAGGTAGTTAATTCTGACTCTTTTTTCGTTTATGTAAACAAATTTTACACTTGTTCGGTGGTTTTGGTAAAGCGCCATCTTTTGAACATAAATAACAAGTGATAGCAGGTTACGTGAGTAACTTGTTTTTGTTTTTCATAAATGTACCTTTAAAGTTTTCTTGCAATGATATATATTGCAGAGACTTTGATTATATGGTGATACTGAACTGAGATCAGACCCATATAAATATCTGGCTTGCTAGGCTGAGTTTGAAGACTTTACCGGTCTGAAAAATTCACGCTTGCAATCTGATAGAAACGTTTTGCATAAACACTTGAGAGTCAGTGTTTAGATCTAGTTTCTATACTCTATCCCTCACTGAGGAGAGCAAACCAGCTTGAAATCAGCTGATCTGGGGGTGAGCAAATGAAAGAGGTAGTTAATTCTGACTCTTTTTTCGTTTATGTAAACAAATTTTACACTTGTTCGGTGGTTTTGGTAAAGCGCCATCTTTTGAACATATATATATATATATATATATATATATATATATAACAAGAACCAAATTGTGTAACTTGTTTTTATGCTTCTATTAAAATGTTCACTCAACAGAGCTTACCAATAGCTTCAAATGTGCTTTAATTTATAAGTGCCAAAAGAGAAAGAATTCAAATTCTCTATCGAAAAGTCTTCATCCTCAAACCAATTGGGTTTGAGCTTATGGATCATCTCAGTGAGGAGTTAGAACTCCAAACACTAGATTGAAATAACCAACCCAATTGTCACCATTTATTTCATAGTTACTACTAATTTGAAACCTGAACTTTTCAGACATGTGACTGTCTTCACATCCAGGCTTACAAAGCAGATTGCTATAACAGCAACAATTTACTAAGCATTCAGAAGCTACTTTTACTTCTTGGTACTTTATTTTTTTAATTAATGCAGAAATAATCTTGACTATGTAACAGAACAACTAGGACTTGAGATGAAAATAATTTATATTTTATTTCGTTATTGTCAACCCGAATTAAGTGTACCCAGTTCTCAAAAATATGTTCTTATCCTAATCATTTGAATAATTAGTTAAATATTTATTATTATAAGATATATAACTGTCACTATAAAAAAATCTTCCCAAGCTTTTCTTTGTTTTACCACATATTGGAAACAGTGTTTTGTCAGAGAAATATAATGATTCCTAAGAAAGTTAAAATACACTACTATCAAAGTTGCATATCTACTCAAAAAGTTTAAAATAAACAACTGCTGTTGATATTTTTATAAATTATTAAACCTCTAAACAAACACTGTAAAAAAACACCACCTATAGTAGGAATCTGTTTTGCATAGAAAAGTAATCAAAAAGTCTACTCTTGATTTACTGAATCAATATTTTACAGTGATTAATAGGTTTATCGCCAGTGGTAGTATTTTTAAAAAAAATAAATTGCAGAAGTAGAATTTAAAAACCTACATCTTATTTAGTAGTGAATTTAATCAAACTATGAATCACATAATTAATGACTAATCTATTTATCCAACAATATTTACATTAAAATGTTTTAAAAGTAACTTCTGATTTCACACAAGTGTTTTTCTGCTTTGATTTGAATAATAAAAGTTTGTTCACCTTATTGAAATTTTTGATTTTTATAGTAATTAAAAAAAAGAAAAAATAAACTTTTTTTATTCACAAAAGGTATGCAATTTAAATATTTTAAAAATATTTACACTAACAATTTTTTTTTTTCATTTGGCTCCAGTTGCCACTTTGTGGTCTTTCCTTGGCATGTCATTTCTTGACAATAATAAATATTAATATAGTAAAATTCATTGAAACTTAAATGCCATCTTCGGATAATTATTTTCGTTTTATTTAAAATTAATAGGTACATATTTAAGTTACTGATAACATTGTGTTGGAACTGGTAAACGAAAAAGGTAATAGTTTATTGTAAGTAGAATTATTGTAGTATTTATTGTAATCTATGTATTATTTGCTAATGTTACAAAAAAGAATGCACATTAGTAAACCATATAGAAATGTCTTTAAATAGTAAAGTATCCAGGACACATATTTTTTATATAATGTTAAAAAATACAGTTAATGGAACTCCTTCAATAAAAATCTTAGTTAACCTTGTCTTATGTAAAAGTTGCTAGGAAGAAATTACCTCTCACAAAGAATGGCATCGTCAGTAAATGTGAGATGAAATAAATATTCACTATAGTAGTATTATTGAACTGGAAATAGAGAAATATGTTATTCCTAATCAATATTGAATGTATTAGATGGGTATAGTGTGTATATTGTGTAAACATCCAAGTCTGATTACTATTGTTATTTTGTTCATCTTTTACTACATTGCATACTACCAATGAACACCTGTATGTTTTTTTATGAAAATTTGTCCTGTACTTGAAATAAAAAAATCAAATATTTAGCCATATACTTATTTTTTGCATTTATTTACTTTAGTACATTATATATATTGTGATGGGCACATATGTACGTTACATTATTTTTTATTTGTAAACATAAAAAAAAAAAAAGTTTGCCAATAAAAATTTTTTTTTTAAGAATTAAAAACTGAAAATTAAAAAATCATTTTAAACTCACATATATATAAAATCACATAGATAAATAATTATTAAAATAAAACTTTATTAAAAAAAAGAGTAGTTTAAAACTAAATTTTCAGAAAAGATTTACAGATAAAAATATATGTTTATGTTTGAAAACAAATTAATTAATCTTTTGTAAAATGGGAATGATTATTTTAATTAGTAAACTAGCCTTTGGGCATTTAAAAGTATAAGCATCGGTCAGATAGGAAAACAATAGAAACTTTTAGCAAATAAAAAGAAATCCCTATGGAATCGGACCTCATCGAAAAGACCACCATCATTGATGACGTAATGTTGAGTCAACCCTTAATATTAATATAAAAGGAAAAGTTGGAAATTATTAGGGATTATTAAGAGAGGACTGAGATGTGTTAAGTCGGAGAGTTGGAGGTGAATGGATTGAAAGACGCACTTTCAATTCCTTCAGTTGTTATAATAATGGAAAAATGAAACATCGTTTTTCTTATACTGAGGACAACAGAATCGTCGGGGGATTTAATGTGGATTCCAAACAGCATGCAAGGAATAAAGAGGAATGTTGAAAAAAAAATCATAAGAACTTTAAAAACATTTTGAAACACTAAGAACTTTAAAATATAAACTTTCTCAGTCTTTAATTTATAAGAAATAGAATCCTATCTGACCAATGTTATTTATTAATTAGTTATCATTTTATTTAATGTATTTCTTTTGTAAAATCATTTCCATTTATTTATTTATTTGTTCTTTAATTTTTATTATGATTTCTGTTTTTCATTAACCTAGTTATATAAATATTAAACTTAAGTTGGGCACGAATGGCTATATAGATTTGTAAAGCTATATTAGGGGAGGTAATCTTAGGTTATTCGTTTCATAGTTGAATTAGGTCAATGGATTGGATATATTGGTGTAATTAGTAGATGTAGTATGAGATACACTATGGGCAGAATCGCTTTTATATGCTGCACACTTCTGTTTTGCCTATGGAAGAGATTATAAGATGTAGAACGCTGTTCCTTCCTATGGAGATTTTTTTATTGCTTTCATCGTTAGATAGATGTAATATTCCTATCTGACGAGAAGCAGTTTCTTCTCTTAACCTAATTGTGCTGCCGTATTCATATTACATTGAACACATCAATATGTCAGATGGATTGAAGTTTGGTTTGTCTGCAAACCTTTGGCCTAAGTTTAAACAAGGATTGAATATGTTCTTTTCAAATTTAAATCTATTTAGTCTATTCATACTCGACACTCTAAATAAAGATGCCTTAAATTTAAGTTGGGTATAAACGCTTGCATGGGTTCATTACCGGTTGATTATGTTTTTGGTTTTCATATTTGATCAAAATATATATATATAGACATTTGGTAAATACTGATACCTTACAGTGAGTATCTAAAATGTATTTATTCGGATGTCTTTAAGTTATTGGTGTTAATGCAAGCATCTTACAGTGAATGCTATTGGGTTACTTATAAATTTCCCTCTGCAATTGATGGTATCAATGACTTTGTATTTTGATCGTTTATGTTTATTTTGAAATGTTTTTGACCGCGGAATCTATGTAACTGATCTATACTCAACATTTTTAAACAAATCTGTGCTAACTAATAATAGTATAAAATTTAAAAGTAAATTAAAAATCTAAAATAAAAGTAAAAATAATGTTAAATGTTAAAGTAAACATATTAAAATAATAATGTTAAATCTTATATATATATATATATATATATTATATATATATATATATATAATATATATATATATATATATATATGTGCGTAAATAAATTTTTGGATGTTAATTACTGGCATTGGCTTATTTTATTTATTTTTTTAATATTGAAATATAATTAGATAAGATATTATATTATTAAATCGCTGCTACTCCCTGAGCTAGTGACATGGGCTAACGAGCAGATATCAAAATATATAAATAAATATTTTTCTTTGACTTATGTATCTGCCTATTTTATAATTTTTTCTAGGTTCAAATGCCTAGATGGTACCCCATAGTGCAGATGTCATTAAGCTCTCTTTCTTCGGATCATTATAATATATATATATGTGATTATAACTTGTTTTTGTTTTTCATATATAGTACCGGGTTCAAATATGGGAAGTTTGAAACACTGGTCTCATAGGCAGAGAAGAACATACTCGGAGAGTATGTATGCCCAAATGATAGCTATAAAATATATAACTAGCGTTACATTTCCAGGACATAACTTCTTCTCGACTGTTGAGTTCAACACCAAGTTCAAAGCACTTTTTTGTTTTGTGTAAACATGGATGCCAGCTATCTATTAGGAATAATAAACAATGCACTTTGAACAATGGCCACTAACTCAATGCCTATGTTATATCCATAGACTAGCTGAGCTAATTCTAATCACTAACAGATTATACAAAATTAGTAGTGAAAAGAATTGATAAAATGGATAAAAGAATTGATGAAGAGAATTGGTAAAAAGAATTGGTAAAAAGAAATGACAAAAGGATGGTAAAAAGAATTGTAAGAGAGATTGGTGAAAAGAATTGACTGACAAATAAATTTTAAGTTTTAAGGACCATTTATTTTAATTGACATTTACTAATTATAAACATTTTATAAATCTATTATAACACACACACACACATATTTTAAATTAGCACAATATAATATATCTTATGAGAAATCATAAATAATATTTGACATTTATAAAATCATATAGCATTCCGAAACACGTACATTTCATTTTATGCAAGCTTATATTGTTCAAATTACTTGTCTCTGGAGGCTTTATGATTTAATGTGATGGCTACTATAGAAATAAAAATATGAAATATTATTACCTAGGATTATGAATGTGGATATAGAATTTCGTTTTCTTTGGTTACTGCTTTAGGTGAGAATATTTACAGCTGGCTGTGATGTTTCCTTGAAGAGTTTCATTATTATTCATTTTTATTATTATTGGAGACAATTAGATATTAACAGAGATTCTTAAAACTGTTACACAGTTATTATTTTCATTGGCAGGTTTGTTGTTTCACTGGACTAAGGGCTGAAGTAAGATCATATGTTTACAAAAGCTGCTCAGCACTGCATTTTTGTTTCTGGATCCATAATTAACTGAACTGTTATCTGAACTGAAACAATTAACTCGACTGAATGATTGTCCTTTCTTACTATCCGATAAAAAATTTGCTATTTATACCTATGACGTGTTGACCTTTTAATATCCTCTGGCAGTATCTGTTGTCAAAATTCCTTTGATAATCTCAAGTTTTTGAAAATTGTTTAATTATTAGTAGCCATCCAAATGTGTTGTTTTATATTTTTAATTAGTAGCCACTGCTGTGTTTTTAAATATATTTTTAACTTACCTTTTAATATTTATTTTCATGTGTTTTTTTCAATATGATTTTAACACGCACATATACACGCATTTATTATATATTTCATTAACAAGCTTACATAAACGCATATGTATAATTTATTCTAATAAACTCGAATGAAGAGATTTATATTTTAACTTTTAACTTATAATAAATAAAACTCTTTAACTTGTATTAAACTTTTAGTTTTTTCTACAGGAAAACTCCCCCTCCCCCCTTTTAATTAATTAATTGTAAATTTTATTTTAAGAACTCTTAAACTTGTAACTATTTATTTTAACAAATAATAATAAAAAAAACTCTTTACTTCTTTTATAAAACTTTTGTTTTCTTTTACAAAAGATTTTTATTTTAATAATTTTTTAGATAAAATTATTATGTACCAATTCATTGTTGGTACATTACACCATTCTTGTTTGAGAGTAAATTGCATGATTTTTGACCATTTTATCTCTGACAACTTTAAATCTTAATTCTAAATATTTACTGTTTTTCTAAGTTTGCTTTTTAATATCTTTTACTTTCCATACTAAGGACAATCTTCAATTATATTTTACTACTTTCGATGCTGGCAACATTTCTTACAATATTCTGAGTCCTGGATATTGACCATAAGGACAAACTAATTTTGAGTCACAGGGATCTGTGGAAATGAGGTGGATGCAGATTTGCTGTCTTATACCGACTTACACTATGAAAATCGAAGCTTCGGTTACCGATTCTCTTGATGGACTTTGACTAAGAAAAGGTTGTTGTGAATGGCAGGAATTTTCAACTGTCCATTTTCAACTTATGATTTGGAAAGATGAAGGATCCCTGATAAGTCTGTTACAGGTGCTAAATTTTATCCAGTCGTCAGCTTTAACTTATCCTTAGCTAAAACATTTCTATACTACCCTCATTCCTTTAATTTCAAACCCTTATACATTCATAATACAACTTAGATTGATTTTAAATTTTTATCTATTTTAACCTTACAATATTATTTTTAAGTTAACATGAACATTATCTTAAACATTTATTTATCTTAATCTTTATTCTAAACCCTTACGAATATAATTTTAACATATTTACTTATATTATACTAATCTGACAATATTATTTCTATACCATTACAAACATTATTTTACATACTCATTTATATTACAATATTATTTTTTTAAAAACCATTACGAACATTATTTAAATAGATTTGTCTTAGGATATTATTTTTAAACCATTATTTTAACTTCTTTATTTATGTACATGTATTTAGAAAACTATTTTACTTTTCTGCGCTTCATTATTCTACAAATACTTTTATTTATTTATTTGACTTAATTTATTTATTTCCTTTTTATTAACTTGCATATATTCAAAACTATTTTATTTTATTTTCTACAGATATATTACACTTATTTATTCAACTTGATTTTCTTCTATTTTTTTTTTTTTGAACTGTTTATTTATGAGCATTTCTTTTTAATTAATATGTGTGTGGAGAAAAAAAATCTTTTATTTTACAAAGCCTCTGTTATTATTAATTGACAAAACAATCCATCATTTTAAATAGCATAATTCTAATTCAGGCTTTTCACCTACATCAAAATAATTATATTAAACTCATAGTCCATTTCCAGTTCTTTTTGTTTCTTTTGTTTATTTTATTATTCTGCCTGATTTACTGACAATTATGCTTGGTCAGGTAGCTCCCGTTTACGTACATTCTAATCATTATACTGACCTATTTTCCTATATCGATCTATATGCTCCCTCATCAAATTTTCACAATGTACTCAAGTCAGAAATTCTACCATTTCTTCCACCGTCTGATCATTACTACTTTGCATCATTTGCGGCACAGGCAGTGGCATGTTGTGCTGGATTGTTCTTATAATTTTATTGACCAATGATGGAAACACTGTTAACACCTTGAGTTTTGCCACCTGTTTTAAATAAAATTGCATGAGATTTTCTTCTTGGACTCTGGGATATCTTTCTTTATATACTTTACAGAGTATACCATCCTGCCATGCTTTGCTCCAAAAGGATTTTAAGATGGTGTGCCTATACTCTTCAAATTTGCGGGGTTTAGCAAACTGGGTCTGCCACCAATCCAAGGCTGTTCCTTGAAAGTGACTGCTAGAAAGTGTAACTTTATCCCCTTATTGCCACTCCTGTATTTGAAACAAACCAGTTAGGCTCTCCAAATGTTTTAATGGACTCTCTCCTGCTTCAGCCTTGAAAGTTGCGATAATAAATTTTTCCTCCAAGAATCTCTTGGTCGGTCCCTCCGGCTTATTCTCCCTATCATAACTTTTATATTTACACTCCATTTGGTCTATATTATACTCTAAACCCTTAGTTACATCTATACATATTTTTTTTATTTCTGACTATAAACTATCACCGCTTTCCACTATATTGAATGATGCCCTTTCTATTTTTTTCCACCACATTGTCAATTCTACATTCTACTTCACTCTGAATGCCTTCATTTTTTAACAAACTTAATTCTTTTTCCATTGTTCTAGCTATGCTTCTCCATTCCTGGCATGTCTCTTCTATCTGTATTATTTTCATTTCTAAATTTTTTATCTAACACTACCTTGCTCTAATTCAGCTCTCACTTCCTTTATGCTTTCGTTCTACTATCACCCTTTCCTGACTTTCTTCATTCAAATTTTTCACTACAGCTTCTATGGCTATATGATTTGTTTATACTTCATCTATTATTTCACCCCTCATTTCCTTCATTATTCTAATTTCCATTCTGAGTTCATTTATTTCTCCTTTAACCTGACTAATTTCTTCCTTCAATTCTGCTTCGAGTTTTTGTTGGCTTTGTTCAAATTTCTGACACAATTCTTCTTTGAGGTCTTGCTGACTTTGCTCAAATTTCTGACATAAATCTTGTTGACTTTGTTTGAATTCTTGCATCATATTCATCATCATTTTCATCATCATCTGCATGTCAGATATTTTATCAATCTTTTTTTCTACTAACTGGGGATTTTTAAAATGTATCAGGCTTTCTTTTAGATCCATTTTTGAAAATTTCAATTTCAAAGTTATTTTTCTTTCTATTAAACTAGTGCTTATGTTAAACTAAATTTAAATACTTCTGTTTATTTATTTTTTACTAAAATGGAAAGATACACTGACTCCACCATCTTTTCCCATTTTTCTCTACCAGTTCCCAAAGCCTTAACTCTGCCCAAAACATCTAATTGTCTCTGATTTAACAGAATGATTTATTTTAACTAATGTAAATAGCATAAATCTCTCTTCATTTTAGAAAAAAAAGTTTTTGGTCAATCCTTTTTTTAAAATTAAACCACTTTAACATATGTAATTTAGATTCAGATTTTTATTTTCAAACAGTAACAAAACACTTAGTTAACTGTCATTTATGACAAGTTTGGCCCACGTTGATCATGCCATTTGTACCAGGTTCAAATATGATAAGTTTGAAACACCGGTCTCTTAGGCAGAGAAGAACATACTCAGAAAGTATATATGTCCAAATGAAAGCTAAAAAATATATAACTAACATCACATTTCCAGGACATAACATATTCTCAACTGTTGAGTTCAACATCAAGTTCAAAGCACTTTTTTGTTTTGTGTAAACATGGGTCCCAGCTATCTATTCAGAAGAATAAACAATTCACTTGAACAAGGGCCACTAACTCAACACCTAAGTTATACCCCTAGACTAGCTCAGCTACTTGTAATCACTAACAGATTATACAAAATTAGTGGTGAAAAGAATTTATAAAATGGATAAAAGAATTGATGAACAGAATTGGTAAAAAGAATTGGTAAAAAGAATTGACAAAAGAATGGTAAAATGAATTGTAAGAGAGATTGGTAAAAAGAATTGACCAACAAATAAAGTTTGAGTTTTAATGAACATTTATTTTAATTAACATTTACTAATTTTAAACATTTTATAAATCTAATATAACACACACACATTTTAAATTAACACACTATAATATATCTTATGAGAAAGCATAAATAATATTTGATGTTTATAAAATCATATAGCATTCACAATCACGCACATCAAGAGTTCATTTTATGCATGCTTATAAAGTTCAAATTACTTGTCTCTGGAGGCTTTACGAATTAATGTGATGGCTACTATAGAAATAAGAACATGAAATATTATTACCTAGGATTTTGAATGTGGACATAGAACTTTATTTTCTTTGGTTACTGTTTTGGTGAGAATATTTTCAGCCAGCTGGAATGTTTCCTTGCAGAGTTTCATTATTATTCACTTTTATTATTATTGGAGACAATTAGATATTGACAGAGATTCTTCAAACTGTTACACAGACATTATTTTCATGGGCAGGTTTTGCTTTTTCACTGGACTAAGGGCTGAAGTAAGATCGTATGTTTCCAAAAGCTGCTCATCATTGCATTTTTGTTTCTGGGTACATAATAAACTGAACTGTTATCTGATCTGAAATAATTAACTCGACTTAATGATTGTCCTTTCTTACTGTCTGATAAAAATTTTCTATTTATACCTACAATGTGTTCGCCTTTTAATATCTTCCTGCAATATCTGTTGTTGAAATTCCTTGGATAATCTCATGTTTTTGAAGATCGTTTAATTAGTAGTAGCCATCCAAATGTATTTTTTTATATTTTTAATTAGTAACCACTGCTGTGTTTTTAAATATATTTTTTAACTTTCCTTTTAATATTTATTTTCATGTGTTTTTTCAATATGATTTTAACATGCACATATACATGCATTTATTATATATTTCATTAACAAGCTTACATTTACACACATGTATAATTTATTCTAATAAACTCGAATGAAAAGAGAATTATATTTTAACTTTTAACTTATAATAAATAAAATTCTTTAACTTCTATTAAACTTTTAGTTTTTTCTACAGAAAAACTCCCCCACCCCTCTTTTAATTAATTAATTGTAAATTTTATTTTAAGAACTCTTAAACTTTTAACTATTTATTTTAAGGAATATATAATAAGAAAAAAAACTGTTTACTTCTTTTATAAAACTTTTTTGTTTTCTTTTACGAAAGATTTTTATTTTAATATTTTTTTAGATAAAATTATTATGTACCAATTCAATGTTCATACAATATATATATATATATATATATATATATATATATATATATATATATATATATATATATATATATATTGGCACTGTGAAGGAATGTGGGTAGTTCACATTGTGCCAGTAGTGGTCAGGGTCATCTAATAAAGAAAAAAAATGAATTGTGATATAACTTAATGTATAATTCGGTTTTAAAGTTCATAGTATGCTAGTTGGAGTGTACCAATAATTAATTTTTTTTGTATAACTAATAGTGGGAGAGGGGAATGGATTGTATTAGAAGTTGGTGGTGTGAAAGCTAAACTAGTGGGAATAAGTATTGTTTGTCTGTAAGGCCCTAATGAGTGTTAATCATTAATTTTCTAATCTATTGTTTATTGCCATTCCATGATCTAACTTGTACTTGTGCATGCATGTCCATTCACAACATTCCACACTTCTCACTTCATTCATAGTTTTAATTATCACTCAGAATATCCATCTTCCAATAACATTACTGATTTTACCATAGGTATTGCTAATTACTCAGTCATTAATAGATGTCTGGATTAATCAAAAAACATACGCACACACACCATCAGTTAATATGATTTTTTTATTAATTATATATTGCATAAAATCTTTTATTTGAACATGTAAAAGTTATTTATTTTATTTATTATTAGTTAGTATTTGTAATTTAATTTTTTTTTCAATACTCTATTTCTAACATTTTTTTTTACAAGTAATAAATTCTTGCATATTGCTGGCCTCATTATAACTAAAAAAGATGGCGTGGCTAGGTAGACAGAAGACTTCAGCAATGGTTTCAAGGAAGGAGAAATATTTTTTTGAAGAAAAGACAGTTAAAAATAAACTAGATATAATTTATGTAATAAAACAAGTCAACTTAATATTTTCATCAAATTCTTTACTATTCCCTTTACTTAGTAAACTTCTCTCATACTACCCAAGCTGTGAAGGATGCATGATAAAATTAGTCAATATGGAAGGACAAACTTTTAAAGATACACCAGAACCAGTTTTTATTGACTAATAATTTGAATTTACTTTTATTCAAGATGCATGGATATTATTATATAAAAGAAATTGCTAATCTAATTTTGCTATAGCTTACTTATAATGAATAGTGTGGTACTGGAAGTACTTAAATTAACAATCCTATTAATAATTGGAAAAGTTATGCTGAACTGTGTAATGGAATATTTTATTGACTCTCTTTTAATGACTTTTTATAAGTCTGAAACAGAAAAATTATTCATTCTAATACCTTAAATCAGTAGTCTTCAACCTTTTCACACCTGCGGATTGGTAAGAATAAGGATAAGGTTTCGTGGACCACAAAAATAAGTATAAGGTTTTGCGGATAGCAGAAGTCTATACATATTTTTTTTTTAAAGTTGTAAACTGCTTAGCATTAGATGAAGATATATATATATGGAGTTTGTATAATAGAAAAAAACTTCTTTTTTTTAATTTTGAAATTTTTTAGAAAAATAATAAAAAATTTAATTCTATCTTCTCTCCCCACAAACATCTGTGATAACTAGAAAAACAAATTAATTTATATATGATTGATTAGATTTTGTTTTCTTTCTGTTTCTTTTTATTTAATTGGGTAAAAATGAGATGAAAAAATAAATAAAAATTGTTTATATTAATTAAAAGTTTAAACTCTTATTATTTTGTTATTATAAACTTTCCTGCCAATCTACCACAGACCAGTAAAACACTTCTGTGGCCCGGCACTGGTCCACGGACCAATGGTTGAAGACCACTGCTTTAGTTTATCGGAATAGCTATGTATAACAAATTACTTTACCATTTGGATCTTTAAACCAGTGATAGAATGCGTGAAAATGATATTTGATAATTATTTATCAGAAATATATATAAGCATGGATGTCCAAATGTCCAAATAACCCTGATCTTAGTCGTTATTAAATTTTATAAAATGCTGGAAAGTTAAGACTGAACAAAGTTGAAATATCGTGAAGCATCAACATTTATTTGGATGATCTTGCTGAGCTTTGGAGCGTTTATTAAACATAAATTGATTCAAATATGTACAAAAGTTTCTTATAATGTACATTAGGAAACTGTAAGAACATTGGATATTATTGCTGTTTTGCCAAATTCATGTTTATCTGCAGGAGCAAGGTTTATATATATTAATGTTTGTTTATTCGTAATTATCATCATGAGCTAAGCATTAGTTTCTGCTTTTAAAGTTTCAAGTAAGAACTAAAAAAAGATAATAAGGGAACTTTTATTTTAATGATAGAAAGTTTGATATAAATTTCTTCCATTGCATATGATAGATAGGTTCATTTATTCATTCATTCATTTTTTTATTCTTTTTTATTTAGTTTGATATTAATTTTATTTATTATTGTTATGTATTTATATTCTTAGTCTCTTCTAGAAGATCTCAGAGATTTTGGTATAATTTATATCAAATCAGTAATATTTTCTTTTGTTGTATTATGTAAATAAGCATTTATTTATATAGCATTTGTTTATAATTGTATTACATTCAAATATCAGCCTTTCAAGCTAATTGTGCATACGCTTTTGCGAGTGTTAATAATAATAAATGAATACTTTCTCTCCAGTACAAGATATAGTATTTATGCAGGAATAAAATGAATCCACTTATTCCTATGACTCAAATGCTTGTATATGAGCAAATCTGAAGTACTGGCAAGGAAAGCATGAAGATGGAACAGTCACTTTAAATTACTATATACGATGTCTGAATGAATGACGTCAGTGAAATTGTTGTATTATATAAAAAATATTACATATTCCCGTGCTCATATATTTTTGCAAATAGCATTCTTTATCATTATTCTTTAGTTGATTATAATAAATAGATACATGAAAATATTTATGCCAGTATTGCCGAATGGTCAGGCTTACTTAATAGTATTTACGCTAATTTGAAATTTGACGTTCATATTTTTTATAGATTTTAGATGCATTTATAATTTAATTAATTCTAATATAACATTTTATTATCTGATATGATTTCGAAAATATTTCATACATGATCATATATTCGAGTGTGTTGCTATCTTAAGGTATTTTATAAGAGTTAGATTTATGCTTGTTTGTTTTTCTATCGGTTGTAGTTGGCGCTATGCGTTAAAGAGTGTGAAGATTTAAGAGTTTATCTGTTTATGGATTTGTCTTATATGAAATGTGTTAAATAGCTTTTGAGTGAAGAGGCGATTGAAGGAATATTAATACTATTCGGATTGAGTAACGGTCATTTGATTTATTCATCTATTGAGCTGTGGGTGGTAGTCATCATCATCATCATCATCAACCATTATCAGTCCACTGCAGGATGAAGTTCTCTGCAAGTTCAATCCATCTTTTCCTATCTTTAGCTTCTTTTCTCCACATCACCAGTGCACACTTTCTTATTTCATCCATCCATCTCCCATGTGGTCTCTTTCTGGTCTTCTACAATCTTTTGGAATCCTGTTTTAAATTTCAATTGTCCATCTATTATCATCTCTTCTAACAATATGTCCAGCCCAACTCCACATCAGTCTTTTAATTTTTTCAATGAGGTCAGTAGCACCTGTTTATTCTCTTACCCAAACATTGTGCTTTCGATCCCTTCTTGTTACTCCCAACATGCATCTGTCCATACTTCTTTGAGTGATCTGAAGTCTCTATATTGTTCTTCTATTAACTGTCCAAGTTTCCAACCCATAACTAAGAACTAGCAAAACACATTTATTAAAAACCTTACTTTTCAAACACATAGGCATATTTCATTTTAGTATCAAGTTATTTCTGCCAAAAGCATTCCAACCAAGTTTAATTCTATGATTAATTTCATTCATTATATTTCCATCTGTATTAATAATTTGACCATGGTATTTGTAACTGTTAAATTCTTCTAACTCATCATAATCAATCTTTAATTTCATATTTTGGGAAAATCTATTAAACATTACTTTAGTCTTTATAACATTTATCTTTAGTTCTCCTTTCCTACTTTCATCTGATAACTCCTGCAACATTTCCTGTAGCTCTAAAGCAATATTTGTAGAAAAAACAAATATATCAACAGGTAGTATATTTCCTTATTTGATGATATATGATGAGAAAATTATATTTCTTAAAGTGATATGGAAGATGCCCCATTTATTCATGATAAGTTGGCTGGGTTTCAGACCATTTGTGTCAGTAAAGTTGGTAGTTACTATGTTGATGAATTAAGTTCAAATATGAAGCCTTGTTAAACCTCACGCTCGCCCGTATGCGAATATTTATTTGTTAGAATTTTGTTCTCCCTCATCATTCCACGTATTTGTCGTCGTGTAGTATATTGTAGTTATTTCAGATAAATGTTTTAGTGATTTCTGTAATATACTTGAAGTTGGATTTATAATTTGATGATTAGCTCATTGTGCCGTCCGTATTATAATAGTTCCGCAAGTAAACCGATAGAAAATATAATCAATAAATGCGGTGTAATTGTAAATTTATAAATGCGCAAAAATTCAGAGATAAGATAAATTTAAAGTTATGTAGGGAAAATATCGCTGGAATTGTAAGTTCTAAGTAGGTTGCCAAATCATATTACCCACGTTATCATTACTTCATTTATTAAACCAGCAAGCATCACATGATCACATCTCCAATACTAGCACATAATTGTTTATAAATAAAGCAAAGCAAAACTCCATATAGTAGTGTCTTCTGTGTTTGTGACTAAGGCCACAAGCCAGAATCTAATCTGGGGATATTGGATGAGTAGGCATTGGATAGGGATTTTATGCACAAGCCTTCTGGCATCTATTGATTACTCTGTTTAGCACAGGTGACACTACTATATGGAGTTTTGCTTTGCTTTATTTACTTCATTTATTATTATTACTGGCAATTCAACCTCCCGGTATGAATGTAAAATTGGATTACAGAATTTTCCTTTATTATTTTGATGTTTATTAAAATAATAAAGGAAAAATTTGTTATCCAATATTACATTCATACCGGGAGAGTGAATTGCCAGTAATGCTAATTTTAATAAAACTATTACTTAATTTTATATAGTAATTATAACTTTGTAGGCAAACGGAAATAATTTCAAAGGCATTATTAGTTGGTGATACCGTTTTTTTTTACTTGATTGAGAGCCCATAATGGGAATAGATGATATAAACATTGGTATGTGAATATATAATTACTTTGTATTGCTAATAATTTAATAAATAGAAGGAAGAGCCTCCAAATATTAAGTGTATAGAATTTATGTAATTTAAATGTTGATTAGTCACGCTTGTGGTTAATGTAAAATTAATATTAAATCATCTTCGATCTGTGTGTAAAAAATGTCTTGTAATAAATATTTGTTGAAGTAATATTCCCTCTGAATTATTTTACCATGTACTTTCGATTGACCATTTCCACACATTCATATGGTCAACATAACCTATTTGTAATACTTATCATTTAATAGTATATATCACCTATTTAAATAACACTGAATTAATTCATCCAAACATTGTATAATGCCAAGATATAGATTCTATCTTGTTTAAAAACTGTATTACTTATCAGTTTAATAGTATATGCCATTTATTTAAATAATACTGAATTAATTAGTCCAAACATTGTATAATGCCAATATATAGATTTTACCTTGTTTAAAATAGATAAGGATGTGAGAAAAATGCACCCGAACTTTATAATTCTCCATCCTTTATTTCATTGTAATAATTGTCAGTTTCACAATAGTTCTCATTACTTAATAAATCATCTTAGAATAGGAATTGACTTATTATTTATATCATAGAGCCCTGAAATTATTTCATCATTTAAATAAACATTGGTGTAGCTGTGTAATATACATCAAATGTCAGTAGATTGATTATTGTGACAGTGATTCCGAACCATGGTGTTGGGTGTGTGTGGTTTAGTGGTGGGAGAATTGAACTGTTGATTTATCAAATTTGTTTTTTGATAATTTAGAAATGTTTTCTTAACTAAATGAACATTATATAATTATTGTTTAATTTCTCTCCCATTTGATCTAGGTGTTTAACTTAACTCCCAACTGAGCTAAACTGTAGGTTAATACTATAATAAAAGTCTTATCCATAATTAGAGATGCAACCGAACCATGTATAAATTGTATACTACCTTGTATAGAATTGGTGCCTGTGCATTTATATGTGAATAGTAAGATATAGATGTAGATTGAAGAAGTTACAATATATATATAGATCGAATCTTACCGTAATTTTCACTACAAGGGCGCCATCTAGGCATTTGAACCTAGAAAAATTTATAGAGTAGGCAGATACGCTGTTGAGATCCCACTTTATTTTATATTTAGACCGTTAGCCCATTGTCACTAGCTCAGTGGAACAGCAGAGATTTATATTTTATAATAAATTCTTATCTAAGAATATTTTTTTTAAAAAAAGAATAAAATAAGCCACTGCCAGTAATTATGCACACAAACATTTATTAACGCACATATAAATATTGAATCATGTTAGCATTACTTTTACTTTATAATTTTAACTTGATTTTAGAATTTAATTTTACATTTTTATTTTTATAATATTATAAGTTCACACAGACGGATTTATAAAAGTTGTTTATAATGTTGAGTATAGATCGGTTACATAGATTACATGGTTAAAAACATTTCAAAATAAACATAAACGATCAAAATATAAAGTAATTGATGGAAATGCAGAGGGAAATTTATAAGAGACCCAATGGCAGTCATCATAAGATGCCACATAGACACCAATAACTTAAAGACAACTGAATAAATACATTTTAGATACTCACCATAAGGTATCATTATTTACCGAATGTCTATATATTTTGATCAAATATGAAAACCAAAAAAACATAATTAACCGATAACAAATCCATGCAAGCATCTATACCCAACTTAAATTTAATGCATTTTATTTAGAGTGCCGAGTATGAATGGACTACATAGATTGCATTTGAAAAAAAAAAAATTATCCCTTATTTAACCTTAGGCCAAAGTTCGCAGTTAAACCAACATCAATTCATCTGATATATTGATGTATTCAATGTAACACGAATATGACAGCACAAATATAGGTTAAAAAAAGAAATTGATTCTCATCCAGATAGGAATACCACATCTATCTGATGAGAAGAGCAATAAAAAAAAATCCATAGAAAAGAACTGCGGTCTCCGTCTTATAATTCCTTCCATAGGCAAAACATCAGTGTGCGGCATATAAAGCGATTCTGCCCGTAGTAGTGAATCTCGTACTACATCTACTAATTACACCAATATATCCAATCCATTGACCTAATTCAACTACAAAATGAATAACCTAAGATTACCATCCCCTAATATAACTTTACAAATCTATATAGCCATTCACTCCCGACATAAATTTAACATTTATATAATTTAGTTTAACGAAAAACAGAAATCATAATAAAAACTTAAAGAACAAAAAAATATAAATACATAAATGGAAATGATTTTACAAAAGAAATACATTAAATAAAATTACTTATTAACAAATTAAGTTGGTCAGATAGGATTCTACTGCAATTATTTTAAATATGGAACATGTTTTAGAATTAAAGTTCTTATTGTTTAGTTATACTGGAGTTTGAGAAATATATTTAAAGCTTAGAGGTCATAAAATTCTTACGATTTTAAAATGTTCCTTTTTATCCGTTGCTTGCCATTTGAACATGAATTCCCATGCCGTCCTAAAGAGATTGGTATTCTGTTCGCCATTTTATTTATTTATCCAGAGGTCTTTTACTTTAGTTGGTCCTCAATGTAGAAAATGATAGGTCATTTCTCTTTCTTACTTAGCAGAACTGAAAGGATTGAAGAGTGTGTCTTTTCAATTCCTTCTCCTTCAACTCTGCACTAACACATATCACCACTTCTGTCATACATCTCTATTCTTTCTTCACTCACTTCTAATTTATTTCTAAACTTTTTCTTTTATATGTAACTTTTGGATCCAATTGACATTACATTATCGATGATGATGATGATCCTTCCATTGAGGTCCGATTTCCCAATGGATTTTTTCATTGGCCATTAGTTTCTATTGTTTTTCTATCTGACCATTGCTTATACATTTAAATGCTCAAGGGCTAGTTCACTTGGACTAATTAAAATAATCATTTCCATTTTTTCAATAACATTGATTAATTTGTTTTGTACAAACTTAGATATATTTTTATCTTTAAATCTTTACTGATAATTTAGTTTTAAAATACTTTTTTCTTTTTTTTTTTATAAAGTTTCTTTTTTTAATTTTTCATCTGTGCGATTTATATATATATATATATATGTGTGTTTAGGATAGAATTTTAATTTTCAATTTTTAATTCTTAAAAAATAAGTTTTATTTGCGAACTTTTATTTTTTTCATGTTTAATAATAAAAAAAATAATGTAATGTCGTATGTGCCCGTTACATATATATATATATATATATATATATATATATATATATATATATATATATATATATAAAGTTTGCAATTTACGTAAATTATATTATTTTTAGAAGTTCTTTCGACTACACATTTTCTAGTCTTTATCAACTATATAACATTGAATAATCAAAACAAGACAACCTTTAACAATACTCATATTTCAATTCAGATTTCCCAAAATTCTGTTGTCTTGACATTTTATAGTCATACATATTATAATTTATATCCATCATCTACTATTTGCCCTAGGATATTTTCGAATATAAAGCGACATAAAAAAATTATTCATTGATATTAATGGTTGATTATGGTGGTGAATATTATTATCAAACATGTAGATATATTGAATTATTACTTCAAGATATTTTAGGTTTTGGAGAATATACTGTTTAATCATTGTGTGATTTTATAGATAAAATTAAGATAATAAATATAGAGTTACATGACACAATTTGTACTTTTGATATAAATGAAATGTATGGATCAATATATTGAGTAGAGTCAATTAATATTATTTATAATGTTCTTGTTTCAAAAATATAAGTCTGATATTATAAATGTTATTATAAAAGTATTGCAGTTTATTGATAAAAATATATATGTTAATTTTAATAATGAATATTATAAAATAAATTATGGTTGGCCAATGGGTAAAACAATTGCAATATCAAGAAATTAAAGTATATCATAGATATGTGGGCTATGTTTTTATTTGCAGAAAACAAGAATTAAAAATTAATTTATTTAATGAATTAAATGAGATTAAAAATATAAAGTGGGTTATAATTAAAAAGAAATACAATTCCATAAAATTCTTGTATATTCAAGATACACTTATTGATTACAATTTGGATTATCCTATGCTAATTAAACCTATTGAAACTAGAGGTTTTATTCCATATGAATCACACGTACCTATATGTCAAAGCTGTCTGCATTGAAATCATTCTTATTTTGAAATGAAAAATTGTGCACATATTCTAATGATAAAATTAAAAATGTATATTTATTTGTTAATGACTTGTTGAAAATTGGTTGTTATAAAAATGCTATTACTAGTATTATTAAAAATTTAAAGGAAATCAACACTATAATAAAATTAAAAATAAAAATATTAAAATGAAATGGATTTCAATGCCATTTATATCGAATGAGCAGGTCAAGTTTATTGGGAGAATTTATAATGGTTTGTTTCATATAGTTTTTTCTCAACAAATAACATAAATAGATTACTTAATAACTCTAAAATTAAATATTCAAAATTTAATCAAAATCCTATTATATATATATATATATATATATATATATATATATATATATATATATATATATATTGATATGTGGATGTGGCTTACAATACATGGGTGAATCTAAGTGTACATTTAAGAAGAGAATAAAAGAGCATATGCTTTTATATAACAGAATTCAAAAAGAGAAACATGCTGGAATAGATGTAAGTAAATCTTCATCATCTGTTATATTTGATCATAATAAATCTTGTCAATATGGATTTAAATTTGATTCCAAAAATATAAAAATTATTCAAATTGAACGTTGTCATAATAAACTTAAAATAAAAGAGGCTGTGTTGATTTCAAGAAATCGTCAAATGTTAATGAATTACCAGTCATCAAATATCAAGATAACAGAATTGTGGGAAATCTGAATTAAACTATGGGTATTGTTAAATGTTGTCTCGTTTTGATTATTCAATGTTATATAGTTGATAAAGACTACAAATCCTCATCATGTTCAAAATCTATTAATACTTGAAACCGATTTGTAAATTCTAATTTAACATCATTAGTATTTTTCTGAAGCTTAGGAATGTCAAACGTAAATATTGTTTTACTTAATAATTTTTGTCTCTCTAATTTTGATTCATCACGTATCTTATATCTTGCTAATCGATGATCACTTCCTGTGTTAAATTTATTAAGAACATTACAATCTTGAAATATGTATTTTCTGTTAGTCAAAATACAATCCAATTCTGCTGTACCTTCATTTGGATGCTTTCATGTACACTTCCTTTTAACTAACATTTCTCTGAAAAAAAAAAAAATCATAATTTTTTTTTTTTTTTCAAAACTCCACAATTCTATGTCTTCTCTCATTTCTATTACCATAACTAAAATTACCTAAAGCAATTTCCTCTTTCATTTGTTTACCAATTCTAGCATTAAAGTCTCTCATAACTATTTTATTATGTTGTTTACTCTGATAAAAAGCCTGTTGTACAGCCATAAAAACCTTCTACTACTTCATCACCATGACAACTTGTTGGGGAATAATCTGAATTAT
Organism: Epiperipatus broadwayi; assembly: GCA_028023455.1. Lineage (NCBI taxonomy): Eukaryota > Metazoa > Onychophora > Udeonychophora > Euonychophora > Peripatidae > Epiperipatus > Epiperipatus broadwayi. Next base: position 1,171,482 of record JAQFVV010012577.1, on the reverse strand, counting down.
CTGCGTTTGGTATCTTTTGTTAAGTTGTATAACTAATCTTACTACTCTGTACGATACACTCTCAATATCTACAAGATTGTTTTCCACTTTTTATTTGTAATATATCCTATTCCACTTGTATTTCCAATAATTGTTCTTTTATAGTAAAGTTCATTTCCACTATTTAAACAATTGTCTTTTCACCTTTTCTTCTAATTTCACAAATTCCTATTTAATATAAGACAGGTTTTTTTTTCTAATTCTCACAACCTACCTTCACTTAAAAGTGATCTGCAGTTGTAAGGACCTACGTAAATATCTTCATCGAATAGCAGCCTGTGTCCACATTCAGATGATTCTTCGCATCCTCCGCTTTGGGCCCCCAACCACTGCCTTGGTTGGTGATGTAACAGCCTTCCTGGTCTAAATGTCTTGATTTATTTTGGCTGTCATAATTGTATATATCTATTGGAAAAAAAAATTATCATTTACACATACATTCATTCTGCCCTATCTGGCAACTAAAAAGAAATATCGTGGTTTTGTTGATTTAAACTCAGACGTAAAGCCAATAAATGACAACGTTGGCTAATTCGTGATTATAGATTTTTCACCGCTGAGATTAAGATTAAGAAACACCATGGTCTTTCTTGTCAGTTGCCTAATAACGCAAAAGGAATGTATGTGTGATTAAAAAAAAATCTAATAGATATATAGAATTGTGACAAATAAAAAATAAATAATGTCCTTTATTTACAGAACCAGTCAAAACAGTAAATGGTAGCCAAAGGCAAACGGGACTAACAATCCCCTGATTGTGGTTACAGGTGACTTTTTATTTGTGTACATTCGACTGTAGTTCACATTCAATTGAAGGAATATTGCATAAAATTGGAAGAGACAATTGATTTACAACGTGGACTTGTACTCTTCTCCATTGGAACAAATATAGAAATTACAAGTGGAGTATTATTCATTATAAATAAAAAGTGAAAGAACAATTTAGTCGAGGTTGATGGTGTATTAGATATTGGGAAGATTAGATTTCAACTTAATAGCAAATAACAAATACAGATAATTCATATTTATGGCTTAACATGTTCTCATAGTCATGAAGGTGTGGGAAATTTTTATATGGTTCTACAAAACTCTCTGTATCAATCTAAACCTTATTTTAAAATTGTTATTGAAGACTTTAATGATAAAATTGGTAAACAAATGAAAGATAAAATTGCTTTAGGTATATTTGCTTTTGGTAGTAGAAATAAAAAAAATAGACCAGAGTGAATAGTGAAACGGATGACATTTATTAGGGATATTAATCACAATCTCATAGCTTTTACAACTAACTAAGCTTCCATTGAATGCCATTGTTGTGCTGGAAGACAAATGATTGTGTTTTTGAAATAGCTATGCATAAAGATTTATTAATATTACATAGATTTTATACTTACTTTCGCAACGATATATATTTGCCTATACTTGTTAAAAACTAAAAATGTCATAACATATAGACACTGATGTTGTTTCAAATACATATGATTATACAAATAGGATGTCATTGGTTAAAACATTTTATTTTTTATAAGTTTGATCTGGCATCTTGCTAGTCAAATAGATAATTAAGGACTGCTAAAAGATATATGTTTTAGATCTCATAAATATCCAGATTTATTTTCACCAAATTCCAAAGCTCTCACTGATAAAATGTATCAGATAGAAACTATTCTGCAAATATTAGATAAGAAAGCCTTGATAAAATGTTTTACTAAAACCTTAAATGTTATGGTGACAAAAGTATTTTAATAAAGTGACAAACAAGTGACAACAAACTATAAACAAGGTGAGAAAATATTTTTGTCAGAAATAAGAAGAATCAGAAACTAATACTGCAAGAGAAAAAAATCAACCAACATCATTAGGGCCAATAACAAAGTTGTGGATTGAAATAAAAGAAATATGGCCATGATTTTATTATAGTTGGTAGTAATTTAATGATGTAAATCCTAATCATAACTTTAAAACATTGTAAAGAATCTAAAAGTAATCTATGTGATATAAGTGAAAATACAATGGCATTTCATTCACTAAGAGATAAAAGAATGAGTTATATGAAATTAAAAAATAAAATCCATAAAACCTTTATTATGTAATAAAATTTTTCTTCTTCCTTTTCAAAGGTACTGATTTTTACATTTATATATTATACCATGTCCAACTTTTTATACACTTCAACAATACTATCTTTTATATCAAAACAAATAATAGAAGGGATAGAAAAATTAAAGAGGCAATATTGATTAAAAATATAAAACCAAATCTTAATAAGGATTTTGAAGGCAGAGTCAGTAATCTTATAAAGAATTATTATTATTATTATTATTATTATTATTATTATTATTATTATTATTATTATTATTATTATTATTATTATTATTATTATTATTATTATTATTATTACTACTACTTCCGGTTTTCTAGTGTAAAGACGTGTTTACTTGTTCTCTTGATTTTTTAAATTTTTAATGATGGATTCATGTTCTATTTGTAAAGAACTTTTACCAAAAAATGGTAATTTCGTATCCTGCTTTGGTTGTACGTCCGGTATGCACTTTGCATGTGCATCGTTGAGTGATACTACTTACCGAAGAATGTCTATAAAAAAGAAGCAAGAATGGAGGTGTGCTGCTTGTAGAGTTAGTTTTTCTAAGGCTAGTGATGTTTTGGATTCATCTATGACTGCTAAAAATTCACCTGATTTAATTTTGGAGGAAATTTTGGATAAATTAAAATTATTGCCGGTGATTCACAACACAATTTCAGAGTTATCTCAAGCAGTTGCTAATTTGCGGACAGAAGTTATTTCTTTGCGTGAAAATGTGGATCGGAATAATCAAGAAATAATTCGTCTTTCTAATTCTTGTACTTCAAATGAGAATGAGATTTTGTTATTGAAAGATAAATTACATTCTATGGAACGATTTAATCTGGATCATGAAATTGAAATACAGGGTTTGCCTTGTCAAGAAAATGAAAATTTGCCGTTAATTTTAACTAACGTGGCGGACAAGCTCGGTGTTACAGATGTCGCTGTAGATTTGGAAAACGTTTTTCGTACAAAAAATAAATCAGGAGCTCCAGGTTTTGTTGTAGCTCGTTTTAAATCACGAAATTCTGCCATACAGTTTTTAATAAATAAAAAATCTGTTTTAACAGTTTCTCAAATTTTGCCTGGGGTTAATAATAACAAACGTATTTATATTAATCAGCGTTTGACTCCATTCAATAGAAGGCTTTTATGGTTGGCGAAACAGAAGTTACGTTCTGGTCAAGGTTTTGCTTTCATTCATAATGGATCAGTGTATGTGAGAAAAGATTATAATTCTCCTCGTGTTTTAATTAGAAATGAAAGTGATTTGGAGTCATTCTGAAATTTATTTATTATGATAAATTCTGATTTGATTTCTCAGGAAAAAGATTTTGCTTCACTTAAATTATTTCATTTAAACATACGTAGCATTAGATGTCATTTTGATGAACTTGTAGTTTATTTAAATAATTTTCCTTTATTTCATTTTGATATAATTATTTTAACGGAAACTTGGATTTCTTTACAAGAACAAAATTTATATAGTTTGAATGGCTATACGAGTATACTTTCTCCTCGTATGCATTTACGATCTGGTGGTGTTATGGTTTTTATAAAAACCGGTTTAGACTTTTCTTTCAATATTCCAACATTTAATACTGCAGAATGTATTTTATTAACTTTGAGACTCCCTAAATGTGTGCTTTCTATTTTGGCTATATATAGATCATGTACAAGTAAAGTTTTGGATTTTGTTACTGAACTTGATTCTTTGTTATTAGATTTGGGTTCAGAATCTGCTGTTTTAATGGGTGATCTAAATATTGATTTGTTAAATAATGCTTGTAAGTCTACTATAGATTATTTAAATTTACTTTATAGCTATGGATTTAGTCAAACGCTTTTTTCACCTACGCGTATTACTCCTATATCTCAATCTCTTTTAGATCATATTTTTGTTAGATTAAGCCGCAGTTTATTTTCTGATTCGTCTCTTTCTAAATTATTTCTTACAGATCATTTTGCTACTGAATTAAAAATATTGAATTGTATGGATAATATTAATGTTTGTGCATATGTTGAGAAATTATCTTTTTCTAAATTGAATTATTTATTATCTGTTCAGAATTGGGATGAGATTTTTATGATAGATAATGTAAATGATGCATTTTTGGGGTTCCAAGCTATTTGTTTAGATTTAATTGCTAAAGCAAAGTTTCATTTAAAATTGACAAGTAAGAATAGAAGAAGATCTCTTTGGGTGACAGATGCGCTGGTATGTAAAATTAATCAGAGAAATGTATTAAAATCTTTGGATGGCTCATCAGATGTTTTAAAAAAACTTAATGTTGAAATTAAGTCTGATATTAGAAAGTTGAAGTTTAGATATTATCAAGAATTTCTTAGTGATAAAAATGTTTCTTTGAAATGGAGAACAATAAATTCTTTGATTAAAAAATCTTCTCCTGATCGTATTAAATGTATTAAATATAATGAAAGTTTAATTGAGTTACAGAATAATGAAAAATATTTAGCTGATCGGTTTAATGAGTATTTTGTAAATTTATCGATGCGTGATGTGCCTGAGCAGATTTTGTCTTCTTATTCAAGTTTGAATTCTTTTTTATATTCTGATGTTTCTGAATCTCAGTTGTCTGTAGCAATTGATAGTTTAAAAAATGTCACTTCTTTTGGACTAGATGGTATAACACCTAAGATGCTTAAAGAAAATAAGGTTGCATTTTTGCCTATTTTAGTTCATTTATTTAATTTATCTTTGCAGTCTGGATCATTTCCAGAATGTCTGAAAGTTAATGTTATTACTCCTGTTTATAAAAAGGGTGATTCTACTCTTATGGTCAATTATAGGCCAATTGCTATTATTTCTGTTTTTTCTAAATTATTGGAAATGATTGTTAGGGATCAAATGTTGTCATTTCTGTTTAAAAATAAAATTTTATCTGACTATCAATATGGTTTTCTTCCTGGCAGAAGTACATTAGATGCTTTAAAACATCATGTTCAGTATTTAACATCTTCATTGGATCAGGAACTTAAAACATTGGCTATTTATCTTGATTTATCTAAAGCATTTGATTCTGTTAATCATAATATTTTGATTAAGCGTTGCTACTTGTATGGTTTTCGTGGATCTATTGGTAGTTGGTTGGAGAGTTATTTAAATGATAGGAAACAGTTTACTAATATTTATGGTACTGTCAGTGATGTTGTCTTGATTAATTCTGGAGTTCCGCAAGGTTCAGTACTTGGTCCTCTATTGTTTTTAATTTATATTAATGATTTATTTTCATTGAAGTTACATTCTAAGATTTTTGGTTTTGCTGATGATATTGCTTTATCTTGCAATGCTGTTTCTTATAATCTTCTTGAAAAATTAGTGAATGAGGATTTGGACTCAATTGGTAAATGGTTGGCATATAATTCATTGTTGGTCAATTTAGATAAAACAAAAGCTATTCTTTTTTCTTACAAGCGTACTTTTTTTTCTCTTAAGATTAAAATTTGCTGTAAGTATATTTTGCATTATAATAGTATATGTACTTGTGAGAATATTCCTTTGGTAGATAATTATTGTTATTTGGGAATATATATTGACTCCAGATTGTCCTGGACAAATCACATTACCTATCTTTGTCAACGGTTACGTAATTTAAACTATATGTTTTATTATTTAGTTAAATTTCTTCCTAGGTCTGCTCTCATTTTTATTTACATTGCCTGTTATCAGAGTATTTTATCTTACAATATCATTATTTGGGGTAATGCTTCTCCACATATTTTATCTTCTTTGCGTGTTTTGCAAAATTATACTTTGCGCATTATTTTTGGTAGATCTCGTTCCTCTTCTGTTCGAGATATTTATATTGCATTTGGTTTATTTGATGTAAATCACTTATATCAATATAGAGTTATTTTTGATATTTTTTGTGCTAAACCTTTTCTGAATTCTAGAGTTTATGTTCTAAATACTCGTCTTTCTAATAAATTTCAATTACCTTTACCAAAATTTTTTAAGGAATCTAGTAGAAGACAATATGTTTATTCTGGGTCAAAGTTGTTTAATAAATTTGTATATGAATGTTCAATTGATCTGAATAATATTTCTTATATATCATTCAAAAAATATTTGTGTCAATGGTTGTGTAGTATGTATTAATTTTGGCATTTATTTTATTTATTTAATTAATTTTATTTATTTCCTAAACTGTTCTTTTGAGTTTTTGATTGTATTTTTATTTAATTTATTTTTACATGTAAATTCCACACACAAGATTTTTCTTGTTTGGAGTTTTTAAATATTTGTGATGTACTTTGTTTTATTTCATAGAATAAATTGAAATTGAAATTGATTATTATTATTATTATTATTATTATTATTATTATTATTATTATTATTATTATTATTATTATTATTATTATTATTATTATTATTATTATTATTATTATTATTATTATTATTATTATTATTATTATTATTATTATTATAGTTTGAATATATTTTTATTTTTAAAAATAAAGCTTAAGTAAATGTTGATAGAGAGAGTTGTTATGTAAGTATAAAAAAATGACTAATTTTTCAGTTGGTTTTTAGAAATAGGATATGTAAAAGAGTAGATTTTAAAAGGTAAATCATTTGAAATGTAAAGGAAGGTAATTTGTAATGTAAAAAGTTAATAATTAATTAAAATGTATACAATAAAATAAAAAATAAGGTTAGAAATAATTAGAACATATAAGTAAAATGATAATAAAATAATGTATACGAAATAGTAAAGTTTAAATATTAAAGTAAAAAAAAAAAAATGCAATTACAAGATTATAAATAAATAGATTTAAATAATTAAAAATAAGATAATGTAAATAAAATTACTTAAGGTAGAATAATAAAATCAAAAATGATTATTTATAATGGTCAGATTAAGATGAATGTCAGATTATATGTATAAAAATGTGTATATAATGTATGATTATATATTTGAATATTGTAGCCCGGATTATGACTGAAGGACAGTCAAAACTGTTAGAGTAATGTTTTGATGTAAAAAAGAATAACATTGAAATGCATAAGAAAGTTGAAAATGGTATGATATGCTTTATTATGTAGTTGATTGACAATTATGAAAAAAGGGCAGGGTGATTATAATTTTAAATGATTTATTTATTTCTATAATAACTGCCATAATAATGTCTTATATGTTACGTTAGGTGTTTTGTCAACATACTTAGCTTTTTATCTTTCTAATTATTAGGTGATACCATGCTTACCATTTATTTCGTAATTATTTTTGGCATAGCCCATGCTCAGTTTCCTAGAATATGTCCTCAACCGAAGTCTGAAATAGCATGTAGATGCAATGAGCGTTTGGATACTTTATGCACTGATATTTCCGATATGAAAGACGTTGTAACATATTTAGAAATTCCTCGATCACTTTTGGAGATAACAGTTAAAACTTCTAAGATGTCATATCTTCCAAAGCAAGCGTTTGGTAAAATTAACGTTACTAAGATTGCTATTTCAGGTTATGATCTGATATATATTGACAAGCATGCTTTTAAGGGAGTTGAAAACAATGTATTTAGATTAGTTATTGAAGAGACGTCAATTTCAAATATCCCAAACCAAATATTTAACCATCTTAATGCTGTATATTCCCTATATCTAAGAAATAATAAAATCACAGAAATACCACATTTTGTGTTTGCGCGTGTCTATAATTTAAAAGAATTGTATTTAACTGGAAATAAAATTACCACGGTAAACAAGAAATCAATTGAGAGTTTTAAGAACATGAAGGAATTAAATTTGGAAGGTAAGTCTTAATGTCCCTGCCTATATAATTTATGTTTATTTAATATTTTTCCAGTATAATTTCAGTATAATATTGTTTACTTTTGCTGTTGTGAAATTGTTATACCAATACAAAATGACTTTTTACATTAACTGTTCTAGTATTATATATTGATTATCAGTTAGAGTAAGTATTTACTACATAATATATGTGCATAAAGATCATGTGTTATATGTCTTAATACCATGCAATGAAACATTTTAAATGATTTCTGTAAAATAATTAAATACAACATTTGCCAACATAATTCAATTTTATTTTGAATTTCTATAAATGCTATTTAATGTTAATATGTTTGTATTTATTTTAAATAAATATCAACATGTCGGAAGCCGAACTTCATCAGCTTTTCTAGATGTAGCTGAAACTTTCATTGCTGAAGTGTCCGGTGTCAGACATATGAATGCAGAAATTATGATAGGATAAGTCAAAATTTAATAATTCAATATTAATCATAAATACAAGGATTTGAATATAGGATTTTTGTCTATATTTATCCTCCACTTCAGCTCAAACAAACGATATACATTACAACACATTTGCAAAAATAAATAATTAAATGATTCCTTTTAAAAACAAATATTTTGAGGAGAACATTTACATATCAGTTGTACTGGATCATAATCTTCCATATATATACAATCAATCTTTAGATTATATATATATATATATATGGATCATAATCTTCCATATATATACAATCAATCTTTAGATTATATTAAGATAGCAATTATTTAAACACTAATAGGCAGTCTTCAATCTTATACCCTTTTAACAAGTCAACCAATCATTTCATTGGAAAATCTAATGATGGTACACTCAAAGTCTTTGAGGATTTGATTCATATCAAGGCCAATTTAATTCCTCATATTATTGGACCAGTATATATACATTTATATTAATATAATAATAAATCGTGCTTTCACACTTTCAACGCAAAGCTATAACAACAAATTGAAAACAAAATTAAATGGCTAAGCGCTTTCAAGAAGATGTACTTCTCATATTCATAGCCAGTTATGATCCTTTCTTTGAAATCATTATATAAATAAATCTGATATGCAATTTATATGCAAATGAGTCACTAAGACCATCTTTTAGATATCGCAAAACATGCATCTTTACGATTAATGGCGAAAGAGTCCTCTGCTATAAAGTATGCTTCTTTTACTTTTCGCCTAATATCATGTCGCTCAGTACAAACTAATTTTGTAGATGTGGGTTCAAAGACATGTCCCGACAATTTTTGATGCTGATCAAAAATTGAAGTGCATTCTGGATCCGTATGTGCGTTATTGTATTTATACCTATGTTGTACTGAGCGACATGATGTTAGGCGAAAAGTGAAATAAGCATACTTTATAGCAGAGGACTCTTTCGCCATTAATCGTAAAGATGCATGTTTTGCGATATCTAAAAGATGGTCTTAGTGACTCATTTGCATATAATTTGCATATCAGATTTATTTATATAATGATTTCAAAGAAAGGATCATAACTGGCTATGAATATGAGAAGTACATCTTCTTGAAAGCGCTTAGCCATTTAATTTAGTTTTCAATTTGTTGTTATAGCTTTGCGTTGGAAGTGTGAAAGCACGATTTATTATTATATTGAACAAACGTAAAGTATAAATATACAGGTTATTATTTATATTAATAGTAAAAGAATGAGCTCTTCATATAAATAAATATGTAATGATACAATGTCATAATAAGTTGGATTGATAGAATGTTTATATGGGTATTTTTACAATAATAAGTCCGCCAAGGTGTTGATGATTCCGTCCTTAGTTTTAGAATAAAATGACTTTACAATTGTTGGGAAAATGATATGATTAAAGCCTTTTTATCAAGGTTTAAGGAATTGTTATCTTAATACAAGCAGAAAACAGATTGCTTATATGTGTGGGAGATTATGATCTGTCCCAATTGATGGGTGCTGGTTCTGCACAAATTACATATGTTGGAGGATACTTTATCTGTTTCACATGTGTGTTGTAATGTGTATCAGTTGTGTAAGATAGGGTGAAGCATGAATATGCACTAAAAATCCTAAGTTCCAATCACTCTATTTGCTATAGTAAACCTTCATTATATTGAATGAAGACAATTTCAATATTGATAAATAAACAATAAATGATTTAACACCACTACTTTAAATCTTATTAAAACTTTATTTGAGATTTATTTATAGAAACTATCAAGGTAATGTATTTAAATACAATCTGTGTGATGGTAAAAGGACAATCTGAAATAGTTTACTGAGTGTGTATTTATTATAAAAATATAAGTACGAGTGAATATCTTTTGTTTGACATGAATACTCCATGGGTCAAATAGGTCTTCAATTATTATTTTTCTCTTTGTAAACACAATATCAGTAGATTGGTTACATATGAGGGAAATATTGGTTATATATCTGTCTACTTACCTACCTAGCTTCCTGCCTATCCGCCTGTCTGCATCCCTGCCTTGTTGCCTGTCTGCCTACCTACCTATCTGCCTGCCAGCCTACCACCTACCTATCTATCTACCAACCTACCACCTACCTAACTACCTATCTATCTATCTATCTATCTATCTATCTATCTATCTATCTATCTATCTACCCATATATCTATCTACCTATTTATCTACCCTCTCCCGTATATCTATCTATCTTTCTATCTATCTATCTATCTATCTATCTATCTATCTATCTATCTATCTATCTATCTATCTATCTATCTATCTATCTATCTATCTATCTATCTATCTATCCATCTATCCATCCATCCATCTATCCATCTATCTATCTATCTATCTATCTATCTATCTATCTATCTATCTATCTATAATCTATCTGTCTATTAATATTTCCATCTTGATATCACTATCTATAAATCGACCTACATATCTATCTAAATTGATTTAACTATGAAAACCCTAGTTTACTTTTGAAGTTATGTTGAATAATATATATATATATATATATATGTGTGTGTGTGTGTGTGTGTGTTTAATTATTATATTATAACAAGATTATGATACAGGTGTGTGGTTTTTAGTCATTTCATGCTAAACCAATTTGAATAAATAGTCAGAGTAATTTAATCATCCATATGAGAATTCATAATGATAAAATTACAATTCTAAAATAAATGCGCGTGTGTGACTTAGTTATATGACAATAATCAATTAAATAAGCTTTCACAAATCGATTAAGAATAATAACGCTATTTACAATCGATATGCAATTAATCAAATGACTAAATAAATAACATTTAAAAGATACAGACGTATTGCTGAGACATATAATTGCATTAATAATAATCTAACTCAAGTTTTGACAGAAATGCATCGATCATACACGGAATATAAATAAACATATACTCGTAATACCAGTTAAATATGGTTTATGGCATTCGTTATATTTATTACTTGAAAGATTGAGATATAGTAAATCATTTGAATATGCAAATGCATGCATATTAAATATAACGATTTTACATGACAACGTCATAAGATTTATACATTATTAATAAAAAGTGGTTTTATATAGCCATCTGTGAATCATTCCCCAAAAGAAATAGGTCCTTTCAAGCTTAAGTCATGACATTCTCAATATAAAGTAATTAAATAGTAATACATGATTGGTTTAAGACACTCACAATATTATGATTACAGATTTATTTAGGTTTGAATATAAAGTATTAAGAAACATGGGGGTATTGGCATGAGGCAGCAAGTATGCATTTCAGTCATTTCTGACTGATGAGATGCTTCATCATTCATTTTAAATGAAGTCCCAGGGTTATCTCACACAGAGAATTTGCTACTCTTTCCAAATGTGTTCTGGGTCATAATAGATGCCATCTAAAAGATTATAATATGAAGAATGGAATTCATAGTGTTCAATGATCCCATATCATGACAAAATAAATATAAGAATAATAAAACTGGCCAATGCTAAGTATACATGAGTAATGACATTTGAAATAATTATGTCCTAAATATTAATAAAGATCGCGCTGGCATGAATTTAATATTAAGTGGATCCCATATGCATTTTATTTAAAACGCAATATTTAATGGTTATCACACTTCAGGTGATACACAATTATATTTATTGCATTATAAGATACAGAGAGGCGGTCATTACTAATATTGTAAACATTATAAATAAATCTTTAATTCATAGCATTCTATGATAATAATATATCAAAATATACAAATACATCAAACTTACAGGAATATGCTTTTAAACACATTTAGCAATATTTAATAATTCTCCCTACCTAGCGAACACAGACATTATAATAAATGAATTTAAATTAATAAAAAATATCCCATGAATTACTGGAATTTGGAATATTAAGAATAAAGGTGTTCATGAGGTTGTCTAAGATTGGCATATAGTTACATAAACTGAAAACAAATATATCAATAAAATTCTACCCCACCAAACTAGAGATAGAAACAAAAATGTGAAATGGATTAAGAAAATTACATAAAGATTTGATAAGGTCACAAAGAGCGATAATAATAGGTTTGTTACGGCATTGGTAAACATAAACTTACGAGGTCTCTACAAAATTTTGTAGTTCAATTTTTTTTTACCAGAGTGTTTCTTGCCGAATTATTTTTAAAAAATGTTGTGAAATATCAAATACACAGCGGCATCAAAAAACTCATTACATGATAAAGTGTTTCACAGAGATATATTCTTGTGCTGATGGTGAAATTTATAGTGATTCCTGGATTTTTTTCAGCTGTGGATAATAATGTGTTAGAACCTCAGAAACAATTTACTGAAATGCTGATAAGCGGCCTGTTCAAACCAGTGATAGAAATTGGACTCACCATTTAAACCATTGATTGACATTCAAATCTAATACAACTGACTATGTGATCAAACGATCTATTCAAATGAACTTTCTTCTGTAGAATAAACTATTGTTGTTCCTGAGGCCAAGGCAAACTCGTATATATAGAAAATGGCTTAGAAGCTAAATTATTCAAAGAAAACATTATTAAAGAAAAGAAAACAAAGTTTTAAAACTAAATTTTAAGAAAAACTTATATATATATATAATAAAGTTTGATATCTGTATTCGTTTCACCATATATGTAATATACAAATCAATATATATATATATTGAAGCTTAAATATGTTACACATATTTTGTTTCACTGTCTGGTGATTCAAAATCTTGAATCAGAGGTTTAAACCCAGGTTTATATGTGTAAATCACTAGAGAGTGAAAGGACACACATACAAGTGTTTTAAACCCTCTTTGTTTTTGTACTTTCATAAGTTAAATGTTTTATTGTAAGAATATTTAATAATTTTAAGTCGGAAATATTTAAATTTCCATTCCCTTTAAATAATCATATATGTGTGTTCAAGATTGGAAAAAAAAATATTATTGATAAAAAATATTTTTCGTAATTAAATATTATGTATATTTATTTTATATGTGATAGTTCCGTATTTTATTTTAGATGATGCAATACCAAAAAAAAGTTCTAGATAGTAATTAAAATAACTCTGAAACTTATAAATAAAATAATATTCTAGATTTAATTTAAAAAGGGTAATTAATACATTAAAATCCCTTAACAAACATAATGTTAATTGAAATTATATCTTTTGAATCTATTTCCATTCTCGAAATAGATTAAAACAATACTCTCTATAACTTGTTGCATTACATTGAAAATAAAGAATAAGTGTATTCAGGCCACTTAATGGACATCCGGGCCTCATCAAGTGGAAAGAGAATATTCAAGAAGGTCTTGCTGACATATAAATAGAGCCAAAATTTTAGACTAACTCTCTTAGTGCACCATTTTAATTAGTGTTGCAAAATGGATCCGTGTGAATCAAAATCTTGAAATATGAATCCGTAATAGAGGGACTTAATTTGCATCCCCTTTCTTCTCCAAAAATCATTTCCATACTGCTATGCTAACATGCCATCTTCACTTATGGACTGCCTAAATAAAATGCTGAATTAACTATTTTAAGATGCTAGCCATTATTTTTCCAAACTTTGCATTGCTAACAGTGTTTTACTCATTTTATAATGTTACGAGTACCAATCCCGTAAGGACATCAAGTCATCAATTAATGGAAAGTAAATCCTAATCATAACACTAATATGAGCTCTTTTAAAACTTTCATTTTAAAATCTAAATTATTTGTAATGTAATTCTCTCTTTATTTAAACATGGTGTTGTAATGCTAGTTGTAACAATATTATAAAGTAATGACTTTCTCCTTCTTTTGTTAAAATCTAATGCATGCATCTATAACTTGATTTTTTTATGCATTTCTTTAATGGGTTTCACAATTTTTATTTTTAATATTTTAAATGCAGCAAACTTTTAATTTTAATGTTATAATTTTTTTTATGATTTAATTTAATATGCTAATAGTTTAATCTAGCAAACCAATCCTAAATTTTCTTATTAGATATCTTCGATATTATGGGATGTTAAATCGTAAATGTAATTTTTTCTTACCTAACTATAATTTGCTCGATTGAATACGTTTTTTTAGGTTTTTTCTATTTGCTTAGTGGCAGATTATTTTCTGCTACATTTAATATATCATTTTATTACCATGTTTTTGCTATTGATTTTATTTTCATATTATATTTTAAAGAAAACTTAATGACCTTACCTTTACTGTTTTATTTATTATATGGTCAATAATTTTCCCATTATGCCATCTAGCATGGTAATTATTTTTTGGTATTAATTACTAGTTAGAGTAGTAATATTTGTTTAATGAAGGAAACAATATTACCTCTTTTATGTTTTGACATCCTAACTAATATTTAAGGTCATTTGCGTATCTTTTGAGCGGGATCAAATTATGTCATATCATTATGCTAGATTCTATTAAATTACAAGGTCCTTAAATTACACATCAGCATCATTACAAACCTGATTTATTTTTTTATTGTTAGCGTTGCTTGGCTTAGATAATGTTACAAAATTTTGTGTCTTGCTTTGTCAAACTTAAAACCCGAAGGACCAGGAGTATTTTACTTATGGCCTATCCTCGAATGGGCTTTGGAAGCACCAACTCCAGGATACTGTCAGCTTGTCGTTTAGGCTCTGTATGGGTTAGCACTGAAAAAAACAGACCATGCAATTCTTACAAAAACACCTTTTGAAAAGCTGACATGTCATGTTTACAGGCACATTTAATATACTTACATAATTGATGAAGTGTTCATCCTAAAATTGACTGAACCTTTTTTATCATTGTCATTTAGTCAGCAGTGCAAAACTTGTTTAATATTCTTATACTTGTCCATTTTAAATCTGTAAGACATAATGTCATTATTTCTAAATCCGTCTCATATTTTCATTTATATTATAAGTTAGGGAATGTCATTTTAAAGCTTAATTAAGCTATCTTTACTCTCATTGTAAGAATGTCAGTGTGTGCTAACAAACATTGCTAAATAAATCTTCTCCTGTCAGAAAGAAATAGAATAAAATACAATTAATTTTTTCATCTGAACATTTTGAGGTCACATGACTGTTTAAGAAAATAATGTAAATTATAAAATATTTTCCATAGTAAATTGATGTAACTTATATCCAATTTATCAATTTTTAATACCATTTATTTTTCATCATCCAAGTTATAATTTGGTAAAATTGGTATTTACTGTTAGCATATGGAACCGCATCTTTTGACTATCTATACATTTTTTTATCATCGTATTCAATTGAGAGTTTGCGTATTATTTAATCATTAACTTATGTTCTATTATTATATAATTTTTTCAAATATGCAAATCAGCATTCATAATCAGGTGAAACCCAAAATTCTATTAGTGTTATATGTATATACATTCAAGTCTGTTTGTCAAATTAAATAACTTTGTTTATTCATTTTCTAATTAATATTAATAAATTATTAACCATATAATTAGATCTTAATTCTGTGGTGCCTCATGATTTACACATACACACCATTAGTTAGATTGCATTATATATAGCTCATTTCCATTGACCTTAGGCCAACTTCTGAGATTTATTAATGAATTTTGATGAAAAGTCTAATTATAAGCTGAAGCTATTTTATTCTGTTGGGGACAGAGGTTTGAAGCCCTGTAGATCTCTTGTTTCTCTGCTGTTGCTCTGGGACAGGAATGAATAAAATTTCATTTGTTATCATAAGAAATGTTGTTTGTAATGTTATAGATCTGGAAAATAAACAATAGGGCAGAGTTCATGATTGTTCTTGACTTATGAATCTTGCACATGATTGGACTCGAGGTACTTTTGCCTAGATGCTAGCTGTTGTTAGACGAACTTCTGACCGGTACAATATATATATATATATTTAAGAATGTAAAATTAGTTAATTAATTCTATTGTGTAAAAAGGTTAAAAATGGAAATGATTATTTTTAATTAGTCAAAGTAAACTAGCCTTTGGGCATCTCAAAATTTATAATTAAAGGTCAAATAGGAGATACAATAAGAACAGAATAGTCAATAAAAAATCTTTTAGGAAACTACCCACAGCAGAATAATCATCATCATGACATCATGTTCAGTTAATCCAGAGGTTTGATATAAAAACAAAAAATATTTGAAATAAAAGTGAGTTTTTCATTTATCAGTTTGAGTAAGCAATTTTGAGTTTTGGAGAGTTGAAAAAGAAGGGATTGAAAGATGCACTTTCAATCCCTTAAGTTTTTCCAAAATCAAAAATGAAATATCCTTTTCCTATATTGCAGACCACAGGAGACCAAGGTTATGCAATAAAATGCAGCAAAAAACTATACCAGCTAGAGTAAAGGACATCCAGATGAATACCAGTAGAATGACCAACAGCTTACTGGTCTCCCCAGGATGTTGTGGGAATTAACAATAGATCCAAATTACAAGCAACTATTAAGGATGGACTTTTAAACTGTAAGAACTATATATAAAATTCAGGAACCTTAAGGATAAATATTTCCAATATTTAAATAGAAATAGAAATTCCTATCTGACCAAATTAAATCATTAATAATAATTTTTATAATATGTAGTTTTAAAATCATTTCCATTAATTTAATTTTTCCATTCTATTAAGTGTTTATTATGTTTTTTTTTGTCACATTAAGTGAAATCTTTCAATTAAATCATGTTAAATTTAAGTCAGGTATGAATGAATTGCATAGATTCATAAAGTTATGTTAGTTTAAGTGAGGTTAAATGTTAGGTTATTTGTTTCACAGCTAAATTGGGTCAATATATTGGATGTATTGGTGTAATTAGTAAATGTAGCATGAAGATCTGCTACATGCAGGATCACTTTATACACTGCACTTAGGAAATAAGTCCCATGTCTTACTGACTGTCGGAAGTAGATGGTATTCCCTGCTCCTTGGATCACCCCTTTACCCTATGGAATGGAATGGTAAAATGGCAAAAAACACTGCAATCCCTTCCTATGGAGTTTTCTTTTTTTAGTTCTTGCCAGACAAATGAAGTATTCCTGTACTGGATGAGAGACATTTCTTCTCGATAATCATGTTTTTCAGATGTATTTTTCTGACAGTACGGTATGATGCTGTTGTATTCATGCTGCATTTAATACATCAGTATATCAGATAGATTGGCATTAGTTTGACTGTGAACTTTTGACCTAGGGTTTTATAAGTGATATAAAATATTTTCTTTTTCAAGTGCAATCTATATAGTCTACTCATACTCGACACTGTAATAAAATATTAATAAATTCATCAGTGTGAACTAATAAAATAAAAAGTTAAAATGGAAATCAAATTTTAAAGTAAACATAATAAAACAAATAATGCTAAATTATATACATATGTGCAAAATAAATTTTTCTGTGTATTGTTAACCTGGCAGTGGCTTATTCTTATTTTTTATGATCTTTATTTCTTTAAAATTAAAATATATATTATCTCTGCTGCTCCGCAATCTAGTGACTAGTGCATTTCAGTCCTAATTATTTAAAAATAGGATCTTAACAGTGTGTAACTTCCTACTATATAAATTTTCCAGGTTATAATGGCCTGGTGGTGCCCTTGTATGACAGATACATTAAGACTCTGATATTCCCTGACCATTATAATATATATATATATATATATATATATATATATTCTACAAATCAATGGCTGCATTTTTTCAAAATAATATTTACTGTACTTTCTAATATTTATTTACAATATGGTCCTCATTTGATTATATACTATTTTGAAAAAATATAGACTTCGATTGTAATATATATATATATATATATATATATATATATATATATATATATATAACAGTTGGTGAAATGTAACCCAGATGTGTTCCAGTTCGAAAATACACTTGGATACATCTATCAACTACAACAATCAGCTGGTTCAATTACAACATATAATGAACTTCTATTAAATCTATATGTGCTGGTAAACCTATCTTTTATATCCTAAAGTTGATAGTGTCAAATGTAATGGTCGAGTCCATCCACATATATAGGGGAAAGAGAGCAAGATCCCAACTAACTACTGTCAGCCTTAGGGTCTTCATGTAAGATACTAGAAAGAACACGATAAAGTACTTGACTCATGATTACATCTATCTTTAATAGACTAGGCCAAACATTAAAGCATTTTCTATCAAATCTACATGTAATTTAAATCAGTTCATCTAACATCTCACCTCTCTTTTCCTGAACTATTGCCACAGATATTCGAACTCAGGAAGAATTCACGTTTGACTCTCTTAACAGGGCTACACCTATGCAAACTGTTAATCAACAACTAAAATAACACATCTGATCTATTAGAAAAAATAATCTTTATTTAACAATGTTCTCTCATGATCATCAAACAATAATGTGTGTGTGTGTGCATGCGTAAAATATTGGTTGTGGATTGAATCTAAATGTTGGATAAGCAAAACTACAGAGATCTTGTTAATTAACAAAACTTCATAATATTTATTTACAAAAAAAAATATATTTAAACTTAAAATAAATTCTCAATCAAAATGCAGAAAATAAAAATTTCAAAAAAAGGTAAATACTTACAAGTGCATATAAATTATTTAGATATATCCCTATGTACTTTTAGCTTTTATGTCTATGATGAGTATCTATCATTTTGTACTTAAACAATTTAAAACTATTCACCCTTATTTCCCATGATAGACACTCATAATATAGACATTTAATATCCAAAATAATGAAAAAATTATTATTAAAAGTGAGATTGATAACTCAGTGAAAATTTAAATGCAACTCCAGATGCAGTATGCATTTTTAAGTGTGGAAAAATATAATAAAACAACACATGAGATGATAGAAAAGAAAATTATAAAGAATATTAATTTAAAAGCATTAATTATTTATTCATTATAAAGATCTTAAGAATACTATTAGTAAAACATATACTATAAACTACAAATAGTCATGTCGTAGCATTTGTTATTTCAGTAACTTTAAAAGAGAAAACTCTTACCATTTAAATGTTGTGTTTGAGCACTTAATTTCATATTGATAGCTGGAAAATCAAGCATTTTGTCAGAAAGTAAATCACCTAGATTTTATTAAAAACAAAAGGAAAAAAGTCTTTTCAAACTTCCCTGTAACTCTCTTGATATTTTTTTATGTTGTACCATTCCATGTTGAATTATAAGTACTTTCTAAATATAAGATCGAAATAATAAAATAAAAATAAAAATAGAAATTTTTACAAAAGAAAATAAAACATAATTTTACAATATTTTATGAATCGACATGATTAGGTATCATTATTTTTCAGAGTCCTTCTTATACAGGCAGTTCTTACAATTTAATTTTTTTATTGGGCACCACTTATAACAGTCAAGGTAATGGGGGATAGTTGGAGTCTTACCATATCTGTCATATAGGGCACCACCAGGCTATTGGAACCTGGAAAATTTATATAGTAGGCAGATATGTACTGTTAGTATCCAAATTTATATATATATATATATATATATATATATATATATATATATATTACAACCATCAGCCCCAGCCTCTAGCTCAGTGAGATGCAGAGATTTATAAATTATGTATTCTTATATTAAAAAATAAAAGAAGCCACTGCCAGTAATAACACACACACTCATTTATTAAACATATATAAAATTTAGAATTATTATTTTGTTATAACTTTAATTTTTTTTATAAAACATTATAGCTTCACATTAGATTTTAATTTACAATTTAACTTTTTATTTTAGAAATTCACACAGATGAATTTTGATATATTTTATTAGTGTTGAGTATGAATAGACTACATAGATTGCATTTGAAAAGAAAATAATATATCCTTTATTTAAACTTAGGCCAAAAGTTTGCAGTCAAACCAACACCAATCTATGTGATATATCGATTTATTCAATGCAGCAGGAATATGATGGCATAATACCATACTGTCAGGAATGCACATCTGAACAGCATGGTTATAGAAAAGAAATTGTTTCTCATCCAGTACAGAAATGTTACATCTGTCTGGCAAGAAGAACAATAAAAAAACTCCATAGGAAGGGATTGTGGTCCTTTTTGCCATCTTACTATCCCATTTCATAGGCAAAAGGAGTAATCCAAGAAGCAGGGAATACATCTGCTTCTGGTGGTCAGTAAAAAATGGGACTTATTTTGCCCAGTACAGCGTATAATGTGATTCTGCATGTAGCAGATCTTCATGCTACATTTACTTTTTACACCAATACATGCAATCCAGTGACCCAATTAAATGGCAAAACAAATAACCTAAGATTTACCCCCCCCCCCTTAATCTAACATAACTTTAGGAATATATGCAGCCATTCAAGCCTGACTTAAATTTAACATTTATTAAAAGTTTAGCTTAACAGAAAAAAAATCACAATAACAACTTAAAAGAATGAAAAAAATAAATTAATGGAAATGATTTTAAAAAAATAATACATTCAATAAAAATAATTAATAAATAATTTAGACAGATAGAAAATTCTATTTCTATTTAAATATAGAAAAGTTTAGAATTTAGAGTTCATACTGTTTTTAAATACTAGAAAGTTTTTAAAATTAATGTTCATTAGAGTTCATAAAGTTCTTATGGTTTAAAAAGTCCCTGCTTAATGGTTGCTTGCAATTTGGATCCACAGTTAATTCCCCTGATGTCCTGGGAAAACTGGTATGCTGTTGGCCATTCTTTACACTATCTGGTATTTTATTGCCAGACACTGAGTCCGCAATATGGAAAACAATTGGTCATTTCTTTTTTTATAGAAAAACTGAAAGAATTGAAAGTGCATCTTTCAATCCCTTCCCCTTCAACTTTCTCCAACTTAACACATATCACACCTCTCTCTATCACATTTCTATGTGTAATTTATTTCAATCTTTTTTTCTTTTTACATTAAAATTTGGGATTGAATCAACATTACATAATGATATTGATGATCCTTTCATTGAGATCCATTTCCTGAGGGATTTCTTTTATTGGCTATTCTGTTCCTATTGTTTTTTTCTCTCCTATCTGGCCTTTAATTATACATTTTGAGATGCCCAAATGCTAGTTTCCTTTAATTAATTGAAAATAATCATTTTCATTTTAAAACACTAGAATTAATTAAATTTGTACCTTCTTTTTAACGATATATATTTTATCCTTAAATCTTTTATGTTTTTTTTTCTGAAAATTTAGTTTGAAAATACTTTTTTTTTCTTTAATAAAGTTTTATTTTAATAATTTTTCAACTGTGCGATTTTATATATACAAAGTTTAGACGGCATTTAATATTCAATTTTTAATTTTTAAAAACAATGTTTTTTTGCGAACTTCTATTTTTATGTCTAATTTTATTTATTAGAATATATATATGAAAAACAAAAAAAAAAAAAAACAAGTTAAACTTGCTAACACTTGTATTTATGATCAATAGATGGCGTTTTACCAAAACATTATCAAAGCATATGTTTGTTTACATAAACGTCAGAGTAAGCTTTTACTATCTCTATCATTAGTTCCACCTTCAGATCATGATTTCAAGCTGATTTGCTATCATCAGTGAAGAATTGGAATAAGAAAGTAGATCTAATCACTAACTCTGAACATTTATAA
Organism: Epiperipatus broadwayi; assembly: GCA_028023455.1. Lineage (NCBI taxonomy): Eukaryota > Metazoa > Onychophora > Udeonychophora > Euonychophora > Peripatidae > Epiperipatus > Epiperipatus broadwayi. The sequence goes on along the minus strand of JAQFVV010012577.1, from coordinate 1,149,445 downwards.
AACAATTTCTATACAGCTTGAAATGTAAATTTTTTAGACATGTAATGTCTTCAAACGCAGCATAGCAAGCCAGATAGCTATATGGGTCTGATATCAGTTCAGTATCACCACATAGTAGAAGCCTCTGCAATATATATCATTGCAAGAAAACCTCAAAGGTACATTTATGAAAAACAAAAAATGTTAAACTTGCTAATGCTTGTATTTATGATCAATAGATGGTGTTTTACCAAAAACACTGTCAAAGTGTATGTTTGTTTACATAAACATCAGAGTAAGCATTCACTATCTCTTTCATTAGTTCCACCTTCAGATCATGATTTCAAGCTGATTTGTTATCATCAATGAAGGGTAGGGAAAAAAAAAACTAGATCTAAACACTAACTCTGAGCATTTATAAAACAATTTATATTCAGCTTGCAAGTGTGAATTTTTTAGACACATAATGTCTTCAAACTCAGCATAGCAAGCCAGATAGCTATATGGGTCTGATATCAGTTCAGTACCACCACATAGTAGAAGCCTCTGCAATATATATCATTGCAAGAAAGACCTCAAAGGTACATTTATGAAAAATAAAATCAAGTTAAACTTGCTAACGCTTGTATTTATGATCAATAGATGGCATTTTACCAAAAACACCATCAAAGTGTATGTTTGTTTACATAACTAACAATAGAGAAAATGAAATTTATGTAAACAAACATATGCTTTGATGGTGTTTTTGGTAAAACACCATCTATTGATCATAAATACAAGCATTAGCAAGTTTAACTTGTTTTTCATAAATGTACCTTTGAGGTTTTCTTGCAATGATATATATTGCAGAGGCTTCTACTATGTGATGATGCTGAACTGATATCAGACCCATATAGCTATCTGGCTTGCTATGCTGAGTTTGTAGACATTATGTGTCTAAAAAATTCATGCTTGCAAGCTGAATAAAAATTGTTTCATAAACGCTCAGAGTTAGTGTTTAGATCTAGTTTCTTATTCCTATTTTTCACTGATGATAGCAAATCAGCTTGAAACCATGATCTGAAGGTGGATCTAACGATAGAGATAGTGAATGCATACTCTGATGTTTATGTAAACAAACATACGCTTTGACACTGTTTTTGGTAAAATGCCATCTATTGATTATAAACACAAGTGTTAGCAAGTTTAACTTGTTTTTTTTGTTTTTCATAAATGTACCTTTGAAATTTTCTTGGAATGATATATATTGCAGAGGCCTCTACTATGTGGTGGTACTGAACTGATATCAGACCCATATAGCTATCTAGCTTGCTATGTTGAGTTTGAAGACATTACATGTCTAAAAAATTCATGCTTGTAAGTTGAATAGAAATTGTTTCATAAACGCTCAGAGTTTAGTGTTTAGATCTAGTTTCTTATTCCTATCCTTCACTGATGATAGCAAATCAGCTTGAAATCATGATCTGAATGTGGAACTAACGAAAGAGATAGTGAATGCTTACTCTGACATTTATGTAAACAAACATATGCTTTGACGGAGTTTTTGGTAAAACGCCATCTATTGATCATATATATATATATATATATAGTATATGTATTATTTATATATGATACAAATATATTGGCATTTGGTACAAGCTAAAATAAAATGTAAATTTAATGATCTTATTAAATGACACAATTTAAAATTTTTTAGTTAGTGTAATTTTTTTTAAATGTACAATGAGAATTGATTTTTTGTTTTACATTATTACTTTGATTAAAAATAAGAGTTAAAATTGGAAAAAATAAATGACATGCAAATTACTAATCCAGAGAAATAAAAAAAAAAATTCCGAAGTTAAAGATTACAATCATTAAAACTTATTTTTGGTATCTAATTAAAGATGGCAGAATTATGCTGAAAAAAAAAAAGCCTTTGTAACTTAAAAATGCAAAATAAATGTACAAGATTATTATCTTGTATGCTGATAAAAAGACAAAAGAATATGCACAGAATTCTGAAAACCGGACCTCACTTATAAAAAGAATAATACCTGTGTGATCAGGGTCTTGTCAGTTTTTCTTTTGGAGAGTCCTGGATCATAAAAGTTTCAGGACCACTGTACACTGAAATAATTTTTCATGCTGAGTGCACTGAGGCTTTTGCTGACATCATTCATTAAGATTTTTCCCAGAAAAGCTTTCAGGATTAGTCTTTAGTATGGACCAAGAACAAGTTAAAATGAATGGCCACTAGCTCATTCTGCCTTAAGAAAAACACGCATGATAATCAACCGTCCATGGAAATTTGCTAAACTTACCAGTATGCTAAGATTATTCATATTCCGATGGTGACTAAATTAAGTATATGCAAATAATTCTTATTAGAAGCTTATAATATTGTAGTAATAAAGACATTTGCGGATTTATTATCCAAAGAACATTATGGAAAAAACTTAAATGGATTTTAAAATCGTTAAACTGTTTTAATTAGTTGATTAATGTCTAGATTAGCATGCATGTATTTTTTCAACTTATTATTAATTTATCTTTTAAATATTTTAGTTTGTTTGAATAAAATATTTTATTTTTATCAACTTTTCATTATGCATTATTAATGATAATTCATTAGAATTTAAATGTGTAATTTACCTTTTCCAATAGTGACTAACTAATCCCTGGGTGTAATATTTTCTGCAAAAATAATTAAGTTATGGGAAATTAAAACTCCGATCTTTTAAATTATTTTATTCTTAATTTATATTGTGCAATGTGATGGATTTCAACAGATTCTTGTATAAATCTTGGAACCATGATTAAAATAAATAAAAAGCTGATTCAGCCAGCATTATATGTCATAATAATTAGTTTGCCTGTTAATCATGAAATACAGCTATGTTTTATACAAATATGCATGAAATATTTATATTTTCCATCTTCATAGACTGATTACGTTTCATTTCATAGTGAGTAAAAATAAGGCCTACCAGAATCTATCAAAAACATAAAGAATATTACAATGGCTTCACAACATGAGGCTTTGATACAGCAGCCACAACCTGAGATATGTCATAATGGTATAAATAATATTAAAATGATGGCCCAAAATCCATAGCCAGACAATGAATAGTAGTTTAAAAAAACTAATCAACTAAACCGGATTATACAACTATATATATATAATTAAATTCCAACCAGTAACCACCTAAACATTCACAGTAAAATCTAGTAATCAATATTTCTCACTGCTGTCAAGGCAACCTTCACACCTTTTAATAGCAAGAATGGATATATATATATATATATATATATATATATATATATATATATATATATATATATATATATATATATATATATATATATGTGTGTGTGTGTGTGTGTGTGTGTGTGTGTGTAGGTCTATGAAACATGATCACAGCTGAAGTAGGTGTTAAATCACAAGTGTTGACTGGGTAGGCAGATACTGGAGAGGGGAAAGAGCATAGCCTTAAGTCTTTATATGCAGTATGTAGCATAAGACCATCTGTAAATGCCCATCAGTCTATTTGTAGCAGGGTTTCTAAAATGGGGAGGGCAAACCAAGTTGCTGTGAACCTGTAAGAGTCAAAAGAATGAGCAACACTCATATGTGCTTGTGACTTGGGCATTTAATTGTTAGTATTATGATTTAGGGGAAAGGGCACAGGTAAATGTAAAAATTTTTCTTATTCCCACTGTGATAGACACAAAATGTGGGCTTTATAGCCACAAATCACTTGTGAATAAATCTATAAAATTATATCACCATGCTAATACATTAAAAATAATCCAGAATACGAAATTAAATATTAAAAATATCAAACCCCTATTTTATTCTTTTTGTCTGGACCTGGCAGTATTGTATCCTTTATTTATATATGGTACAAATATATTGACATTTGGTAAAAGCTAAAATCAAAAGGAAATTTAATGATCTTATTAAGATACAATTTTAATTTTTTTAGTTATTGTATTTTTTTTAAAAACGTGCAATGAGAATTGATTTTTTTGTTCCAAATTATTACTTTGATTAAAAATAAGATTTGAAATTGGAAAGAATAAATGAAACAGAGACTACTAATCCACACAAATAAAAAGAAAAATTCTGAAGTAAAAGATTACATTTATTAAAACTTTTTTTTGGAAGCTAATTAAAGATGGCAGAAATATGCTGTAAAAAAAGACTGTAACTTAAAAGTACAAAATAAATGTACAAGATTATTATCTTGTATGCTGATAAAAGGACAAAACATTGAGACTTATACAAAAAAAAAATATTCTAAAAAACAACAATCTTTATTATCAAATATAAATCAATAAAAAAATATTTACATTATATATATAATACCAATGGCTTTTCCTGATCTTCAAACGTATAATAATAATAAAAAAATCCCTAAAGAAACTGCTAATTTTGCGATGTTATAGAACACAATCTTATTTATTTCTTACTCATTAGAAAATCAAAATTGCATGTAGTAATAATAATAAAACCGATATATAACGATAATATTTTATTTCATTTTTTTTATTCAATTAAGATATCATCATCATCATCATTATCAACCATTATCAATCCACTGCAGGATGAAGGTCTCTCCAAGTTTAATCCATCTTCTCCGATCTTTACCTTCTCTTCTCCACATCACCCCTGCACACTTTCTTATTTCATCCATCCATCTCACATGTGGTCTCTTTCTGGGTTCTTTACAATCTCTTGGAATCCAGTTTAAAATTTCAATTGTCCACCTATTATCATCTCTTCTAGCAATATGTCCAGCCCAACTCCACTTCAATCTTTTAATTTTTTCAATGATGTCGGTAACACCTGTTTGTTCTCTTACCCATACATTGCGTTTTCGATCTCTTCTTGTTACTCCCAACATACACCTCTCCATACATCTTTGAGTGGTCTGAAGTCTCTGTATTGCTCTTCTATTGAGTGTCCAAGTCTCAGATCCATAAGTAAGAACTGGTAAAACACATTTGTTAAAAACCTTCCTTTTCAAACACATAGGCATATTTCCTTTTAGTATCAAGTTATTTCTACCAAAAGCACTCCAACCAAGTTTAATTCTATGATTAATTTCCTCCATTATGTTTCCATCTGTATTAATAATCTGACCAAAGTATTTGTAACTGTTAACTTCTTCTAATTCATCATAATCAATCTTTATTTTCATATTTTGAGCAAATCGATTAAACATTACTTTAGTCTTTTTAACATTTATCTTTAGTCCTACTTTCCTACTTTCATCTGATAACTCCTGCAACATTTCCTGCAGCTCTGAAGCATTATTTGCAAAAACAACTACATCATCTGCGAAATCTAAATGACTTAAATAATCTCCATTTACTTTCACTCCTTTAGTTTCCCATTTTAATCCACAAAATACTTCTTGCAGCACTGCTGTAAAAAGTTTTGGAGATATGGAGTCACCTTGTCTTACACCTTTCTCAATGTTGACTTTCCCAGTATCATTATGTAATCTAATTGTTGCTGTTGCATTTTTATAAATATTCTTTAAAATATGACAATATCCTGGATCTATACCTTGATGATCCAATGCTTTAATCACTGAAGAAATGTTTATAGAATCAAATGCCTTTTCATAATCTACAAATCCAAAACATAATGACAACTCATATTCATTTGTCCTTTCTATAACATCTCTCAATACCTGAATATGATCTACTGTACTAAAACCACTTTTAAATCCAGCTTGTTCTCTTGGTTGGTGGAAATCCAATGTTCTCTGTAGACGAGTTGTAATTATCTTGGTAAAAATTTTATATAAAACTGATAAAAGGCTGATAGGTCTGTAATTTCTAATATCTTCTTTATCACCTTTTTTAAATATTAATATTATTACTGCATTCTTCCAATCATCCGGTACATCTTTATCATTTAGACATTTGGTATATAACTTTGCTAAAAAATTTTCTGTTTCTTCACCTGCTTCTTTTAATATATCAATTATAATTCCATCATTACCTGGAGCCTTTCCTTTCTTCATACATTTAATTGCATTTCTCACTTCTTCATTTAAAATTCTGGGCAATTTGGAAGATGTAATAGATATAGGAGGTACTTGTTCTTTATTACTATATAATTCTTGATAAAAATTTTCTACCAATTTCATGATGTCATCTCTCTTTTTAGTAATAATTCCATCTTTTTTCCTTATTGCAGATATAAATTTTCTACCAATACCAAAATGTTGTTTTACATTCTTAAGACTTTTATTTTCTTCTACAGCTTTTCTTGCTAGTTCACAGTTATATTTTCTTATATCATTTTCAACTCTTTTCTGCACCATTTTACAAAATTCGAGATATTCATTTCTTTTTAGTGCATCATTTTTGTATATCTTCATATTTCTTCTTTTCTTCATAAATTCTCTAGTTTCAGTAGAAATTTTGTTGGTCAATTGCTGCTTTTTTCTACCAGCTATCTTTGTTGCAGTTTTTAAAAGTGTATCAGTTATTTTCATATTAATTTCATTCAAATCTGAATCATGTTCGAAATCTACTAATACTTAAAATCGATTTGTAAGTTCTAATTTAAATTCATTAGAATGTTTTTGAAGATTAGGAATATCAACTGTAAATATTGTTTTTCTTAACAATTTTTGTCTTTCTAGTTTTACATTAACACGCATCTTCCACCTTACTAATCGATGATCACTTCCTGTGTTAAATCTATTAAAAACATTACAATCTTGAACTATGTATTTCCTGTTAGTCAAAATATAATCCAATTCTGCTGTACCTTCATTTGGATGTTTCCATGTCCATTTTCTTTTAACATTTTTCTCAAAAAAAGAATTCATAATATAAAGTTTTTCTTTTTCTGCAAACTCCACAAGTCTATGTCCTCTCTCATTTCTATTACCATAACCAAAATTACCTACAGCACTTTCATCTTTCATTTGTTCACCAATTCTAGCATTAAAGTCTCCCATAACAATTTTAAAATGTTTTTACTCTTATCAAAAGCCTTTTGTACATCCATATAAAAATCTTCTACTACTTCATCACTATGAGAACTTGTTGGGGCATAAACCTGAATTATCTGCATTTGGTATCTGCTATTAAGTTGTATAATTAATCTTGCCACTCTGTCTGATACACCATCAATCTCCACAATATTGTTCTTCCACTTTTTATTTATAATGAATCCTACTCCACTTGTATTTCCAATATTTGTGCCTTTATAATAAAATATATGTCCACTTTTTAAATCAATTGTCTCTTCACCTTTTCTTCTAACTTCACAAAGTGAACATTAAATTTTTCTCCAATTCTTAACGCTCTCAATTTTTTGATTCATTTTCTAATTACCCATATAATTCTAAAGATAATTCTTTCAATAATAAAATTAATAATTTCCCATTAATTATTTTAACCTAATATTTCTTCTGCTTGTGCTTTACAATGAGGATATTTTAAATATTGCTTGCCTTCTCACAATCAAGTTACTTTTCAAGTGTTAAGAAATCGGTACTTAGCTTAATGATTATCATACTTGCATACAATCTATATGAGTGTTCTTATGATGATGATGATGATAATAATAATAATAATAATAATAATAATAATAATAATAATAATAATAATAATAATAATAATAATAATAATATTTTAGTGATTATACCATTCCAGAGAAGATCTCAGCTGGCCGTGAATGTACTTTCTAGATGATATTATATATGCACTTCTTACCATATTCTCCAGTCTTATTTAACTCTTAAGTTTAATGTTTAACTTGGTTATTATTAGTGGCTCTTATTAATTCTTTAAGACATTTAAATAATGCAATGTTTCAGTATAATAATCGCACATATACTATCAGAACTCATCCTGACATCAAATCAATTTTACGACCATATAAACAAAATTTTAAACTAATACTTTACTGTATCTGAATTCATACACCCATAAGAAATGTCAACATTAATATGAGGGTAGGTAGTGACCCGAATAAGAAAAAATATCTTTTCACTAAGGTTGAGGTATGCAAGGATTTATCATGGCTCATACAGGAAGACGTAGGTATATCTAACCCCCTCTGGCCATCAATAGAGAAATCACCTTACGGTATAGAAAATAAACAAGTGGGAAACTCCTCCACTGCCTTTAAATACTTTATAAAAATGGAATCAACCTCTTAGTGAGCGAATTAAACTACGATTACCCTAGCTTGGTGGGGATTCTTTACCCATCCATGCGTACAAGTGTCTAACACCAATTTCTACAAATAAAAATTTTACATATACATTCCTCTCGGGATATAGTATACTAAAGCATTAGCAAACAATTTTTTCACGCCTTAATTAGTTTATATCTAACTCACTTTAATTTTACAACAGCAACAAGATTGGTAGTATGATAGTAGTAGGAGTAGTAATAGTAGTAGTAATAGAAGTAATAGTAATAGTAGTAATAGTAGTAGTAGTAGTAATAGTAGTAGTAGTAGTAGTAGTAGTAGTAGTAGTAGTAGTAGTAGTAGTAGTAGTAGTACGAAGAAGAACTGCGTATTAACTTTTAAAACCATTTTTCTATACTTTTATCACAAAATGGTGATATTTTATCATTATATTCACTCAATCTTTATAAAACGTATCAGTAAGCCTGAGTATTGATAATAGTACCTGATCCGATTCAAAACATTTCATATAAAAATATCTCTCACTCCTTTCATGAAACAAAATATGTAAAGCAACAAATTACTATTAGGAATAAGACACATACCCTATTATTTTATATTAACTTATCTCCTAAAAAAAAGAAATGCATAACATATTAACTTTGAACTAATATATATATATAAATTTTCTTTAGATTAAATATAACAAATAGCACATAATAATTTTATACTCATACAGTCTTCACGCATCGGATGGTCCTTTCGAACTTTCCATTTTCCTACAGACTCTTACTTTAAAATTTTTGATTTGTGTTATCTTTGTTCCGCGTGCACACATATCAGTAGGATAATTCCTTGAGACATTCTACTCCACTTCATTGAAGAACTCCTTGAGACTTGTCATTTCTGTTTGAGTTTTAGGGCAAAATCCGCCCTTTTAGATGCAAATTATTTTTCCGGGAGACCTTTATTGAAGAAATCTTTTTTTATATATGACCAATCCTTATTATGGAACGTAATGAATTTTCATGTTTTATTTATAATCCTTAATCCATTAGGGTTTTTGGCATTACTTGCATTTTCATAGTTGAAGATAACTAGCTTTTAAGTTTTGACATGTATAATGAATTAATTTAGCTTCACTGTAGGAAGTCCATTTTCCAATGTATTTCTCCTTCCATTTACTTAATACGGGACTTTAGCGTTTAGTTCCACCTTATTTTAAAAAATCAGAATCATTTTCTTTTGAATTTTTGGATAATACAAATAGGTAACTCTTTTAATTTTAATAAAATTAAATTTGCAATAATCATTCATTGAACACAGAATTAAATAATACAAAAGGCTTAAAATGGATTAAAACAAACTAAAAACAAAGATACATTGGATTACTATATGACTATTAATCCAATTACAAAAAGAGGATGTATTCCATATAAATCAAAATAACCAATGTCATATAAATGAAATGTTTAATTAAAGTCATTATTTAGAAATGATAATCTTTGTAAATGTTCATCGGAGAAAGGCAAAAATATTGAAATTTATTATAATGAATTGTTAAATGTTGGATATGTATAATTATGTTTATTATACTATTAAAAAATTCATTTTTAAATATAAAATAAAATTAATATCAATAATAATATTAATTATTTAATAAAAAAATTTGGTTATCAATACAATATATTTCGAATCAACAGGCATGTTTCTTAAAGGAAATTTATAAAACTATATGTGAAGTTGCACTTTATTCACCACCCACATTAAATAATTTAATAAATAACTCAAAAGATAGAACCTTATTTACAAATAAAAATTGTATCATTTACAAATGGATGTGTAGGTATCATAGATATGGTTTTTTATTTCATTTATCATATTCAAAAATATTGGAAACTGAAAAAAATAATAATAAAGAATAATTAAGAAAGGTATGTTAATATACAAATAGAAGCAAAATTTAATCAATAAGCAGGCAGCAAACGTTAAGATTATGGATTATGGAAAAGTTAACCTTTCAAAGTATTGGTTCACAAAGACTACAAGGATAGTTGAATGAGCTCCTAAGTGATGTTTATATATTTTTATATACTTTTAGGTGTATTTTCTAATATATATATAACGAAACTTAAATATATTCCAAACAACTGTAAACAATTTATAATACAATATAAATAAAAACTCAATAAAAACTCAGAAAGAAATATTTTCGATTATATTCATAATGTTTCCAGTTGGTAATAGATGATTCCATTTTGAAAGTTGAGTTGAAAATGATTATGAATATAATCGAAAATATTTCTTTCTGAGTTTTTATTGAGTTTTTATTTATATTGTATTATAAATTGTTTACCGTTGTTTGGAATGTATTTAAGTTTCGTTATTGTATTATTGATATTAGCGGACATTTATTTTGTTTTATTATATATATATGTCATAAATAGTCATTTACAGTAAATTACTAAAAAATTTAAATTTTAGAATATGTTCTTTTAATATGTAAATTATATTTTGTTAATTATGTTATAAAGTACAATTTGAAGCTAAAGAAAATATGTAGTATATAAAATTATAGTGAATTATTTAAAAGTAGTTAAGTAAAGCTTAAAATATTGTTGCATATGGTTGCAAAATCTTGCCATAATGAATAACACAGCTATAAATATTTAAAATTATATTTAAATGTTAAATTTTAATAGTTTAAAAATTATAATATAATAAATGTTATATTTAGATTTATAAAATCATATTTAATAATCACAAGTAAAATCGTATATTTTTAGAAATAAGCTTTATGATAGTGAAAATTGTATTTGATTCTATATTTTCTAAATTGTTTTTTCATATTTTTATGTTATTGTATTATTTTATATAATATAATAAAGTGTAGCAATTTTATTAATTTGGACAGAAACATAGATTGAAAATTGTCTGTTTAAATTATTAATCATGTGACTTTAATGCAAAGTTTCTTACACATGCTTGTTTGAATTAAAAACAAAGTTTGAAATATTTTAAAAGTTATATTATAGAGTTGAATAGAATTATTATCTGCCATAGAAGTGAATATTAAAATATTACGTAGTTTTTTCTAAATGTTTTAAATGGTATTTTAGAGACAAATACAATTAATAAAAAAAATTAAATATTTTGTTTAAATAAAAATAGGTAAATTGAATATTAAGAGTGGAATAGGTTATTAAAAATTATTTTAAAAGTTATTTTAAATGTTCAAATAATTTTGATAAAGTAATAATTGATTTAAAAGTCATATTTAAATAATATATTTAAGTTTTATTATGTCATAATTTTTATTTTGAATTTTAATTCTGTAAAACTGAAAATATGTAAATTTATTCTCAAGCTAAAAGTAAGAATTAACCAATAGGATAAGGTATTCTCTATAATATAATTGTGAATTGCACGGGGGTATCGGGGAGTTTAATAATGTGTTAGTGGTAATTAATAACATACTAAGGTAGCTGAATAATATTAGAAGCTATCGAGGTAATTATACTTTAAAATTGGATTATTTAGTAATTTATAGTACTCTCTTATATTTTATTTATCGTAACTAATAAGATACTTTTATATACTTTTAAAAGAGAGTTTAAAATATTATATATTTTGGAAACTTTATGAAAATGACTGGCTAATTTTTAAAAGTTTACTTACCAGAATTATTTTATTTCAATTTAATTCAAAACTTCACAATGAAAAATTGATATACTACGGAATAAAATGTATATAAATTATAATAACATAAAAATGCATAGAATGTTAATGGATACTATTTTATTAATGCTTCACTGGAGAACTGTTTTAGTACATAAAAACCACAATATGGATATTACACAGATGCAATTGAAAGGTATTTTCCATCTAAAAAAAAATTGAGATGCATTATTACATATATGCTTATCCAAGAGTTTTAAAAAATAATAAGATACTTATATCTTATGAATTGTTTATAGAATATCATAATGAAAGGAATAAAATGTTTAGTCCTTTTTGAAAGAAATATTTCTTAAAAAAAATATTTTGTAAGAATTAAAGAAGGGACTCAAGGTTGATACAGTACTGAAGCGTTTTGATATTTTAAAACTTTTAGTCTCTGAAGTATTAAAAACGCATTTTTTTAGAAATATTTGTTTAAAGAACTTTATTAAGAATAAAAACCTTTATAAAAAAGAATGAACATATAGTAGATGAATAAAAGATGGATCCATGGAAATACAAATAGTACGTAAAAGTTTACCGAATATTTTAAAATTAAATTAGATGGAGTGATGCATCAGATACACAAACAGTGAATATTGAAGAAGCTTCACGGGACTAATTTAACATTATGATTTTAATAATTATCATTCTGAACAGTAAAGACCCGGGATTATTTTTCTATAAACTTTACTAAAATGGATTAATATTTTTTTTTATTTTTAATCTTTAACTTTAACTCGCTTTGAGAAGAACCTTTTAAAAAAAAAAAAAACTCTAGAGAAAATAATAAACATTTTGGACTTATCATGAACTATTGTCAGGTGAACACGTAATTATAGTTTTGATTTCTTTTATTTTATTAACTTAGCTTAAATGTAAATTTTCTATATTTTTTATAAGATTAGGAAAACATAAAACATTAATTTGTTAACAACATAAAATTTTATAGTATAATAATCTAATAATTTAGATAAGAATATTTTTTTGAATAGAACGTATGGATGTATATTTTCTTTATGTATGTGATGTTCTATATCCAGTGAATGGAGGAAGCCTACTAAAATGATGACCAGATAAAGGTTATTTGGTAATGGTAATGAATATTTATAATTTTATAATGTATATTCTTCTATGAATAGTAAGAATGAAGTATAAATGTTTTAATTATTGTAAACACATTTCTTATACAACATTTAAAAAACACTATGAGATTAGGATTGATTTGGAAATATGCGTACAATGATTTTTATATTAGTGATATAATCCAAAATAGTAACAAATATTTGTATGATTCTTTTTTTAAAAAACTTTCATGTTATTGGATATTCAAATATTATCTGATTAGATTGTATATGATTAAGCATACAGAATAATGAAGTAAGCAAACTTTTCTTGTGGAACAGAGAGATTGTTTTAAAACTATCAGTGAATTTTATTTATTGTTTTGTATATGCTGATAGTTATTTTATTGATGTAAGATGTGGAAAATCTTGAGAAATACTAATGAGATAGTGGCTTGAAAGTACTTGGGTAGACAGGAAACCAAGATAATGTTTTAAAAATAGGATGTTATAAGGAATGTGAATAATACTTATAGTCTTTGTGTAGATATCAGCATAGTTAACAAAGCCCTATGACTGGTACACATTTTATTTGGACAGTGTTTACATTCTTTAGATATTTGATATTTTAATAAAGCTGAAGGAATATCTTTAACATCGTTTATGTATTGGAGGACCTTAGACAGGTAAAGGTCATACCTCCATTTCTTGTTAATGCACTGTGCCATGATTTTGTGATATATGTTATGAGTAATATTCTAGCTTTCTTCCTTAAATCCTATACATCTATTTTGCTATCTATATTTCATGTAACTGCATCGTTCAGTAAGATATTTTTGAAAAGAAATGGTAAATAATTTAGAGTTTAAGTTATGCTATTGTTTTGTATGAGATTGGTTTATTTGCTTAGAAGGAATAGAATTTTATAACATGAAATTGAAGGTCCAATGAATCCTAAAGGAAATGAAAGAATCATAGAATATATTTTTGAATTTATTTTTGGAAATGAAATATAAATTTTTAGAATAGAGTATCTAAACAAAGATATTTTCTTTAAAATGTTAATAATTTTTGAGTGCTTATTATGTTATTGTTTAGAAAAATAAGTATTGCATATTTTAAAAATACAATAGTACAAAGTAAATGATATAAAGAATATGCATAGTGTATTTTTTTATTTATTGAATAACAAGAATATATTGGTGATTACACTTATATCATACTAAAGTAAGGCTAAATAAGAATATATTATCATTATTAAATATCGTGTGATAAATGATATCCACTAAAATCTAGTAATAAATTTGGGATAAATATTTTATGTAACATCTTTGACATTGCAAGATGAAAATTTATTTAATTTTTTAAAAAATCCATACTCATTATAATGTTAATTTTTGTTTTTCTGTAGAATGTTTTCCTACGAATGTGTTTTAAGAATAAGATAGTTTAATAATATTAAGGATTGAATATTTTGTTGATAAAATAAATAAAATATATTTTTGTTAATAAAATAAATAAATATATTTGTAATAAGTTAACCATAAAGAGAAACCAAATGGTAACGTTTATTTTGTCTTAAGTCTAAATAAATACCTAACTAAATATAAATTATGTTATAACCCAGTAAATAAAAATGTAAAGTATAAAATAAGGATATCCATTGTAAATAGTGTAAATAAGTGTTTTATTTTATTTTGTTGTTTATTAATAAATTTTGCTAAAATTTGTTTTTCAAAAATTTTGTGACTGAATTGTTTATTTCTCCACTACACTGCATGAAATCACAATATATTCATAATAATTGAAACAAACATATAATTGTGCACAAAAGATAAATAGAGAATTATTTTAAGAATTTAAATATTTTATTGGTATTCTTTTAATTAAATAATCATAATTTTACATTGTTTTATTGGTCATAAATTAGTCATAACAAAAGTATATTAAATTATATGCTATCAGTTGCCACATACCTTTTATTTGTCAGATATTCAAATGCTACCACGTATTTATTATATTATTACATGAAGATAAAAGATCATATTATATTATTTATTTATTTTTATTATGGTAATAAACTATATTGAAAAGAAAAGATATACAGAATTGGTTAAACGATGAAGATTGTTATTATTATTTTATTATTATTAATTTAGTGCAGTAGATTATGACATAAAATCCCTTTTCATATTTTGCTACCGTAATTTTTATTAACTGAGAATACATTTATGAACCTGAGATTTTTGTGGCATAAATTATTATGAATAGAAGATTAAGATTTAATTATTAGCTTAATCTTAGTGAGTAGGAATTATTAAAGTCATAAGAATACTATAAGTTATTATTTGAAATAGTAATAAAGGGGGGATAGTGTTCTTATGCCATTGAGGTAGTATCCTGTAGGATATTGGTTCAATGTAATCTATCTTGTCACCTGTATTTTCATTTCCAACTCTCATGAAAAATTAAATATTTATTTAATCTATTTTTTTTTATATAAACTGAACCTTATTTGTATTTTAAATTTGAGCTAATGGACATTTTAGTATTAAGGAAGAATAATTATTTATTAATTATTGACTGAGCTAGAACCCATTTTACTTTATACCATATACTATCTGGAAGTGAGAATGATGCTTGGCACAGTTATATATATATATATATATATATATATATATATATATATATATATATTTATATATATATATATATATATATATATATATACACAACAATTGAATTCTATATGTGCACTATCAAATTATTTTATTTTAAAAATATTATAATAATTATTATTCATATATATATTTCAGGAAATCCTTTTATTTGTAATGAAAATCTGATTCATTTTATGTATTTTTTGCAAAAACAACTATTTGTTCCAAATAAGATGGGTGAACCAAAATGCGATTATCCAGAAGCTCTGCGAGGTTATCCTATAATAAAATTGTTCAAAGAAGATCTTCACTCAAAGAAACATAAACACCAAAATGCCTAAATATGTTAAAGCATAAATGTAGTAAATGTCATAACAATTCAAAGCAATAATGGATTTTCTTTGTTATATAATTATATGTTTGGTTATAAAAGCAGTAAAATAGTAAAGATAAAATCTTCTGTTGGACTTTTGTTTCTAGATTTGCATAAAATAACATGTAATTTATTTAATAAAACAAATTACAATTGACTTATACAATAATTATGAATGCAATAAAATATACTACATGAAAAAATAAATGATTTCAAAAATAAAATGTAAATTGGTGTGTATATTGGTGTGTATATATATATATATATATATATATATATATATATATATTGAAACAGACACAATGTTTCACATATATAATTTAACAATCCCCCCCTCCCCAATTTAAAACTGTAGAGATAAAATTTAAAAAAGCTGACACAGTTTTCAATAATAAAAGTTCAATCAAAGAAATAAAAAGATGACAGCAATTTCAAAATTAATATTTTAAAATATTAAAAGTATTTTTAAAGTGTAGTATTTTGTAAACTTTAATATTTACAGATTATCAAAAAGAAGACTGAAGTTAACAGTTAATAAAAAAAAAGATAACTGTTGGCATAAAAATCAATAGATGTTTTTTTTTTAAAAAAAAACATCAGATAAGTCATTTGAATCTGTTTCTGCCAAAAGTAGATGGCCAATGAGAAAAGAAAATAAACACATGAGCCTCTGAGAAGATGGGTGCTAGATGGATCCAAAGACTGATAGATAAAAAAAGCATAAAGAGATAAATAGGGAAGTAGAGAATTCTCAGGGAGATTTTTTAGCAGACATATCATTATAAAACATCAAGGCTGTTACTAGTGAAATCCATATTATATGACCACTGGCCCAAAAAAGCTTGAAGCACCATGAAGAATAAAAAGAAGGAACCAGTAACTAATAAAATATTAATTAAAGAAACAAGTGGTTAAAGTATTATATCTTTAAATGCCTGAGTAATGAAAATAACTTGTCTCTCTCCTCTGCCATCTGTTCAGTTATGAATTTAATAAAATCAAGGCCTGTGAACTGACCATCAACTTATTGAGCTCTTGGAACATCCCTTATTGATGGAAAAATTTATAGTGTAGTGCCAGCAGATGCAGATAGGAAAATTGTCACCTTTTATAATATGTAACAATATTTTGTGAAATGTGTTTATCAAGTTAAATTTTATAATAATGAAATGTCACTTCGTTTTTAAATTGATTGATTGTAAAGAAATATATTTAAAAATAGACTGCATTGAAGTAATAGATGAATTAAAAATATTTTGTTAGATTCATCTATTGAACTAAGTACACAAAAATGATTTTGCTAATCTGAAGATAATTCTATAATGAAATTCATTCTAATTTTTGTCTACATAAAATAAATTGATAATGAAAATAACATTTATTATTTTACAAAATGATCCATTAGAATTAATTAAATGTGAATCCCCCCCCACACACACATAAATTAAGAAAATGTATGTGTATATATATATATATATATGTGTGTGTGTGTGTGTGTGTGAATTAAGAAATAATAATAATATGCTTCCAAATAATGAATAAATATTTATTCTGAATGACAGTTATTATTTTACAAAAAAGCTTTGATAGAATAAATTACATCTGGATCCACACACACATAAATTAAAGAAATGTTTATATGTGTAAATTAAGAAATAATAATTAAATAGTTTCAAGTACTGAACTAGTTGTTCAATGCCACATTTATATAACATATTAAATAATAATAAAATACATCCAAATAATGTCTTCAAACCGCATTGATAGAATGAAAAAGAGTTTCAAACCCACTTCTAATATATTCAATAATTTTACTTGAAACTGCATTTACATGATGAATAACTGGTTCAAACCCACACCTAATTTATTAAGTAATAACAAATATTTTAAAATCATGACTTCATACCATACTGATATGATGAGTAAGTGGTTCAAACACACACCTATGTAATATATTAAGTAATAATAAATCTCTTCCAAATATTGATTTCAAACTGCATTGATATGATGAATATGTGGTTCAAACCCATACTGGTATAATTAGTAAAATAAATACTTTAAGATACCTAAATTAAAATAAATACTCCAAGACACCTGGATTAGAATAATTACTTCAGGATACCTTGATTAAAACAAATATTTCTAGATACCTGGGTACTTCAAGATACTTGCGTTAAAATAAATACTTCAAGATACCCTGGATAAATTAATTTCCTCTATACACATGGATATGTATCTATGCAGATAAGGTAGCTTCCAACCTAGAAGGATAACTCCCAATCAGGAATATTCAGAGAAACATCTGTAAAGAGCACACTGATATGAATACAGCCAGTATAGAGACTGACAGCAAACTTTTGTTCTTCTTTAAGAACTTTATTTGTAATATTGTTATTAAATAAAATTATTATTTTAAAATAAGTAAAACCTTTTGTCAATGTCATTTACATGATTCATCCATTTTTGCACTGGTTCACAAGAAACTAATGTCACCTGAACTTTATCCGAATAACTTGATGTGGGTAAGTAAGATTGTAGTTAGATGAAACTCTACTGGGACCATTTGGAAAACAAAACACATAAATTTCTAGATGTTTCCAGTCTTTATGGCACTACATCCTCTGATGACCAGGAAATATTGTAGTAGGTTGAGTGACATCAGCATTGGAGAATGCCAATTTATAGTTCCTTCCTGCAATATGCTCATCAGGAAATAAAAACAACAATAAGTGGGTTGGTTGGTACATCTGATTACATTTGTCACCCTAATCATGAGGCTCAATCTAGTTAGTCTGCCTATAGAAATAAAAAAGAAAACAGCTGAACAAAAAGTGTACAAAGCAGATGCAATTACGATTCTATGGATGTAAACAGTGCACATGGTATGGGGGTTTGAATTGAGCCAAAAAAGAGAAGGGCAAGTTAAGACAGATAAGTGAAGTAAGTATCAATAAAACAAACCAGGCATGAGAAATAAAAATGCTCAATTATGGTGTGGAGAGAGATAAAAGCTTATTAAATAAAAAATAAATATATTAAAGAAGTCAATAGTAAAAAGTTGTCAAAGAGTAAATATAGCAAAGAAGTAAATTGTAGTTTAAATAAATGATAACCAGAGCAAAAAAAGGTGAAGACAGAAAGTAAAGAGAATTTTCCTGAGGAAGTACAAAAAATAAGATAATGATCTAAAGCAGATGATGAACAACAAGTCCAGAAAGCAAAGGAGGCTTACTTGCTAATACAGCTGATGGAAATCATAGAAAATAACAGAAAAAGTGATGAACAAAGAGAAGCAGATAATGAAAAAGGAGTTGAACAAAGATAAGAAGATAATAAAAGAAAAGATGAACAAATAGAAAAAGATAACAAACAAAGAAGAGGATAACAAAAAAAGTTTTGAACAAAGAGAAGAAGATAACAAAAAAGAGATGATATAATAACCAAAGAGAAGAAGGTAATAAAAAAGAGATGAACAAAATGATGAAGACAACAAACAAAAAGAAAAAGACAACCAGAAAAGACAGGAACAAAGAGAAGAAGATTAGAAGCAAACAATCAAAGCAAACTGATAAATAAAAAACCCAATCACAGAAGCAATGAATAGACAAAATTAAAATTTTGAGCAAATAATTAAACAGTTGGATGACAAAATATTGAAAATTAAAGAAGAGTTGATGGATGAAGTTAAAGAGTTACTAATAAAGCAAGAGATCAAGATTACCCAAATTTGCAAAGCCATGGATATAAAAATTGAACAAATCTAAGAATACATGGAGGAGCAGGTGGACAGTTTGTCCACCCAAGTGAGAGAACTGATAATAAAAAGCAGCTGTGCATTGCCAATAAAGGAGAGACAGCAACAGTCTCAAAGAAAATTCAGGAAGAAACTTGTAGAAAAAATTAACCAACAATTGCCAGTACACAATTATATGCCAGGTATTGTGAACCAATTACTCAAGATAAGAGGGTTTTCAGGAGGCCCTCATGAAAAACCTATTAAATCCATAAAAAGTTTATACTGGTACGTCAATATTAATGCATTGGCTGAGGAGGCAAAACTGGCAATATCCTGCAGCAATTTTCAGGGTGCAGCTCAAAATCCTGGTGGAATTTGTTGTTTAGCTAATTCACCAATTTTAATGATATTAAACAGGCACTTGTAAGCTGCTACTGGAGTGATTACTATCAAGAGAGGATCAATTATAAGTTATCACAGGAAAAATGTTTATCTGGTGAACATTACATACCCTTTTACAGAAAAGAAATGGCCAAGTTAAAGGCCCTGACAGCATACCCATTATCAGAACTTCAAATCATCATGTTGATACACCACAGTCTCCTGACTTATCTTGAAATAATGCTAATTGGGATTGATTGCCAATCCATAGTGCAGGTGGCTGAGTTGTTAACAGCATAGGACAACTGTGGTTGCTTGGCAACCAATAAAGAAGAAGTGTCCATGCTACCAAATAGAGCTCCATATAAGAGAGATAATGGGCGAAGAGTATGTCATACCATTTAAAAGGAAATCACATCCACAATACTTTACAAAATAACATGCCATAGTATCATAAAAAAAAGAAATGAAGAACCACAATGGAAGAAAAAAGAAGAAAATTCAACAGGTGAAATTCATCGCCCATATCAGACCCATATCATAAAAAGATCACACTGTGAATGTGAGCTATGTAAAAGTGCAAATAAAAAGGCAAGCCTTCTCGGAATAATGAAGCTAAGATAGCAGGTATAAGGAGTGTATAAGAAAGGTGGAAGAGATGTGTGAATTGTGATTTTTCATGTTGAGGTGGGTGGATGATTGAGCAGAGCTGCTTGGATGCATAGTATTGATGCTCCTCCAAAGTATATGTTTGGCATTATACATACCTGGATGTTGAACTCCTAGAGTAGTCCTGCAGTGAGTGAAAGGTCTCATGTATAAACCATATGAATAGCCTCCTAAAACTCACAAGAGATGAGCAGGGCTGGCTCAGTGCCAAATATATTCTTTGTTTTCTATTCTTATTTGTAACTCTTCCTAGGTACAGGAGAGGTAGGACTCAAAATGAGGTATTTTGTCATGATGCCATGAGGCATTGTATGTTGGTAATCAATGCTTAGAAATCTGTTTGTCTTGTCATCGAATGCTGCAGTTCACATATTCACTTTTTCCATCTCATTTTACCTATTCTTCAGCCTGTGTCATCCAAGTAAAGACCCAACAAATATAAAATAATAGTGTGTGGAATAAAATCATATTTCTAGGTAATTTCATCCCAAAATTTAGCAGGGGTAATGAAACTGACATATTGTTTCACATGTATAATTTAATGTTCTTCTCCCCATCCCCAATTTAAAACTATCAAAATAAAACAAAAAAAAAGCTGAGACAGTTTTCAAATATAAATTTAAAATACAAAGAAATAAAAAGATCACAACAATTTGAAAATTAATATTTTAAAATATTAAACGTATTCTTAAAATGTGGTATTTTGCAAAAGGTTAATATTTACAGATTATCAAAAAAGGCTGTAATTAACAGTTAGCAAAAAAGATTGTCATTGGCATAAAAATCAATAGATGTTATTCAAAAACATCAGATAAGAGTTAATAGAATCTGATCCAGCTATAAATAGGAGTCCAATGAGGAAAGAAAATGAACACATGGGCCTCCAAAAAGGTTGGTGCTAAATCATTCCAAAGACTGATAGATACAAAAAGCATAAAGAGATAAATAGGGCAGAAGAGATTGATCAGGGAGATTGTAGTAGGCATATCATTAGAAAACATCAAGACTGTTACTAGTAAAATCCAGATTATATAACCACTGGTCCAATAAAGCTTGGATCACCATGTAGTAAAACAAAATCAAGGCCTGTGAACTGAACATCAACATATTGAGCTCTTGGAACATCCCTTATTGATGGAAAAATTTATAGTGTAGTGCCAGCAGATGCAGATAGGAAAATTGTCACCTTTTATAATATGTAACAATATTTTGTGAAATGTGTTTATCAAGTTAAATTTTATAATAATGAAATGTCACTTCGTTTTTAAATTGATTGATTGTAAAGAAATATATTTAAAAATAGACTGCATTGAAGTAATAGATGAATTAAAAATATTTTGTTAGATGCATCTCTTGAACTAAGTACACAAAAATGATTTTGGTAATATGAAGATAATTCTATAATGAAATTCATTCTAATTTGTGTCTACATAAAATAAATTATTGATAATGAAAATAACATTTATTATTTTACAAAATGATCCATTAGAATTAATTAAATGTGGATTTACACACACATAAATTAAGGAAATATATATATATATATATATATATATATATATATATATATATATTATACTTAATGTTTTCACAGTTATATGATGTAGATAAATTATAACTTTTTAAGATATACCATGCATTATTTTCCATTGAGCACCGATATTTCGACGGAATAGCAACCGCCATTTTCAGGGTTAACTTTTGAAAGAAAAGCCGTTAGATCTTAACAAATAATGTGACTGTGTGCAAGATGAGAAATGAGATTCTAGTTCAGCATTCACAATATGAGGCTTATCAAAATGTTTATTTTCCTCAGTATTTTTACCTGTTAATTTTAAGTTAATATTGGATAAAAAGAGTGGTTTCCACATAGCTGGAATACGTTGTGCTTCATCAGTTCTATTTAAACCAGTAGGTCTCTTTAATATTTCAATTGACTCTCCCATAGTTTTTAAATCATATCTTTTCAAATTAGCAAGTATTTTTGTATTGTCAAAATTAGGTTTGTGACCAGTTTCTAAATAATGGGAAATAAAAACTGATGTGCTAATTTTTTGTTGAAAAGCATTTTTATGTTTCTTAATTCTGACATTAATTCATCTATTAAACTGACCCATGTAACCTCTTGAGCACTGGGATCATTGAATTTCATAAGCTCCTTGGTGTTCCAAAAGTATTCTGTCTTTAGGTTTATACAAAAAATCACCAATTTTTTTGCCAGTAGAAAAAGTGGTCTTAATATTAAAACAAGATAGTCTTCTACTGATTTTATCAGTAACCCCCTTAATGTAAGGCAAAATTACTCTATTAAAAGAGGAATTATCAATTCTATCCTCTTTTTTTTTTTTAGTATTAATGTTATATAAAGCCTTACATATGATGTTTTTATTATAATTATTAGAAAGCAGAATACGTTTTGTAAGTTTTATTTCTTGAGAAAGATGTTCTTTATCAGATAAATTATAAGCTCTAGTGAAAAGATTTTTAGCTACAGAAAAAATTTGTGCAGGATGATGATGAGTTTTAAAATTAAGATATCTGTTTGTATGAGTGGATTTTCTGTAAACTGATATTGACAATATTTCATCACATTTTTTTGCAAGTAAAACATCCAGAAAAGAAAGTGATCTGTTATTTTCCACTCCCATAGTAAATTTAATATTTGGATGCATATTATTTATAAAAGCAAAAAAAGAATTTAAAGAATCAATTCCATGAGGTCATATGACAAAAGTATTATCCACATATCGAAGCCAAATAGGTTTTTTAGTAGCTGCACATAATACTTGACTTTAATAATTGTCCATGAAAAGATCAGCAATGACAGGTGACAGTGTATATATATATATATTATAACGATCCAAACGAAGTACTGTAACGACATATTTATATATCGTTACAATATATATATATATATATATACAGAGAGAGAGAGAGAGATTGAGAGAAAGAGAGATCTTAAAGTAACTAATTTTAATTAATAAATATTGAAGTGGTCAGAACTAAGTTCGATCTGAGCTTTATGAGATCCCACCTGTAGCCTACTTCATACCCTATTACTAGCAGTGAATTTCCTAATGTAATGGGGCTTTATAAGTTCAATACATGCTAGTTTCAATTAAAACAGTATTATTTAAACATTTGTTAAAACCAATTATTTTATATTTAAACTAACTAGTATTATTAATAACTTCATGATACAATTATTCATGAAAACATATATATATATATATATATATATATATATATATATATATATATATATATATATATATATATATATTGTAACCTAGTGTTATTGACACTTGGTTTATTTAGCATTGTTTCCACAAGAAAACAATGCTATCCTTTTTTAGAAAATAAAAGGATAAAATAATAATAATATTAAGTGATTAATAAAGTATGCTATTTACTCATTTTAGCATATTTTAAGCAAATAACTAATAAATTTGGTAATCCAATGCCATTTTGAAGAAGAGCATGAATAATTTAATTAAAATTTTAACAATAAGAGCAATTTAATATAGTATAAAAGCACATATTATAAACAGTAATTGATTTTGGATGGGTAGAGGGAGAGTAGATGAGTATCTTATCATAAAGCACAATAACTTCTGGTAATTTTTAAATTATTTTAGATAATAATGTATACAGAATTATACATCACTAATAAGCATTGTTAATTAAATATACTTATTATTTTTCATTATATATCAAATTACTTTGTAATCCATTTAAATCATACGGAAAAATATATGACTGTAATAATTTTTTTTTTCCTTTTCTTTTGTTTATGTTATAATTAAATGATTATTTTTCTGTAAGAGGTCGCTAAAAGAAGACCGCCAAATTTTGAAGAAAGTTTAGTCTGACTCTAGTTTTACAAGGAAGAAGCAGTACTGAAATTCGGTAACAAATTTTTTTATTATTTTTTATTGCAGAAATAAATATAAGTCAAGTAAATTTTTAATAATATCATGTGTGTCTAATCCTATTTGATAAGATATTCTGTTTTCTGTTGCCATCTACCTATTTTAAAGCTTTTATACGCAAAAATGTACTATCTTATGCTAAAGTTCAAAATGACCGTATTAACTACAGCAATTACGGAAAGTGTCATTATATTTAAAATAAGTAATATAAGTAATTTCCAGGAAATAATCAATGATTTGTTAACTTTACCTTATTTAATTATCTTTTCGTGGTATAAAAGAAAAATTATAATTAAAAGACATATTATAAAAGCCAAGGAAAGTTAACTAGAAAATTTCGGCTCTTTCTAAAAGAAATTGTCTGCTTTGAAAATAATGTAAGTTCCCCACGTTAAAATATGTTTTATTCACTGAAAATTATCTAAAAATAATATTAATGATCAAGAATATTTACTTATGCACCTGTATATTTTTTAAAACGAAAATATAAATTTTCTCAAGGCAAATATCGGAAAATTTGTATGAGTGCATTTTACGGAGAATTCATTATTAAAGAAAAATTATAATTCCTAGAGTAGGAATAAAAACTACAAACATTAGTGACTTAATTATAACCATAATATAATATGTTATATTATACATCAATTTGAGTCGTTAAAACTTCATATCCACGTAAGTCAGCTGCAGTCGTTATAATAATAGTATTTTGGAAAATTCGCGCATTAATTTTATTCATAAGCCAGCTAGCTAAAAATGATACGTATCGCCAATAGTAAAAAGAAAAGAATTGTATATGTGATCGTCTATCGTCAAATATTCGTCATGTTAAAATATGTATTGTTTTCTTGGATCCCAAAATTATATCAGTTAATTCAAGGAAGAGTTAACATCCAACGCTGCTATGTTTTTCTTTGCCTAATATTAAGTGCACCAGAATGGAGGCAACTTTTATATAAATGAAATAATAAAATGTGTTTCTTATTTTAAATTTGCTTCGTGAACTATGAATGGATCAAGTTCTTCATCTAGATAAATTGCCCAACGGAAAAACATTTTTCTAGTGAGATAATAAGCACTTGTTAAGTAATGATTTTTTTTTACTAATTTGTAAAATTATGTGTATTTTTTTTTATATCAACAGGTGAAAGGCTGTATAGTCAAGTAATATTTAAATGACCTTGTAATCATAAAGGTATGTTTTCATATAAATATTCTAGGTTAAATTTATATTCGACATGAAAAAAAAATTTTTTTTATATAAAATGTGTTTACTTATGATATGCAATTATGGGTATAAATTTATATGTTAGATGTGTAAAAGAAGAAAAATTAAGATACTTAATAGGTAAAATATCTAGTTAAAATTATCAGAAGTAATTAAAGAGAAGTGCTATACAGGATATTACTTATTTAAAGTTTGAAATAAATTTATACTATGTTAATTGAAGAACTTATTCCCAATTATTCTTTATTAACGCATTCACTTGATTTAGTTCAAGATACTATACTACCAATTACTTGTTGAATGTTTCTTTGGCAAAGGTGAAAATTATTATGTTTTATTCTGTGATATCCATTGATTTCAGACGTTGATCTAAGTATACCCCGGAACTTAAATTTAGTGTAATTAGTGTATTTGCTTGTCTTGCCCCGATATAGCATCGGTATATGCTTAATATTCGCATAAGTAATAATTGTAATGTATCTATTTTGTGGGATGGAAAATGATCTCTTCAAAAGCTTTATTTTCCATGAGGGGAATAGATAAAACTAGTATTCGGGTATGTTTATAACCCAAGTGATCGCTTCTCAGAGTTAGGACGATCAGTAATTTATATCATATTTAGTGTATTTCATTCGTTAAAATCCCAGGAGAGGATTATATTTGGTGTGTGTTCCTATTATGCCCAAGTAAGAGGCAAGGACCCACCAAACTATTTTAATGTAGTAGTTAACTCTACAGACCTTCGGTGTTATTCCATATTCCTCATGAGAAAATAGAGATAATTCCACCACGGAAGGTGTTGAATATTGTGTTTTGTTTAGAAAGTTATGGCAAGATAACGGGTATATTGGAGGTTAATTCCTCACGATCCATTTCGTATAAATAGCATGCTAGTATATATGATCAATGTCTGGATTGTGCGGCGGAATAGTGCTGGTAATCCACACGTAAGTCAATGGAGAGAGTAAGTTTAAAATTGCGTGATTTAGAATTTTTTATTTGCCAATGGAAGGTTCAAATACTAGGTTTAATTCGGGTTAATGATTAAGTAGCACTCACAATATAACTTATACTGAGAAATACAATGTGTATAACAACTTCAGTTGTTATTAAAGTAAATATTAAAATAATAAGTGTAACTTCTGATAAATAACCCATAAATTATAATAAGTTATCTAAATAAAAACTATCATTTAATTAAAGATATGATAAGAAAAATCGGTTGTACGTATTGCCTAGAATCAAATTGTTTTTGTTTTAAAACAGATCGTTAGTCAGTAAATTTAAATAGCCGTTCATATAAGATACACTAAACGGATGAGTTGATGTATCGATAATAATATTTATTTTGTTATATTCAATTTGCATAAATGTAAAAAGAAGATGAAGTAGTAGTTCAAATCCAGGTCTAAAAGTATAGACGGATTAATGTTAGTTATATTTTGTTTTATCCATATGGGAACGAATAAATTGTATGTGTTTGTTTATTATGTTAATCATAAAGGATAGTTTTGTTAAACTGTAATAATAAATTAGAATATTGTTAAAATTTAATAATAAATTATAGTCTTGTTACAAGTTGTTTAGAGTCATTTTTCTTGTGTGTTAAATAAAAGTGTATTTGCATAATACTTGCAATACTTTTCTTGAGTCCGAAATCATTTATGAACTCTTAAAATTCAATACACCAGATAGACAATTGTAGGCAGATCAGAATATTTCATTATATTTTAATTTAATAAGAATTATTTATGGAATTGAAAACTTCAGACCAAGACATTTTATTTTATGTGTGTGTAAAATCACTTTATTCCCAAACTATTAGCTTTTGTTGCACATTATTTCGTACACATTTAAGTGAAGTGTCTAAGTAATAAATCTTAGTTAAATTATTGTGTTGTCATGGAGGATGGAAGGACACAAAAGCACCCTTGTCTTTTCATCATTCCGACTGAGACTCTGGATTAAAAGGGCTGTATTATTCAAAATTATGCGTTGTTTTTGAATAGGGTTATCATCTCGTTAAATATTATAATAGTTGATATGTGGATGAAGACACCTGGAATTTAAATAAGGTAAATGTTTCCTATAGCTGACCAGAATGTCAGTCATATGTGACAACACAATACTGCCGAGCATTTTTCTTAAACATAACAGAGAACCCTGAGATTAGTGTCATTATTATAAGTGCTCTTAAATTAAGAATTGATTCATTATGATCAATATTACAAGCGTGGCATGGCTTAAGAGATTGAAACTTCTGATTGTATAATAATAAAATATTGAGATCATATTGGCAAATTAATGAATGTTTTGTTTTAGTCAGTAATATTAACAATGACATGAAATCATCATCATCATTGTCGAACAGTGCAAGTACTTGCAGCTCAGAGAATGTGTTTTGGATAGAGAGGGAATGTTAGTTTATTCTAAATTTTCTTAATAAAATTTATTTTATTAATGATATTTTTTTTTATTCTATCTCTGTCTGAACTGCATATCGCTGTAGCTGAATTATTATAACTAACCACACGTCGAGATATATTAGGGAATATATCGGGTTTGTTACCCGTCCTATACGAATCATAGACGGAAGCGATTAGGCTTCCGAATTCCGAATCATTCTCTTTAATAGAAGTGAAGAAATCGTTTAATAGGTTAGAATATATATCTATATATCTATATATATTGTGTGTGAATTGTTCTTATATATTGAAGCAGTTGACCTGATACTCAGATCAAGCTTCACAGCCCACTCAGAGTCTCCCACCACCAAACCATATTCAAACTCCATTCTTACATATATATATATTAATGCATATATTTTATATTTAAACTAATAAAGGGAAAATTGACGTAAATATATATATATATAAATATTTTAAAATGATTAATCTTAATAAGTGGATATTTTTTTTTGTTATTTTAATTCATGTGCATGCGTAATGGGTGTCTATATATTATAGGAGATGGGAGATTATTGCAAAAATATAGTTTAAATAAAAATTTATATATTTAATGTATATGCAAGTTATATCTAATTAATTATTTATTTAAGTCATGGCGGTCAGAAGAATTGAAGATGACGCAATCCTTGTCATAAGATTCTCAAATATAACTAAGACAATTGCCGGAAACCCATTTATCCATCTAAAACTTATAATTTTTATAATAATGTAAAAATCCTTTAATGGAAATTTATCCATTTTCTGTTTTAAAATCACAGTGAGAATCTTTTGACAGAATTGCATTGTATTTAAATTTTATTCCAATAAAGGATGCATCCGGTCAGAAACTACAGATCTGCTAAGTGGATAAAGTGCCTCGGGTCTGGCAGCTAAGTGCTTTGTAACGTCATCAGAAAAAAGAGTATAAATGCTGCTAGATCTGAACCCAGGAAAGAGGAGAGCTAATTTTAAGTTACTGTTGCTAACCTATTCCATGTCAGTCATCCCCAGAATGTATGAGTAGAAAAGGGACTTCAAGCGACCATTCCTCTTGACTTGAGACGATATCCTTATCATGCTGATCCGGAATGACATCGTGCCACCAGCACCTGACTTGATGCCCATCCAAAGAAGAATGTGTTCACGCCTCCCTTGAAGACATCACTGCTATAGTTAAACATGTAGGTGTATTCATTCACAATACTTAGTGCTGCTAATTTCTTGCTTATCTAAATTTCATAACTTATAATATTTGTTTTATCATTTAAGTAATATCTTCAATAACTCGCAAAATGGCGAGCATTATGTTATCGATTCTAAACCATAAATTATCTAAATGTAATTCTATTCAACCGATTCATGCTTGTTTTTATAATTGCTTTATTTTTAGGCAGTAAAATTTTGATATTAATATTTGATTTGATTTTATATATGTATATGAAATGTAGAATATTGGTTAACTCCAATCATACGAGCTATATTTCTATTTCTATACAAATAGGGGGGGTAGATTGCATTAAATCATTTAGTTAATAATGTTTTAAGATTATAGGGTTGAGTTAATGAATAATGAAAGGTTTTCTATTAATAATCGTGCAGTTCTTATTAATGTATTTTATTACAAGTCTTATTTTATCTGGGATAGATTTCTAAATCTTTTGTTTTGTTTATTGATGTGCCTAAGTTTGCTAAAGTTGGTGAATAATTATTCCTTATTAGCGTTTAAATTACGCTAAGACATTTTTTTTAAAAATAAGAATGAGTTAGGAGGGTGGGGGAGATTTAAGCTATAATAAAATTACTAAAAGTTTATTGAATTACTCTTATAATTTGATATGGAAGTATATAATCTGTATTCGCACTATAGATTTACTAAACCATTCGTAGGCCGTAACTATTATTTTTAAATGTCTAGAAATATTATTATTATTGCTGCATTGTTTGCATAAATAAAGAAGCAACTATCTTCTGATTCACCCGTACCTCACCCCAGGGAATCTCGTCATTTCCGATTCGCCTGCACCTCACTCCAGGGAATCTTGAATTATTTCTTTGTAGGTCCAAATCAGGGGTATGGCCTAACTCCTGTATATTTTAGCTAGCATTGTGGAAGCTCTGCATGGATAGCCGTATGCCAGACCATTGCAACTTTACACCTAGAAAGTTCATTCTAAGTATTAGTCCGCTTGAAGCAGCATACTACATCATCATCGTTATTGGATGTATAAAGTGTAAATCGGCCAAGATGCCGTATCTGCCTTCTTAAGATATATGCATGCACCACCATTCTCCACTTATATTTATATTATGCCTTGTTAGTAAATTCTATAATGTTAATACATCTACTAAACATCTATCTCTTAAGTAATTTCACTGGAGTTTTAATCCAAACTGCTCTCCCCTCTTTTACAATTAAGCAAAGGTACCAAGTTAGTTTCACATATGTGATTCGAAAATATTATATGAATAAAATATTTAGTTCAATATGTTTCAAATAACCATTGTTACTTTAAAATGAGTTATGAATTATTTTATTAATAACATTAATGAAAAGTGTCTCACGTAAGATGGTTATTATTTACTGAATTAGTGAAACCTTTACAATCATATTCCTGCCTTATGGCTATTATATATATGAATTTCGTCTACTACCAAATAAATGTATTATCTCAGTGATGTAATTTTGAATATAATTTTCATGCACTACCCCACTATAGAAATGTATTAAAGCAAAATCAATATTAAATGCCATATTAGCCTTCATTTATAAAACTTGTAAACTTATGAATATTTTTAACGTGCGCTCCCCATGCGCTCCCACACTATATAAGGGTATTAAAGCAAAATCAATATTAAATGCTATTTTGTCATTCATTTATGAAACTTGTAAATTTTTGAATATTTTTTTGTGCGCTCCTGCACTATTAAAATGTAATAAAGTAAAACCAATATTAAATGCTATTTTAACTTTCATTTATAAAACCTGTAAACCTTTGAATATTTTTATATGCACTCACGCACTATAGAATTGTGTTAAAACAAAACCAATGTGAACTGTATTTTACTACTTTCTCATAAACATATAATTTTGAATACTTCTCCATACGCTTCCACACTATATAAATGTATCAAACCAAATCATTAAGTGTTACATTATGGCAAATAAATTATGTAAACAACCGCAAGTTATTATTGTTAAATCATGTATATTTTGAATAGTTATATATATTATAACCACACTATGTATCCGTCTGTATTAAAGACATTAATGGTAAATATATTTTTGATTCTTATGTAAACTCACTCTGCAGCATGAAATCGGAAAGTATAAATGTTTGAATCATTTAATAAATCTGTGTCATAAAATATCTCATATTCGAATCCTATCATTTAGTTAATATAATCTTTAGATCTTAATTAAGCTATCTCTTGGTTTACTCAATATCTCCCAAAAATCATCATCATCATTGTAGGTCTCATGTAATATGCTGCAGCTCTGGGCCAAGAAATAATTAATTTACATGATATCACCTTGGGTGTTATCCATAGTGTTATAGATTTAGGGAATGGGTAAAGAAATTTGAATTCATGAGTGCTCCTGACCTGGGTATCATGGGCATGATTGGATTCAGGGTACTGGGTACTGTTGCTCAGATTCTAAGTCTTGTTGAATGGATATACATTTTTGACTGGTACAATATATATATATATTCATTATAAAGTTTCATTACATCGAAATGTTTTACTTTTACTTTTACCAGTTTGTTCAAATTTTTGTGATTAAAAGATCCATTCTTTCTATGGCTTTCCAATTGTCCTTTCCCAAAGACAATGAGTAATCTTTATTAATTAGTAAAAATAATAATTTAAAATGTAAGGATGGTTCTCAATGAAATGAATTTGAAAGTCTTATCGAAGAAATGTATCTGAAATCAATTAACAAAATTTTTAACTTTTGATAATGTAAAAAGCTTTAGCCTGAAGGCAATAAGAGTCAGAATGGGTGAGAAATTGCAGTCAGTTATAAATATCCTAGAAGTGTTTCAAAGAAAGGGGAAGCCATATTTTTAAAGAATTGCTACTTGAAGCTATGTCAATTTAAATTGTGAATTTTTATAGAGTCTTCAGAATGGTACATGGCTAACTTCGGGGATCTGATTGCTGGGCCCCATAGTTCCCAGAAAATATTCAAGGTAGCTGCAAATTAAAACTTTTTCACACATATTGTGAGCTGCCAAAACTTGAAAGAAATCAATCCAAATGCTATTCATATAAGTTTAAATGTGTGCCTACATTTCAACCCAATCAGACTCTACCATGTAAATTAAAGAACAAACCTTGGAAGGACTGGTAATAACTTTCTTTAATGAACCACAACTTTCTGGCCAGTTTCTGAACTTTACTCTAAATCAACTTTTAAATTAACTACTGTTAAAATTCCTTCTTGCTTTAAAATGTCTTAATTTGTATAGTAATTCTCTATTTTTATCTCTAGTCTTTAAAATTAATATTTTGTTAAATTTCCTTTTTCTTACGATGGTGGTTTGTTTAATTAACTTTATTATATATTTATTGAATGATTATTAATAATCATTTAAGTTTGATTATATGCCAATAATACTTCAACTCAATAATAATCTCTTTCATCACATTTACCTTATGAAAATAATATAGTATTAAGTTTTATAGTTTAATTATTGCCCATTAGAACTATATTAATACAGTGCTATAAATTATCAAGTTGAAGGATTTATTAAATGTTTTCTATTTTTACTAATGGCTGATAATGACTATTAGCCCGTTTTTAATCTATGCTCCTGGCTATTTTATTGAGTTCACCAATATTTATTTATTCATATTAATAATGTAATGTTAAAGTGTATTTCCAATGGTTGATAAAGTAAATAAAATCAATATATTTTAATTTTAATTTTATACTTTATATTAATATTCAGTGAGGGCATGATATTTAGGGTATAATTAGCATAATTTTATAATTGCATTGATGACATTTATTTTTAAGCATGTTTGATTTTAATCTGACATGATAAGGTCACTCTGTAAAGCATTCCTTCTGTAATTTGGGTTTTATTAATTAAATACAATGATCATTGAATCATCACTTTCCAAATGTTGCTGACACAAGCCATCTTCTGCTTCATAGGTTTGTCATTAGTGACCTTATTATTACTTTAATTACTGAGAAAGAAATCACTTTCTCCCTTGCTCGTTATTATATTGGAACACCAAAGGTTCATGGCTGTGTCCTGGCCCGACTTTTCCTGTGTTCCATGAATACTTTATAGAGCAGAAAAAACTTGTAAAATACAATCTGACCTTTTACTTCTTAAATCACTGACAGGCCATTATATTTAGTATTTGTTCTTAATGCTCATAAGTCGTCAGTACCATTTATTTCTCAGTCTCAATAAAGCTCCTTTCTCATGCTCATAAATTGTAAGGCATTCATTTTATTAAAGTCAAACAACTTCATATTCTTTATAATTAAATAATTTATTTGTTAAACATTAAACTTATGACCTAAATATTTATCATGCTTTTCATGAGTTGATTTATGGATATGTGGAAATAAATCTCCCATCTTTCATCAATAAAATTAGAATCAGAATATCTTTTCAAGAAAAATATCCTTTATTTGCCTTTGTTGACTTCTATGGGCATAGGCATATATAATTTTCCCACATTTGTGTATTAGTTATTGGAAAATGAGCATGACTGTCATTACTTACTGTAAATTGTAACTCCCATTCTTAAAGACTAGAGGTAATATATACAATATTATTCATAAACAATTTGAACAAAATATTTACATATTATTAAATACTTTATATAACATATTTGTTTTTGACTTTCTTCATTATTTAATAACTATTTTAATATTAATACTCACTGTCTGTATTGGCAACCCAATCATACATAAATTGATTGATTTATAAATATCCATAGTCATTAGTAGATTCAGATAACGGCTCTCAAATCATCATCATAGTCATGTGCCATTGACATAAGCTATTCATTAATTTGATCTTAGTCGGGTTTGAATTCAATTTGGTCTTAAGTTTAATTCTTTGGTTTAACTGGGTTTGAACCCGAGCTTGGCTTAGGTTATTGTTGGTGACATGTGACTGGTACAATAGTTGATTTTATTTTAATTCATATATGTGTGTAATGGATGCGTACATATTATAGGTGAGAGGAAAACAATTTTAAAACATATATAAAGAAAAAATGTATTATATTAATGTATATTTTTAAAATTATATTTAATTTATTATTTATTTTAATCATGGAGGTCAAAAAATGATGCAATCCTTGTAAGAATATTTTTGAATGTAATTAAGACAGCTTACCAGAAACCCAATTAGTCCACTTAAATATATGATAATTTTATAAGATAATGTAAGAATCAATTAGTGAGAATTTTATCCACTTCAAATTTCATTTAAAATCATAGATCATATTTTAAAACAATCATTCAAGAAATTCTAACAGAATTGCATTGTTTTTAAAGCTTACTTAAACAAAAGGTACATCCAGTCAGCAAATTCCAGATCCACTAAGTGAATAAAGTGCCTCAGTTCTAGCAGCTAAGTGCATTCCAATATCAACAGAAAAATAGTATAAATACTTCTAGACTTGAATCCAGAGTGGAGACATAATATTTAAACAGTAATGGTAAAGATAATCCACACTTGTCATGACAATAATTTAATGCATTGTGAGTAGTGGAAACTTTCACCTTTTTCTCTGTTCAAACATGTTCTTTCCTGCAATCATAGCTCTGGATCCTTTTACCCATGAACATTAAAATGAATAATTAAATGCTACCTGACTAACTGACCAAATCTAGATCTAGTTCACCAATCCCGATAGACAATGAATGTTCAAGAATCACCACTAATTTTATAAAGGTAAAAAAATTCTAGCCACTGCCTAATATCTTAACTTCTAAATTCAGCCTTCCATAATTATCTTCTAATCATCCTATCTATAATTTAAGATATTGTTCTATTAGATACTTAATATTGTGTTAAAATGATTTATAATTTACTTATCACTAGTTTGTATATAACTTTATATAACTTTCTGTAATTTTATTATTATTGAGCCTCTATTAAATAAATGTAATATTTTTCTTTCACCTTCAAGTGGTCATAATCTTTTATAATTTTCATTTTTGTGTTCTATATATCTAATATGCCAATAAGTCCTCAAATTCACCAGTGTCATTTTTCTTTTATTTTATTTTTCCTCTCTTTCTACTTTATAACCCTTTTCCCGCCTCTTACGAAGCTCCTCGTAGACATCTGACGTCACTCTAACTCTGCCAGTTCTTATGCTAAAAAATTCGTCTGATAGGTTTTGAATAGGTTTTTAAAAGTTCTGTAAGATGGTGCCCTCTTCCGAATTATTTTACAAGTAAAAAATAAAAAAAACCCGCATTTAAACCTAAACAAAGAAAGAACATTGGTTGTAATTGGTTGTTGGTGAGCTCTCAGCTGAAAAAGACATTCTGATTGGCTGGAAAGAACAAAGAAACCGCCTGATCAAAGAAAATAAAGAAAAACGCTGAGATTTTCATTTCGAATGCAATTTTAAGTATTAAAAAAATATAATTTCAGAAATTAAACTAGTTTTTTAAAAAATATACTAAAAAAACAAAATTATTTTCGAAAAATATTGAAGATTTTAGTAAAAATATTAAAGAAATATTTAAAAGAAATATTTACTTTTCTATAACGTAAAAGTCAACCTTTTTGTTTATATTATAGCTTTTATGTTGCCGAAATTGAATATTTTAGAATAAATAAATAGTAATTTATTTTTGAAAAAACTTTCGTTCTCTTCATAACCTGAAAAATTAGTAATATACTTTTTATAAATGTATCTGAGTTGAATTTAATATTATAGGCGAATATGTTTTAACAATAGGCTTTGTCTTCAGTTTGTGAGTTGGTCAATTAAAAGATTTCATTTTTACCTCATACAACCAATAATATAATTAGCGGTTAAAAGGTTAAAACAAGTCTTATTTTTATTGTAGCAAATACTTGTGAGTTTGGGGAAAAGAAATTAATTATCTTATAATGTCATTGTAGAAATACAAAGTAAAAATCTGTTTTTTAAAGAATTTTTTTTTATTTTATTTAAATAATAAGCACTAATCCTAAAAATTCAAATTTATTATATGAAACTAAATATGTTTATTCTCAAATTAATAACCACCTCCCTATAAGTATTTCATTAGGTTTACTATAATATAAAATACTTATTAACCAAATTCTCATATTTATTTAACATTGTGGGAAGATTATCTATAAATTAAAGTAAGGGGGAAAGGAAATATCTATGCTAATGATTATGTATTTTAGTAATAAGTTTAAATAATCTATTACTGTTTAGTATTTAAGTCGTACTATTAGTTGGACATTCCCAATATATATTGGATATAATTCATTCATCCTTAGTGTTAAAATATTATATATTCTTCATTCCAAGCATTGTATGCAAACAAACCATCATTTTCAAATACACCTATGTCTGTCTTTGTGCATTGTTCCCCGGGATTTTTGGTAATCCAGATCCCATATATTCATTCCAAGTCCACAAACACAGCTGGCAAAACTCTCTGTGGGACTTATTTTGTCATATGAGCTATTGACCTAGGGTCACTCTGGGATACCTGACCTATTGTTCTTAATAGCTGACACCTTCATTCTGTGAACTGAACTTTGCCAATGTAGCAGAAAGAATTTGGTCACCATTTATCATCCTTAAATTTGGAAGCACATTTTTCATATCCAAGATTGGATCATCTAATTCTGCCACCATACATACACAGCTCTAAAGTTCTCACCATAACTCAAACCTACGAATGTCCATAAATCATAATATTATGATTCTACTAAACATATCTATTTTTTATATTTATTAATATTTTCATACGTGCATTCTTTTGTGACACCATTATATATGCTAACAAGATTCTCCACACATGTTTCTCATTCAGTAAAAACTGAGATCCTTTCACCTATTAATAAAATGTATCTTTGTAATAAAGTTAATATTTCAATCATAAAATGACCTTCATAAGCTAAATTGGTTAAGCGCTATATTTTGTTCTCTCTGGGGGTGGATTGGTATCTTGCAAATATATTTCTTCATAGTGCTAAATCAATTGTTCATCAGTATATTTCTAAATTATTGGCATATGAGCTAGCCATAATAAAATAGCATAATAACTTAAGTTGTCATTATCTAAGTTATAAACAAATGCCATATGATTTACCTGGTACCATATAAATAGCATTCAAATTATATGTATGTCAAAAGGCCAATGATGATTAATAAAATAATAAAACAAGTATTCATGCATATTTCTTTAAATTAATAAATCTTATATAGATCATAAACTTGCAGAATCATTATTTTCTTTTATTTAAATATTAATATCTTAGTTATTAAATTATGCTCGCCCTGATTATATGATCTCTTGCTAATCATCTCTATATAATTAATGTGAAAGGTCACAACATTTAAATGAGTCAAAATTATATTTAAGACTAAAATATTCTGTTAGATAATTTCAAATTAGAGTCTTTTGTGTTTCCGCTTTGCGATGCCTGTGGAGAGAGATAAATTAGATTGGTATCATCAGGATTGTTGCTCAAAATTTGGTAGACCTGGAAAATAGGTAAATAGGGCAGAGTTCATGAGTGTTCCTGACTTATGTATCTTGCACATGATTGGACTCAAGGAACTTCTGCTTATATGCTCGATCTTGATATATGAACAGACAAAACCGACCAGTTATATATATATAATGTCTGTTAATTAAAAACAAAATTGTAATTATAATTGAAATAATAAATTTAACAGTTTACAAACAATTACAAACAATCCTTAAACCCACAGAAGTACTTTCGGTTAATTTCTTAAACCTGCCTCAACTTCCATTAAATTCAAAAAACAAAAGTGGAAGCAAACATCATCAATTCAAATTCCAGGAATCTCGTATTTTAATGTTAGCAGCTTGTCGATTTATTAAATGCGTTTTATTCCTGTTTATAAAAAAAGCCTTTTTAATTTTTCTTTTACTATGGATTCTCTCTTCATGAAAAATTTTCACATTTTCAAAATCAAATTTAAATTTATATTTACATGTTTTTTCGTGATCAAAGAAAACTGAAGGAGATATTAAATGATCAATATTTTTACTTTTTATATGCTTATATAACAATTCATGCTCCTTCAATCTCTTCTCAAAACTACACCTAGATTCACCTATATATGATAGCATACAATCACAAAAAAAAATTATTTATGACATTACTTTTCTGCTTAAGATATATGACAACCTTACAATTATTGACTAATTTATTAATATTGTTTAGAATGTAGAATGAAACATTAAACATATTCTTATATAAATCCTTAAAAAATTTCACTTGTGGATTTGAAATAAATGGAATAGATATCCATTGTTTACTATTAATCTTCATTTCTTTTATATTATAATAACTTTTTTTAAATTGACATAACATATTGTTTATTTGTTCCTTTTTATAAAATGGAACAAATTAATAATCCTCCTCTTCTTTTTCTAGCAAACGTATAAATTTCAGTAAAACATTTTTTAAAAAAATAATCATAAATTATAACATGATGAATGTTTTTGAGCTTGTTGAATTTTATCTCATCCCTAGAACTGGACATGTTTAAAATAAAGTGCACATTAATATACTGTAACTCTTTAATGATAAAGTAGTTTAGAAAATATTAAATACAATACCAGTATTAATTTTTTCACTGTAAAACTTTGGCACATGTAAAGCCAGTTTCTAAGTGAACTTCACTTCAATTTCTCTTTTCATTTTAGTTTTACTAAGCAGTTTTATGTCTTTTTAAATACATGGATAAACTCATTCCTCATTGTAACGGTATATAAATATGCCATTACATTAATTGAAAATAAAATCTTAAAGTTCACAAATAAAAATAAAATCTATTAAAAAAAACAACTAAATGCTAAAATTAAAGTGTTTTGTTAAACGTATAAATTCACACAGATTCAAAACTTTAAAAATATTTAAAAAAAACAAACAAACAAATAAATAAGTATTTGAACGTAGTACTTTTTTATATAAAAGTACAAGATTTAAAGATAAGATATTTTTGTAGATGGAAATGATTGTTTATTAATTATCCAAAAGCTGTGTAATTAAAAATTCAGATCAAAAATAGATAAGAGAATAAAGAGACTTTAGCTTGACCAATGGAAGCAAATAAAGGCCCGGACCATAATGAAAAAATGGAACAGTGATGTTTTTGTTTGTGGAATCCATAGGAGGACTATAAAAAAATAAAATATTGAGTTCCAGACCGGTTTTCCAACTTGATTTGGTAAGAAGAGCGACAAGACGCACTTGTCATTCTCTATCACTTATTTAAAAAAATGAAAAAACTGTGATACCAGAATGGAACCAGCTAATGCCACCTCCAGAACATTATCTTCCTATGGAGATGTTGTGGGAATTAAAAAACAGGAACCTGGACTCTTCTACCATAAGCTATATGAACTGAAAAATTGTTAAAAATTAATTAAGAACTTTCATCAAGAGTTGACAAATTAATAAACAAGCCAACTTAAATGTTAAAATGGACTCTTATCTGACTTTTGTAAGTTTTTAGAGTAAAGTAATAATGTTTAAATTTATATGTTTTGCATTGATGAACATCATTTCCATTATTTTTTTTCCTTATTGTATAAATTATTTAAATGCATGAAATTTAAGTTGGGTATAGACATTGCATGGATTCGGTAATGGTTAATTGTGTTTCTGTTTCATATTCAATTGGAATATATAAGTCATTGGTGTCATTACAGCATCTTATGTTGAATGCTACTGGGCTTCTTGTATTCCCTCTGCAATTGATGTTATCGATGACTTTGTATTTTGATTGGTTATGTTTATTCTAGGACATTTTAACCATGGAATCTATGCAGTCGATCTATACTCGACATTATAAAACAAATTGTATAAAAT
The DNA here is from genome assembly GCA_028023455.1 of Epiperipatus broadwayi. Taxonomy (NCBI): domain Eukaryota; kingdom Metazoa; phylum Onychophora; class Udeonychophora; order Euonychophora; family Peripatidae; genus Epiperipatus; species Epiperipatus broadwayi. The sequence continues at coordinate 1,109,039 of JAQFVV010012577.1, read as the reverse complement.
TCATCTGTGCTAACATATTTAAATGTTAAATTTAAGTTGAGCGTGAATGGCTATATAGATTTGTAAAGTTATATATATAGTTTAAGGGAGAATAATCTTAGGTTATTCATTTTGTAGTTGAATTAGCTCAATGGATTGGATATATTTGTGTAATTAGTAGACGTAGTATGAAATCCGCTATGGGCAGGATTGCACATATACACCACACACCTTCTGTTTGCCTATGGATGGGTTTGTAAGTCAGCAAAGGACTGTAGTCCATCCCTATGGAGTTTTTTGTTTATTGTTCTACTCGCTAACAGATGTAGCATTCCTATTGGTGGAGAGACAATGTCTTCTCTAACTTGACTTACTGTTCTGATGTACATTCCTGACAGTATAGTATTTTGTGTTCTCATATTTTCATGCTACATTGAATACGTAAATGTATCAGATGGGTTGGCACCAGTTTGATTGCAAACTTTTGGCCTAAGGTTAAATAAGGGAAATAATTTTTTTTTCAAATGCAGATCTATGTAGTCTATTCATACTCGACTCACTAAATAAATAGTAAACTCATGATTGCAATCTATTTAAATGTAAAATTAAAAATAAATATAAAAATCTAAAATGTTAAACTTATTCCTCAAATTAGAATGATTTTATATGTGTGCAAATAAATATTTTATGTGTTAATTTCTGGCAGTGGCTTTATTTTTTTTTATATTTAAGATATAAAGTTATATTTTATTATCTCTGCTACTCCCTGAGCTAGTGACTTGGGCTAACGATCTGAATATTTAAATAAAGTGGAATCTTAACAGTGTGTATCTGCCTACTTTATAAATTTTTCTAGGCTCAAATGCCTAGATGGTGCCCATGTAGTGCAGATTGCAGTTAGATTCGATCTTCACTTTCTTTTCGATCATTATAATTGGCTACCCAACTTGGGCCGATCTATGATAAACGACCGAGTGCCCTGAGAATTTTAAAAATAAATCATGCCCATAATATAGATTTTCATAAATATATATAAATAATTTTTTTGTATTAATGAAAAGTTATACTTTGAATTGTGTTTTAAAGTTACTGCAAGTAAGAAAAATTGCACATATGTAAAAATAAATGCGAGAAATAAAACATTAATATTAAAATCTAAATAATAAAACATAATAATAAATATAAATCATAATTTTTTTTTTAAAAAAAAGTATTGTTTAAAATCTAATTGTTTAACTTGCCTAAATAATACTTAAAAGTGGAAGAAAAGAAACTTGGAAGGGAGGGGGCAGACATTTAGCTGGTAATAGGGTATCAACAGTCAACATTTTTTTAATCATTAAATTTGTATGTAATTACTGTTTTGTCTTTTAAAAAAAAGTTTTGTCCTTTTGAAATTTTCATATATAGTCAATTTGTGTAATGTAATTACTAATACTAAGTAAATTCTTTTTTTTTCAATGTTTTTTTTTGAGGAAGTTTACTGATAAGTTATAACGATCGAAAAGAAAGTGAAGATCGAATCTATCCACAATCTGCACTACATGGATGCCATCTAGGCATTTGAGCCTAGAAAAATTTATAAAGTAGGCAGATATGCGCTGTTAAGTTTCCATTTTATTTAAATATTCAGATCGTTAGCCCAAGTCACTAGCTCAGGGAGTAGCAGAGATAATAAAATATAACTTTATATCTTAAATATAAAAAAAAATAAAGCCACTGCCAGAAATTAACACATATAATATTTATTTACGCACATATAAAATCATTCTAATTTGAGGAATAAGTTTAACATTTTAGATTTTTATATTAATCTTCAATTTTACATTTAAATAGATTGCAATAATGAGTTTACTATTTATTTAGTAAGTTGAGTATGAATAGACTACATAGATCTGCATTTGAAAAGAAAATATTATTTTCCTTATTTAATTTTAGGCCAAAAGTTTGCAGTCAAACCGGTGCCAACCCACTGATACATTTATGTATTCAATGTAGCATGAAAATATGACAACACAAAATACTATACTGTCAGGAATGTACATCTGAACAGTAAGTAGAGTTAGACATGACATTGTCTCTCCACCAACAGGAATGCTACATCTGTTGGCGAGTAGAACAATAAACAAAAAACTTCATAGGAATGGACTGTGGTCCTTTGCCAACTTACAAACCCATCCATAGGCAAACAGAAGGTGTGTGGCATATATGTGCAATCCTGCCCATAGCAGATCTCATACTACATCTACTAATTACACAAATAAATCTAATCCATTGAGCTAACTCAACTACGAAATGAATAACCTAAGATTACTCTCCCTTAAACTATATATATATATTGTACCCTCAATTCTCGATATATGATATAATTTAAAATATGACTAGCTCAATTAAATCATTATGTTCAGCTAAAATATGTACAACTATTTTAAATATATTTTTATAATATTATAACTTATCAGATTTATTACAAACTTATCAAAATTAATATAGTTCAATATTATGTACTAATTAAATAAATATTTATTCAAATCATGAGACTGTGAAGTGAAGTTACAATTGGTAATTAGATTTACATTGAATCAATATCTTTCCAAGACACTGTTTCAATGGCATAAGAATACTATTACCTCTTTATTATCTCATTACTAACTCTACTGCATTCTTATGACTTTTATAAATGAACTATCTTTAATAATAATAGATAAATAAATCTCAATCTTTTGTTAAGGAATATAATTAAATGATCTCAGGTTCTTCTAATTATCTTAAAGTAATAATAATTCGTGCAGATAAGAATGATAAGGGATTTAATATCAAACCTAAATACACCTAACTTATTCTAATAACAATAACTAACAATAATAATCTTTAGTGTATAGCTTAATCTTATCTATTTTATTATACTATTAATCATTAAGAAAATAAGTAAATCATATACATGTCTTTCATTTCCATATAGTATCTTAATTTTAAAATAGACCAAAATCTTATAATTTAATAATCTGTGGCAATAAATAATATTATACTCTTATATTGTGCATTATAATTATTTTATGACCATTGTAATATTATATGTTAATGTCAATCAATTTCTATAAGTTATATTATGAAAATATTGTATTTCTTTCTCAAATAATAAAATAATAAATTCATATTGTGCAAATATTATGTACATTCAAATTATCTGTTGTCAAATGCTGTGGTGTAAAATAATGAATTCAACACATCTTTTAAACAACTTAACAAATTTATTTACATTAACTTTAACAAGCAACTTATTTACACTATTTACATTTACAAATGAAACCAAAGAAAATAAAACAAAAAATAAGAAAAATAATAATACAAGATTTTTACACTGTTACTATTTCTATAATCATAAATAGATAATTTATACATTTCTTAAAATGTTCTATCCATAACATTTAATTAAGTTTATGACTTTAAATTTTAATAAAAATCACTTGTCCTCAGTTAATACAAGAAAAGGTTTTATATGAAATATCATTTATGTAGCATGTATGTAAATAAACAAACTTTAATAATTAAAAATGCTATTTCACTTAAGTCTTACTGTTATTTATATTATAATGTATTAGGATGTATTACATTTACCATCAGTATTACTCAAATATTAATGACTGTATAAATTGATGTAACTTTGTAATATAACAACAATTATTATATTATAACCATTTATTTCATTCCGATATAATGTTATATTACATGTCTTATCAAAATATGCAATACGTATATGTACTTTTAAAAATAATATTTTAAATTATTCAATAATTTCAACTTTTATAAAGTATAATGTTAAATAAAATTCTATGATTCTTTTCTATTTAAATTATTACTTTTTTTACTTGTTATTCTTATTCCTTCCTAATAAACTTCTATCTACAAAAGTCATTTTAACCTTATTTAACTTTAGAAAATAAATGACCCATTTTTAAACAAAAATAATAACGATCCAAACTCTCTTATACCTCATCCTTTATATACAATAAGCCTTCAATCAAAATATAAATTTCTATGTAAAATTAACTTACTTATCTAATAAAAAAAAAATAAAAATAAAATATAGATTTTTATATATCTCTTACTAACTTGAAAAGAAAAAAATAAATAACTTACACTAATCATAAATCTAATTCCTAATATTGTAACAGAAACATTAAAATTTATTCACGAAAGAATCATATAATTATTTCTAGGTTCTCATATTATGTTGTACTAAATTTACATCATCAATTTTAAAGTATGCATATTAAAATAAAACTGCTATTATTAATCTTATGCGTGTATATTATTTAAATATTAATACATTCATTCAACAATCAAATAACATTTGGTTGATCTAAAGAAAAACATAGTAAATACATCAAATTATTATTATCATATAAGTTTTTACCATAAATGATACTTTAATGTACAGTCCGTCACACGATGTCCTCTAAGATTTCAGTTTTACAAAATAATTTCACATTTACACTCAACAATTATTCTTTAAAATATTACGTGTTGTATAATTATAAAATAAACTTTATGCAATAAAAATTATATTAATATTTAGTTATTACTTTAAAAAAAATGTAAATGTACCTTTCCTATCTTTCAATAAATTAATAATTAATTAAATATTTATGTTAGTTAATAAATAAAACATATTACATAACATCCAACGGTGTCTTCTTTCACTTATGATTGCTCTTTTTCCTAGGCACAAATTTTCACCAAACATTACTTCCTTTTCCGGTACATCACGTGTTTTTTAAAAATTTTTATGAAAAAATGAAAATGTTCTTTTTTAAAATAAAGAAAAGTCAGTTCCACCATAAAACAAAATCAAATTAAAATAGTTTATAGGATCCAGGTTCATTTCTTTTAAAGAAAAAAAAAATATTATTTAAAAGTTATTATTTTTAAAATTAGTCTATAGTTTATAAATTCTTTTTTTTTAATTGTTCTAAAATTGACTTGGATATCCACGTATATTTTTATTTGCGCATTCCTTAACGAATATTTAGGTAAGATTAATTTTAGATTCTTCTGTACGACCAGCGTTCAGACTTTAATAATCATAATTTTACTTATAAGTATTTCTTTACTTATTAAACCTCCCATTTATTTGCCTTTTAAAACTGTCAGAATTTAGTCTTTTAAACCATAAAGACTTAACAAGGCAAGTATTTATATAATTTCTGTTAATTATCATATCTTTATCAAGATATGTATACTTAAATTTATACTTTACAGATACTTTCTTCATAAAGAAGTATTTCTCATTCTTTTAGATAACTGTTTTATAAAAACTAATTACAATCAGCTTTTAAAATTATATAAAGTCCAACGTATTACTTTTATGCATCTAATAACTCTCCTTGTTAATCCAGTGTTTGTTAATTTTCTAGTATAAAGTCTCCAATCCATTTTATCCTTATACGATGTCTTCATGACTATTTGATAATAAATTGAGCTTCAAGAAACGATCAATAGGAAATTATAGTAAAAATTAACACTGCATATTTATCGGTAACTTTTATAAATTATTTTAAAAAACTACTCTCTTATAATTTTAAAACGATTTTGAGAGCATCTATAATTACTTAGCTATTTTTAATAGCACACTATACTTTAAGAATTTCAATCACAAGTCCCCTCCGAACAATTGAACCTTGGTTTTATACCAGAAGAAAACTCCCACTTGATTGGTGAGTTAAACAATCAACTTGCTAGCTTATTTACATATTTTACCAACAAGACAGAATTAAAAATAAATAATGACGTATTTAATATTTATTATTATCACATTATTAAATTCTTAAATTAATCTTTATCGTTTATTTAAATCCACTAAACATTTTTTAAAAATATTCTTTCTTACTTTATGTAACTTTTATAAGATTATTTTTATAAATAAATTAAGTCTATTTTTATTCGTTATGTTTTTAAGCAGTATTTTAAAAATCAGATTTAATGTTTCACATTAATTATCTTTATTTTTATTTTGCGATAGCCAATATAATATTTATGAATTTTTATAACAGAATTTTAAAATAGCTTTGCAACTTTACTAAGAAAAACTCCCAAGCATGTGTGTATGTATCTAACTAACATCTGTTTTACAACAGAGCTACAGACGCTTGTAATAATCTACAAATAAACTAACAATTCATTTTTTAAAAATAAATATTTTTAAAATAAATAATATATTACAACAATTTTTAAAATAATAATTCGATATTATTAAAATCAAATATTAATCTTCTATCATGTACTACTAATAATTAAAATATTTATATCCATTTATTAAATATTAATTTTTATCAACAATAAATATATGCATTTAATTTTAACTTGTCTTTTAAAATTTTAACTTTAAACATTTATTTATTAAATTTATTAATGCAGTATTGATCATGGCCAGTTTTCCCAACCATATATCATTATCATTCCCATTGAAACATCTCTCTCAAACATCAGCACAATTTTTACATATCAAATACTCATGAATTACTTTAATTACATTTTTTAAAAGATTGTTATAAACAAAATTAACATCATATAGTTAAATATATCTTAAATTTAAAATTTTTTAAATAGATTGATACAACAATTTATGGAGACCCATACAAAGGGCAAATATATATATATATATATATATATATATATATATATATATATATATATATATATATATATATATATATATATATATATAACTTTACAAATCTATATAGCCATTCATGCTCGACTTAAATTTAACATTTAAATACATTAGCACAGATGAATTTTATACAATTTGTTTTATAATGTCGAGTATAGATTGGCTGCATAAATTCCATGGTTAAAATGTCCCAGAATAAACATAACCGATCAAAATACAAAGTCATCGATAACATCAATTGCAGAGGGAATACAAGAAGCCCAGTAGCATTCAACATAAGATGCCAAAATGACACCAATTACCTATATATTCCAATCGAATATGAAACAGCAACACAATTAACCATTAACGAATCCATGCAACGTATATACCCAACTTAAATTTCATGCATTTAAATAATTTATACAATAAGGGGAAAAAATGGAAATGATGTTCATCAATGCAAAATATATAAATTTAAACATTATTACTCTGATCTAAAAACTTACAAAAGTCAGATAAGAGTCCATTTTAACATTTAAGTTGGCTTGTTTATTAATTTGTCAACTCTTGATGAAAGTTCTTAATTAATTTTATGATTTTAACAATTTTTCAGTTCATATAGCTTACAGTAAAAGAGTCCAGGTTCCTGTTTTTTTAATTCCCACAATGTCTCCATTGGAAGATAAAGTTCTGGAGGTTGCATTAGCTGGTTCCATTCTGGTATCACAGTTTTATCACTTTTTTTTTAAAAAGTGATAGAGAACGACAAGTGCGTCTTGTCACTCTTCTTACCAAATCAAGTTGAAAAAACTGTCTGGAACTCAATATTTTTCTTTTTATAGTTCTCCTATGGATTCCATGAACAAAAACATCACTGTTCCATTTTTTTTGTTATGGTCCGGGCCTTTATTTGCTTCCATTGGTCAAGCTAAAATCTTTTTATTCTCTTATCTATTTTTGATCTGACTTTTTAATTACACAGCTTTTGGATAATTAATAAACAATCATTTCCATCTACAAAAATATCTTATCTTTATATCTTGTACTTTTTTATAAAAAAGTACTACGTTCAAATACTTATTTATTTGTTTTTTTTTTTAAAAATATTTTTAAAGTTTTGAATCTGTGCGAATTTATACGTTTAACAAAACATTTTAATTTTAGCGTTTAGTTGTTGTTTTTTTTTAATAGATTTTATTTTTATTTGCGAACTTTAAGATTTTATTTTAAATTAATGTAATGGCATATTTATATACCGTTACAATATATATATATATATAATTTTTATCATTATTAGTCATTATTAAAAGATCAAAACACATTCCTGATACCTTTTTATTTTTTAGCATTTTTCTTATTAAAGCATAATAATGTTGGCTAAGATAAAAAATACTTTGTCTTTATTAAACTTTTTTATATCTCATATAAAAACACAATAAATATATATTCTTATATTCAACTGTTCTGTAATTAATTAATCATGTAATAAATATTCTTTTTTTCTAATTTGCCATGTTAACTATAATATATCAATTATTTTAAATTAAGAAAGAATTACTTTCAGTTAGACATATACCTTATCACTAAAACATTATGATAAACTGATTTTATAAGCCAATGATATTTATAGCTTTCTGTTGTAACGGTCAGATTTGTCTATCTTGCTAACACACTGCAGAATTTAAACCCAGACACCGAACTCAACACTAGGGAGGGCACTTTCTGGAAATCCTAAGTTCGAATCCAAAGTCTACACTCCACAGTGTCACCTATGTGATAATGCATCTGGTGCTACTAATATTATAAATCCTTTTTACCGATCAGGCACAAACAAGAGACTCTATACTATAATATAAACTCAGGTCTGCTAATTAACGTCTATGGATGGTACAAAATAGATATATAAAAGTGATGTAGGCTGGGAGAGTGGTATGGATCAAGAAAGTAAATAATTAGAATCAAATAAATAGTAAAATTCAAAAGATTTATTGATTTAACAAATATATATGTGCAGTGTCTGTGTATGTAAGACAGTGATATTGAATAATTAAAAATATATGTTGAAACAAAACATCAGTCAAATTTACATAATGGCTGGTTAATTAATTCTCTTACTTCATATTAATGCAATAACATTACGATAATGTGCCTAAGTAAAATTTATAAAGAGAGTTAGCGAAGATATGCGAGGTGCATTGAGTAAATATAAAAAAAATAGAGATATAAAAGATTTGAGATAGTAAAGATTTCAATAAAACATTTATTAAATTTGAAAATAGAATGAACTGATACTTATTAAGCTATAAGATAAGGAATGTGATTAAGATGTGCAAATCAATGGAAATAATAAAATTCACATTAAGAAATTGATGATGCTAGTGAGGTTTTAATGTAAAGGATGGAGGGTATGGTATGTTGAAACCACGGAGCTTTGCAAAATAAAGTAACTAATCAATAAATAAATAAAAAAATATTTACATGATGGCGTCTTGCCATAAATCCATTGGAAGTTGTGTCACATGGCAGCCCAAGTCTGACCTCATCCAAGTACTTAGCAACTGTGTGACAACTGTACAGAATTCCCAAATGTGACAATTCTAGTGCAAACTCTAACTGGGAACCACAGGAACAAAAAAAAAGAGAAAATGCTTGTAATCATTTAAAGCCCTTGGCTGCATTAATTTTAGTTGCATTTTTGTTTGCAATTTTTTGAATAATTAACATTTTGAAAATAATGGCAAAATTTAATATTATGATTATTTAAGTTTAAACTAACAATTGCATTTGAGAAAACTACACAAAGCATATGTAGTATTACTTTTTTTTTTATTAATACTAACATTTTCTTAAAATGTACAAAGATTTTTGCTATCAGATATATATGTTTTTATTTATTGGTGCATATTCGCAACCCAATAAAAATGTAATGTGACAAATCCTGGTATACAGTAATCATCCCAAATAAGTATTTATGCTCAATACACATTCCTGTTACATGAGCTTTGTGTTTTGTTTTAATATATTATTGAACACTGAAATGGTATTTAACCATCATCCTGTTTCATCTACTATGTCCCATAGTAGTATCTTTTCAAAGTTCAAACCCTCCCAAGTGCACTTATATTCACTTAAATTCATCATAAATAATCTATAGTAAAGTACATTTGCATGTATGTGTGTCTATATAGGTAGAGAGTACATTAACTGTAATAATTATATGTGTATGTTTAATATACATATTGAAACAGTGAGATCTAGTGACCCTCCTGTTTCACCTATAATATTACATAGTAGTATGTATTTTTGTATTTATCTATGCTTGAGTATGCATATATTAACTTTAAACATATCCTGATATTGTCATGTTAAATATAGACATGTGTTTGCATATCCATTATTATATAATTATGTATTTTGTATTTATCTTTGCTTGAGTATGCATATATTAACTTTAATCATATCCTGATATTGTCATGTTAAATATAGGCATGTGTTTGCATATCCATTATTATATAATTATGTATTTTGTATTTATCTATGCTTGACTATGCATATATTAACTTTAAATATATCCTGATATTGTCATGTTAAATATAGGCATGTGTGTGCATATTCATTATTATATAATTATGTATACATATGTGAATAAGTGTCTACACACATACAAGTTATAATTTGGAAAATTAAATCTAAGGTAAACCTGGTTGTATGTGTAATGGGAACATACTTATATATGTGAAAAGCCTAGTAATATAATAGATTTAAGAGCATTACAATTCTTTAGTTTATTTTAGAATTAAATTATTATAGGCTGATGCGTAAATTAATCTGATTTTCACATATAAAGTCAATTAAAATCAAATGAGTTGCACATGTGGTAAGTTGTTTATGAGTTCTAATGTTTGTTTTTTAAAAATCATTTCACGGAATCTTAACCTAATTAGAGCTTTCAAAAAAAGACAGGGTGGTAAAAGAGAAAATAACATTTTGTGAATCTATTTTCAAATCAACCTCAGATAAAAAAAATCTGGGAACTGCCTTCAAATAACTCAGTAAGATTCACTGCCTTTGCTAAAAAATAGTGTAAATCAATTAATTGATAGAAAAATAAATTGTAAACAAGTTTAAGAATGAGCAGTGTATAAATTAAAATTTTGGCTTTGGCAAAACTTTTCCTTTTTTTTTTTTTACTTTTATTTATTTTTTATTAAAAGTTATGTGATTTTATGATGTCCATTGTGAAGCAGAAGGCAATTATTGACATCTATATTAAGGGGACTGTTAAGTTGAGATGAGAGAAGAAGATCTGCAATACCTTCTCACCATATTGCACTGATGGAGAAAGCAACATAGACTGTGCCTCCCATGCCACCTATAAGCAGAAAGAAGACGAGTAATTATCTGCTTCAGAACTCTATTTCAATTCTAAAATCAGGCTAAACTTAAAAGCTATCAGTCCTATTCTGTAAATGTGCACAATAAAAAATCTTTGTTGCTATTTAAATTTTTTAAGCTATGAAATAAATCTAGGTGCTAAAGTAAAGTATAATTTTATGTTAAATGCAATCTTGTAAGTCTTGTTCAATCTTATATAACTTTAAATTCGAGTAGATTAAATGGATCACCCTTGAGATGACTATATCTATTTTGTTTTATCTTTGTTTATGCTATGATTGATTCAGAATGTAATTCAATATAAAATTTAGGTATTTAACGCTGTTACAACTTTTTTTGATGTGTGTGTACTTTTTTAAAATGTATGTATTTTGAGTGATGTTTTTGATCTGTGCGTGTGTACTTTTAAAAAATATTCTGCTGTTACAACTGTTTTTGAAATCTCAAAGTTTGAATGTTCTTTTTGCCTACTTAGTAATTTTAAATGTATAACTTGTAAGCATATGACTAGTAAGTGCAATCCACACATGCTATTCACATGGAATTTTTGCCGATTGATGTGGAAGTCATTTAATTTTAACATTTTACTAATTTATATTATATTGACAGTAAATTGTGCAAATGTCTTCTAATGAGTGGCCATATATTTCGTTTCATTCATTCATTTAGGTATTATTAGTTCCAAAGCTTAAACAATAGAGTATTTATTTGTAGTTTGAAATTTAATTTAGATATACCAGATATTGCTTAAATTTATTTAGCTGATAATGTCAAGTATTAACAGATTAGTCCATTAATCCTGGCTACCTATTTTGCTAATGTTTTGTTTTAGAATAAATAAATCAAGATTAATTATATGTTACTGAGCTAATGATTAATTCCATGTAAAACATATACATTTATAATGCCCAAAATTGTTTAAGTGATTGCTTATATTGGAGATGTATAAGAATTAGCTAATGTTAACTCATCATTTAACTAAACTGTTATGTAGGGAGATTTATGTAAAATCATTTATTTTTTTAAGAAGCCTTAGCATTTTTTTGTAATACCCAAAAGAATTTTAAATACCATTAGTCAAATGAATATATTTGGTAACAGTGCTATCTTGGCAATGTTTCCAAGTTTGTGTAAATTTTGTTTTATAGTATTATATTGTAAATAAACTTATTGAGTATTTATTTAAAATAAATTTAGTATCTGCTTATTTTTATTATGTATGATAGTGTCTTGTGTTAATGATGTTAATTATTTCATTTAATTAATATCGTATAGAATACTTTTACATCCATAGAAATAAGATAAACTTATGCATATAGTTGTGATTTCTGGATGAAGTCACTGTAACAGATAATTTCACATTTCGGGATACGAAAGTAGTAGTTTGGTTAAGAAGTGTTTTTAAATTATGTTATCTTTTAAGAAAAAATATCTTTTATAAAGTGAAAATGGTTTGATATTTCAGATGATTATTCATGCACACTATTGTATTATTTTAATATCAAAATCTAGTTTACTTTAGTTGCTTATGAAGGTTGTCTATGGAAACTTGAAATGACATAAAAAGACCCTATTCTTTCTTCCACCTCAAGTGATGTCCTGGGTAAAAGGCTATAATCAATCTAAATTTTGAATATTTTAATTATGTAATTAAAGATTTAAGTAATTATCTTTTTCTATAATTTAGATAAATATTATTATCTTGTAATAGGAAGTGGTCACTTCAAGGTAATTGTTTGCTTCCTATAGTCAGCCAGGATATCATTCAGCTATTCATTTATCTATTCATTTATTTAATAGGTAACTTCATATTAGTGCTTTTCACAACAGTTACAGTAGGAATTCGGAGATCATTTACTCTTATTCTTTTTGTGCGGGGATTTACATAGTATTCTATATATCACAACATTCAGTATTTCTAATGTAGAATTAGAGTTTTTTTATTTATTCGCTAGAAAAAGAGTACATCTTGTGGTATTTGTTTCATTTAATTTATTACAAATTATCCTATCAGACGCAATAACAAGTATAGTATTTATTTCAGATTATAAGAAATTTTAGTAGTATTTGTTTTACTCACAAACTTGTTGTACTAAGAGAATGTGATTTGATGGAAGGTTAAGTCTTATAAATATCTGAAAAGTTGAAATTTTCCTCCATAATCTATTTCAAATTATTATTGTGCCCTGTTTATTTGGCAGTATTGTTTAATTTTTCTTTCTTCTTATTATAGATCTCTGTGTATTATCATCATTGTAAATTTTATTGAAACCCTGCTATGTCTAGCTGAAGAGTCACTCTGATTTTTGATTTCTTTTTATTCTTTATCTTCTATTTTATTTTGTACTCTCTTTCTCTCTTCTCCTCTTTCCCTTTGTTTCTTTCACTCTTCTACTGTTTCTCTCTCTTATTTCTATTAATCTTCTTTTTTCTTCTCATTTTCATAATTTCCCCATCCTCTCTGATTGCTCTTTTTATTTATATGTCTCCACCTTTTCTCTTCTATGCCTCATTTCTCTCTCTCTTCTCTCTTTGTCTACTCTCTTCTTTTCTTCTCTCTTTTTCATTCTTATTTCATACTTTTTTTCATTTTACATTCCTCTCCCTCTCCTCTCTCACATTCTCTCTCTCCTCTCCCCACCCTATTTTATTTCCTCTATTCTTTCACATCCTTTATTATTCTCTTGCTCTCCCCTGTCAGATTGTGATTTAGGTTACAATATATATATATATTGTGAATGTTCAAATTGATGATCCAGGTATATATATAAAAAATAAATATATACTGAATAAACAATTATTATATATTTATATATATATATATATATATATAAATAATAATAATAAACAATTCAGTACAATATAAGTTTAACTAAATAGGATCGATATTATTTTATATATTTCATATATGAATGCAGTCACCATAGTAACATTATTACATACAGTTCAATGTTTTTTGTGTTGTGTATATGTGTTTATAAATTAATTTATAAAAAAATATTATTATTAAAAAATATAGATATGTGTAAATTATTGATGTTTATCAATAATTTAAAAGGTTATTATATCAATTTTGTATTTTGGTTTGTAAAATAATAAAAAAAATTGTAATCGAATTTGGATTTAATCTTCATGTATCTTTTTCTCCGAACTTACCCCATAACCGCGCCAAAACAACTATAAGAAAATTGATAGAATTGAGTTTTTTTTGAGTAAAATTGAATGGTCGTCAAGATACGAAAAACGTCAGAAAGAGAACATATAAAAAAGATGCGACAGAATATAAGAGGACTCTTTATCATTTTGCAATAGTAAAGGATAGATCTATTTTCTGTGTCTTAACAAATAAATTTTTTCAATATTTTTTTTTGTGTGTAAAACAATAAAACATGGAAAAATAGTGGAATTATCTGCCCGTTCAATCATTTAGTGGGCAGTTGCGAAAAGTTTCCGGGGAAGCGACAGCAAAGTAAAAAAAAAAAAAAAACCTATGAAATAAAAAAAAATGCTTTATAAAAAAAAAATGGATTTGCGTAAACATCGTCTCACGATTAAAGGAACAGGAACCCACTGGATAAATTCACATCATAAAAGGGATAATCAAAGTGCACTCACCTCTTCGGATGAAAAAAAAAAGAAAACTTTTAGTGAAGCCTTATAAAGTTTGCGATTATTATTTCTGACAAAGAAACTTCTCTTTGCACCATAAGAACTGAAGTCAATCAATGGGCCAATAAATAGTGAACGGACAGACTCATATATATATATGGATATCTATATTTACAGATTCCATATATATATATATATATATATATATATATATATATATATATATATTGGAATCTGTTTTAGTTATTAATTGGATTTGATTTTGATTAGATTGCCAATCTAGTAGTTAGCCTAATCTTATATTATTGTTTAGGGCAATAGTAGTTGGTTTCACTGCTCTTTGCAATTTATATTGTAATTGTGACGGATTTGTTGATGTCTGGAGCAGATAGTCTCATTATTTCTTCATTTCACATATAACTTAAGTAAATTAAACTTTAAGAGAGATTATTTGTGCTTTGTGATGGTTTATTACATAACGGTGACCCGATTGAGCTAGACCAGATTAATTTAAATTGGATTTTTAGATTTTTTTTATCAGATCAGATTGATCATCCTAACCATCACCTTCATCCATCAATTCAATCAGTTACAAATTGGCACCAACATTTTTGGGCCTTCTTTCTTCAATTTAAATGGAATACAGCATTCAACAATTCCGACGGTTACAATATATATATATATATATATATATATATACACACTGTAGAAAGGAGTGTGATGTTAACTGAAAGGAGAACCTCGTATTCCTCTTGGAGGCCTTAAAAGAACCAAGCAGGGCAAATTCCTACTGTCCACTCCATACGTTCTTGTCATTGCAGCTGTTATTTTATGTGATTATTCATATAGTAAACGAACATAGATGGCTGCTCACCAACATGCATTAACCAGCATGGTGCATCTATTGGTTTTTTATCTCTGAATTTAAGATCAATAAACACCATGGTCTTTCTTCACAGTTACCTGATAAGGCAGAATGAATGTTGATGTAAATGATAAATATTTTTCCAATATATACAATTATGACAGACAAAAGTAAATCATGACCCTTATTACCAGGAAGCTGTAAAGTCACCAACCAAGATAGCAGATGTTGGATGAAGGCAGAGGGTGATAAAATCCCCTGAATGCTGAACCAGGCTGCCATTTGATGATGCCTTTTTATTTAGGTACATACAACTGCAGATTATTTTCAAGTGAAGAAAGATTCCAAAAATTAGAAGAAGAATTGTCTTATATTAAATGGGACATTATTATACTTTGTGAAGTTAGAATGAAAGTTTAAGAGACAATTGATTTAAAAAGTGGACATGTACTCTATTATATAGGTACAAGTATTGGAAATACAAGTGGAGCAGGATTCATTATAAATAAACAGCGGAAGAACACCATGGTGGAGATTAATGGTGTATTGGAGAGAGTGGCAAGATTAGTTATACAACTTAATAGCAGATACCAAATGCAGATAATTCAGGTTAATTCCCCAACAAGTTCTCATAGTGATAAAGTAGTAGACGATTTTTGTATGGATGTACAAAAGCCTATCGATCAGAGTAAACAACATTTTGAAATTGTTATGGGAGATTTTAATGCTAGAATTGGTAAACAAATGAAAGATGAAAATGCTGTAGGTAATTTTGATTATGGTAATAGAAATGGGAGAGGACATAGACTAGTTGAGTTTGCTGAAAAAGAAAAACTTTATATTATGAATTATTTTTTTGAAAAAAATGTTAAAAGGAAATGGACATGGAAGTATCCCAATGAAGATACAGCAGAATTGGATTATATTTTGACTAACAGAAAGTACATATTTCAAGATTGTAATGTTCTTAATAAATTTAACACAGGAAGTGATCATCGATCAGTAAGATGTAAGATTCGTGTTAATGCAAAACTAGAGAGACAAAAATTATTAAGAAAAACTATATTTACATTTGATATTCCTACAATTTCAGAAACATTATAATGAGTTTAAATTAGAACTTAAAAATCGGTTTCAAGTATTAGTAGATTTTAAACGTGATTCAGACTTGAATGAAATTAATATGAAAATAACTGATACACTTTCAAAAACTGCAACAAAGATTGCTGGTAGAACAAAGCAGCAATTGACCAATAAAATTTTTATTACTGAGACTAGAGAATTTGTGAAGAAAACAAGGAATATGAAGATATACAAAAAATGTTGCATTAAAAAGGATTGAATATCTTGAATTTTGTAAAATGGTGAGGAAAAGAGTTAAATATGGTATAAGAAAGTATAACTGTGAACAAGCAAGGAAAGCCGTAGAAGAGAATAAAAGAGTCAAAAATATAAAACAACATTTTGGTATAGGTAGGAAATTTATATCTGCAATACGAAAAAATATAAAATTAATACTAAAAAGAGAGATGACATCATGAAATGGGTAGAAGAATTTTATCAAGAATTATATAGTAATAAAGAACACGTACCTCCTATATCTATTACGTCTTCTGAATTGCCCAGAATTTTAAATGAAGAAATGAGACATGCAATCAAATGTACGAAAAACGGCAAGGCTTTAGGTAATTATGGAATTATAATTGATATATGAAAAGAAGCAGGTGAAGAAATATATTTTTTAGCAAATTTAGATACCAAATGTATAAATGATAAAGATGTCGCAGATGATTGGAAGAATGCAGTATTAATATTAACATTTAAACAGGGTGACAAAGAAAATATTAGAACTTATATACCTGGATTTAAAAGAGGTTTTAGTACGGTATATCATATCCAGGTATTTTGAGAAATTATAGACAGGGCAAATAAATATGAGTTGCCATTATGCTTTGGATATGTAGATTATGAAAAGGCATTTGATTCTATAAACATTTCTTCAGTGATGAAAGCGTTGGATCTTCAAGATATAGATCGAAGATATTGTCATATTTTAAAGAATATTTTATACAAATGCAACAGCAACAACTAGATTACATAATTATAGTAGGAAAGTCAACATTGAGAAGCGTGTAAGACAGGGTGCCTCAATATAACCCAAACATTTTACAGCAGTGCTACAAGAAGTATTTTGTGGATTAAAATGGGAAGCTAAAGGAGTGAAAATAAATGGAGATTATGTAAGTTATTCAGATTTTGCAGATGATGTAGTTGTTTTTGCAAATAATGCTTTGAAGCTACAGGAAATGTTGCAGTAGTTATCATTTGAAAATAGGAAAGTAGTACTAAAGATAAATGTTAAAATGTCTAAAGTAATGTTTAATGGATTTTCTCAAAATATGAAAATAAAGAATGATTTTGATGAGTTAGAAGAAGTTAACAGGTACAAATACCTTGGCGAAATTATTATACAGATGGAAATTTAATGGATGAAATTAATCATAGAATTAAACTTGGTTGGAATGCTTTTGGTAGAAATAACTTGATACTAAAAGGAAATATGCCTATGTATTTGAAAAGGAAGGTTTTTTTAATAAAAAGTGTTTTACCAGTTATTACTTATGGATCTGAGACTTGGACACTTAATACACGAGCAATACAGAGTCTTCAGACCACTAAAAAGTATGGAAATATGCATGTTGGATGTAACAAGAAGGGGGTGAAAGCACAATATATGGGTAAGAGAACAAACAGGTATTACTGACCTCATTGAAAATATTAAGAGACGGAAGTGGAGTTGGGCTGGACATATTGCTAGGAGAGATGCTCGTGAATTAATTTATGAATTAGATGAAAACGTGTTAAGTATGATGTAATACCCTAATTTTAAAACATTTTACAGGCAAATAGTAAAAAAAAAGTTAAATTGAAAAAAGTTGAATAAAATATTATTGATTGTAGATATATGTGAAACTGTTTCAGTGTACAAAATTGTGATGTACTGATTGGCATTTTAGAAATGATTGAATGGTCTATAGTTTGTATGATGTGCTTAGAGACTCTCTAAATTATGTCATCTATGAAAAGATGTGCACTTTTTATAGTAGCCGATATGACCTCTTAGTCAATATTTACTTATAGAAAGCAATATTTTAGCGATAAAAAAACATTCATATATATATATATGTTTCAACAGTAGAAGAATATGGTAATTACTTATGAATTTATTTGTTGTAGATAATCCTGTTTGCATTCATATGTTGGTATGATTATTTTGTTGTACATAGTTCATATTGTAGAAGTATTTTCTAATGAATAGACAATATTGTGGGTCATATTTCACTTCAAAACTTAGTAGGGTTATGTAGATTGAGAGACACTTAGAATGAAGTATATTTTATGTTGTTGATGAAGTAGTGCAGTTTTCTGAATAATAGAAAATAATGTACTAATGTTAACGTGAGAAAATTTGACTCGAAGTGAATATGAAAATATCAATTGTGATACAAAACAGAAAACGTTAACTATAGATAAGTGGATGAATACAGCTTCTACTTAATGAAAAGACAAACAAATTACATTAAGATTCATACGTAATAACAATTTTATTTCACCTTTATTTTGTGCGTTGCGGTGAAACTTTTTATATAATAATTTGTAGGCTTTTTTTATATATTACAATTTCTGCAGACTTAGCGCTTTCGGAGCCCTTGTTGCTTTATATTCATAGTCTTGCAGAAATTATAATACATAAAAAAGCCTACAAATTATTATATAAAAAGTTTCACCGCAACGCATCAGCGTATTATTACGATTCATATGACAAAAATATTGCAATATGAAAAAATAATACTTTTACGCAAACCATCATCATAGCATTAAAATGAAGATGTCTCCTAGCGAGGTTGTCTAATATTTTAACGTATCTGCAATGTGTAATTGGAAAAGAATGCGATTTAGGTTTACAAATCAATTTATATCAACATTTTGCAAGTACGTTAATAATCTTCAGTTATCTATCCCACAATATCAATTAATTGCATCACAATGGTAACTAATATTGAGTACAGTTGAATTATTTATCATTTATTTTTATCTATCTATCAATATCCTCTCTGTTCCGTTATGACATATTTTAGCATCTTTCTATAGTAATAGATAAAAAAAAACACTTAAGTCCATGCACACACTTTTATTTCACGTCCTCTTTTAATATTTTTCGTAAATTATCACATATTCGATCTAAACCAAATCACCAAAAAAACATAAAATTAGTTGGCACTATTAATATAAACTGTGAAAATAAAATCATTTTTCTTTATTGTGAAGCTCATTTAAATACATCTAGTTATGAAAAGAATAAGTTTTTTATAATAATTTTTTTTTGATATTCACTAACAGACGTCTTGATCTGAGATATGTAACTGATACTTCCAAATCAACATTTTTAAAGTGCATTTCTTTTTCTTTTTTTGCCAAACATCAAAAGACACTTTTCCTCGGAGCATTAGTGGACAAATATACTGTCAACTACAGTGACAATTCTACTCAAATACTCTGGAAAAACTGCCCTCTTGAATTGTTTTTTTTTTTTTTTTTTTTACAAAGTATACAAATGTAAAAGAACATAGCACAAAAATGGACTTTGATAAACAATTTTTGTTTTTAGATCCAATAATTAAAAATGCTAGATTTGCTTATCAATACATTATTTCAATATTATCATAATATTCATTGTATAGTATATGATGATTATTTTTAAATAATTGTCGCAAATGGAATTTTGGTTTAGAATAAATACAAATCATGAATCGTATAAATAATCTATCCATAGTCTGTGTTCGTGCACTCACTGACAATTTATATAAAAAATGCCATATAAACGCATGCAGTTATTGGCTAAACAAATTAAACAAATTGGAAGAGCATAATAGAGAATAGTTCACCATTTTGGAATTACTATAAATCCTTATGATGATATATATTCGAAAAAAGTTTACATTAAAAAAAGCTTTTTCAACGTTAAAAAAAAAAATAATGCAAACAATTATAATACTTGTTTTTGAATTTATTTGCCATTAATATATTGGTGTTTATTTCTTTTCATATGTCACCTATTGTTTCATTTGCTTTGTTATTCTTTGTTTTCTAATGTATGCTCTTACATGGGTTGACAGTAAATACCACACTAAAGTTCATTAAATGTTAACTGTCACCTTTGAATACACAAGTGATGTTTTATTGCTTGAACAAAATAAATAAGTACTTAAATAAAAATAAAAAATGAATGTTTGATATTATTGTGTTGAAGTTGGTGAATACTGTAAATGTGAGAAAAATCATTATAGTCATTATAGTTTGGGTTCCACTCTAAGCTTTATATGTTGACGTTATGTTATGGGCAAAAATTTGTGCGATTGTTATTTATAAAATAATGCTTAGTAATGACTTTAAATAGCAATGTAATAAATGAAAGCTCTTTAACATAAATGTTTCATATTACCCATAATGATTCATATATATATATATAAAGTGCATGCTATTTTTATGATTAAAAAAAGTCTGCTGCAGAACAGTTTTAAAATGTACATTTTATCTGTATTGGGATTGTCTAAATGTGGAGTCAATTCCAATTGTCATCATCATCAATCATTATCAATCTACTGCAGGATGAAGGACTCTCCAAGTTCAATCCATCTTTTCCGATCATTAGCTTCTTTTCTCCATATCACCCCTGCACACTTTTTTATTTCATCCCTCCAGCTCACATGTTGTCTCTTTCTGGTTTTTTACAATCTCTTGGAATCCACATCAAGATTTTAAATTGTCCATCTATTATCATCTTATCTAGCAATATACCCAACCCAACTCCACTTTAGTCTTTTATTTTTTTGCAATGAGGTCAGTAACACCTGTTTATTATCTTCCTCATATATTGCATTTTTCATCTCTTCTTGTTACTCCCAATATCTCTCCATACTCTTCTATTAAGTGACCAAGTCTCAGATCCATAAGTAAGAAGTGGTAAAACACATTTATTAAAAACCTTTTTTTCAAACATATAAACATATTTTCTTTTAGTGCCAAGTTATTTCTACCAAAAGCACTCCAAACAAGTTTAACTCTACAATTAATTTCATCCATTATGTTTCCATCTGTATTAATAATCTGACCAAGGTATTTGTAGCTGTAACCTTTTTCTAACTCATCATAATCAATCTTTATTTTCATATTTATTTTTAGCCTACTTTTCCACTTTCATCTGATAACTTCTGCAACATTTCCTGCAGTCTAAAGTATTGTTTCCAAAAACAACTTCACCATCTGCAAAATCTAAATGACTTAAATAATCTCCATTTATTTCACTCCTTTAGCTTCCCATTTCAATCCACATAATACTTTTTGCAGCACTGCTGTAAAAAGTTTTGGAGATATGGAGTCATCCTATATTACACCCTTCTCAATGTTGATTATCCTAGCATCATTATATAACATCATTGTTGCTGTTGCATTTGTATAAATATTCTTTAAAATATGACAATATCCTGGATCTATACCTTGATGATCCAAAGCTTTAATCACTGAAGAAATGTTTATAGAATCAAATGCCTTTTTCATAAACTACAAATCCAAAGCATAATGGTAACTCATATTCATTTGTACTTTCTATAACTTCTCTCAATACCTGGATATAATCTACTGTACTAAAACCACTTTTAAATCCAGATTGTTTTCTTGGTTAGTGGAAATCCAATGTTCTCTGTAGACAAGTTGTAATTATCTTGGTAATATTTTTATATAAAACTGATAAAAGGCTGATGGGTCTCTAATTTCTAATATCTTCTTTATCACCTTTTTTAAATATTAATATTAATACTGTATTTTTCCAATCATCTGGTATCTCCTTATCATTTAGACTTTTGGTATATAATTTTGCTTAAAAAAAATATTTCTTCACCTGCTTTTTTTCATATATCAATTATAATTCCATCATTACCTGGAGCCTTTCCTTTCTTCATAAATTTGATTGCACGTCTCACTTTTTTATTTAAAATTCTTGGCAATTTGGCAGATGTAATACATATAAGAGGTATTTATTCTTTATTACTATATAATTTTTGATAGTAGTTTTTTACCCATTTCATGATGTCATCTCTCTTTTTAGTAATAATTCCCTTTTTTTTCTTATTGTGAATATATTTTTTTCTACCAATACCAAAATGTTGTTTTACACTCTTGTGACATTTATTTTCTTCTACAGATTTTTTTGCTAGTAAACAGTTATACTTTCTTATATTATTTTCAACTCTTTTCCACACCATATTACAAAATTCGAGATATTCAATCCTTTTTAATGCATCATTTTTGTATATTTTCATAATCCTTGTTTTCTTCATAAGTCCTCTAGTCTCAGTAGAAATTTTATTGGTCAATTGCTGTTTTTTTTCTACCAGCTATTTTTGTTGCAGTTTTAAAAGTATATCAGTTATTTTCATATTAATTTCATTCAAATCTGAATCATGTTCAAAATCCACTAATATTTTAAACCGATTTGTAAGTTCTAATTTAAATTCATTAGAATGTTTCTGATGATAGTAAATATCAACTGTAAATATTGTTCTTCTTAATAATTTTTGTCTTACTAATATTGTATTAACACGTATCTTACATCTTACTAATCGATGATCACTTTCTGTCTTAGATTTATTAAGAACATTACAATTTTAAAATATGTACTTTCTGTTAGTCAAAATATAACCAATTCTTCTGTACCTTCATTTGGATGCTTCCATGTCCATTTCCTTTTAAAAATTTTCTCAAAAAAGAATTCATAATATAATGTTTTTCTGCAAACTCCACAAGTCTATGTACTCTCTCATTTCTATTATACCATAATCCAAATTACTTACAGCACTTTCATTTGTTTACCAATTTTAGCATTAAAGACCTCCATAACAAATTTAAAATGTTGTTTACTCTTATCAAAAGTCTTTTGTACATCCATATAAAAATATTATCCTACTTCATCAGTATGAGAACTTGTTGGACCATAAACCTGAATTCTGTGCATAGTTAATCTTGCTACTCTGTCTGATACACTATCAACCTCCACAATTTTGTCCTTCTACTTTGTATTTATAATGAATCCTACTCCACTTTTGTTTCCAATATTTTTGCCTATACAGTAGTGTACATGTTTACATTTTAAATTAATTGTCACTTCACATTTTCTTCTAACTTCACAAAGTCCAATAATGTCCCATTTAATATAAGTCAGTTTTTCTAATTCTTGCAATCTTTCTTCACTTGAAAGGATATGCAGTTGTAAATATCTATATAAAAACTTGTCATCAATTGGCAGCCTGTATCCACAATCAGGGGATTCTTGGCCACCAACCGCTACATGATTCATTTGTCTGTCATGATATATATATATATATATATATATTATGACATATATATACACACATATATATATATATATATATATATATATATGTGTGTGTGTGTGTGTGTGTGTGTGTGTGTACTGAAGAATAAATATAAAATAATGAAATATCAAAGGAATAAAAATGTTTGGGTTATGAGCAAGATCTACATGATTAACAAAGATGGAAATAATATAAATAGTTACTCTCATAATAAGTTTTAAACTATACCTATTCACTACATGAATTGCAGTTCTAGCATCACACATAAACAATCAATTCATCACCAGTCACATTTTGCTGAATTTAGAACAAATTTATTATATTCAAGCTAATGTCCTAGTCACTGCCAATCTTAGGGAAAAATAACACCATCATTTGGATGGACATATCTAAGTCTTTATCTATCACTCGTAATAAAAATTAAGCCTGAGATGCTCACATCTGCTGATCATCATCAAGACAGTGGTCCATATGGTACTATTATTTAACAGGCCAATTATAAATTAAGTTTACTCTAAAAATATAAAATGCTGTAAAGTGATATCCTTGTGCCCATCCAGAATTATCATCTTAATGTTCAAAACATAAACACTATATTCATACAAATAGCTATTGCTGCATTCTAAAGATATTTCAAGATCATAAGTCTCTAGGAAATGTACCTGTAAATAAAGAATTGATAAATATACATCTTACTCCATTTTAAATAGTCATGGAATAACTTAAAAATTATTTAAACATTAAGCTGCAATGGAATGAAGACACAGTCTGCCAATTCATAGAACAAATAGCTTAATGAATAAAGATGTTAATACTAGAATATTTTTTCTAAGTGTGTAATAAACTTACTAATTAATAATTAAAAAATTAACAATGACAAGATAATCTGTTATTGCAAACTTATACATTTTTGTCACTGAATATAATTTTATATAAAATATGATTAACTAGTTATGTGTTATTTATTAAATTAAATAATTTTTAATTCATTAAGTTATTTTCTGTTAAATAGAAAATGTTGGAAACATTTTTTTATAATTAGAGATATTTTTTTTTAATTAGACTAATCTTTTGTATAATTTTGAAGAAAAAATAAATAAATGCAAAACATGCTTAAAAAATGTTAAATTTAAATTTAATTTAAATTATCTATTAACTTTTTTTAAAAATGTTTTGAAGTGATAAATCAAATAAATAATAATAAAATTTGCAAGAAAATGTTAAATTAATAGTAATTACCAATTATGACCCTTTATCATTTATATAAAATATTATTTATTTATGTAGAGATAATGAGGACATTAATGAAACGGCTTTGGTGTAATTGCTGTCTTTATATGAAACCATAATTTATTTTAAAATTGTATAAAAACTGAATCAATTATGAATATGCCAATATTATCACACTTTGTGTTTTAATTTTGCTTTTCAAATTATGAATGTATGTTATAATCGGATAAAAATCATATTTTATTAATAAAACCATTTTTTTTTTACTTATTTGCTCAATTTATTAGATTGTTAGAAAAAAAACAAAGTGTATGTTTTTGATGGGAAAAATTAATTTCCAACTGGTTCCAACATGCATTGATAGTTTTTATCAATTTTGAGGCTTTCATCTCGAAAACAAACATTATAACGTAATTATACAATTTGTATATTTTCGTATTATTTCATTATTATTATTTTAAAAAAGATATTATTTGATGGAAGTAATTGTCACTAATAACTATAATTTATTAGTGTTTGCACTAACATGTATAAGAAGTATTGATTTTGTCTACATTTTTAAAATCAGCCGATTATGTACAAAGTCATTTTGGAGCTTTAATCCATGTTTGTGGCAAACTTATTTTATAGAACAAAATGATTCTCAAAAAAATAGTAATTTATTAGCATGTTTGTTTGTATTATTGTGTCTGTACTAGAATACCTGTGTGTGTATAACAAATATTAATTTTGGCTATATTATTCAGCTGTGCAATATACATTTTAAGGCTGTATATCAAATACAATGAGTTTGCCATTGATGAAACCATTACAGAATTTTGTGAATCACCATGTGCAACTATAAACTCAAAAGCAATAAACAGGCATCAAATATGGGGTATGGTAATAGCCACAATGATCATGTATACCACATGGAATTGTATGCATGCAAATAATCAAATCCAGATTCATGTTTACGTTTTGATATTGATGCGGTGTGGTAAGTAAAGTTACCATATCTTGTATCACATTATTTTCAAATCTATAGCTAGAAAATGGGCTATAAATTATATTTCTGTGTGATAATAAATATAACAACATAGCATCAAGGGTTTTCCCAAAATATAAAATAAAGAGAGGAGACTCATTTTATGATTGATAAAGATAATAGTCTTCAATTAATAAATAGTTTGGGCAAGAAGTCAACTGCTTTGATTAAAAATGCATATCTTCCTTCTAGAAATGATTTATTTTGTATATTTTATTAGGAAGATTTTTTTTTTCTTATAGATGCATTGAGATTCTTTAACTTCTGGGACACAAAAAAAAATGACAAATTCTTATGGTTTGCTTTTTGTAAGTTCTATAACTATGGATTATCGTTGTCAAGCATTGGTGGTCGAGAGGTTAGTGACAGCAGCTTTACAAGTAGTTGTCCCGGGTTAGTGGGTTCACTTCCCGGCTGATGCTATGACACATGAGAAAAAAAAGTATTAAATATACATTGAATTGGAATTTTGTGAGGAATGCAAAGACGTTATCAATGGAAATGTAATTTTAAAACTTACTTATGATATATTATAAATTACAGACCAGAAGTAATGTTTCTTTAATATATTAAAATTATTTTTGTCTTAGTTTTTTAATGGTAATTACTATTTTTCTTAGCCATATATATTTTTTTTATTTTTTCTAATTTTTATCAATGTATATCTTTATGATCTAACCTTATTAAAAGTGAAGTTATTGTGAAAATAATTTTTCAAATCAAATGTTTAAAAATTCAATATTTAACACACTATTCCAAGAAGTTAAAACACCTTTTGCTATGATTTAATTTTTAATTTGGTTTTTTGCTTGAACTTATAATTTCCAGTTTACAGATAGGTTTATGGACAGTTATATTATTTATTCTGCAACAAATATTCATAGATTCTGCACAGAATTAACTGATTCATTTTCATTTATTTTTTACATCAGTCTAGAACATAATAAGTTTAACAATATTTAAAATAATTTTCCAGTTTTTTATATCCATAAAGATAAAGGCCCACATGATGTTAGATGTACATAAGGTTTGTTGTAGATTACTTCAGACATATTTTATTTTACAAATTTTCTATTGAAAGCAACATGTAGACAGGTGATGTTTAGCTTCTAGTTAAAGTTAATACATATTGGTAATTATAGAAACATTTTAAATGGCTGAGTTTTTGAATGTTTAATAGCTGAATTAAGAATTACTGCAACTGCACTTTTCAATAGATGAGCCAAAAATCACAGCAAGCTGTTGTCAACACATGGACAATTTATTCTTTTCCTACTGTCTTTTTTAGGATAAGGATCAAGACAAAACTTCAGCTATTGCTCTTCTTAACAACTTTGTCTTGAAAAATTGAGTCTTATGAAACACTGAGTGCTTCTGATTTACTCACTCTCCTATTTTAAAAGAATTCTGTCTCCAGAGGATAACAAACTTGTCTCCTACATAATCAAATTAAATACTTACTGATTATAATTAAAAAGGGCAAAACTCTCCATATAGTAGTGCCACTCAGCTCCAACCAGTATAATCAGTGTATGCCAGAAGGCTTGTGCATAAAATCCTCATCTAGTGCTTACTCATCCAATATCTTCAGACTAGTGTCTGGCTTGTGTTCTCCATCAGTGAGGAGCCTTGGATCTGAGAGCACTGAACCTAGATCTTAGGATCTAATGCAACCATCCAGCAGCCACCTTTTATCTCTACTTAACTACAAAACTATGTGAATAAAATTGAAAACACAATAATATTTCAATCTAAGCTCAATAGGTTATATAGTCATATGGGTCTGAACTCAGTATAGTACTGATACATCTTTGGTTTTTAATAACAATAACCACCATTATCCCACTAGGCAGGATTGATGTTAAACCACTAAACATCACATGATTACCATTTCTTATGCTTGCACCTAAC
Source organism: Epiperipatus broadwayi (assembly GCA_028023455.1). Classification (NCBI taxonomy): domain Eukaryota; kingdom Metazoa; phylum Onychophora; class Udeonychophora; order Euonychophora; family Peripatidae; genus Epiperipatus; species Epiperipatus broadwayi. The sequence goes on along the minus strand of JAQFVV010012577.1, from coordinate 1,080,936 downwards.
TTTTATTAAAACAGGCAAAACTCTCCATACAGTAGTGCAACTCATTGTGAGTCAGAGTAATAAATAGATGCCAGAAGTCTTGTGCAAAAAATCCCCATCTAGTCCCTATTCATACAATATCCCCAGACTAGTTTATGGCTTGTGTTTTTCATCAGTGAGGAGCCTTGAATCTGAAAACATTCCACCTAGATCTTAGAATCTAATGCAACCCAACAGCAGCCAACTTTTATCTCTACTTAACTACAAAACTATGAGAATAAATTTTAAAACACAATAATATTTTCAATCTAACCTCAATAGCTTACATAGTCATATGATTTGGTACTCAGTCCAGTATTCATGCATTTTGGTGTCTTTGGTTTTTTAATAATCATAGTCACCACTGTCTGATGAGGCAGAATTGGTGTTAAACCACTAAACATCACATGATTCTGTCTATTTCAACAAAACTTTGTTATTATTTGTCAATATAAAAAATAACATTATCATTTGTCAATATAAAAAATAACACTATCAGTTAATTACACTGATTTAATAAACTCTACTTATTGTATTGAAGAAAGATAAGGAAGAAAAAGCAACTCTAATCTATTAAAACAAAAATTTAACAAAAATGTTATCTTTTTTTGTTTGCAACTATTTCGTTAACCTTCTAAAATGTTCAAATTAAAATTGTTCAATAAACATTTCCAGTACTTACTGACAAAATCTTTTTAGTAGTTTGTTTTTTAAAACTAAAACAAAAACAAAATAAATTATTTTGTTTAACCTTATATTTTTTCTATTTTACAACTACTTTTCATTTATAACACATTTCAAATATTCACTTTATATTAAAATACATTTGAAAATTCGGATATTATAATGTGTAACACAAAAAGATTTAAATAATTATATTCTAATTATTATTTAAATAAACACAATTCTAGTTTCAATTTAGCATTTCTCCATTAGTGGATGACATTTTTAAAGAATCATGTAATAGTTGCCATAATCACTGCCTTCAATATTATAATATATCTCTTGTTAAATGATGAGACAATGAAATTATCATGTACATCTTAATTCTCATTATTTTGAATGCACATTTTAGTTTTCACATAATTATTGGAGCTGTATTATTAAACTACTTTTTTTGTGGTTGTTTTTTTTTTCACTATAGAATATATAAAGCATTCTAGCATTATATGTTCCCCTCACTCCATTTTCATATTTTATTGAGAATGCATTTGTTTTGAGGATTACTTACATTAAAAATCTTTATTTACATTTTATCATCTATTTGAAATATGTGAATAGAAGTCTGTACTTTTTCCTCTTGTTCTTACCATATAAAACTACATTTATGGGCATTGGCATTGTCAATTTCTATATGTAATGACATGACTTTAATTATATGAAGTAGGGAGATTTTCAGTTATGTTCACAGTAAAATACATGTATCAATAATAAAATCAGTGTATTCATTTACTATCTAATTAATATAGTTAATTTGTGCTGCATTTGTTTTACCAAGCCTTAATGATTTTAATTTATATAAGTACAAAATATATGTCCCAACTCTCACAATTGCATGTTCATATGGGCTGGACTGTGGATTTAAAATTGATGTTATGTGTCTAATGTGTTCTTTTGTGGTTCACTGATTCCATTTACGTAATAAAAACAGAGTACTGTGATTGGTTAGAATAGCTAGTGTTTTTTCTGACATACTAAAAATGTTGTGTCTCTAATATTTTAATGATATATTTTGCATTAGCTTGTGATACAGGATATCCAGCAATAAATATGTAAACACTTTACATATCACAACAAAATATTTTATCATTTTAAATGGAGGCAAAGAACATGTTTAAAAATTATTGGATTTGGCCAATGAATACAATTTCTGTTACTCAGCTTGGCATGCTGACTTATGTCAATTCTGTATAACTGATATTGCATCTAAATTAATATTAGGACAATAAAGTAATCTTTGCAATAATGGATGTTTTATGGGTACCATAAAGACTATATAGGCACAAGGAAATAAATATATTTTAGAATATGGCAACTTATGACTGTTGACATCACAACTTTTCTATCAATTTTATTCACCTTGCATTGTATATTTAAAGAAGTTGTCCTCATTTTACACTGCTGGTATGGTTTCTGCCTAAATTACTTTTGCATATTATGACAATCAATATACATTTATAGATTATAAGATATGGTATTGCTGTCTTTAGCCTGTCTATACAATAATTGTTGTAAATTCACAGCTACAGCATCATCAGTGTACATCCATAAGTCAATATATGTATTTTGTCTGCTTTCAAATGTTGTTAAACTATCTGAACAGGATTGCCACTAATAATATTTGCAACCACATATTGAGACACATTACAATATTGAATAGTGTAATTGGACTTCTCTAAAACATATTTCAATTAACCAAATGGCTATTTGTTAGATAACTGTTGTGCTGGAATTCAAGGCTCTGTGGTTAGTACTCACTGTCACCTGAGATCCTAATAAAAATTTCCAAATCTTTTGCAATGTCCATAATATATACAGTATTTTTTCTGTGATAGTAAATTGATTTATCAGTCTATCAAAAGGTGATTTATAAAATTAAGGACAACACATTGACCATTCTCCTAGATTTGGGATAATTTAACCCCTTATTCATATCTTACATAAAACCTAACTGTTTTCATACCTGGCTTCAGTTGTCTAATTTATTTCTCTTGCTACATTCTACATTCTATAAAGTTCAGGCATGTGTGACTTATTTTATCATTTACCAGTATTTTTATTATTTAAATATGTATGCATATATAAAACAAAGTTCATCTAACAAAACAATAGTTAAAACATTTCTCAGAAATATCACCAGCATTCAACAGCAAAAGAATGTCATGCGACCTGAAATTCTTGGATAAAGAATTCAGCCATTAAATTATAAGTAAACAATGCATTATGAACTTCAAACATTTTATCTCAATTTAGACACCATAAAATGTCTACAACCCAAAATAGGAAAAATAATGTAAATTTTTTTGAAAATCCTCTCTACTTTGTGTCTTAGAAAGCAATACAAACATTAAAATTATATTTTGCTGCTTTTGTGTTTTAGAGGCTGATGAGCACGACATGACTATGATAAACAACTGAAAATATTAAAAATTTGATACTGGATTGTATAGTGTTGAAATAGAACACTCCCTGGATAAGCATAAAACATTGTATCTCCATGCCAATGACAAACTCCTCCATCCATTAACAGTACTGAAACTACATCAAAACAAATACCAACAGACTAGAAGAAAATCTCTCATTTACATACGAACACCTTAAATAAACATTAATATCATTAATTTTATAATTTGTATTCAAATTTTATTTAAATTACCATGTGCTTTCTTGTCATGTATTTTACAGTAATAGAATATTTTAAAATCAATTCTGCATCAAAATACAGTATTTTCTTTGTCAGGTCTCATTTTATTTAGACCTCAAGTTATATAGTAATTTTGTACACTGTTAACCAGAACTTGATTATCATCAGGTTCACAGTTGGGCCAGCATTTATAAAGATATGAAAGTTACGAAGTATGATGGAGAGATGGAAATCCCATCTTTACCCCCCCCCCCCCAATACAAAGTAACAAACATTAAATATGATATAAAATAAAGAAGAATATAGAATCAACAGGAGACCAGCACTGGAATAATGTTATAAGCAGTTATAACAAAAATAAGTTATAAAATATACTGACACACCACATAATCTGCAATACTAGCACTATATATAATCAAATCATCAATAGAATATCTTGATGATTTTAAAGAGGTTCAATATAAACAGTATATTTATCTATCATCTGGATGCGCATATCTACTAAGTGTTAATTCCTTAATCATAATAAAAATGCTGGTATACTAAAACATGTTGATCATCCTCAAAGCTAGTCCAAAAAAAAAAAAAACACTTTAGAGAAACCTCCAGAGAATTTCATACCAAAAAACAGTTAGAGGTAGAATCAGAAATCAAAAAGAACGGAATTTTCAACCAGAAGAAAAAAAATCAAGTGTCCAGAATGATGGCAGAAGATAGTTCAAATTCATTCAGATGAATATTTCATCTCCACTACTGAAGAATCTAGACAGATCCCAAAGATCCATGTTAAAAAATAAGGCTGGTTCATGCCCTGTCGACCCTGAATCTCTTTAAAGAGATTAATGACTTATGGGTACGTTTTTTTTTAAATAAAAAGATATAACATTCCTGAAAAAGGCACTTTACATTGACAATATCCATAAAAGAGAAGAATATCCGCTTGCTAGCAAGCCAGGGGGTCTATAATATTGAAAATTCATAACAATTAAAAGAAAAGATTTTCAGCTTGCTCTACTGAAAGCAAAAGTGACACTATTTTCTTTTTATATGGAATATATGATCCAAATTAAAAAAGGATGTAAATGAATAGTAAGGTAAGCAACACACAAATGAGAAATAAAAAAATTACACTATCCCATTGTTCCCTTTTAAAGGGAGAAAACGTAAACCAATGCAGCTCACATTAATCAGCGTTAAATAACAATTATTGTGTGAAACTATGCATAGATACATACTGTAGAGAAAGAAAAAATCAAAATGCTTTTGATAGCGAATCAATAAAATATATAGTTTATAAATTGAAATACGTTTTGAGATCTTTTTTAGTTCCAACTGTTTTGAATTGAGTTATAAATAAAGGCTTGTTGATTCTTACACAAAATATAACACTGAGCTTAATCTTTAAAAAAATATGAATCAATAATATTTGAGAAATAAAGAAATAAAATTGGCAGAAATTATCTCTCTTGTAAGTGGATAAAAAAGAAAAGAAAGCAAACAGCTATTTGTTTCTTCTTTTGATAAATAAATTAATATTGAACAAGGCAAAACTCTCCATGCATTAGTGCCACCCTATACCAACCAGAACAATCAATGGATGCCAGAAGGCTTGTGCATAAAATCCCTATTTAGTGCCTATTCATCCAATATCCCCAGACTGGTTTCTGGCTTGTGGCCTTCCTCAGTGAGGAGCTTGAATCTGATAGCACTACTGTGTAGAGAGTTTTGCCTTGTATAATAACAATTATGTGCTAGTATAAGAGCTGGTGATCATGTGTTGTTTGGTGGTTTAAATTAATATTGGAGACAAGTTTGTTTCTCCATGTGGTATTGAACAGAGCAATGGAAAGTTTTTTCTAAGGTCCAAGATAGTAGAATAGTTTGAAATGTGGTAGATGCTGGTGTTTAACAGAAATATACTCCACACTATAATATGATACATGGCCAATGACATAGTATGTAAGTAGTCATTTATTCAGAAGTCAACCTCATTTCAGGGTTGCTTTAAAGATTTCAAACTACAAGCCAGACGTAAAAGCAGAGAAATGAGCTGTGCAGAGAAATGATTTTGCCTTACTGTTATTTAAAATTGTAACTGCGTTTATTAGAAGTTATAAGAATGTTTTATTATATTAATGGATTTGCCATGGTATTCTAGGTAAAAACATACAGCACATCAGTTGGAAGACTCTGAGTATGCATCGCTACATGTTTTGCTCCTCCGCAAAGAATCGCTGCAACACTGCTTCTGGCATTGAGTCTTGAATTAAACTTAAATAGACTAGGTTGCTTGGACTGGAATGCCAATCTTGGCTGGAATGCTTTAGTTGCTTGTTTCAGACCTATTCATATCTATATGATGCGGTTCAACAAAATGTTTTTCAAACAACATGGCCGGGTTCGCTTCCCAGTCAACGCATTTGACATATGCAAAAAAAAGCGTTTTTTTGGAAAACATTTTATTTACATTTTTCACGACATATTGTGGAAGCAAATTTACAGATATCTTATTTTGATGTGATACATAAATAAATAAAAGAAGAAAAAAAATATTTTCATCACCCTTACAAAAACTTAAAAATTGTCACTGACTTTTAAATATAGCTCATATACCTATAATAATTTACTTATATTTATTAATACATAATTTCAAATAATTCTTTTTAGATTTCCCATCACGTCTATTACAAATATGAGGCTTTTATTTAAAACTTCCGACAAAAAAAGGCATATTAAAAAGGCTTCAAAATGTTTTGGATATTCAGAAACCCAACAATTCATAATGCATATGAGTAATAGATTATTTTTCTTTCTTCCTTTACATCTCAATTTATCATTATGTTTCTTTCACACTACAAAATAAATATTTAATAATATGACTGAATGAATAAAATAATTCCTTGTCATGTGTTGGTGGACGAGTGGTCAGCACAGCCGTCTTACAAGCAGTTGTCCCGGGTTCCCCTCCCGGCCGATGCTTTGACAAATGAAAAATAATAATAATAATAATTTCTTTACTCAAGTGGCACATCTAAACGCATATATACACAAACGGCATTTTAAATATTTATTACACAATTTATATATATATTTTAATAAATATACTCAATTTTGGCGGCGATTTTTTTTTTATTAAACTTTTTTTTTCATGCACTTTTGTATTATAATATTCGAACTACTCTTGGAATTATTAGAGTTATAAGATGGAACTAATACTTACAAAAACAGAAAAATGATTAACGATACAATTTTATAAGAAATTAATGTAGTCAAAACATTTCAAAGAATAAATAATCAATAACGGATTGGTCAAATAATTGATGCATATGTTCAATAATAAAAAAAAGAGAGAAAATTATTTGAAATTAAAATACTTTTAAAATATTTTACGTAAACTCTACTTTTTGCAAAATAAAAAAATATATCTTAAATATGATAAAGTTTGAAAGACTTAACATTACAAAAACTTTAGGGAGAATATGATTTATAGCATAACAATTTGAATAACTCTTTCCATAAATATTTTCGAAATATATATATAATTGCATTTAATTTATATTCCTTTCGGGATAAATATTTAAAGTTATATACTTTTCCTCATTTAACTAAATAAATGTTATAATTCAATTACGTTTAATAATACAAATCAGCCGGCTTGTCTTACATCAATAAAATATTGTTGGCATATAATTTCATTATAAGAAAGTTGGTTTGCTTTGGGGAAAATATATTTTCTTTACTTTTCATGTAATTGACTAATGAAAATTGTTTTTCAATTTACTTTACCTGTGATAATTTTAGAAAATGCAATTAGAGAAACAAAATCATTGACTACATATTTTCTACAAAAAAATTACAAAGAAAGAGATATTAGTGAGATATTTAAATCAAATAGAATTATTTAAAATATTTATAATCGAAAAAAACCTTTACAAACAATTTTTAAATTTAAATAGCTCAATGTATATGTGAACAAAGGAAATAAATCATCTGCCCCCTGGATATGACTTAAAAGGACTCTAAAGAATCAAAAATAGAATGAATCTATCTTTTATTGACATCTTTGAGAATTATACTCATACTTTATAAAAATGCAACAGCAACAATTAGATTACATAATGAACCTGGAAAAATCAACATTGAGAAAGGTGTAAGACAAGGTGACTCCATATTTCCAAAACTCTTTACAGCAGTGCTGCAAGAAGTATTTTGTGGATTAAAATGGGAAACTTAAGGAGTGAAAGTAAATGGAGAGTATTTAAGTCATTTAGATTTTGCAGATGATGTAGTTGTTTTTGCAAATAATGCTTCAGAGCTGCAGGAAATGTTGCAGAAGTTAGCAGATGAGAGTAGAAAAGTAGGACTAAAGATAAATGTTAAAAAGAGTAAAGTAATGTTTAATCAATTTGCTCAAAATATGAAAATAAAGATTGATTATGAAGAATTAGCAGAAGTTAAGAGTTACAAATACCTTGGTCAGATTATTAATACAAATGGAAACATAATGGAGGAAATTAATCATAGAATTAAACTTGGTTGGAGTGCTTTTGGTAGAAATAACTTGATACTAAAAGGAAATATGCCTATGTGTTTGAAAAGGATGGTTTTTAACAAACGTGTTTTACCAGTTCTTACTTATGGATCTGAGACTTGGACACTTAATAGAAGAGCAATACAGAGACTTCAGACCACTCAAAGGAGAATGGAGAGATGTATGTTGGGAGTAACAAGAAGAGATCGAAAATGCAATGTATGGGTAAGACAACAAACAGATGTTACTGACTTTATTGAAAAAAATAAAAGATTGAAATGGAGTTGGGCTGGAAATATTGCTAGAAGAGATGATAATAGATGGACAATTGAAATTTTGAACTGGATTCCAAGAGATTGTAAAAGACCCAGAAAGAGACCACATGTGAGATGGATGGATGAAATAAAAAAATGTGTAGGGGTGTTGTGGAGAAGATAAGCTAAAGATCGGAGAAGATGGATTAAACTTGGAGAGACCTTCATCCTGCAGTGGATTGATAATGGTTGGTGATGATGACCTTTGATCATTGGTATGCTTATAAATGTCAATGCGACCAAAATAGGTAGATTCATTCTATTACTGATCCTTTCTTCAAAGTTTAGAGTACTTTTAAGTCATAGCCTGGGGGATGGTGATTTACTCCCTATGGTTAAACAATTTTTAAATAGTTACTGTTAATATCTTAATATCTTAAAAAGAAAAAAAAACGTTATTTCTCAAGGGAAATACATTTTCTTAGAAAAAGATCAAAGTCCAATACTGTTATTCTATTAAAAGGCAAGCTGATTTCCAAGGTCAAATAATAGAGTATTTAAAAATTAAGTCATTATTACCTTTAGCTAAGTAAGAGCAAGTGAAATAAAATTAAATAGTGATTCTGGAATGAAACAAAAATACTAATTGATATTACAAAAGTTAGTAATTTTTTAAAATTGCTATTACTACCCTGCTACAACTTTCTGTAATCGCTTTTTTTCTCATGTGTCATAGCATCAGCCGGGAAGTGAACTTGCTAACTCGGGACAACTGCTTGTAAAACAGCTGTCGCTGACCTCTCGACCACCAATGCTTGACGTAATCGTCTGTTTTACCAAGGTAATTTCCCTTTATCATGTTTTTTTACATTTTACCTTAGATATTTATTATTGATAAAATTAGATTTATTTTGTAAAATTATATTAAAGATTACTTTAATATGGATTAATTTTCTATCTGTTTTTTATTGACGTTATTAAAATTAATAGTTTGTTTAGATAGTAATTGTGTTGTGATATTTTAAATATTGAAAATACGTATCAATTAGTTGATCAATAAAAAAAAAATTATTAAAACTATTTCTTCTGTTTTAGAAAACTTGAATATTTTCTGCTAAAAAAATAATATTACTTATGATTTTTATTATTATATGATAGTTCATTGTATATGTAGATAATATTGTGGTTTATAAAATTAAAATGGAATATGCTATTGTTTTTTCTTCTTAAAGTGTTATGTCTATTTTAACTTCTAAAAGGTTAGTGTTATTAATCATCTTTCTGTCTCATTGACATTATTAGTTTGATATGTCAATGTTTGTTTTTTTTTAAAGGAAATTTTATTTTATTGCTATATTGACTGCTACAAATACAAAATTGACAGCAATTACATATATATTTGAAGCAAAGTAGATTCAACCTTCTCCCATGTTGCTCTTGTGATATAGCTAGGAACAATTAATTGGTCCATTTTCATGATTTTCTCCATGATGCTCTTAAATTTAGTACCATGTGGATCTCTCCTTGATTTTTCTTTTATTATAAATTCTTTCAGTTTGCATATTTTTACATTATTATAATTGAAATCAAAACCATATATACACGATTTATTATGGTCATAAAAAACAGAAGCTGATAAATTATTCTTATCTTTAGAATTTTCTTTCATATTTTGAATTCTTTTTAATAACAACACATGCTCTTTTGTTCTTTTCTCCAATCTGCATCTCGATTCACCTATGTAGGTGGTGTATAAAATGCAATGTCACATATACCTTTATACTTTTTTTATAAAGCTTGCCTGTTGATTCAAAATATATGGTATTGATATTCAAATTTTTTTATCAGAAGAATTAACATCAGTATTAATCTTACTTTTATTTTTTGTATTTAAATGTATTCTAATGAATTTTTAAATGTTGGATCATATTTATTATACTATTAAAAATTTTAATTCTAAATATAAATACAAAAATAAAATAAGATTAATAATGATCTTAATTCTTCTGATAATAAAATTTGGATATCAATACCATATATTTCGAATCAACAGGCAAGTTTCATAAGAAAAAATTATAATGGTATAAGTGACATTGCATTTAATGCACCACATCCATTAAATAAATAAACTGTAAAGACAAAAACTTATTTACAAATAAAAATTGTATTATTTATAAAGGGATGCGTAGGTGTGTTAGAGTATATATAGGTGAATCAAGTTGCACATTGTAGAAAAGAAAAAAAGAACACTTGTTGTTATTAAAAAGAGGTCAAAATATGAAAAAAAATTCTAAAGATAATGATAATTTATCAGCTTTTGTTTTTATGACCATAATAAATCATGTATATATGGTTTTGATTTCAATTATAATAATGCAAAAATAGTGCAAACTGAAAGAAATAATAATAAAAGAAAAATCAAGGAAGACATGTTAATATATAAATACAAGCAAGATTTAACCAATAGTCAGGCAGCAAATATCAAGGTCACATAATTATGGGAAAGTTGACCTTTCAAAGTATTACTTGACAAAGACTACGAAGATAGTTGAAAGTGCTTCCAAGTGATGTTTATATTTTTGTTCTTTTTGACAAATTTTAACTACTGCATTTTCTAATATATATTTAAAAATAATATAAATAACAATTTGTGTCAATTGTTAATACAGAGTTTAATATAAATAAATAAAAACAAATAATATTTCCAAGCGCTTTCAACTCTTACGAGTCCTTATCAAGGCAGTGTAAACAATTCTATTTTCTCCTAGATGATGAATCTAAAATTTCATTGTATTGGCCAGGAACAATTAATTGGAAAGCTGGTTAATTTTGAATTCATAGCACAAGATGAATTTTCTATAATATATGATTCTTTAATCTTGCGTTTTTTTTATCATGTGTTTCATTCATTAATATTGTAAAATCCTTTGGCCTACATATATGGCCTGTATTATTTTGGTGAACATAAAAAGCTGAATAAACTGTATCATCTTCTCTTGCTCTATTATAAGTATATTTATGTTGTTGAAGGTGATATTTAATATTTGTTTTGGTTTCTCCAACATATATATTTATAAGTCTATTTATATTATTTTGAAGAAATACAGACATCCTTTGTGATATATATATACGCAAATTTATAAATAAATATTTACAAATACAGTATATTGTTTTGAAGAAATACAGACATCGATTTATATATATATATATATATATATATATATATATATATATATATATAATTAGTGTAATTGATTTTGTTTTACATAAACTTTGTACAAAGTCTATTATTTTATTTTGCTAAAACCCACAAACACCTGAAACTATACATTAATATACATGTCCATTTTATATTCTGATACTTTTAAATCCACACTTTAAAGTTCTGTATATGTTATTTACCTCCCTAATAATATATTATTTTCTCTTGAGGTATATGCAAACAATTTTGCCCTGGGTTTAGAGATAGTTTACCATGACTTTTAATTTTAATTTGTGTTCCAGTGTATTAGAGATTATTTGTGATGCTGTTTAATTGTAATATTTAATATATCAAGCACAGAGTTCTTCTTTTCAAAATAGTTCATAAATATCCAAAATAAAAATAAAACAAACTAACTCCTTCATTTTAAAACTTGTTTTTATATGACTATAAGCATGAAAAAAAAAAAATAGGAAAGGGGGGTGAGATAAGTGTGCCTTGAAAAAGACTATATAAAATAGTCGAAACATTGGATTTTTTTTCATGCATATAGTCATATAACAACATGTTTTAAAAAGGAGTTAGTTTGTTTTATTTCTATTTTAATTGTAATCCACAATGGCTTCAAATGTATAGAGTTTATGTCTGATTTTCTAATGCAGTACATGTTGTGGTCATTTGTAGTTAATTTAGTTGTTTTTTTGTTTGTTATTTTATACAAATTAGAAAATATATGTGTATATACATCTTAACATTTCTATGCATATCTAACAATATCAAATAAATAAAAGTTAAACAGTAATAGACTTTAGAAGAGTTGATATGGAAAAAGATACCTGAAGTCAAATGTAAAATATATCCAAATAAATGGAGCAATTCTATTTTTGTAATTTAACTGTATTATACTGGGTTTTTAATAAAAGTTGATTATTTATTACTAAGTTAATTTTACCATCTGATTAGTGTTGTCAGAGCTTGCTAATTGTTGTTTCTAAAAAACCTGTTTTCTGAAATTAAGAGGCACTTTAGTATTTTATTGATAATAGTGTAGCTGGCTAGGCATTTATACTTAAATTCCTCACCAATAAATTATAAAATGATGTCTCTAAATAAAATATTATCAGCTATATGATTACAGCTATACATCTAGCCTACATCTATATTGAGTTAATGCATTAATTAAAATACAATGTTTTATTTGATACTAAGAGTTGTTACAAATATCACATTGACTTTACCTTTGAATGTTTAATAGATATTTCAAAATAGTCTGCACAAAATCAAAATTAGGCTAATGTATAGAGTTCACTGTCCACATCATAACATCTCAATAAATTCATATCAAATACTATTAGAGCTATAAAGGTACTGGTATAAGTCTACTTTTTAAAATTTATTTGATTAGTGTTTATTGGTTTATTGTTAATTCATGGGCTGAGGGAGAGGGATTTCACAGTTAATTATATATTAATTTTATATATGTTAATCTATGACATATTGTAACATACCTGGGCGATCGGGCACAACAAAAGTGCAAAAGCAATAATCAAATGATAATAACCACTGATCTTAAACTGCTTTAACAAATAACTAATGATGGATGAATAATTACCTCATTCACATAGTAGTAGTAGTAGTAGTAGTAGTAGTAGTAGTAGTAGTAGTAGTAGTAGTAGTAGTAGTGGTAGTGGCAGTGGTAGTGGTGGTGGTGGTGGCGCTGGAGGTGGGGGTGGTAGTGGTGGTGGTAGTAATAGTAGTAGTAGTTGTAGTAGTAGTAGTAGTAGTAGTAGTAGTGGTAGTAGTAGTAGCAGTAGTAGTAATAGTACTACTAGTAGGAGTACTAATCATCATCATTATCATCATCATCATCATCACAACACTGTGTTCCCATGCCAAGATGTACAGACTACTTTAAGTCAAATAGGTATCAAAGACTCACACCTGACTGCATAAAAGTACCATTGAATTCCAATCCTTTAAAATTTGCTATCATATCTCTATAATTAACAATAATAATCCTGTTTAAGTAAACTTAAAATACTATTCCAACTAAATTTTTAAAAATAATAGTAGCAAATTTTATTTTAAGAATAATTTGTATTCTAATTTTTTTAATTTAAAGTAAATCTTGGTCCAAATCTTTATCACATTTTAATTTTTATCCTAGGGATATTATATTACAGAAGGATGAAGTAAAGGGTATTGGATAAAAAAGGGCAATTTTATGAAAATCTCATAATCCAAACAAAATATAGAAAAATGTAAATAATAATATTATTAGACAAACTATTATAACTTTACTTTGTTATATAATAACTAAACTGTAAAAATTAGGTACTTTAGGTCTTATAGAGTTTCAGAAATAATTTTAAAAAAATCTTTATTTTAATATGTGATGTAATGTGGATTATTAAAATGTGCAGATATCATCTCTCATGATGATAAGACTAACCTTTAATATAATAAATACAGTGTAACTAATCTTATGGTGAAAATATTTGAGTAAAGTTTATTATTCTCTTTAATAAATAATTGATATATGAATATCCACCTTTTGAAATATCAATAAGTTCTATATTTGAAAGCAAAATAAGTGTAATGACAATAGTGATTATGGTTATTAGATTAAAACAAACAAAAAAATCTTAAGTTTACTATGAAATATACATATGTGATCATTAAAAATGAGAACCCCTGTGCATGACTAAATAAATTTATATTTATTCAATAGTTCTCTCTCTATCTCTCTCTCTCTCTCTATATATATATATATATATATATATATATATATATATATTGTAACGGTCAGAAAACGTGTGACTCATAAACACAGTGCAGAATTCGACCACCATACAGAACAGCAGCACCATCGAGTAGCAAAGCCACCCGTGGTACTGAATTCGAACATAGTTTATCGGTTCCACACTACAATCCATGAAACAATGCATCCGATGCGACATTAGTAAATATTTTCTTAGGCACAGTGGTCAGGGATATGCAAGAGACTCATGATTTTCTTGAGTTAGCCAATAACCAAACTAATATTAATTAAACATTCATATTTACATAATCGAGGAAATATTATATAGAATGGGTATCGAACAAATGAAATGTAACTGCAGACGTATAGTTTAAAATGATTTATTAATACATTTTAATAACACAATCTAATAATATTTTATGGACTAACAGCTTCAGTAGCGGGATTTGCGACATGATTATATTTTAAAGAATACATTTATTTATTTAGACATTATTTTATATTGAGGATTTCAGTAGCGGTATTTCCGATACTGTAATGTTTACAAAAGGAATACATTTATTTGAAGGCGTAATCCAGCTACCTAAAATTCTCGAGTGAGTATTTCTAATGCATGCCTGGAGGGATTTATACCTTTGCAATGCAAGAGTCTAAAGTAAGATTTAAGAGTGGCGGTGGACATATATTTATTTAATTAAAATATTTATTTATAACTAAGGGCAAACATTTATTTGAGAGTGAATTATGAAGATAATGCAGAGGCGGAGTGATATATAGAATAATAAAACGAACTAAAGGAACACGTGGTACGCTTTAGAAAGGCGATATGGAATGGCAGTCCATCAAAATTGCAAAGCCGTGAATGAGTTTATAAGAATGTCGGGCTGGTCTCTGCCATCGGCCCGACGAAGTAAGGTGTCACATAAGCATAACCAGGGACAAGCGGTCCGTGTCGCAGTTTTTCTGGCTGGCTGCATGACATTGTCAAGTCCTATGGAAGCACCCATTATGCCCGCTTATGTAGGATGACTGGGGTTAATTTCAACTCTGAAGAAACCGGAAATTTCATGGTGGAATGGGTCATCTCGTCTCTAAAACGTAACACACGTATACTGTATAAACGGTTATGATGAGATTTAAATAGGTTTCTGACTTGGCCCTACATTACCAACATTTACTCAAGAACTCTGGCGACTCTCAAAGAAATGGGATTTTCTAGAATTATTCATTAGATTTAATAAATACAAAATATATATAAACTGGGAGTTATTACAACTAATATGCCAGCCATTTGCGAAGGAATAGGCCCTGGATTACAATAAATGATGCACTGAATGCATGTCGATTTATATGAAAGTAAAGTTATTTAGGAAAGTAAATATTAATGAAAATTGGACACGCATTCATTGTTTTAAGCGATCATAGACTTAAACTTTGAAATTTGAGACAATTATGAGCATGCAATAATTAAATAATAACTATAGATAAAAATGTAGATTATAGAAATACGCACCCAAGAAAGATAGAATGGGGTAAGCTAGATTATTAGAGAAATTTACACATTAAATTAATTATTCAATTTTAATTATACAAATGATAGTTTTTACATTTTACAATTGAGATAAATAGTATAAAGAAAAGCTATAGCATATTATGAGAGTACTCTAGAGTTTGAACACAGACAGGTACCTGTTTTATAAGAAGTTTTCTGAGTCCATTGGTTAAGTAGCAAATAGTTCATGAGTGGCAATTCTTTCTGGTATTTAGACATTTCATTTTACTTTCACAGCAGCAGCAGCTTTCTCATTTATTTCAGGCAGCAGATCTTCATGGTGAATTTATGATGGACAATGGAAAGTTCAGCATCCGATAGGCCATCTCCCGATGGAGAATAATCTAGGTGCTTTACTCGGTCATACCTTGGCAGGAACACATTATTTTTATATTTTTGGAGACTCTCAGTGATCGAGAGCAAAGCTAAAGTTTAAGTGAATGTCTCCAGCAAGTCTAAGATGGCCTCTTTTCTTATCTTGATCTTTCACATTTTTGTTAAGATATTTTTAGGTTCTATTTAATCTGCCCTGAGGATAATAAATGCATTTAATTGGTTTTTTTAATTAAAGAAAACTGCCGTTCTATTGTTTACATTTTACATTTACTAATTACATTTTTGGGGAATTTTTCTTTAATTAATCTATGATCTATCACTGACCGATGCTTTTAAATTTCAAAAACAAAAAGGGAACATAAGATTATTTTAACTTTTAATTAAATATTACATCAGATATTTTTAGAATTATTATTAAATGAAATTTAAACAAAGCAATAAATACGAACTTTATAATCCAAAATAAATGATTAAAATTATACAAAATTATATAACTAAAAGAAATCTAAATTATATTATTTTATCCCTATTTATTGCCTTTAATTTGAGATCGAAATGTGTGCGTGTTTATGCTGAATTCTACATATATTTATACATTTTTAATATTGTTACACACACACAATTCGATATCAAAAAGTTTAAATTTGGGCGGGATAGACCGGTCAGTGAGAGACAACAGAAAAGGGTGAAACTTAAGATTCGAATACGAATCTTACTATGAATCTTACTGTTTCAATATATATATATATTGTAACGGACCGTAAAATGTACGGGGCGTCTACAGGGTAAGATATTTAATTAATTGCTGCCCCAAATGTTTGGGTTGCCAAAATATGTAACGGACTATAAAACCTTTTAGGATAGTACACCCAGAGCCTTCTCTACTTATAGGTCCTATTACTACTCGGAGTTCTAACTCAGTGCAGATACTAGCCTTTAACTCTGCTCAAGGATGGAATTAAATAGGATGGCAATAATGTGACCTCTATATAGATCCTTAATGGCTATTGCTAATAATAAATTAAAATCTGTATGTAGGTATAATAGCTATACTGGTGAGTGAAGTATGAATGATGCTTGACAATATAGAGACCAGAGAAACAAAGGTTTTAACTTTAAACAATAAATATTTATTAACAGATCATGCTTATAGTTATAATATTTATAAATCAACCGAATATATACATGATTATTATAAAACATTAATTTATCCTTACAACAATATGACTAGCTGTAATTCAAATATTAAAATATGGGCTGAAATAAGAATTATAAAATTTAGTGCATAATTTACAATAACGTATTAATTATTTTGAATATAAAATTATATTATTAATGTATGATTATCATTCTGTTTACGTCCTTTAAATATACCTCAAAGTTATGTCCATGAATTGCTAATTTGTGTTTTGTATAGTTAAGAAAATATTATATATATTTAATTATTAATTAGTTTGATTTTATCGTATTAATTATTTAATAAATGTAAATATTTAAAATCTTACCTTTTTGTTTCAGTCATTGTCCAGTTTTAAACCTTCCATTATGATAATATTTTATTTACAAAACATTTATAATATATTGATGTATAGTTTGAGTTGTGCATCTCTCTCACCCTATAAAAATCTAAACAAATGGGTTCTTTTGTTTTTTTTTTTTTTAAAAAAAAATGTTTGCTACACTTGGATAAAAGAGTGAGAAAAATTCACAACCCAACTCTCAGTATACATTAAAAAAAAAAAAAATTTGAAACATAAAATATAATGAAATTTTGGAATTCCTTAAAACAATAGCACATTAAATTTTTAAGAGCAGCTTCGGGATTCTTAGCAGATAATGTCTTTCTTTCCTTCATGTATATTAAATCATGTTGACGTTTTAAGCATTACACTTCCCATGACGAAATTGAATTCCTCGGCGTTTGATTTTAAAGCCATGCATTTCCATTTATAACAAGATTTTTCCACGTTGATTTAAACAATATATATATATATACCAATAAATACGATCCTCCATCACACGTCAACGACACCAAGAGGATAGAAAAATCCCCTGACACTCAATTAGCAAAAGTGCATTTTTAGATTTTATTTACACAATATAAATTATTAAATATGAATCCTTTTTTTAAAGCTTACGTTATATAATAAGACGAACGCTATCTCTATGCAGTTTTATTTATATATGTATGAAACGTATGATAAAGATTTTACTTTTAAAGTAATGTTAATAAAGTTCTATTTCATCATTAGTTGATTTTATTTTATCCCAGAAACATTTGATTGCAATTATATTTTTTTAACAATGTTAAATAACTATGATGCTCTTAGCATTTATTTGAACGAACGAAAGTTCATCGATTAAATAGTTTTTTTTTTCTTTTTAAAACATTTTACAATTATCAATAATAAAATTCCAAATATTAAATAGTTTAATATTAATAAAGAATGGAAATCCTAATAACTAATATATTAATTAAAATATTCTTTACAACTTTACTTTCGTGCATTTCAGTTGAACAAGCAAAACCAACAACAACTTAAAAAAAAAAAAAATCTGTTGCTTAGATTTTTTTTTTTTCACGTTCCCAAAATCAACAAAGGTTTACTCTTTTTTTTCCTCTTTTAAACAAAAGAAACGTGGTTACTAGAATTTAATGTTAAATATTCTTTTTTTTATTTTGTCACGTCATGATTTAAAATCTACATTCATGTATATATATATGTGTATATGTATATATTTTATTTTACATTTAATAAAAAAAAAATGTGTTCATTCCTTCATGAATGTATGGTTATGTTTGTGGTATATATATGTGTATATGTCTCCAAATTGTTATTTTTTTTTTAATAAGGATTGGACATCACCTTACATTTCCCCTACCCTTAGAAGGTTAAAATTTAGACCATTGTCAAAATTTTAGCACCTAAACAAAGGTTTGGATGATTATTGTGTTGGATAATTTTATTCTTTTTAAATAGGGAGAGTTCTAATGCTGTAGTACTTATTTTCATTTACCCATCAATATACATTTGTTTTTTTTTTTTTTTTTTTTTATATTACTCATTTTTGGTTAGACTCCTATCTTTATCTCTTTCATCTTAACATTGAATTACTGTCATCATTAACATTGTTTCTATTATCCTTTCTAGAATTGCTAACTATATGACGGTTGAATAGTCTGAATTTGACTGGTTAAGTGTCTCTGTTCCAGAAGGCACATATTTGAGTTTGTCAGCCTATATCCTGCTCCCTAGGAGTCTTATTGGATTTTTATAAGGTCTGAACAAAATATGGGATTCCCACATTCTATGGGTCAATTCCAATATCTCAGCCAATTCTAAGATACCTCAATAAAATGTTTCAACATTAATTTGAATGCATCCTCATCACATCTACCTACTCTAGCTATTTACTCACGAACAATGATGTCTTTCTCATTACAATACACTTGCATATACCCATTTACATTTTTTTTTTATAAACTTCACTTTCATCTACTTTAATCATGGTCATCTGTTTACAAATAACTAAGCTTCTGTACATGGCAATTCTTGACAACCACTGTATGGCTTTAATATCCGAGCATTATAAGTTCCTTTTATCTCTCCATCAATATTTAACCAAAATGCATTTGGGCCAGCTTGTTTCACAATAGCATATGGTCCAGCATATTGTTGACAAAATTTATGATAAACATTATCCATTGGTTTACTTGGGCTATGTGTTTTCACAAAAACCTTGTCTCCAATCTTAAAGTGATGTCTGCTTTTCTTTCCCTTTTTATTTCTAAAATTGGATTTATTAATTAACTGTTGTCGAGCCATTTGAATTTTAGTTTCTATGTCATAGTGATGACATTCAATTGGAGGTTTGTATTTCACAAATAATGAAGGAATAGGTTGGTTAAAATGTAGTTGGATGGGTGCGAATCCAGTAGATTCATTTGCACCCCAATTTATGTAATTCACTACCCGTTCTGTCTGCTTCACCCACCCCCTATGCTCATCCTTTAGGTAAGTCCGGAACAAACGGCCAAGCTCCCGCATTATGCGTTCGCAAGGGTTTGATTGTGGATTCCTAATGGAAGTGAGCACGTGTTTGATTTGTAGTTTCTCCACCCATCTTTTCCATTCCTTAGATAGGAAAGGTGTTCCATGGTCTGACAAAATAGTTTTAGGTTTTCCTATCTTGGGGAATTGAAGAGTGTCTAATACCCTGATTGTGTGTCTGGTATTAGCCTGAGGTATAGGGTAAGCAGAGACATATTTCGAAAAGAGATCATAGGCGACCAAGAGATATCTTTGCTTATTGAATGGAGGTAGTGGCCCATAATAATCGATCGCCAAGATCTCATTTGGTCTTTCAGGAATTATAGATTTTAATGCCTCGCTATAATTTTGGTTTACTGGTTTAGCTTTTAGGCATACTAGACAATCCTGGAGTGTTTTCAAGATATCTTTATACATGCCTGGCCAGTAAAACCAAGTTTTCATAGTATGTTCTGTTTTACGGGCACCGTAATGTCCATACAAACAGTGAATATACTTTATGAGTGGGGTACGTAAAATTGTAGGTATCATTACTTTCCACTCTACAGTATTTGAATCAATTTGATAAAACAAAATCTGATTTTCTACCTTATAAAGTGTCAGATTCTTGGGCACATTCAAAACTTCTCCTTTTAGGGCTCTTATGACTAAATTTAAATTCGGATCTTCAAATTGTAATCTGGGCAACCTTTCTAACTCATCCTCTACATTACTATCAATTATTAAGTTGACATTTGTAATGTAGGCATCCTCTACAGATAGATGGTTTTGATCTGACCGACATGGATTCCGACTAAGTATATCCGCTACTATGTTCTCGGATCCTTTGCAATACCTTACAGTGTAATTAAATTCCTGCAACAGCAGACTCCACCTAACTAGGCGACTGTTAGTCAAATAGCTGTGGTTCAGGAATTCAAGGCTCTTATGGTCTGTGACCACTATCACCTCAGATCCGAGAAGCATCTGTCAGAACTTCTGGAAGGCCCACGCTATAGCTAGTGCCTCCTTCTCAGTTACCGTATAATTCAACTCCGGACCTTTCAGGAGTCGACTGATAAAGTACAGGACGCCAGGTTGACCATCCTCCTGGATTTGGGATAATGTTACCCCTAACCCGAAACCACTACTGTCAGTTTGAACGACAAATGGTTTATCAAAATCAGGGAAAGCCAAAATTGTTTGCTGTAAAAACCCTGTTTTGATATTTTCAAATGCCCTCTCCTGTTCTTCGGTCCAATTCCATTTTTCTTCTTTCCTGATTAATTTCAATAAAGGTTCCATGTGGCCAGCAAATGTTTTGTAGAAACGGTGGTAAAAATTACACAAACCTAAGAATGACCGAATCTGCTTTTTATTAGTAGGCCTAGGAAAGTTTTGAATGGCAGAGATTTTATCTGGATGAGGTCTTATCCCATTACAACCTATGATATGACCTAAAAAGACTACCTGATCAGATGCCAGGGTACTTTTCTTGAAATTGATTTTTATTCCTTTGTGAAAGCACTCCTGGAAAAATGTAGTGAGTTGTTGAAGATGTTCTTCAATGCTGGATGATGCAATAATCACATCATCCACATAAATGGTTATGATTCGCTTAATCTCAGGAGAAAGGGTCTTATCTATACATCTAATTAGACCAGCACCACTATTGATCAACCCAAATGGCATCCTATTGAATTGATAGGTAAAACCTTCGTACCGAAAAGCAGTATACTGACGATCATCAGGATGAAGCTCGATCTGCCAATAGCTGGAAGTCAGATCGAAGGTAGAAAATACCTTCTTGTTTCCAAATCTCACGAACAACTCATGAATGGGCGGTGGAATATTTCTGTCTGGAACAGTAATTTTGTTTAGCTGCCGAGCATCCAAACAAAATCTCATCGACCCATCTTTCTTCTTCACAGTTACAACTGGATTGCAGTAAGGTGAAGAGCATTTGGAAATGATCCCCCACTCCAGCATTTTGTTGATCTGTTTGGATATTTCCTGCCGATATTGGTACGGGATAGGATACGATCTGGATTGAAATGGTTGGTCATCCTTCAATTTAATTCTCTGTTGGAATCCAGGTATAACTCCTGGAATCTCCGAAAAAACTGGGTTAAACTGATTAATGATAGATCTTAACTCTCCTGCACTTTTGCTATCTAATAGATTGGACTCTGCAAGTTTAGTGTCTATAAGTGCTTCAGGAATATTTGATACAACACAATCAACCTCAGGTAGGCCATATCTTGGAAGCAATGTCATCTCCAAGACCTCATCATCAATCCTAACTATTTTATTGGAGAAATCAACAATACAAGAGTGTAAGTGTAGGAAGTCTGCCCCTAGTATGACATCATGGATCAAAACATTTAATATCAAAAACACATGATAGAGGACTGCCTGACGAAACTTTATTTCAATCCAAACTTGTTTCTGTGCAAGCTTTGCCTTCTTATTGTTAGCCATGGTAACCTGCACAGATTTCAGGGGCAAGATTTTAACCTGAGGGTTCTTGTTCAGAACCTTCTGATACAGATCGGTCTGAAATGACAGAAATCTGGCTACCAGTGTCTAACAAAGCTTTAATCGGCAAATCCTCAAACAAAGCCTCTATCATGGGACAGCTCTGCAAGGCAAAGTTGGGTGCCTTGTCTTCCCATGAACATGTCATATTGGTGATTTCTCCATCTACTATTGGTACCTTGTTCCTCATTGTATTTTTGGTTCCTTGAGGTGAGGAACTAATCCTCAAGCACCTTTCTAGTTTAGTTTCTGCTTAGTTTTGGATGCATGATTACTGCATCCTGGTTTTGGTGAACCGTTTGGGGTACTTGGGAAATTGGGAAATTTCTCAATGATTCTCCATTATTAAATCTATTCCTCTTGGGTGACCATATATTTGGTGCATTTATTTGATTGGCTTTCCCTTTCCAGTGTCTGGGATCATTGTTGTTTTTTCTCTTACAATAAAATAAGGCATTAACATTTGCCTCATCTTTCCTCCTGTCTGGTGCCCTGATGGATAAATTAGTATTATTCATATCCATACTATTTAACAATTCGGCAACCTGCTCAATATTCTTAGCATTTGCACACATCAGCGATTGCTCTATACGTAAAGGTAAATTCCTTTTAACTATTCGGATGATTTCCGTTTCCCTAAAACAATATGTGTTCAATGAACGTAGCTTGGTAACTTGTCGCCTAAAAAACTTTGTAAGTGTTTCCCCGGGTGCAGATCTATATTTTTCCTGGAAAAGTTGATACAGAATGCCTTCCTGTTTATCTCTGTTCCAAAAATTCCTAATCAATAGAGTCTGGTAATCATCAAACGTGGATGGGGTCTGGAATAATGACTCCCACCACATTAAAGCATCACCTTGGAGGTGACTATATGCAATTATAATTTTTTCACTTTCTGACAAACTTCTATTCACCATGAAATAAAGCTTTAAGCTTCTCAAATGTTCAATTGGAGCTTCATTATTGAAACCTTTAAAAACCTTCAGTTTCACAAATTGGTTAATAGCGTTTATCTGCGTGCTGGTTACATGAGTCTTATTCATTTCTTGTGTACTTATTTGTGGATTCATGAGGAGATGATCAACATCAGCTTGATATTCATCTGGTTGTGCTTCATCTATATGAAATTCATGGAGGCCATTCACTTCAGGCATCATATGAGATTGAAAAGTGGATTCTTCATATGGGTCATTTGCTTCTTGTAAATCATTAAAAGCTACTTTCAATTGTGCCACATCATCGTTCCAACCTTCCCGGTCATTTTTGATCTTCTTTTCCCTTCCTAATTGTGGTTTCATATGAATTGGTATTTTTGAGTTAATTTGGGACTTATCCCTCAATGTCTGTTGCTTCATGGCTTCATCTAAACTATCGATTCGACTCTGTGTTTCAGTAGTTCTCTCCATAAGTTTTTCTAACATTGTTTTGCCCAACAGAGCATCTGTTTCCATAGAAGATATCTTATGTCCAAGCTGTTGTAAATGATGATTCACAGCTTGCATCATTTGCTCTTGAGCCCCATTTTCTGCACTTTGTTTAATCTGGAGTTGGCTTAATTCCATCTGTATGGCTTCCAAATCTCCTTGAACTTCTTTCTTGTGATTTTCTTGACCCTGCCTCATTTCTTCTTTAGTAGATTTCTGGGCTTGGTGTACCTCCTTAATATTGTTATCAATTTTGATGGTAATGTTTTCTTTAAATTCAGTATACTGCTCTTGACACTGCAAGCTCACTACATCTATATTTATTTTCATCTCCTCTACATTTCGCTTTAATTCCGTACTACTGTTATGCACTTCATTCATCTCTGAAGATAACTGCTCCATGGCTGTAGAAACTTTCATTTCAATGCCACTAATTCTTTTCTTAACCTCCTCATCCAATTTGTCAATATCAGCCTTAGTTACCATGTTGCTTATTTCAGCCTTGATTGTATCCATCCGACCATTCATGCTATCCATCCGACCATTCATGTCAGCCTTGACTATATCTATCTGACCACTTATGCTATCCATCCGACCATTCATCTGACCACTCATGCTATCCATCCGACCATTCATCTGACCACTCATGCTATCCATCCGACCATTCATGTCAGCCTTGACTATATCTATCTGACCACTTATGCTATCCATCCGACCATTCATCTCAGCCTTGCTTTCCATATTGTCCATTCGATCCAATAATGTTTGGAGCATCTGCATCATGGCTCCACTATTTTCTGTAACCTGTGTTAGTCCAATTCCAGGTGATTGAGCAGACTGTTCATTAGAGTCTCCTTGAATTTGAGATATCATTTGTTTTTCCTCTTGCATTGAGAAAGAATGCTCAGCTCCAACCATTGATCCCCAGACATATTCATGTCTACTGATCCTACTTGTTCCTTATTAGGATCATGCTCAGCTTCATTGCCACTAACATCCTGTGGCTTTACATATAATTCCTTACTCATACTTGACAAATATCTCCCACTTCTGAGAAACATACAAAATAAACTAACACTTTTCCTTAAAATATCTACTCTATGGAAAAATTATTTCTTTTTATATAATATTCTATAATATGTCATAGGATCTTCTACCAACTTGTGTCATCACACGTGATTTTGGTTACCTTAAGTATTTACATATCATTGGTATTAATGCTGGCTTTATATATTTTTCCCTTATCTGCTTCACTTGCCTACTCTTATTAGATTCTTGATCATCTATTTAGCTTTGGTCTCTATTTATCAATTCATACTTTCACTCAGAGTTATTTGAACTTATTGTTTATTGACTAAATTAACTATAGCATTAAGTTGCCACACCATTTAATCCATAGGGTTATGTAATTTATAGTTTATTAACTGACCAACTAAAATATGATAAATCAGGTTATACTGAAATTATGGACAATTTCTCATAAATTCAATTTATGTCACACTAAAAATATACAATAACATGTGATAGGCCCAACTCTTTAAAGCTCAACACATTGTGTATCACAATATAATAGACAAAACTTTTCACATGCAGTGAATCTAAGTATTCAAGCTTACCACATTGCATGCCAAAATGTAACAGACTACCAACTAGAATGAATTTCACTGTTGATGGTGTCAAAAATGTAACAGTATGTAGTTTGTATAAAATTATGTACAAAACATTGTTTCAGTGTGCTTATGAAAATATTTATGGAATGTTAAAATATGTGACTAAATTAGTTGATTATCTGTGGTGAACTTACATTTTCAGGCCCAAAACGTTGCGCGCCAAAAATATGTAACGGACCGTAAAATGTACTGGGCGTCTACAGGGTAAGATATTTAATTAATTGCTGCCCCAAATGTTTGGGTTGCCAAAATATGTAACGGACTATAAAACCTTTTAGGATAGTACACCCAGAGCCTTCTCTACTTATAGGTCCTATTACTACTCGGAGTTCTAACTCAGTGCAGATACTAGCCTTTAACTCTGCTCAAGGATGGAATTAAATAGGATGGCAATAATGTGACCTCTATATAGATCCTTAATGGCTATTGCTAATAATAAATTAAAATCTGTATGTAGGTATAATAGCTATACTGGTGAGTGAAGTATGAATGATGCTTGACAATATAGAGACCAGAGAAACAAAGGTTTTAACTTTAAACAATAAATATTTATTAACAGATCATGCTTATAGTTATAATATTTATAAATCAACCGAATATATACATGATTATTATAAAACATTAATTTATCCTTACAACAATATGACTAGCTGTAATTCAAATATTAAAATATGGGCTGAAATAAGAATTATAAAATTTAGTGCATAATTTACAATAACGTATTAATTATTTTGAATATAAAATTATATTATTAATGTATGATTATCATTCTGTTTACGTCCTTTAAATATACCTCAAAGTTATGTCCATGAATTGCTAATTTGTGTTTTGTATAGTTAAGAAAATATTATATATATTTAATTATTAATTAGTTTGATTTTATCGTATTAATTATTTAATAAATGTAAATATTTAAAATCTTACCTTTTTGTTTCAGTCATTGTCCAGTTTTAAACCTTCCATTATGATAATATTTTATTTACAAAACATTTATAATATATTGATGTATAGTTTGAGTTGTGCATCTCTCTCACCCTATAAAAATCTAAACAAATGGGTTCTTTTGTTTTTGTTTTTTTTTTAAAAAAAAATGTTTGCTACACTTGGATAAAAGAGTGAGAAAAATTCACAACCCAACTCTCAGTATACATTAAAAAAAAAAAAATTTGAAACATAAAATATAATGAAATTTTGGAATTCCTTAAAACAATATCACATTAAATTTTTAAGAGCAGCTTCGGGATTCTTAGCAGATAATGTCTTTCTTTCCTTCATGTATATTAAATCATGTTGACGTTTTAAGCATTACACTTCCCATGACGAAATTGAATTCCTCGGCGTTTGATTTTAAAGCCATGCATTTCCATTTATAACAAGATTTTTCCACGTTGATTTAAACAATATATATATATATACCAATAAATACGATCCTCCATCACACGTCAACGACACCAAGAGGATAGAAAAATCCCCTGACACTCAATTAGCAAAAGTGCATTTTTAGATTTTATTTACACAATATAAATTATTAAATATGAATCCTTTTTTTAAAGCTTACGTTATATAATAAGACGAACGCTATCTCTATGCAGTTTTATTTATATATGTATGAAACGTATGATAAAGATTTTACTTTTAAAGTAATGTTAATAAAGTTCTATTTCATCATTAGTTGATTTTATTTTATCCCAGAAACATTTGATTGCAATTATATTTTTTTAACAATGTTAAATAACTATGATGCTCTTAGCATTTATTTGAACGAACGAAAGTTCATCGATTAAATAGTTTTTTTTTTCTTTTTAAAACATTTTACAATTATCAATAATAAAATTCCAAATATTAAATAGTTTAATATTAATAAAGAATGGAAATCCTAATAACTAATATATTAATTAAAATATTCTTTACAACTTTACTTTCGTGCATTTCAGTTGAACAAGCAAAACCAACAACAACTTAAAACAAAAAAAAAAAAAATCTGTTGCCTAGATATATTTTTTTTTTCACGTTCCTAAAATCAACAAAGGTTTACTCTTTTTTTTCCTCTTTTAAACAAAAGAAACGTGGTTACTAGAATTTAATGTTAAATATTCTTTTTTTTATTTTGTCACGTCATGATTTAAAATCTACATTCATGTATATATATGTGTATATGTATATATTTTATTTTACATTTAATAAAAAAAAAATGTGTTCATTCCTTCATGAATGTATGGTTATGTTTGTGGTATATATATGTGTATATGTCTCCAAATTGTTATTTTTTTTTTAATAAGGATTGGACATCACCTTACAATATA